>CM077935.1:55455737-56676987 GCA_039797435.1 Crotalus adamanteus | reverse complement strand
GAAGTCTAGCAACAAAATTTGATTAAAAAGTCTTTTTTAGATTTTTATTCAAAGTTATATGCTAGTGAAAGTATACAAACTTCAGATATAGAAGAATATCTACAGGAAGCACGTTTTCCTAGACTTACGAGTGACCAACGTGATGGGATTAATGTTTTAATTACTTCTGAAGAGATTATTTTTGCAATTAAACAATTGAAGGTTGGTAAGACTCCAGGTACTGATGGGTTAACAGCGATTTATTACAAGATGCTATCTGAAGAAATGATAGAACCAATTTTTTTTAATGGAAGTTTTTTTATTTTTTCCATATAAACATTATAAAAAAAAGTATACAATACAATTTTAAGATAAAATAAACATTATTACGACCTGCGCGAGAAATGATAGAACCATTAAAGGAACTCTTTAATGATATTTTATCTGGAGGAGAGTTACCTCCATCTTGGAGAACGGCCTTCATATCATTAATTCCAAAGGATGACCAGGATCTGTCCCAACCTAGAAATTATAGGCCTATATCTCTTTTAAATACTGATTATAAGATTTTTGCAAAGATATTGGCAAATAGATTAATGCAGGTTTTGAAACAATTGATTCATACTGACCAATCCAGATTTATAATGGGGAGATATATGAAAAACAATGTAAGACAAATTGTTAATTTAATAGAGTATTTGGATAAGAACAACCAAATCCCTGCTGCTTTAATATTTATAGATGCTGAGAAAGCTTTTGATCAATTAGATTGGAATTTTCTATTGAAAGTTGTAGAGGAAATGAATTTTGGAGATAAATTTTTGTTTGCTCTCAAGGCCATTTATCAACAACAATCGGCACAAATTATAATTAATGGGGGATTAACTGACGTATTTAAAATAGGAAAAGGTACAAGACAGGGCTGTCCTTTATCCCCCTTGTTATTTGTATTAACAATGGAGATTTTACTTATTAAAATTCGAGATTCATCTAGATTAAAAGGAATAAAAATAAGTAAGATTGATTATAGGCTGAGAGCTTTTGCTGATGATTTGGTTGTGACGTTATCCCATCCAACAGATTCGGTCAAAGACTTGGTTGAAATTTTAGTACAGTATGGACAGGTCTCTGGTTTTAAGGTAAATAAGAATAAAACTAAAATATTATTGAAAAATATGTCTAGGAAGGGAAAAGATTTTAAAGCTGAAATAACAGGTTACGAAATAGTTAATAAGGTTAAGTATTTAGGAGTCTATATTACAACATCTAATGGAAAATTGTATAAGAATAATTATGAACGCTTATGGGTTAAAGTTCAAAAAGATTTAAATGATTGGCAAAAGCTACAACTATTGTTATTGGGGAGAATTTCAGTAGTGAAGATGAATGTTCTACCAAAGTTTCTTTTTTTGTTTCAGATGATACCCATTTTAAAGAAGGATGCTAACTTGGATGAGTGGCAGAAGGGTATTAATAAATTTATTTGGGGTGGGAAGAAATCAAGGGTAAAGTTTAAGATTTTACAAGATGCTCAAGAAAGAGGTGGACTTAAAGCACCAAATTTGAAATTATATTATGATGCGGCCACTTTAACTTTAGTAAGTGACTGGCTTAATTTAACAAATAGAGACATTCTTGTTCTTGAAGGGTGGGATTTATTACATGGTTGGCACGCATATTTAATGTTTGATAAGAATGGGTCGAAGTTTAAGTAGTTCAGATAAAGTAGAAATAGTTTTACTGTATATAATATTAATGTTTCAATTTGGAGAGAGGAATTGCTCGGGCATTTCCCCTGGACTGCATCCGGAGCGAGAAGGTAGAAGAAGGTGAGAAGTAAGTAGGAAGGTTGAGGAGAGGTGGAGAGTGAGGAAGAGGAAGAAGAGGGAAAGAGGCAAGTTGGTTGGGGGTGGATGCGGTTTGGGGGGAAATGGGTGGGCAATACCGAAAGCGGTGTGTATCAATTTGTTTTATTTTTTATCTGAAGTATTTTTAAGATTGTAATGTATTGTAAAATTGAAAATAAAAACTTTGGAAAAAAAAAAGAAGAAGAAGAAACAATGGGTGGAAACTAACCAAAGAGAGAAGCAACCTAGAACTAAGGAGAAACTTCCTGACAGTTAGAACAATTAACCAGTGGAACAACCTGCCTCCAGAAGCGGTGAATGCTCCAACACTGGAAGTTTTTAAGAAGAAACTGGACAGCCATTTGTCCGAAACGGTATAGGGTTACCTGTCTGAGCAAGGGGTTGGACTTGATGACCTCCAAGATCCCTTCCAACTTTTTTTTTTTATTATTATTATTATTATTATTATTATTATTATTATTATTATTATTATTATTATTATTGATCATCGCACAGTCAGCCAGATGTTCAGACTGGATTTGGCATTTTGTCTACCTATCGAGTCCTTACCCAGGACCTGGGATAGGCAGATGTGGATGTTTGATGGTATTACAGATATCGTCGCAGGATGGAAGCAGTTCCTAGTAAGGCCGCCTTTTGCAATTAACTAATAGTGAATTTGTCAATGCCAATGGTGTTCAAGTGGTGCTCCAGTTGTTTTGGGATTGCACCCAAGGAGCCTATTACTATTGGTACTACCCTTGCTTGCTTTTGCCACAGTCTTTCTATTTCTATTTGTAGGTCTTTGTATTTTGTTATCTTCTCCAGTTCTTTCTCATCTATTCTGCTGTCTCCAGGCACTGCCACGTCCACTATCCATACTTTTTTGTCTTTCTTATTGACAACTGTTAAGTCTGGGGTGTTATGTTGCAGGTGCTTGTCTGTTTGAATTCTGAAGTCCCAGAGCAGTTTAATTTTATCATTTTCTATGACTTTCTCTATTTTATGATCCCACCAGTTTTCACTTACAGGCAAATGATATTTTTTGCAGATCTTCCAATGCACCATTGTTACTACTTTGTCATGCCGCTGCTTGTAGTCAGTCTGTGCAATCTTCTTGCAACAGCTTACCAGGTGGTCCACTGTTTCTTCAGCTTCTTTGCATAGGCGGCACTTACTGTCTGTTGCTGTCTTCTCAATTTGACTTTATATGCGTTTGTCCTTAAGGCTTGGTCTTGTGCAGCCAGAATTAGTCCCTCGGTCTCTTTCTTCAATTTTCCTGCTCTTAGCCATTGCCAGGTCTTGTTATTATCTGCTTTCCCAGCTATTTTTTTTAACGTACTGGCCATGTAGTGCTTTGTCTTCCCATGCCTCTATTCTGTTCTTCATTTGGTCTTTCTTGTAGGCCAGTTTGGTCTCTCCAGTAGTCAGTAAGCCTTCCTGATATACTAATTTCAGTGCATCTTCATCATTGTTCGTCAGATATTCTTCCAAAGCCATTTTTTCTTCTTCAACCATCTGATGTACTTGTAGCATTCCACGCCCACCTATTTGCCTTGCTAGATAAAGTCTGTCAATGTCACTGCGTGGATGAAGGGCATGATTCATTGTCATTATTTTTCTGGTCTTCCTATCCATTGCTCTTAGTTCTGCTTGAGTCCAGCTGTGTATCTAATGACTGGAATTGCCCAGGTGTTGATTGCCTTTATGGTATTTCCTCCATTGAGTTTGGACTTTAAGATCTTCTTCACTCTCTTGATGTATTCACCTCTAATCTTTTTCTTGACTTCAGTGTGCTTGATGTTGTCAGCTTGAAGGATACCCAAGTATTTGTAATAATCTTCCTCATCCAGACTCTTAATGTTATTTTTGTGGGGCATCTTGATTCCTTCAGTTTTCACTACTTTTTCTTGTTTGATAGTAAGTGTGGCACATTTGTCCAAGCCAAACTCCATAACAATATCTTGGCTATATATACGGACAGTGTTGAGCAGCGATTCTATTTCAGATGATGTTTTTCCATACAGCTTCAGATCATCCATGTAAAGGAGATGGGATAGTCTGGCAGATGTTTTTGATGTTTGATAGCCATGTCCTGAGTTATTCAGTATTGTTGACAGAGGAAACAGTGCAATAACAAATAGTAATGGTGATAATGAATCTCCTTGAAATATTCCTCTCTTGATATTAACCTCTCCCAGTCTCTCACCATTGACCTGCAACTGTGTCTTCCATTGTGCCATCGATCTTTGCACAAATTTTCTGATGTTTCTACTGACTCCTGTTATTTCTAGGCACTTGATTATCCAGTCATGTGGCAGAGAGTCAAATGCCTTTTTGTAGTCAATCCATGCCACATTCAGATTGGTCTTCCTTTTCTTGCAGTTTTCCAAGATCATTTTGTCTATTAGGAGTTGATCTTTTGTTCCTCTGCTATTGGGGCGGTTTCCTTTCTGCTCAGGTGGAAAGAGATTGTTTTCAACTAGATGCTGTTGTACTGCATCAGCTACCACACCAGTTAGTAATTTGAAAGTTGTTGGTAAGCAGGTAATTGGCCTGTAGTTGCCTGGTGTTGCCCCTTTTGCTGGATTTTTCATTATTAGGTAGGTTTTCCCAGTTGTTAGCCACTTTTCAATTTCTCCTCCTTGTAGTATATTGTTGAATTGCTTGGCAATGAGTGGGTGTATAACAGTTAGATGTTTCAACCAAAACCCATGCAGTCCATCTTCACCTGGTGCTGACCAATTTTTGATTTTCCTTGCTCTTTTTTCTACCATTTTTGTTGTTATTACTAGTTCTTTCATTTCAACTTCTGTTTTATTTGCATCCACCTCTTTTAACCAAGCCACATCCTTGTTGTATTTCTTTGGGTTATCCCATATCTGCTTCCAGAACTGCACTGTTTCTTCCTTGTCAGGTACTGACTGATTCATTGCAGTTTCTCCATTGATGGATTGGTAGAAACATTTCTGATTGGATTGAAATTGGAGGTTCTGCCTATAGTTTGCAATTCAAGCTTCATATCTACTGATTTTCCTGGCTATAGCTGTTATTTGTTGCTTTATTATTTCCAGTGCTTCCTTGATCTTCCTTGTTTCTAAGTGGTATTTCTTGATTAGGTATTCTTTGGTCTTCTTGTTCTTCAGCTTCTTTTCTTTCATCTGTTCTAGCTTGCTTGCATGTGATCTTAACTTGCTGCTCTTATTTTCTAGTCTAACCTTCCATTTTTCTGGTGCACTGTTTGTTTGTTTTTCTTCTTTGTTGATTTTGCATCCCAGGTATTCAGTTATAACTGCAGCTGTGCTGTACATTAGTTGGTTTGTTTCTTGCAGTGAATTGGTGCTTATACTTGATGTTGCAGTATTTGCATCTTTTAATGCTTGTGCTAGCTGTTTCTTTGGAACAAGCTTCAATGCAGGCAGCCTTATTCTGTTGTTTTTGTGCTGTTCTAGATGCTCAGTTATTCTTTGTTTCAATTCTTTTATTTCTTTAGTTAGAGGGTTTTGTTCTTCCTGAGGAAGAGGTGCCTCGTTTCCAAATGAGAACAGTTGTATATCTCTGCTGGATTCCTTCACTGCCAACTCCCCCTGGTTTGCCTCTACATTCTGAATTACTTCTGGTAAGGCTTTGATTTCTTTGCCCTGGGTAAACCTTTGCAGTTCGTCCAGTTCTGTTTCTGTGAATACTTTATTTCGTATTATAAATCGGCGTTGATCTGCTAGTCTCTGTTCTGTTATTTCTGATTCTGGATGTTGTTCTTTCCAGAACTGGTGCATTCGTTTTAGATATCCTCTTCTTGTTGGACTTGATCTGTAGTAAAGGGGAGGCTCTTCTAGTGTGTTTTCTTTTCTTTTCCTTTTCCTGCTCTATTTGCTGTTTGTTGGATTCTGCTCATAGCACGTGTATGTATATTGTTCCTAGAGATACTTGTATAGCATTGTAGATATTGCAGATAAACCACCATTTGTTGCAAACCACTGTTTATTGTGTCTGCTCCTGGGTTGTCACACACAATAGGACTTTGTGCGCTCTGACAAAATCTTACTTCCCCATTTCTTTTCTTTTTTTTAAAACAAATTTTATTGTTTTTTTAATTAATACAAAGTGCTTGTGACACACCGTGGGGCTGGGGTAATCAAAAATCCAAAAACAAAACATATATAAGTAATTCAATCAGTACATCAAATATTCCCTCTCTATTTCCCTCAAATAGCTTATATATTTAAACTAGTCTATTTCTACCTTAAATTTCTATTAATCCTAAACCTGTTTTAAAGCTTTATGCAATTACAGGACCATAATGTAATTTAACTTTAAATACACACATTATCAGTTCAGGTATCCCTTCCAAATATGTCCTAATTCTTTAATTTCATCATAAATCTTATTTATTTCTTCTTTCACAAATATCTCCCAATTAAAATAAAATATTAATCTATCCTATACATATCTAATCCATCAATCCATCAATTTTTTTTGTTAACAAAATAATAACAACCTTAAATCATTTGAGTCCTTTAGACAAGGTTCTGTTTTCATCCAATTAATTATCAAACCTAATATCATCCATATTATCAGACAAAACACATCATCTTATTAAAATCACATTCAATTAATTATTAATTCAATCCCAATCTAAAACATCTCTTCATTTTTCTTCATTCCATTATATAGTAATTTTCATACATTAATCACCCATTTTTTTTATTTCTATTCAGAAACTTAATCGTTAACTCAGTCCATAGTTCTAAAATGCCTTATATCCAATATATATAATTTTAAATTTCTCTTTTCAGTCTTATTCTAGGCTTTTTTTTCTGCCAAACAGGTTTCCACAACAACGCTTCCCTTTCAACCGGTAAATCTCTCTTTGTTGCTTGTGGTGATATTTGAGGCAGTAATAAGCTTCCTGTCATCTGGATTGGACCTCCATTTCTCTTATTCTTGAAACTTCACTGCATTAAAGGTTTAAATCTCAATCTTTGTTTTTTCTGGTCCTCACAAATATAGATAAGATGCTTGTAGGATGAAATAAGTTCCTCTGTATCCTCAATAAGGTCATCTTTTAGTGTATTTTGGTTTGTAGAGTAGTCAGGTGTAATCTGAAAGTCACTTTTAAAGTTTGAAGAATAATCTCTGGTTCTTAGTTCTGTGGTAATCTCTTTCATTCTAACAAATTCCTCTTTAATTTCCTTTAATTCCTCTTCTGGTATGTTTTGGTTTATAGCATAAACAGATGTGATCTGAAAGTCAGTTTGAAAGTTTGGGGTAGAATTGACTCTTCGTTCTGTAGTAATCCTTTTCCTTATAGCACATATTTCTTCAGAAACCTCATAAATCTTTTCCAGTATAAGCTTGCAATTTAAATGAGAGTGGAGTTTCTCCATTTTAAAAGTAATCAAAAAAAGTCTTTTCTTTATTATTATTATTATTATTTATTTGTTTTTTTTTAATGAAGGCTGTAATTAAACAGTGTCCACCCCCTCAGTTCCCACAGCTGCACCAGCTTATCTCTTCCAGGAATATTTTGAAGGTCAGGTTTCTATCCAAAGAATAGTTGCAACATTGACTTTTCACCACTAGATGTCCTCAGTAAATAAGAAAAACTTTTCCAGACACCATTTCCCCCCCCCCCCCTTTTTTTCTCTCTTTTAAAGAGTGGAGAAAGAAGTATTCTTCCAATATTAGCTCTTAATAAAATTCAAAAAAGCGTGTTTTTTTTCCTGTATCCCAAAGTGAGTAAAAATAGAGTGTAGTCTTTAAAAGGTTTTTATTCTCAACGCCTCTCTTCCCACACATACAGAAGCCGCCCTTTCCAAACAGGGAAATAATTCCAACCCAAATTTTTTCAGGCAAAAAAAAACCAAGTAAGGGAAAGAGAGGGGCTAAAAGGGTGTCACCCGGATCCTCCATGGTGGGTCTAATATCGCTTAGTTGTAATTGTGACTTCGGCTGGTGCAGCAGGATAATCGGCCATCTTGCAGGATGATCATTGCTCCGTTGGCCCTAAGGAAATAGCTGGAGCCGTGGGAGAAGCTGCCGCTCTCCCGCAGCCACCAGCAAGCCTCCTTCTTGATGGTTGCCCCTCCAGGGCAACTTTTGACCCACTGGGGGGGGTCTACCGATGCAGAAAACCCGGCCGGGCTGGAGACAAGTCCCCAGACACGACTGGCGTCGCCACGTACCGGAACCAGACTTACTTTCCCATTTCTTCAGAATATCTGTATAAAAGATCCTGCTTTGCTATCCTTCAGGGTCTCAGCCCCCTTAGCAGTTGGGACCCTTTTACTGGAGTGCTTCAATAAAAGTATTTTTCCAAAAGTCCATCTGTTCTGTTTTCCGCGTTGGTAGGCATTGAACAAGGCAGAGTAACAAACAGGTACTTCTTTATTTGCAGCTAACAGAACTCTCTACAAAATGGCTCTGCCCCTTTTTATACATTCACCCTAGGGCGTTGTCAGCCAATGAATGCAACGTATTTTCCCACTCAAACGCATGCTCAGTAACTCGGAGACAGCCTGTCTGGCCCGGGCAGGCCATGTGGTCTGCCCGGGTCTCAGTGCAGCTTCCTGCACCTGCTCCGTCAATCAAAGCCCAGGACATAACACCCCTCCCCTCCTGGTTCCGAAGGAGATACTTACTATTTTACAATACTACATGCATTCCCACAATGTTCAATTAAACAATCAATAATACACAACATTATAGGTCTTTTCACTTATCAAAAATAATATTAATTGAACCCCTTTCCAAGGAACATATACACATTCCTCATACATCACCATCATAGCACAAAATAAGTCAGGTCCCAAAAGACATACACAAGCTTTTCAATTGCAATAAAATACAAAATAATTTTATGGTTGCAAAGACAGAAACCTCACATAGTCCTTTAAGAACTTCGGTGGGCCTTTTGCCCGCTCCAATCATCTCGGAGCTGCTGCAAGTGCCCAATCTGCAAGCTCGCCTGCCAGGCTCGGCAGACCAGGACTTTGAGACCCGTTCGATACGGGTGAAAACAAATTGTGAAGGGTGGCCTGTTCCGGTAGACCCAAGCCTTTGTCCCTTTGACTTTGGCTGGCCTGTTCCAGAAGGCCCAAACCAGAATTCCTTGATGGGGTGGAATTCCCCGGATCAGCATAAACAGCCGGCTGGGAGCACTGTCCCATTGGTGCAAGGCCTGAGGTAGATGTGGCGTGAAAAGCCGATTGAGCGCAATGTCCCATGGACACAGTGCCCGAGTTAGCAGCCACCTCGTCGGCAAAACCCACGTTTGGTGAATGCAATGTCCCACTTTTGCTGAGAGACTGAGATTCACGATCGCGATTGTGGTCCTCCTTCCCCCCGAGAGCAGAGTCAGGAGCGGAAGGGTGGCTAGGTAACCTCCAACGCAGGTGGTCAATGTGCCTGCGCAGCACACAACCATCTTCCAATGCCACTTCATAAGAAAGTGGCCTGGTAACTTTGCAGACCACCGCTACCACCCAAAGATGCCCTGGTCCATAGTTCTGTGCCCACTTGCAATTGCCTCAGTGCCCTCGGCTGTGGCACGTGTGATGCAACCCGATCTGGGTATAATCTATCTAACTTGGTGATAAGACAGTGACCCCATCGGAGCTCAGCTGGGCTCTTGCCCATAGATATGCATGGTGTAGTGCGGTGGCAGAGGAGGAAATCTGCCAACCTGTGATGCCAGTTTCCATGGGTGAGCCGTTTCAAGGCCTCTTTAGTAGTGCGAACCATGCGTTCTGCTTGGCCATTTGAGGCTGCATGAAAAGGTGCAGACGTAGCATGCCTAATCATATTCACCCTCAGAAAGGACTGAAACTCCGAGGAGGTAAATTGAGGTCCGTTGTCAGAGACGAGGACATCTGGGAGCCCATGAGAGGCGAAAATCCCTCTCAAAACCTGGATGGTCCTGGCAGTCGTCATAGTGGACACTGGAACGATCTCCAGCCATTTGGAGTGACTGTCCACCACAATGAAGAAGAGCTGCCCCTGAAAGGGGCCAGCATAGTCAATATGAACCCTCGACCAAGGAGCATGTGTGATCTCCCATCTATGAACAGGAGCCTGTGGCATTTCAGGCCGGAACTGCTGGCAAATGTGGCACCCTTGGACCTGGGTCTCGATCTCCTTATCAAGCCCAGGCCACCAGAGGTAGCTGCGCGCAAGTGCCTTCATCAAGACTACGCCCGGATGTCCCTCATGCAAGGAAGTCAAGACCCTAGTCCTCAGTGAGGTTGGGATCACTACCCTACTGCCCCACAGGACACAACCCTTAAAGGTGGATAACTCATGCTTCCTTTTCCAGAAACTCTAGAAATTAGTTCCAGGACACATGTCAGGCCATCCTGACAGCACCCAGTTCAACATGCGTGTTAACATGTTGTCGGTGTCTGTTTCTGCAGCCACATCCCCTGCATTGAGGGGAGAGTCCGGCAAATCCTGGATAGCCAGGATGTGGTTGGCCGGAGCAGAATCCAACACTAATAGCTGTAGAGGCAACCTACTAAGGCCGTCAGTGTGGCCCATTTCCTTACCTGATTTATGAACCAGGCAGTAGTCATAAGTAGAAAGAAATATTGACCATCTCAACATTCTAGGAGAGATGATTTGGGGTGTCTGTTTGTTCGTCGTGAACAACCCCAGGAGCGGCTTGTGATCCGTGAAGACCGTGAAGTGGCGGCCATACAAAAAGTCATGAAACTTCTTGATGCCAGCCACAATGGCCAAGGACTCTCTATCTATTTGCGCGTAATTGCGCTCAGCAGTAGACAGCGTCCTGGAGTAATATGCTACAGGGACTTGTGTCCCATCAGCTCTGAGATGGCTTAAGACAGCCCCAATCCCATAAGGGGATGCATCGCAAGCTATGCTAACTGGCAACTGCTCATTGAAATGAGCCAAAACAGCATTAGAAGACAACAATGCTTTGACCTCAGCAAAACTCCTTTCGTGGACTTTTGTCCACTTCCATGGAGCCTGTTTGTCCAAGAGCCGGTGTAACGGCTTTGCCACTGGGGCCTTGTGGGGGAGAAATGAATGGTAAAAAATTAGAAGCCCAAGGAAGGCTTGAAGCTCGCTCTTCGACTTGGGACTTGGGGCCTGCTGAATCGCTTTGAGCTTTGATTCAGCAGGATGAATGCCTTCGGCATCTATGCAAAACCCCAGGAATTCTGTGGAAGTTACTCCAATTTTGCATTTCTCCTGTTTGAGCTTCAGCCCCACTTCACGGAAATGCCGCAAAACGGCCCGGAGCCTGTCAGACAGGTTTTCGACTGATTCCCCAGCGATGACATCATTGAAATATGGGCATACACCCTGAATGTTATGGAGCGTTCGCTCCATCACGCTTTGGAAGATGCCAGGGACTACGTTTACCCCGAACTGTAGCCTTCGAACCTTGAAGGCTCCCCAGTGAGTCACAATAGTTTGGGCCTCTGCCATGGCGTCATCCACCGGCAGCTGCTGATAGGCCTGAGCCAAATCTAATTTGGCAAAGATCCGACTTCCCTGTAGAGATGCCAAAATGTGGCTCACTACAGGCACCGGATAGGAGTGCTGCTGTAACGCTTTGTTTAGTGTGCATTTATAGTCAGCACAAATGCAGACTTCTCCATTGGCCTTAAGTGGCATGACAATGGGTGTTTCCCATGGACTACTATCCACAGGTTCCAAAACGCCTTGCTGCAGCAATTTATCCAGCTCAGCATTGATCTTTTGTTTAAGACAGTGGTTCTCAACCTGTGGGTCGGGACCCCATTTGGGGTCGAATGACCATTTCACGGGGGTCGCCAAACAACGCAGTCTGCCATTTTTTCCCCCTTTTCCTTAGCTGTGCTACTCCCTTTTATTCTATTGGCTTTTGAAAGCCAATAGAATAGACTCTCTTGAATAGAGTCTAATTCTATTGGCTTTCAAAAGCCAATAGGAATTGTCCAGGCTGTCTCTGCCCTGCTGAGCCCGCCAAAAGTCCCATTCTGCAAATGGTGCTGCACCAGTTGAGTAGTCCTTGACTTACGACCGGTTGGGGGTCGCGGCATTAAAAAGGTTGAGAACCACTGGTTTAAGAGCAAAAGGCACCTGACTTCCGGTGGTTCCAGCGACGACGATGGCAGCGTTTTACAAAGCCGCCCGTTCCTGGTCCGTGTAAAAGCCGCGGGACTTTGACAATCAGCTGTCCTGCGGCTTGAATCTCCTCCCTGGGCAAAAGGGAGGAGGAGAGCTCTCAGGTAGAGGTAAGAGCTCCCCTGGATCCCTATATTTTTGGGGATCGGAGGGTAGAGCTCCCTCGGAGCCTGAGCATCTCCGCGTTCCAGGGAGCCTTCGTCCCGAAGTTCTGGGATGAAGCAAGCTGCCGCTTCCACATCTGCTTCTTTTAGCTGTTTGTGAGTACTTAAAAGCAGACGGAGCAGACCAGGAGAAATTGTGTCTAAGTTTGATGGTGTCTTTAACTCCAGCAAGTATCCTCTTCTTTTCTTTTTTTTTATTGTTCACTTTCCCTTTTGAAGAAAGGGAAAGTGAAAGGCAAAATGGCGATTGTCTTTCTTGTTTGATCTGCATCACAAAGTTAAAATCTGGATACAGATTAATGCTTTAAATATAGAAGCAAGAATTTGTCTTTTTATTTTTTTCCTCTTTTTTCTCTGTAATTTTTTTTTTAAAAGAATATTCAAAAGAACTGTGATTTTTTTCCTTTTTTTTCAAACAAGAATCTTTCTTCTTAGAACTTAAGAAAATGGCTTCAAAACGCTTGCCTCCTCCTCCTAAAGCTACTATCTCTTCCCCAATGACCCAGCCTGTTTCCCAGAAACCAAAATCACCTCTACCCTCTCCTCCTCCTGCAATTTCTCTTAAAGATTTACAAGAAGCTTTAAAAAAGCATGCTTTGGACATTAAGGAGGAAGTAAAAGATCTTATAATTGCAGAGAGGGCTGTCACAGAAGAACTATTGGAGACAAAAAATAAGCAAATTAGGGAAGACATACTTTTTGCTTTCCAGGGCCTTGCTCTGCATATAGAGAGAATTGATGACAGAATCAAGGAGATTACTGAAAATGCAACAAAAATGGAATCTAGGATGGAGGAGGTAGAGAATAAGATAGAAATTACACAGGACGAACAAATCATGTCACAATATAGAGAGATGGAGTATGCATTGCATATCAGGGGGTTGAGAGAGAATCCTCAGGAGGACTTAAATATGCTTATTGTGAAAGATATTGCTCTTAATCTGGGCTGGAGGCCTGAAATAATTGGGAATGAGATAGAAAAATTTTTTAGAGTCAATTCACAGGTTGCTAGACAGAGAAACTTACCAAGAGACGTGGTCATCTATTTCTCCAGAAGATTTACTCGTAATGAAATTATACAGGCTTTTTATAAACAAAAGTTTCAAATTGCAGATCAAGATGTGATAATTTTAAAAGAAATACCTCCCAAAATTTTAAGAGGCAGAAAAGATTTTGCTTTTCTGTCTGATGAGTTAAAGCATTGTCAAATTCAGTTTAGATGAGAGATTCCAAGAGGAATAATAGTGAATTATGAGGGGATACGTCACAGATTAACTACAGTCCTGAAGTCAAGAGATTTTTATCACTCTATCTTAAAGGCAAGATCGTCCTCACCCCCACAAACAAGGATAATGGAAGAGCCTGTTATGGTAGGAGCCTCATCAATGATGGTCATGGAACAAGCTGTACAGAATTTTGAGATAAAAGAGCAAAGGATGACACGAGCTGCCCATAAACGTAAAGAAAAAGAGCAGCAGCAGAAGAGTGGAGACAAAGTTGAAGGCATGGTTATCACAGAGGCTGTGGGAGGGGCAAGACCAAAAAGATCTTCGACAGTGGATCTGCAGGCCATGCTCCAGAGGCTTCAGGCCGGTGGAGATGGCCAGGTTCCTGACCTGGAATGTTAATGGCTTAAATGTGCCACAGAAATGAAGAAAGATTTTCCACTATTTGAAACAACATAACAATGACTTGATATGTCTGCAAGAGACTCATATAACTCTAAAGGACTCCAAACTTTTGATGAATCCTCGTTTGGGTTCATATTTTATTGCTCCAGCTCCAGGGAAAAAAGGGGGAGTGGTAATTTATGTGAAGAAATTTTTTTCATCTAAACTAATTGAGACTGACTCTGAAGGAAGATATCTTTTTGTGGAATTATCATTACAAGGTAAAAAAGTTCTTATTGTTGGATTATATGCTCCTAATCAGCAACAGAAACAATTTTATAAGTTTTTGCATGGGAAGATATCTCAGTTGGATTATAAATCTGTAATCTTGATGGGTGACTGGAATGGGGTTCTAGATTCAACTATAGATAAAAGGAGCTCTTCTAAAACTTTTACCCAAACTAGGTTACCTAAAACTTTTTTTGATTTGAAAGAAGAATTGGAGCTTATTGATATTTGGCGAGAAAGGAATATAAGTGATAGAGATTTCACTTTCTATTCAGATAGACATCAGTCATTTTCAAGAATTGACTTTTTTTTTATTACTAGTGACTTTCTCTCTAGAGTGAGGAAGGTGAAAATTTTCCCCAGAACTTTGTCAGATCACAGTCCGGTGTGGATGGAACTACATTTGGAAGATGGGAATAGAAGACCCTGGAGATTGAATGAGAACTTGTTTACTTGGGAAGAGTTTGTACAAAAATGTAAAGAGCATTTAAAGGACTTTTTTGCTATAAATATGAATAAGGGAACATCGATGTCCATGGTTTGGGACGCCAGTAAGGCATATATGAGGGGAATTTTGATTCAACTGAATAAAGTTTTTAGGGAAAAAGGGTTAAAAAGACGTAGAGAAATAGAAGAAGAGATTAAATTAAAAGAACAAGAGTTTGTTCTTAATCCAACTGATAATAATTTAAAGGTATCTATAAAGATGCTTAAGGAACAATTTAATATGTTGATGGCGGATCAGGTGGCTACCAATCTCTCGTATATGAGACATAGTACTTTTTGTAACGCGAATAAGCCTGGGAGGTGGTTGGCTTATCAGTTACGAAAGAAACAGAAAGCTAGAATTATAGAGAAAGTAAAATATAAAGGTATTGAGGTTTTTCAGCAAAATTTGATCAAAAAGAGTTTTTTAGATTTTTATACAAAACTATATTCAAGTGATAACATAAAGGGTGTGGATATAGATAAATACCTACAATCAGTGCATTTTCCTAAACTTTCAGAGGAACAACAAAATGGGATGAATAGATTAATCACTGTGGAGGAAATTGGTTTAGCTATTAAGCAGTTAAAGGTTGGAAAATCTCCGGGAACAGATGGATTGACTTCGAGGTATTATAAGACTTTATCCGAAGAAATGATGGAGCCATTAAAGGAACTTTTTAATAGTATTTTGTTGGGTACACAAGTTCCTCCTTCTTGGAAAAGAGCTTTTATATCACTGATTCCAAAGGAAGATCAGGATCTTACAGAGCCTAAGAATTATAGGCCAATTTCATTATTAAATGTTGATTATAAGATTTTTACAAAAATTTTGGCAAATAGATTAATGCAGGTTATGAAGGACTTGATTCATAATGACCAAGCAGGATTTATAACAGGGCGATATATGAAATATAATGTTAGACAAATTATAAATTTAATTGAATATTTGGATAAGAATAATCAGATTCCTGTGGCTTTTATCTTTTTGGACGCTGAAAAAGCCTTTGATCAATTAGATTGGAAATTTTTATTTTCATTGGTAGAGAAAATGAATTTTGGGGATAATTTTCTACATGCACTTAAAGCTATATATCAGCAACAATCTGCACAAATTGTTGTAAATGGGGGATTGACTGAGAATTTTAATATTGAAAAAGGGACAAGACAAGGATGCCCATTATCCCCATTGTTATTTGTTTTAACGTTGGAAATTTTATTGATTCAGATTCAAGAATCAAAGGTAGTCAAGGGCGTAAAGATAAGGAAGAATGAGTATAAATTGCGGGCTTTTGCGGATGATTTGGTTTTAATTTTGGAACAACCGAATCAAGCGATTGATTGTTTATTAGAACTTATAACACAGTATGGGAATGTCTCTGGTTTTAAAGTTAACAATTATAAGACTAAGATACTATCTAAGAATATGTCAGTTAAGGACAGGGAAAGTTTGGTCAAAGCTACAGGTTTCCAGATGGTAAAAAAGGTCAAATATTTGGGAGTATATTTAACTGCTTCAAACGGAAAATTGTATAAGAATAAATATGAACCATTATGGGTAAAAGTACAAAAGGACTTAAAAGATTGGAAAAAATTGCAATTGTCATTGTTGGGGAGAATTTCAGCTGTAAAAATG
Source organism: Crotalus adamanteus (assembly GCA_039797435.1). Lineage (NCBI taxonomy): Eukaryota > Metazoa > Chordata > Lepidosauria > Squamata > Viperidae > Crotalus > Crotalus adamanteus. The sequence goes on along the minus strand of CM077935.1, from coordinate 56,660,846 downwards.
AATGTTCTACCAAAGTTCCTTTTTCTGTTTCAGATGATACTTATTTTAAAAAAAGAGGCAAATTTGGATGAATGGCAAAAGGGCATCAACAATTTTATATGGGCCGGAAAGAAACCAAGGGTTAAGTGTAAGATTTTACAGGATGCTCGAGAAAGAGGAGGACTTAAGGCACCTAACTTGAAATTATATTATGATGCAGCTGCTTTAACTTGGTTAAGTGATTGGCTTAATTTAACAAATAAGGATACTTTTTTTTTGGAAGGTTGGGATTTAATATATGGTTGGCATGCATACCTGATTTTTAATAAGAAAGTAGATCAGACTTTTAAATCACATATTTTGAGGAATGCCCTACTTCGTGTTTGGAAAAAGTATTATTACAGATTAAATTATAAAATACCTATCTGGGGGATTCCCAGACATGCAATTGAGGGAACTTCTAAGGGGACAAATTTTGATAAAATCTCGTATAAAGAACTGTTAATTTGGTCTGGTTCGAATTGGCATTTGAAATCCCTAGATGTATTAAGGCAAGAAAATATTCTACAGTCATGGTTTCAATATTTACAAATAGTGGATAGATGGACTGTAGATAAGACAGAGGGAATAACATTAGAAGATAAACAATTGGTTATTCAGATTAAAAATCAGAGTCAGGCCCATATAAAAAGAATTTATAATGTTTTACTAGAGTTAGACTCGGAAACAGAATTGGTTAAAGACTGTATGATTAAATGGGCTCAAAATATACAGGAACCAATTTCATTGGATTTATGGGAGACAATTTGGACTAGAAATGTTAAATTTACACAAGCTCAAAATTTGAGAGAAAATTTTTATAAAATGTTTTATAGATGGCATTTAGATCCTAAAAAATTATCTTGTATGTATCCTAATATACAGCCCAAATGTTGGAGATGTGGTAATAAAGATGCGACATATTTTCATATTTGGTGGAATTGTAAAAAGGTAAAGGCATTTTGGATTATGATTTGGTGGAACATTCAAAAGATTTTTAGAAGGAAGATAAAGTTTACTCCTCAACTATTTTTATTGGGTATCTTTGTGGACTTAAATGATAAAGAAACTATTTTGATGTTGAATTTATTAACTGCTGCAAGGTTATTAATAGGTTTATACTGGAAGAAAGATTCTTTGCCTACTTTAGAAGAATGGGTATTTAAAGTATCTAGTTTTGCAGAAATGGCAAAAATTTCTGCTTATTTAAAGGATCATACACAAGAAAGATATATTACTGTATGGAGAAGATGGATAGATTATATTCAGAAAAAGTATGGAACTAAAAAGTTTCATTTATTTTATGAATGAATATTATAGTTATTATAGAGAATTGTCTTATAGGTTATTGGAGTTAAAGGTTAAGTATGATATTTTTTTTTCCTTTTTCCTTTTTTTCTTTTTCTTTTCTTTTTTTCTTATTATTACAAATTTTCTTATTATTAACCCTGTATTCTGCTCTGGGAAGTGAAGGGAGGGGGGTTGGGGGTGGGAGGGAGGAAATGTGGGGGGGTAAGTGTAATATAGATAATGGTTGCTTATAGGGGTGCAGCCTGGGCACTCCCCTTATGCTGCGTTCATGGGTTTGATAGGGATGAGAGGTGAAAAAGTGTAGAGAGGAAGTAGGGCAGTGAGAGGAGAGGGGGAGGGGAAGAGAGTAGGATGGGAGGTGAGAAAGAGGAGGGAAGTAGGGAATGTTTTAAGAGAGGGTGGACGCGGCCTGGGGGGAGTGGGCAGGTTGTATTAATGGTTATTTTTATTCAAAATTGTATTGTACTTTTTTTATATAATGTTTATATGGAAAAAATAAAAAACTTTTAATAAAAGAGCAAAAGGCACCTGACGAGGATTAATCCTGATCGGTGCAATGGAGGGGTCTAACCTTAAGGCAATTGGAGGCCCCTTGTATGCCCCCAACTCAGGGCTGAACACATCAGCAAACTCCTTGCACACCTCCGCAAGACTTGCCGATTGAAGACTGTGTTACCCAGTCACCTGAATTCCAAGCACCTCAAACCAATCGAGTCCAATCAGACTTGTACGGTCACCGTCAACCACGACAACATCCAAATGGCCCTTGAAGTTCCTAAACTGCACCCCGAGGGTGGCTTCCCCCTTAACATGCACTCAGGAATTCTGGAAGTCAGTCAAAATAAGATTCGATGGCCTGAGCTTAACTCTTTGGCCGCTTCTGCAGCAAATCTGTTTGAGGGTTTTCTGGGAAATGATTGACAGAGCTGAACCCATGTCCAGCTCCATGTCAGAGGGGACCCCCTGCAATTTGACTTCAAGATGGACCTTTTTTTTTCAATGGGCGGTGGGCACCTGTTCTAAATACACTCCTTCTAGTCACGCAAAAACCCACCCTGTTCTGAATGGGGACCCTGGTACCTTTCCGAGGCAACTCTTCCGATGGCCAGTCTTTCTTGCGACCCAAACAGACGGCGGCAATGTGGCCTTGCTGGCCACACGCCCGGCAAGTGGCAGAACGAAAACAACAGTTGGTACATTTGTGGCGGCCTCCACACCCGAAATACCAAGAGAAGGGAACTGTCTTGTCAAGGTTTTTCTCAGCTTGCCTTTGGGGCCTTCTTTCCATTGGTTGTTACAAACGATCGACCTCATCCGATTCTGGTTCTTCAACCCTCTCAGCGACCTCTTTTTTTTATTTTTTATTGAAAAAGTTTTATTGACAATTAACAAAAAAAATTTAAACCCACAACCCCCCCCCCACCCCCCTACCCACCCCCACTTCCCAGAGCCGAGTACAGGGTTATTACAAACATATTAAACAAAATCTAATTAAATTTAACAAATTATACAATAACTAAATTCATACTTAACCCTTAACTCCCTTTAAACCTTAATATCATAATATTATAAACAAATCCATTTTAAAACAATTATTATAAAGAACCATAATAACAGTAAATAAACTAAGTAATTTCCATTATAAAATACTATTAATAATAATTATTATTTAAAATTTAATCATAAAATAAATGGAACTTTTTAGTTCCATATTTAATCTGAATATAATCTATCCATCTTCTCCATACCATAATATATCTTTCTTGTGTATGATCCTTTAAATAAGCAGAAATTTTAGCCATTTCTGCTAAATTAGAAACCTTAAGTGTCCATTCTTCTATAGTAGGCAACGAATCTTTCTTCCAGTATTGACCTATCAATAGCCTTGCTGCTGTTACTAGATTCAACATTAAAATAGTTTCTTTGACATCAAGATCCTCAAAAATCCCTAATAAGAATAGTTGAGGTGTAAACTTTATCTTCCTTTTAAAAATCTTTTGAATGTTCCACCAAATCATAATCCAAAAAGCCTTAATATTTTTACAAGTCCACCAAACATGAAAATAAGTTGTGTCAGAACTACCACATCTCCAACATATAGGCTGTAAATTAGAATACATACAAGACAACTTTTTAGGATCCAAATGCCACCTATAAAACATTTTGTAAAAATTTTCCCTTAAATTTTGAGCCTGTGTAAATTTAACATTTCTAATCCAAATTATCTCCAATAAATCCAATGGAATTGGTTCCTGGATATTCTGAGCCCATTTAACCATACAATCTATAACCAATTCCGTTTCTGAATCCAATTCTATTAACGCATTATAAATTTTATGTGAGCCTGACTCTGATCTTTAATCTGAATTACCAAATTTTCAACTCCTAATGTTATTCCTACTTTTTTATCTAAAGTCCACCTATCCACTATTTGTAAATGCTGGAACCATGACTGTAAAATATTTTCTTGCCTTAATACATCTAAAGATTTTAATTGCCAGTCAGTACCTGACCAAACAAGTAATTCTTTATACGGAATTTTTTCAAAATTCATCCCCTTAGAAATCCCCTCAGTTGTATGTCCAGGAATCCCCCAAATAGGTATTTTGTAATTTAACCTATAATAATACTTCTTCCAAACTCGAAGTAAGGCATTTCTTAAAATATGCGATTTAAAAGCCCGATCTACTTTCTTATTGAAAATTAAATATGCATGCCAACCATATAATAAATCCCACCCGTCAAGAGAAAGAATATTTTTATTTGTTAGATTAAGCCAATCACTTATCAAAGTTAATGTGGCTGCATCATAATATAATTTCAAATTAGGTGCCTTAAGCCCTCCTCTTTCTCGAGCATCTTGCAAAATCTTAAACTTCACCCTTGGTTTCTTCCCAGCCCATATAAATTTATTGATACCCTTCTGCCACTCATCCAAATTAGCATCTTTTTTTAAAATGGGTATCATTTGAAACAAAAAAAGAAACTTTGGTAGGACATTCATTTTAACAGCTGAAATTCTCCCCAACAACGACAGTTGCAATTTTTTCCAATCATTTAAATCCTTTTGTACTCTTGTCCATAATACTTCATAATTATTCTTATATAATTTTCCATTAGAAGCAGTTATATATACTCCCAAATATTTAACCTTCTTCACTATCTGAAAACCTGTAAGTTTAACTAAAGTTTCATTTTCCCTCTCAGTCATATTCTTAGATAATATCTTAGTCTTATTATTATTTACTTTAAAACCAGAAACTTTCCCATATTGAGTTATAAGTTCCAACAAATGACTAACCAATTGAGTCGGTTGTTGTAAAGTTAAAACCAAATCGTCTGCAAAAGCTCTCAATCTATATTCATTCTTATTTATTTTTATTCCCTTAAGTACCTCTCAGCGACCTCTTGATGGACTGTGTCTGAGCAAGGAGGGTTCTTAGAGAGCTGCAAGGCCTTAACAGCTCCACCTGTTGCTTCTTCAGCCATTAACTCCCTCAGCGCATCTTGGAAGGAGACAGTTTCCTTAGCAAAAATCTTTTGCTGAAGTTCTCGGCTCCTCAGACCGCAAACTAGCCAATCTCTTAGCCGTTCTTCCAAGTCCTTAAATTTGCAAGGCCTTGCAGCTTGATGCAGAGCAGCAATGAAATCCATGGCAGACTCTCCTGGACGCTGGTCCCGCTGTTCAAAAGCATCTTGCCAAGCGATGACCGAGAGCTTCAGCTCAAAATGTTCTTTGAGCATTTTTTAAAGCTCCACATAAGCAATGGACTCCAAGGGTGCTGGAGCAACCAAGTTTTCAGCGATGTCAAAAGTCTCTTGACCGCAAACACACAGCAACGTCGTGGCCTTCAGTCTGTCCTCCTGAACTTGGTTGACTCTGAAATAATTTTCCACCCTGGCAACGTAGGAGCTCCAATGTTCAGGATCCGTGATGTCAAATTCAGAAAGACGACTGATCTTCGCCATGGTGAATTTTGGCAGCCTCTTTCAATGCCTTGTGCTGTGCAGGCTTCCGAAGGGGTTCCAGGGCAATTCTAGCCGTACTGTCCTCCAGCGTCTTCGTACTGGCAGGCAAAGTGGAAGGAAGTTGAAACGCCACACTTCTAAGCACTTGCAGGCCTCCTGTGGTGAGTCAGCCTTTGAATCTTCTGCAGCATGATCCCATCCTTGTCGCCAATGTTCTGTTTTCTGCGTTGGTAGACATTGAACGAGGCAGAGTAACAAACAGGTACTTCTTTATTTGGATCTAACAGAACTTTCTACAAAATGGCTCCGCCCCTTTTTATACATTCACCCTGGGGCATTGTCAGCCAATGAATGCAATGTATTCTCCCGCTCCAACGCATGCTCAGTAACTCGGAGACAGCCTGTCTGGCCCGGGCAGGCCATGTGGTCTGCCCGGGTCTCAGTGCAGCTTCCTGCACCTGCTCCATCAATCAAAGCCAAGGGCATAACACCATCTCTCATGTCTGGCTCTGACTGGCTTTAAGCCAGGCTATCCATTTTTTGGGCAACACCTCCTCCATGGGCTCCTTGGAGCTGCTCCTCCCCTTCTTTATAGTCTCTTCGAAGTCTATATTCTCATGGGAACTAGGCAAGGGTGGGAGGGAAGCAGTTTCAAAGAAATCTTCCTCCCCCACTTTTCAAGGGGCTGCCGAGCCAGGTGGCAGTTGTTGAAACACAGAAACAGTGTTAGAAGGTCCCTCCCTGTCTGTGAATTGAAGGTCAGAGGTGGAAGGCCCATTGTAAGCAAATGCCCTGCTGCCTCCTGGAGTGAGCCAGAGACACTGGTTAACTTCTTCCTTGATGGGTTCCTCAGGCAGGATGGGATAAAGTGGCGATAGAAGTTTGCGAACCTGAGGAAACTTTGCAACTGTTTATGGGTTCAGGGAGCTTGCCATTCTAGAATGGACTTCACTTTCCCTGGGTCTATCTCTACTCCTTTGCATGGTACCCTATAGCCCAAGTAGTCTAGGCCAGGGCTTTTCAACCAGTGGTATGCGTACCACTGGTGGTACTTTAGCACCTGGTGTCAATGCTGCAAATATTGTATATTCTTGCTTTTGACAATATGCAGAATTGTCTAGTAAATATGGGGTTAATAAAGAGCAGAAGGGGCATTGGGGGTAAAGCCCCAGAAAGAAAGAGGAAGAAAACATTTGACCTTCACACTAATTGGATAGTGTGAGATATGACGGCTAATTTAGGGAGGGAACACGCTGATAATTTAACTGCTCAGAGGAAGAGAACTTAGATCCTAGCATCCCTCCGTTGTGCCTGTGCCGACATTTTGTAACATTAAAAGACTTTTAGGAAAATAAATGCCTGGAAGTTCTTTGGAATGTTTCATTAGCCGGAATCACATCATCATGCTAGGATCTCACATTCTTTTCAAACGACCTGGGGTCCCGAGCCCCCTCCACTCTCTCTATGCTTGAGAGGAGCTGGCAAAGATCCGGGGAAGATCTCATTATGGAGAAAGAAAGATTGCCTGAGCCCAGCCCCGTGGCTACAACAGTTTCCCCGGGGGGGGGGGGGGAAGCAACAGCCAGCAAGCCGGGGGAGAGAGGAATTTGGCAGATTTCCCAGCTGAGAGTGAAGACTTCAAAAGCAGAATGGACAGATAACACAGTTATGGGTGAGTCGTTGGAAAGATTTCAAAACTTAGAAATGAAAACCAGAAATCAGTTCCTACAAAGTGAAACCTACAGCCCTTCTATTGAAAATGTTCCTGCCATGGACTCCAGCCCTGAGAGAGAGAATCCCAGTCTGAATCCTCTGCAGCAAGGGGGAAATTGGGTTTCCCAGCAGGTGGCTGATCCATGTCCTCTGAACTTGCCACAGCTAATAGAGGCCTTGCAATGCCTTGGGGTGGTACAGAAGCCAGGAGATCAGCAGCTGTTGGGAGAACAGCCACAGCAAGGAGGTTGGCCACAGCCCCCAAACGTGCAACCCCTGGGCATAAATCTGCAGCCAGGTTGGGGTCTACAGCAACTGGGGGGGGCCACAAGAGCAGTGGGGAGCCCAGCAGGAAGCCTGTCAGACCCTGCCTTCACCAGCCAGAGACCCCAACCCTGAAGAGAGGGGGAGTTCCAGTCTGAGGCATCTGCAGCAATGGGTAGATGGGTTTCCCCAGCAGATGAATGATCAGCAGCAGCAGAGGGTGTCACCACCCCCTGCAGTCCAACAACAGAGAAGACCACTACAACCCCCACTTGCGCAGCCACCATTGGGAGGCCTACAGCAGCAGGGGGCACCATCCAACCCCACTGGCCAGCAGCAGAGGGCCCAGCAGCTGTGGAACCAGCCCCAGTGGGGGCCACAGCAGCCTGTGTTCACACCATCTTTCAATGCAACCTTTGATGGGGACCCAGAGAAGCTGATTTTTTTCCTCAACCAAGTGCGTTCTCACTTGAAACGCTGGGCCTATCTGTACCCAGAACCAGGGGCCATGGTCGATGTCATTGCATCCAACCTAGAGGGAGAAGCATCTGAATGGCTGAACAATTTATACAGCGAGCAAGCCCCCGAATTGGAAGATCCCCACCGCTTTCTTTTAAGTCTGAGAGAACGATTTGAGGACCCATCCATTGGCCTCAAAGCAGCAGGACAAATTCACAAAATAAAACAAGCCGGGAGGCCTGCCCTGGAGTATGTGCGAGAATTCTGCAAGATAGCAGGTCGAATAGAGGGGTGGCCTGAGCAGTCCCTCATCCATTACTTCATCGAGGGATTAGACGATCACCTCTTTCAGGCCTGCATCTATTGAGAAGTACCTGATCGGCTGCAGGAGTAGTACCAGACAGCCATGAAGCTAGATGTTAAGCTCTCTCGCTATAAGAAGCCTCCCCCACATGAACCCAAGCAGCAACCAGAGCTACCTGGACAGCAATCACCCCCACAAAAGCCTTCAACTACTGCAAGGGCTGAGAGACCCAGGCCACCTACACGCCCTTCCTTCGAGTGTTTCCAGTGTGGACAAGGAGGACATCGAGTGGCCACCTGTCCAGTCCCCTACCCCCAACTGCAGAGCAAGCCAGAACCAGCAATGCGAAAGAAACCTGCTCAGCAGCCAACGAGAAAAAAATCCAACCGACCCACACAGGAACCTGTCGCCCAGGTTACACCCCACACACAGGAGGACGCCGAGACTCCAGATGGACCTGCCCCTGCTCTACCCTTCTTTGACAGCGATGATGAAGGAGAAAACGACCCAATGGTGAGTCGACAAATCCTGCCTTTTTCACTGGCCGCCAAACTTATAATCCCTAAGTCTGGGGCACAAATAGACTTGAACGTACTAATTGATTCAGGATGCACCCACTGCATTATTAGTCTGGCGTTTGCCATGAAAATGGGCATAAGGGAAAAACAGCTTTCCAAACCGGTGAGATTTGAGCAAGCCGATGGCTCCCTGATGGGAGGGACTCTTATCACACAATTAACTGAGCCTTTACGCCTAGAAATAGGTGCACACTGGGAGTTTATTCGCTTCCTGGTGGCTCCAAAAATGACTGAGGCAGTGATCCTAGGACTAGCCTGGTTAGACAAATGGAAGCCGTTTATCTGGTGGGAGAAAGGAATGAGAATTGTGAGACTACCTATAGGGCTTGATCCCCCCATTGATTCAACAGATGTTACTGGGCATCTTAGGCCACCCAATGAGCGAGCGCATATGGCCGCCTCACTGCCTCCAGGTGAACCAGTCATCCCCAAGGAATACCGGGACCTGGCGGAGGCATTCAGTGAAAAAGAATGTGATGCCCTACCCCCTCACAGACCTAATGACTGCTCCATCGAACTGGTGCCCAAAGCCAAACTCCCATGACCAAGGATATATGCTATGTCCCCCCTCGAAATGGAGGAGATGCAGCGATACGTGAACAAAAACCTAGCGAGGGGGTTTATCGAACAGGCCAAATCTTCCGTGGGAGCCCCTGTGTTGTTCAAAGAGAAAAAAGATGTGTCTTTTCATCTCTGCGTAGACTACAAGGGACTCAACGCTGTAAGTGTGGAAAATAAATACCCCCTCCCCCTCCTAAAGGATTTATTGACCCATCTGGCTAAGGGGAGTGTCTTCACTAAGTTAGACCTAAGAGAGGCATACTACCGGGTGAGAATAAAAGAGGGAGATGAGTGGAAAACTGCCTTCAACTGTCCTATGGGGAGCTATCAGTTCAAAGTCATGCCATTTGGACTACAAGGGGCCCCAGCTGTATTTACGCAGTTGATTAATGAAGTTCTACATGATCACTTGTACAAAGGGGTTTTGGTGTATCTTGATGATGTCCTGATATACAGCACAAATATGACTGATCACATAAAGCTAGTGAGAGAAGTGTTAAATAAACTATTGAATGCCAAACTTTATGTCAAATTGTCAAAATGTGAATTTCACCAAACCCGACTAGACTATCTTGGCTACCGAATTTCCAATGAGGGTATTGAAATGGATCCAGCCAAGGTGAAAACTATAATCAAATGGCAGCCCCCAAGGACTCGCAAACAGCTCCAGAGCTTTCTGGGTTTTGCCAACTTTTATCGTCAATTCATCCCTTCTTTTGCTGAGATTGCCCTTCCTCTTACAGAACTACTCAAAACAGGCAAAGGAGGAGGGAAGCCACGACTGGGCCAACCACTACCATGGACAATGAGCTGTCAAACAGCTTTTGAGAATTTAAAGAGACTATTTGCTGCTGAACCGGTTCTAAAGCACCCCTGCCCAGGGGAACCCTTTGTGATTCAAGCTGATGCCAGCAATGTGGCAGTTGGAGCTGTGTTACTGCAAAAGAACAAAAATGGGATCCTGCAACCCTGTGCCTACACCTCTAAGAAATTTACTGAGAGCGAGCGGAGATGGGCAATCTGGGAGAAAGAGGCCTTCGCGATTAGATGGGCGCTATTAAACTGGCGACACTATCTGGAAGGGAGCAAAGTGCCATTTGAGGTATGGACAGATCACAAAAACCTAGAAGCACTGAAAACTCCCCGCAAATTGTCACCAAAGCAAGTACAGTGGGCACAGTACTTTAACCGCTTCAACTTCACTCTAAAGTACATACCAGGAGGAAAGAACTTTCTAGCTGATGCGCTATCCCGGTTACCCCAGTACAAAAGCGAACGAGAGGAGGTTAACGAGGCGATTATTCCCAATCCACAAACTGTTGCTCAACTTACACCTCGCAGGGTCCCCAATCCTGATGACCCTGGAGTGAAAAAAATAAAACGAGAGCTCCTCACTGACCAATGGTTCAAAGATAATCAAGCGTCCCTAACATGCAGGGATAGCCTGGCTTACAAAGGGGGGAAGCTATATTTGCCAGAAGTGTTCCATCTTAATGCTCTCAGACACAGCCACGATGTAAAGCAGGCTGGACACTTTGGATATTTGAAAACCCTACATCTCACCCGCCGGCAATTCTGGTGGCCGGGGCTGAAAAAGGATGTGGAAAACTATGTAAAAAGTTGTACTGTATGTGCCACAATGAAAAGATTCCCGGGGAAAACTCCTGGGTTACTGCAACCCATGGCAGACCCTTCTGAACCCTGGGAAGAAATAGCTATGGACTTTATAGCAGACCTACCTGAAAGTAGGGGAAATACTGTCATCTGGACTGTAATAGACCTGTTCTCGAAACAGGCTCATTTCATCGCCTGCAAACGACTCCCATCTGCCCAATGACTGGCCAAACTGTTCCTGAAACATATCTACCGGCTGCATGGCGCCCCTAAGCGAATAATTTCAGACAGGGGGGTGCAATTCACAGCGAAGTTTTGGAGAAATTTCCTTACATTGATTGGATCATCTCAAGGGTTATCATCCGCTTTTCATCCGGCCACCAATGGGGCTGCAGAAGCTGCTAACAAAATGGTGGAGCAATATCTTAGATGCTACGTTTCTTACCAACAGACGAACTGGACTGATCTCCTTCCTTTTGCGGAGGTGGTGTACAATAATTCTGTGCACAGCAGCACTGGCTACACACCTTTCAAAGTAGCCACAGGGAAAGAATTTAACCCAATACCTGAATATCCTCAGTTGCCCTCCACTTCCTAGACACTTGATCAGTGGGTGAGAGGGTGGGAAGAAGTTTGGAAAAGCACAAAAACTGCTTTAAAAAAGACTTTTGAGACCTATAAAAAGCAGGCTGATAAAAAGAGGGCTCCCCAAAGAACATTCCAAGTTGGGGAAAAGGTCTATCTGTCAACTAAATATCTATGCCTCAAATTGCCCAGCAAGAAATTGGGACCAAAATTGTTGGGGCCTTTCCCCATAGTAAAGATCATCAACCCGGTCACAGTAAAACTAAAACTCCCTAGACTTTTAGGGAAAATTCACCCAGTTTTCCATTGTAGCTTGTTGAAGCCTTATCGGGGCTCCACTTTAAGACCTCCCCTGAAGAAAGCACCTGGGCTCCTCATAGTTGCAGGGCAGACCCACTATGAAGTAAAACATATTCTTTTTTTTATTAAAAAAAGTTTTTATTTTCCATTTATTCATACAAAATACAATTAACCATTGGTACCGCCTGCCCATTCCCCCCAGGCTGCGTCCACCCTCTCTAAACCTTCCCTACTTCCCTCCTCTTTCTCTCCTCCCCTCCTACTCTGTTCCCCTCCCCATCTCCTCTAACTATCCTACTTCCTCCCTACTCCTTCCTCCCCTCTCATCCCTCTCACACACATGAATGCAGCATAGGGGAAATGCCCAAGCATTTGCCATAACTATATTATCATTACCCACCCACTCACCCACCCACCCACCCTCAACCCTCCCCCCCCTCGCTTCCCAGAGCAGAATACAGGGTTATTAATAAGAAGGTTAACAATAATAAAAAAGGGAAAAAAAGAAAGAAAAAAGAAAAGAAAAACATCATACTTAACCTTTTGTTGTTGTTAATTGCAAAGTCGTGTCCGACCCATCGCGACCCCATGGACAACGTTCCTCCAGGTCTTCCTGTCCTCTACCATCTTCTGGAGTCCATTTAAGTTCACACCTACTGCTTCAGTGACTCCATCCAGCCATCTCATTCTCTGTCGTCCCCTTCTTCTATTGCCCTCAATCTTTCCCAGCATTAGGCCCTTTTCCAGTGAGTCCTTCCTTCTCATTAGGTGGCCAAAGTATTTGAGTTTCAACTTCAGGATCTGGCCTTCTAAAGAGCAGTCCGGGTTGATCTCTTCTAGGACTGACCGGTTTGAACGCCTTGCAGTCCAAGGGACTCGCAGGAGTCTTCTCCAGCACCATAATTCAAAGGCCTCAATTCTTTTGCGCTCAGCCTTTCTTATGGTCCAACTTTCACAGCCATACATTGCAACTGGGAAAACCATGGCCTGCACTATACACACTTTTGTTGGCAGGGTGATGTCTGCTTTTTAGTATGCTGTCTAGATTTGCCATAGCTTTCCTCCCCAGGAGCAAGCGTCTTTTAATTTCTCGGCTGCAGTCCCCATCTGAGGTGATCTTGGAGCCCAGAAAAATAAAATCTGTCACTACCTCCATTTCTTCCCCATCTATTTGCCAGGAATTGAGAGGGCTGGATGCCATGATTTTGGTTTTCTTTCTTTTTTTTTTTTTTTATTGAAAATTTTTTAAAAGTTTTACAAGTCAACCCTCACCCAATCCCTCCCAAACCCACCCCCCCTCCCCCCTCCCCAAACTTCCCAGAACTGAATATAGGCTTATTTAAAATTTTAAAAAACCTTTTACAACTTATAAGATAATTAATAATAAGATATACATAACATAAACATTAAAAAAGTACTTAAAAAAGAAATTAAAAAAAAGGAAAGAGAGAGAGAAAGAAAAAGAGAAAAAAAAAGAAAGATAAAAAAATAAAAGAAAGAGAAAAGAAAACAAAAGACGGAAAAAGAAAAGAGAAAACAATCTATACAAACTATGAAAAAGCTAAATGATATTTTTCCATATCCAAATTATGTTGTATGAAATTTATCCATTTTTTCCATATAACAAAAAATTTCTCTTGAGATTGCTCCTTTTAGAAAGCCGAAATCTTTGCCATTTCCACCAAGTAAGAAACTTTATAAAACCACTCTTGTAAAGTAGGCAAAGATTCCTTCTTCCAATATTGTCCTACTAACAGCCTTGCGGCTGTAATCAAATTTAACATCAATATGACTTCCTTAGCATCACAATCAGTAACAATACCTAATAAAAATAATTGTGGGGTGAATTTAACCCTCCTTCTAAAGATTCTTTGGATATTCCACCATATCTTAATCCCAAAAGCTTTTATATTTTTACACGACCACCAAATATGGTAATAAGTAGCATCCAAACAACCACATCTCCAACATTTAGGCTGTAGATCAGGGTACATAATAGACATTTTTTGTGGATCAAGGTGCCATCTATAAAACATTTTGTAAAAATTCTCTCTTAAATTCTGCGCTTGTGTGAATTTAACATTCCTCACCCAAATAAGTTCCCAGGTATCCAATGGGATTGGTTCACCAATATTTTGTGCCCATTTAATCATACAATCTTTGATTAATTCAGATTCTGAATCCATTTCAACTAAAACCCCATAAACCCTCTTAATATGAGTTGGTCTTTGATCTCTTATTTGTTTAAAGAGATTTTCATCTTCTCTAAGCCAACCCATATTACGATCCGTCTTCCATCTATCCACTATTTGTCTGTATTGAAACCATGAGTAAGTAATGTTTACATCTACTAAGTCTTCCAAAGATTTTAACTGCCAATTTTGACCATCCCATCTAAGTAGTTGTGTATAGGAAACCGTATCCATCTTGACTCCTCTCTTTATCCCCTCTATCGCATGCCAAGGTATAGCCCATAATGGTATTTTAAAATCACTTTTATAATATTTCCTCCACACCCTAAGCAAAGAAATCCTTATAATATGAGATTTAAAAACCCGATCCACTTTTTTATTAAAAATTAAATAGGCATGCCATCCAAAAAGTAAATCCCAACCCTCCAAATGGAGAATTTCTACATTTGTTAAATTCGTCCAATCGCTAATCAATGTTAGAACCACAGTGTCATAATATAGTTTCAAATTCGGTACCTTGAGTCCACCTCTCTCACGAAAATCTTGCATAATTTTAAGTTTTACCCTTGGTTTTTTCCCTGCCCAAATAAATTTGTTAATACCTTTCTGCCATTCATTTAAATTAAGTTCATTCTTTAAGATAGGTAACATTTGAAACAAAAAAAGAAATTTTGGTAGGACATTCATTTTAATAACTGCAATTCTACCCATAAGAGATAACTGTAAGTTATCCCAATTCTTTAAATCCTTCTGTACCCCAATCCACAACTTTTCATAATTGTTTTTATACAATTTTACATTAGAAGCGGATAATATGACGCCCAGATATTTTACCTTATCAACAACTTCAAAATCTGTTAAGTTAACCAAGGTCTGTTTATCACAATTAGTCATATTTTTGGGTAGTATTTTAGTCTTATTATTATTAATTTTAAAACCCGAAACACACCCATATTGATGAATCAATTGTAATAATTTTACTACCGAATAGGTAGGTTGAGACAAAGTAACAACCAAGTCATCTGCAAAAGCTCTTAGCTTATATTCTTTTTTATTAATCTCTATTCCTTTTATTTCTTGAGACTCCCGAATTTTAATCAACAAAATTTCCAATGTTAAGACAAATAATAACGGAGATAATGGACATCCCTGTCTTGTACCTTTTTCTATTGTAAAAGCCTCTGAGAGACCCCCATTAACAATAAGTTGAGCAGTCTGTTTTTGATATATATTAGATAAAGCTTGTAATATATTTTGTCCAAAATTCATCTCCTTGATTAAAGATAACATAAACTGCCAATTCAATTGGTCAAAGGCTTTTTCAGCATCCAAAAATATCAGCCCTGCAGAGACTTGGTTGTTTTTATCTAAATATTCTAATAAATTAATAATTTGTCTAACATTATTTTTCATATATCTTCCAGTTATAAAACCCGATTGGTCCTTATGTATAAGCTGCTGCAAGACCCCCATAAACCTATTAGCTATGATTTTTGCAAAAATTTTATAATCCACATTCAAGAGAGATATGGGCCTATAATTCTTGGGCAAGGTGAGATCTTGATCCTCTTTTGGAATCAAAGATATAAAAGCATTGCGCCATGACGGAGGAATCTCTAAACCTTGTAATATATTATTAAAAAGCTCACATAAAGGTTGAATCATCTCTTCTGCTAAGGTTTTATAATAAATAGCTGTCAAACCATCCGTACCCGGCGCTTTGCCTAATTTTAATTGCTTAATAGCTGTCACAATTTCCTCATTAGTAATTAAACCATTAATCTCTTTTTTCTGATCTTCTGTTAATTTAGGAAGATTAGCTTTGCTTAAATAATTATTTATATCTGTAATTTGTACATTAGTACTCTTATATAACTTTTGATAATAATCTAAAAAAGATTTCTTAATCAATTCTTTCTGATAAACCAATTTACCATTATAATTTATTTTATCTATAGTTCTCTGTCTCTGTTTCTTTCTTAACTGATAAGCCAGCCATCTCCCTGGTTTGTTAGCATTACAAAATGTATTTTGCTTCATAAACATTAAATTAGTTGCAGCTTGGTCAGCCATCAACATATTAAATTGTGTTTTTAACAATTTTATAGCTCCTTTCACCTTTTCATCTAAAGGATTTGAAATTAAAAGCTTTTCTTTTAATTTAATCTCATCTTCCAATTCTTTACGTTTCTGAGTCTGCTTTTGTCTATGAAAGTTATTCATTTTTATCAAAATCCCGCGCATAAAAGCTTTACTTGCATCCCATACCATTGACATTGATGTTCCCTTATACATGTTTAAAACAAAATAATCCTTTAAACATTCCTTTAATTTTTGTTGTAAAATCTGATTGCGCAGAGACTTCTTAGCAAAATAAATCACCACATCTCTTGGCAAATTCTTCTGTTTCGCAATCCATGAGTTCACTCTATAGATTTTTTCCACTTCTCCACGTAATTCCTCTTTATCTATATTCAAAACAACAGCTAAATCATTAATCACCATCTCCATCAGATCTTGATTCATATCTTCTTTAAGACCCCTAATTCTCAGAGCATATTCCATCTGTCTATACTGAAACATAAGAATATCATCTTGTGAGGTTTCCACCTTTTTTTCCATATCTTGAAATTTATACTCAAGAAAATCTACTTTTTCTACGACTTCTTCCACTCTGGAGTCCAGCTTCACAACCACAGAAGCCAATCCAGATAAAGCTGAGACTATATCTTGCCTCAAAATAGTATTATTCTGTTCAAAAAGCTCTTTCATTTCTTTCTTCATTTCCTCCTTACTTTCAGACTTGCTCTGTTCCAAAAGTTGCTTCACTTCCTCCCTGAATTGAGACACAGCATTTTCCATTATATCTTTGATGTCTTGTGCAGACGAGCCTAATGGGGGAGGAGAAGGTGGAGATATAGCCTTAGGTTGCTGGACGGGTGGTGTAACTTTAAGTTGTTGTTGAACAGTTGCAATAACAGGAGAAGAAATCACCTTAGAAACTATAGAAGCTGGTTGTCTCTTTGAAGCCATTTTTTTTTAAAAAAATTAGTCCCTCTTTCTTTCTTCTTAAAAAAAAAAATGCTTAAATCTTTACAAATAAAAAAAGACCAGAAAAAATGCAATAAAAATTAGAACCTCCAAAGCACTTTAAAAGGAAAAAGAAAAGAAACTTAAAAGAGAAAAAGAGAGCAATGCTAAGCATACATTTCATTCAGTCCGTCTTTTCTTTCCGGAGATGGAAAAAAAAAAAAACTTTCAAAGCGCCATTTTACTTTCACTCTCACTTTCCGCCCGAAGAAAAAAAATAAAAAAAAAGGAGTCAGCATAAGCTAAAAAAAAATTAAGAAAAATAAATCTTTAACTCTAAGTAAAATCCTTTAAACAGTTCTGTCCGCTTTAAAAATCACTCACCAGAAAGCTTTAAGTGTGGAGATGGTAGCGGTGTTTCGCTTTGCTTCCGAGGAAACAAAGACAGCTGAGAGGCGGAGAAGGCACGAACTCCGAGGGAGCACTCTTTCTCCCCCCCCTAAAAAAAAATCCAGGGAAGGTTAAGAGGTTCTACCTCTATTCATGCAGTCTCTACCCCTTCCCTTCGCTCGGGAAGGGGATTTCGAACCGTGGGCCAGCTGATGAACGCTGTGCTCCGCAGTTCTGACACCATCTCAGGAGGACGGCTACAAAGTAGCCGCCATCACCGTCGCTTAACCACCGGAAGTCCGATTTTGGTTTTCTTAATGTTGAGTTTCAAGCCAACTTTTGCACTCTCCTTCTTCACCCGCATCAAGAGGCTCTTTAGTTCCTCTTCACTTTCTGCCATTAGAGTGGTATCATCTGCATATCTTAGGTTGTTGATATTTCTCCCGGCAATCTTAATTCCAACTTTTGATTCATCTAGCCCTGCCTTTCTCATGATGTGCTCTGCATATAAGTTAAATAGGCAGGACGACAGTATACAGCTTCGCCGGACTCCTTTTCCAATTTTGAACCAATCAGTGGTTCCGTGTCCAGTTCTCACTGTTGCTTCTTGACCCGCATATAGGTTTCTCAAGAGACAAATGAGATGGTCTGGTACTCCCATCTCTTTAAGAACTTGCCACAATTTGTTGTGATCCACACAATCAAAGGCTTTTGCATAGTCAATGAAGTAGAAGTAGATGTTCTTCTGGAACTCCCTAGCTTTCTCCATGATCCAGCGTATGTTGGCAATTTGATCTCTAGTTCCTCTGCCTCTTCGAAATCCTGCCTGTACTTCTGGTAGTTCTCGATCTACATACTGCTGGAGTCTAGCTTGTAGGATTTTAAGCATAACTTTACTAGCATGTGAAATGAGTGCAATGGTGCGATAGTTTGAACATTCTTTGGCATTGCCTTTCTTTGGAATTGGAATGTAAACTGACCTTTTCCAATCCTGTGGCCACTGTTGAGTTTTCCAAATTTGCTGGCAAATTGACTGTAGCACTTTTACTGCATCGTCTTTTAAGATTTTGAATAGCTCAGCTGGAATACTGTCACCTCCACTAGCTTTGTTGTTGCTCAGATTTTCTAAGGCCCATTTCACTTCACATTCTAGGATGTCTGGTTCGAGGTCAGTGACCATCTCATTGTGGTTATCTGGGATGTTAAGCTCATTCTTGTATAGTTCTTCTGTGTAGTTTTGCCATCTCTTCTTAATCTCTTCTGCCTCTGTTAGGTCTCTGCCATTTTGGTCCTTTATCATGCCCATCTTTGCATGAAACGTTCCCTTCATATCTCCAATTTTCTTGAAGAGATCTCTGGTCCTCCCTATTCTCTTGTTTTCTTCTATTTCTTTGCACTGTTCATTTAAGAAGGCATTCTTATCTCTTCTAGCTACTCTCTGGAATTCTGCATTCAATTGGGTGTATCTTTCTCTTTCTCCCTTGCCTTTCACTTCCCTTCTTTCCTCAGCTATTTGCAAAGCTTCCTCAGAAAGCCATTTTGCTTTCTTGCATTTCTTTTTCTTTGGGATGGTTTTAGTTGCTACCTCTTGTACAATGTTGCGAACTTCCATCCATAGCTCTTCAGGCACTCTGTCTATCAGATCTAATTCCTTAAATCTATTTGTCACCTCTACTGTATATTCATCAGGAATATGATTTAGTTCATACCTGAGTGGCCTAGTGCTTTTCCCTACTTTTTTCAATTTAAGCCTAAATTTTGCAATGAGAAGCTCATGATCTGAGCCACAGTGAGCTCCTGGTCTTGTTTTTACTGACTGTATACAGCTTCTCCATCTTTGGCTGCAGAGCACATAGTCAATCTGATTTCTATGTTGACCGTCTGGTGATGTCCATGTGTAGAGCCGTCTCTTGGGTTGTTGGAAAAGAGTGTTTGTTATGACCATCGTATTCTCTTGACAAAATTCTATTAGCCTGTGCCCTGCTTCATTTTGTACTCCCTAGGCCAAACTTGCCTGTTATTCCGGTTATCTTTTGGCTTCCTACCTTAGCATTCCAATCCCCCATGATGATAAGGACATCATTTTTTGGTGTTAATTCTATAAGGTGCTGTAGGGCTTCATAAAACTGGTCAATTTCATCCTCTTCAGCACCAGTGGTTGGGGCATAGATTTGGATTATTGTAATATTGAATGGTTTGCCTTGGATTCGAATTGAGATCATTCTGTCATTTTGGGGATTGTATCCCAGTATTGCTTTTCCTATTCTTTTATTGACTATGAAGGCTACTCCATTTCTTCTGAGGGATTCTTGCCCACAGTAGTATACCTGATGGTCATCTGAGTTAAATTCACCCATTCCTGTCCATTTTAGTTCGCTGATTCCTAAGATGTCGATGTTCAGTCTTGTCATCTCTTTTTTGACTACGTCTAGCTTGCCTTGATTCATGGATCTTACATTCCAGGTTCCTATGGAGAAAAAATCTTTACAGCATCGGACTTTCCTTTCACCACCATATATATCCACAGCTGAGCGTCCTTTCGGCTTTGGCCCAGTCGCTTCATTCTTTCTGGCGCTACTAGTACTAGCCCTCTGCTCTTCCCCAGTAGCATATTGGACACCTTCCGACCTGAGGGGCTCATCTTCCAGCGTCATATCTTTTTGCCTTTTAGTACTGTCCATGGGGTTTTCACGGCAAAGATACTGGAGTGGTTTGCCATTTCCTTCTCCAGTGGATCACATTTTGTCAGAACTCTCTGCTATAACCTGTCCATCTTGGGTGGCCCTGCACGGCATAGCTTATAGCTTCATTGAGTTACGCAAGCCCCTTCGCCACAACAAGGCAGTAATCCATAAAGGGGACTTAACCTTTAACTCCCCTTAAATTAAGACATATAAACAAATCTCTACAACAATTACTATAAAATTTACTCATAAAATAAATGAAACTTTATAGTACCATATTTTTTCTGAATATAATCTATCCATCTTCTCCATACAATAATATATCTTTCTTGTGTATGATCCTTCAAATAAGCAGAAATTTTTGCCATTTCTGCAAAGTTAGAAACTTTAAATATCCATTCTTCTAAAGTAGGCAACGAGTCCTTCTTCCAATACGAGCCTACTAATAACTTTGCTGCAGTTAATAAATTCAACATTAAAGTAGTTTCTTTGTCATTTAAATCCACAAAGATACCCAACAGGAACAATTGAGGGGTGAACTTTATCTTCCTTTTAAATATCTTTTGAATGTTCCACCAAATCATAATCCAAAAAGCCTTTACCTTTTTACAATTCCACCAAACATGAAAATATGTTGCATCCATATTACCACATCTCCAACATTTGGGTTGTAAATTTGGATACATACAAGATAATTTTTTAGGATCTAAATGCCATCTGTAAAACATTTTACAGATGGCATTTGTTTGCCTCGAATCCAAGGCAAACCATTCTATATCACAATAGTCCAAATCTATGCCCCAATCACTGGTGCTGAAGAGGATGAAATTGACCGGTTCTATGAAGCCCTACAGCACCTTATAGAATTAACACCAAAAAGTGATGTCCTTATCATCATGGGGAATTGGAATGCTAAGGTAGGAAGCCAAATGATAACCAGAATAACAGGCAAGTTTGGCCTTGGAGTACAAAATGAAGCAGGGCACAGGCTGATAGAATTTTGTCAAGAGAATACGATGGTCATAACAAACAGTCTTCCAACAACCCAAGAGACGGCTCTACACATGGACATCACCAGACGGTCAACATAGAAATCAGATTGACTAAGTGCTCTGCAGCCAAAGATGGAGAAGCTGTATACAGTCAGTAAAAACAAGACCAGGAGCTGACTGTGGCTCAGATCATGAGCTTCTCGTTGCAAAATTTAGGCTTAAATTGAAAAAAGTAGGGAAAAGCACTAGGCCACTCAGGTATGAACTAAATCATATTCCTGATGAATATACAGTAGAGGTGACAAATAGATTTAAGGAATTAGATCTGATAGACAGAGTGTCTGAAGAACTATGGATGGAAGTTCGCAACATTGTACAAGAGGTAGCAACTAAAACCATCCCAAAGAAAAAGAAATGCAAGAAAGCAAAATGGCTTTCTGAGGAAGCTTTGCAAATAGCTGAGGAAAGAAGGGAAGCGAAAGGCAAAGGAGAAAGAGAAAGATACACCCAATTGAATGCAGAATTCCAGAGAATAGCTAGAAGAGATAAGAATGCCTTCTTAAATGAACAGTGCAAAGAAATAGAAGAAAACAAGAGAATAGGGAGGACCAGATATCTCTTCAAGAAAATTGGAGATATGAAGGGAACGTTTCATGCAAAGATGGGCATGATTAAGGACCAAAATGGCAGGGACCTAACAGAGGCAGAAGAGATTAAGAAGAGATGGCAAAACTACACAGAAGAACTATACAAGAATGAGCTTAACGTCCCAGATAACCACAATGAGATGGTCACTGACCTCGAACCAGACATCCTAGAATGTGAAGTGAAATGGGCCTTAGAAAATCTGAGCAACAACAAAGCTAGTGGAGGTGACAGTATTCCAGCTGAGTTATTCAAAATCTTAAAAGACGATGCAGTAAAAGTGCTACACTCAATTTGCCAGCAAATTTGGAAAACTCAACAGTGGCCACAGGATTGGAAAAGGTCAGTTTACATTCCAATTCCAAAGAAAGGCAATGCCAAAGAATGTTCAAACTATCGCACCATTGCACTCATTTCACATGCTAGTAAAGTTATGCTTAAAATCCTACATGCTAGACTCCAGCAGTATGTGGATCGAGAACTACCAGAAGTACAGGCAGGATTTCGAAGAGGCAGAGGAACTAGAGATCAAATTGCCAACATACGCTGGATCATGGAGAAAGCTAGGGAGTTCCAGAAAAACATCTACTTCTCCTTCATTGACTATGCTAAAGTCTTTGATTGTGTGGATCACAACAAATTGTGGCAAGTTCTTAAAGAGATGGGAATACCAGACCATCTTATTTGTCTCTTGAGAAACCTATATGCGGGTCAAGAAGCAACAGTGAGAACTGGACACAGAACCACTGATTGGTTCAAAATTGGAAAAGGAGTCCGGCAAGGCTGTATACTGTCGCCCTGCCTATTTAACTTATATGCAGAGCACATCATGAGAAAGGCAGGGTTAGATGAAACAAAAGTTGGAATTAAGATTGCCGGGAGAAATATCAACAACCTAAGATATGCAGATGATACCACTCTAATGGCAGAAAGTGAAGAGGAACTAAAGAGCCTCTTGATGCGGGTGAAGAAGGAGAGTGCAAAAGTTGGCTTGAAACTCAACATTAAGAAAACCAAAATCGGACTTCCGGTGGTTAAGCGACGGTGATGGCGGCTACTTTGTAGCCGTCCTCCTGAGATGGTGTCAGAACTGCAGAGCACAGCGTTCATCAGCTGGCCCGCGGTTCGAAATCCCCTTCCCGAGCGAAGGGAAGGGGTAGAGACTGCATGAATAGAGGTAGAACCTCTTAACCTTCCCTGGATTTTTTTTAGGGGGGGGAGAAAGAGTGCTCCCTCGGAGTTCGTGCCTTCTCCGCCTCTCAGCTGTCTTTGTTTCCTCGGAAGCAAAGCGAAACGCCGCTACCATCTCCGCACTTAAAGCTTTCTGGTGAGTGATTTTTAAAGTGGACAGAACTGTTTAAAGGATTTTACTTAGAGTTAAAGATTTATTTTTCTTAATTTTTTTTTAGCTTATGCTGACTCCTTTTTTTTTATTTTTTTTCTTCGGGCGGAAAGTGAGAGTGAAAGTAAAATGGCGCTTTGAAAGTTTTTTTTTTTTTCCATCTCCGGAAAGAAAAGACGGACTGAATGAAATGTATGCTTAGCATTGCTCTCTTTTTCTCTTTTAAGTTTCTTTTCTTTTTCCTTTTAA
Organism: Crotalus adamanteus; assembly: GCA_039797435.1. NCBI lineage: Eukaryota > Metazoa > Chordata > Lepidosauria > Squamata > Viperidae > Crotalus > Crotalus adamanteus. The sequence continues at coordinate 56,637,646 of CM077935.1, read as the reverse complement.
AGTGCTTTGGAGGTTCTAATTTTTATTGCATTTTTTCTGGTCTTTTTTTATTTGTAAAGATTTAAGCATTTTTTTTTTTAAGAAGAAAGAAAGAGGGACTAATTTTTAAAAAAAAAAATGGCTTCAAAGAGACAACCAGCTTCTATAGTTTCTAAGGTGATTTCTTCTCCTGTTATTGCAACTGTTCAACAACAACTTAAAGTTACACCACCCGTCCAGCAACCTAAGGCTATATCTCCACCTTCTCCTCCCCCATCAGGCTCGTCTGCACAAGACATCAAAGATATAATGGAAAATGCTGTGTCTCAATTCAGGGAGGAAGTGAAGCAACTTTTGGAACAGAGCAAGTCTGAAAGTAAGGAGGAAATGAAGAAAGAAATGAAAGAGCTTTTTGAACAGAATAATACTATTTTGAGGCAAGATATAGTCTCAGCTTTATCTGGATTGGCTTCTGTGGTTGTGAAGCTGGACTCCAGAGTGGAAGAAGTCGTAGAAAAAGTAGATTTTCTTGAGTATAAATTTCAAGATATGGAAAAAAAGGTGGAAACCTCACAAGATGATATTCTTATGTTTCAGTATAGACAGATGGAATATGCTCTGAGAATTAGGGGTCTTAAAGAAGATATGAATCAAGATCTGATGGAGATGGTGATTAATGATTTAGCTGTTGTTTTGAATATAGATAAAGAGGAATTACGTGGAGAAGTGGAAAAAATCTATAGAGTGAACTCATGGATTGCGAAACAGAAGAATTTGCCAAGAGATGTGGTGATTTATTTTGCTAAGAAGTCTCTGCGCAATCAGATTTTACAACAAAAATTAAAGGAATGTTTAAAGGATTATTTTGTTTTAAACATGTATAAGGGAACATCAATGTCAATGGTATGGGATGCAAGTAAAGCTTTTATGCGCGGGATTTTGATAAAAATGAATAACTTTCATAGACAAAAGCAGACTCAGAAACGTAAAGAATTGGAAGATGAGATTAAATTAAAAGAAAAGCTTTTAATTTCAAATCCTTTAGATGAAAAGGTGAAAGGAGCTATAAAATTGTTAAAAACACAATTTAATATGTTGATGGCTGACCAAGCTGCAACTAATTTAATGTTTATGAAGCAAAATACATTTTGTAATGCTAACAAACCAGGGAGATGGCTGGCTTATCAGTTAAGAAAGAAACAGAGACAGAGAACTATAGATAAAATAAATTATAATGGTAAATTGGTTTATCAGAAAGAATTGATTAAGAAATCTTTTTTAGATTATTATCAAAAGTTATATAAGAGTACTAATGTACAAATTACAGATATAAATAATTATTTAAGCAAAGCTAATCTTCCTAAATTAACAGAAGATCAGAAAAAAGAGATTAATGGTTTAATTACTAATGAGGAAATTGTGACAGCTATTAAGCAATTAAAATTAGGCAAAGCGCCGGGTACGGATGGTTTGACAGCTATTTATTATAAAACCTTAGCAGAAGAGATGATTCAACCTTTATGTGAGCTTTTTAATAATATATTACAAGGTTTAGAGATTCCTCCGTCATGGCGCAATGCTTTTATATCTTTGATTCCAAAAGAGGATCAAGATCTCACCTTGCCCAAGAATTATAGGCCCATATCTCTCTTGAATGTGGATTATAAAATTTTTGCAAAAATCATAGCTAATAGGTTTATGGGGGTCTTGCAGCAGCTTATACATAAGGACCAATCGGGTTTTATAACTGGAAGATATATGAAAAATAATGTTAGACAAATTATTAATTTATTAGAATATTTAGATAAAAACAACCAAGTCTCTGCAGGGCTGATATTTTTGGATGCTGAAAAAGCCTTTGACCAATTGAATTGGCAGTTTATGTTATCTTTAATCAAGGAGATGAATTTTGGACAAAATATATTACAAGCTTTATCTAATATATATCAAAAACAGACTGCTCAACTTATTGTTAATGGGGGTCTCTCAGAGGCTTTTACAATAGAAAAAGGTACAAGACAGGGATGTCCATTATCTCCGTTATTATTTGTCTTAACATTGGAAATTTTGTTGATTAAAATTCGGGAGTCTCAAGAAATAAAAGGAATAGAGATTAATAAAAAAGAATATAAGCTAAGAGCTTTTGCAGATGACTTGGTTGTTACTTTGTCTCAACCTACCTATTCGGTAGTAAAATTATTACAATTGATTCATCAATATGGGTGTGTTTCGGGTTTTAAAATTAATAATAATAAGACTAAAATACTACCCAAAAATATGACTAATTGTGATAAACAGACCTTGGTTAACTTAACAGATTTTGAAGTTGTTGATAAGGTAAAATATCTGGGCGTCATATTATCCGCTTCTAATGTAAAATTGTATAAAAACAATTATGAAAAGTTGTGGATTGGGGTACAGAAGGATTTAAAGAATTGGGATAACTTACAGTTATCTCTTATGGGTAGAATTGCAGTTATTAAAATGAATGTCCTACCAAAATTTCTTTTTTTGTTTCAAATGTTACCTATCTTAAAGAATGAACTTAATTTAAATGAATGGCAGAAAGGTATTAACAAATTTATTTGGGCAGGGAAAAAACCAAGGGTAAAACTTAAAATTATGCAAGATTTTCGTGAGAGAGGTGGACTCAAGGTACCGAATTTGAAACTATATTATGACACTGTGGTTCTAACATTGATTAGCGATTGGACGAATTTAACAAATGTAGAAATTCTCCATTTGGAGGGTTGGGATTTACTTTTTGGATGGCATGCCTATTTAATTTTTAATAAAAAAGTGGATCGGGTTTTTAAATCTCATATTATAAGGATTTCTTTGCTTAGGGTGTGGAGGAAATATTATAAAAGTGATTTTAAAATACCATTATGGGCTATACCTTGGCATGCGATAGAGGGGATAAAGAGAGGAGTCAAGATGGATACGGTTTCCTATACACAACTACTTAGATGGGATGGTCAAAATTGGCAGTTAAAATCTTTGGAAGACTTAGTAGATGTAAACATTACTTACTCATGGTTTCAATACAGACAAATAGTGGATAGATGGAAGACGGATCGTAATATGGGTTGGCTTAGAGAAGATGAAAATCTCTTTAAACAAATAAGAGATCAAAGACCAACTCATATTAAGAGGGTTTATGGGGTTTTAGTTGAAATGGATTCAGAATCTGAATTAATCAAAGATTGTATGATTAAATGGGCACAAAATATTGGTGAACCAATCCCATTGGATACCTGGGAACTTATTTGGGTGAGGAATGTTAAATTCACACAAGCGCAGAATTTAAGAGAGAATTTTTACAAAATGTTTTATAGATGGCACCTTGATCCACAAAAAATGTCTATTATGTACCCTGATCTACAGCCTAAATGTTGGAGATGTGGTTGTTTGGATGCTACTTATTACCATATTTGGTGGTCGTGTAAAAATATAAAAGCTTTTGGGATTAAGATATGGTGGAATATCCAAAGAATCTTTAGAAGGAGGGTTAAATTCACCCCACAATTATTTTTATTAGGTATTGTTACTGATTGTGATGCTAAGGAAGTCATATTGATGTTAAATTTGATTACAGCCGCAAGGCTGTTAGTAGGACAATATTGGAAGAAGGAATCTTTGCCTACTTTACAAGAGTGGTTTTATAAAGTTTCTTACTTGGTGGAAATGGCAAAGATTTCGGCTTTCTAAAAGGAGCAATCTCAAGAGAAATTTTTTGTTATATGGAAAAAATGGATAAATTTCATACAACATAATTTGGATATGGAAAAATATCATTTAGCTTTTTCATAGTTTGTATAGATTGTTTTCTCTTTTCTTTTTCCGTCTTTTGTTTTCTTTTCTCTTTCTTTTATTTTTTTATCTTTCTTTTTTTTTCTCTTTTTCTTTCTCTCTCTCTTTCCTTTTTTTTAATTTCTTTTTTAAGTACTTTTTTAATGTTTATGTTATGTATATCTTATTATTAATTATCTTATAAGTTGTAAAAGGTTTTTTAAAATTTTAAATAAGCCTATATTCAGTTCTGGGAAGTTTGGGGAGGGGGGAGGGGGGGTGGGTTTGGGAGGGATTGGGTGAGGGTTGACTTGTAAAACTTTTAAAAATTTTTCAATTAAAAAAAAAAAAAAAAAAAAAAGAAAACCAAAATCATGGCATCCAGCCCTCTCAATTCCTGGCAAATAGATGGGGAAGAAATGGAGGTAGTGACAGATTTTATTTTTCTGGGCTCCAAGATCACCTCAGATGGGGACTGCAGCCGAGAAATTAAAAGACGCTTGCTCCTGGGGAGGAAAGCTATGGCAAATCTAGACAGCATACTAAAAAGCAGAGACATCACCCTGCCAACAAAAGTGTGTATAGTGCAGGCCATGGTTTTCCCAGTTGCAATGTATGGCTGTGAAAGTTGGACCATAAGAAAGGCTGAGCGCAAAAGAATTGAGGCCTTTGAATTATGGTGCTGGAGAAGACTCCTGCGAGTCCCTTGGACTGCAAGGCGTTCAAACCGGTCAGTCCTAGAAGAGATCAACCCCGACTGCTCTTTAGAAGGCCAGATCCTGAAGTTGAAACTCAAATACTTTGGCCACCTAATGAGAAGGAAGGACTCACTGGAAAAGGGCCTAATGCTGGGAAAGATTGAGGGCAATAGAAGAAGGGGACGACAGAGAATGAGATGGCTGGATGGAGTCACAGAAGCAATAGGTGTGAACTTAAATGGACTCCAGAAGATGGTAGAGGACAGGAAGACCTGGAGGAACATTGTCCATGGGGTCGCGATGGGTCGGACACGACTTCGCAATTAACAACAACACAAAACATTTTATAAAAATTTTCCCTCAAATTTTGAGCTTGTGTAAATTTAACATTTCTAATCCAAATTATCTCCCATAAATCCAATGGGATCGGATCCTTAATATTCTGAGCCCATTTAATCATACAGTCTTTAACCAATTCTGTTTCAGAGTCTAATTCTATTAAAGCATTGTAAACTCTTTTTATATGGGCCTGACTCTGATCTTTAATCTGAATAACCAGATTTCCATCTTCTAGTGTTATTCCTTCTTTCTTATCTACAGTCCACCTGTCTACTATTTGTAAATATTGAAACCATGACTGTAGAATATTTTCTTGCCTTAATACTTCTAGAGATTTTAAATGCCAATCCGAACCTGACCAAATTAATAATTCTTTTTACGAAATTTTATCAAAGTTCATCCCCTTAGAAATCCCCTCAATTGCATGTCTAGGAATCCCCCAGATAGGTATTTTATAGTTTAACCTATAATAATACTTTTTCCAAACTCGAAGCAAGGCACTCCTCAAAATATGTAATTTAAAAGCCCGGTCCACTTTCTTATTAAAAATTAAATATGCATGCCAACCATACATTAAATCCCACCCTTCAAGAGCAAGATTATCCTTATTAGTTAAATTAAGCCAATCACTTATCCAAGTTAAGGCTGCTGCATCATAGTATAATTTCAAGTTAGATGCTTTAAGTCCTCCTCTTTCTCGGGCATCTTGCAAAATCTTAAACTTAATCCTTGGTTTTTTCCCAGCCCAAATGAATTTATTGATACCCTCCTGCCATTCCTCCAAATTTACATCTTTTTTTTAAAATAGGTATCATCTGAAACAAGAAAAGAAACTTTGGTAGAACATTCATTTTTACAGCTGAAATTCTCCCCAACAGTGACAATTGCAATTTTTTCCAGTCATTTAAATCCTTTTGCACTTTTGCCCATAATAATTCATAATTATTTTTATACAATTTTCCATTTGAGGCAGTTAAATATACTCCCAGATATTTAACCTTTTTCACCATCTGAAAACCTGTAGCTTTAACCAAACTTTCCTTGTCATTGGCTAACATATTCTTAGATAATATTTTAGTCTTATGGTTATTGACTTTAAAACCAGAAACTTTTCCATACTGTGTTATAAGTTCTAATAAACAATCAACTGCTTTAATCGGTTGTTCCAAAATCAAAACCAAATCATCCGCAAAAGCCCGTAATTTATACTCATTTTTTCTTATCTTTATGCCCTTGATTACCGTTGATTCTCGAATCTGGATCAACAAAATCTCCAATGTTAAAACAAATAACAATGGAGATAATGGACATCCTTGTCTTGTCCCTTTTTCAATATTAAAAGTCTCAGTCAATCCCCCATTAACAACAATTTGAGCAGATTGTTGCTGATATATAGCTTTAAGTGCATGTAAAAAATTATCCCCAAAATTCATTTTCTCTACCAATGAGAATAAGAATTGCCAATCTAATTGATCAAAGGCTTTTTCAGCATCCAAAAATATAAAAGCCACAGGAATCTGGTTGTTCTTATCCAAATACTCAATTAAGTTAATAATTTGTCTAACATTATATTTCATGTATCGCCCTGTTATGAATCCTGATTGATCACTGTGAATCAAATCCTTCATAACCTGCATTAGTCTATTTGCCAAAATTTTTGTAAAAATCTTGTAATCTACATTTAATAATGATATCGGCTTATAATTCTTAGGCTCTGTAAGATCTTGATCCTCCTTCGGAATCAATGATATAAACGCTCTTTTCCAAGAAGGAGGAACTTGTGCTCCCAGCAAGATACTATTAAAAAGCTCCTTTAATGGCTCCAACATTTCTTCATATAAATTTTTATAATACGTCGAGGTCAAACCATCTGTTCCTGGAGACTTTCCCACCTTTAACTGCTTGATAGCTAAGCCAATTTCCTCCACAGTAATTAAACAATTCATCCCATTTTGCCGTTCCTCAGAAAGTTTAGGAAAATGTACTGATTGTAAATATTTATCTATATCCATTCCCTTTATATTATCACTTGAGTATAGTTTTGTGTAAAAATCTAAAAAACTCTTTTTAGTCAAATTTTGCTGAAAAACCTCAGTACCTTTATATTTTACTTTCTCTATAATCCTAGCCTTCTGTTTCTTTCGTAACTGATAAGCCAACCACCTCCCAGGCTTATTCGCATTACAAAAAGTATTATATCTCATATAACACAAATTGGTAGCCACCTGATCCGCCATCAACATATTAAATTGTTCCCTAAGCATCTTTATAGAAACCTTTAGGTTATTATCAGTTGGGTTAAGAGCAAGCGCTTCTTCTTTTATTTTAATCTCATCTTCTATTTCTCTAAGTCTTTGTATCCTTTTATCCCTAAAAACTTTATTTAAATCAATTAAAATTCCCCTCATATACGCCTTACTGGTGTCCGAGACCATGGGCATCGATATACCCTTATTCATATTTAAAGCAAAAAACTCCTTTAAATACTCTTTACAGTTTTGTACAAACTCTCCCCGCGTAAACAAATTCTCATTCAGTCTCCAAGGCCTTCTGTTCCCATCTTCCAGGTATAGCTCCATCCACACAGGACTATGGTCTGAAAGGGTCCTGGGAAAGATTTTTACCTTTCTCACCCTAGAAAGAAAGTCACTAGTAATCAAAAAGAAGTCAATCCTTGAAAATGACTGGTGTCTATCCGAATAGAAGGTAAAATCTCTATCACTTGTGTTCCTTTCTCGCCAAATGTCAATAAGTTCCAACTCTTCTTTCAAATCAAAAAAAGTTTTGGGTAATTTAGTTTGAATGAAATTTTTTGAAGAGCTCTTTTTATCTATAGTTATATCCAAAACTCCATTCCAGTCACCCATCAAAATTACAGATTTATAATCCAACTGGGATATCTTCCCATGCAAAAGCTTATAAAATTGCTTCTGTTGTTGATTAGGGGCATATAATCCAACAATAAGAACTTTCTTGCCTTGTAACAGTAGTTCCACAAAGACATATCTTCCTTCAAGATCAACCTCAATTAATTTAGCCGATAAATTTTTCTTCACATAAATTACAACACCCCCTTTTTTCCCTGGAGCTGGAGCTATAAAATGTGATCCCAAACGAGAATTTGTCAAATATTTTAAGTCTTTTGAAGTTATATGAGTCTCTTGCAAACATATCAAGTCATTATTATGTTGTTTCAAATAGTAGAAGATCTTTCTCCGTTTCTGAGGTGAGTTTAAGCCATTAACATTCCAGGTCAGGAACTTGGCCATCTACACCAGCCTGAAGCCTTTAAAGCATAGCCTGAAGATCAACTGTCGAAGATCTTTTAGGTCTTGATTCTAGAATTTTTAAAGGGAAATTGCAGTACCTAATCCAATGGAAGGGATACCCGTTGTCTGAAGCCACCTGGGTGAAATCCAGTGAAGTGAAAGCTGACAGATTGGTCAAAAGGTTTCATATGAAACACACCAACAAACCGAAAGATAACCCTTAACATATGCTTTTGTTTACTTTACAGGATCCGTCCTTCTTGTAAGGGGGGCCAGATGTCAACGCTGCAAATATTGTATATTCTTGCTTTTGACAATAGGCAGAATTGTCTGGTAAATATGGGGTTAATAAAGAGCAGAAGGGGCATTGGGGGTAAAGCCCGGGAAAGAAAGAGGAAGAAAACATTTGAACTTCACACTAATTGGATAGTGTGAGATATGACGGCTAATTTAGGGAGGGAACACGCTGATAATTTAACTGCTCAGAGGAAGAGTACTTAGATCCTAGCATCCCTCTGTTGTGCCTGTGCCGACATTTTGTAACATTAAAAGACTTTTAGGAAAATAAATGCCTGGAAGTTCTTTGGAATGTTTCATTAGCCAGAACCACATCACCTGGCAGGTGGTACGTGACCCCTAGCCAAGTGTAGCGGGGGAGAGAACCAGCTAAAGTGGCACCACACAGTCCTGGAGGAGACCAGCTGGAGTTGCAGGGCTCGGCAGAAGCCCCAGGATCTGCGTGCGCAGCTGCATGCTGATTGGAGCTTCTGACACACCTGGAAGAGAAAAGGAGGAAGAGGAGGTGGAGAGAGGAGAAGCTATAAAAGGAGCAGGTTTTGGTGGGAGAGAAAAAAAACACATGGAGAGAGAGAGAGAAGAGAAGAGAAGAGAAGAGAAGAGAAGAGAAGAGAAGAGAAGAGAAGAGAAGAGAAGAGGCTTTTGTTAGCGAAGCGGTGAGGAGAGAGCAAGCGAGGAGCTTGTGCGAGCAACGTGTGTGTGAATGGAGCGAGAGAGAAGCTTTTGCGAACAACATGTGTGTGAATGAGAGCAAGGGAGAAGCTTTTGCGAGCAACGTGTGAGTGAATGGAGCGAGAGAGAAGCTTGTGTGAGCAATGTGTGTGTGAATAGAGCAAGAGAGAAGCTTTTGTGAGCAATGTGTGTGTGAATGGAGCAAGAGAGAAGCTTTTGCAAGCAACATGTGAGTGAATGGAGCGAGAGAGAAGCTTTTTTGAACAACTTGTGTGTGAATGAGAGCAAGGGAGAAGCTTTTGCGAGCAACACATGAGTGAATGGAGCGAGAGAGAAGCTTGTGTGAGCAATGTGTGTGTGAATGAGAGCAAGCGAGAGGCTTTTGCTAGCAAAGGGTGGGTGGGTTGCGAGCGAAGGGTGAGAGAAAAAGGGAAAAGTGAGGGGGAGAAGGGAAAAAGAAAAGGCATTGACTTCTGAGTTCCACTGTTGCAATAGGAAGGAAGCATTAACATTGAACCTCAACTTTTTACTTTTTCATAATATTATAAACTAGCCATTTCTATAACAACAAATGAATCTAACCAGTAAAGCCCAAAATCCCCCCCCCTTTTTTTAGTAATCAAGTTTTTGACACCTTGCTAAGTACTCAAATATTGTCATGTCCTAAAAGTAGTACAATCTGTGAAAAGGTTGGAAAGCCCTGGTCTAGGCTAGTCTTATGAAACTTGCATGATAACTTTGCATGCAGTTTGGCATCCATAAGTTTCTTCAGCACCTGCCATACTAGTTTCACGTGCTCTTCCATTGTCTTGGTATAGATGCGTATGTCATCAAGATACACCAGAACTCCCTTATATAGATGCTCATGCAGCACTTCGTTAACTAATTGTATGAACACAGCAGGGGCTCCCTGTAACCCCAAAGGCATCACTTTAAATTGGTAACAGTGTAGTGGACAGTTAAAGGCTGTCTTCCACTCATCACCTTCCTTGATTCTCACCCAATAATATGCCTCCCTCAGGTCTAGCTTGGTGAATACTTTCCCTTTTGCCAAGTGGCCTAGCATGTCCTTCATCAGGGGATGGGGTACATATTCTCCACACACACAAGAAAATCCATGCACAATCTCAGCAAGCCATCTTTCTTTTCCTTAAACAGCACCGGAGCTGCCACTCAGGATTTCTTGGCTTGGATGTACCCTCTAACTAGTTTTTTGTCAATATAGTCTCTCAGTTCCTTCATATCCTTTGGTGTCCTCAAATACATTTTTGGCTTAGGGATTTTCACCCCTGGCAAGATCTCAATGGCACAGCCCATAGGGTAATGAGGGGTAAGGTGTCACATTCCTTCCCACTGAATGCCTCGGCTAAGTCTCGGTATTCTTTGGGGATGGTTGGAACTTCTGATAATCATTCCGATGCCCCCTTTGTTCTCTCAGGATCCCTCCTTCCCTCCCCCTGACAGTTGCCTCTGGGGTGCTCCTTCACCAAAGGGGCAGGGTCCCTTCTTGCGATCACTACCTCACTCTTCTTCCTTCCCCAATACACTGTGGGGCACCACTTTGCTAACCAGGCCAACCCTAATATCATGGCTTTGGCCATCTTCGGTGCCACCACAAATTGAATGGTTTCTTCATGGTTCCCTAACTTTAGGAGTACTGGCTTGGTTAGGTAGGAGGCAGGCAACCCGCCTATCATGGAGCCATCGACTTTCTCAACCTTCAGGGTACGGCACAGCTTCTACACCTGCAGCCCCAGGTTGCACACTGTCTGTAAGCTGACTAAGCATCTGGTGCACCCAGAGTCTATTCAGGCCTTCACTACTCCTTTTTCTCCTGAGCTAGGTGCTAGGATCTCCACCTGGGCCAATAAGGGTCTGATGGTTTCACTAACCATCAGGTCATCTTCCCCCTCGCTTTCACTCTCGTAGAGGTTTAGCTGTAAGTTATCCCCAGGCAGTGTTCTCTTCTCTTTGCTGCTAGAGGGCGAGACCTCAAAGAACTGGCATGCCACTAGAGATTTTTCCTTTCCCTTCTTGGGTGGTTTTTTCATGGGTTGGGGAGTTGAGCTTCTTTTTTAAAAAAATATATTTTATTGATTTTTTACAATAACAGTCTTTAGTGCTTAGTAAACAGCGTGTTGTCTGGGTTCATATATTTAAAAACAATAATAATTAATTTCTATAGTTCCATAATCAATATATTAATTAATGATATATTGCTTTGATCTTCTTTTCTTCCAGTAGTATTCTCATTTTTGTCAACATTAAACAAATATAGTTTTTAATATTTTTGATACATACAAAGTTGGATATAAACATTTTTCTTGTGTTTGTACAAATAACAGTAACATCAGCATATAACATCTTTTCTGATCAGCTTGTGTTTCAATTGTATTTATAAAAGTCATCTTTTTAAGTCACTATATGCCCTGTTTTCAAAATTCTTATTTAGGCTTAGTTTCCCCTCTGTATTCAAGCCATTCTTATCAGTCATAATTTTCTCAAAGTTAATTACCTTTAAATATCCAAACTTTTCATTCACATACACCATCCCAATATTTTTACATTTCATATATTATAAGAAGTACTAGACTACTTATATATCTTATCCCTCTTACTGTAGGGACCCTTTATATCCATAATTTATCTATTCTTTTAACCATATTCAAACAAGTGTTTGATCATATAGTACTCCATCTGGTAAGTCAAATCAAATCTCTTGAATCTAACTTTAGCCTTCTTCTTTTGCCAAGTAACTTTCCAAGTCAGTGTGTTCAACTTGCCAGGGGATTCTTCCTGTATTTTTGTAAATGTTGTTGGGAATAGGAGAGACAAGTTAGGTAAGACATGCGTTTTTTGTCTCCCAAACTCTAATGATTCTCCTGGCTGCTCTATAATCCACTTTTTTAGATCTTCTTTCCTATCTTCAAGTTTGTTTTGAAGCCCTGAAAGATAAGATATCTTTTCCATTTCCATTGTTATGGCAAAATCTTGCAAGTTTTCTTTTGTTTGTATTAAGCTATGGTTCTCTTCATCTGTAGCTTCGCTCTTTGAGTCACTGTCCTCTGGTTTGTGTTCTGTTATCTAGTTTGTTCATTCTTTGTCATCGCTTTCTGAGAGTTTTTTTTAATTGTAAGTTTAGGTTAAAGATGCGCTCATTTATGTCATCAAAGTTGTTTTTAATCTCATCATGATTTGACATCATTGTCATTTGAATCTGTCACAGCATTGCATACATTTCCTCCTGGAAAATATTTGCCTTGTCTTGAAGTATTGCTCCTGCAGATTTGTGGCCAGCTAGTACCAGTCTTGGATCCGGTCTGGTAGTCCTCGAGGCAAGCATGTGTGGTACAGCTCTCTATTCAGGCCGTTCCTGAAGTAGTGCACCAAAAGCTGCTCTGGCCAGTGCCTCAACCTCCCCACCAGTCTCCAGAATTCACGAATGTATTCCATCGCTGGCCAGCTTCCTTGCCTGATGGATCAGATCTCAAACTGTGCTCACCAGGCTTGCCTGTTGTCCTCGAAGTGGGCCCTGAATTCCCTCAGGAATGCATTGGGATCTCCCAGCTTGGGAGCTCCCTCATCATGGAGCCTGGTCACCCACTCTGCCGCTTCTCCCTCCATGTTAGCCACAAGAGCATCCATGCAAGCCAGATTGTTGGTGTACATTGGCCTGTAGCGATCCAGGTACGCCCACACCTGTTTCAGGAAAAGTGGCAGTTTGTCCGGCTTGCCGTCAAACGTCTTTATTGGTGGAGCCCTGGAGGTCCTGGGGCTACCCAGTAGGGTGGTAGCCATCCCACTCTATAAGGGAAAGGCCAAAGCTGGGGGCCTGCGGCCGCTGGTTAATAGAGTAACCATCCAACAACCCCCTGTGGCAGAGCTGCTACTTGCAGAGGTCTGGGGGCTCCCTGGGCTGGGATCTGGATGGCGGTGGCAGCCCTCCAGGAGCTGGCTGTCCCTGCAGCTGGTGCAGCGGTCACTCCCTGCCAAAGTTGAAGCAACTCCCCAAGGCGGTCATCACGGGCTGGCTGGACCCCCCCCTCCAGGTAGCAGTTCCACTCTCCACACAGGTTCCCTCCTCACAGTTCTAGGCTGAGGAACCTTTTAGTTGCTCGACTAATGGGCTGTGACAGTCCGTCAAATACAGTAGCTCCACTACACCGACTCTTCCCATTCTGTGGCCCTCCTTTCCTTCCACCTTGGAACCTGGATGAATGCTTCCCCAGGGGAGATTGATGGGAAGTCAGTTTCTGCCTCTTTTGGCATCATGACCTGCCAGATCGCCTCTCCCGCCCGGCATTGGGTCCCTGCCACTGTGGGCCTCATCATGAGTTGTCAGTGATTCCTTTAGGCGGGCTCCCATTGCTTGGGTCCCGGATACTGCTTGGCCCATGGCATAGTCTTTTTTCACCAGCCTCGCTCTAGCCATCTTCCCCTGAGTCTTCACAGCCCTTCTGGAGGCTACCAGACAGGCTGCAGGGGCTTGGGACCCCCCAGGTAGATTTTTTAAAGCACAGCTGGTTTAGTGTCAGAGTTCCGACTGATGAACCCAACTAAGCAAACACCTTCAAGACTTTCCAATCCCTTAATGCAAAACTTTATTGAGTACACCATATTGACACATATGAAAGTAAAACCAGCTCTGGCAGGCCCCTTCCCAAACCCCTATAGTAAAAGCATTAACTTCTTCCTCCTCTCTCTGGGTCAGGTCACGTTGCCCAATCAAGTTGGAAAATATTGTTATAAGAGAGCATCTCTGGGTCTAGCCAGACACCTCACCATTGTCCTTGATTCCCATGGTCTGTTTCCTTAATCTTTGAAGTATGCATTCCAAACCTCTCCCCTCCCCCAAAGCTTGTTGGCAAGTTGAGGAGAAATGTCTGTCGCACTAGCAAGACTGGGTGTCATGCCCCCATTGGAGCCTGAATCTGTGGAGGAAGATGAGCTGGATCTGGAGCCAAAGGAGTTTGAGGGGGAGGCATCCTTGGCTTAGGAGGAATATGGGGAGGAGCAGGCTGAGGCAGGCCAGGGCCTTTCAGGATTGGGATGGCTTGAAGGCAGGGAGGAACAGGGGCAGGATGACCAAGAGAGGCTAAGCAGTGAACATGAGAGGCAGAGCTCAGGTGATGAGCAAGAACATCCCCCTCCTGATCCTTGAGCATGGAGAGTGGAGAGAAGGTGGGAGCAGCACAGGCTGACCCAACTACTCGGGAGGAGAGAGCCCCACCCCTCTCCACAAGGCACACCTGGGGACTGAGACTTAAGGAGACACTGTGGGGAGGGGCATTTGTCAAGAACAAATGCTGAATTCATGGAGGGTTGTGTGCCATTGCCGATGTTGGACGTTTCCTGGATTTCTTGCTTTATTGCTTGCTTCCTGGATTAATTGCCTTGTTCCTTTGCTTCCTGGACTCATTGATTTAGTCCCTTGCCTTGCTGGATTTCTTGTTTTGGCAGCTGTTTAGCTCACAGCTTTGTACTGGACTACTTGCAGCCAGAGGCTGCTGGAGGTGTGTGTGTGTCTTCACTTTGCTCTGGGACTTGCCAGAAACATGGGAGCAGTTGGGGAACCTTTGGAGCAATAAAGGGGCAGTTTGAACTGTCAGCTGACTGTGTTGCCTCTGTACTGTGACCCAGGTCATCACACTGGGCTTTGAAACTTGACAGTAGATTTCTTCATACGTGGCCACCAAAATTGTCTTTAACTAGGTGAAGGGTTTTTATGAATCCAAAATGACCCACCACTTTCGTATTGTGGCTGCACTGCAATAGTAAGGTCCTCTGGCTGGTTGGGACATACAGCTTCCTTCCCATCCATGCTAATCCATTTCTCAAAGACAGTTCGTCTCTGTGCTGTTGGAACCATTTGTCTCTTGCCAAAGCTTCCTTCAGTGGCCACATCAGATCCCTGGTTAGTGGTGATGGTGATGCTCTCTGCTGTCTCATAAAGGCCAGTGTAGCTACTTCTTTGGAAGGGATGATTGAATTGACGACCTCTTCTTGGGCACTATTGTACTGTGGCATCCGGGAGAGTGCATCTGCCAGGAAGTTTCACTCTCCCCTACCCCCCCGGTAGATATAGCGGAGTATAAAATTGAACTGAAGTGTGGGCCCATTGGACATGCTTGGGAGACAGTTTCTGGGGGCTTTCAATGCTTCTACATTCTTGTGGTCTGTCCACATCTCAAAAGGAATCTTACTGCCTTCCAGGAATTGCCTCCATGTTCTTTTTCCCAGATAGCCCATCGCCTCTCTGTCTCCGATAGTTTGCGAGATGTGTATGCACACAGTTGTAGCTCTCCCTTCACATTCTTCTGGAACAGCACTGCCCCCACAGCCACATCGCTGGCATCTGCTTGTATCACAAAAGGTTTGTCCAGGTCAGAGTGCTTTAGGACTGGCTCAGCAGCAAAGAGACGCTTCAGCTTCTTGAATGCAGCTTGGCACTTGAGTGACCAGTTCAGGGGCTGACTGGGCCTGGACTTGGCTTCTCCCTTGGTCTTCAACAGATTTGTGATGGGTAGGACTATTTGAACAAATGTGGGGATGAACTTGCAAAAAGCTTGCAAAACCAAGAAAACTCTGTAATTGCTTCCTTGTTTGTGGGGGTTCCCATTCTAATATTGCTTGGACTTTTCTGGGGTCCATCTCTTTTCCGTCTCTTGAGACTCTGTACCCCAGGTAATCCAGGCTGGTCTTATGGAAGTCACATTTTGACAATTTCACATAAAGCTGAGCCCTCTGTATTTTCTCCAGCACCACTCTGACCAATTTCACATGCTCCTCCTTTGTCTTGGTATAAATCAATACATCATTCATATACACCAGGACCGCTTTACACAAGTGCTCATGTAGAACCTCATTTATCAACTGCATGAACACTGCTGAGGCCCCCTGCAGTCCAAACAGCATCACCTGGAACTAGTAGCAGCCCAGAGGACAGTTGAATGCTATTTTCCATTCATCACCTTCCCTGATTCTCACTCAGTAGAATGTCTCCCTCAAGTCCAGCTTTGTGAAAATTCTCCCCTTTGCTAGGTGCCCCAGCATGTCTTTCATCAAAGGGAGGAGGTACATGTTTTCCACACAAATACCATTTAGCCCCTATAGTTGATGCACAGCCTACAGCAGGCATGTCAAACTTGCGACGTCATGTGATCTCGCGCGATGTATCAGAGCTTTTTTGCCATTGCCGGCAATGGGGTGGGCGTGGTTCCGGTATGATGAAACCGGCCCGTGGGCCAGCAGTTTGACACCCCTGGCCTACAGTAAGAGACCCATTCTTCTTTTCTTGGAAAAGCATAGGTGTTGTGGTTCCTTGACTGCCAGTGGATCCTGCAGCTGAGTCAGATGAATCAGATGAGGGGGAAGGGTTGCCTGGGTTCACATGGGAGTCTGCAGAAGGCTCTGAGGAGCAAGAAGACTCACAGCCAGTTGTGGAGCTGGGCCCATCTACTCATGAACAGGCAGAGAGACAGCTGTGTTGGGGGCCTGAACTGAGCAAAGAGGAGGAACAGCTGGGGCCTGTTCCAGATGTGCATATGTGCAGAGAGGAGAGGTGTGCAGGACAACGGATGGTGGTGGGGCGGCTCTCCAGGAAAAGTAAGAGATGTTAAGAAGCCACGCCCTGACTGGACTATAAAGAGGAGAGGTGTGGGAGGTACCAGTTGCCACAGGCAACCCTTCATGCTCTGGTATCTTGTTTCTCTGTTGGATTTCTTTTGCCAGAACTCTTTGCCAATTATCCAGGTTTGTCAGATGTCTTTGTGTTTGGTTTGAATTGCTAATTGACCCTTCCTGCTGAGAATTCAGAGACTGTGTACCTATCATAGCCAAGTGGGAGCAGAGACTTCTTCTATTTGTTTTAACACCTAAGGACTGGTTATCTGGAGTTTATTCCATAAACATCTTGTTAAAATAAAAAGGGGTTTTCCTCCTGAGTAAGCTGTTGAGTAGCACTCGCGAAGGCTGGGTCAGAACAGTTTGCCTGCGGCCCATACCCCCTACTACCATGGAGCAGTTACGTGCAGAGAATGTGCAGCTCTTCCAACAGCTGGCATTGCTGGCAGCATAAGTTGATCAGCTTCAAGTTCGTGCTGCTCCACAACCCTGTTGGAAATGCCCAGTAGCAGTGCCTGATAAATTTGATTGCACTCAAGACATGTTTTCAGCATTTTTGGGACAATGCCAGCTCTTCATCAGCCTGAGAGTGGAGGACTTCCCCACTGACTGGGATAAAGTAGGGTTTATGATCAGCCTTCTCTCAGGTGCTGCGACCTGCTGGGCCACATCCCTGCTTGTTCGGCCTAGGCTGTTATTGGATGATTTCCAGGGGTTTTGTGACCACCTGCGGCTGATGTATGAGGACCCCATCAAGATGTAGACTGCTACTAGATGCCTAAAAGCTTTGAAGCAGGGCTGACGCCCATTACAAGAATACATCAGTGAGTTTCACCTGCTGAGCCAAGATTCAGCCTGGAACGAAGCTGCCCTCATGGACGCTTTCCAGGATGGCTTATCGGAAGAGCTGTTGGACGAGCTGATCCATGTCGATGTTCCCCAAACTGTTTCACTGGAGCACTCCAGAGCAACAAGCTTTCCAGGCCTTGAAGCAAGCCTTTATGCAGGAACCCATCCTGAAACACCCTGACCCACACCATCCATTTGTCCTGGAAGCGGATGCGTCCGACATTGCAGTTTTACTCCAGGCTTATGCTTCCCTTGCATGTATTACTCAAGGAAACTTAATCTGGCCGAGCGCAACTACACCATCTGGGAGAAGGAGCTACTGGCTATTAAGGTGGCATCTGAGGCCTGGAGACATCATTTGGAAGGGGCCCAGCATCAAATCGAAGTCCAGACGGACCACAAAAATCTTGAATGCTTGCAGACTGTCCGTAAATTGAACCAACGATAGATTTGGTGGTCTCTATTTGTTGCCAGGTTCAATTTCCACGTCACATACATCCCGAGTGGTCACAACCAAAGAGCGGGTGCTCTCTCAAGGAAACCAGAATACTCCTGCATGGAAGACATGCCCAGGACAGTTTTGCCCATAGAGTCCTTCTCTGCGGTTAGGGAGCCAGTGGACTTACAGGCTCAGATACAGGAGGCACAATGGCATGATGTGTGGGTGGATTGACGATGGGAGGAGTTGGGGCCAGACTCCCCATGGACCTTCACTGAGGGACTCCTGAGGTATCGCGACTGGCTTTATGTTCTGGGGGGGGCGCTGCTTCAGGGACTCATCCTCTCGCAATACCATGACAATCCTGTGGTGGGGCATTTTGGCCTCTTCAAGACTCTGAACCTGGTCTCCCATACATTCTGGTGGCCTTGATTATGACACAACATCCAGGTCTACATCACATCTTATGTACAGTGCCGGCAGGCCAAGTCAGTGTCGGGAGCCCCATCGGGTCTGCTTTAGACCTTGCTGACACCCGAGAGGCCCTGGGGAGCAGTGTCCATGGAGTTCTTTTTTTAAAAAAAAAAAATATTTTTTGTTGGTTTTTTAATTTTAACAAAAAGTACTTAAGACACACTGTGGTGTTTTGGTAAACAAACATTCCAAAATAAAAACATACATAAACAGCTCAACTTAGTACCTTCACTGTCATCTTTCTATTTCCCTCAAATAACATAATAGATTTAATATATTCCATTTCTAGCTTAAATTTCTATTACTACTAAACCTGTTTTAAAACTTTATCAATTTACAATTACCATAATCAAATATTATTTTACATCAACAGATTATCACTTCAAGTATCTCTTCCAAATATATTCAAGCTCTTAATCTCTCTCATCCCTCTTTTTATCACCAAATTCGTTTATTTCTTCTTCCAATAATAACTAACTTAGTTAAAAAAACAATGTTAAACCTTAATTCATTTCAATTCATTACACAAACTTCAAATTCCACCCAATTAATTATCATACCTTATCAAATCATATTATTATACACAAAAATCTCCTAATTAATTAAGCACTTCAAAGTTCCAATCTAAAAACAAAACATTTTTTCAATTTCAGTACATAATTTCCCTCAAAGTCAATCTATTACTCCAAAAAATACATTCTTAGTCTCTGTCAGAATCCAATTATACTTCATCTCCAGTTATCAAATATAGAAAACCCCAATTCTGCCTTCTCTGGATTCTGCCATAAGAGGGAGAGAAGGGGGAGAACAAAGGGGCTTTATGGCCCTCACTTCCTTCAGTATACTTCTAAGGAACTGAATGTGTGTATTGCAAAAGAACTAACCATAAGAATGGGGCCGTTTTAATACAGTCTCTTTAAACATACATACATACATACATACATACATACATACATACATACATACATATGTGTAGGTCTTTGGTTGTTCGGGTTTTCTCCCACGTAAAATTGGAAGTGTCTTGGCGACGTTTCGACGAAGTCCCATTCGTCATCTTCAGGCTGGTGCTTTCAGCTTCGTGCTTTGAGCAGCAATGTGTGGTCTTAGCTGTTTATTCCTTTTAACTGCCAGTGGGGGTATGAACTGATTGGGTGGGAGCTTGGCTGTGTTCTGATTGGGTGGAGGTGTGTTCTGAATGGTTAGGGGCTTGGCTGTGCTGTGATTGGCTGGGGGAGTGTTCTGTTTGGTTGTGCTCAGGTTAGTCTGAGTTGCAGAGGGGTTTAAGATTTTGGGCTGCCTTGCTATTTTCTGGCTTCGCGTTCGTGGTCGTGTCTCCTCTTCATGGAGGGTGTCAGTTTGCTCCATGTATGGATTGGAGGGGTTTAAAGTGGCTAATGATGCAGCTGTGGTCTGGCTTCTGGTTTGTGGTCGTGCCTCGTCATCGGTGTGGCTTTGGGTTTGTTTTTTGCGTGGATGTGTGGTGGTGACATCCTGTGTGGTTTTTGTGAGTGTGGGTCTGGTATCATTTTTTGTGTTAGGGAGTCGTTTGTCAATAAGGGCGGGTTTCCAAATGGCTGGTAGGCGGGAGGTATCATCTCACTTGTTCATGCTGTGTGGGCGTTTTTCTATCTCGATGGCTTCTCTGATTATTCTGTTATTAAAATGTTCACTTTTGGCAATGGTTCTGGTATTTTTAAAGTCAATTTCATGTCCTGTGGCTTTAAGGTGTTGGACCAGGGAAGATGTTGGTTCCTCTTTTTTGACTGAGTTCTTATGTTCTTCAATGCGTGCACTTATTCTTCTGTTGGTTTGTCCGATGTATGTGGTGGGACAAGTGGTGCATGGGATTTCGTATACTCCTTGATTTTCTAATTCAATTTTATCTTTGGGGTTTCTAAGGATGGTGGATATTTTTCTGTTTGTGCAGAATGCTGTTTTGATGTTGTGTTTATGGAGGATCTTACTGATTCTGTCTGTGGTGCCTTTTATGTATGGGAGGAGGGCTTTGCCGTTTTCTTGTTCTTTGTCTTGGATTTTAGTGGGGGTTTCTTTTTGGATTAGGTTTGTAATCTTATTTCTATGGAATCCATTGGATGTTAGTACATTGGTGAGAGTGTGTAGTTCGGGTTTTAGGTGTTGTTCGTCAGCTAAGCGTTTTGTTCTGGAGATGAGTGTCTTGGCTACAGAGTTGATCTGTGCTGGGTGGTGGTGTGAGAGAGCGTGCAGATAGCGGTTTGTGTGTGTTTTCTTCTAGTAGATGGTGTGTCCTAGGGAGCCATTGGATTTCTTGTAGACTAAGACATCCAGGAAGGGAAGTTGGTTGTTAGTTTCTGTTTCCATGGTGAACTGTATTTTGGGGTGTAGGCTGTTGAGGTGTGTGAGGAAGTTGTCCAGTTTTTCTTTCCCATGTGGCCAGATTATGAAGGTGTCGTCTACATATCTGAGCCAGAGTTTGGGTTTGTGATCCGATTTTTCTAGAGCTTGGGTTTCAAAGTGTTCCATGTAGAGGTTGGCAATGACAGGTGAGAGGGGTGATCCCATGGGTGCTCCTTCTGTTTGTTTGTATTTTTGTCCATTATAGATGAAGTATGTGTTGGATAGGCAGTGGTTGGTCAGATCTAAGATGTGTTTGGGGGGGTTATATTTGTTTTGAATAGCTGTCAAGGCTTCTTTGATAGGCACTTGGGTGAAGAGGGATATGACATCGAAGCTCACTAGTAGGTCGCTGGGCTGTAAGTTTTGTTTCTTTATGATCTCTATAAACTGGAATGAGTTTTTTACGTGTGAGGTGATGGATTCTGCATAGGGCTGTAGTTGTTTGGCGAGAAATTTGGCTAGGTTTTGTAGAGGTGAGCCTATGGAGCTGACTATAGGTCTGAGTGGGGTTCCTTCTTTGTGTATCTTGGGGAGACCATAGAGTTTGGGGCATCTGGATGATTTCTCTCTGGGAATGATTCTTTGCTGGATCTCTTCGCTAATGGGGGAGGCTTTTATTTTGGATCTGGTGGTTTTTTCCAGGTAGGTGGTGGGATCTGTATTTAGGGGTTTGTATGTGGAGTCTTGGAGTAGGTTGGTTAATTTGGTTTGGTAGTCAGATGTGTTCATAACCACCGTGGCGTTGCCCTTGTCTGCTGGTAGGATTATTATGCTGGTGTCTTCTTTCAGGTTACGTAGTGCTGTCTGTTCCTCTTTGGGTAAGTTGCTTTTGGGTGGCTTGCTGGTGCAGAGGATGTTGGTGATTTCGAGTCTGATTCTGTTGGCGTCGTCGGGGTTGATTTTGGTCAGGCTGGTTTCAACTCCACATATAATGGTTTCAGTGGGGATGTGTTTGGGAGCGACTGCAAAGTTGAATCCTTTGGAAAGGACATTGGTTTCGGCTTTGGTGAGGATCCTATCTGAGATGTTATGCACTGTTTGTTTCATGTGTGGCTGTGAGGGAAGAGGGGTTTGTTTCTGGCGTTCTTGTAGTCTTCGGAGTTTGTTGGTGTGTGTATCTGTCTTGAGGGTGGTCTGTGTTTCAGCTCTCCAGACGGCGAGTTGTTTGGATTTGTCCCAAAGTGCGGGGTGGATCTTGTTGCTGAGTTTGAGGTGGAGTGTGAGGAGATCTTTGTTAATTCGGTCTAAGAGGAATCTTTTTGTGTGAAGTTCATTTCTGATTCATCATCTGATTCTGAAGTTCATTTCTGATTCACACAAAAAGCAACTTACCCAAAGAGGAACAGACAGCACTACGTAACCTGAAAGAAGACACCAGCATAATAATCCTACCAGCAGACAAGGGCAACGCCACGGTGGTTATGAACACATCTGACTACCAAACCAAATTAACCAACCTACTCCAAGACTCCACATACAAACCCCTAAATACAGATCCCACCACCTACCTGGAAAAAACCACCAGATCCAAAATAAAAGCCTCCCCCATTAGCGAAGAGATCCAGCAAAGAATCATTCCCAGAGAGAAATCATCCAGATGCCCCAAACTCTATGGTCTCCCCAAGATACACAAAGAAGGAACCCCACTCAGACCTATAGTCAGCTCCATAGGCTCACCTCTACAAAACCTAGCCAAATTTCTCGCCAAACAACTACAGCCCTATGCAGAATCCATCACCTCACACGTAAAAAACTCATTCCAGTTTATAGAGATCATAAAGAAACAAAACTTACAGCCCAGCGACCTACTAGTGAGCTTCGATGTCATATCCCTCTTCACCCAAGTGCCTATCAAAGAAGCCTTGACAGCTATTCAAAACAAATATAACCCCCCCAAACACATCTTAGATCTGACCAACCACTGCCTATCCAACACATACTTCATCTATAATGGACAAAAATACAAACAAACAGAAGGAGCACCCATGGGATCACCCCTCTCACCTGTCATTGCCAACCTCTACATGGAACACTTTGAAACCCAAGCTCTAGAAAAATCAGATCACAAACCCAAACTCTGGCTCAGATACGTAGACGACACCTTCATAATCTGGCCACATGGGAAAGAAAAACTGGACAACTTCCTCACACACCTCAACAGCCTACACCCCAAAATACAGTTCACCATGGAAACAGAAACTAACAACCAACTTCCCTTCCTGGATGTCTTAGTCTACAAGAAATCCAATGGCTCCCTAGGACACACCATCTACCAGAAGAAAACACACACAAACCGCTATCTGCACGCTCTCTCACACCACCACCCAGCACAGATCAACTCTGTAGCCAAGACACTCATCTCCAGAACAAAACGCTTAGCTGACGAACAACACCTAAAACCCGAACTACACACTCTCACCAATGTACTAACATCCAATGGATTCCATAGAAATAAGATTACAAACCTAATCCAAAAAGAAACCCCCACTAAAATCCAAGACAAAGAACAAGAAAACGGCAAAGCCCTCCTCCCATACATAAAAGGCACCACAGACAGAATCAGTAAGATCCTCCATAAACACAACATCAAAACAGCATTCTGCACAAACAGAAAAATATCCACCATCCTTAGAAACCCCAAAGATAAAATTGAATTAGAAAATCAAGGAGTATACGAAATCCCATGCACCACTTGTCCCACCACATACATCGGACAAACCAACAGAAGAATAAGTGCACGCATTGAAGAACATAAGAACTCAGTCAAAAAAGAGGAACCAACATCTTCCCTGGTCCAACACCTTAAAGCCACAGGACATGAAATTGACTTTAAAAATACCAGAACCATTGCCAAAAGTGAACATTTTAATAACAGAATAATCAGAGAAGCCATCGAGATAGAAAAACGCCCACACAGCATGAACAAGCGAGATGATACCTCCCGCCTACCAGCCATTTGGAAACCCGCCCTTATTGACAAACGACTCCCTAACACAAAAAATGATACCAGACCCACACTCACAAAAACCACACAGGATGTCACCACCACACATCCACGCAAAAAACAAACCCAAAGCCACACCGATGACGAGGCACGACCACAAACCAGAAGCCAGACCACAGCTGCATCATTAGCCACTTTAAACCCCTCCAATCCATACATGAAGCAAACTGACACCCTCCATGAAGAGGAGACACGACCACGAACGCGAAGCCAGAAAATAGCAAGGCAGCCCAAAATCTTAAACCCCTCTGCAACTCAGACTAACCTGAGCACAACCAAACAGAACACTCCCCCAGCCAATCACAGCACAGCCAAGCCCCTAACCATTCAGAACACACCTCCACCCAATCAGAACACAGCCAAGCTCCCACCCAATCAGTTCATACCCCCACTGGCAGTTAAAAGGAATAAACAGCTAAGACCACACATTGCTGCTCAAAGCACGAAGCTGAAAGCACCAGCCTGAAGATGACGAATGGGACTTCGTCGAAACGTCGCCAAGACACTTCCAATTTTACGTGGGAGAAAACCCGAACAACCAAAGACCTACATACAAATACCCGCGAAAACCTCAGAAAACATATATATATATATATATATATATATATATATATATATATATATATATATATATATATATATATATATATATATATATATATATATATATATATATATATATATATCTCCTTAATACAATCCATAAAGCCAAGTCTTTTTTCACTCCAAATTTAACTTTCATATTTCTGTAACAGACAAATTTCCATAAAGCAAAAAGATCATCTAACTAAATTAAACACACATGTATATAATTATATTTTTCTTACTTCTAAGTTTAAATCATTATCCTTAAAACAATCCATAAAACCAGCATTGCCTTTTACTCCATTAAACAGTTTTAAATTTCTTTTTCAGTCTAATTCTGGGTTTTTTTCTATGCCACACTGGCTTCCATAGCAACGCTTCCCTTTCAGCCAGTAGATCCATTTTTGTTGCTTGTAGTAGTCTTTGAGAAAATATAGAAATAAACATCTTTTTCTCTTCTCCTTGCAGCGTTGTTGCTTTATGGTTTGAGATCTTAGTCTTTGCTTCTTCTGATTCTCTAAGTTGCAGAAGAAAGGGTTGGTCCATGGACTTCTTGACAGACTTGCACCCATCTTCTGGGTTCACAACAGTGTTTGTTGTAGTGGACATGCTGACGAAGATGGCACATTTCATCCCTTGCCGTGGTTTGCCAACAGCCCATGCCATAACTCGTATGTTCATTCAGCATGTCTTCTGGCTGCACAGTCTACCTGAAAGGGTTGTTTCAGATAGGGGGACTCAATTTACAGCTCAGTTCTGGAAAGGGCTTATGTCTGTCATTGGTGCATCATCCAGAAACAGATGGCGGAACCGAGAAAGTGATCAGAATCCTGGAACAATATCTGCACTGCTTCGTAAATCAGCAACTGGACAATTGGGCAGACTATCTTGCAGTAGCCGAGTTTGCTTTCAACAACTCACAGCACACTTCCACACAGATGGCACCTTTCCTGGCCAACATTGGGTATCATGCTTGACTTTTTCCACTCACGCAACTCAACTCGCCTGTTCCCGCAGCTAACGAGTATCTTGCTGAGTTACAGGCTGTCCATCAATTGGTGTGACAACAACTGGATAAAGCCAAGGCAGATTATAAGAAAGTTTCTGATCAGTCTCATCGTGATACACCTGTGTTAGCTGTGGGAGATTGGGTATGGCTGTCAACCAGACACCTTCTGTCAGACTGGCCTGCCAAGAAATTGGATCACCGGTACCTAGGCCCTTTCCCCATCAAAGCTGTTATTAACCCGGTCACCTATCGCCTGACATTGCCACTGTCAATGCTGCTAACATTGGATGTTCCTGCTCTGACAACTGATGAAAATGCAGCCATTTTCTCTTCTCTTTTAACATGCTTTTATTACTTTTAGAATTCAGGTGCAGCGGGGGGTGGGGGTGGGATGTAAGCTCAGCTAGCCATAACAATAACGCTGCTGTGGGAACTCAACGATGAGCTGATAATGTTTTGGCAGGCTGAGGAGCTGAGGAGAAAGCCCGCACTTGACGTTAATTGGGGAATGTGTTTTATGACAGTTTATTGGGGGTGGGAATTGTACTTTGTTACTTTGTATCTGGGGGAAGGGAATTTAGTTTTGGGGTTCAACTATGTAGTGCCGATACTTTGTTTCCCGAATAAATGTTCTTTAAGGAAGAATTTTGCCTTGAAGTTCTTTTGATGGGTTTCATCTATTGGAATCATGACAGCCACACTCGCTAAGAGTACATCCAGTCTTTCACCGGTCCCTCCTCTTGGTTCCAAAATAACCAGCCTGCCCGCTCCACCAACCAGAACAGTGTGACAGAGACAGTGCTCCCGAGTACGAGGTCACCAGCATCCGAGATTCCCGTTGGCTGAAAGGCTGATTCCAGTACTTAACTGAGTGGAAGGGCTATGGACCAGAGTAGTTCACATGGGAGGACGCGGCCACTGTGCATGCTCCTGCTCTGGTGCAGGCATTCCACGAGCAGTTCCCTTCATGACTGCATCCTGCCCATCAGACCCAGGGGAAAGGTCCTGCAGTGAGGGATAGTGTTGTAGTTCCTCAACTGCCAGTGGATCTGGCAGCCAAGTCAGATGAATAGGATGAGGGAGAAGGGGTGCCTTCTCCCTCATGGGTCACATGGGAGTCTGCAGAAGGCTCTGAGGAGCAAGAAGACTCACAGCCAGATGCGGAGCTGGGCCCATCTACTCACACTCAGGCAGAGAGACAGCTGTGTTGGGGGCCTGAACTGAGCAAAGAGGAGGAACAGCTGGGGCCTGTTCCAGATGTGCATATGCACAGAGAGGAGAGGTGTGCAAGACAATGGATGGTGATGGGGCAGCCCTCCAGAAAAAGTAAGAGACTCTAAGAAGCCACGCCCTGACTGGACTATAAAGAGGAGAGGTGTGGGAGGCGCCGGTTGCCACAGTCAACCGTTCATGCTCTGGTATCTTGTTTCTCTGTTGGATTTCTTTTGCCAGGACTCTTTGCCAATTATCCAGGTTTGTCAGATTTCTTTGTGTTTGGTTTGAATTGCTAAATGACCCTTCCTGCTGAGAATTCAGAGACTGTGTACTTATCATAGCGAAGTGGGAGCAGAGACTGCTATTGTTTGTTTTAACACCTAAGGACTGGTTATATGGAGTTTATTCCATAAACACCTTGTTAAAATAAAAAGGGGTTTTCCTCATGAGTAAGCTGTTGAGTAGCACTCACGAAGGCTGGGTCAGAACAACAGGGGCCACCATCCTTGACTTGGCTGGATGAATGTAGCCCCTGGCTACATTTTTATCTATGAACGCTCAGAGCTTCTCCATCTCCCTGGGTGTCATCAAGTACAACTTAAGTTTTGATAACGTGGCTCCAGGTACAATTTCAATTGCCAGCTGGTTGTCTTCTTTTGCATCCGCCACTTTTTTCTGTCCCAATCAATGGAGGGGTTCCACTTCTTTAACCACGCTAAGCCTAGGATCATAGCCTCTTTCATTCCAGGGGCCATAATAAATTGAATAGTCTCTGTGTGGGTCCCTGTTTTTAACTCCACAGGCTCGGTCAGGTAGGTTGCCGGTACCCCCCGTTATCGAACTTTCTAGCTGATAAAATGCTATGGGCTTTGTTAGCTTCCTTAGCCTCATGCCTAGCTTCTCCACTACTTGGGGGCTGATCAGGCATCTAGTGCACTTCGAGTCTACCAGGGCCATTAGGATCCCCTTAATACCTGACAAGGCCATGAAAATCTCTAGCGGTCCTATGGATGAAGGTGCCACTTACCATCAAGTCATCGTCTCCTTTGCTATCACTCTTGTACATGACTGGCCCCATCTTGGTAGGGGTCAGTGTTCTCTCCTCCTTGCTGGATGGAGGGGTGAACTCTATAACCTGGTGCCCTGCACGAGATCTCTCCTTCTGCTTTGGTGGAGGTCTTCTTTTTCTTCAGCTGACTCTGGGGTGGGGGAGCAGTCATCATTTGTGGCATGAGACACTCAGCAGCTCAATGTCCTTCCCTTCCACAGCGGAAGCAACCACCCAGGTTTTGGCAAGGTCTTCTCCCTTGGTTGGAGGTGCACCTCCTTTTCCTCCTCTAGGGGCTGTTTGCTTTTCCACTGGGCAGCAGGACCAACTCTCCTGCCCCCTGTGCTCATGGCACTCCATCAGGTCAATCTTCACCTCAGTAGCTACATGGTACCATGCCCACAGGTTGCGTGGCACTCCCCAGGGTAGGCAGTTCTGGTACAGCTCCTTGTTCAGCCCCTCTCAGAAATGGTAGACCATTAGGCATTTGGGCCAGTCTCCTAAGTGGATGGCCAGGATGCGGAAGTTTTGAATGTACTCCATCACCAGTCGCTTCCCTTGCTTCAGGGCATGGATACAGGCTTCCATGCACCTGGCCACCATGGGGTCTTTGAACTACTTCTGCAGGGCTTGCATGAAGGCATTGAGGTCAACCAACTCTGGGGTGTCTTTGTCATGCAACACCAGCCACTCCGAAGTGCTCTCTTCCAGGTTGACCACCATGACATGGACCCAGGCTGCCTCATCTGGCTACATCGCTCCATAGTGGTCCATGTGGTGTCAGATTTGAGGCAGGAAGTGGGCTAGGCAGCCTGGGCATCCATCAAAGTGAGCCATGAAAGGGGGTGGCTGGCACTCCTCCCATACTAGGACAAACCTTTGGGGTGAAATCCTGGCTGCTGCCATTGGTACCAGTGCTGGGGCTTCAGCCGTGGCTGCCGTTACTGGTACTGGGGCTCTGGCTGCGGCCGGGGCCACTAGCGCCACTGGTTGAAGAGGGGGAGGAGGAGTGGTGAGGCCCACTGCTCCTGCCACTTGTGTTGGAACTCCAGCTGCAGCTGCAGGTGCTGGTGTTGCCAGCTGAAGAAGAGGGGGAGCAGGAGTAGTTGGGACTGCCAGAGCCTTAGCATTTCCCACTGTCGCCACTGCATGAATCTCCATCCCTCTGAACTTCTCTCTCAATTGCTCCACAGATGGGCTCCGAGCAGTGATCGGGAGTTTCCACTCTACTGAGTCATCCCACTCGGCTGCCCACTTGACCTTCCACATGCTTCCTTGCACCCCGTGGGGGGGGAGGGGATCTTCAGCCTCCGCAACCTTTCCCACATTTGTTGCCCAGCAGGTCTTCAGCCCCTGGTACAGATCATCCCTTGCCTGCTCTCTAGTGGTCGCAAGTTGCTGCTCAGGCTTCTTGAGCTTTGTCTTCAGGTGCACACCAGTGGTTTGCCCCTCTGCCTCAGCTTGGGGTGGCACTGGGGTCTTTGACGGTAGTCAACATTCTGGCTCAGGCCTCCCGGTGGAGTCCAGGTAGGCTATTACTGTGAGAATTGGATTAATGGCAACCATCCCATTGGTTGAGACAGCAAAGGAGACTCCTGGGACATCTTTTTACCAAGAGTATAACTTCACTGAAAATTCCATATGGGTATAGAAGTGGAAAAATCAGTTCTAACAATTTCGCACACAGGCAGCAGAGGAAACCCTTCCCTTTCCCCCCTGGTCCTCCCATTGTCCATTTGTTTAGCCAATATGTCACATTTGTGTTGTTTTGGGAACCATCTCTCTGCCTTGCACTTTCCCAGCCAATGACCTTGGGGTGTTGGATCTGTCTCAGGCTTCGAGCCAGCAAACTTGCATTCCTTTATCCTCCCTGATACCCCCTGGCATTCTAATGCCTTCCCTCCCCCTTACTGTTGCTAAAGTCTGGTTGTGAGCGAGGTATGCACAATGAGCTGACAATGATACTTGGTCTGCTTTTTTTCCTTTTTTGAAGATGGGAACCACATCAGCTCTTTTCCAGGTTGTTCCCCAGTACTCCAGGCTCTTTGAAAGATATAGTTCAGTGGTTCTGAGATCATGTCTGCCAGTTCCTTCAGAACCTTGGTGTGTAATCCATCTGGTCCTAGTGATTTGAACTCGTCTAGGGTGGACAGGTGTTCTCTTACCATTTCTTGCTTATTTTAACTTGTATTCTTAGTCTGTCAGTTCTGCTTTTGGTAGATTGGGCTAGTTTTTACTTTTGTGTGAAGACAGATGCAAAGAATAAATTAAGCAACTCAGCTTTCTCCCTGCTGCCCGTCACTTCCTTGCCATCTTCTCCCATTAGTGGAACAATTGTTTCCTTGACTTTTTTCTTGTTTTTTACATGTTGAAAGAAACTTTTTTATTATTATTTTTGACATTTGTTGCAAGTCTTAGCCTTAGCTTTGCAGATTCAGGCTATATGCTGGTATTCTGCTTTAGTTATGTGTCCCTGTTTCCATTTTTTATACTTATCCTTTTTGTCTTTCAGTTTATCAGAGATATCTTTGTGCAACCATGCTGGTTTCTTCTTGGATTTCTAGTTTTTTCTTTTTCAGTGGTATTGAGCTGGACTGAGCTTTTATAATAATATTTTTCAGAGTTCAGGGTTGCTTTTTTTAAAAAAAACTTTATTGAGAAACAAGTGGCATGACAGCGACTGGAAAAGCTGGGGAATGCCAAGTTTTCTTGTCTTTGAAGTATAGGTGGAAACTGACAAAATTCTTTCCCCCTAAGCAATCAGTAAATACTGATTTCTTAATCATAAGAAAGCAAGCCTCAAAACATTAAAACCTCTTAAATACACAAAACAGCTTCCCTCCTCAACACCTGACAAACCAAACACCTAGAAAAAGAAATAAAGATTATCATACCCCGCAGGGAGGGAAAGGTTGCATTTCCTACCTGTCAGGACTTTGCACTTTCTGCAAAGTGGACATCCCAGCTGACAAGTCTGCATACCTCTCAAACACTAAGACAACTTTACTATAAATATCACTGTTTTTAGCCTTTTTACCTGTGGCCACCTTCAAGAGATGTATGCCATGTTACACTGTCAAATAAACCATCCTCCTCTTGAAGCAGTTCTCCAGTGTGCTCATTCGTGACCCGGCTCGGACTCGAACCCTGAACATTCTTCTAACACTGCCAACATTTTAATAAAAGTACCTATAGAAATTGAGTAAATACAATATATCCCAAATCCAAATCACCTTAGAAAAAAAATCTGCATTTCCTCTCACTTGTTGATGATGGGAGATGCCTCCTAAGATGATGCGTGAAGTCACATATATGGATAAGAGCTTAAACAAGAAAAGCAAGATGCTGATTTTCTTCAGAATGTTTTAAAATAATAAATGCAATCTCAGAAATGCTCACCATACAACTCAAATGGCATTTTAAAAAATAGTTTGCATTTAGAAGAACTTTTTAGGGCATGTATTGTATGAGGAACCTGTGAGTTGTTCGATTTCAACTTCCATTAACATCAGTTATATTGGCCAGTGGTTGGGGAGAATAGGATACATAGTGTCAGGTCCCCAAACCCTCATCGTTTTCCCTGCATATGTATTCTACTTTTGGGGTCTGCCATTCTGCTGGGGGGAGGGGGAGCTTACTCTCACTTGGGATAACTTTTGCTTTCTACTCTCTGCTCCTACCTCTATCTGCTTGAGAAAGGAATGTGTCTCCCTTATCAGGGAGACAGTTACAGAGAAACAAAACTGGAGAAGACCTTGAGATGCATGCCAACTGTGCCAGTTACCCGCTCATCTGACCACTTGTGGATTGGCTGGATTTCAAATGGACTGTCAAGCCATCCGGGCTCGACATAGACAGGTGGGGGAGGGCAAGGACGGTGTGCAGGGTGGCAGAGGATGGCGGCAACCAGCACCAACAAGCCGCCGAGCAGCTGATGGCCCTGGCAGTGTTTCCCGGCCGTTGAGCAGCTGACGATCCAGGCGCATGATGGCTGATGGCCCCAGTGGTGTTTCCCGGCTGCCGAACAGCTGACAAACTGGGCGCATGCCAGCTGATGGCCCTGGCGGCATTTCCTGGCTGCTGAACAGCTGACAAGCCAGGCAAATTCTGGCTGATGGTCCTGGGGGCGTCTTTCGGCCACTGAACAGCTGACAGGCCGCCGGGCAGAGATGGAGCCGAGGAACAGCTGGACTCAGAGGCTGCTGTGGCGATCCAGAGCTGGTTGGGATGCGGACGCGAAAAGGCTTCTGGGCGTTGCAGTTGCCCATTTGAACCTACACGTGCGGATGCTGGTTTGGCAGGTGGGGGTGGGGTTAATTAGCGTGTGTGTATATAAAGCTCTGGGAGGCGGTTGCTCCCAGCGCGGAGTTTGATAGCAGAGTATCCTTGTAACTGCATGCCAGAGATTCCTGAAGTAAACCAACAGCCACCTGTGAACTAGACGGCTCCGTGTCTTTCTTGCCAGGGGTGAGGTGAGGATCTTTGACAGGAAGTCCACGATCCCATAACTCTGTTGTCCCTTTTTCCTGTGTCTGCATCCATTGTTTTCAGTGGACAAGCAGGTTTGCCTGCCTGCCCTTGGTTTTGGAGAAATGGCTGAGGGCACTCAGGTGATGGGCCCTGCAGGGGAAGAGCCAGAGGTGGCTGCAACTGAGGGGGGGGGGGGTGGACCCAGCACCTCAGGATGTTGACCAGCCAGTAGTACATCCCAAGGTGGCTGAGGCTCGACCAGCGGAACGACCAGGTGACGCCTCGGTTGTCCAGGGGTCTGCTCCAGGGGGGGAAGGGCCCTCAGGGGAGTGGTGGCATAGTTTGGCCGCTACTGGCCCAGCAACCAGTCAGCCACATACTCCAGGGGCTTTGGGCCAGTCACTGTCTCAATGGAGGGAGAGACGTGTCACCGATGATGACGAGGAGGACTGGAGTTATTCCACGGCCCCTGGGCAAGCTACAATGGATATTTTATGGGAGCACTTCGGAGAAGCAGGCTTCCAGGATCCTCCCTCATGTCCAAGATGGGATCAGACTCCAGAGATGGCATCATGGTCACGGACCGGCTCGCCATCACTCCAAAGTTGAAGTTGGACACCGGTCATGGTGGTAACACACAGCATGTGAGGGGCCCAACCCAGAGTGCATATTTGCCAGTGGAGAGGCCGCACACCACATGGGCAGGTGGGCTGCCGTCGGCCTCGGTGGCAGATGCTACCAGGAGGCCAGGTCCAGGGGTTGGGACCTTGGTTAGGAGGGGCACAGACACTGTGGCGCCGGCTCCTAGGCCCACGGCAGACCCCTTGCATGGTCCCAGGTGGGGTATGGGTCCCTGGCCTCAGGGACCAGCCTGGGGTCCTCCACCCATGCAGGCAACTTTTGATGGAAACCCGGATCGGCTAGCATTATTCCTTAGTCAAGCAGTCAGCGACCTGGATCATTATGCCCACCTTTACCCATCTCAGTGGGCTATGGTAGGAGCAGTCATGGTGGCCCTGCAGGGGGAGGCCGTAGACTGGGTGGCCGATCTGTACAGCAACCACGCCTGGGAGCTAGCAGATGTTGGGTCGTTTTTGGGAGCTCTGCAGGCCCACTTTGAGGATGTATCCAGGGTCCAGCATGTGGAGGGGGACCTGTTGGTGCTCAAACAGCGAGGCCGACCCGCGGCTGACTATGTCCAAGAGTTCCAACGGGTAGCCGTCAAGCTACGAACATGGCCGGAATGCTTGTTGGTCCACCAGTTCTGGACAGGTCTGGACTGAGATCTACGTTAGGCGTGCGTATACCGTGGGATCCCGAGTAGGCTGCAAGACTGGTTCCGTGTGGTGATGGACCTGGATGCAGGACTCCAGGAATTCCAGGCTAAGGGCGATGGGTCTATAGGACCACGCAGATCCCCAGAGAGACCAAGGGGCCTGAGGCCAGGGCCAAGTTCCTCGTCCAGCGTTTCGATGCTTCCGCTGCAATCAGCCAGGGCATTGCACAGTGGAATTCCCAGTTCCAGTGTTCCAAGGCAAGCCAGAACCTACTGGGAAGACCACCCCCAGAAAACCCCCAGAAAAATCAAGAGCCGCCCACCAGGCTGAGGGGTCCATTCCGTGTGGAGATTGTCCGAAGAATGGAGAGGCCACCGCTGTGACGGGACACCAATTGGTCTTTTACGATGGTGACGCAGAGGACACAGAAGACTCAATGGTGAGTGAGCCTATCCACCCATTCACCATCCCTATTGCATTGTTCAGTCCGCAATCAGGCTACCGGGGGGAGTATGTCACCCTCATTGATTCTGGTTGTACCCGTTGCCTAATTAGTGTGGCCATGGTGAAAAAAGTGGGGATTAGGGTGAGGTCCTTGGTCAAACCTGTGAGGTTCGAGCAGGTGGATGGTTCCCTGTTGGGGGGGCACCACGTTTGTCACAGAGCTGGTAAAGATGGAGATGGGGGATCACTGGGAGGTCATCTGCTTCATAGTCGTCCCCTCAATGATGGAGGCTGTCATATTAGGCTTAGCATGGTTGGACAAGTGGGGTCCTACAATCTGGTGGGAGGGGGGATACCGGAAGATTCGGATAGGTTTTGGTCCCTGGCCCCCTCCACATGAGCAGGTTCAAGCAGGCAGGGAGAGTCAAAAAGGGGATGTGGGGGAGCACGTCCCCTTCCCGTCCGAATATATCGACTTTGCAGAGCTGTTCAGCGAATGGGAGAGCGACGTATTGCCTCCTCATCGTCTGACTGATTGTGCCATTGACATCATACCGGGTGCCAAACTCCCAAAGCCCCGGATGTATGCCATTACCCCCAATGAAATGACTGAATTAAGGCAGTATATTGACAAAAACTTGGCAAGGGGTTTCATCCAGCCCGCCCGGTCGCGGGTCACGGCCCCGGTGTTATTTAAGGAAAAGAAGGATGGTACCCTGCACCTGTGCGTGGACTTTAGAGGGCTGAATGGAGTGTGTGTAGAAAACCTATACCCCCTGCCACTTATGAAAGACTTGTTAGCCCACCTAGCAAAAGGTAGGATATTTACAAAACAAAAATATTATAGAGTTTGGGTGAGGAGGGGGGACAAATGGAAGACCATGTTCAACAGTCCATTAGGGAGTTATCAATTCCGGGTAATGCCGTTCGGGTTGCAAGGAGTCCCTGCTGTGTTCATGCAGTTGATTAACGAAGTGCTTCATGAGCATTTGTATCAGGGGGTCCTTGTTTACCTGAATGACATCCTGATACACTCCACTAACAAGACAGACCACATCAAGCTTGTACAACAGGTGCTGGAAAAACTCCTACAAGCGCACTTATACATGAAATTGTCCAAGTGCGCATTTCATCATACTTGGTTAGACTACCTCGGGTATCGGATCTCGGGGTAGGGAGTAGAGATGGATCCAGCTAAGGTCCAGGCAAGCACCACAAACATGCTGCCAGTAGCAAAGCTTCCTAGGATTTGTGAATTTCTACCAGCAGTTTATCCCCTCGTTTGCTACCATGGCCCTACCCTTAACAGAATTACTCTGAACTAAACACTCGGTGAGTAAGCCACAGCCTAGCCAACAGTTGCCATGGTCACTCCCCTGCCAGAGGGCTTTTGAGAACCTGAAAGTCCTCTTTTAGAGGGAGCCAGTTTTACGACATCCAGACCCGGAAA
Source organism: Crotalus adamanteus (assembly GCA_039797435.1). Lineage (NCBI taxonomy): Eukaryota > Metazoa > Chordata > Lepidosauria > Squamata > Viperidae > Crotalus > Crotalus adamanteus. The sequence continues at coordinate 56,602,337 of CM077935.1, read as the reverse complement.
AACAGTTCATTGTACAGGCAGATGCCAGTGATGTGGCAGTGGGGGCAGTCCTGCTCCAGGAGAATGACCGAGGGGTTCTGCAGCCTTGTGCATTTACATCACGAAAATTGACCGACACCGAGCAAGCGTGGGCGATCTGGGAGAAGGAGGCATTTGCTGTGTGGTGGGCATTGGCTACATGGCGGCATTTCTTGGAGGGGGCCAAAGAGCCATTCGAGGTATGGACAGATCACAAGAACCTCGAAGCCCTACAGACATCTCGACGCCTTGCCCCTAAACACATAAGATGGGCACAGTACCTTCAGAGGTTTCGTTTCCGTCTAAAATACATGCCTGGTGGGAAAAACCTCTTGGCGGATGCCTTGTCCCAGATGCTGCAGTATAACAGCAAAAGGGAGGAGGTGGTACAGGCCATGATACCCCCCCTGCAGCAACCACTCGAACAAGTGGTTAGGATCAAACTAGCAGAGACTCTAATGCAGGAATTGCAGAGCGTGAATAAAAGCGACCCCTGGTTGTTGGGGCAACCGGCCTTATTAACTGAGGGGGGGGGGGGGTTGGCATGGATGGGTGACAGAATCTACGTTCTGAAGAAAGTACGGGCTAAGGTACTTCATCGAGGCCATGATGTCAGGCAGGCAGGTCACTTCGGTTTCCTTAAAACCTTGCATCTGCTCAGACGCCAGTTATGGTGGCCAGGGATGAAGGCGGATGTGGAAACATATGTACGAGAATGTCCCGTATGTGCTACCACAAAACCCCACATGGGAAAACCACCTGGGTTGTTGCAACAGGTAGCCAACACCAACCGGTCTTGGGAAGAGATAGCAATGGACTTTGTTGTGGAGCTGCCAGATAGCCGTGGATATACAGTGATATGGACAATAATAGACCTTTTTTCGAAGCAGGCCTATTTCATCCTGTGCAAGGGATTGCCATCCACCTGACGATTGGCCAGCCTGTTCATAGCACATGTGTACTGCCTACATGGGGTGCCCCGGCGGATAGTGTCCGACCAGGGCGTGCAGTTCACCACCCACTTCTGGCGGGAGTTCATCCGCTCTATCGGTTCATCACAAGGACTGAATTCTGCATTCCACCCCAGTACCAATGGAGCAACTGAATGGGCTAACGCGATGGTGGAACGGTACCTGAGGTGTTACATTTCCTATCAACAGATGGATTGGGCTGAACTCCTGCCAGTCGCCAAGGTGGCGTATAACAACACAGTCCACAGCAGCACTGGCTTCACCCCTTTTTGAGTTGTGCATGGAATAGAGTTTGTCCTGATCCCTGAATGCCAGCAGGGGGACCCCTCTCCTTGTCATCCGCAAGACTGGATGCCCCGTATCCAGGAGGTGTGGGATTCTGTAAAAAAAGCTCTGCGAAAGGCAGAGGAGGTCTCTAAGGTAGAGGCTGATAAAAAACGGGCACCCCAAAAACCTTTCCAGGTAGGAGACATGGTGTACCTGTCGACCAAGTACCTACGGTTGAAACTACCATGTAAGAAGCTAGGGCCAGAATACATAGGTCCATTCCGGGTGACACAGGTCATCAACTTGGTAACAGTCCACTTGCATCTTCCTTGCATACTACGCAAAGTGTACCTGGTCTTCCCAAGCAGCTAACAGCCCCGGCGGCGTTTCCCGGCCGCCGAACAGCTGACGAGCCAAGCGCATGCTGGCTGATGGCCCCGGCAGTGTTTCCCGGCCACCAAACAGCAGACGAGCTGGGCAAATGCTGGCTGATGGTCCTGGCAGCATCTTTCAGCCACCGAACAGCTGACGGGCCGCCGGGCAGAGATGGAGCCGAGGAACAGCTGGACTCAGAGGCTGCTGTGGCGATCCACAGCTGGTTGGGACATGGACGCGAAAAGCCTTCTGGGCGTTGCAGCTGCCCATTTGAACCTATGCGTCCGGATGCTGGTTTGGTGGGTGGGGTTAATTAGAGTGTGTGTATATAAAGCACTGGGAGGCAGTTGCTCCCAGTGCGGAGTTTGATAGCAGAGTATCCTTGTAACTGCATGCCAGAGATTCCTGAAGTAAACCAACAGTCACCTGTGAACTAGACGGCTCCGTGTCTTTCTTGCCAGGGGTGAGGTGAGGATCTTTGACAGGAAGTCCGCGCTCCCATAACTCTGTTGTCCCTTTTTCCTGTGTCTGCATCCGTTGTTTTCAGTGGACAAGCAGGTTTACCTGCCTGCCCTCGGTTTTGGAGAAATGGCTGAGGGCACTCAGGTGATGGGCCCTGCAGGGGAAGAGCCAGAGGTGGCTGCAGCTGGGAGGGGGTTGAGCCAGCCCCTCAGGATGTTGACCAGCCAATAGTACATCCCAAGGTGGCTGAGGCTCGACCAGCGGAATGACCAGGCGATGCCCCGGTTGTCCAGGGGTCTGTGGATTGCCACAGTAAGACACCTGCCAAGAGAGGGGATCATCTATCGACCAGGAGACCCCCAAGGACCCCATCTCGCCCCAGGGAGACTGCAATGAGATCTGAGGAAGTCGTAGAGCTCCCCTGGGATTGCAATCGAGAGGGTCGAGCTCTGACTTAATGCTACGATGATCCAGGGGCGGCAGATGACTATGAGGATGACCCATTGGTGAGTGGGCCAATTGACCCCATAACAGTGCCCCTAGGCCTAGAACTTTCCATACCCGGCACTGGGAGGACAGTGAAATTAGCAGCCTTGCTGGACTCGGGGTGTACCTGGTGTATGATTAGTCCAGAACTAGTGGGAAAAATGGGGGTCTCCCTCAGGAGGCTCAAGACTCCAATTACTTTTTGCCAACTGGATGATTCGGTTGCAGGAGGGGTGCTTGCCAGTTTTGCCACCAGACCCTTATACATCGACCTGGGCGGCCACATAGAGAATTTAATGTTTATTGTGGCCCCGGGAATGGAGTGGCCATTAGTTCTGGGACCGGCTTGGCTAAAGAAGTGGAACCCCATGATCAACTGGAGAGAAGGGCAACTGAGATTCCTGCAGGGGGAAGCCCCACCCATCACTAAAGAAAATGGCAGGAAATGTGGATTACGTCAAGATTTTGCCTCCGCACTCAGTGAGTCAGACTTGCAAAGCCTCCCAATGGAATACCGAGATTTGGCTGAAGCCTTTAGCGAGCAGAGGGCGGATGAACTCCCCCCTCACTGGCCCACAGACTGCAATTGAAATCATCTCAGGGGCAAAATTGCCAAAACCAAAAATGTACTTGATGACTCCTAGGGAATTGAACGAACTGGAAAAATTTATCAAAAAGAACTTAGAGCAGGGGTTTATCGAGCCAGCTAGACCCTGGGTAGCAGCTCTTGTGTTATTCAGAGAGAAGAAAGATGGCTCTCTTCATCTCTGCGTTGATTATAGGAGCCTGGACGCTGTGTGCATGGAAAACACGTATCCATTACCTTTAATGAAAGACATGTTAGCGCACCTATCGAAAGGAAAAAAATTTCTCAAAACTGGACTTGAGAGAGGCTTATTATCGCATAAGAATAAAGTAAGGAGATGAGTGGAAAACTGCTTTCAATTGCCCATTGGGTGTCATGGTTCCGATAGATGAAGCCGTTTAAAAGAACTTCAAGGAAAAACTTTCTTCCTTAGAGAACATTTTATTTAGGAAACAAAGTATCAGCACATACATAGGTGAACCCAAGACTAAAAATCCCCTCCCCCTGGTTACAAAGTTATAATTGCAATTCCCACCCCAATTTGCTGTCATAAATCACATTCACCAATTGTTACAAAACGCGGGCTCTCCTTCCAGCTCTCCAGCCTGCCAAATTGATATCAGCACTGACCTTCATTCTCACACATATGAATTGTTTTGGCTAACTGAGAAACTACACATCCCCCCCCCACCCCTCTTTCTTCACCTAATATCTCTAAACTAAAATGTGGCAACGAAGACAAAATGAAAATGGCTTCAGTTCGGTTTGTCACAGCATTGACATTCGGCTCCCCTTAAAAGAAAAGAGAAATCCTGCAAATCAAACAAGAACAAAAGTTAAGAATCCCCCTTTGGTTTGTTCGGATGTTTATCAGAAAATTTATGTATAAGTCTGTCAGCTTTCACATCAGTACACTTCACCCAGGTGGCTTCTGATAATGGATATCCCTTCCACTGCACTAAATATTGCAATTTCCCTTTATACAATCTTGCATCAAGAATATGCTTCACTTTGTAATGAGTCTCTCCAGCTACCACAAGTGGCCCAGGTGCTTTCTTGGGAGGGGGTCTCAGAGTTGAATCTCTAAAAGATTTCAACAAACTGTAGTGAAATACTGTGTGGATTTTTCCTAGAGTTTTAGTTCTACAGTAACTGGGTTTAAGATCTGCACTATAGGAAAAGGTCCCAGGTATTTTGGTCCCAGTTTTTTGCTAGGTAATTTAAGTCTTAAATACTTTGTAGAAAGATAAACCTTTTCCTCCACACTAAATGACTTTCGAGGTGCTCTTTTCTTATCAGCTTGTTTTTTGTAAGTTTCCAAGGCCTTTTTCAAAGCTTTCTTTGCATTGTCCGAGACACCTTTCAAAGCAGACACCCATTGATCTAAAGTCTGAGAGGCAGGGGGTTCTTGGAGATATTCAGGCATCGGAATGAAATCCCTCCCTGTGGCAGGGGATCCCCGCTTGATCGCGGGAGGGCAGCAGGCCTTCCGCTCAATCTGGGGCAGTCCTCCAAACTGGCAGAGGAAAGACCGGCCATAGCAATATGGCCCATCACTAGGCTGCAGACAGCCGAAGTCAAACTTACTACCAAGCACTTTGAAAGCAACGCGGATGAAACTGGGTGAGATCTGATCTTCTCTTTACCCTAAGTACTTTCTCTTCCTGTAAAAGCTGCCTGAAGTATCTTTCCCCCTGTTAGGAGAGAGGGAAGGGAATTCCTATCCCACCCTCTAAGAATAGCGGCGGCTGACTACCCAGGGGAATTAAAGCATTAAAAAAACAACTTTAATCTAATTGGATTTATATGTTCCTGAAATTTGGGGGACCACAAATTTTCCTATTTTTATTGTAGACTTTTGTTTTTATCTACAAAAAAGAAATAAAATTGGAAAAAGGATTATAAAAATTTTGGACTTAAAAAACCTTAAATGTTATCAGTGACATCTTGTGGCAAAGTTTGGTACTACAACTTGTTATTTCCTGAAAGAGATTTGGCAGAAAGCCCAGACCTTAGTTAAGACTTTTCTGACCTTGGCACCACCTGTGAGAGACTTAGCTGTAAGAAAACAGCTGGGGAGCATAACTGGCCTACTTGAACTGTGAATGTAAACCTTTACTGACTCTCAGAGTTATATGTGGGAAACTGCCTTCCTATCTCTTTATTGGAGGAATATTGGTCACTATATGAGATGTTGAAATATCTTGGATTATAAAATCTTGCTTGATAAACAACTTTTACTAGAAAGACTATTTATAAACACGTGAAAGAGATGGATGAAGACCAGGAAAAGATTCTTTCCATGTTGAAAGCAATACATGAAACCATTCTTTTAGCTTGTGATAAAATAAGACTTAACATAAAAGATCAAGACGCCAGCTTGATCTCTATTTAATTTGACTCCACTAATCGTGCAACCTTGTGACAATATATTTAATCAACAATCTGCCTTTACCTCAATAGTAAAAAAAAAGGTACCGTCACACAGGAGGACAGTGGGATAACTGCACTGACTGACCCTGTCTCTGAGAAACAACTGAAAGACAAAGGGCTTCATCACACAGTGCCTCCTAAGCTGACAAACACTAAAGATATAATCCAGCTTCCATCCTCATTTGACTTAGAAGTTCCCACAACATCTCCCTACAAGATGAATTCTCAGCTACGCCCCTCCAAAAATGGACATAAATCTACATTTATAGATTTAAGCCGGAGTACCTGCCCATTTGAAAAAAAATTATTCCTGGAGCAAGGGCAGAGGCACACTGGCAATCGAGATATAGAGGAGCAACAACAAGTTCTGCAACCCACGAGAAGAAATATCGAACCTCACAACAACTATGTTTATATGGGAAGCATAGATGATATCGACCTGGCTCCAATGTCAAGTTGACATCTGGCATTTTTACCATCTAGCCAATCAACCAAGCCAGACCACCTTGCCTCTGAGAAGCCCATACAGATGATGACCTGGAACATAGCTGGCTGGAAAGGGATGGTCGATAGTGGACTAATGAGCTTTCACCCTAGATTTGATGTAATAGCCCTTCAAGAAACCTGGTTAACCGAAGTGGATGAACCAGTAAAACTGCCAGGTTTTCAGGGATGGGCCTCCCCAGCCCAAAAAACAAAGAACAAAGGGAGACCCTCTGGTGGGCTATGCATTCTTATAAAGCAAGAGTTGCAATGGCAGGGGGAGAAACTATATAATGAAGATAAGTATTCATACTTCCTACCTGTTAAATTTGAATATGAAAAGTTTGAGCTAATACTGGTAAATGTGTATATCCCACCAATCACATCCCGGTATTATAACTCTGAATGTTGGATGGGCTTGGAAGTTATTCTAGAAGATATATCTGTATTGTACCCTCAGTCCATAGTGGTATTACTAGGAGATTTGAACGCTCGGCTGGGTCCCTCTTTGTATGAGCTCGCCCAGAAGAAGGGAGTCCCAGGGAAATTTTTTGATAACCATCCTCAGTGGCTCTTGAGAGACTGCAAAAGTAATGCTGCTGGCCTGCTCCTAATCTCCTTAATTTTTAAGGGTAATCTCCAAATTCTGGGAGGTAAGGATAAGAATTACACATATCCTTACACATACCACTCGGCCAATTCAAGCAGTGTACTGGATCTCTTGTGTGTGTTTAGAGATAAAGTTGACCTGTTTTTGGAGGTCACAGTACACCTTAGTGACAATAGTGACCACCAGCCTGTAAGTGTGACACTGCGAGGCCGCTCAGATTTAAGACCATATAATATGGCTGATAGATGGCTCACCAAAAAGGTAGAGGTGACCCAAAATAAAAGGGTAATTTGGGCCAAAGTTGATACTAACGCAATACTAGAATGCCTTAAAACAGAGAATGCTATTAAGTGGGCTAGAACAATCCAGTCATCTACTACTGACTGGATGTCAGCCTTCAATACATTCTCCAATCTCTGTAACATTCTGAAGAAACATCTAACAGCTAAACCTGCTACAAAAAGAGCCTGAGTGGGTAGACCCCACTGGTTTGATACTGAATGCCAGCAACTGAAAAAGAAATTGAAGGCAGCCATGAGGCTTGCCCAGAGGAATCCTACTGCCCATATAAAAGCTAAGATGTTGCACTCAAGAAGAGAATATAAAAAAACTATAACATTAAAGAAAAAAAGCTTTGCCATTTCAATCTGGTGAGAACTCGAGTTGGCTGCCAGAAGTCATAACTCAATAATATTTTGGCATTCTGTAGCAGGTGTCCTGAAGGAGTGGAGATTTGCGTTTGACATACCAATCTCTGCTGAGGACTGGGAGAATTATTATCAGTGTTTGTTTGCTTCCACGGAACCGGTAGAGAAACTGTCTTTAAGCAGTGATTTAGTAAACTCTAGAACTTCCCCCTCTTGGCCACCAGTCTCAGAAAAGGAGATACTGTTGTGTCCATCGCGAAATGGTAAGACATGAGAAGCAGTTGTAGTTCTCAGGAAACCTTTATTCTTCAGTTCAGTTTACATTGGAATATGGCGGCGACGCCCAAAACTCTCGGCCTCCTTTTATAGGCCTTTCCCGGGTCAATCTGCTACTTTTGGCGCGCCAGCACCCGCACATGCGCACACGTACTGGCGACAGCCTGTCTGGTCCCGGGCAGCTTGCACCTGCCCGGGACCGCCTGCAATGCCCCGAGCCTGCTTGCAAGGCTCAGGACATAACACCCCTTTCCCCCGGGCTAAAACTACGACCAATGCCATAATAATACACAACCCACTCTTAGTACAATGCTCTGCTCCCCCAATGTTCGGAGTTCCCCCCGTTTCCATTGCCTTAGTGTTTCTACCGTTCTACTGGCTCTGTTTAGCCAATAGTGTTATGTAATCCTCTAAGTACTTAGGAGATTTCCTTGCTCTCTGTGACCTCCTAAGCTCTGGGTGTCTGACAGGTACCCCCTGACTGAGGGGTGATGTGTTTCTGTTCCCCTTGTTATGCCTTGGTGACTCCCAAGGACTGTGCTCCAATGCCTGGCCTGCTTGCTTGCCCACCGGGTTCGTCAGGCCAGGGCTACTTCCAGTGTATGACCTGGTTGTCCCGCCTAGCTGTAGGCTCTCTGGCCCTTCTAAGTGACTGTCACTGTTGGGCGTTTCTGTAGAACCTCCTAGGTCTGTCCAAGACCTGTCAGGAGGCTGTCTATCCCCTGAATCCCGTTCTGTGTCCGGGCTTGTGTGGGTTTCAGTACTGTCCCAAAACTCAGTTGTCCCCTGAGTGTAGTCAGAGGTGTTGTAGTCGGGATTTGGTTCCTCGACCACCTCCCTGTGTGTTTGCCCCCTTCTAGGGACAGGGTTTAAGTCAGGCCAACTAGGAGGAGTGTGTGCCAGCTCTCTTGCAGGGAATGGATTGTTGGGATGCTCCCAGGTATTCTCTCTGACTGGAGTACTGAGTGATACGGGTGAAAAGTGATCATGCCCCCGGGGTGACTCCCTGGCTGGAGTAGGCATGAATGCCTGATAACTGGTTAAGCTCCTAGAATTCCTGTTTGGAGCACTCGCGGAATTTTGGGATGGGCTGTTTGTGGCTCCCTCATTGGTAAAGGGCAGCATTCCATGCCCCTCCCTTTGCCCAAAGGGCTCCCCCTCCACCCCTGGAAAAGACCCAGGAGTCTCAGCGGGAAGGTCCCGTCTAGGGCGAAGTTGGTCAATGTGCCGACGCAGGACACGACCGTTGTCCAGGGATACCTCGTAGGATAGAGGACCTGTGACCCTGGATATAGATGTGGGGACCCATGTATGACCAGGCCCATAATTACGAGTCCAAACCGGAGCACCCACAAGTAGTTGCCTAGGTGCCCTGGGGTGTGAGACAGAAGGAGGCAGTCTGTCCGGATGCAACCGGTCAAGCTTGGTAGTCAGTTTGCGCCCCCAACGAAGTTCAGCTGGGCTTCTCCCTGTAGAAGTGGACAGTGTGGTGCGATAAGAAAGGAGAAAGTCAGCCAACATGTGATGCCAGTCCCCGTAGGTGAGCCTCTTCAAGGCGTCCTTGGTGATGCGAACCATGCGTTCAGCCATACCGTTGGTGGACGGGTGGAAAGGTGCAGAAGTGGCATGACGAATCATGTTGGCCTGCAAGAAAGCTTGGAATTCGGAGGAAGTGAATTGAGGGCCGTTGTCAGACACAATGACGTCTGGGAGCCCGTGTGCAGCAAAAATCCCCCTCAGTACCTGAATAGTCTTTGCAGTGGTGGTGGAAGAGACAGGTACAACCTCAAGCCATTTTGAATGACTGTCAACGAGGACCAAGAAGAATTGACCCTGAAAGGGCCCAGTGTAGTCAATGTGCACCCTAGACCATGGAGACTGTGTTTCCTCCCATCTATGCACAGGAGCTTGGGGCATTTCAGGGCGTGAGCGTTGACAAAGGTGGCAAGCATGCACCTTAGCTTCTATGTCTTTGTCTACACCTGGCCACCACAAGTGGCTGCGTGCAAGAGCCTTCATTCGTACAATGCCAGGATGACCCTCGTGGAGGGAATCTAAGACCCTAGTCCTCATTGAGGGGGGAATGACAACTCTGCTTCCCCAAAGCAGACAACCCTGAGAGGTGGACAACTCGTTCCTTTTAGACCAGAAACTCTGAAACTCAGGACTAGGACAGTGCTCAGGCCATCCAGACAAAACCCAAGAAAGGACACGTGAAAGTGTGTGATCTGTGCCTGATTCAGCGGCTACATCCCTGGCATTCAGGGGGGACTCGGACAAGGCTTGAATGGAGAGAATATTGATGGCTGGCGCGGGGTCAGCCTCTATTACCGGCAGGGGTAATCTACTGAGGCCATCAGCATGGCCCATTTCCTTCCCAGGCTTGTGAAGTAGGGAAAAATCATATGCAGACAAAAAGATAGACCACCTGAGCATCCTGGGGGAGATGATTTGGGGAGTTTGTTTACGTGTGGTAAACAGTCCCAGCAAAGGCTTATGGTCAGTGAAGACCGTGAATTGCCTACCATATAAAAAATCATGGAATTTTTTAATTCCAGCAACAACAGCTAAGGCCTCCCTGTCTATTTGAGCATAGTTGCGCTCAGCTGCAGACAATGTCCTGGAGTAATATGCAACAGGAACCTGAGTTCCATCAGCCCTGAGGTGGCTCAGTACAGCACCCACCCCATAAGGGGAAGCATCACAAGCGATGCACACAGGAAGGGACTCATTGAAGTGTGCAAGTACACTGTTAGAAGTGAGCAAGGCCTTGACCTCATTGAAACTAGCCTCATGTGTTTGTGACCACTGCCACACTACCTGTTTATCTAATAGCCTGTGAAGAGGGTCAGCTACACTAGCCTTATGTGGAAGAAAGGAATTGTAGAAATTCAGAAGGCCCAGAAAAGCCTGCAGTTCGGCCTTAGACTTTGGCCTAGGGGCTTGCATAATGGCTTTTAGTTTGGATTCAGCAGGATGAATCCCAGCAGCATCAATTTTGAACCCCAGAAACTCAGTAGAAGGTACCCCAATTTTACATTTGTCCTTCTTGAGTTTGAGTCCCGTTTTCCTGAACCTTAACAGGACAGCCCTTAGCCTTTCAGCTAGAATGTGTGTGGAGTCTCCTGCAATTAAGACATCATCAAAATAGGGGCAAACCCCTGGTATACCCCGTAGTGTGTTTTCCATTACGCTTTGGAAAATCCCAGGAGCGACATTTACTCCAAATTGAAGTCTCTTTACCTTGAAAGCCCCTCTGTGGGTCACAATAGTCTGAGCTATAGCAGCGTCATCATCAACAGGCAGCTGTTGATATGCTTGAGCTAGGTCAAGCTTTGCAAAAACGCGCCCCCCCTTGAGGGAGGCCAGGATATGACTGACCACAGGAACAGGATAGGCATGTTGCTGCAATGCCTTATTTAGAGTGCATTTGTAATCAGCACAGATGCGAATGTCCCCATTTGCCTTAAGAGGCGTGACAATGGGGGTCTCCCATGGACTGGAGTCAACAGGTTCTAGAATTCCTTGTTGGATCAGTTTGTCCAACTCAGTGTCAATTTTACTCTTTAAAGCAAAAGGGACCCTTCTTGCTTTAATTCTAATGGGAGTGACAGTGGGGTCTAACTTTAATGACACAGGGGGTCCTTTGAATGTGCCCAGCTGGGGGCTGAAAACGTCTGCAAATTCTTTGCAGACTTCCTGTAGGTCGAGTGTTTGTAGGCTGTTGAGCCCTGTGACGTGTATCCCCAAGGCCTCAAACCACTCGAGTCCTATGAGACTCGTTCGTTCACCCTCTACTACTAGTAGGTCTAGTGGACCCTCAAAATCCTTATACGGTACGTTAAGGGTGGCCTCCCCCTTAACACACACTCTGGAGTTTTGAAAATCCATTAGCACAATGTCAGAAGGCCTCAACTTGGCCTGGGTTCCGCTGCAGGAACAAATCTTCCTAAATGTGTGCATAGAAATGATCGAAAGTGCAGACCCCGTGTCCAGTTCCATAGTTAATGGAACCCCTTGTAGCTTCACCTTAAGTGACAGCTTTTTCTTAATGGGCTTGTGTGTGCCTGTCCTGTAGATGCTTCTTCGCGAAGCACAAAACCCCACCCTATTCTGGCTGGGGACCCTGGTACCTTTCAGGCGCAATTCTTCCTGAGGTTGTACCTTCTGACGGCCCAGGCACACAGCTGCAATGTGTCCTTGTTTTCCGCACGCCCAGCAGAGAGCGGAGCGGAACTTGCAGTCGGCTCTCTTGTGGCGACCTCCACAACCGATGCACTTGGGGAGAGCTGAAGAGCTTCCTCTTGATTTTCCTTCCTTTGTGGGGTGGAGACGGTCCACTTCCTCGTCCGGATCCTCCTCAGAGTTTCTTTGGACTTCTTCCTGGTGCACGGATGCGGCATCTGGACTGTTTCTGATCGGCCGCATGTTCTTGATGGCGCCGCCCGCTGCTTCTTCTGCAGTGACCTCTCTCAAGGCATCTTGGAAAGACAAGTCCTCCTTGGCGAAAAGTCTCTGTTGCAACTCTCGATGCCTTAGCCCGCACACAAATCGGTCTCTCAGTCGTTCTTCGAGGTCCTTGAACTCGCAATGTTTGGCGGCTTTCCTCAGTGCGGCGATGTACTCCTTGGCCGATTCTCCGGGTCGTTGGTCCCTCTGCTCGAAGGTGTGGTGCCACGCAATGACGGACATCTTAGGTTGGAAGTGCTCCTTCAGTAACTTCTTTAGATCTGCGTAGCTGACAGACTCTAAAGGAACAGGTGCTGCGAGGTTCTCAGCGATTTCGAATGCGTCTTGACCGCAAACGCACAGCAGGGTGGCAGCCTTCAAGCTCTCTTCCCTCACCTGGTTCACTTTGAGGTAGTTTTCCACCCTGGCTACATAGGACTCCCACCTCGCTGGATGTGAGACGTCGAATTCCGAAAGCCTTCCAATCTTCGCCATTTCGTATCAGGAAGGGTCTATCAGCCAGCCTACCCCCAAATGCACGCTGGATTGGAGGGTAGCTGCCGAGTCAACGCCGTTCCTGCCGCTCCGGACTCACTCGGGTAAGCTTACACCTTCTCTTTTCCGATGTAAGGCATCCCACCTTCGTCGCCAGTGTTGAGTCTGTCGCGAAATGGTAAGACACGAGAAGCAGTTGTAGTTCTCAGGAAACCTTTATTCTTCAGTTCAGTTTACATTGGAATATGGCGGCAACGCCCAAAACTCTCGGCCTCCTTTTATAGGCCTTTCCCGGGTCAATCTGCTACTTTTGGCGCGCCAGCACCCGCACATGCGCACACGTACTGGCGACAGCCTGTCTGGTCCCGGGCAGCTTGCACCTGCCCGGGACCGCCTGCAATGCCCCGAGCCTGCTTGCAAGGCTTAGGACATAACAGATACAATCCATCATCAAAAGTTTAAAGAGCGAGTTCCTGTATGACGTCGTTGATCCTATACCCTGGGACACAACTCTCCATGCCCAGGGTCTGAATTTCTGTCGCTGGTGGGTCCATTAGGGCTGAATGCCACCCTGGAGGGGTGGCCACCGAGAGGTGAACTCTTTGAGGAAAGGGAGTTTGCAGTAGCCAGCTCCCCAAACTCAAAATAGCCTCTGGAACTGACGAGAGAAAGGCGGAGAGCTTCGCATCTGCCGCCATCTTCAACAGATCATTGGGGACAGGAGTCAGCTGTTTAAGGAAACAAGCAACTGAGCCGGGTGAGATGACAGTAGTTTTTGATGCTAAGTGGACCTTTAAGAAAATTTCCTGCCTTTAAGGATAAGCTGGAAGCCTAAAGGGAGGAGGAGGAGGGTTTTCTTTGCTTCTCCCCCCTCCCCAAAAGCGGCGGTTTCAGCGTTTTAAAAGCTTCTGAAAGTGCCTTGAATTGAAGCTACATTGAAAGAACCAGCTTGTCTCATTGTAGAGAAGAAAGACCTATTATTAGGGGGGAAAAGCCACCTTAACTGCTCTTTCTGAGAACTTTTTGGATCGTTAACTTTGTGTATTCACTCACGGAACTTTCTTTTTTTTTACTTTTTTTACTTTCTCCCTAAGTAAACGGTGAGGGAAGAAACAGTGTCCCCTGGTGGTTATTTTTGTAATTTTTTTCTTTTTGTTCTCTTGCCACATTATCTCTATTGCTACACTATCTCCGTGTTGACACAGCTGTGGTGTTTGGCTTAATGCCAAGACACTTGGCTGACTGCCCAGACATCTTTACTTCGTTTGAAGACTACTAAGAGAGACTGCTCTCTATTCTATGTTTTTGTTTTTCTGTCCTTGCTTGCTGTTTGATTCCCTTTTTGGATTGATTTTATTCTTTGTAAAATAAGAGAACCATAGAAGAAGGTTTTTTTTCCTTTTATGTCTACATTTGGATTATAAATTAAATATTCTTTTTTAGTTGTCTTTTTAATTCTTCTTTTTTATTAGTCACTCTTTTTGTGTCAGCCTTGTTGTGTGGATATAAACATATTTTTTATTTTTATTTTTCTATTTGCTTTTTTTTGTCAAGAGATCTGCTATCTCTTTTTATATTTTCTCCTACTTTTGATATTACTATTGCTGGATATTTTTATTTTTATTTTTTTTCCGTCGATTCTGGATTACATATATATATTTGGGGTTTTTTTATCTCCTCTCTGTTGAGCTTTTTGGTGGATTATAACTGGCCATTGGGCCCTACCCCTGGATTACAATTAATTGGGCCATCGGGCTTGATGTTGGATTATAAATAACCACAACAAATACAATAATCAAGATGAGTGTTTCAAATTTGACGAAAGGGGCGAGGAAGGGATCCTCTGCTCTCGCATCAACCTCAGTTAGTCCAGCACCTCAAAAATCGATTACAACTTTTCTACAGCCCGACACGCAGCAGAAGGACACGCTAGCCATTCTCCAGGCAATTACAGATTCTAAAATGGAAATGAAGAAGGATCTCGATGACTTGAAAAATGATTTGCTTAAGATGGATCAAAAAATGGAAGCTTTTCAACAGGCAATGTCAGATACTCAACAACGAATGCAAAATATTGAAGACAAGTCAGTAGTAGTAGACCAGAAATTAGAGGCTCTCCAAGATGAACATCAGAGATTGGCGCAATCTAATGCAGAGCTGAAAGAAAGTGTGGCAAGGATGGAATTTGAATGCGCATCATACTTTCTAAGATTCCAAAATGTGATAGAAGAGAGTGATGAGAACCTGTTATTATTGATGACTGAGTTATTGGCAGACTTGCTTGGAATGGAAATGGATCAAATTAAAAGAGAAGTTGATCAAGTCTATAGAGTGAATTCAAATTATGCAAGAAGAAATAGAGTGCCCAGGGAAGTTCATATTAGATTCAGCAAAAGAGCACTTCGGGATGAGATGCTGAGATTAGTGAGGGACCAACCCCTGAAATACAAAGATAAAGATTTGGTAGTTCTCAAACAGATCCCAAGAAGAATTAGAGAAGCTCGAAGAGAATACCAATTCTTAATGAGGAAATTGATCAGTAAAGGAGTGAATTTCAGATGGTTAGTCCCAGAAGGACTATTAATTTTTTTGGGACACAAAAAGATACAGATTGAACACCCCACAAAAAGCAGAGGATTTCTTTAATAATCATAGAGACTTCTTGGAGAGAGGTGAGGCGGAACCTAAGAAACCAGAGGAAACAACTGCAGGAACATCGAAACAAACGGAGGAAGATGCACCTAAAAAGACTCAACCAGAGGAAGATGTGAGGCCTAAAGATCAGAGACAGATAAGCTCTCCTAGAAAATTGAGACCGCGATACAATTGAAATTATGGAGGAAATTGGAATTCTTTCAATAAATATAAATGGTCTTAACTCCCCATCAAAAAGGAGTAAAATATTTCATAGACTACAAAAATTAAAAATGGATATAATTTGTCTCCAGGAGACACACATTAAGTTACAACATTCTAGAATACTTGAACAATTAAAACGTGGCAAATTTTATTTTTCCTTGGCATCACAAAAGAAAAGAGGAGTAGCACTTTATATAAAAGAAAAGATGAATCCAAAACAAATTTATGCTGATGAAGAGGGAAGAATACTGATGGTGGAGATTACATGGAATCAAAAACAAATATTGATGGTGGCGATATATGCTCCCAATGAGAAACAAGATCAGTTCTTTCAGCAATTATATGATAAACTTGTGGACTTAAACTACCATAGCTTGTGTATTCTTGGAGACTTTAACGCAATTGTTGATCCAGTACAGGACTATAAAAGTTACAAACGGGAAAAAAGGAAGTAATCTTTTACCTAAATCCTTTCTAAGAATGAAAGATGAACTTTGTATACAGGACATTTGGAGAGAGATGTACCCGGAAAAAGCACAATATACCTTTTACTCTAACAGACATAAATCGTGGTCAAGAATTGACACGATATGGACTTCTTTGGACTTAAAGGCCATGATACAAGAAATTGAAATAGAATCTAACATTTGGGCAGACCATAATTCAATGAAAATGACCTGGAAAGGACTTAAGAAAAGACCAAGATGGTCCTTGAATAAATCAATATTGAAAGAAAAGGAGTTTTTACAATTTGCAATAAAAGAAATGGAATTCTTCTTTAAAGTTAATAAAAAAGAAGAAACCTCTATTCAAATTGTATGGGACACGGCAAAAGCTTATTTTAGAGGTTTGCCCATAACTTATCTTGCTAAAAAGAACAAGGAAAAGAAACTTGTTCAACATAGATTGAAAGAACAACTTAGTATGTTGGAAGCTGAATTACAATTAGACCCTCAAAAGAAAAAGTTGAAAATACAAATGGAACTATTAAAACATAAGTTAAACTTACTTGAGACAAATATAATGGCACAACAGATTAAAAGGTCCAAACATAATTTTTTTTGAAAATGCCAATAAACCTGGGAGATGGTTGGCATATAGACTAAAAAAAGAAAGAGAAAAAAGATTAATAAGTAAGCTATGGGATACGGATGGTGACCTACAATGTCATAATGACTTAATGAAAAAAATTACGAAGGAATATTATGAGACATTGTATAAGGTGGAGACGGTTTCTAAAGATGTAATTCAGGCTTATTTAAAAGAAGCAAATCTCCCAAAGTTTCCTGAGAATATGTGTCAGAGGCTAAATGAGAATGTTTCAATGATGGAGATTACAGAGGCAATAAAAAAGCAAAAGAAAGATAAAACACCAGGACCTGATGGTCTTCCTGCTGAATTTTATGTAGCGTTACAAGATACTATAACTCCAAATCTGAAAGACTTATGTAATGAAGTTTTTACACATACAAAAATACCAGACTCATGGACTGAAGCTAATATTACTTTGATACCTAAAGAAGATACTGATCATACACTAATTAAACATTACAGACCAATATCGCTATTAAATGTAGATTACAAAATCTTTGCTGCAATAATGGCAGAAAGAATGAAAAATTTTTTGAATGAATTTATACACCCAGACCAAAATGGTTTCCTACCAAAAAGACAGATAAAGAATAACTTGAGGATTATTTTAAACGTTCTGGAGTACTATGAAATCCATCCAGGGAACCAGATGGCACTTATATTTCTTGACGCACAAAAAGCCTTTGATAATTTAAATTGGCAATTTATGTTTCAACAACTTCAAGAAATGGACTTTGGTGAAAATTTTAATAAAGCAATTCAAGCAATTTATAAGAAACAAACAGCAAGAATACTTTTAAATGGAGATTACACAGATAGATTTGAGATTAAAAAAGGCACTAGACAGGGATGCCCGTTGTCTCCTCTGTTGTTTATCCTTACATTAGAGGTTTTGGCAAGAAATATCAGACAAGGCACAGAAATTAAAGGCCTGGAGATTAAAGATCAGAAATATAAACTACAGGCCTTTGCGGATGACTTGGTCTTCATTCTGGAGGAGCCATTGCAAACAGCTAATAAACTCTTGCAGAAAATTGAGAAATTTGGAGCAGTGGCTGGTCTGAAAATAAACAGGGAAAAGACTAAAGTAATAACAAAAAAATCTAACAGACAAACAGAAAACTCAACTTACTAAAATGACAAATCTTCAAATAGTTAAAGAAGTTAAATATTTGGGTATTTATTTAACGTTGAAATATACTACACTAAAAGAAGACAATTATGAGAGATTAATGAAACAAATAAAAATGGACTTGGAAAGATGGGAAAATCTTCAATTATCACTTTTAGGAAGAATAGCGACGGTTAAGATGAACATTTTACCAAAGCTAATTTTCTTATTTCAAACAGTGCCTGTTAAACTTACTAAGAATTTTTTTGATGATTTAAATGCAATGATTTTAAGATTTATATGGCAAAAAAAAGAAGGCGAGAATCAAATGTAAATTGTTACAAGAATCTAAGGATAGAGGGGGCTTTGGACTTCCAGATTGGAGACTTTACTATCAAGTGGCTATTTTGCTTTGGCTTAAAGAATGGATTGTATTGAGAAATAAAAGATTGCTTTATTTAGAGGGACATGACCTTCAGCTAGGTTGGCATGCTTTTATATGGTATGAGAAATCTAAAGCACATAAGTACTTTCAGAATCATGCAATAAGAAACGTACTACTTTCAGAATGGGAGAAAATTAAACATAAAATATACATGAAAATACCTGAGTGGCTTTCAACAATGGAAGCATTTGCTTATCCAAATCTGATTAATTATGACAAACTGGTTAGTTATAAAGATATTTTAGATAAAGAGGGAAAACTTAAGGACAGGCAAACTTTACAATTACAAGGTATTGATTTGACATGGTGGTCCTATTTGCAAATTCAAACAAGATACGAAAAAGATATAAAATTGACAGGTTTTTACAAAGAACAGATCCCATTGGATAAAATTTTGTTAAAAACAGATGAGAATTTGATTAGAAAACTCTATAAATTTCTTTTAAACTGGAAGATGGAAGAAGAACAAGTGAAAGAAACAATGATAGTATGGGCAAAGAATTTTGGATATTCTATAGATTTGAAGTTGAAACTCAAGTACTTTGGCCACCTAATGAGAAGGAAGGATTCACTGGAGAAGAGCCTAATGCTGGGAAAGATTGAGGGCAATAGAAGAAGGGGACGACAGAGAATGAGATGGCTGGATGGAGTCACTGAAGCAGTAGGTGTGAATTTAAATGGACTCCAGAAGATGGTAGAGGACAGGAAGACCTGGAGGAACGTTGTCCATGGGGTCGCGATGGGTCGGACACAACTTCGCAATTAACAACAACATAGATTTGGAAGACTGGCAAAAACTTTAGGATAAAAACATTAAGCTTACAAAAGCAGTAGCATATAAAGAAAACTTATATAAGATGTTCTATAGATGGCATATGACACCAGTTCGCTTAGCGAAAATGTTTAAAAATGTTTCAGATATTTGCTGGAAATGTAAACAACAGCCAGGCACTTATTACCATGCCTGGTGGACATGCCCTATCACTAAGAAATATTGGTCTAAGATTCATAGATGGTTGGAAAAGATGATGAAACTACAAATAGAATTTAAACCAGAATTGTTTTTGTTAGGAATATTAAGACCTAATTATGGTAAAGAGAATGACTACTTGATATTGCATGTTTTAACTGCTGCAAGGATAGTATTTGCCCAATTTTGGAAAAATGAGAATCTACCATCTGACCAGATTATTATTAACAAAATTCTAGAGTGTACAGAAATGGATAGACTAACATTAGAAATGAAAGAAAAAGATGATTCAATTTATTTTAGAACTTGGGAAAAATTTTATCAATGGTTAGAGACACGTTAGAACTTGAAGGATTTAATATTTTAGAATAGATGACTGATTTTTAATCGAGTTCTAACTAACATTTTGATGATACAATTACTTTTCCTGACTTACTGATTTTCATGTTACTTTTGATTGTTAGGATTTATTTTTTTATTTTATTTTATTTTTATTTTTTTGTGATTTTATTAGTAGTGTTCACTTAATAGATCAACGTATTTGTTTACTAATTATTTTTAATATGTTACAGTTTAAGCTTTGTTAAAAATGGTTGAATATGATACTTACTCATTATTATGAACCGGACGGTTGCTTATTTGTTGAAATATGTAATTGTACCTATCCTTATTTTACCCTAATCCCTTATTTCCTTCCCCTCCCCCTTTCCTTTTTACCCTTCCCTTTACCATACCTGTATTTTTCCCATTTTTCCTTACCTATATAAATTTAATAAAATTTTGTTAATAAAAAAGTTTAAAGAGCAATAAAACCCCAGGTGAGGATTTTTTACCAGCAGACTTATTCAGGAAATTTCCCAATTGGTGGGGTCCTGTATTGGCAGGTCTTTTTACACACATAAATAACGTCTGCCATATACCAGATGGGTGGAAGATGGCAATAGTTGTCCCCATATATAAAAAAGGGAATAATAAGGACCCTAGTAATTATAGGCCTATTAGCCTGATTGATATTGCAGCAAAAATATATGCTAGGTACCTTTTGAACAGAATTGAAATCTGGGTAGAGGAAAACAATATCCTCACAGAAGAACAAGCAGGTTTTAGACAAAGCCGATTTACTATTGATAACTGCTTTGTCTTGAACCATCTAATTGCCAAATACGCCTGTAACAGGAGACCCCTGTTTGCTGCTTTCATAGACCTTACAGCAGCATTTGATATGGTAAACAGAGAAGTACTATGGAGTAAATTGACATCGCTTAAAATAGAACCTAGACT
Source organism: Crotalus adamanteus (assembly GCA_039797435.1). Classification (NCBI taxonomy): domain Eukaryota; kingdom Metazoa; phylum Chordata; class Lepidosauria; order Squamata; family Viperidae; genus Crotalus; species Crotalus adamanteus. The sequence goes on along the minus strand of CM077935.1, from coordinate 56,582,021 downwards.
CCTGGCTTTGATTAAAGCCCTTTACACAAGTACCTGTTTGAGGGTGCGGTATGGGGTTAATGGGACTCTGACTAACAGGATTTACATAAATAAAGGGATAAGGCAAGGGTGTATCCTGGCCCCATTATTATTTAGTTTATATATCAATGACTTGCCAGCGTTAATGAAGGATCCCATGGTACATATGCCGATGATCCTAAATACTTACTGTAACAGCTTGCTTTATGCCGATGATATGATTTTATTATCATATTCACAAGTAGGATTACGTAGGCTATTAAGAAGATTCAGCTCTTACTGTCAGAATAACTCCCTAATCATTAGTAAAACTAAATAAAAAATAATGGTGTTTGGAAGACACCATCAGAGACATAAATGGCAATTAGATGGTGAACCAATTGAACAGATTAACACCTTTGTATATCTGGGCGTAACCTTTTCCAAGACTGGATCTTGGGTTTGCCATCATCAACTAAGTACATTTAGAGCAAAAGCCCGCCTGAATCTACTGCTTAAACTAAAGAACCATAGTTACCCAGGGTCCTTAGCCCCATTAAATAAGGTATATAAAGCTAAGGTTACCACTATGCTCTTGTATGGAGCAGAAGTTTGGGGTCTTTACTCAACAACAGTCTTAGAACAAACACAGTCCCAGCATTTGAGATGTATTCTGGGTGTAGATCCAAGAACATCTGCTGCAGCAGTTAGAGCTGAATTGGGAATTCATACAATTCATGCTCTATCCAAAATTAGAGCTTATAACTACTGGTGCAAAGTCAATGAAATGGAGACTGACAGACTCCCCAAGTTATGTCTACTAGAGCAAATAAAATTACAATCACAAATCTCCTGGATCACCAAACTAACAAATTTTGTAAGAAGCTGTGGTCTTCCTGTCTCTTGTGTAACAGGAGAACAATTCAAAAAAAGAGCTGCCCAAAGAATTAAGGATATAGAAGCACAAAATGATATAGTGATCCTTAGTAAGGTGGGTAACTTGAAATGGCTGAGTAAATACAAACATACTTTTCAAGTAGACAGTTATTTGAAGTTACAACTGCCAAAATACCTTCGGGAGATATTTACGCGAGCGAGATTCGAACAGCTTGACACAATGGTCAGATATGGGAGATTCCATTCTATACCTTACAATGAGCGTCTCTGCATTTGCGGAGTGGCAGAGGTAGAAGACCTGGCTCACATACTATTTGGTTGTTGCCTGTACAATGAGAGACAGGTACCTTGGTCTTTATACCAAACGAATGACTCATTGGGATTCCCATATCAAAACAACTTACCTTATGTGCGGCCAGAACTTGAAAATAACATTTAACGCAACACAGTATTTAAACAAAATGGTTCGGTTGAGATCTGTGTATGTGGGACTGATTGGGGTAGATTGCAAGGGTGACTCCAAGATATAATTTTATCATATTTTATCTATATTTTAAATTACTGTACTCTATTTTAATTTCATTTTAAACTGTAAGTAGAAGTAGTGTATACCTTTTTTTAATGAAAATTATCAGCACTTTTGATCAGTGACGTCATCAAAGTAAACAAGCCCACGTGCTGATTACGTCAACAGGGCACGGCCCTAAAAGGAAGTGACGTGCTCAGCCCCCACCCTCCGGATGTGACGTTTTGGCCTAATCCCATCAAGATTGGCAGTCAATCCTCTGGGTACATGATTAGGTTAACCCTAGACTAATTCTATGGACATTCAAAACCAAAAATAGCTAAGTAAAGTGAATAATTAGCAGAGGCCTGTGTTTTGGGGAACCAAGCCCTACTTTGGGGAGCTGTTTGTGTTTTTGGGAAACAAGCCCTACTTTGGGGAGCTGTGAAATAAAAAATAAAAAAGGCTTTTTATTTCTAATCATTCTAGCCTAACGATGCTTTTAATTTTTGTGGAGTTTTAAAAATCAGTGCCTCAAAAGCTGGGGAAAAAGAATCCCCTGAAAGGCAGCCAGAGCCTGCATTTAACCCCCTTTTTCTAAAAGATATTTTTTTCTGAAAGGTATTTATTTCTAGGTGGCTTTAAAAGCATTTCCTCGAACGCAGGGGGAAAAACAAACAAACACAGCCCCTTTTAAAACCCACAGCTGGTTTTTACCTTTGTAAAAAATCTAAAGACACATATTTTGCCATTTGCATCCTGAATAAAATTTATTCTGCCCCCCCTCCCCACTATAGCAAAAGACAAGGAATATTAACAGGAATTAAAATGCTCACAAGAGGCAAGCAGCCAACCAGGCTCACAAGAGGCAAGCAGCAAGCAGCCATGCCTGTCTGTCTGCTAGTAAAAAAAGGGGGGGTTAGGCCTTGTTTGGGACGTGCCCGGGCATGTCATGCTCCCCGTGATCTGGGCATGTGCAATGCTCAAGGGCGTGTCATTGCAAGGGGCAGGGAGTTTGTGTGGGGCAGGGACATGCCCGGGCATGTCATTCTCCCCGTGATCTGGGCATGCGCAATGCTCAAGGGCGTGTCATTGCAAGGGGCAGGGGAGTTTGTGTGGGCAGGCTTGAACAGCCAGCGATTTAATCCCAGCAGTCTTTTGAAGATGGCAGCCTCTGATGGAGATTTGTTTGATGTAAATTTGACCCCCAAACCACCCAAGCGTGGGCGCAGAATAAGAAAAGGACCTGAGTTATACAGTTTCATTGAAGAGAACAAACTTATAAAACCTTGTTATTGCAGATTCTGCAAAACATCAAATGGTAAGTAAATATATATATATGGTAAAAAGATAAAATGAGCACCAGGGTAATAGAAAACTGTAAAAGTTTTTAATTAATTAAAACTATAAAAGTTCAATTAAAAAGCGCCAAGCTTTCGCCGTCACCTGCCGGCATCCTCAGGGCTAGCGCGCCAGAGAATGAGAGAGTCCTTTATAGGCGTGTCAAGGTTTGCGCCCGGCTCCTTGATCTCGTTATCGGGCCTGATTGATTCAATTGCGTGCAGTTAACCTGTTCTTCCTTGTTCTTTTTGGTTACGTGTCTATCCTCATCCATCCTTATTTCTCTTAACCTTGGGGTGGGTGGGTGACAACTCCAGTTGTTTCGGTTGTCTTTTAACCTTCTTCATCATATATATATGATGCTGCTGCTCGAGGCACGAAGCTGAAAGCACCAGCCTGAAGATGACGAATGGGACTTCGTCGAAACGTCGCCAAGACACTTCCAATTTTACGTGGGAGAAAACCCGAACAACCAAAGACCTACATACAAATACCCGCGAAAACCTCAGAAAACATATATATATATATATATATATATATATATATATATATATAAAATTAAGAAAACAGTATTTTGATTGGTTGAAACAGCTAGCCTAAATCTACCTTATTTCCTGCTTTAGAAACGGCGGAGTCTCAAAATGTCAGCATGCCTCAGATTCTGAAAGCGTGTATTATTAAAATATTACACCACTGTTTAATGGGGTGTCTACAATCAGATGAAGACCACATGGATGGTACCAGTGAAACAGAACATATTAAAAGCTTATGCTTTAGACTTTCTATGCCTCATGTTCTCTGGATCATCATCAGTATTTCTGACAAAATGAATAACTTATATTTCACCCAGGGTTCCCTTGATGAGGTCAAGACATTCATATAGCGTATCGAAAAGAGCCGTAAACCACTGTCATTAATGTCAAAGATTGAATCTGAATTGCCATTGTCTCTGAAGAGGCTCATATGCCAAAATGTAACAGAAATTAATTACAATAATCTCTTAATGCTATGAAATTTATAATAAAATGGGTTTTACAAATCACATGAAATATGTATTATGTTTTTCTTTTGCTGACCCCTGTTTAACTTTGGCAGATGTTAAACACAATTTAATCAAAACTCAAGGGGTATTATTCAATTGGGTTTTCCTGATGAGGCGGGGCTGGCCAGATTTGCAAAAGTTGTGAAAAACACACCTCCTCTGATGTGATTAAGTTGTGACATCACCAGCGTATACAAAAGCAGGGTCCATACTGGTCTAGTCACATTTGCTGGTTTCTGGCATATCTGTACCTCCGGAGCCATTTGATCTGCTAAGAAGACCCTTTTCAGAATGGAAGCCACTATTGTAAGTAGTTTTATGGCTAATTTTTGAAACACTTAGATGCAAAATGGAGTTTTAGAATATTCTTGTCTGCTTGCTTGTTTGACTGATTGATTGTTTTATTTCACTAGAATGAATTGACAGACTCAGAATGTTTGAGGGCTTATGAAGGTATTTGTCTTTCATACTTTTCACACATTTAGATTCTGGTAAACATTTCTGCAACAAATCTGACCATAGGATTTCTCTTTTCCTTCAGAATGGGAGGATGACCAGCTATTTACTGGAGTAGCTATTGCTATTGAGAACCAATTGACAGACTCAGAATGTTTGAGGGCGTATGAAGGTATTTGTCTTTCATATTTTCATAACATTTTAGATTCTGGTAAACATTTCTGCAACAATTCTGAACATTGGGGGGCTTTTTTTCCTTCAGAATGGGAGGATGACCAGCCCTATGTAGACCTTACATTACCCCAGGAGCCCCAAGAGGCCCAGCCATGCACAAGCTACACAACACGAACGCTGTTAGGAGGTATAATATTTAGCATTTTATCCAACTACAAAATCATTAGTATTATTTTTTAGAAACTAAAGGGAGTATTAGCGGTATTACATTATTAGGAATGTTGGTGATAGCCTTTTGTTTGTTTGTTTAACCAGAGCCGGCCTGCAAAAAAGCAAAAATGCATGGAGGTGGACTTTCCGCATCCCCAGCAGACAGTCATAAATGTGATTCCATGCCAGCATCTCAACCAGAAGGGGAGATATGTCATTCTACACCACAGCTACAAGCCCCTAACTCTGCAAACTCTCAGAATATGAACAATGTTTATTTGGATATGGTACAGGAATGGGAGAAGCCTATCAGGAATTTCAGGGCTGTGGAATATTATCAACGCTATAGATTTGTTAATCTTGACCGAATCCGGTCTTTTATAGATGCTATAGAGGCTGTTCATAATGTGATACAGCCTCTTTTGAATAATGTTGCTAGGGACATAGGTCCAAACGATTTTGTTCAACTCTGGCTGGATGCAGAGGGGTTAAATCATCCTCTCTTTTCTCTTAGGAGGAATATCAATGATTTAAATGCGGATGATTTTCTGACCGGTATTGAAAATCTGCTGCAAAGTAAGGCCAAGATATTGTGGGGGGGTAGTTTGCAATTAGTGGTTACCGTCGTGAAGAACAAGGAGGGGGGAGGTCTTAGGAAGTTAAGCACTGTGCTGCTCACCAGAGTGCTGGAGAAAAAAAGACAGCACCTAGTAGATTTCAATGTGGGAGGTGAATTTCTATGTTTTGCTAGCTGTTTGCTCTGGCTGATTGGCGGGGATGTTAGAAATCAAGAAATTATTACCAGGGCCAGGGAACTTCACAATAGACTGGGTGTTTCCACAGAAAACAGAATTGACTTTTCTCAGATACACCTCTTTGAAGAAGCTTTAAGGGTCACTATAAAGATCTTGTTTTATATGCAGGACGGTTGGCGGTTTTTTGTCACAGGTAGCCCCCAGCAAGAAAAAATAGTGTTTATATTGTTACACGACAAGCATTATTATGGCATCAAAAATATCAAGGGCTTCCTGGGTGAACGCTATTTCTGTAAATTCTGCCACACACCCTACCACCACAAATTTAGTCATGGCTGCCAATATATCTGCAGAGCCTGCCTCACCCAAGAATGCCAGCAGGTGGTGGAGGAGAAGGCGCGCTGCTGTAGGTGCAAAGAGCTTTGCCGGTCTAAGGTGTGTCTTGAAAGACACACACAGCTTGCTATGGAGGGAAAAGTTGACTGTAAGAATAAAGAATATTGTGAAACGTGTGGGGTTTACGTCTTTAGCCCCCACAAAAAGTGCAAGGAAACCAAGTGTGGACAGTGCTCTGAGAAGGTTGAAAGCTTGGAAGGGCATTTATGCTTTCTAAATTCGTTGGACCGGCCGCAAATTGGCAAAAGATACATCATTTATGATTTTGAATGCTGTCAAGAGACAGGCATCCATATACCTAATTATGCCTGCGCCAGGGATATGTTGAAGGATGAGGATGATAAAGATGTTGTGAGGTGGGATTGTTATGGTGTTAGATGCCTGGAGCAGTTTGTAAAGAATTTTATAAATCATAAGTTTAAAGGATGTACTTTTATCGCTCACAACTCCAAAGGTTATGACGGGTACCTAGTACTGAAGCAATTGATCCATGAAAAGGTTAGGGTTCAGCTTATAAATCAAGGGGGGAAACTTTTGTGTATCACCCTGCCAGATTATAAGATCCGGTTTATTGATAGCCTCTCATTTTTGCCCCTTAAATTAAGCAAATTACCCAAAGCTATGGGGTTTCAAGGCAGCAAAGGATATTTCCCCCACTTGTTCAATACAATGGCCAATCAAGACTACGTGGGGCCACTCCCTGAAACCAAGTATTACAGCCCTGAAACCATGATGCCCGGGGAGAGAGAAGAATTCGTGAAATGGCACTCTGCTAATACAGGTACTGTCTTTAAACTAAAGAAGGCTCTGGCTTACTATTGCAGACAAGATGTAGATATATTAAGAGAGGCCTGTATTCGTTTTAGGGAACAGGTGATGGAAATGACTGAGCAAGAGTGTTTCAGGGGGGTCGGGGGGGATATTGTTGAGGAGATAGCGATTCGATGCATTGACCCCTTCCAACATATCACATTGGCATCTGTCTGTATGGCCCAGTACCGGTTCATGTATTTGAAGAGCTATACCATTGCATTAGCTCCTTTGGACAGTTATCACAAGACACAGAAAAGGTATTCAGCTCCAGCGATTCAATGGTTGTTGCATATAGAGCACACTGAGAATCTCAATATCCAGCATGCTCTGAAGGGGGGTGAAAAGCAAGTAGGCAAATATTTTTTGGATGGTTTTGCTGTCATAAATGGAACTCCCACAGCTTTTGAATTTCACGGGTGTTTTTTTCATGGGTGCCCTGTCTGCTACTCTGAAAAAGACTTCAACAAATTACTTGATTCAACATATGGAGGCCTGCACAACCGTACTAAGATTAAAGAAGAGTACCTCAGGGACCAGGGGTATGCTGTGCGCTGCATCTGGGAACATGAATGGAGGGCCATGGTGGAGGATGACACCTCTTTGAAGCAGTTTCTAGTTGAGAATAAGCTCCCAACTCCTTTGAATCCTCGAGATGCTTTTTTTGGTGGTAGAACAAATGCTACATGCCTGTACTACAAACCAAAACCCGGTGAACAAATCTTATACTATGATTTCACCAGTTTGTACCCGTTTGTGAATAAGACCAAGGAGTACCCAATTGGCCATCCGCAAATCATCTACCAAAACTTTGGGGACATAAAGCAATATTTTGGGTTGGCCAAAGTCAAAGTGTACCCACCAAGGAATCTCTATTTCCCAATCCTACCCCACAAATCAGGGGGCAAATTAATGTTTAGTTTGTGCTCAACCTGCACAGAAAAACTGCAAACCACCCCCTGTAAACACAGTGATGAGGAAAGAGCTCTGACTGGGACATGGTGTACCATTGAATTGAATGTAGCTTTAGAAAAAGGTTACAGAATTGTTGAAATCTATGAGATCTGGCATTTTGAAAGAACATCAAATGAGCTATTTTCAGGTTATATGAACACGCATCTCAGACAGAAACAGGAGGCCAGTGGTTACCCTGACTGGTGCAAAACAGAACAGGATGAAGAGCAATATATTCAGGATTATGAAAAGATGGAAGGTGTCCGCTTACGACGTGACCACATTGAAGTAAATCCTGCTAAAAGACAGATTGCCAAGCTGTTTTTAAATTTGCTGTGGGGCAAGTTTGGTCAGAGCACCAATCACCCGACCACATCCGTGGTGACAAACCCTGAGGATTTATTCAAATACCTTTTTGTGCCCTATTATGATGTTTCCTCATGTGAGTTTGTGGATACAGAGACAGCTGTTGTGACATGGAAAACAGCCAAGAACCACCCCACCAAATCGACATGCACTAATGTATTTATCGCCAGCTTTACTACTGCTTATGCCCGGCTGGAATTATACAGACTACTGGATGGGCTGGGCGATAGGTGCCTGTACCATGACACCGATTCAGTCATTTTTGTAAGTAGAGAGGGGGCGTGGACACCTCCTTTGGGTGATTATTTAGGACAGCTGACAAGTGAGATTCCACCAAACACTACGATAACAGAGTTTGTTGCAGCTGGTCCCAAAACGTATGCTTATGCTTTGTCCAACGGGGAAACGATGCTAAAAGTGAAGGGGATCACGCTAAACTGTGGTAATAGCAACAAGGTTAATTTTGACAGCTTGAAAGATTTGGTAGATGATTATTGTGTGTCTGGTGCAGAGAGAAAAAAGGAGATCGGGGTAGAGCAGTTGGGGATTGTTAGGGTTAAGAAAAATTGGACCCTAGAAACGCGGGTCCTCCGAAAAACTCTAAAAGTAGTGTATAATAAAAGGTTATTAAAGAGTGAGGATTACTGTACGCTGCCTTACAGTTATTAAGGATGGCGGAAAACATTGCACAATTTGTACATCCTTTCTCCTGTATTATAAGCGGCCTGTCCAATTCTGGCAAATCTTTTTTTATCAAACAAATGTTAGAACATGGTGATGCTGTGTTGTCTCAAATGCCTCAAAATATTGTATGGTTTTATAGTTGTTGGCAACCTCTGTACAAAGAACTGCTTAATAAAATTCCTTATATTAAGTTTATGGAGGGGCTTCCATCTTCTTTTGAAGATGATGATTTGTTTCCACCAAAACAAATCACTCTAGCTGTGATAGATGATCTCATGGCATCGGCCGGTGACAGCAATCAAATAGAGAAGGCTTTTACACAGTACGTCCATCACAGAAACCTGAGCATTATTCTCATACTACAAAACCTGTTCTTTCAAGGTAAGAAAATGAGAACAATAGCTCTGAATTCCAAATATTTGGTTTTGTTCAGCAGCCCCCATGATCAGATGCAAATTGTCACACTGGCCAGGCAAATGTATCCCACTAACACAAAGTATTTTTTAGAAGTATTCCAAGATGCCACTCGCAAACCACATGGGTACCTTTTGGTAGATTTGGCAGCCACCACTCCAGAATCCTACAGGTTGAGAACAGGCCTCTTCCCGCCTGATTGGCCTACTGTTTACACAATGAAAAAGAAGTGTAAAAAGCAGTAGCTCAGTTACCCTAGCGCTAGTTCATTTAAGATGTCAGAGAGGGTACGTAGAAATTGGGGGCTTTTAAAAATCTTAGTAAAGGCTGGACCAAGACAGAGAAAAGCCATCTTATGCAATACTAACAATGACCTGGTGGGGGCAATAGCAGAAATAGCTCTGAACACCCTAAAAGGAAACCTTCCTCTGAAACCTTCACAATTCCGGTCTCTAAAGAGAAAGAAAGGTGTCATTAAAAAGTTGAGTGATAGAAAGGTCTCACTCAAAAAGAAGAAGAAGATCATACTTCAGTTGGGTGGTTTTATCGGGCCCTTACTAGGGACAGCTATTCCGCTGTTGACTAGCCTGTTAGCTGGATAAACCATGGATCATGCCAAGAAAATGTACCTGGTGTCGCGTCATCAGATGGAGCAACTACAGGGTAGGCCACCTACTATGGGGGCTATAGCCACTAACCGGTTGGATGATGAGATGCGTACCATTCTTCAGAGAGCTGATTTGTCTGAGGATGACAAGATTAAGCTCTACAATTCTACACTGCAGAGGTATCTAAGACTGACCAGGCAAAATGAATCTGAAAAGGACAGACTGAATCTCATTTATCCACCGGAAGAGCCTCGACCACTTCCAACTTTACCAGAACAGCCGCCACAGCCATCTCCGCAGGACACAGCGATGGATGAGATCCTAAGGGGTGTGAGCACCCGTTACAGGAAAAATGCAGAACTTTTACTGAACAAAATGAAGCAGCATCAGGACGTCTCAACCTGGGATGATCGTGGTACCTTTTTATACAAAGGGGTCCCTATTCCTGGTACTAATATTTTAGACTTGGTAAAAGGAGCCTCACAACACCGAGCTCCTACTGAGAAGCGGAAACCTAAAGGCTGGGATGACTTTATGAATGCTATGGCTGAGGTGAATGTTCCAACCTCTGTGTTGGGATCTACAACTGTTAAAGAGCAAATAGAAAAGTTGAAAGATTCTCTGGTTGTTAAGGATGAAGCTGCTACTAACCCCGTCTCTGTTATGACACCCCCTTTTGGAACTCAGAAGCCTCTGATTACCGGTACCCCCTCTAGCCCTTGGACATTAAATCCTAGAAGTAGGTTCAAGTTTGGTGACTGGCTCAATTTGTAAAATGAATAAAAACACAGTGAAACAAGTAAAAACGTTTAAGTCTTTTTCTTTATTTTACAATAAGGCATGCATGTCTGCATGCATTGGTGACGGTTACAGATTCCAAGCCCCCTTCCCACCTTTATAGTTTTTACAAACAGCTTTACCATTTGATCATTTTTAATATCGGCATTGGAGTACATCTTTAAAATATTTTCATAGTCCACTCCTTTAGTCCGGTTCAGTAGAAAAAACGCGCAGTGTTGCCCGCAGGTCACAGCGCTGGGGTGTTGCAGTTGACGTTGGTGAAATGTGTACTTCTCAGCTTGCTGCTCTAAAAACATCACTATAGAGCCAGGAAAGTCAGGGCTATCCGGCGGTCTTCCATAAGAATCAAAAAATTCACCATATCCAGGAGATGGGAAGTAGAGGGCCAGCCAGTGTTCACCAGGCAGAGTGTGAGGGTGAGTATTTACAATTAATCCAAAAGGTCTTTTGGAGATATGTCTCTGGGGTAGCAGATCACAAGGGTAGACCCCTAGAAAGGCAGTATTTCCAGAGAACAATTGGAGGAGCTGCAGTGTGTCCATACTCACATATAATCAAAAAGCACATTCCTTGTGTGACTTATTTCAATAAGGTTTTCAAAAATTGCATAGAGAATCATGTTGACGGTGTTGGGGAGGGGTTGTGCAAATCTAATTTCAGCTCTGAGGTTACCATTCTTGATCAAAGAATAGTGCTCAGAGCATCCCTGATCAGGACTCAAGTCAAAACAATACAAAGTATACCCTCGGTTAAACTCTTCCCGGCTGATTATCAGTGGCCTGTCTTTCATGCCTTTGCCTGTGGCTTGCACCATCTGCATGTACTCTCTCACAAAAAGACCGTGTTCATAATCAGGCTGAAGAGGCTTTGCAGGGATCTGCTCGCCATCACAATACAGGGTGCAAAAATTGACATTGCAGTGTTGAAAATTGAACGGGTTTCTTTCATAATCCCCACTAAAAGATGCATTGTCCACAAACCCAATCACTAATTGTTTAGGTAGCTGCCCCAGAAATAGATTTTCCTGATTACACACAAGGCTCCCTGCAGGAATGCTGTAAACCTTCATCCCCACTCGATCAATGGGGTATTTGGCATTGGAGGTGAGCAAAGCTTCTGCATGGCCAAGGCGCACTCCCGGGGCTATTTTTACACGTTTTACAAAGAGAGAAGCTGCCAGGAGTTGCACTTTATAATTCTCATTGCCGTCCTTCATCACACAAAATTCATTTCTGCTTCTTGTGAGTTTGACTTTCACATCAACGCCGTTAATCAGCAGTCTGTCTTGAAAAAACAGATCGCTATGCAGAGGCCCTAGCAAATCCCATTTACGACTACCGGCCGTGTGTCTTGCTCTCGCTTTGAAACCGGAGTTCCCAGCAGCTGTCAGTAGAGTACTCTCCATGAGTTCTGAGTCATCTTTGTAAAAACCCCCAGCTGTAAATTGGGTACCCAGTGCATCACTACCAAAGTTCAGAATCAGTTCAATCATGGCCCGATAAGAATAGCAATGATGGCTCTGTGTAATGAGCCGATCCCCCAAAGTAACATCCAGCTGGTTAAATAGTGATGCTATAGGGTAGTTGGTCAGGCCCACCCTTGCCCCATCATCAATATCCGTCCCATCCACCTTTACAATCTTGCAACTCACATACAGCAGGGTGTTGTTTAAATCCGTGTAATGCTCACCATGCCCCGTGATAAAAAATTCCAGGGGAGCGTTGGGTGTTAGCGCTGATAAAGGAGGGATCTCGACATAGGTACTGTTTTCAATACTGGTCTGTGTAGGCGCCAGTTGAAAAAGATCCAGTTCTGATTTAACACATTCCTCTGAAGCAGAATGAATAAATGACATATTGTATTAGAATATGTCTTCCTTGTCACAGAGCTTCCTCTTCTGCGCACATCTCCTCTTGGTATGACGGGGCTTTTTCACAAGTCTTCTCTTTTTAAGCGGAATAGGCGGGCCCGATGCATAATTCTTCCTGGCTATGAACAACCCTGATCCAGCCTGCCCCCTATCAACAACTTGGGATACAAGATTCCCCGCAACATCTCTGACAATGTTTTTGGCAGCAGATTTCACATGCAGCTTAATGATTTCTAATCCACGCCTCAAAAAAGGCATTGCTTTTCGAAAAAGCCCACGGAACAGACCCCCTAACCCTGTCCCGTACATAATGGGGGCTCCTCGGAAGCCTGGAAGGCCTCCACCGGCTTGTGCCCTGTAGTAAGCCACGTAGTCTTGAGGTTTCCCGTGCTCCTTGATTACAACCATCCTTCACTTTTCCGAGGCCTAAAATGAAGCTTGACAATCACCTTCCCGTTATAAAAACGCACGTTTTTGTCCTGGTCGGTTTTGATTTCTATAATAACGGTATCGATGTGATGTTTGCTGACTGGTACATAATGTGGACGGTCATAGGTTATTGTGATGAAATCATTGTCTTGCCCTTGCACAGGCACACAGCGCAGTAATGGCACATAGTAGTCACCCACTATCTGGAGCTCTACAATGTCTGTGTAAACATATAAGGTGTTGAATCCAGGGAACGTACTTAACAGATGTCCAAGTTCTCTGCTAACTAGAATGGTATGCGGTTCATCACCTTTAAGGTTAATTTTTCGACCCACTGCATCATACTGTAGGGTTGTCTTAGGGCCGTCCTTGGCACTTGATATAAGCTTGTTCATATTTTCTAACAGTTGTCGGATGCTACTATAGTATCCGCTTCTCAAAGAAAAATGCCATCTCTTTCTCTCATTAGCAATTTCAAAATATCCAGGAGAAGTTAATGTGTGCCAACTATGCGGATACTGTATCTCTGCTAGCCCTACTTCCCATGACCCTGGAAGATCCAACGATCTTGCTAATTGTATAGTAAAATTAGAATTTCTGTTTTGGGGGAAAATTGCTGCTGACGCATTGCTGGGAAGGGTGATGTAAAACTCTGCCATATCAAAGATGTTGTACTTCAGTCTCCTTAACCCAACTGTTGAACTTCTCTGGCCATCCAGTCCATTTGACTAGAAATTCTCTGTGTCTCCCCCGCCCTCTTTTTTGGATAATTTTCTCTATTCTGTATATGCGCTGTTGGTCAGCAGGAACCTTTTGGAGCTCCTCAAAGTAAAAAGTCCCCTTTACAGGGTCACCAGTGTAATCATTTAATCTATACACCGCTCTTTCCCCCTTTGTCTGCAGTTCTTTGACGATGAATATCTCATCCGTATAGGTTTGCTGATAGCCCTTTTCAAACTTACCCTTCAGTCTGGATACCCTGACATGATCTCCCATCTTAAGACATTTTTCCTTTCTTTTTCTTTTTAAAGTTGCCCCATAAAGTCTCATCCACACACCCCTTTCGTTAGACAAATTTACGGTGTTAGGAGCAGTCCCCATGCTACGATGGTAAGAGCTATTGTACCCCTGAATAGTATCTGCTAAAATGTCCACATACCGGTGGGTATTTCTAGCTGTGAAATATCTCCAGAGTTTGTTTTTTAGGGTTCTATTAAACCTCTCTATAACGGCTGCTTTAGTTTCGCTATGAGTGACAAAATGATGAATGCCGTAACGTGCTAAAAGTTTCTTCAGTGGAATATTCAAGAACTCTTTACCTGCATCTGTCTGTAATTTTCGGGGTGCACGTCCTGTTTGAAAGATATTCTGGAAGGCGGATGTAACTTCCCTCCCTGATTTATCAGATAAAGGGGAGGCCCAGGCATATTTAGATAACACATCGATAACTGCTAAGATGTACTTTTTTCCATGATTCTCCTTAGAAAATTTGGAGACATCTATGAGGTCAGCCTGCCATTGATGATCTAAGCCAGACACTACTGTTTTATTTCTAGGAAAATTAATTCTTGCAGGCTTATGAAGCGTATAAGCATCTTCCCCTGACAGCCACGTCTTGACTTGCTTCATGGTCAGGTTTTTATCATGTTTTCTAGCTTCCTGAAAAAGGGCATTCACACCTCCATAACTCCCTACACACCCCGGCGTATAATAAATACGACTTAAAAGCTTTTCATGCATCGTTATACTGAAAGACCACTGACAAATGTTCAAGTGTTGACATTAACACAGTCTTTTATTGGTTATACAGAATTCAGAGGGTGCACGGCTCCGCCATCAGAAAAATATCCCTCATCACCACTATCAGAATCAGAAGATAAAGGACTATAACACGCTATTTTATAATACTCTGACCCGCCTGTGCCCCACAAATCACGTCCGTAGTCACAAGCAAGCCAGTCTTTACACAAATTGCAGCTCTTTAACTCACAAGGTAGATAGCGTGGTCTCTGGGATAGCTCATAATCCCTGTTATAGTCTAGATCAGAAAAATCTGCAGAAGCTTTCTGACCACGGTGATTACCACAGGAATCTAAAAGCGGGGTGTCTTGAAGTGTTTGCTGTCTAGGTATTACTAATTCAGAGTCTGCAAAATATAAACCACATCCTGTTAGCGGTGTATCCGCTCCAGCATCATTTACATTATCATAAATAAAAACATATTTACTTACCATTGCTGGGAGATAATGTAGTATCATTCACCATTTCACAGGCTGTCCGGTAAGTACTCTGCATCTCACCATTAAAGTTACAACACACCATGCTACAGTCATGCAACACAGGTCTGAATAAAAACATTTCTTTATCATAACCCACGCAACAGATTTTGTTGCATTCTGTTGGCTGGGGCCTTGTATCAGAGTTTCCAACGCTATCTTTTGCCGTTGTTGTAAAAACAGCTTTGGAAACAGCGGTTGACATCTTCAAAAGACTGCTGGGGTTAAATCGCTAGCTGTTCAAGCCTGCCCACACAAACTCCCCTGCCCCTTGCAATGACACACCCTTGAGCATTGCGCATGCCCAGATCACGGGGAGAATGACATGCCCGGGCATGTCCCTGCCCGCACAAACTCCCCTGCCCCTTGCAATGACACGCCCTTGGGCATTGCGCATGCCCAGATCACGGGGAGCATGACATGCCCGGGCACATCCCAAACAAGGCCTAACCCCCCCTTTTTTTACTAGCAGACAGACAGGCATGGCTGCTTGCTGCTTGCCTCTTGTGAGCCTGGTTGGCTGCTTGCCTCTTGTGAGCATTTTAATTCCTGTTAATATTCCTTGTCTTTTGCTATAGTGGGGGGGGGGGCAGAATAAATTTTATTCAGGATGCAAATGGCAAAATATGTGTCTTTAGATTTTTTACAAAGGTAAAAACCAGCTGTGGGTTTTAAAAGGGGCTGTGTTTGTTTGTTTTCCCCCCTGCGTTCGAGGAAATGCTTTTAAAGCCACCTAGAAATAAATACCTTTCAGAAAAAATATCTTTTAGAAAAAGGGGGTTAAATGCAGCCTCTGGCTGCCTTTCAGGGGATTCTTTTTCCCCAGCTTTTGAGGCACTGATTTTTAAAACTCCACAAAAATTAAAAGCATCGTTAGGCTAGAATGATTAGAAATAAAAAGCCTTTTTTTATTTTTTATTTCACAGCTCCCCAAAGTAGGGCTTGTTTCCCAAAAACACAAACAGCTCCCCAAAGTAGGGCTTGGTTCCCAAAAACACAGGCCTCTGCTAATTATTCACTTAGCTATTTTTGGTTTTGAATGTCCATAGAATTAGTCTAGGGTTAACAGCTCCCCAAAGTAGGGCTTGTTTCCCAAAAACACAGGCCTCTGCTAATTATTCACTTTACTTAGCTATTTTTGGTTTTGAATGTCCATAGAATTAGTCTAGGGTTAACCTAATCATGTACCCAGAGGATTGACTGCCAATCTTGATGGGATTAGGCCAAAACGTCACATCCGGAGGGTGGGGGCTGAGCACGTCACTTCCTTTTAGGGCCGTGCCCTGTTGACGTAATCAGCACGTGGGCTTGTTTACTTTGATGACGTCACTGATCAAAAGTGCTGATAATTTTCATTAAAAAAAGGTATACACTACTTCTACTACTGTATTTTATCAAATTTCATTTTAAATTGCTTTTATCAAACTTTAGTAATAATTTAATGCTGGCACTTTGTACTTTGATATGGCCCAAGGGCTAATCAATAAAGATTTATTATTATAAACACATGAAAGAGATGGATGAAGACCAGGAAAAGATTCTTTCCATGTTGAAAGCAATACATGAAACCATTCTTTTAGCTTGTGATAAAATAAGACTTAACATAAAAGATCAAGACGCCAGCTTAGATACACAAACCCAAACTTTGACTACAACTAAAGAACCTACAATGCAGAAGATAACAGAAGAAGTGGGACAATTAAATATTAAGACAGAGGACTCAATTGACCAACAAATGCAGCTGATGGAAAATCCAGAAAAGGAAGTGACAACACTGAAAATGGAAATGACTTTCTATATAAACCAGAAGAAACTTGAAAAAGAAGAACAGATTGAATGGAAAACAAACATATCAGGCCAAGCATGGGGAATTGGAATAACAGGGAGACAACCTAACAACTACAAATGGGCAAGTCCTTCCAAAAAAATGGCAATTAAATGGTCTCCTTTATTTCAAATAACATATATAATACTAGAGGGAAATCTATTTGACAATCTAAAAGCACTGATACGGAAGCCTAGTTGGCAAAGGAAGAAAGCCAGAATAAGGTTGAAGAAAATTGGGGTTTTGACTTATTAGAGGGGATTTCACATGATTAATTAGAGGGTTAAAGGGAGAAGTTGAGATAAGGGGAATTCTGGTCATTAGATTTAAACTACTTGGAAATTAGTTGAAAATAAGGACTCTATCTGTTTAATATTTAAAAATTAGACCTAAAAGGAAAAAAGAATATTAATTATTATGAATATGTTTGATTTATTGATTAACCCAGGTAATATACATAATGGTTTTGATTTATTAAAGGAGATATTGTATTATTAAGTAGATGATTTAATATGGTGGGAAATAAATAACTTTTAGGAAATAGAACAAGATTATATTAAATAGATAAAATGTGCATTTTAGATATTAGATTTTGTTATGAATTGAGATAAGGGAAATTTTGGTTACCTAAGGCTTGAAAATTATAAATATCAAAGGTTAAATTGGAATATTGATGAGAAATTAAAAATTGGGTAAAAATTAATAACAGGTTATGGATTGTCTATGAAGATTGAATGTAATTAAGATACGTATAAGCTAAAAATTTATTGATAAATGTAATAATGATGTTTTTATTGAGTTGATATAATAAGAATTGTACTAGCTTGAATACGAGACAGTAAATATTAAGGGAAAAAGAGAAGAAATATTTGATGTTGCAACTTGAGATTTGTACTAAAGATTTTGTTATCGAACTATTGATTAACCCAGTCACCACATTGCTTTTTAAATACCTAAATGTAAAATTGGAAAATTAATAAAAAAAAATTTTTTAAAAAAAATCCCTCCCTTTGGCTATCTTGAATGGCGTAAAACCGGTACTGCTGTGTACGGTGTTGTTATAAGCCACTTCAGTGAAAGGGAGGAGATCAGTCCAATTTGTTTGTTGGTAATCAACATAGCATCTAAGATATTGTTCCACCATTGCGTTAGCTTTTTCAGGTGCCCCATTCATAGAGGGATGAAAAGCCGATGACAGTCCTTGTGTAGAACCAATTAATTTGAGAAAGTCCCTCCAGAATCTGGCTGTACATTGAACCCAGCTATCGGAAATTATCTGCTTTGGCACTCTGTGTAATCTAGAAATATGCTTGAGGAACAACCTAGCCAATTTCTGGGCAGATGGGAGGCCTGAGCATGCAATAAAGTGAGCCTGCTTTGAAAAAAGATCAATCACAGTCCATATTACCATATTTCCTCTACTGTCAGGTAATTCGACAATAAAATCCATAGCGATCTCTTCCAATGGTTGGGAATGATCTGCAACAGGCTGTAATAGCCCAGGAGGTTTTCCTGGAATCCTTTTCATGGTAGCACAGACTGAACAGCTTTTTACATAGTTCTCTACATCTTTCTTTAAGACTGGCCACCAAAATTGCCTCCGAATTAAGTGTAGTGTCTTTAAGTAACCAAAATGCCCAGCTTGTTTAACATCATGGCTGCATTGAAGCGCTTGGAGTCTGAGTGATTCAGGCAAATATAATTTTCCCCCTTTCCAAGCCAGACCATCCCTATGGGTAAGGATGGTTTGATTGTCCTTGAACCATTGGTCATTCATTAATTATCATTTTAACTTCTCTGTCAAAGGATCATTTGGATTAAGAGGTTTTGTGTGTTGCTGTTTCTGAAGGGTTATTTGAGAGATAACTTGAGGTGGTGGCATGATAGAATCTATGACCTGTTCATGTTGGCTTTTGTATTGGGGTAATCTAGAGCAGGGCTTTTTAACCCGTGGTACGCGTACCACTTGTGGTACATTAACAAGTGGCAGGTGGTATGCAGCCCTGCCTAGCCAAGTGTAGTGGGGGAGGGAAAGAGCCAGAGCAGGCAAGGACTTACTGTGAGAGAGTCCTCTGGAGCTGCAGAGTGGCTGAGGTGAGGCAAAGGACTCAGGCTCACTTCTGGGTCACCCTCCCCCATGAGAAAGGAGGAGGAGGAGGGGGGCAGAGACAGGAGAGGCTATGAAAGGAGGCAGTTTGGGCAGGAGAGGGGGAGAGAGAGAAAAAGAAGCAGCCTTGGGAGGAGGTGGAGTCAGCTCTAGCTGCACCGAAAGGAAAGAAGAAGAAGGAGGAGGGTGGGGGGAGAGGAGATCAAGCAGGCTGCCCATGAGCCGATCTACAACTGCTGTGGCAGCCACCTGTGCTGGCAGCAGCAAACAGGCAAGAAATGCAGCAGGGGAGGGGTCACCCTCCAAGAGGAATGAAAAAAGGCAGCAATGGCTGGACGTGAGGCACGGAGGAGGGAAGGAGATGGAGAGTGGAAGGATTCTTATGTGCTTTTGTGACTTTGAAGTTCTGGGATTTGTGCGATGAGGGCTTTGTGTTCTTAAGGAGTGTTTGGCAATTTCTATTTGGCTGATGGCTGGTGTTAGCTTCTATTGCTCTGCTGTTGTTAGCTGTAAGTTTTGCTGCAAGGGATTTTGAAGTATTTTTCTCCTGAATGGATTTTGCCTGTAGCATTCCTTTACTTATGAATGGAGCCATTTGGGGAGGTTGCCTTAGCAGGCAGCCAGTACTTACATTTTTTTTTCTTCCTTAAGTGCCAGCTGCACTCCTTACTTTCCTTTCTAGCCATTAGCTAATTCTTAAAGGGGAATGTGCATTTTTAAGCTAGTTCACTCAGCAGCTTGTCTTTTCTGTCTCTGGAGGCCTTTCCTTGTTTGATGAATATATGGAAGAGAGAAAATATGGGGGGGGGGGTCAAATTCTTCCTTCAGAAGGAGGTGGGCATGAGAAAGAGGAAGGCAGGGAAGGAGGGAGGGAAGTACCGCCTTAGCACTTGGCCACCAGCAGACCTGCCATTGACTTTGCTTGTCAAAAGGTTGGAAAAGGGGATCACATGACCCTGGGACACTGTGACCATCATAAATATGAATCAGTTGCCAAGCATCCAAATATAAATCACATGACCCTGGGCATGCTGCAATGGTTGTTTGAAAAATGGTCATAAGTCATTTCAGTGCAATTGCAACTTTGAACAGGTTTTGTTTTTTTTGGGTCATCAAGTTTTTGACACCTTGCTAGGTGGTGCGCAAATATTGCCATATCCTAAAAGTGGTACAATTGGTGAAAAAGTTGAAAAGCCCTGATCTAGAGAGGGCATCAGCTAAATTTTTTTTCCTCCTGGTAGGTATTTTAAGGCAAAGTTAAAGTGGTTAAAATATTGTGCCCAGCGTATTTGTTTGGGAGTTTTCAATGCTTCTAAGTTTTTGTTTTTTAATGGAATTTTTTTAAAATTTTACAAAAAAAAAAGTTCCCTTCCCCCAACCCTCCCAACCCACCCCAACCCTCCCCCAACCTTCCCAGAGCTGAATACAGGCTTAATTAAAATTTAAAAGAAAAAAATTTAAACACAAATAAACCATATACAAATTTGGTTACAATAATTGAACAAATCATAAAATACTTTAACACCAATACTTAAAAAACAGAAAGAGAAAAAGAAAAGAAACAAGAAGAAGAAGAAAAAAATCTTAAACTTTAAATATAAATTATTCAAAAGCTAAGTAATATTTTTTATATCATACTTGTATTGTATAAAATTTATCCATCTTTTCCATACCAAAAGGTACTTCTCTTCCAATTGATCTTTCAAAAAAGCCGAAATCTTTGCCATTTCCGCTAAATAGGAAACTTTAAGAAACCATTCTTGCAGAGTAGGCAAAGATTCCTTCTTCCAGCATTGCCCTACTAACAACCTAGCCGCTGTAATTAGATTTAACATTAATATAGTTTCTTTACTGTCACAGTCGGAAACAATGCCCAACAAAAACAATTGTGGAGTAAATTTTATCCTTCTTTTAAAAATTCTTTGAATATTCCACCATATCTTAATCCAAAAAGCTTTAATATTTTTACATAACCACCAAATATGATAATAAGTAGCATCCAAGCAACCACATCTCCAACATTTAGGCTGCAAGTTTGAATACATACGAGACATTTTTTGTGGATCAAGGTGCCATCTGTAAAACATTTTATAAAAGTTTTCCCGTAAGTTTTGGGCTTGTGTAAATTTAACATTCCTCACCCAAATAATCTCCCAAGTATCTAATGGAACCGATTCATTAAAATTTTGTGCCCATTTAACCATACAATCTTTAACTAATTCTGCTTCTGAATCCAGTTCCACTAATACCCCATAAATTCTTTTGATATGGGTTCATCTTTGATCTTTTATTTGTTTTAACAAATTCTCATCCTCTCTAAGCAAACCCACCTTACAATCTATCTTCCACCTTTCCAATAATTGTCTATACTGGAACCATGAAAAAATAATATTTTCTTGTATTAAATCTTCCATGGATTTTAATTGCCAATTTTTACCATCCCATCTAAGTAATTGTATATAAGAAATGCTATCCATCTTAACTCCTCTCCTTATCCCTTCTATCGCATGCCATGGAATAGCCCATAATGGAATTCTTGAATCACTTCTATAACATTTCTTCCAAACCCAAAGTAAGGAAGTTCTTAAAATATGAGACTTAAAAACCCTATCAACCTTCTTATTAAAAATTAAATAGGCATGCCATCCAAAAAGTAAATCCCATCCCTCTAGGAGGAGTACATCTACATTTGTTAAATTAACCCAATCACTAATTAACGTTAACACCACAGCGTCATAATACAATTTCAAATTTGGTACCTTGAGTCCACCTCTCTCACGAATATCTTGTATAATTTTAAGTTTTACTCTTGGTTTTTTCCCTGCCCAAATAAATTTATTGATACCTTTCTGCCATTCATTTAAGTTAAACTCATTCTTTAAAATAGGTATCATTTGAAATAAAAAGAGAAACTTTGGCAAAACATTCATTTTAATCGCTGCAATTCTCCCCAATAGGGACAATTGCAGCTTCTTCCAATTTCCCAAATCCTTTTGTATTTTAACCCACAGCCTTTCATAATTATTTTTATACAGTTTTGCATTAGAAGCAGATAAGATAACTCCCAAATATTTTACCTTATTAACAAGCTCAAAATCTGTCAGCCTAACTAGAGTCTCCTTATCCAAATTGGTCGTATTTTTAAGCAATATTTTAGTCTTATTGTTATTAATTTTAAAACCCGAAACTTGTCCATACTGATGTATCAGTTGTAACAGTTCAATTACAGAGTAAGTTGGTTGAGATAAAGTAACAACCAAGTCATCTGCAAAAGCCCTTAATTTATATTCTTTTTTATTAACTTCTATTCCTTTTATTTTCTGTGATTCCCGAATTTTAATCAGCAAAATTTCCAAAGTTAAAACAAACAGCAGTGGTGACAATGGACAACCCTGTCTAGTCCCCTTCTCAATTGAAAACACCTCTGACAAACCTCCATTAACTATAAGTTGTGCCGTTTGTTTTTGATAAATAACACGAAGAGCTTGTAATTTTTTTTCTCCAAAATTCATTTCCTCAATTAATTTTAACATAAATTGCCAGTTTAACTGATCAAAAGCTTTTTCAGCATCTAAAAATATCAATCCTGCAGAAACTTGGTTGTTTTTATCCAAATATTCTATTAAGTTAATAATTTGTCTAACATTATTCTTCATATACCTTCCAGTTATAAAACCCGTTTGATCCATATGTATTAATTGTTTTAACACCCTCATAAGTCTATTAGCTAAAATTTTCGAAAAAATCTTATAATCTACATTCAAAAGAGATATGGGTCTATAATTCTTTGGTAATGTGAGATCTTGGTCTTCTTTTGGAATCAAAGATGTAAAAGCTCTACCCCATGACAAGGGGGTCTCTAAACCCTGTAATATATTGTTGAAAAGTTCTCTTAAAGGTTGTTTCAACTCTTCTACCAAGGTTTTGTAATAAATAGATGTCAGTCCGTCAGTACCCGGTGCTTTACCTAATTTTAGTTCTTTAATTACTATCTCAATTTCCTCAGTGGTGATCAAACCGTTAATTTCTTGTTTCTGATCTTCTGTTAATTTAGGGAAGTGAGCATCTTGTATATATTTATCTATATCTGAAGCCTGTACTTTCATTCCCATATATATTTTTTTATAATAGTCTAAAAAAGATTTCTTAATCAGCTCCTTCTGATATACCACTTTACCATTATAATTTATTTTATCTATAGTCCTCAACCTCTGCTTCTTTCACAATTGATAAGCCAACCATCTCCCTGGTTTGTTAGCATTGCAGAATGTATTATGTTTCATATACAGTAAGTTGGTTGCAGTTTGATCAGCCATCAACATATTAAATTGTGATTTAATCAGTTTTATAGATTCTTTAATCTTCTCATCTGTAGGATTCACAATTAAGGCTTTTTCTTTTAATTTAATCTCCTCTTCCAACTCCTTACATTTCTGCACCTGGTTCTGTCTATAAACCTTATTCATTTGTATCAAGACCCCCCGCATGTAAGCTTTACCTGCATCCCAAACCATTGGCATTGAAGTTCCCTTATACATATTTAAAGCAAAGTATTCCTTTAATTGCTCCTTTAATTTCTGAACATTCTTTTCTTGTCTAAATAAATTTTCATTCATCCTCCAAGATCTCCTCTCCTCTTTTTCATTAACCAATTCCATCCAAACTGGACTATGATCCGTCAATGTTCTAGGAAAAATCTTAGCATTCATTACCCTAAAATATAAGTCCATTGTAATAAAAAAAAATCAATTCTTGAAAAAGATTGGTGTCTATCCGAGAAAAAGGTAAAGTCTCTCTCCTCCAAATTATGTTCACGCCAATAGTCTCTCAACTCCCAATCCTCTTTCAAGTCAAAAAAAGCCTTAGGTAATTTAGCCTGTTTAAAAGAAATAGAATATCCTTTTTTATCTCTTTGTGTATCTAAAACACCATTCCAGTCTCCCATTAATATAACAGATCTATAGTCCAGCAAAGTCAATTTTTGATGTAGCAGTCTGTAAAATTGTTCCTGTTGTTGGTTTGGTGCATACAAACCTACTATAAGTACTTTCTTACCATACAGTCCCACTTCAGTCATGACATATCTCCCTTGAGGATCAGAATCTACTAAACAAGCTGATAAATTTTGCTTAACATAAATAACTACACCCCCTTTTTTCCCAAGAGCAAAAGATGCAAAATGAGATCCCAGTCGGGTGTTAACTAAATATTTTTGATCCTTAGAATTAATATGTGTTTCCTGCAAACAAATAATATCATTGTTATGTTGCTTTAAATAGTGAAATATTTTCTTTCTCTTCTGAGGGGAATTGAGGCCATTAGCATTCCATGTCAGGAGCTTTACCATCTCCCTTGGCCATAAGCCTGGGGAAGACTGCTTGAAGATCTGCCATTGAAGATTGTACCGCAGAACTCTTGGGTCTTGCTCCTCCCACAGGCTCAGAAACAAATTCTTGTAAAACTTCTTTAACATCTTTCTTCTGTTGTTCCTTTTCCTTACATCTGTGGGCTGCCCGGGTCATCCTTTGCTCTTTCATCCCTGCTTGTTGCAACCACTCAGCCTGTAATTTTCCAGCTTCCATCAATACTACTTCTTCAGACTGCTGTTCTGCCTCCTTGCCATCCAAAACTTTCATCATCATAGGTGGTGATGAGCGTGCTCCCAGGACCGACATATAAAACTCCTTTGCTTTAGAAACAGTATGAAGTCTGTAACGCGTCCCCGCATGACTCACCACTATGCCAATCGGAATCTCCCATCTGAATGGCATCAACCTTTTTTTAAGTTCATCAGCTAAGAAGGCAAACTCTTTTCTTCTTCTTAAAATTTTAGATGGAATCTCCTTTAGAATTATAACATCTTGTGCAGCAATCTGAAACCTATTATTGTAAAAAGCTTGTATAATTTCATTACGCAGAGATCTTTTCCCAAAATAAATTACCACATCTCTTGGCAAATTTCTTTGCTTTGCAACCCAGGAGTTAACTCTAAATATTTTTTCAATTTCCCTAGATATTGCCTCTTTTTCTCTATCCAGAACCACAGCAAAATCATTTGCTACAATCTCTCTCAGGTCTTGTTGCATGTCTTCTCTCAGCCCCCTGATTCTTAAAGCGAATTCCATTTCTCTATATTGAGACATAACAATATCATCTTGTGAAATTTCCATCTTTTTTTCCATGCCTTCAAATTTCTCCTCCAAAACTTCCACCTTATCTGCCACTTCTTCCACTCGAGAATCCAGCTTCTCAACCACAGAGGCAAGTCCTTTTAGAGCCACAATTATATATCTTGCCTCAAAATAATATTATTCTCCACTAAAAGCTCTTTCACTTCCCCTCTAATTTGATATATAGCATTTCCCATTATATCTTGCATGTCTTTTACCATTACTGATGGCAGAGGAGGGGAAGGAGGTGGTGTAGCTTTGGGTTGTTGTGCTGGTAAAATCGCAGGAGAAGAAGCCACCTTAGGTACTGTAGATGTTGCTTTCCGCCTTGAAGCCATTTTCAAAAAGAAAAGTTTTGTTTCTTCTTTCCTCCTTCTTAAAAAAAATAGAAAAAATACAAAAAAAAAACCCTTAAAAAAATAACAAAAAAGAATTTGGCAAAGAGGGAAAGTAATCTTCCTGAAACACAAATCCAACTCAAAAAACCTTTAAAAACAATCTATTCCATTCCGTTCCGTTCCACTCCCTTCAAAAAAAAGAAAAAAAAAACTTTCCAATCGCCATTTTACTTTCCCTCTCGATAAAAGAAAAAAGAAAAAAGGGAAATAAAAATCAATCTTTAAACTTAAAGTCCAAATAAGATCAAAAATAAAATCCTTTATCCAGCTCTGTCCGCTTTTAAAATAACTCACCAGGTTTCTTTAAGCGCGGAGGTGGGAGTGGCGTCTTGCTTTGTCCCCAGGGACAAAGACAGCTGAGAGGCGGAGACAACCTGAACTCCGTGGGAGCACTCTTTTCACCCCCAAAAGAAAACTTCCTTGGGGGTCTCAGAGGCTCTACCTCTATTCAGGTGATACTTCCCTCCCTCCCTTTGCCCGGGAAGGAGGTTTTGAGCCACGGAACAGCTGATGCCTGCTGTTCTCTGCGGTTCTAATGCTTTCTCAGGAGGATGGCTACAAAGTAGCCGCCATCGCCAGCGCTAATCCACCGGAAGTCAATGCTTCTAAGTTTTTGTGATCAGTCCATACTTCAAAAGGCACCTTGCTCACCTCTAAGAAATGACGCCACATCAGCAATGCCCATCTAATGGCAAAGGCTTCTTTCGCCCAAACAGCCCACCTCCGCTCTGTGTCAGTGAATTTCTTTGAAGTGTAAGCGCAGGGCTGTAACCTTCCTTCATGATTTTTCTGTAACAGCACTGCCCCCACAACTACATTGCTGGCGTCGGCCTGAATAACAAATTTCTCCTCAGGATGAGGGTGTTTCAGAATTGGTTCAGCAGCAAATAGCCCTTTTAAATTTTCAAAAGCTGTTTGGCATTTTAACGACCAGCATAGAGGCTGACCTGGTCATGGTTTGCCTCCATCTTTTCCAGTTTTTAATAGGTCAGTAAGGGGTAGGTAACGTAATCTTGGCAAATGAAGAAATGAACTGGTGGTAGAAATTAGCAAATCCCCAAAAACTTTGGAGTTGTTTTTGAGTCTGCGGAGGCTGCCATTCTATCACGGCTTTCACCTTAGCTGGATCCATCTCAATGCCTTCGTTGGAAATTCTATAGCCCAAATAATCCAAACGCGTCTGATGGAATTCACATTTTGAAAGTTTGGCATAGAGCTTAGCGTTTAGCAGTTTTTTCAGTACCTCTCACACTAATCTTATATGTTCTGCCATAGTCTCTTTATAGATTAAGATGTGATCAAGATACACCAAAACCCCCTTATACAAATGATCATGCAGCACCTGGTTGATTAGCTGCATGAAAACAGCTGGAGCTACTTGTAATCCAAAAGGCATGACTTTGAACTGATAGCTACCCAGAGGGCTGTTGAAAGCAGTTTTCCATTCATCACCCTCTTTTATTCTCACATGGTAATATGCCTCTCTTAGGTCCAATTTGGTAAAAATTCGCCCCTTCGCCAGATGGGCTAACAAGTCCTTCATTAAAGGGAGAGGGTACATATTCTCCACGCTTATCACGTTCAGACCTTTAAAATCAATGCAGAGCCTAAGCTCTTTAAAAAGCACTAGAGCAGCAACTTTGGACTTGGCAGGTTCAACGAAACACCACGCCAAATTTTTTTCAATGTACTGCCTCAATTCCTCTACCTCGAGGGGGGGGGGATCATAGCATACATCTTTGGCTTTGGCAACTTAGCACCTGGCAGAATCTCAATGGCACAGTCATTGGATCTGCGTCACACTCCATCTCACTAAAGACTTCCGCCAAGTCTCGGTATTCACTGGGAATGAGAGGTACTCCTGGCAGGGGGGTTGTTGCCACTTTCAGCATCTTGGATGGTGGCCCAGCTGTCCCGCTGGTGTTGTGGGAGGAGTTGGGGGTGACGACCCTATGGGTAATCTCAGGGTTCTCATTCCTTTCTCCCACCATATTAGAGGTCTCCACTTGTCCAACCAAGCTAAACATAAAATCACCACTTCAGTCATTTTTGGGGCTACTATAAATCTGATAAATTCCCAATGCTCTCCCACCTCTAGTCCTGTCTTAGGGACTATGAGTTTGGCAGAGAGGGAAAAAGGTGGCCCGGCTGGCCACATCTGAAACACTTGATTGGTGGTCCTGAAGGTGCTTTTGAAGGTTCAGCCATCCCTGTTGGTGGGGTTTGTTGGGCAGGTGGATGTCTTGTCAGGTCTGGTCTTGGCCCTGGTCCATAAGTTGGCAGTTTTTTTATAGTGGGTTAGCTCAATGTCTAAATGCATGGCCAAGTGATAACACTCCTGGAGTTGATCAGGGATCCCCCGGTAGACACAAGCCTGGAATAGATCTGGGTCTAGGCCATTCTTGAAATGATGAACCAGGGATCGTTCAGGCCACCACTCAATTCTGCCAGCCACTCTTCAGAATTCACACACATATTCTTTTGCTGGTTGACCTCTGCTTTACTTCATGAATATTCTTCTCAGCCTGCAAAACTATGGATCCATCCTATCAGGTTCTTAAACCTTGGATGAACAGATTTTAGTCCCATAGTTCGGGTACTTGCTTATTGCACAAGCTATTTAGCCATTCCTGTCAAGCCCCACGGAGCTTGCCATTCACAGGTGGGGGGGTGACAAGGGATGCACCATGCTGCTGCCAACCGCCCATGCCACTCCAATGCCGCATGCTGCCATGGAGCCGGGAAACCACCAGCGCCACCCCAGCTGACAGAACGGGGCCATAGGCTGTCAGTTACGGCCCTCTCTCCCCCCCTCACTTTGCATCCCGACGGCCTGCCGTTCCCAGAGTGAGAAAGCCACTGCCACCGCCGAAACTACCAGGCTGTGGGGGGGGGGGTCGCCAGTCACTGACGAACTGCCGGGAAAGCCGCCGTCGATGGATACTTGGTGCAGGAGGCCGGTGAAGGCCGCGGCCACTAGCAGAACAGCTGAGTGGCACGGTAGGAAGCTGGTGAAGCCCGCGGCCATTGGCGAGTCAGCTGAGCAGCGCAGCCGGTTGCTGCCTATCACCGAAGGCAGGAGGAGATCTCTGATGGCCGAGGAAAGGGCGGGGATGTCCAGCCAGAGCCGCAAAGGCCTGGAAGATGCTGGGACCATGACACCGAACCTGGGTGACTGAGTTGAGAAGCAACAGGGCGGGGCTACTCCAGAGGAAAGGAGTGGCCGGACAGGAGAGACTTTAATAACTGTTGGGCGGATGGTGGTTAGCAGCTGGGGGTGGGGTTATAGGGCGTGGCACAGTTATGTAAAGCACTGGGAGCAATCCACTCCCAGTGCTTTTTGTCTGTTAAGGAATAAAACCTTGCTTGCACCTCGTACCTGCGTTCCTGGCTTTTGTTCTCCTGGACGACAGCAGACGTTGTGACAGTAAGTCAGCACTCTCTTAACGTTTGCTTTCCCCTGCCTTTACCCTTGCTTAGAGGGAATGGCGGAGGCCAAACAGGAGGCTCTGTTGGAGATGGAAGAGGCAGCTCAAGCCAGAGCAACAGGCCCTGACCCGACTACAGAGGCCCAAAAGGAGCAGCCGGTGGTTAGGCCAAAGGTGATACAGTCCATGGTCCCTTTGGGTGAGACACAGGAGGCCATGGCTCCAATGGTCCTGGGAGAATGGTGGCAGAGTCCAGCTTTGGCTCGTGTGGATACCGGACGGCTACGCACACCACGCCATGGCGCCCAAGGAACTCGAGGAACTACGGCGGTATATCGACCAAAATCTGAAAATATTTCGAGGACTCAATGCAGTTTGTGTCAAACACCTATACCCCCTCCCGCTTATGAAGGACTTGCTGGGCGAGTTGGGAAAGGGCTGGGTGTTCACCAAGTTGGACCTTCAAGAGGCATACTACAGGGTGTGGATACAGCGTGGACACAAGTGGAAGGCAGCCTTTAATTGTCCACTTGGTAGTTTTCAATTCCGCGTGATGCTGTTTGGTCTACAAGGGGCCCCCGCGGTATTCATGCAACTGACCAATCAAGTGTTGCATGAGCATCTGTACCGCGGGGTCCTAGTGTATCTTGATGACATCCTGATCTACACTGCCACCCTGGAGGAACACGTCTGTCCCGTAAGGCAGGTATTACAAAAGCTCCTTGACGCCAACTTGTACGTGAAACTATCGAAATGTGAATTCCATCGGGAGCGGCTGGACTACCTGGGATACCAGATTTCGGGGAACGGTGTGGAGATGGACCCTCACAAAGTAAAGGCGGTGATGGAATGGCAAGCCCCTAAGACACGCCGTCAGTTGCAAAGCTTTCTGGGGTTTGACAACTTCTACTGGCAGTTCATCCCCTCCTTTGCCATGTTGGTCCATCCTCTAACAGAGCTACTGTGGATGAAGCACCTAGCCAGCAAGCCCCAACCTGGCCAACCATTGGGTTGGACCATGGCTTGTCAGCAGGCGTTTGAGAACCTAAAAGCCCTCTTCGCTAAAGAACCCGTGTTGCTCCACCCAAATCCCGACGCCCCCTTTGTGGTGCAAGCTGACGCCAGTGATGTTGCTGTTGGAGCGGTGCTCCACAAAAGGAACAGCCAAGGGGCGTTAC
This sequence comes from Crotalus adamanteus, assembly GCA_039797435.1. NCBI lineage: Eukaryota > Metazoa > Chordata > Lepidosauria > Squamata > Viperidae > Crotalus > Crotalus adamanteus. Next base: position 56,551,930 of record CM077935.1, on the reverse strand, counting down.
AACCTTGTGCCTACACGTCCCGCAAGTTTACTGTAACCAAAAGGGGTTGGGCTATTTGGGAAAAGGAGGCGTTCACAGTATGCTGGGCACTTGCAACGTGGAGGCATCTACTGGAAGGGGCTGCAGTACCATTCGAGGTATGGACAGACCATAAAAACCTCGAGGCATTACAAACACCATGATGCTTGTCGCCCAAACATGTCAGGTGGGCTCAATACTTTGCCCGCTTCAAATTCACCCTGAAGTACATCCCAGGGGGCAGGAACTTCCTAGTGGATAGCTTGTCACGCATGCCACAATACCACAGTAGGAGGGAGGAAGTGGTGCAAGCGATCATGCCTCCATATAGTCAAGGGGTGGCTCGAATAGCCCTGCATACGGTGGTGGATGGCACACTTTCGGAGCTACGAGCGGCTGTGTTAAGTGATGCGTGGCTGCGTGACCATCCAAGACTTTTAACACAGAGAGAGGGGTTGGCCTGGAAAGGTGACAAACTATATGTTCCTGACAGTCTACGGCGGACTGTCCTCCAGCGGTGTCATGACATTAAGCAGGCTGGCCATTTCAGGTTTTTGAAGACATTGCACCTGGTGCGACGACAGTTTTGGTGGCCCCGGTTGAAACCAGATGTGGAAGTATACGTGAAAGACTGCCACGTTTGTGCCACTACAAAGCCCCATGTGGGAAAGCCGATGGGATTATTGCAGAAAGTGGCTGACCCGACTCGACCGTGGGAGGAGATTGCTATGGATTTCGTGGTGGACTTACCGGAGAGTCGTGGTCACACCGTGATATGGACGGCCATCGACCTTTTCTCCAAACAAGCCCACTTCATTCCCTGTAAAGGGTTGCCTTCGGCCCAACGTTTAGCTAGGCTGTTTGTTCAGCATGTCTACCATCTCCACAGAGTACCCTGACGGGTTATCTCGGATCGAGGGGTGCAGTTTACGGTGCAGTTTTGGCATGACTTCCTCCGCCTGGTGGGGTCATTCCAGGGCCTCAGTTCAGCGTACCACCCCAGCACCAACGGGGTGGCGGAACGAGCAAACACTATGGTCGAGCGTTATCTCCGCAGCTACGTCACATACCAGCAAACGGATTGGGTGGATCTCCTACCATTTGCTGAAGTGGTGTTCAACAATATGGTGCACAGCAGCACAGGGTTTGCCCCCTTCCGGATGGTGCACAGGGTGAGGTTAGTCCCCATCCCTGAGTGGCCACAAGGAGTAAGCACCCCCCCCCCAGACGTGGATGTCACAGGTAGCCGGGTTGTGGGGAAAAGTGAAGGAGGCCTTAACACAAGCCAAAGAGGCGGTAAAGGAACAGGCCGATAGAAAGAGGGCCGAGCACAGGCCCTTCTGGGTAGGTGACTGGGTGTACCTGTCAACAAAATACCTCCGACTTCAGGTGCCCTGTAAGAAGTTAGGTCCCAAATACATAGGCCCATTTCAAATAACCCAAGTGATCAACCCGGTAACTGTACGGTTGCGGTTACCCCCCTTTCTGGGGAAGATACACCCTGTGTTTCACGGAAGTCTGCTGAAGTTAGTACACGGGACCCCTCCCACGTCCAATGCACCAGGACCAATAGCAGGGTCACAATATGAAGTACAGGAGATTCTTGATTCCCGGACGAGCCGTGGACAGGTGCAATACCTTCTCTGGTGGAAAGGGTACCCCCTCTCTGAGGCATCCTGGGTTGGGGAGGAGGACGTGCATGCCCCCCGGTTGGTACGGGCATTCCACCATAGGTGTCCAGGGAAACTGGGGATGGACAGCTGTAATAACATGTATTCACCCACGTCCTTTTCTCTTCCAGGAGGAGCCGTGGTAGAGGGGCCCATATGTCAAGCCCCACGGGGCTTGCCATTCACAGGTGGGGGGGGGGGGTGACAAGGGACGCACCATGCTGCTGCCAACCACCCACGCCGCTCCAACGCCACACGCCGCCATGAAGCCGGGAAACCACCAGCGCCACCTCAGCCGACAGAACGGGGCCATAGGCTGTCGGTTACAGCCCTCTCTCCCCCCTCACTTTGCATCCCGATGGCCTGCCATTCCTGGAGTGAGAAAGCCACTGCCGCCGCCAAAACTACCAGGCTGTGTGGGGGGGGGGTGTCGCCAGTCGCCAACGAACCACCGGTAAAGCTGCCGTTGATGGATACTTGCTGCCGGAGGCCGGCGAAGGCCATGGCCGCTAGTGGAACAGCTGAGCGGTGCGGTAGGAAGCCGGCGAAGCCCACGGCCATTGGCGAGTCAGCTGAGCAGCGTGGCCGGTTGCTGCCTATCACTGAAGGCAGGAGGAGATCTCCAATGGCCGAGGAAAGGGCGGAGATGTCCAGCCGGAGCTGCAAAGGCCTGGAAGATGCTGGGACCGTGACACCGAACCTGGGCGACTGAGTTGAGAAGCAACAGGGCGGGGCTACTCCAGAGGAAAGGAGTGTCCAGACAGGAGAGACTTTAATAACTGTTGGGCGGATGGTGGTTAGCAGCTGGGGTGGGGTTATAGGGCGTGGCACAGTTATGTAAAGCACTGGGAGCAATCCACTCCCAGTGCTGACTTTTTGTTTGTTAAGGAATAAAACCTTGCTTGCACCTCGTACCTGCGTTCCTGGCTTTTGTTCTCCTGGATGACAACGGACGTTGTGACAATTCCGCTGCCTCCCCCTCTAGGTTTGCAGCTATCACATCGACCATGGCGGCGTGGTTGAGATAGGCATTAGCATTTCTGTTCATGTGAGAGTGCACTTAGTTCAGGAAGAAAGTTAACTTCTCGGGGTCACCATCAAACGTAGGTTTGAAGGCAGGAGCTGCCATGGGCCGCTGTCTGTCTTTTTTTTTTTTTAATAATTTTTTATTTTTCCAAACTCTCCCCCATACATATACCGTAATACTTATCAGATATTAACATACATTCTTTTTACATTCATATATAAGATACTTTTAATAAAATGAAATAAATACATACACATGACTTTTGGTGCTGCTCGCCCATTTCCCCTTTCACCGTATCCACACTCCTTCTTCTCTACCTTCTTTCTCCCTTTCTTCTCTTCCCTACTTCCCTCTTCTTCCTCTCCTCTCCTTCACCACTCTCCTCCCTTCTCCCCACTTCTCCTCTTCTTCTCCAACCTTCCTACTTCCTTCTCCGCTCCTTTACTTTTTTCTCTCTCCTCTCCTTTCTTCCCTCTCATCCCTCTTCAGATACAATTCAGGGGTAATGTCCGAGCAACTCCTCTCTCCAAATTTCCCTATCTGTATTATATACAATAAGATTAATACTTCTATTTATCTAACCTTCTCGGTATATACTTCTATAAACATTTATACAACCTCCAGTTATTCAATACTGTGTCGCCTGGGTCTCCCTCCTTATCTGCTCCTTCTTCTTCCATCTAAATTGATGCTAATTATCCTTTAACCGTATTCTCTTTTCAGCCAATCATAAAAAGTTCCCCAGATTTCATAGTAGTCTGACTCTGTCTTATCTTTAATTGGCATTGTTAGTCTATTCATTTCTGCACATTCCAGTATTTTCCCAATCACCTCTCCCTCTGGGGGGTTTTTCAGTGCTTTCCAATTTTGTGCAAACACAATCCTGGCTGCCGTAATTACATGAATAATTAAATATGTTTTTTCTTTATTGTATTTCTCTGGTAGAATACCCAACAGGAATATTCTGGTCTTAGTTCTATACGTTGTTGTATCATCTTTTCTATCCATGTTCTAATTATATTCCAATAAGTTTTAGCTTCTACACACGTCCACCACATATGGTAGAAGGAACCTGGTATCTGATGACATTTCCAACATTTCATAGACCTGTCCTTAAACATTTTAGCTAATCTTTCAGGAGACATGTGCCATCTGTAAAACATTTTGTACATATTTTCTTTATACGCAGTTGCCATTGTCAATTTATAGTTTCTTTCCCATAATTGCTGCCATCTATCTAATTCAATTGTGTATCCAAAATTCCTTGTCCATTTTATCATTGTCTCTTTCACTTGTTCCTTCTCTAACTCCATATGTAGTAGATAACTGTACATTTTTTTAATCCATTTTTCTTCCGTTCCTGCGAGTATTTCATCTAACTCTGTTGTCCCCAAATTAACACCATCTATTTTAACAAATAAAGAATTCCTTATATAGTGTCTCTGGAAATAGTTATGTATTCTGTTTTTTCCATACCATATGATAGCATGCCATCCCAACTGTAAATCGTGTCCCTCTAATGTCAATAATCTTGTATTCCTCAGTAAGATCCATTCTCTCATCCATGATAATGCTGCAGCCTGATAGTACAATTCCCAATTAGGTAGACCAAACCCACCTCTCAATCTTGTATCTTGTAACATTTTTAGATTAATTCTTGCCTTTTTTCCCTGCCAAATATATTTCAAGATTATTTTATTAAGCCCTTCAAAATATTTCTTTTCTAATCTTATTGGTATTGTTGAAAACAAAAACAATAATCGTGATAATATATTCATTTTGATTATCGCAATCCTTCCCATTAATGATAGTTGTACATTTTTCCATTTATCCAAATCTACTTCAATTTGTCTTTTCAATTTGTGATAATTATCCTCTTTAATTGTTGTGCATCTTGCTGTCAGGTGGATCCCTAAATATTTTACCTTCTTTACAATCTGTATATCTAATTTTCCCACCAGTTCTTTTTTTTTTGTTTTTCAGTAATATTTTTCACTAACATTTTGGTTTTATCTTTATTAATTTTCAACCCAGCTACCTCACCATATTTTTCTATTTGTTCTATTAATACAGGTCCTGTCTCTAATGGTTCCTCCAAAATAAATACTAAATTGTCTGCGAATGCTTGTAGCTTATATTCTTCCGTCTTAATTTTCATCCCTTTTATGTCATTATTCTGTCTTATACGTCTATTTAATACTTCTAATGTCAGAACAAACAACAGTGGAGATAGGGGACAGCCCTGTCTTGTTCCCTTCATAATGTTGATCTTCTCAGTCATATCTCCATTTATCATTACTTTGGCTGATTGCTTATTATAAATTGTTCTGATTACATTTATAAATTTCTCCCCACAATCCATAGTCTGTAATTGGCTTATCATGAATTGCCAGTTCACATTGTCGAATGCCTTCTGTGCGTCCAGGAACACCAATGCCATCTGTTTCTCGGGATGTGTTTCATAATATTCTAGTGTGTTCAATATAATTCGCATATTGTCTCTAATCTGTCTTTTTGGTAAGAAGCCATTTTGATCCGATTGTATAAATTCATTTAAAAACTTTTTAAGTCTTTCCGCCATTATTGATGCAAATATTTTGTAGTCCACATTCAGTAGGGAAATCGGCCTGTAGTTCTTTATTTTCTGTGTTTCCGTTTCTTCCTTTGGTATGAGAGTAATAAGAGCTTCGGACCACGAATCTGGTATCTTAGCTTCAGAAAGAGGTTCATTATAAAGTTCCAACCTTACATTACCTAGTACTTCCTGCAATGTCTTATATAGCTCTGCTGGTAGTCCATCCGGTCCTGGTGATTTACCATTTTTTTGTCTGTTGATTGCTTCTATTAATTCCATCATTGTTATTTCCCCTTCTAATAGCTTTTTAAATTTCTCCGGCATTTTAGGTATCTCTGTTTCTTCCAAAAAATGTTTTATCCTATCATCTGAAACTGTTTGTTGCTTGTATAGGTTCTCATAGTATTCCCAGATTATTTTTTTCTTTTTTTCATTTCGATGTTGTAAAATCCCCTCAGCATCTTCCAATTGTTTAATCCATCTCTTCTCTTTCTCCTTTTTGATTTTATATGTCAACCATCTCCCTGGTTTGTTTGCATGCTCAAAAAAGGTTTGCTTAGCTGCCTTTATTTTCATTGCCACTTCTTCATTTTCTAGTAAGTTCATTTTATGTTTGTTCAGTTCCATTAAATTTTTAATCTTTTTGTTTTGTGTATCTTTCTGTAATTCTTTCTCAAGTGTCTTATATTCTTCCTCCAGTTTTTCCTTATTTTGTCTTTTCTGTTTGTTCTTTTTCCCCAAATAAGTCATAGCAAGTCCTCTCATGTATGCTTTCGCTGTATCCCAAACATTTTGAAGTGAAGTATCTTCTTTTTTGTTTTCCTTAAAAAAGAAAAGTACTTCTTTTTTCATATATTGCTGAAAATCCTTTTCATTCAATATAGTTTGGTTTAATGTCCATCTTGTTCTCTTTTTTTGTCCTTTCCATATGATTGTAACTGGGTTGTGATCCACCCATGTGCTTGTTTCCATGGCTATATTTTGTATATTTGTAAATAAATCTGTTGACATCCATGTCATATCAATTCTCGACCAGGACAGGTGTCTGTTAGAATAGAACGTATATTGTTTCTTTTCCGGATATTTCTCTCTCCAAGCATCAAGTATATTTAATTGATCCACCATATTATAGAAGGATTTAGGAAGTGTTCTTCTTAGAGTCTTATTTTTTTTTGTTGTATTATAATCCAACTCAGGCTTTACAATAGCATTAAAATCTCCAATCATACATATGCTTTCATATTCCAGTTCTATTATTTTCTTATGTAATTTTAGATAAAAATTCTCTTGATTTTCATTTGGAGCATAAATCGCTACCAATAATGATTTTTTACAGTTCATAATTACTTCTACCATTAAGATTCGTCCTTCTTCGTCTGAATATATCAATTTAGTTTGTATTGTTTTCTGAATATATAATGCCACACCTCTTTTACTCTGGTCCGCAAGTGAGGTGTATAATTCTCCCAATTTTGGATATTCTAATAAATTTTTATGTTGTTTCCTAATATGAACTTCTTGTAAACAAATTATGTCCATTTTTAGTTTCCCTAGTTTATTTAGTGTTCTTTTCCTTTTTATGGTCAAATTTAATCCATTTATATTTATCAAGATTATTTTTATCTCTTCTTCCATGATTATTTATTTAAGGTTTTAGCTGATCTCATCATTCTCATCTCTCTTTGCTCTTTTGCCTCTTTTGCCTTTACTCCTTCTACCAACGCCCTTTCCTCCTGTTCTTTGCTATACTCACCCTGTTGTTTCTCTATCTGATCTCGTTGATGTCTAATTCCTCTTTCCCTTCTCAGCCTTTCTTCTTCTTGCTGTCCAAAGTAGTGATCATAAAAAAGCTATGCTTTCTCTAATGTGTCTAGTCTGTGTCTCTGTTCTTGCCAGTTTACCATTACTCCTTCTGGTATTAACCATCTAAAATTTATCCCTTTTTCAATTAAGACTTTTGTCAAAAATTGATACTCCTTTCTCAAGTCTCTCACTCTTCTTGGAATCTGCTTTAATATCACTATTTCTCTTCCTTTATATTTTATTGTGACATTTCTCAGTTTCTGTAATATATCTGCCCTTAATGCTTTTTTAGTTAACCTTATATGGACCTCTCTAGGAAGCTTATTTCTCGTTGCATATCTAGTATGTATTCTAAATATCTCATCTATATCATTAATTATCTTTTCCTTGCTTTCCTCTAGTGCGTCTGCTAATATTTCAGCCATCACGTCTGCTAAATTCTCTCCCTTTTCTTCTTCAACATTTTGGAATCTTAAGTAATAATCAGCTCTATCCATCTCTAGAGAGATAATCATTTTTTCCTGGTTCCTATATGTTAATGTTGGTCGATTGTCCATCTCCTCTACTCTCTTATCCATTAATTCAATTTTCCCTTCCACTTGTTGCAGTCTTTGTTCACTTTTCCCCATCAATTCTTTGACCTCTTTTAATTCCTCTTCTAATTTACCTAACCCTTCCTTGAAGTCTGTATGTAATGCCTGTATCATATTTTTCAGTTCCATATTAGATTTATCTTGTTGTATTGTAGAGTCCAGTGTTTTCTGCACCACTGGACTCTGTAGTGTTGAGGGGGCTGTTGTTAGATGTGTTGTGATCTTCTTCATCTTATCCAATGATTTATAATCCAAATGTCAGTGTGCTATTATAATCCCAAAATGTTCCAAGAAGAGGAGGAAAGAAACAAAAATAGGGGAAAAATCCCACCTCAAACGTCCAAGGGCACGAAAAAGTACAATTTACACTTCTTTATTTCAGGCTCTTCATGCTTTAATCCGAAAAAAAGAAGGAGATCGAAAATAAAACCTCCATAAGGCAATCCACCAGTCTCCAAAACAACAAACAGCTTCTGTGTTAAATGCAATTAATGTCTCACTTCTTATCAGTGAGCCCAGCAGATGTTGTTCAGGGTCACTTAGTCTTCTGCTTTAGAAGAAGGAAGCTGAAGAAAAAGAAGCAACCCACTTAAAGGAAAAAAGCAAACAGTTTACTTTTACAGTTGTTTACTCTCAAATAGTTCTATTAGTCCAATTATTTTCAGTAGGCTTTTTAAATTCCACAGTCTTTACATTGATTTATTGATTTATTGCCTTCCGCTTTTTTGTCGCTGAAATTCCAGAGGAGGAACAGGAGCAGCTTAAGGGTCTGCTCCCCCCCACCTTTTCTCCACGGCTTCAAATTCTTCTAATTCCACCCCTCAGCATTTCCAGCATTTAAGAGACAAAGTTTTCCTCCTTTTAACAATCTCTTGATCAGCTCACCCAGGCGATTCTCCAATTTTCTTTCTGATTCTTGGAAGCAAACGCCCGGCTTGTGACAGCTCACAATGGCTGTCTGACAGCTGCTGGTCTGGGAAGCTTCCGTTCAGCTCTTCAGGAGATTGCGAACTCTCCTGTGCTGCCAAACTATCCTTCCCTTCCTCACTGACCCTACAGGACAGCTCTGGTCTGTCTAGGACTAGGCAGACCTCCCCAAACAGATGGAAAGCGACGATTCTTAGGGAGCCCCCAAGGAATACATCGTGCCGCCGAGACGTTCACTCCTCCTCTGCCGCTGTCTGTCTAAGAGAGCGTGCAACCACCCATACTGCAGCAATTGATATCTTTGGTACCCCGCTGCCTGATCAACCCTTGGCAGGGGTCCTGGACTGGTGTGGCATCGGTGATGACAGTCAGGACTGAGTTGTCAAGGGAGTGGCTCAGGGCTAACTCTGTAATGATGATGGTCTGGCCTGGCCTTGTATCAATAGTGATCTCAGCTAACCCATCATGGGTACTTGTCAGGACTGTCAGGGTATCGGCGGTGGTCGGGCCTTGCTCTGTGCCGGTAATGGTCGGGGCTCGCATAGTGATGGTGTCATTCAGGGCTCGCATACTGCTTACGATGATCAGGGCTGGCATAGCGTCGATGATGATCAGGGCTCATTGGCTGCTGACGGTTGGGGCTAACTTGACGCTGGTGCTGATCCGGGCTTCGGCCCCACACTGGACTTGAAGTTAGAACTGGCTGTTTCAGCCGTGGGGAGGCAGCTCTAGCCCCTGCTGTGGGACTGGGCCTTCTTCTGGACTGGAGATGGTCTTGGGGGGTGCCTGTCATTCCACTCACTGGGAAACAACTGGCAGGTGACTTGCTCCTTTCCTCCCACATCCAGTCCTTCAAACTTCTCTGTCAACCATTCAACTGACTGGCCTCAAATGGCTGTCAGGTATTTCTACTCACCCGATGTCAACGCTGCTAATATTGGATATTATTGCTTTGACAAGATATGCAGAACTGTCTGGTATTTTTAGAGTTAATTTAGATGATGCTGGGAGGGAAGGAGAAAGATAAGGAATGAGCAGGATACAGAACGGAAGTGAATCTTTGCCCTTCAGGCTGATTGGAAAACATGATTTATGACTGCAAAATAGCAGAGGGGAATAGCCTGGAATGTTGTGTGCAAGGAAGGGAAATTCAGATCTTGGCATCCATCCATGCTGTGCCGACACTCCATTACACAGGAATAAAGGCTTTTTAGGATAAACAATGCCTTGAAGTTCTTTGAAGTGTTTCATTAGTCGGAACCATGACATCATGCCAAGATCTCAATCATTTTCAAACAACTGGGGGTGCAATACCCCCACCTCTTCCTCCTAGGCTTGAGAGAAGCTGGCAAAATTAAGGAGGAAAATCTATCATGAGAAAAGGGAGTTTGCTTGAAGACCCGGCAGCTGCTGATAACCCAGAGGGGGAAGCAACAGACAGCATGCTGTGGGAAGATGAATTTTGGCAGACAAACAGCTGGCAGACAAATGCAAATCAGTGGAGAGATACCAGACTGCCTGCCACTGAGGATTCGGGTGAGTCACTGGACAGATTTGAAAAGCCAGAGGTGAGAGGCAGAAATAAATTCCTGCAGAGAGGAGCCTACAGCCCTTCCATTGCAGATCACACAGCCTTCCAGACCCTGTCTTCCCCTGCCAGGGACTCCAGCCCTGAAGAGAGAGGAAATCCAAGTCTGAGGCCTCTGCAGCAATGGGGAGTTTGGCATTCCCCGCAGGTACATGGTCAGCAGTCTCTGAGCTTGCCACAGCTAATAGAGGCCTTACAACAGCCTGGGGTGGTGCAGAAGCCAGGAGATCAGCAGCTGGTGGGAGAACGACCACAGCAAGGAGATTGACCACAGCCCCCAAATGTGCAACCCCTGGGCATGAATCAACATCCACAGTGGGAGCCCCAACAGCCTATAATTGCACCACCTTTCAGAGCAACCTTCGATGGGGACCCAGAGAAGCTGATTTTTTTCCTCAACCAAGTGCGCTCTCATTTGAACCTTGGAGGTCATCTAGTCCAACCCCCTGCTCGGGCAGGAAACCCTACACCATTTCGGACAAATGGCTGTCCAGTCTCTTCTTAAAAACTTCCAGTGTTGGAGCATTTACTGCTTCTGGAGGCAAGCTGTTCCACTGATTAATTGTTCTCACTGTCAGGAAGTTTCTCCTTAGTTCTAGGTTGCTTCTCTCCTTGATTAGTTTCCACCCGTTGCTTCTTGTCCTGCCTTCAGGTGCTTTGGAAAATAGCTTAATTCCCTCTTCTTTATGGCAGCCCCTGAGATATTGGAATACTGCTATCATGTCCCCCCTTGTCCTTCTCTTCGTTAAACTAGACATACCCAATTCTAGCAACCGTTCCTTATATGTTTTAGCCTCCAGTCCCCTAATCATCTTTGTTGCTCTTCTCTGTACTCTTTCTAGAGTCTCAACATCTTTTTTACATCGTGGTGACCAAAACTGGATGCAGTATTCCAAGTGTGGCCTTACCAAGGCATTGAAGAGTGGTATTAATACTTCACGTGATCTTGATTCTATCCCTCTGTTAATACAGCCCAGCACTGTGTTGGGCTTTTTGGCAGCTGCAGCACACTGCTGGCTCATATTTAAGTGATTGTCCACTAGGACTCCAAGGTCCCTCTCACAGTTACTACTATTGAGAAAGGTAACCCCTATACTATACCTGTACATTTGGTTTTTCTTGCCTAGATGTAGAACCTTACTTTTTTTCACCATTGAATTTAATTTTGTTAGATAGTGCCCAGTGTTCAAGTCTGTCCAGATCCTCCTGTATCCTAAGCCTGTCTTCTGGAGTGTTGGCTATTCCTGCCAGCTTGGTGTCGTCTGCAAATTTGATGAGTCCCCCATCTATCCCCTCGTCCAAATTGTTGATGAAGATGTTGAAGAGCACTGGGCCCAGAACAGAGCCTTGGGGCACCCCACTACACACTTCCCTCCATGTAGATGCGGTTCCATTGAGGACCACACACTGACTACGGCCGGTCAGCCAGCTACGGATCCATTTGGTGGTGATGCTGTCTAACCCACATTTTTCTATGTTATCAAGTAGTAGGTTGTGATCTACTTTATCAAATGCCTTACTGAAGTCCAAGTAAATTACATCCACAGTATTCCTCTGATCCACTAATTTTGTCACTTGGTCAAAGAATGTAATAAGATTTGTCTGGCATGATCTGTTTTTGACAAACCCATGTTGGCTTTTAGTAATGACTTTGTTTGCCTCTAGGCTGCCTCACCGCCACCAGCCGAACCACTCATCCCCAACGAATACCGGGACCTAGCAGAGGCATTTAGTGAAAAAGAATGCGATACCCTGCCCCCTCACAGACCCAATGACTCCTCTATCAAACTGGTGCCAGGAGACAAACTCCCACGACCAAGAATGTATGCTATGTCCCCCCTCAAAATGGGGAAGATGCAGTGATACGTGAACAAAACCTAGAGAGGGGGTTCATTGAATGGGCCAAATCTACCGTGGGAGCCCCTGTGTTGTTCAAAGAGAAAAAAAGATGGGTCTCTTCGTCTCTGCCTAGACTATAAGGGTCTCAATGCTGTGAGTGTGGAAAACAAATACCCCCTCCCCCTCCTAAAGGACTTATTAACCCATCTGGCTAAGGGGAGTGTCTTCACTAAATTAGACCTGAGAGAGGCATGTTACCGAGTGAGAATAAAGGAGGGGGACAAGTGGAAAACTGCCTTCAACTGCTCCATGGGGAGCTATCAATTCAAAGTCATGCCATTTGGGCTACAGGAGGGCCCAGCTGTATTCATGCAATTGATTAATGAGACCCTACATGAACATTTATACAAAGGATTTCTGGTGTATCTTGATGATATCCTGATATACAGCATGAATATGACTGATCACATAAAGCTGGTGACAGAAGTGTTAAAGAAACTATTGAATGCCAAGCTTTATGCCAAATTGTCCAAATGTGCATTTCACCAGACCCGATTAGATTGTCTTGGCTACAGAATTTCCAACGAGGGCATTGAAATGGATCCAGACAAGATGAAAGCTATAATCGAATGGCAGCCCCCAAAGACTCACAAACAGCTCCAGAGCTTTCTAGGTTTTGCCAACTTCTATCGTCAGTTCATCCCCTCTTTTGCCAAGATGGCCCTACCCCTTACAGAACTACTCAAAACAGGCAAAAGAGGAGGGAAGCCCTGCCCGGGCCAACCAGTAGCATGTATGATGGGCTGTCAAACAGCTTTTGAGAATTTAAAGAGACTATTTCCTGCTGAACCGGTCCTAAAGCACCCCTGCCCAGGGGAGCCCTTTGTAATTCAAACTGACATCAGCAACGTGGCAGTTGGAGCTGTATTACTGCAAAAGAACAAAAGTGGAGTTCTACAACCCTGCGCCTACACCTCTAAAAAATTTACTGAAAGCGAGAGGAGATGGGCAATCTGGGAGAAGGAGGCCTTCGTAGTTAGGTGAGGGCTGTTAAACTGGCAACACTATCTAGAAGGGAGCAAGGTGCCTTTTGAAGTATGTAGAGATCACAAAAATCTAGAGGCACTGAAAACTCCCTGCAAATTGTCCCCAAAGCAAGTACAGTGGGCACAGTACTTTAACCATTTCAACTTCACTCTAAAGTACATACTAGGAGGAAAAAACTTCCTAGCTGATGCGCTATTGAGATTGCCCCAGTACAAAAGCGAACACGAAGAAGTTAATGAGGCAATTATCTCCAGTCCACAGACTGCCACTCAACTCACACCTCGCAGAGTCCCTAATCCTGATGACCCTGGGGTAAAGAAAATAAAACAAGAGCTCCTCACTGATCAATGGTTCAAAGATAATGAAACTTCCCTAACGTGCAGGGATGGCTTGGCTTACAAAGGGGGGAAACTATATTTGCCTGAATCCCTCCCTCTTCATGCTCTCAAACACAGCTATGATGTTAAACAGGCTAGACACTTTGGATATCTAAAAACTCTACATCTCATCTGCTGGCAATTTTGGTGGCCGGGGCTGAAACGGGATGTGGAAAACTATGTAAAAAGTTGTACTTTATGTGCCACAATAAAAAGAATCCCAGGGAAAACTCCTGGGTTACTGCAGCTGGTGGCAGACCTTTCTCAACCATGGGAAGAAATAGCTATGGACTTTATAGTAGACCTACCTGAAAGCAGGGGAAATACTGTCATCTGGACTGTGATAGACCTGTTCTTGAAGCAGGCTTATTTCTTCGCCTGCAAAGGACTCCCATCTGCCCAACAACTGACCAAATTGTTCCTGAAACATATCTACCGGCTGCATGGCGCCCCTAAGCAAATAATTTCGGATGGGGGGTGCAGTTCACAGCGAAGGTTTGGAGGAGTTTTCTTAAATTAATTGGATCATCCCAAGGCTTATCATCTGCTTTTCATCCAGCTACCAATGGGGCTGCAGAATCCGCTAACAAAATGGTGGAGCAATATCTCAGATGCTACGTTTCCTACCAACATACAAACTGGACTGAGGGGGTAGGAAAAAGTTTGGACAAACACAAAAACTGTGTTTAAAAAGTCTTCCGAGACCTATAAAAAGCAGGCTGATAAAAAGAGGGCTCCCCAAAGGACATTCCAAGTTGGGAAAAAGGTTTATCTGTCAACTAAATATTTACGCCTCAAATTGCCCAGCAAGAAATTGGGACCAAAATTCTTGGGGCCTTTCCCCATCATAAGGATCATCAACCCCGTCACAGTAGAATTGAAACTCCCTAGGCTTTTAGGGAGGATTTACCCTGTCTTCCATTGCAGCTTGTTGAAACCTTATCGGGGCTCCACTTTAAGACCTCCCCCTAAGAAGGCACCTGGCCCCCTCGTAGTTGCAGGACAGACCCACTATGAAGTGAAACGTATTCTTTACTCTAGAATTTTTAAAGGGAAATTGCAATACCTAGTACAATGGACGGGATATCCATTGTCTGAAGCCACCTGGGTGAAATCCAGTGAGGTGAAAGCTGACAGACTCATCAAAAGGTTTCATGCGAACCGACAGAAGAAAGGCTAGCTAACTCCATTGTCTAGCCCTAGCTGCAAGCAAATGGAAGTCACAGAAGCTCTACCTAAACTGATTGTAAACAGTGTGTTTGAAGCTGGGTAAGAACTAATTTTCTCTATCTTACTTATTTGCCTGAAAAAAAAAAAACTCCCAAGCAGCAAAAATACCTCCGAGAGTGAAAAAAGGGAGGGATTCTCTCCCCCCCCCCTTTTTTTGGCTATTGGAAGCGGCGAATTTAACTCTTTAAGGAGAAAAAAAAAAGACTAGAAGGAACTAAAAATGATCCAACACTGACACCTACTGGTGGATGAGGAACAAAAAAGCCTTTGCTGGTGGCCTTCAAAGTCTTAGTACACAGCTGTTCAGATAAAGTGATATTTACAGAAACAATGGATGTTTTACAAGAGGAAATATATGATATGCTGCAATCCATTCAAAGGACAATGATTTTAAACCACAAAGAATTACAAAACAACTTTGAAAGTATAAGTCAACTTATCTCCAATTTAAGTTCACTTCAAAAAAAAAAAAAAGAACCCCAGGAGAACACAGCAGAGATGATTGAATATAAATTAGAGGGAAAGGACTTAAAGATGGACTTTCACAGAATAGAAGAATATGATTTAATTCAAGTGGAAGGAAAGACAACTCACACTTCAACATCACAAAACAAACTGGAAAGCAAGAGAAGGGATTTAAATGGAAAGAAGAGGGCAAATGCTCAAGACAGAGACATTGATTTACTTTCTACATCTACAGTAACACCTACGATCGTATGGGAAAACCTTTGGATCCAGCAAAGTACATTGATCAAGAAAGATCCTGGGCGATCTTGCCCTTCCTGTGGCGGTGGCGCCAATGGCGGCTGTTTTCAGCCGTCCGCCCTGGAATGTGTCAAAGCCAGCTGAGACAGCGAGCAACAGCCGTCTCGCGGCTTGGAATCTCTCTCCCTGGGCGAAGGGGAGGAGATGAGTTTCCCTCGGATAGTGGCAGGGCTCCCTGAGAGACCCCAAAGTTTTTTTTCTTTGGTGGTCAGAGGGTGAGAGCTCCCACGGAGTCTGAGGTGTTCTCCACATTCCAGGATGCCTTTGCTCTAATTTTTTTGGGGGGGCAAAGCTAGACTCTGCTTACACATCTGCTTTCAAAATGAACTTGTGAGTAAAATTTAAAGCAGACAGAGCTGACCAGGGAGATTATATCTGTGATTATTTTGAGACTTTAACTCTGGAAAAGATTTCATCTTCTCTCTTTTCTTATTTGAGCGGGGTGAAAAATGGCGCTGAGATGTTGTTTTTAAGAGTGAAAGGACCGGAACTTCAATTTGAAACAATGTAACAGCTTTCTTTTTTCTTCTTTTTTTTTTTATATACATAGGGGGCTTTTGTCTTTTTTCCCCTCCTTTTGTCTTATTTTTTCTCTCTCTCTCTTTGTTAAAGGTTTTATAAGATTTTAAGAGTTTTTTTTTTTTTAAGATGGCTTCAAAGCATTTTGGAGCTTTTGTTTCTAAAGCCTCAATCTCCTCTTCGGTAATGCAGACAGCTCAGCAAGTCAAGTCTAAATTTCCACCACTTTTTTCAGCTTTACCAGCAGTTTTACCTAAAGACTTACAGGACACTTTGGAAGATAGTGTACGACGGATTGAAAAAGAGATAAGTGAAATTATTGAAAATAAATTTAGGAAATTGAGAGAAGATATAGCGTCTGTGCTTCAGAAGTTTGCTGATCATATAGATCATTTGGATCAGCGTATTGATGTTGCTGTAGAAAATTCTGAAAAATTGGAAGATAAAATAGAAAATAAGGTGGAAATAATTCAGGATGAAATTACTATGTTACAATACAGAAGTATGGAGTCTGCTTTAAGAATAAGGGGAATGCAGGAAAATAATCAAGAAGATTTGAGACAAGTGGTTGCAAAGGATATAGCTCTTATTTTGGAATCCGAGCCTGAAGAAATATTGAGAGAGACAGAAAAAGTTTTTAGGGTTAATTCAAGGGTTGCAAGACAGAGGAATCTGCCACGAGATGTGGTTATTTATTTTTTTAGTAGATCACTTCGTAATAAAATTTTACAAGCCTTTTACAAGCAGAGATTTCAAATTGCAGCCCAGGATGTTATACTTCTGAAAGAACTACCTTCAAGAATTCTCAAAGTAAGAAAGCATTTTACTTTTCTGGCTGATGAGCTTAAGAGGCGACAGATTCGTTTCAGATGGGACATACCGGCTGGAATAGTGGTGAATTATGCGGGGACACGCTACAGACTTGATACAATTTTAAAAGCGAAAGATTTTTATACTTCTGTTTTGAAGGCGGGCTCTTTATTACCTACAGCTGAGATATTAGAAGAAAAGTTGGAAGAGCAATTGATAGAAGATATGCAGGTTAAACCTTTGCAACAATCTCTCTTGACAGAAGATTCATTAATGAAATTGAGTACTTGTGGAGCTTTTAGAAGTAAAATAAAGGTGGAAGAAAAGCTGGAAGAGCAGCTGATTGAAGAAAATATGCAGGTTGAACCTTTGCACCAGTCCTCCTTAACAGAAGATTAATCAAAGAAATTGGGCATGACTCACGCAGCTTTTAGAATTGAGGTATTAGAAGAAAAGTTGGAAGAGCAACTGATAGAAGATTTGCAGGTTAAACCTTTGCAACAATCTCTTTTGACAGAAGATTCATTAATGAAATTGAGTACTTGTGGAGCTTTTAGAAGTAAGACAAAGGTGGAAGAAAAGCCGGAAGAGCAGCTGATTGAAGAAAATATGCAGGTTGTACCTTTGCAGCAGTCCTCTTTAACAGAAGATTTATCAAAGAAATTGGGCATGACTCGTGCAGTTTTTAGAAGTAAAATAATGGAACAGCAGAAGGTTCTTCGTCATCTTCTATGCAATAGATAATAGAAGGAGAAGTTGGAATATCAGCTGGCTAGTTATAAGGAGTTTTGTTAAATCTTTGTTATTTAGGGGAAAGTTTAAATTTATGATCTTTGCCTGGGAGAAGACTTGATAGGCTTTAATCTAGGGATTTAATATCTGAGAGTATTTACTATAATTTTTAATAAACGTATAAACTTAAATTTTTGTTCTTTAGGGGAAAGTTTAAAAGCTTAAAATTATGATTTTTGCTCGAGAGAATAGTTGATAGGTTTTAATTTGGTGATTTAATAATTGAGAGTACTTATGATATATTATGATATATTAAAAGTGGATAAGAATGTTGTAAGGTTTTGATTTGGGAGAAAAGGTTATTACAAAATTTATTTGGGTCTGGGGGGGAAACAGTTAAGAGCTAAGTTTATATTGTTCAAAAGAAATACACATCTCGGTGTGGAGAAGGTGGATAAATTATATGAAGAATAAATATGGGATTTAATGGGTAAATTACGATTAGAGTAGATATGATTAAAAGTATTGTTTGGATTATGAATAATTTTCGTTTTACTTATTGTGATTTAGTTTGTATTAGTTAAAGTTAAAATAAATATGGGATTTAATGGGTAAACTTTGATTAGAGTAGAGATGATTAAAAGTATTGTTTTGATTATGAACAATTTTTGTTTTAAATTTGGCATTATTTGATTTTGATAGTTGATTTTCTTTAATTTGTTTAAATTTGTTTTGTATTTGAGTTAAAGTAACTTATTGATTTTGTTATTTGTATAGTTGGATAGGTTTAGTTAGATTTAGTTTGTATTAGTTAAAGTTAAGTAGATTTTGTTTAATATGTTTGAAAACCCTGTGCCAAGCTCTGGGAAGTGGGGGGGGAGGGGAGGTCGGGGTGGGTGGGTCTTTGGGACTGGGAGGGAGGGGGGTTGGGGTGGGGGGGGTAGGTAGGTTAGATGATAGGATCAAAGTAAGATAATAAGGGATAACTTATGAGAGAGATGTTGCTTGGGCATTTCCCCGGTACTGTATCCGAAGAGGGATGAGAGAGGAGGAGAAAGGTTAGGGAGGAAGTAGGATGGTGAGAGGAGAGGGGGAGGGAGAGAGAGAGGAGGAGAAAGGTTTGGGAGGAAGTAGGATGGTGAGAGGAGAGGGGGAAGGGAGAGAGAGGTGAGGGGAGGGAGAAGGAGGAGGGAAGTAAGGGAGAGTATAAGAGGGGCGGATGCAGTTTCGGGGGGGTGGGCAAGTGACATCTAGGTGTATTCATTCTATCTTGTCAAATGTGAAATTTCTTCTTTTTTGTTTATGTAATTGATAATTGAAAAATAAAAACTTTTTGGGAAAAAAAAAAAAGAAAGATCCTGGGCAAAGAAAAGAGATTAAAATGGAAACCAAGAAAAAAGATGATGGGACATACCAGAGAGAATATTTAAAAAAGAAACATGTGTTTGAATATGGTTAAAGAAATAGAAAAAAATTGAAACACACCATTCTAAGAGGGATGAAATTTTTTATATATTTGAACGTGACTGAATTCAAGAAAAGTATATATATATACTTTTTAAAACCCGAATAACCAAAGACCTACATATTTAAAATAAAATGAGCACCAAGGTAGTTAAAACTATAAAAGTTTAATTTAAAAACACCAAGCTTTCACCGTCACCTGCCGGCATCATCAGGGCTTAAAACGCCAGAGAGTGGGAGAGTCTCTTATAAGCAAGCCAGAGTCTTAGCCCGGCTCCTTGATCTCGTTATCGGACCTAATTGGATAGATTGTACTCCGGTGATCCGTTTCTTCCTGCACCCCTTATCTACGTGTATGTCCTCATTTGCCTTCTTTTCCTTGGATTCTAGGGTGGGTGGGGCAACCTCCCTATCTCCCTGGTTGTCCCCCTCCTTTGACCCATTCTCTCCCTCAGGTTTGTGTGGTGGTTTGCATTTCCCTTTCCTCTTTTTCCAATCCACATCCATGCAGCTATTCTCTCTACGAGTGCTTTCCCTTTCTTCCCTAACGCCTCCCCCTCGTGCCCAGTTGTTACTAAGATGGTCATGTGTAACATTCTGGGCTGCCTGGGTTACAGCAGTAAATTGGGGTAGTTCGGTAAGTTGTTTATCCATGTGATAAGCCTCGTAACTATGGTCATGCACAGTCATCATGCCCCCCCCCCTTTTTGTCTTCTGCATCCTTCCTCCACACGTTACAATCGGGATCGCCGATGGGGGAGGTGGGATTATGGTCTCCTCGAACGTCATGACATTCCTCTTCTGCTCCCCTCCTCCCTCCAATGCTTCTCGTTCTGGCATGCATGTGGTACAGGTCTTTAGAGTCAATGGGTGCTGCCGATACGGGGTGCGGCAAGATGATTTCACAAGCCCCACCCCCCCACATGTTCTTCCGTCCGGGCTCACTCTTCTCCCTGCTCCTCAGGATATAGTTTATAGTTTTAACTACCTTGGTGCTCATTTTATTTTAAACATGAATATACCCAGGGTTCATATTTTTAATATTATTACATATATATATATATATATATATATATATATATATATATATATATATATATATGTGTGTGTGTGTGTGTGTGTGTGTGTGTGTGTGTGTGTGTGTGTGTGTGTGTGTGTGTGTGTCTGTGTGTCTGTGTGTGTGTGTGTCTGTGTGTGTGTGTGTGAATTAGAGTTAAGGGATTAGATGACTAGATTTATTAAATAAATTGAATTGAATTATTTTTTTTTCTTACTGTTTTTTTATTCTTATATCCATTACTTAAGAAATGTAAAAATGTGAGATGGCTTATATGGAAAAAATTGAATTAAGTTTGTCAATATAAATGTAACTAATCACTGAAAAAACCTTTACCAGTAAGAATATTCAGAACTTGGCAGGAGAAATAAACTAAAATAAGGAATGTAACAGGATCGATGATAAGGCACAAATGATTGAAAAGAAAAGAAATGTATTAATATGATGATTATTGTTTAGAAATATTGGAATACTCTAAGAAGGATGAAATGTTTTAGATATTTAAAGGTGACTGAATTCAAGAAAAGTATATATATATATATATATGTCTTTGGTTGTTCGGGTTTTCTCCCGCGTAAAATTGGAAGTGTCTTGGCAACGTTTCGACGAAGTCTCATTCGTCATCTTCAGGCTGGTGTTTTCAGCTTCGTGCTTTGAGCAGCAATGTGTGGTCTTAGCTGTTTCTTCCTTTTAACTGCCAGTGGGGGTATGAAATGATTGGGTGGGAGCTTGGCTGTGTTCTGATTGGGTGGAGGTGTGTTCTGAATGGTTAGGGGCTTGGCTGTGCTCTGATTGGCTGGGGGAGTGTTCTGTTTGGTTGTGCTCAGGTTAGTCTGAGTTGCAGAGGGGTTTGAGATTTTGGGCTGCGTTGCCTGAAGACCACACATTGCTGCTCAAAGCACGAAGCTGAAAACACCAGCCTGAAGATGACGAATGGGACTTCGTCGAAACGTCGCCAAGACACTTCCAATTTTACGCGGGAGAAAACCCGAACAACCAAAGACCTACACACACACACACACACACACACACACACACACACACACACACACACACATATATATATATATATATATATATATGTTTTCTGACGTTTTCGCGGGTATTTGTATGTAGGTCTTTGGTTGTTCTTTAGATGGATGGATGGATGGATGGATAGATAGATAGATAGATAGATAGATAGATAGATAGATAGATAGATAGATAGATAGATAGATAGATAGATAGATAGATAGATAGATAGATAGATAGATAGATAGATAGATAGATAGGCGGGTGGACGGACGGACAGACAGACAGACAGACAGAGGAATGGATGGATGGATGGATGGATGGATGGATGGATGGATGGATATATAGAGTAATGGATGGATAAATAGCTGATGGATGGATGAGATAAATAGATAGATAGATAGATAGATAGATAGATGATAGATAGATAGATAGATAGATAGATAGATAGATAGATAGATAGATAGATAGATAGATAGGCGGGTGGACGGACGGACAGACAGACAGACAGACAGAGGAATGGATGGATTTAATAAATAAAATTTAATAATACTGTGGACATAGTATACTTAGACTTCAGCAAGGCATTTGACAAAGTAGACCACAACATACTTCTTGGAAAGCTAAGAAAAAGTGGGATAGACAGCATCACCACCAGATGGATTTTTAACTGATTGCCAAACCATACTCAATGATTAGTCCTTAATGGTACTATGTCTACATGGAGGGAAGTAAGCAGTGGGGTACCACAAGGTTCTGTCCTAGGTCCAGTACTCTTCAACATCTTCATAAACAACTTAGATGAGGGAATAGAAGGGGAACTTATCAAATTTGCAGATGACACTAAGCTGGCAGGAATAGCCAACACCCTAGATGATGGGCTCAAGATCCAGATCGATCTTGACAGACTTGAACACTGGGCCCTATCTAACAAAATGAAATTCAATGTAGAGAAAAGTAAAGTCTTACACTTAGGCAAGAAAAACCAAAGTACTCATATAGATTGGGTGAAACCAAGCTTAATAGCAGTAACTGTGAGAGGGATCTTGGAGTCTTAGTGGACAATCAATTAAATATGAGCCAACAGTGTGCTGTGGCAGCCAAAAAAGCCAATGCAATCCTAAATTGCATTAACAGGGATTTAATCAAGATCATGTGAGGTACTAATACCACTCTATAAAGCCTTAGTAAGACCACACCTAGAATACTGCAACCAATTTTGGTCTCCACACTATAAAAAAAAAGATGTTGAGACTCTAGAAAAAGTGCAGAGAAGAGCAACAAAGATGATTAGAGGACTGGAGGCTAAAACATATGAAGAACGGTTACAGGAACTGGGCATGGCTAGTCTAGTGAAGAGAAGGACCAGGGGAGACATGATAGCAGTGTTCCAATATTTGAGGGGCTGTCACAGAGAGGAGAGGATCAACCTGTTTTCCAAAGCACCTGAAGGCCAGACAAGGAACAATGGATGGAAACTGATCAAGGAGAGATTTTCTGACAGTGAGAACAATCAACCAGTGGAACAGTTTGCCTTCAGATGTTTTGGGAGTTTCATCACTGGAAGCTTTCAAGAAGACACTGGACTGCCATCTGTCAGAAATGGTGTAGGGACTCCTGCTTGGGTGGGGGGTTGGATTAGATGACCTACAAGGTCCCTCCCAACTCTGTTATTCTGATTTTTCTGAGTCAGTCTTCTTAGCTTTTGTGCATAGAAGAGGAGAGAGTGCCATTTTGTTCTTTGCCTCAAGCAGCCTGTATCTTGGTCACAGCTCCCATTTTCAGCAAGTGACACCTTGTACCTCTTGCTCAGATGTTCCAGTTCCAGATTTCGATTCAGGGAGAGCCACCACAGCTCTGCTCTGGCCTTGACACCCCTTCCATCCTTTTTTCTTTCTTAGCAGGCCAGGTGAGAACCATCTAATTCTGGCAAAAACAAAAAGGAAGGGAAAAGAAGAGAGAGAGGAAAACCTCATCTACTTCCAACCCAGAATGAAAGCTGCATCTTTTAATCATGTTATGCAAATCTCCCTGGTTTACATAATTAATTCTGATTGCAAGAAATGGTTGCTGCAGGTTTGAGGGCACAAGCAGGAGGGCAAGGGTAGTGAGTGCAGGATTTTGCCTTACTCCATTAGGACAAACGAACGGACCCATGCTGAGAATGCTGGAAAGGAAGAGTGTGGTAGTCAGATTGGGAAAAGGGTAGATTTTGTAGCCCAAATACATGCTTGGCACCCAAACCGCCACAGTATGTCATGGATTAACAAGAACTCTTTTGGCACTTGCCAGAGCCAGTCTGCAAAGAGAAAGAACAAGTGCTAACCCCCCCCCCATCCCCTCCCCTTGCCCAGATGGTGTCACCTCAGTTCCATTTTGGAGGAAGTTGTGCAAGTGAGCTTGGTTGGCACTGCCAGTTTCCAAAAATACAGAAGCTGAGGAAAGCATTCTCTCTCTCTCTCTCTCTCTCTCTCTGTCTCACACACACACACACACACACACACACACTCACCATTTTCCATGGCAGCATTGCCAGATTGGTGATGGTCTCTTTTCCCTCAGCTACCCCCATGGGATGGGCAATAACCTTTCTCTTCTTTGTGTCACTTGCTCCAGGCCCTCCCAATCCACACCTCTTTTTTCTTTCTCGTTTGCCATTTGCTAAATCTAAGCAGCAGCAGTGGTGGCATCTGGAATATTACAGGGTTGGCTGCCTGCCACAACATTTTACACAGAGTGAATATCTGTCTATCATCTGTCTTCTTATCTAATTTATTTTGCTCATTATAATTTTGGCTTGCTTTCTCTCTGTTTTCAGTTTAAATGAGCCTTGCTTTTTTTCCTTTCTGAAGCCCATCCTTCACGTGGTTCCTCCCATATACCTTATTTATTTAGTTATAAATATATATATACTGTTTCAGTTGAAAGACTAAGGAGTGTACAAGAGCAACAAAGCCAATGCAAAAATAAAATAAATGCAATAATATACAACAAAACTTAGTATATTAAAACCAGTGAATCAGCATGCATAATAACTCTGTTCCTCGCCGAGGGAGTTCCAAAACAGTCCAGTCTCAAAGGCCTTCTGAAATAGCCAAGCTTTTATAAGCTCCCAGAAACCCATGAGAGTGGGGGCTCCCTTCCCCTGAGTGCAAGCTCTTTTAGAGGAGGGGAGTACCCACACAAAATGCCACTGTCACGGTTCCGACAGACAGAGACAATAAAGCAGAACTCTGAGGCTTGAAAATTCCTCAAATAATGTGTTTATTAGTTACAAATTATCTGCACAGTTAAAAGTGAAACCAAGTCTGAATACACAAGTAAGTATTGCCAAACTACAAAGTTAAGTGTCCCACCCATAAAACCACACAACTACGTTCCCCAATATACTTATTTGGCGGGCTTTTTATGCAACACCCAGTCCCTGGCCTCGGGAGCAGAAGATGACCTTGGTTCCCATAGGACAGAAGATTATTTTGACTAATGAAGCACCTCCGTTCTATGTGGCAACCTAAAATGAGAAGAAAAAATGGCTGCAGCCATGCTCATTGTAGAGTTGACAGTCACCTTTGGAGCCCTCTCTGACTGCATCTGTTGGTAGGTGGAGACCTTCAGGGAGCATTCTCTTTCTGAATAGGTCATTCTGAAGATACCCAAGCCCACAGCAATATAGGGTTTTATAAGTGATCAGCAATGCCTTGAATTGCACTTGGAAGCAAAGCAAGTGTGGCTCCTGAAGTGGTGGCATTGCATCTTCCAACTGAACATATGGGATTTTGCACTTTGCACAAACTGAGATGCTCAGAGTCCTTCCAGGACAGCACCATGTAATGCAACTTCGAGAAATCCATAAGGGATAGGACAAGGGTGTGAGTAAGGCTAGTGTAGTATTGTACGGCAAAGTAGGTCAGGATTTACTAGGTTAATTATAGCATAAAACACAATGAAAATAAAGATTAAAAAAGAGAGGGGGAAGTGCAGGATAAAAAAAAAGATGTTGACTTCTGACTCTTTCCAACACAGCAAAATACTAACACAATTACAGCCTCAACTGTTTACATTACCTATAATTATGAGTTCTATAACTACACAGTTATTAAATCTTCAAACTAAATTCTAAATTTCATTTTTTCTATTTCAAGCAATAAAACCAGAAGTAATATTCTACTAGAAACAACACCAAATAAAATCTCTTTGTTTAAAAGAGTTTACATTGCTATCTTAACCAAATCCATTTTTTCCCTGTTGTGGGAAATGATATATATTTCTATTTACACTTATTAAACTTTCTAGACTATTATCATCTGTATTAACAAAAATCACTATAGATAGATAGATAGATAACCTTTATTGTCATTTTTTTTTTACTGTGGGCACAACGGCACACATCAAAACTGAAATTTAGTTGCCCGCTCTCAAAGTGAAACACATACATGACACACACCTAAATATACTATATACAACATATGTATAGACCCACACCGCTACATATACATAACAAATAAATATTAAATACTGTCCATCTTGAATGTATAATGGAAGGAGGAAGCTTGAGAGTTCACAAGGTTAATGCTGTATGGAATGAAACTATGGCTGAATCTGGATGTTCTTCTACGGATACCACGAAGCCTCCTCCCAGGAGGTAACAAGGAAAACAGGTCATGAAGAGGATGTGTAGTGTCCCAGATAATCTTACGGACCCTGCTCAAGCAACACTTCTGAGCTATGTCCTGGATGGGAGGGAGGGAACTGCCAATGATCTTTTCAGCCATTCTCACCACTCTGAACCGCCTTCCTGTCTGAAGCAGTGATGCTTCCAAACCAGACTGTGATGCTGTATGACAGGATGCTCTCGATCATTGCCCTGTAGAAAGTGGTCAGGACAGGGGAAGGAAGATGTGCTTTTCTCATGCAATGTAGAAAATGCAGGCGCTGCTGTGCCCGCTT
Organism: Crotalus adamanteus; assembly: GCA_039797435.1. Classification (NCBI taxonomy): domain Eukaryota; kingdom Metazoa; phylum Chordata; class Lepidosauria; order Squamata; family Viperidae; genus Crotalus; species Crotalus adamanteus. Next base: position 56,525,931 of record CM077935.1, on the reverse strand, counting down.
CACCAGTTTCTCACTGTTGAGCAACCAAGCCAGCCTGCTCGTTAACTGCACACCCAGGAATTTGATGCTGGTAACCATCTCCACAGGTGAATCATTAATGCACAAAGAAGTGTGGCTGTGCCTGCCTTTTCTGAAATCGACAATGATCTCTTTGGTTTTTCTGGTATTTAAAACTAGGCTGTTTTCCTTACACCAGTTCACCAACCCCTCAACCTCCTTGCGGTATTTTCAAACTGACTTTATAAGCACAAAACAATGTGTTGGAACTTTGTTTTAATTAGATATGTCAAACCAATAGAAAACCCATGTGGACTCCAATTAACTTATTAAATTTAAGTCACTCCCTCCAGCATGTCCTCATATAATAAAATCTTTTCTTCTTCAGAATGTCTAGTAAATGAATATACAACTATCTTTTTCTCAGGAGATTCTCCAATATGACTTTTAAAACAAATATGTCAACTTCCATTTCAATTTTGAAGTTGCAATACTAAATTTGTTCTGTTGAGGATTGTAGATTTACTTGCAACTCTTCTTTCAATTGCACTGGGGGACTTGCAATTAAACCATCTTCATAGTGGTCACTGTTGGTGTTAGATTTATATTCCAAAATTACAGTTAAGGCCTTGGTATTGTCAAATGTTCGCGCAGTAGACACAGTTGTGTGATAATTTTCTGAACTTGGTTGCAAAGATTACTCACCTTTCTTCAAATGACTTGAGTAATTTGTTCCTCTTGCTCCTCTTTCGTGACATCTTTGAAACATAGTTGATCTATAAAGTGAATTGTTTTTTTTTAAATATGCCTCCAAAATAATTTTTGCAATCGCTGTCTGGCTTACAATGTTACAATGTTGCTTTATCTTCTTCTGTTATTTAGCTTCCTCTTGTGGTCAAAGAATTTATATATATATATAACAGAATAGTCAGAGAAGCCATCGAGATAGAAAAACGCCCACACAGCATGAACAAACGAGATGATACCTCCCACCTACCAGCCATTTGGAAACCCGCCCTTATTGACAAATGACTCCCTAACACAAAAAATGACACCAGACCCACACTCACAAAACCACACAGGATGTCACCACCACACATCCACGCAAAAAGCAAACCCAAAGCCACACCAATGATGAGGCACGACCACAAACCAGAAGCCAGCCCACAGCTGCATCATTAGCCACTTTAAACCCCTCCAATCCATACATGAAGCAAACTGACACCCACCATGAAGATGAGGCACGACCACGAACGCGAAGCCAAAAAATAGCAATGCAGTTCACCATTTTAAACCCCCCTGCAACTCAGACTAACCTGAGCACAACAAAGCCCCCACCCAAACAGAACACTCCCCCAGCCAATCAGAGCACAGCCAAGCTCCTAACCAATCAGAACACACCTCCATCCAATCAGAACACAGCCAAGCTCTCATCCAATCCGTTCATACCCCCACTGGCAGTTAAAAGGAGGAAACAGCTACAATCACACATTGCTCCTAGAAGCACGAAGCCGAAAGCACCAGCCTGAAGATGACGAATGAGACTTCGTCGAAACGTCGCCAAGACACTTCCAATTTTACGTGGGAGAAAACCCGAATAACCAAAGACCTACATACAAACACCCGCGAAAACCTCAGAAAACATATATATAATAAAACCAATAAATACTGATCACCAAGAGGAAAGTAGTAAAAAATTTAATGAGCCGAGCTTTCGTTGGGATCACCCAACATCATCAGGGCTTTAAAAGTAGTCACTGGGAAAGAGCCTTTATACGATGTTAGCAGCCTGTATCTGGCTTCTAGAACGTGTTATTGGACCCAGCTGTTCGTGATGTATCTCAGATACATTACCTACATCAATGTATGATGTTTTCCCATATCTCCTCCGTGTTTTACCGTAAGTGTTCTCCTCATTAACCCCAGGGGCAGAGGGAGTTCTTTTCCCTTTACATGCCAATGGTAATTGTTCCCCTCCCCCCTCATCCTTGTGTATATGACACCATGCTTTGGGGGGGATGCAGTTCTTCCTTGATCTCACTGTCAAATTCCTCCATCTCTTACAACCGCGATCCAAGTGTGCCACCTCCTCTTTGCTATGTATTCCCCTATCCTCGGACGCCACCCCCATCTGATCGTTATCCAATCCCCCGGTCCCCTCGCCATGTCCATCAAAGTGTTTCTTTATTGCACAGGCAGTAGTGCGTTGACGACCAACATGCAGCCAGCTAGCCTCCTGTTCGTTCTTGCCCGCCAGGGAGCTTCCTCGCTTCTGGCGACCGATGACTGATTCGGCATTCTGGCAATGGGGGGGCCGATTCCAATGTCGCGCTCCCAGCGCCAAGCACGTCGGGCGCGTGTTCCTGTAGCAACTCACAAGATCTTCACTCATCCCTTCATCTCCCATCACAGATGCCCCATCCCATTTGTCAGCAACAATCTCTTCCTCCCCCTGATCACGGGAGCCGTCCTCGTTCGTAAGCTGGGAATCTCTTTCCCTCTTCTGACGGGATTGAGTCATCATGATGTGTTTACCCGATTTACTGTCTTGGGAGGTTTTTAAGGAGGTTTGTCGAAGTTGTTGGCCCATCCCGGAGCAGGTGGATATAGCTGATGGGGGTGTATACGAGCCCATGTTGATCCGGTCATGTGATAAAGTGGCAGCAGCGTTCCTCTCCCGATCCGGGCACGACCCATACATCAATCCTCTCCAGCAATTGAGGGGCCAGTTCATGTGCCAAGTTCTCAACGTTTGCTGTGCTGGGCACATATCCACATGTCGGTTGATGGAGTCCTTTCCAGAGAACCACGGCTCTTTTAATAGTCGGCCCCCTTTGGTGGCATCACTCGCTAAGATCTGAACACGGTCAAAATCAAAACCGTGGCCATTTTCAACCATATGTGACCGGACCTGCGAGTGTCGCTTGCCCCTCTTAATTGCCAACTCATGTTCGTGCAGGTGAGTCTTCAACCTCTTAGATGTTTCGCCCACGTAATTACGTGGGAAGTCCATGCACTTAATTTTGTACACCACCGCTGATCTTTCTGCGGTGGGGAGTTGGTCTTTGGGGCACATGATCTTTGATCACAAAGTCTCGTCCGGTCTATGAGCCACCTTGATGTTGTAGGGGGCCAACAATCTAGCCGTGGCCTCGGAGACATTGTTGATATACGGTAAGGTGATGCGTGTGGTCTGCCATTGAGATTCCTCTTCATGGTTACGTCAGGGTCCAAGTGTCCTACTATGGCATCTTATGAAACCCAACGGGTATCCATTCAACCAAAAGACACGGTACAAAAGCTTCCTCTCTTCTATTCTAGATTTCACCATGCTGCAGTGCGAATGTATACACCCAAACAGTGTTTTGATGCAACCAACTTTATGGGCTACTGGATAGTTACTGTTATAGTGGAGGATTCGATCCATGTGGGTGGGCTTACGATAGACCTTCGTGCTTACAGAGCCATCTGGTCCCTACAGTCAATTCTGTACACGACTGCCAATTTCTCCATGTTGGGGAGTGGGTCTTTGGGGCGCATGATTGCGACATGTAGCATCTGGTTGGGTCTGTGGGCTACCTTTACATTGTGTGATGCTAGTAATCTAGCAGTTGCCTCAGAGACGTTGCAGATATAGGGGAGGGTAACAAGCATCGTCTGTGGTGTCGGTTCATCTATACATGGATTCCTTCGAGGTTCAGGTGGTATACCGTGACGTCTAATGAACCTTGTCAGATATCCATTGCGCTTGCATATAGGAAAGAGATGGTTTCTTTCTTCTATTTTTGCCCTGATTATACTACAGTGGGAATCCACCCGTTTAAACAGGGTTCTAATACAGCTAACTTTATGGGCCACTGGATGGTTACTCCCATAATGGAGGATTCTATCCGTGCATGTTGGTTTTCGGTATACCCTAGTATCCAGGGGTCCATCTGGCTGACGATGGACCAATATGTCCAAAAATGCCAGCGAACCCTGGTTTTCTTCCTCCATCGTGAATTGGATGTCTGGGTATACCGAATTCAGTATGCCCATAAAGTTAGTCTTTTGATGCTTCTTGATGACTATAAATGTGTCATCTACATAGCGGGCCCAAAATTTAGGTTGGTATTGGGCCATCGCTATGTGTTCCAACTGTTGGAGTACTACCTCTGCAATTGCACTGGAGATTGGAGACCCCATAGGTGTTCCTTTAGTTTGCTCATATATGGTACCCTGAAAAGTGAAATAAGTTTTCAGGCATACCTCCACTAATTTTATTAGGTCTTCAGTTTGAAGGGAGTCCTGCTGTTGTTCCGAACTCTTTTGGTTCAGGCGGTTTCTTAATACCGTAACCGCGAGATCCTGTGGGATGGAGGTGAAGAGTGAAATGATGTCAAAGGACACCATTAATTCATCCTCCTCCACCCTCAAGGTTTTAATCCTGTTCAAGAACTCCTCTGGCGATCTCACAGTGTTGATGTTATCATTGGCCAAGTGGCCGATACGGTTGCTCAGCCACTTGGCCAATTCTGAGGTCGGGGTACCCCTTAATGCGACAATAGGGTGGAGTGGGATGTTTGCCTTATGAATCTTAGGTAGCCCGTAAAATCTGGACAATGCTGAGTCATTAGGGCGTACCCTCCTCAGAACATCCTCACTCATCCTCTTACCCCGTTTTATGCCATCAAGAAGTTTGTTGGTATAGTTCCTAAGTGTAATCATAGGATCCTTATCAACCACTCTGTACGCTGTTTTATCATTGAGCAAATCTAGCGCTTTGTTCGTATACATCACCTTATCCATGACGACCGTTAACCTCCCCTTATCTGCTGGAATTGTCTCTTTTAAGTTGTTCTAAGGCTTCCATTTCTTTTTTGGACAATGTTTGGTAGCGTCTATGGCCCATCAAAAGTCCTGTGACTTGCTGTTTAAGGGAGTTTTTAGTCTCTTCCTCTACTCCAATACGAAGTATAGTGGGCTCTAACGCTGCTACGAAGTCAAGTGCCTGGGCATCCATGAGGTTGTAGCCCACGTCTCGCTGTAATAGAGTGAGCTGTGGTTGGGTCAGTGTCTTTGTTGACAAATTACATACCAGTCTGTCAGGAGGGTTGTTGTTATTCCACTCTCACAAGGTGTCTATTCTGCATTGAAATATTGCCATCATATACTGGCTTGTCCTTTCAGAGGTTATCTGGATATGCTGGTTCAGTGCCTGGAAATGCTGGTTTGCCAGTTTCATACCACATAGCTCCCGGTAATCTTGGACCCATGCTTTCAGACTGTCTATGCGCCTATGTTGGTCATTAATGAGTGCATGCATGGTACGGCGTTGAAACTGGCGGACTGCTTGCCAGCACTCCAAGGAGTCGATGGTAGGTTTCCTCCTCAGTGATTTGGGAGGCAGGTCTTCCTTGATGCAATTGTGCAAGAACGCCAATTTACAGTAATTAGTCGAAATGCGTTGTGCAAGCTTCTCCCACTTCCTGGCCATGAGCAGTACTGCTCTGTCATATCTACTAATAATTACATTAAAAATATGATCCCTGGGTATATCCATACTTAAAACCAAATAAATAAACATGAGCACCAGGGAATGCTATAAAATTTTAATAAAAATTTTAATAAAACGCCTAGCTTTCGTCGGCAGCTGCTGACATCATCAGGGCTTAAAATGCTGGTCAGTAGGAGGGTCCCTTTTATAGGTTGATTAGGGTCTGCACCCGGCTCTTAGACCTCGTTACTGGGCCTGATGAAATAGACTGTGTTCCGGTTGCCGGTTTCTTGTTAGCAATTATTCTTTTCTTGCATTTCCTGTCTATGTAAATGGCATCAAGTGTTTTCTCTTCGCTGAATTCGGGGTCTGGTGGGGCATTTCCCCTCCTTTTTTGTTTCATCACACCTCCCACTTTGTTCAATTGTACATTTCCATCACCCCCTCCCCTGCCCCATTCAGATTGTTCCGATGTAATATGCTGTCCCCTATTTCCGCCAAACACGTTGGTGAGGTTATTTCTCCCCTTCTTGAACATGATCGGGTGGTTGTTGCTCTAAGCCGTCTCATCCCATCATCTCCGATCCTCACATGTTCCATCCCAGCTCCGGTTAAATCGCTTCGGATAGTCTCTGTGTGGCAATCAGAAGCACTAACCCTCGTTGTTCTCCCTCCTCCATTCCTGGTGCTCCCCGCCTGTGCGTCATCGTGGGAGCCATCCCACACTTCCTGTTGGTGCACCCGGGCTGGTGCTACCAAGTGAGGTGATCGAGTTGTCACCATCAGACAGATCGGGGAGGCTACTCTCTCCCCTCCCAAGCACGGCGGGGGGTTTAAAATTTCAACCAGTTGTGTCCATCGGTTTAATCCGAGTACTGGTCTCCCATTAGATGATGTCCATCCCTCTGGATGTCCCAGGGTGTGTGTACAGGTTCTTAATGTGCAGGTTATCACCCCTACATCTCCAGACGCTCCCTCGAATTTCCGAGGGCGCTTGTCTGCTCTGGGAGGAGGAGGGACTCTCGATCGCTGTTCGCATTTCGCCCGGATGCTTACAAGTTGCTGATGGTGAGGGGAGGAGGGAGCCTTCACTGTAACCCTCTCTGTTGGTGCATTCGAAGTTTTTTCAGACCGTCTCCAGTGGGGTGGGGGATTATCCATACTCCAAGCTCTTAACGTTAGATGTGCCAGGCAAAGATCGATATGCCGGTTGATTGAGTCCTTATTAGACAACCATACCTCCTTGAGCAGACGGCCCCCTTTCATATTGTCACTGGCCAGAACGCGTACTTTTTCAAAATCAAATCAATGGCCAGATTCTGCCATATGTGCCCAAATCTGAGAATATTGTTCGTCCCTTTTCACTGCTAATTTGTGTTCATGGACCCTAGTTCTTATCCTCTTAGAGGTCTCTCCAACATAGTTACTAGGGCAGTCCCTACAGTCAATTCTGTACACGACTGCCGATTTCTCCATGTTGGGGAGTGGGTCTTTGGGGTGCATGATTGCGACACATAGCATCTGGTTGGGTCTGTGGGCTACCTTTTCATTGTGTGGTGCTAGTAATCTAGCAGTTGCCTCAGAGACGTTGCAGATATAGGGGAGGGTAACAAGCGTCGTCTGTGGTGTCGGTTCATCTATATGTGGATTCCTTCGAGGTTCAGGTGGTATACTGTGATGTCTAATGAACCTTGTCGGATATCCATTGTGCTTGCATATAGGAAAGAGATGGTTTCTTTCTTCTATTTTTGCCCTGATTGTACTGCAGTGGGAATCCACCTGTTTAAACAGGGTTCTAATACAGCTAACTTTATGGGCCACTGGATGGTTACTCCCATAATGGAGGATTCTATCTGTGCAAGAACTCCCTCTGCCCCTGGGGTTAACGAGGAGAACACCTATGGTAAAACAGGGAGGAGATATGGGAAAGCATCAAATATTGACGTAGGTAATGCATCTGAGATACAGCACGAATTGCTGGGTCCAATAACACGTTCTAGAAGCCGGATACAGGCTGCTAACATCGTATAAACGCTCTTTCCCAGTGACTACTTTTAAAGCCCTGATGATGTTGGGTAATCCCAATGAAAGCTCAGCTCATTAAATTGTTTACTACTTTCCTCTTGGTGATCGGTATTTATTGGTTTTATTTCATATATATATATATTCTTAAGAATGCTAAAAACAAAAAGGTGATTCCTGGGTAGACTCATGTTTAACTAGCAAAAATGCAAGAACACCAGGAAATATAAAACTATAAAAAGTTTTAATAAGTTAAAATACCAAGCTTTCGCCGGCAACTGCCAGCATTCAACTGGAAGCTACCCTGACGATGCTGGCAGTTGCCGGCGAAAGCTTGGTATTTTAACTTATTAAAACGTTTTATAGTTTTATATTTCCTGGTGTTCTTGCATTTTAGCTAGTTAAACATATATATATATTTTCTTTGACCACAAGAGGAAGCTAAATAACAGAAGAAGATAAAGCAACATTGTAACATTGTAAGCCAGACAGCGATTGCAAAAATTATTTTGGAGGCATATTTAAAAAAAACAATTCACTTTATAGATCAACTATGTTTCAAAGATGTCACGAAAGAGGAGCAAGAGGAACAAATTACTCAAGTCATTTGAAGAAAGGTGAGTAATCTTTGCAACCAAGTTCAGAAAATTATCACACAACTGTGTCTACTGCGCGAACATTTGACAATACCAAGGCCTTAACTGTAATTTTGGAATATAAATCTAACACCAACAGTGACTACTATGAAGATGGTTTAATTGCAAGTCCCCCAGTGCAATTGAAAGAAGAGTTGCAAGTAAATCTACAATCCTCAACAGAACAAATTTAGTATTGCAACTTCAAAATTGAAATGGAAGTTGACATATTTGTTTTAAAAGTCATATTGGAGAATCTCCTGAGAAAAAGATAGTTGTATATTCATTTACTAGACATTCTGAAGAAGAAAAGATTTTATTATATGAGGACATGCTGGAGGGAGTGACTTAAATTTAATAAGTTAATTGGAGTCCACATGGGTTTTCTATTGGTTTGACATATCTAATTAAAACAAAGTTCCAACACATTGTTTTGTGCTTATAAAGTCAGTTTGAAAATACCGCAAGGAGGTTGAGGGGTTGGTGAACTGGTGTAAGGAAAACAGCCTAGTTTTAAATACCAGAAAAACCAAAGAGATCATTGTCGATTTCAGAAAAGGCAGGCACAGCCACACTTCTTTGTGCATTAATGATTCACCTGTGGAGATGGTTACCAGCATCAAATTCCTGGGTGTGCAGTTAACGAGCAGGCTGGCTTGGTTGCTCAACAGTGAGAAGCTGGTGAAGCGGGCACAGCAGCGCCTGCATTTTCTACATTGCATGAGAAAAGCACATCTTCCTTCCCCTGTCCTGACCACTTTCTACAGGGCAATGATCGAGAGCATCCTGTCATACAGCATCACAGTCTGGTTTGGAAGCATCACTGCTTCAGACAGGAAGGCGGTTCAGAGTGGTGAGAATGGCTGAAAAGATCATTGGCAGTTCCCTCCCTCCCATCCAGGACATAGCTCAGAAGTGTTGCTTGAGCAGGGTCCGTAAGATTATCTGGGACACTACACATCCTCTTCATGACCTGTTTTCCTTGTTACCTCCTGGGAGGAGGCTTCGTGGTATCCGTAGAAGAACATCCAGATTCAGCCATAGTTTCATTCCATACAGCATTAACCTTGTGAACTCTCAAGCTTCCTCCTTCCATTATACATTCAAGATGGACAGTATTTAATATTTATTTGTTATGTATATGTAGCGGTGTGGGTCTATACATATGTTGTATATAGTATATTTAGGTGTGTGTCATGTATGTGTTTCACTTTGAGAGCGGGCAACTAAATTTCAGTTTTGATGTGTGCCGTTGTGCCCACAGTAAAAAAAAAATGACAATAAAGGTTATCTATCTATCTATCTATAGTGATTTTTGTTAATACAGATGATAATAGTCTAGAAAGTTTAATAAGTGTAAATAGAAATATATATCATTTCCCACAACAGGGAAAAAATGGATTTGGTTAAGATAGCAATGTAAACTCTTTTAAACAAAGAGATTTTATTTGGTGTTGTTTCTAGTAGAATATTACTTCTGGTTTTATTGCTTGAAATAGAAAAAATGAAATTTAGAATTTAGTTTGAAGATTTAATAACTGTGTAGTTATAGAACTCATAATTATAGGTAATGTAAACAGTTGAGGCTGTAATTGTGTTAGTATTTTGCTGTGTTGGAAAGAGTCAGAAGTCAACATCTTTTTTTTTATCCTGCACTTCCCCCTCTCTTTTTTAATCTTTATTTTCATTGTGTTTTATGCTATAATTAACCTAGTAAATCCTGACCTACTTTGCCGTACAATACTACACTAGCCTTACTCACACCCTTGTCCTATCCCTTATGGATTTCTCGAAGTTGCATTACATGGTGCTGTCCTGGAAGGACTCTGAGCATCTCAGTTTGTGCAAAGTGCAAAATCCCATATGTTCAGTTGGAAGATGCAATGCCACCACTTCAGGAGCCACACTTGCTTTGCTTCCAAGTGCAATTCAAGGCATTGCTGATCACTTATAAAACCCTATATTGCTGTGGGCTTGGGTATCTTCAGAATGACCTATTCAGAAAGAGAATGCTCCCTGAAGGTCTCCACCTACCAACAGATGCAGTCAGAGAGGGCTCCAAAGGTGACTGTCAACTCTACAATGAGCATGGCTGCAGCCATTTTTTCTTCTCATTTTAGGTTGCCACATAGAACGGAGGTGCTTCATTAGTCAAAATAATCTTCTGTCCTATGGGAACCAAGGTCATCTTCTGCTCCCGAGGCCAGGGACTGGGTGTTGCATAAAAAGCCCGCCAAATAAGTATATTGGGGAACGTAGTTGTGTGGTTTTATGGGTGGGACACTTAACTTTGTAGTTTGGCAATACTTACTTGTGTATTCAGACTTGGTTTCACTTTTAACTGTGCAGATAATTTGTAACTAATAAACACATTATTTGAGGAATTTTCAAGCCTCAGAGTTCTGCTTTATTGTCTCTGTCTGTCGGAACCGTGACAGTGGCATTTTGTGTGGGTACTCCCCTCCTCTAAAAGAGCTTGCACTCAGGGGAAGGGAGCCCCCACTCTCATGGGTTTCTGGGAGCTTATAAAAGCTTGGCTATTTCAGAAGGCCTTTGAGACTGGACTGTTTTGGAACTCCCTCGGCGAGGAACAGAGTTATTATGCATGCTGATTCACTGGTTTTAATATACTAAGTTTTGTTGTATATTATTGCATTTATTTTATTTTTGCATTGGCTTTGTTGCTCTTGTACACTCCTTAGTCTTTCAACTGAAACAGTATATATATATTTATAACTAAATAAATAAGGTATATGGGAGGAACCACGTGAAGGATGGGCTTCAGAAAGGAAAAAAAGCAAGGCTCATTTAAACTGAAAACAGAGAGAAAGCAAGCCAAAATTATAATGAGCAAAATAAATTAGATAAGAAGACAGATGATAGACAGATATTCACTCTGTGTAAAATGTTGTGGCAGGCAGCCAACCCTGTAATATTCCAGATGCCACCACTGCTGCTGCTTAGATTTAGCAAATGGCAAACGAGAAAGAAAAAAGAGGTGTGGATTGGGAGGGCCTGGAGCAAGTGACACAAAGAAGAGAAAGGTTATTGCCCATCCCATGGGGGTAGCTGAGGGAAAAGAGACCATCACCAATCTGGCAATGCTGCCATGGAAAATGGTGAGTGTGTGTGTGTGTGTGTGTGTGTGTGTGAGACAGAGAGAGAGAGAGAGAGAGAGAGAGAATGCTTTCCTCAGCTTCTGTATTTTTGGAAACTGGCAGTGCCAACCAAGCTCACTTGCACAACTTCCTCCAAAATGGAACTGAGGTGACACCATCTGGGCAAGGGGAGGGGATGGGGGGGGGGGTTAGCACTTGTTCTTTCTCTTTGCAGACTGGCTCTGGCAAGTGCCAAAAGAGTTCTTGTTAATCCATGACATACTGTGGCGGTTTGGGTGCCAAGCATGTATTTGGGCTACAAAATCTACCCTTTTCCCAATCTGACTACCACACTCTTCCTTTCCAGCATTCTCAGCATGGGTCCGTTCGTTTGTCCTAATGGAGTAAGGCAAAATCCTGCACTCACTACCCTTGCCCTCCTGCTTGTGCCCTCAAACCTGCAGCAACCATTTCTTGCAATCAGAATTAATTATGTAAACCAGGGAGATTTGCATAACATGATTAAAAGATGCAGCTTTCATTCTGGGTTGGAAGTAGATGAGGTTTTCCTCTCTCTCTTCTTTTCCCTTCCTTTTTGTTTTTGCCAGAATTAGATGGTTCTCACCTGGCCTGCTAAGAAAGAAAAAAGGATGGAAGGGGTGTCAAGGCCAGAGCAGAGCTGTGGTGGCTCTCCCTGAATCGAAATCTGGAACTGGAACATCTGAGCAAGAGGTACAAGGTGTCACTTGCTGAAAATGGGAGCTGTGACCAAGATACAGGCTGCTTGAGGCAAAGAACAAAATGGCACTCTCTCCTCTTCTATGCACAAAAGCTAAGAAGACTGACTCAGAAAAATCAGAATAACAGAGTTGGGAGGGACCTTGTAGGTCATCTAATCCAACCCCCCACCCAAGCAGGAGTCCCTACACCATTTCTGACAGATGGCAGTCCAGTGTCTTCTTGAAAGCTTCCAGTGATGAAACTCCCAAAACATCTGAAGGCAAACTGTTCCACTGGTTGATTGTTCTCACTGTCAGAAAATCTCTCCTTGATCAGTTTCCATCCATTGTTCCTTGTCTGGCCTTCAGGTGCTTTGGAAAACAGGTTGATCCTCTCCTCTCTGTGACAGCCCCTCAAATATTGGAACACTGCTATCATGTCTCCCCTGGTCCTTCTCTTCACTAGACTAGCCATGCCCAGTTCCTGTAACCGTTCTTCATATGTTTTAGCCTCCAGTCCTCTAATCATCTTTGTTGCTCTTCTCTGCACTTTTTCTAGAGTCTCAACATCTTTTTTTTTATAGTGTGGAGACCAAAATTGGTTGCAGTATTCTAGGTGTGGTCTTACTAAGGCTTTATAGAGTGGTATTAGTACCTCACATGATCTTGATTAAATCCCTGTTAATGCAATTTAGGATTGCATTGGCTTTTTTGGCTGCCACAGCACACTGTTGGCTCATATTTAATTGATTGTCCACTAAGACTCCAAGATCCCTCTCACAGTTACTGCTATTAAGCTTGGTTTCACCCAATCTATATGAGTACTTTGGTTTTTCTTGCCTAAGTGTAAGACTTTACTTTTCTCTACATTGAATTTCATTTTGTTAGATAGGGCCCAGTGTTCAAGTCTGTCAAGATCGATCTGGATCTTGAGCCCATCATCTAGGGTGTTGGCTATTCCTGCCAGCTTAGTGTCATCTGCAAATTTGATAAGTTCCCCTTCTATTCCCTCATCTAAGTTGTTTATGAAGATGTTGAAGAGTACTGGACCTAGGACAGAACCTTGTGGTACCCCACTGCTTACTTCCCTCCATGTAGACATAGTACCATTAAGGACTAATCATTGAGTATGGTTTGGCAATCAGTTAAAAATCCATCTGGTGGTGATGCTGTCTATCCCACTTTTTCTTAGCTTTCCAAGAAGTATGTTGTGGTCTACTTTGTCAAATGCCTTGCTGAAGTCTAAGTATACTATGTCCACAGTATTTCGCTGCTCTACTAATTTAGTTACTTGGTCAAAGAATGAAATAAGATTGGTTTGGCATGATCTGTTTTTAACAAACCCATGCTGGTTTCTAGTTATAACCTTGTTTGTTTCTAGATGTTCGTAGATCTGTTTTTTGATTAACTTTTCCAGTATCTTCCCAGGTATTGATGTTAGGCTGATTGGTCTGTAATTTCCTGGGTTTTCCCCCCACTTTTTTTGAAGATGGGAACCACATCAGCCCTTTTCCAATCCTCAGGTAGTTCCCCAGTGCTCCAGGATTTTTGAAAGATATGGTACAGTGGTTCTGAGATGACATCTGCCAGCTCCTTCAGAAGCTCTTCCCAGCGAGCTCTGGGCACTTTAAATGCAATGGAGGTCCAATCAGCAGGGCCTCAGCTACTTTCCTCCTCCACCCTCCTGCTTTTTAATTCACAGATTTTAGGTCTTTCCAGCAAGCTCTGGGCACTTTATTTATTTATTTATTTATTTTTTGTTCAAGATTTTATTGGTTTTCTTTTGTATACATATGTTAATTTTTCCAATCAACAGGTTGTCTGGGATTGACTATGCTAATACATATTCAATTCCTAATCCTTCATTCTTTCCTCTAACCAACGGTAAAATAAATCCCAAATTTGGTAATAGTCTGTGTCTTCTTTGTCTTTCAATCTCCTAGTTAATCTGTCCATCTCTGCATATTCCAATATTTTCCTGATTATTTCTTCTTCTGATGGCAATTCTTCATTCTTCCAATGTTGTGCGAAGATTATTCTCGCTGCTGTAGTGATGTGTAAAATTAAATATAAATTCTGCTTATTAATATTTTCAGGCATTATGCCTAGTAAAAAAAGTTCAGGTTTAAAATCAACATGTTCACCTAATATTTTTTCTAACCACATATGTATCTTTCTCCAGTAAACCTTAGCTTTTACCACATGTCCACCAAATGTGATAATACATGCCTATATTATGTTTACATTTCCAGCATCTATCTTGTGAGGAAAAATGCATGCGCAGCAAACTGCCATGCTTTCCCCCCAAAAAACCTCATAACCTTTTGATACCCTTTGTCCCAATGAAGCAGCCAGAAGGTCATACCCTTTTGACTTAATGCCTTACCTACCTAAATAGATAATATGCTTAAGTTACTTCCTATCTCTTCCTGCCTTTGTTAGTTCCTTCTCCTGTTTGCTCTTTACCTGATCTTTGACCATGTAATGTGTTACTAGAAAATAGTTGCTTACATGAAGACATTTTCCAATGAAGAAACCTTTGTCAGCATTTAATGGTAAAGCCTATGTATGTAACAAGTATATAAGAAGCAATAAACTCAGAGTTTGTCAAGCTGTGTCCTGCAGCTTCAAACCTCTGCTCAAGACATCCCTGCGTCTTTTTCTTAGCGTCTTACATCTGGCCCCTGAACAGGGACAGCCCCCCATGGAGCAACTAGGACAGCCCCCCCCTCCGGGGAAGAGCGACAGCCAACATACTTACTATCATCTGGAATAGACCCCTAAGTGCACTTTTGTCCTATGGGACCCCTCAGTGGTAAGTATGGGTCGCAAGTTATCTCAGCACCAGCAGAAACAGGCATAGGAACTCAGATTCCTGCTACATAAATCAGGCGTGACAGAGCCTGAGGCAGACATAAGGAAGCTGGTGGATAAGGTAGGGAAACATTCCCCTTGATATCCTAAGCGCTGGACACTTAGGTTATGAGATTGGGAAAAGATAGGGCATACTTTACATCTTGAATCTCGGGCTCCAGTACAGGTATTACATCAGTGGCATCAGTGCCATCAAGCAGTGGAAAAATTTGGCTTAGATGCTTCAGCAGGGCAACAATTAACTACAAGCCCCACACCTGATTAGGATCAAGTAAAAACAGTGCCTCCGAAAGCATCTTTAATTGGATTTTCAGCTCCTTCTGAAGAGGCTAATTCTTTTGCCTCCTTATGGCCATCATACACCCCCATAAGGAAAATATTAGAGGAACAATCTTGAGGTAGAAAAAATATATATGGGGAATGTCAGAGGAATTTAAAGAAACAAATTAAATCAAAATGTACTCCTCTGCAATGTAATAGTAATAGTAGTAAAGTTGGAAGGGACCTTGGAGGTCATCTAGTCCAACCCCCTGCTCAGGCAGGAAACCCTACACCATTTCAGACAAATGGCTGTCCAGTCTCTTCTTAAAAACTTCCAGTGTTGGAGCATTTACTGCTTCTGGAGGCAGGCTGTTCCACTGATTAATTGTTCTCACTGTCAGGAAGTTTCTTCTTAGTTCTAGGTTGCTTCTCTCCTTGATTAGTTTCCACTCACTGCTTCTTGCCCTGCCTTCAGGTGCTTTGGAAAATAGCTTAATTCCCTCTACTTTATGGCAGCCCCTGAGATATTGGAATACTGCTATCATGTCCCCCCTTGTCCTTCTCTTCATTAAACTAGACATACCCAATTCTAGCAACCGTTCCTTATATGTTTTAGCCTCCAGTCCCCTAATCATCTTTGTTGCTCTTCTCTGTACTCTTTCTAGAGTCTCAACATCTTTTTTACATCGTGGTGACCAAAACTGGATGCAGTATTCCAAGTGTGGCCTTACCAAGGCATTGAAGAGTGGTATTAATACTTCACGTGATCTTGATTCTATCCCTCTGTTAATGCAGCCTAGCACTGTGTTGGCCTTTTTGGCAGCTGCAGCACACTGCTGGCTCATATTTAGGTGATTGTCTACTAGGACTCCGAGGTCCCTCTCACAGTTACTACTATTGAGCATGGTGCCACCTATGCTGTACTTGTGCATTTGGTTTTTCTTGCCTAAATGTAGAACCTTGCTTTTTTCACCATTGAATTTCATTTTGTTAGTTAGTGCCCAGTGTTCAAGTCTGTCCAGATCCTTCTGTATCTTAAGCCTGTCTTCTGGAGTGTTGGCTATTCCTGCCAGCTTGGTGTCGTCTGCAAATTTGATGAGTTCCCCATCTATCCCTTCATCCAAATCATTGATGAAGATGTTGCAGAGCACTGGGCCCAGAACAGAGCCCTGGGGCACCCCACTACACACTTCCCTCCATATAGATGCAGTTCCATTGAGGACCACTCGCTGAGTACGGCCGGTCAGCCAGCTACAGATCCATCTGGTGGTGATTCTGTCTACCCCACATTTTTCTATCTTATCAAGTAGTAGGTTGTGATCTACTTTATCAAATGCCTTACTGAAGTCCAAGTAAATTATGTCCACAGCATTCCTCTGATCCACTAATTTTGTCACTTGGTCAAAGAATGCAATAAGATTTGTCTGGCATGATCTATTTTTGACAAACCCATGTTGGCTTTTAGTAATGACTTTGTTTGCCTCTAGGTGTTCGTTGATTCGTTGTTTGATTATCTTTTCCAGGGTCTTCCCAGGTATTGAGATCAGGCTGATAGGTCTGTAATTTCCTGGATCCATTTTTTTCCCTCTTTTGAGGATGGGAACTACATCAGCTCTTTTCCAGTCCTCTGGTAGTTCCCCTGTGTTCCAGGATCTTTGAAAAATATAGTGCAGTGGTTCCGATATCACATCTGCCAGTTCCTTGAGAACTCTGGGGTGTAATCCATCTGGTCCTGGTGATTTGAACTCATCTAGGCTGGACAGGTGCTCACTTACCATTTTCTTGCCTATCTTAACTTGTGTTTTTATTTTGTTTTTTATGGCACTATTTTTGATAGGTTGGTCTATTTTTTCCCTTTGTGTAAAGACAGATGCAAAAAACGAGTTAAATAGTTCTGCTTTCTCCCTGTTGCTTGTCACCTTCTTGCCACTTCCACCCACTAATGGACCAATCATTTCCTTCACTTTTTTCTTGTTTTTTACATGTTGAAAGAAGCTTTTTTTGTTATTTTTGACTTTGGTCGCAAGCCTTAGTTCATTTTGAGCCTTGGCTTTCTTCACTTCATCTTTGCAGGCTTGGGCTATTTACTGATATTCTGACTTAGTTATGTTCCCCTCTTTCCATTTTCTATACTTGTCCTTTTTATCTTTCAATTTGTCAGAGAGTTCTTTATGCAGCCATGCTGGTTTCTTTTGAGAGCTGTTGTTTTTCCTCTTTGTTGGTATTGTGCTAGACTGGGCTTTTATTATCTCATTTTTCAAAATTTCCCAAGCTTCTTGAGTTGTTTTCCCCTTGAGGATTCTCATCCATGGAATTCTTCCCAAGCCCTCTCTAAGTTTATTGAAATTAGCTCTCTTGAAGTCCAAGACTCTAGTTTGACTGTGTTCTATTGCTTGTGCTTCTATAATGTTGAATTCTAATATTGCATGATCACTTCCTCCCAGGGTTCCTATGGCTTCAACACCTTCTATCATTTCATCTCTGTTAGTGAGAATTAGATCCAAAATGGCTAATCCCCTAGTTCCCTTCCCTACTTTTTGGGAGACAAAGCTGTCTGCTAGGTTTGCCAGGAACCTGTTTGATCTTCCACTTGGTGCGGAGTTTGTCTCCCAGTTGATGTCAGGGTAGTTAAAGTCCCCCATTACTATTGTGATGTGCTTCCTACATACCTTAGTTAGCTGACTAGCAAAAAGTTCATCTATTTCCTCTGTTTGGTTGGGTGGTCTGTAGTATACACCTATGGCAATGTCATTCCCCCCCCCCCTTTTATATTGACCCAAATGCATTCAAGACAGTTTTTATCATTGTTGTGCTCTATTTCTGTGGAGATGTAGTTATTTCTTATATAAAGAGCAACTCCACCTCCTCTTTTATTTGGTCTGTTTCTTTTAAATAATTTAAATCCCTCTAGCTGTGTGTTCCATGTGTGGGTTTCATCCCACCATGTTTCCGTAAAGGCAACAATATCGTATCTGCCCTCATTAACCTGAATTTCTAGTTCACCCTGTTTGCTGTTCATACTCTGTGCATTGGTGTATAAACATTTGAGTCCTTTGTGAGTGGCCCTGTGTTTCCTTTCTACATAACCTGTGTGGTGCCTGAGTTCCCCTATTGTCTTACCACCTATTTGGTTAGTGCACTTTGTGTGGCACTCGCTATTAGAGGCTTCATTTTGCTTGATAGCAAGGTTGGTATTCTTGTCCACACACACATCTATGCTACATGCACTGATAGCCCTATAATTTTTAAATTGCCGGGGACAGGGTTGTTCCGTATCAATTAACTCCCTGTCCCCTCTCTTTAGTTTAAATTTCCCTCCAGAAAATGTGTTTTGAACAATTGGGATGTTTTGAAACTTCAAGTAGGTGTTAAGTTTAACCCTGTCAGACAATGTCTGATGGTGCTTTGTGTTGATGTGTAGAAGTATAAATAATCTTTAACAAGACAACATTGAAAAACTTTGTAAACCTCCGGTTGGCTAGTTTATCTGATAACAACTAAAGCCACGGAAGAAAAAGAAAGGAAAATTTAAAGAACTGAAAGCAAGTTTTTTTTCCCCGTTTTCCCCTTTTAATCTGGCTCTATTCAATTCCCCTTTGTCAGAGGTGAGGAGAGGAGGCTGCTACTTTTCCATCACCTTTCACACCTTCAATATTCCTTTTAGTCTTTCCCCAATGTCTTTTGAAGTTGCTGGGATAAATTGGAAGTAACCATAAATGTTCCCTTCCTTTTTAATTAAAAGGAGAGGCCTGTTTTAGCCTCAAACCCCAAATTGATGTGTGTGTGTTTTGTTTATGTATATGTGTGTATATGTGTGGCCACCCAGAACATTATGCTTGGTCTTGGAATGGTGAGAAAAATAGGAGATGATTAAGGGCCCTATTAAAAAAAACCACTTTTGGTTGGAATCACCTCATGATTTTTCTCGCTTCTTGCAGGACAAGTCATATGTTTAAATAAATGTTGTTTTAACAGTATTTATGTATATATGTTTGTCTGTGTTGTTCTGTGTTATTTCCAAGACTTGGAAGAGGGTCAAAACCCTCTCTGATAACATCACACAAAAAGGCCTTATTTAAAAATAAATGGTTTGCCTGGAGAAAGTATGAAATGAAATATTTGTATGTGGAATTGTTTATACAAGCAGTTAGAATGAAAATGAATGAATTAATTTGTTGATACCTAAGTGTGTGTGTTAGCCTTCAAACCCTATCCTCCACCCACTCCCTCCCAGGCTGTGAAAGAAATAGTAAACTGCAGATTTTATTGTTGTAATTGAAAAGTAATAGTAAGTGTTTGCATGAGAAGAGTCCCATGGAGAATGTGTGAGAGAATTTATGGAAAATGCATGTGAAGAAGAGAAAACTATTTTTTAGTGGTGAGAAGTTTGTAACAAAAAAAATTCCTGTCTCTTTTGTTTTTCAACTGGCTGTGTTGCTTTAAGAGCAAGAGAGAAAGAAAGAAGGGGGGGGGGGGACTGTTTGTTTTAAACTTTTTTTCCTCTCTGCTTAGAATTCCAGTTTGCAAATGGAGATGAAATTTAATACCCACTCTTGCAGTTTCAGATTACAAAGTTTTACTCGAAAGAAGAGACAGTAATTGTTGGACAATTTTGGGGGGGAGGAATTGTTGAGTTTAAATTGTTTAGTTACACCTATATATCCATCAATCAAAAGAAATGACTCTGAATTGTTTTACTTAAGTTTTGTAAATGTTTAACATACTTAATAGAAATTTATTTCCATCTGAATGGCATTTGATTAACTTGGAATTTGACTTATTGAGCAAAGGAAAACAACCTGGAGATCTTACTGTAGTTCTACTTGCAGCATTTGCCACAGTTGAGCAAATTAATGACATCTTGAGTACTCAATTTGTGGACAGAATTCCACATAAAAATTGTCATTTAACACTTTTTGATATTTCTTACTAGTAAGCTACTTACAGGAGTATTAACTGTGTTAGAAGTGCAAAAAGTATATTGTATTGAATGGCTTTACTTATCCCATCCCAAAATGTTTTATCTTTTATCCAGGTTGTTGCTGAAATAATAACCTTAGGACACAATCGAGCTTGTCCTTGAAATGGGACTGATTTAATTAATATTGTCCTTCCTATCCCAAAATTTGATTTTAAATTTTATTTTCAGAATAACTTATCTCTTCAGTGCTTTTTAACTGACTATATAGGTTGTATTTCATATCATCTGCCTACACTGCAGTGAAATCCTCATCACAACACTCAGAATTATCTGCTGCTATTTTAGCTTTCCACACCTTTTCTCAACAGACTTTTAACTTAATCTCTGACTCTCATTATGTGTGCCAACTTATTTTTAATTTTCCAGGTGCTTACATCACGCCCAGGATCTACCCCAATCTTATGGCTTTGTTTTTAACTTTACAGCAGCTATCCTTTGTTTCTCACATATGTATCAGTCCTTTAAAGACTGCCTTCACAAACAAATAAAAAAGGAGGGATCAAGGATACCTAATTTGGCATGGATAACTCGTCAAGTCAATAAAGTCCTAATAACTTTAAATCAGCTAAATATTTCTTTTCAAAAAACTACTGCCTACCAGCGTCACTTTCAGCAGAAAGCTGTGCTCCCTAATCCATTGGTATGTTATCAGCAATTGCCTGATAAAACCTGGTTAGGTCCAATTCCCTTACTAACTTGGGGGCGAGGCTATGCTGCTGTGCTTGCTCCTACAGGCCCTCTCTGGATTCCAGCCCATTGTGTGCGACCAGCCAAAGATGTCATGGCATCAAGTCCAATACTGGAAATGAAGCAGGTGACTCTTCAGACAGCACAATGTCCCTTTCGCTCTTGCCATCGCAGTCGACCAACAACCTGGGGCGATGTGAAAAATCTAACATCCAAAGCACAGATGGTTTTGCGGCAACAGGGAAAAGAACTTACACCAGAGAATTTATGCGCTGCCATATTTGTGGTTTTGACTGCAAATTCCTTAGTCATTCTTTGCCTCTCTTTCCTTCTTAATTGCTGTGTGGGGGCTCAAGCTCTCCCATCTCATCCTTTAGAATCACAGATGAAATATAATATTTGGGTGCAATTAGCTAATGTAACACAAGTGACAGACCTTTGTCTTTCTGAATCATATGATATGGAAAATCTACTCTCTACCTGTCTTATACCTTTGTGTGTTCCAGCTTCAGTTTTTTTAAAAAAATTATACTGGTTTAAGCAATTTTCTATCAGACAATGAATTTCATTATGCAACTATGTCAAACTGAGTTCCTGCTTCTTATATGTTACCCTTTGATGCTATTGTTTTGCATACACCAATTGTAGCTGTGCCTACAAATCTTACTTGTGCAAAAATTGTCAATTGTACTACTTCGTCTAAAAACCCTCATTGTATACATGTCAGTCAAAGAATTTTAAATTGTACCTCCTTTCAAGAGGTATCCTTTAATGATGCACATATATGGTTATTAAATGTCTTTTTTTCTCTACTTTCAATTTTCCACACTAAACTACCATTAACTTACCTCAGGAACAAGTTATGTTTTGTATAAACAAATGCATAGTTATATGTCCCCTGTCTAAGACCCACTAACTACTCCAGCTTAGGATAATGTCCTCACTAATAAAATAGAGAAGAGTGAGATGTGGGGAAAAATGCATGCGCAGCAAACTGCCATGCTCCCCCCCCCCCACAAACTTCATAACCTTTTGATACCCTTTGTCCCAATGAAGCAGCCAGAAGGTCATACCCTTTTGACTTAATGCCTTACCTACCTAAATAGATAATATGCTTAAGTTACTTCCTATCTCTTCCTGCCTTTGTTAGTTCCTTCTCCTGTTTGCTCTTTACCTGATCTTTGACCATGTAATGTGTTACTAGAAAATAGTTGCTTACATGAAGACATTTTCCAATGAAGAAACCTTTGTCAGCATTTAATGGTAAAGCCTATGTATGTAACAAGTATATAAGAAGCAATAAACTCAGAGTTTGTCAAGCTGTGTCCTGCAGCTTCAAACCTCTGCTCAAGAAATGCCTGCGTCTTTTCCTTAGCGTCTTACACTATCTGACATATTTTTAAACATTTTTGCTAATCTTGCTGGCGGTAAGTGCCATCTATAAAACATTTTATACAGGTTTTCTTTATATGGGGTTGACATTGTTAGTTTGTAGTTTCTCTCCCATAACATTTGCCACTTTTCTAATTCTATATTATAGCCAAAGTTTTTTGCCCATCTTATCATTGTTTCTTTAACTTGTTCGCTTTCCATTTCCAAAATTAACAAAAAATTATACATTTTCTTAATTAATTTCTCGTCTGAAGTTAACAAAATCTTATTGATCACAGTTTGGTCTTTATAAGATCCATACATTTTCACATCTTTTTCATATCTATTTTAAATCTGTAAATATGCCCACCATGACAGGTTGATCCCCTGATTTTCCAGTTCTTGCTTAGATTTTAAATTCCCATCAATATTTAGAATATCTCTATATGCCCATATTTTTTCAAAGTCTACCAAGATCGGGTGTACAAATGCCTCCATCGTTGATAACCACCCTGGAATTTTTAAGTATATTTTAGCTTTAATTTTTTCCCATACTGTTAACAAGGCATTTCTTATAAAGTGATTTTGAAAATACTTATGGGCTCTATTTTTCCCATACCATAAAAAATCGTGCCACCCCAGTTGTAGATCATGTCCCTCTAAATACAACAACCTTTTGTTTCTAAAGCATTATCCATTCTTTCACCCATGTTAAAACAGATGCTTGATAATACAACGTCCATTCCGGCAGGCCAAATCCTCCATTTTCCTTAGCATCTTTATTTATTTATTTTTTATTTTTTTATTTTTTATTAAAAAGTTTTATAAGTTTTACAAAAAGAACAAAACAATAGAAAAACAAAAAACAACATATACAAAGAAAAAACTAAACATTACACAACAAAACCCCCCTTCCCCAACCCCCACCCAAACACCCCCCCTTCCCCCCCCCCAGAGCTTCCCAGAGCAGAATATAGGCTTAATTAAAAAACAATTAAAAAATTATGTTTATATATAAAAAAAAAATATAACATTAAAACATATATATATATATATATATATATAAAAATAAAGATTATGAAAAGGCTATATAATATTTTTTTATATCCAGTTTAAATTGTATAAATTTTATCCACTTATCCCAAACAGCAAGAAATTTCTCTTGCGTTTGTTCCTTTAAAAAAGCCGAAATCTTTGCCATTTCCGCCAAATAAGACACTTTAAGAAACCATTCCTGCAATGTAGGCAAAGATTCCTTCTTCCAATATTGTCCTACTAACAGCCTCGCAGCTGTAATCAAATTTAGCATCAATATAACCTCCTTTGTATCACAATCAATAACTATACCCAACAAAAATAATTGCGGAGTAAATTTTACCCTCCTTCTAAAAATTCTCTGGATATTCCACCATATCTTAATCCAAAATGCTTTTATCTCTCTGCACGACCACCAGATGTGATAATAAGTAGCGTCCATACAACCACATCTCCAACATTTAGGTTGTAAGTCAGGGTACATAAGAGACATTTTTTGTGGATCAAGGTGCCATCTATAAAACATTTTATAAAAATTCTCTCTTAAGTTCTGTGCTTGTGTAAATTTGACATTTCTGACCCAGATGGTTTCCCAGGTATCCAATGAAACTGGCTCACCAAAGTTCTGCGCCCATCTGATCATACAATCTTTAATTAGTTCCATTTCTGAATCCAATTCAACTAAAACCCCATAAATCCTCTTAATGTGGGTTTGTCTTTGATCCTTCACTTGCTTAATAAAATTTTCATCTTCTCTAAGAAAACCCACCTTACAATCCACCTTCCATCTATCTACTAATTGCCTATATTGGAACCAAGAATAAATAATATTTTCTTGTGCTAACTCTTCCCGTGATTTTAACTGCCAGTTTTGTCCATCCCATCTAAGTAACTGTCTATAAGACACCATATCCATTTTAGCACCCCTTTTTATTCCTTCTATCGCATGCCAAGGTATAGCCCATAATGGTACTTTAAAATCACTTTTATAATATTTTCTCCAAGTCCTAAGTAAAAAAATTCTTAAAATATGAGCTTTAAAAACCCAATCCATTTTTTTATTAAATATTAAATAGGCATGCCACCCAAAAAGTAAATCCCATCCCTCTAGATGGAGTATCTCAGGATTTGTCAAATTTACCCAGTCACTAATTAGTGTTAAAACCACCGCATCATAGTATAATTTCAAGTTCGGTGCCTTGAGTCCACCCCTCTCACGGAAGTCTTGCATAATTTTAAACTTAACCCTTGGCTTTTTCCCTGCCCAAATAAATTTGTTAAGGCCTTTCTGCCATTCGCTTAGATTAATCTCATTCTTCAAAATCGGTAGCATTTGAAACAAAAAAAGAAACTTGGGTAGAATATTCATTTTTATCACTGCAATTCTTCCCATGAGGGATAATTGCAACTTCTCCCAATTATTCAAGTCTTTCTGTACCCTAACCCACAACCTTTCATGGTTATTTTTAAATAGTTTTGCATTAGAAACAGATAACATCACCCCCAAATATTTTACCTTATTGACAATTTCAAAACCCGTCAAATTAACCAAGGTCTGCTTCTCCTGGCTAGTCATATTTTTAGATAAAATTTTAGTCTTGTTAACATTAATCTTAAAATCCGAGACCAAACCATAATAATGAATCAATTGTAATAACTTTACTACAGAATGAGTAGGTTGCGACAAAGTAACAACCAAGTCATCCGCAAAAGCTCTTAACTTGTATTCTTTTTTATTAACTTCTATTCCTTTAATTTCCTGCGACTCTCGAATTTTAATTAACAATATTTCCAATGTTAAAACAAACAACAACGGTGATAATGGACATCCCTGCCTGGTACCTTTCTCTATTGTGAAAACCTCTGACAACCCTCCATTAACAATAAGTTGTGCCGTTTGTTTTTGATATATTACCGTAAGAGCTTGTACTATCTTTTCACCAAAATTCATCTCTTCCATTACTCTTAACATAAAATGCCAATTCAATTGATCAAAAGCCTTTTCAGCATCTAAAAATATCAGCCCTGCGGGGACTTGGTTGTTCTTATCTAAATATTCTAATAAGTTGATAATTTGTCTAACATTATTTTTCATATACCTTCCAGTTATAAACCCAGATTGATCTTTATGCACAAGATGATGCACAACCCTCATAAGCCTATTTACTAAAATTTTTACAAATATCTTATAATCCACATTTAAAAGAGATATAGGCCTATAATTCTTTGGTAAAGTAAGATCTTGATCCTCTTTTGGGATCAATGATATAAAAGCACTACGCCATGAAGGAGGAATCTCTAGACCCTGTAAAATATCATTAAAAAGATCACCTAATGGCTGAATCATCTCCTCCATTAAAGCTTTGTAATAAACAGCTGTTAACCCATCCGTACCCGGTGCTTTCCCTGGTTTCAATTGTTGAATTGCTAACGCAATTTCCTCCTTAGTAATTAAGCCATTAATTTCCTGTTTCTGATCCTCTGTCAGTTTGGGAAAACTAGCCACGTTTAAGTATTTATTTATATCTAAAATTTGAACATTGGTAGATTTATATAATTTTGGGTAATACTCCAAAAAAGATTTCTTAATCAATTCCTTCTGAGAAACTAATTTACCCTGATAATTTATTTTATCTATTATTCTCTGTCTCTGTTTCTTTCTTAGCTGATAAGCCAACCATCTCCCTGGCTTGTTAGCATTACAAAATGTATTTTGTTTCATAAACAATAAGTTGGTTGCAGCTTGATCTGCTAACAACATATTAAATTGTGTCCTTAATAACTTTACAGATTCTTTAATATTTTCATCAGAAGGATTTAAAATCAAAGACTTTTCTTTTAATTTAATTTCATCTTCCAATTCTTTACGTTTCTGAGTCTGCTTTCGCTTATGATAATTGTTCATTTTTATCAAAATACCACGCATAAATGCTTTGCCTGCATCCCATACCATTGACATTGAAGTCCCCTTGTACATATTTAAAGCAAAATAATCCTTTAAACACTCCTTTAACTTTTGAACATTCTTTTCTTGTCTGAATAAATTTTCATTCACTCTCCAGGATCTTCTCTCCTCTTTTTCTTGAGTCAGCTCCATCCAAACTGGACTATGATCCGTCAGCGACCTAGGAAAAATCTTTACATTCTTTACTCTATTATATAAGTCCGTTGTAATCAAAAAAAAGTCAATTCTTGAGAAGGATTGGTGTCTATCTGAGAAAAAGGTGAAATCTCTCTCCTCTTGATTACATTCCCGCCAATAGTCCCTTAATTCCCAGTCCTCTTTCATGTCAAAAAAGGCTTTAGGTAATTTTGCATGTTTAAAAAAAGGAGAAGAACCTTTCTTGTCCCTTTGTGTATCTAAGACACCGTTCCAATCACCCATTAGTACCACGGATCTATAGTCCAGCAAAGTTATTTTTTGATGTAACAACCTATAAAATTGTTCCTGTTGCTGATTTGGTGCATAAAGTCCCACTATAAGTACTTTCTTACCATATAAGCCAAGTTCAATCATCACATATCTTCCTTGGGGATCCGATTCTACCAGACAAGCTGGTAAATTTTGCTTCACGTAGATAACAACTCCCCCCTTTTTCCCAGGAGCAGAAGATACAAAATGAGATCCCATCCTTAGCATCTTGTAATGTTTTCATCTTAATTCTAGCTTTCTTCCCCTGACCAATAAAGTTCAAAATTAATGAATTTAAATCTTGAAAAAAAATTCTCAAGTTTTATCGGAATTGTTTGAAATAAAAATAAAATCTTCGGCAGTGCGTTCATTTTTACTGTAGCAATTCTTCCTAGTATTGACAACTGCAGATTTTTCCATCTTTCCAAGTCTAGCTTTATTTGTTTCAATAATTTTGTATAATTATCTTCTTTTATTGATGAACATTTGGCTGAAAGATGGATACCTAAGTATTTAACTTTTTTCACTATCTGTACCTCTGTTTTCTCTAGCATTTGGCTTTTCTGTTTATCAGTAAGATTCTTAACTATTACCTTAGTTTTTTCTTTATTTATTTTTAATCCTGCCATTTTTCCATACTCTTCTATCTTACCCCATAGCTTAGGGATCACCTCTAAAGGTTCTTCCAAAATAAGTACTAAATCATCAGCAAATGCTTGTAACTTATATGTTTTGTCTTTTATCTTCAAACCTTTGATTTCTTTTTTTTTTTTTGTAAAAAAATTTATTTTCAATTTTACAATACATAACAATCTTACAAATACTTCAGATAAAAAATAAAACAAATTGATACACACCACATTCGGTCTTGCCCGCCCATTTCCCCCAAACCGCATCCCACCTCAAACCAACTTACTTCTTTCCCTCTTTTTCTTCACTCACCCCCTCTCCTCCTTCACCTCCACCTTCCTACTTACTTCTCACCTTCTTCTTCTCCCTCTTGATGTGGTCCAGGGGAAATGCCCGAGCAGTTCCTCTCTCAAAATTAAAACATTAATATTATATACAATAAGACTATTTCTACTTTATCTGAACTACTTAAACTTCAACCCATCCACCCCCCACCCCCCTCCCCTCCCTCCCCCCTGACTTCCCAGAGCAAAATACAGGATTATGAAAACATATTAAACATAATCTATTTAAGTTTACTAATTATACAATGAACAAAATCATAAAAACCCTTAACTCTCTTCAAACTTTAACATCATAAGTTTATAAACAAAATCATTACTCATAGAATAAGTGAAACTTTGTACTTCCATATTTCTTCTGAACATATTCTATCCATCTTCTCCATACGTTAAAATATCTCTCTTGTGAATGGTCCTTTAAATAAGCAGAAATTTTAGCCATTTCTGCAAAATTAGAAACCTTAAATACCCATTCTTCTAAAGAAGGCAGAGTATCCTTCTTCCAATATTGACCCACCAGTAATCTTGCTGCTGTTATTAAATTCAACATTAAAATAGTTTCTTTAACATTAAAATCCACAAAAATTCCCAAAAGAAACAGTTGGGGAGTAAACTTAATCTTCCTTTTAAAAACCTTTTGAATGTTCTACCAAATCATAATCCAGAAGGCTTTAATAACTTTACAAGTCCACCAAACATGAAAATAGGTTGCATCCAAGCAACCACATCTCCAACATTTAGGTTGCAGGTTCGGGTACATACAGGACAGCTTTTTAGGATCCAGATGCCATCTATAAAACATTTTATAAAAATTTTCCCTCAAATTCTGGGCCTGCGTAAATTTAACATTTCTAGTCCAAATTACCTCCCATAAGTCCAATGAGATCAGTTCTTGAATATTCTGGGCCCATTTAATCATACAATCTTTAACTAACTCTGTTTCTGAATCCAATTTTATTAACTCATTATAAATTCTTTTAATATGGGCACATTTCTGATCCTTGATCTGA
Source organism: Crotalus adamanteus (assembly GCA_039797435.1). Taxonomy (NCBI): domain Eukaryota; kingdom Metazoa; phylum Chordata; class Lepidosauria; order Squamata; family Viperidae; genus Crotalus; species Crotalus adamanteus. The sequence goes on along the minus strand of CM077935.1, from coordinate 56,497,382 downwards.
ATTACCAAATTTTCATCTACTAAAGTAATTCCCACTTTCTTATCCAAAGTCCATCTCTGCACGATTTGCAAATATTGAAACCACGATTGTAAAATGTTTTCTTGCCTTAACACATCAGAAGACTTTAATTGCCAATCAGTGCCCGACCAAATAAGTAACTATTTATACGAAATGTTGTCAAAATTCACCCCCTTAGAAACCCCCTGGATTGCTTGTCCAGGGATCCCCCAAATAGGTATTTTATAATTTAACTTATAATAATATTTTTTCCAAACTCGAAGTAAAGCATATCTTAAAATATGTGACTTAAAGACCGAATCTACTTTCTTATCAAAAATTAAATATGCATGCCAACCATATAATAAATCCCACCCTTCAAGAACAAGAATATCTCTATTTGTTAAATTAAGCCAGTCACTTACTAAAGTTAAAGTGGCCGCATCATAATATAATTTCAAATTTGGTGCTTTAAGTCCACCTCTTTCTCGAGCATCTTGTAAAATCTTAAACTTTACCCTTGATTTCTTCCCGCCCCAAATAAATTTATTAATACCCTTCTGCCACTCATCCAGATTAGCATCCTTCTTTAAAATGGGTATCATCTGAAACAAAAAAAGAAACTTTGGTAGAACATTCATCTTCACAACTGAAATTCTCCCCAATAACGATAGTTGTAGCTTTTGCCAATCATTTAAATCTTTTTGAACTTTAACCCATAAGTGTTCATAATTATTCTTATACAATTTTCCATTAGATGTTGTAATATAAACTCCTAAATACTTAACCTTATTAACTATTTCATAACCGGTTGTTTCAGCTATAAAATCTTTTCCCTTCCTAGACATATTTTTCAATAATATTTTAGTTTTATTCTTATTTACCTTAAAACCAGAGACCTGTCCATACTGTGCTAAAATTTCAACCAAATCTTTGACCGAATCTGTTGGATGGGATAACGTCACAACCAAATCATCAGCAAAAGCTCTCAGCCTATAATCAATTTTACTTATTTTTATTCCTTTTAATCTAGATGAGTCTCAAATTTTAATAACTAAAATCTCCATTGTTAATACAAATAGCAAGGGGGATAAAGGACAACCCTGTCTTGTACCTTTTCCTATTTTAAATGCGTCTGTTAATCCCCCATTAACTATAATTTGTGCCGATTATTGTTGATAAATGGCCTTGAGAGCAGACAAGAATTTATCTCCAAAATTCATTTCCTCTACAACTTTCAATAGAAAATTCCAATCTAATTGATCAAAAGCTTTCTCAGCGACTATAAATATTAAAGCAGCAGGGATTTGGTTGTTCTTATCCAAATACTCTATTAAATTAACAATTTGTCTTACATTGTTTTTCATATATCTCCCCATTATAAATCCGGATTGGTCAGTATGAATCAATTGTTTCAAAACCTGCATTAATCTATTTGCCAGTATCTTTGCAAAAATCTTATAATCTGTATTTAAAAGAGATATAGGCCTATAATTTCTAGGTTGGGACAGATCCTGGTCATCCTTTGGAATTAATGATATGAAGGCCATTCTCCAAGATGGAGGTAATTCTGCTCCAGATAAAATATCATTAAAAAGTACCTTTAATGATTCTATCATTTCTTCAGATAACATCTTGTAATAAATCGCTGTTAACCCATCAGTACCTGAAGTCTTACCAACCTTCAATTGTTTAATTGCAAAAATAATCTCTTCAGAAGTAATTAAACCATTAATCCCATCACATTGATCACTCGTAAGTCTAGGAAAATGTGCTTCCTGTAGATATTCTTCTATATCTGAAGTTTGTATACTTTCACTAGCATATAATTTAGAATAAAAATCTAAAAAAGACTTTTTAATCAAATTTTGTTGGTAGACTTCTTTACCTTTATAAATTATTTTATCTATAATCCTTGATTTCTGTTTCTTACGTAATTGATAAGCCAACCATCTACCAGGTTTATTTGCATTACAAAATGTATTATGTCTCACATACCTCAAATTAGTTGCCATTTGATCTGCTAATAACATATTAAATTGCTCCTTCAGCAAAGTAATAGAAACTTTTAACTTATTGTCCATTGGATTTGATATTAAAATCTTTTCCTTACATTTAATCTCATCTTCAAGATCTTTACATTTCTGGGTCTGTTTACATCTGTGAGCATTATTCATAGAAATCAAAACCCCTCTCATATATGCTTTACAAGAATCCCATACCATTGGCATCGAAGTACCCTTATTCATATTCCAAGCAAAAAATTCCTTTAAATAACCTTTACATCGCTGTATATTCTCTTCATATCTAAATAAATTCTCATTCAACCTCCAAGACCTTCTAGTTCTTTCTTCCGATGAAATTTCCAACCATACCGGACTGTGGTCTGAAATTATTCTAGGAAATATCTTGATATTCTTCACCCTAGAAAGGAAATCACTAGTAACCAAGAAAAAATCAATTCTAGAATAAGATTGGTGTCTATCCGAAAAAAAAGTAAAGTCTTTTTCCTCAGTATTCCGTTCTCTCCAAATATCTCTAAGTTCTAAGTAAAAAAAAACTTTAGGAAGTCTTGCATGGTTAGAAACTTTAAAGGGACCCTTCTTATCTTTACTTGAGTCTAAAACACCATTTCAATCTCCCATCTTAATAACTGACTTATAATCCAAAGAAGTTAATTTCTGATGAATCAACTTATAAAAATATTTTTGTTGTTGATTGGGAGCATATAAACCAACAAGAAGAGTTCTCTTATCATTTATTAGTAAATCAATAATAACATATCTTCCTTGTAAGTCAAAATCAATTAACTTCGGTGAAAGCTCCTTTCTCACATAGATAACTACTACTCCTTTTTTCTGCAAAGCAGGAGCTATAAAATGTATCCCCAGCTGGGGATTAAACAAATATTTTTGATCTTTAGAAATAATATGAGTCTCTTGTAAACAAATAATATCATTTCTGTGTTGTTTCAAATAATGAAAGATTTTCTTTCTCTTCTGTGGTGAGTTAAGCCCATTAACATTCCAGGTTAGAAGCTTTGCCATCCTTGGCAGGATGAAGCCTTTGGAACAAAGCCTCTAGATTTACAGTCGATGATCTCTTTGGCCTTGCTCCTCCCACCGGCTCCGAAATAGACTGTGGTAAACTTCCATCATCTGCCTTTTGTTGTTGCTGTTGCTGTTGTTGTTGTCTTTCTCTACGTTTATAAGCAGCACGTGTAATTCTCTGTTCCCTTGGGTCTTCTGTTATTTGCAAATTCTGTTGCATAACTTCAACCAACATTTCTTCTCCCAAAGATGGCATTGAACCTACAGACAACTGTCCTTCTGCCTTGCTCTCATCTTTCTTTGATCTTGGAGATGGTGGTGGACTTGCTTTTAAAATAGTAACATAAAAATCTCTTGCTTTTGAAACTGTATTAAGACGGTATCGTGTACCGGCGTAAGTCACCACTATCCCCACAGGTATGTCCCATCTAAACTGAATTTGTCGCTTCTTAAGTTCTTCAGCCAAAAAACCAAAGTCTTTTCTTTTTCTAAGAATTTTAGAAGGTATTTCCTTTAAAACTATCACATCCTGAGCTGCAATCTGAAATCTTTGTTTATAGAAGGCCTGTATAATTTCATTACGAAGTGATTTTCTCGCAAAATAGACCACCACATCTCTTGGTAATTTCCTCTGTTTTGCAACCCACAAATTAACTCTAAAAATCTTTTCTATATCTTTCAACATTTCTTCGGGATCAATTTCCAAAATAGAGGCCAGTTCTGCTGCAATTTCTTCTCTCAAATTCTCCTTAATATTTTCCTTCAGGCCCCTTATTCTCAAAGCATACTCCATTTCTCTGTATTGTGACATTATAATTTCATTCTGTGTGACATCCACATTTTCTTCTATTTTTTCAACTCTATCTTGTAATATTTCAACATTACCGACCACTTCATCCACCCTGTCATCAATCTTTTCCACAAGGCCAGCAAGCCCTTGGAGTGCCAAAACAATATCTTTCCTGACCTCATTACTTTCTTGAGCCAGAAGCTCTGCTGTTTTTTCTAGTGATTTTTCCAAAGTCTTATCTAAAGCATCTTGTAAATCCTGAAGTATAAGTGCCTGAGGTGGGGGCGAAGGTGGAGAAGGTTTAGGTTTGGGTTGTTGTACAGTCTGAGTTACTGGAGAGGCAGTTGAAGTTTTAGAAAGAGAAGAAAGTCCAGGATGTTTTGAAGCCATTTAAAAAAAAAAGGGAGGGGTTTTCCCTCCCTTCCCTTTTTCAAAAAATAGTAATATAAGAACAAAGGAGAAGAAAAAGCAATTCCCCCTTAAAAAAAAGGGAATAAGAATTTTTCCCCTTTAAAATGAACCAAGTATATTGCATTGTTAAAACTTTGTTGCCAGTTTAAAGATAGTAAATAAAAAATAGAAAGTGAAAGTTCTCAAACAAAGAAAGTGACAAAGAAGGAGGATTCCTCCGCCATATTTCTTCACTCCAATTAGAATAGTAACAGGAGTAGATGTTAATTCAAACTGAGTTAGGTTTAAAGTAAAATCATCAATTCTTCTCTTCCTGACCGCTCTGTCTGCTTTTGAGTTAACTTACTGTTCCTATCAGATAGCAGCAGTGGAGGCAGCGTCTAGCTTCGTTCTCTTCGGAGAACAAAGGCATCCAAGGAAACGGAGCAAACCCAGACTCCGAGGGAGCTCTCACTTCATCTCCCAGAAAAAAAACCTGGGAAAGTTGTGAGGCTCTACCTCTATCCAGGCAGAAGCTCACCTCCCTCCCTTCGCCCGGGAGGAAAGTTTCAAGCCGCAAAACAGCTGATCGTCGCTGTTTTTGCCAGCTTTTACGATTTCCCGGGACGGGCAGCTGTTAAACAGCAGCCATCGGCACAGCGCAACCACAGGAAGTCCAAACCTTTGATTTCTGTGTCTTGTCTAATCCTTCTATTTAAAACTTCCAAAGTAAAGATAAATAATAATGGGGATAATGGACACCCTTGCCTCATGCCTTTTCTTATCTCAAAGTTCTTGGTATAGTCTCCATTCACCATCACATTTGCTGTCTGGTTGCTATATATTGTTTTTATCATATTTGTAAAGTTCTTTCCAAAGTCCATTATTTCTGGTTGCTGAATCATAAATTGCCAGGAAACATTATCAAATGCCTTTTGAGCATCTAAAAATATTAATGCTAATTGTTTCCCTGGATGTAGTTCATAGTATTCTAATATGTCCATTATCACTCTTAAGTTGTTTTTAATTTGTCTCTTTGGTAAAAAGCCGTTTTGATCTGGATGTATGAATTCAACTAAGTATTTTTTCAGTCTCTCTGCCATTATTGAAGTGAAAATTTTATAATCCACATTAAGTAATGAATTTGGTCTATAGTTCTTAATATACGTCAAGTCTGCGTCTTCTTTTCGTATTAAAGTAATGTTTGCTTCTATCCATGTATTTGGAAGTTTAGCCTCTAACAATAATCCATTACAAACATCCTTCAGTGGTTTGCTTAATATGTCTTGTAGATTTTTATAAAGTTCTGCCGGGAGCCCATCTGGGCCTGGTGTTTTCCCATTTTTTTGTCGTTTTATAGCCTCAGATATCTCCATCATTGTTATTCTTTCTTCTAACATAGTTTTAAATATCTCTGGAATTTTTGGCAGTTTACTTTCTTCTAAGTATTGAGCAGTTCTCTCTCTTGAAATCTCTTCTTTATCATACAATTCCTTATAGTATTCCTTAATTATCTTTTTTATTTCTTCATTTTTGAATTGTAAACAGCCTTTCTCATCTACTAAGTTATGTATTGTTTTCTTCTCTTTCTGTTTTTTAAGCTTATAGGTTAACCATCTTCCTCTTGCTCTCTTTATCTGTTCCGCCAATTTTTCTGAGTCCAACAAATTTAGCTTATGCTTTATTATTTCCATTTCTCTTTTCAAGGTCTTTTTCTGTGGGTTTCTTTGTAATTCTATCTCTAACTTTGTAAATTTTGCTTTTAGTAATGAATATTGCTGTCTTCTCTGTTTATTTTTCTTTGCCATATACGTTATAGCTATGCCTCTAAAATACTCTTTGGCTGTATCCCATAGATTTTGTAGTGATGTATCTTCTTCTTTATTTTCTTTAAAGAAGAATTGCATTTCTTTTTTCGCTAACTCTATAAATTCTTTGTCTTTTAGTATGGATTGGTTTAAAATCCATCTTGGTTTTTTTTGTATTCCTTTCCATATCACTTTTAGAGGATTATGGTCTGCCCATGTACCTATTTCTATCTCAATTTCCTGTATATCCATCCTCAATTCAGAAGTCATCCAAATCATATCAATTCTTGACCAGGATTTATGACTATTTGAGTAAAAAGTGTATTGTCGGTTTTGTGGATCAATTTCTCTCCAGACATCTTGTATTCCAATTTCCTCTGCCATATCAAAAAATGTCTTGGGTAATCTTCTTCTTACAGGTTTTCCTGTTTTGTTACTTTTGTAATCCATTATTCCGTCTACTATCGCATTAAAGTCCCCTATTAAACAAATATTTTGGTATTCCATTTCTATTAATTTCCTATGTAACCTTCGATAAAATTGTTCTTGATTGTTGTTTGGGGCATAAATTGCCACTAACAGTATTTGTTTTTGATGTAAATATATTTCAACCATTACAATTCTTCCTTCTTCATCTGAGTATACTAATTTAGAGTCTATTATTTCTTTAACATATATGGCTACCCCTCTTTTTTTGTTGTTGTGCTGATGTGTAATAAAGCTTCCCAATTTTTGAGTATTCCAATAGTTTATAATGTTGTTTTTTTATGTGTATTATATCTGTATTTAATTTCTGGAGTTTCCTAAAAAAATTATTTCTTTTTGATGGGGAGTTTAGTCCATTTATATTTACCGAATAAAATCCATTTTTTTCTCCATTTCCATTATTTATATTTCGGTCTAGTCGATGTTGTAATCTTTTGTTCTCTAGCAATTCCTTCCCCTTCACCCTTTTGCTCGTCTTTCTCCTTCTGGTATTCTGCTTGTGCCATTGCTCCTTGGGCCATCTCTCCTGTTTGCTTATCCCCTTGTTGTTGATACAGTCCTTCATCCAAAGTTACTCTATTTCTTACTTTGAAGTCTTCTGCTTTCCAAATTGAGTCCAGTCGATATCTTGTATTGTTCCAGTTTATTAGAATGCCTTCCAGCATTAGCCATTTGAAATTTATGCCTTTGGCAATCAGCTTTGTAGTTAGAAAATGGTAGTGTCTCCGAGTATCCCTTACCCTCTTGGGTATCTGCTTTAGGACCACAATTTCTTTATTTTTGTATTGTAATGGTTCCTCTCTCACTTTTCTCAGTACTTCATCTCTTGTTGTTTTCTTCATGAATCTCACGTGTACTTCTCTTGGTAGTTTATTTTTTCTTGCATAGCTCGAATTCATGTGGAATATTTGTTCTGTTTCGTTTTGCATATCTGCTCTATCTGTGTTTAAATGTTCCGCCAATAACTCAATAATCACCGTTTCTATGTTTTCTTCTCTCTCTTCAGGGATATTTTGGAATCTTAAGTATTGTTCCGCTTTTCCCATTTCTACCATTGCCATGGCCCATTCTAGCTCTTGATTTGTTTGTTCTAATTCTTCATTTTTTTGCAATAACATTTCCACCTTTTATCAATGTACTCAGTTTTATTTTCCATTTCCTGGATTTTCCATTCATTTTTGATAATCTTTTGATTTTGAGCTTCAAATTGTGCCTTTATATCCAGAATTTCTTTACTTACTTTCTCCAATTTACTTTGTGTCTCTTTATGATTTTTCTGCATCATCTCTGGAATCAGTTTTAATGAGGCCTGCGTTTGATCTTGAGCAGTATTTGCTTTTTCACTTTGCAACATTGTCCCAACAGAACTGTAAGGACCCACCCCACTTTGCATCTTAAGAAGACAGAACTCTTGGAATATTTCTTCCAACAGGCATCTTTATTAAGAGAAGATGGTTGCAGGCATTCTAGACAGGACCTGAGGGCCAACCCCTACCATTCAAGGTTTTAAGTGTTCCCAAGCAGCCTCCACCCCACCGTCCTTCCAGTGACAATCCCAGGCGTTACATTTCCACCCCCTTTTCCTCACGGCCGGCGGAAGGGAGACTTCAGAGACTAGTAGATGAAAGCTGATGGCCATATTGTTATGGTCAGTCCTCTTGGTGAGATCCACATTCAGTCCCTTTGAAGTTTTAATGAAGGAAGTGAGAGCCATAAAACCCCTTTGCTCATCCCCCTTCCCCTTCGTCGTATGACAGAATCCAGAGAGGGCAGAAATGGGGTTTTCCATAGTCGATAACTAGAAATGAAATATAATTGGATTCTGACATCCTGCCCCCTTAAAAATAAGAAAGATCCACCTGAAAATAAAACAAAACAGGTATAAAAGTTAGTCTGGCTTGTTAGGATACTCTGTGTGAAACTTCTTTAATAGCTTCGGGGCTCTGACATGACGTTTATGGACCCACTTGTTTTGTGAGGCTGGGAGGTGTTTCCATGCTACTAGGTACTGAGTTGCTCCATGATATCTCCTAGAATCTAGGATTTCCTTTATCTCAAAGTGTTGTTCACCCTCCACCATGATTGGAGGTGGGGGGGGGGTTGGCTGTAAAGGTGACTGATGCTGTCTTTTCAGCAAGCTGCAATGAAAAATTGGGTGTATTTGCCTGAGATTTTTGGGTAATTCTAATTCTACTGTTACTGGGTTTATGATTCTTTTAATTGGAAAAGGCCCTATATATTTTGGTCCAAGTTTTTAACAGGGTTTTAGGGATTTTAGGGATTTTGTAGATAAGCACACCATTTCTCCTATGATGAATGGTGTAGGCTCAACCTTTTTTTTATTGGCTTGTGCTTTGTATGCCTGCCTGGCTTCATCTAGTGCTTTTCTAACTATTGGCCAGGTGTTTTTTAATTGTTCCATCCATTCTTTCAGTGATGGGGTTGCCGGTTCGTTTGGGGTTAGTTCTGGCATGAGGTTGAAACTTTGACTGGTAGCTATTTGAAAAGGAGTGTAACCTGTGCTGGAGTGGACTGCATTATTGTAGGCAACTTCTGTGAAAGGGAGTAGGTCTGTCCAATCCGTTTGCTGGAAATTAATAAAGCATCTTAAGTATTGCTCAAGTACTGAGTTAGAACGTTCTGATTGACTGTTTCCTTGAGGATGATGACTAGATGACAGTCCCTGAGTGGTCCCTAAGAGGGATAAAAATTCCTTCCAAAATGCAGACGTAAATTGTACTCCTCTATCAGATATGATGCGTTGGGGTGCCCCATGCAATCTGTAAATATGCTGGATGAAACGTTTTGCTAAGGCTTTTGCGGTGGGAATCTTTTGGCAAGGGATAAAGTGCACCTGTTTGGAAAACAAGTCCGTGACCGTCCAGATGACAGTATTCCCATTGCTTTCTGGTAATTCCACTATAAAGTCCATGGCTATTTCCCTCCAGGGGGCTGAGGGATTTGCCACTGTTTGTAACAGTCCGGACGATTTCCCTTGCAACCTCTTTGCAGTTGCACACTTTGGGCAGCTGGCCACGTAACTTTCTATGTCCTTTTTCATGGATGGCCACCAAAATTGCCATTTAATTAAGCGTAATGTTTTTACAAATCCAAAATGCCCTGCTGATTTTGTGTCGTGGCAAAGCTGCATGAATGTGACTCTTTGGGTTGTTGGCATATATAAATTTTCTCCCACCCAAGGCAGCCCGTCTTTCATTGTGCACACGTGTTTATTTGTCTGGAACCATTCATCTGTTTCCAAACTTTTCCGGAATTCAATTCCGGTTTGGCTGCCCAGCTGTGGTTTTAATTTAGCTTGGGCTCTGGTGGTTACTGGCACTGCCAGTTGTGATTCTACCATCATCGGTTTAGAGTCGGTTGCTCGCGTGCTGTTATATTGGGGCATGCGAGATAGTGCATCTACCAGGAAGTTCTTTCCCCCTGGCAAATGCTTGAGCATAAATTGGAACTGGTGAAAATGCTGGGACCAGCGGGCTTGCTTGGGGTTGAGCTTCCTGGGTGTTTTTAGGGCTTCCAAATTTTTGTGGTCTGTCCACACCTGGAAAGGGATTTTGTTGCCTTCAAGGAACTGACACCATGTGAGTAATGACCAACGTATCCCATATGCCTCTTTCTCCCACACGGGCCAGCGCTGTTCCATTTCCGTGAGTTTCTTGGATGTATACGCACAGGGTTGCAATACCCCTTCATTGTTTTCTTGTAATAGTACAGCCCCCACTGCCACATCACTTGCATCCGCCTGTATTACGAAGGGCTTATCCATGTCTGGGTGCCTCAGTACTGGTTCGGCAGAAAAAAGTCTCTTTAATCTCTCAAACGCCGCTTGGCACTCCATTGTCCATGTTAGTGGCTGACTAGATTTTACTGAGGATGCTCCCTTCATTTTTAGTAAGTTCGTGAGGGGCAGGGCTATTTGGGCAAATGAGGGGATGAATTGGCGGTAAAAGTTTGCGAAGCCCAGGAAACTTTGCAGTTGCTTTCTTGTGCGGGGTGGTGCCCATTCTAATACTGCTCTGACCTTCTCTGGGTCCATTTCAATGCCTTGTGGGGATATGTGATAACCTAGGCAGTCTATCCTTTCCTGGTGGAATTTGCATTTCGAGAGTTTGGCATATAGGTGGGCAGCTCACAGTTTCTTTAAAACCGCTCTGACTAGGTTGACATGTTCCCCTTTTGATTCGGTGAAGATAAGAATGTCGTCTAAGTAAACCAGGACCCCCTTAAATACGTGCTCCCTTAGAACGTCATTGATTAATTGCATAAATACTGTGGGGCCCCCTTGTAATCCAAATGGCAAGACTTTGAATTGGTAGCACCCCATTGGGCAGTTAAATGCGGTCTTCCTTCATCCTCTTCCTTAATTTTCATGCGATAGTAAGCTTCCCTTAGGTCTAGTTTAGTAAAAAAAAATTCCCTTTCGAGAGGTGTGACAACATGTCCTTCATGAGGGGCAGGGGGTATAGGTTGCTTTCACTGATTGTATTCAGGGACCTATAATCCATGCATAAGCATAAAGAGCCATCCTTCTTCTCTCTAAAGAGGACCGGGGCGGCCACTTTAGGCTTGGCTGGCTCAATGAACGCCCTTTCTAGGTTTTTCTTTATGAATCTTTCCATTTCCTCCTTCTCCTTTGGGCTCATGGAGTATAATCTGGGCTTCGGGAGTTTTGCCCCAGGCTTGAATTCAATGGCACAGTCTGTGGGTCAGTGGGGGGGGGGAGCTCATCCGCCCTCTCCTCACTGAAAACTTCAGCAAGATCTCTGTATTCCTCTGGTATTTCTGGTAGTCCGTTTTCCTCTCCCATGGATGCTTTTTCTGTTCTTGATTCTGGTAGCCCCCTTGGGATTTTAAGTCCATAGGGTCCCCCTTCGGGAATTTGATTTCTGCCATCCTCCAATTCACCCAGGGGTTCCATTTTTTTAACCATTCCATCCCTAGGATCATTGGGCATTCCATGCCTGGGGTCACTACAAACGTAATGTCTTCCTCATGTTTGCCCAGGGAGAGGTGTATTGGTAAAGTGGCTAGGGTAGCTGGCACCCCCCCCCCTGCTATGGATCCATCTAACTGGCCAAATGAGATTGGTTGTTCCAGTCTCCTTGATGGAATGCCCAGATTCCCCACTAGCATTGGGCTAATGAGGCAGCGGGTGCAGCCAGAGTCTATTAAGGCTTTCACCTTCACAGCTTCAGGCATGGGGGGAATTAATATAGTCACTGTCTTGAGGATGGGTGTGATGGGTCCACTTACCAGGGGTTCACCCTCCGAGCTGTCGTCTGAGGCGTCCACCAGCCCTGCGGTGTAGGCTGGAGTTCTTTCCCCCTGATGAGCAGAGGTGCGGGATTCCACAGCCTCCATCATTCTCATGGCAGGTTCTTTTGGCTTAGCTGGAGACTTCCCGGATTTGCTGGCCGGTGATCTGTCTGGGTTGTGCTGGGGGGCTTTTGAGTGGCATTCTACAGCCCGATGCCCCTCTCTCCCACACTTGAAACACCCCATTTGCTTCTTGGTCGTAGCCGATGGTTTCACTGGTTCATGTGTCAACTCAGGCAGTGAGCGGCTCCATTGTTTTCCTCGGCGATGTCTCTTCAGTAGGTCGATCTCTGCTTCCTCTGTCAGGATGTACCATTCATCAATTTGGTGTGGGTCCCCTCAGGGCAGGCAAGCATCATATAGGTTTTAGTTTAGCCTGTCTTTGAAATGGCTAAGGAGGATGTCTTCTGGCCAGTTCAGTTTGCTGGCAATGGCCCGGAATTCTTGCGTATATTCGGCTACCAGGCGTTTGCCTTGCCTCATCGTTTTTATCCTTTAGCGGGCTTTGTGATCAGCCAGGGGGTCCTCAAATCGCCTTCTCAGAGAGGACATGAAACGGTTGAAGTCGTTGAGCTCTGGGGCATTGGAGTTGTGCAAGTTCACCACCCAATCTGCAGCCAGCCCATCCAGGGCAGATTGCACGATCGGGATACGGGCTTTGTCGCTGGGGATATGCTGCCCGTATTCCTCCATGTAGCTGAGGACTTGGGTTACGAAAAACCTCAAGCATGTCGGCTCCCCCTTCAATCTCACGTCCAGTGGTAGGAGTCTTTGAATGGATTGGTGCCTTCATTGTCAGTGGTAGTGTCTTCCATCCAGATCGCCATCTGCGGGTCGGCGGGGACTGGGGACTACTGGATCAGTAGACGTCCTCGGGGCTGCAGGATCCACTTCCCCCTCGGTGTCTCTCCCTTTGCAGCTCCATGAGCTGGTGCGGCCGTAGGGCTCAGAATTCTCCTCTCCTAGGGAGCTGAGGGTTCTCTTCAGCAGGTCGATAGCTTTCTATAGGATCCAGCCGGAGTACGGTGCCCAGCTCCCTTCCTCTTCACTTGCATGCAGGGATTTCTCCATCTCCTGCTTCCATTCTGGTTGGTTGCCCCCCCCCCCCCCGTCTCAGGGTCACCTTTCTTGAATTCTTTTCCCACTCGCCTTTCTTTCCAACGCCCATTGACCACCGAGGTTTGTGGTTACGTGTCTCCACCACCTCTTCTCCTGAGGAATCTGACCTCTCAGATCCTGACATCTGGCAGGGTTTCAGTCGGGGCAGCGGCTCCCTTTCCGGGGAGTTTTCTCCCTTCCCTGCTCCATCGTCTGACATGGTAATTTTTGCAAAGCCCCCCGGCAAGGTTCTCCCTTCCAGGTGGACTAATTTTGCAGGTCCTGTCTAATGTAAGGACCCACCCCACTTTGCATCTTAAGAAGACAGAACTCTTGGAATATTTCTTCCAACAGGCATTTTTATTAAGAGAAGATGGTTGCAGGCATTCTAGACAGGACCTGAGGGCCAACCCCTACCATTCAAGGTTTTAAGTGTTCCCAAGCAGCCCCCACCCCACCGTCCTTCCAGCAACAATCCCAGGTGTTACATTTCCACCCCCTTTTCCTCACAGCCGGCGGAAGGGGGACTTCAGAGAATAGTAGATGAAAGCTGATGGCCATATTGTTATGGTCAGTCCTCTTGGTGAGATCCACATGCAGTTGATTTGAAGTTTTAATGAAGGAAGTGAGAGCCATAAAACCCATTTGCTCATCCCCCTTCCCCTTCGTAGTATGACAGAATCCAGAGAGGGCAAAAATGGGGCTTTCCTTAGTTGATAACTAGAAATGAAATATAATTGGATTCTGACAAGAAGTCTGAGTTTTTGGGCTAGCTTGTCCAACAGAGGGCGCAGAAGAGGTTTTCTTCGCAAGTCTGGTAATATTAGATGTGCTCATTTTGTGGCTCACAGTATTAAACCAATCCAAAATGTAAAGAGGAGCCAGCTGTTATAAGGCAAGTCCACCTCCTCCAGTCACGTCTTAAATCTGAAATGTTCTCTTTCTCCAGATAGTGTCTATTTAGTTTTGGCCAGCATCAACAAGTATAGCTATAAACAATCTTTTCACTTCTAATCTCAAACCAAGGCACTGCTTTGTTCTCAGGTTTTGGTCAATGTCATTTGTAATGGAAACACTTCTTTCTCTTTTTTTTTCTTGGTACTATCGTTTCTTTTTTTTCCCACCACTAGATGTCCTCCTCGGCTTATTTATCAATCTCCGATACTCATAACAGCTTCCCCTTTTGTAAAGTTAACTGCCGCTTTTAAAAAGTCTCTCTGGGGGTCTTTACTCTTTCAGCATCTCCCCATAAGAGTCTCAACATTTTCAATCACAATGAGAAGGAAAAGACTTCAGCTCACCCAGACTCTGCTCCTTGTTGAAGATCAGCTGTTTTACATAGCTTGCCTTCCGGCTGGAGACAACTTGGGCTGCCTCGGCTCTCCCGGCAGCCTTTCTTCCGCGCCTTTACAGGGGGCTCAAGTTCGCTCAGATCAGTTGCCACCAGATCCAACCTCTTGAAGAATCCCTCTTTCTTCGTTGCCCCTCCAGGGCAACTTTCTGTACCTTTAAGGGATGCTGGGTGAAGAGAAACCGGACTGAAAAACTGGAGCCCCAGTTTTTCTCTGTCCCATTCCCTGCCAAAACCAAAAGCCTGCCGCTCTGGGAACTTTAAATGCAACGGAGGTCCAATCAGCAGGGCCTCAGCTACTTTCCTCCTCCACCCTCCTCCTCTTTAACTCACGGATTGTAGCTCTTCCCAGCAAGCTCTCGGCAGTTTAAATACAATGGAAGTCCAATCAGCTGGGCCTCAGCTACTTTCCTCCTGCATTTCAAGTAACAGATTGTTGCTCTTCCCAGCAAGCTCTGGGCAGCTTAACTGCAATGGTGGTCCAATCAGCAGGGCCTCAGCTACTTTCCTTCTCCACCCTCCTTCTTTTTAAGCCACAGATTGTATCTCTTCCCAGCAATCTCTGGGCAATTTAAATGCAACGGTGGTCCAATCAACAGGGACTCAGCTACTTTTCTCCTCCACCCTCCTCCTTTTTAACTCACAGTTTGTAGCTCTTCCCAAGAAGCTCTGGGCAGTTAAATGCAATGGAGGTCCAATCAGCAGTGCCTCAGCTACGTTCCACCTCCACCCTTCTCCGTTTTAACTAACAGATTTTTGCTCTTCCCAGCAAGCTCTGGGTAGTTTAAATGCAATAGAGGTCCAATCAGCAGGGCCTCAGCTACTTTCCTCCTCCACCCTCGTTCTTTTTAACCCACAGATTGTATCTCTTCCCAGCAATCTCTGGGCAGTTTAAATGCAACGGTGGTCCAATCAACAGGGCCTCAGCTACTTTCCTCCTCCACCCTCCTCCTTTTTAACTCACAGTTTGTATCTCTTCCCAGCAATCTCTGGGCAGTTTAAATGCAACGGTGGTCCAATCAACAGGGCCTCAGCTACTTTTCTCCTCCACCCTCCTCCGTTTTAACTCACAGTTTGTAGCTCTTCCCAGCAACCACTGGACAGTTTAAATGCAATGGAGGTACAATCAGCAGGACCTCAGCTACTTTCCTCCCCCACCCTCCTCCTTTTTAACCCATAGATTGTAGCTGTTCCCAGCAATCTCTGGGCAGTTTAAATGAAACAGTGGTCCAATCAGTAGGGCCTCAGCTACTTTCCTACTCCACCATCCTCCATTGTAACTCACAGTTTGTAGCTCTTCCCAGCAACCACTGGACAGTTTAAATGCAACGGAGGTTGAATCAGCAGGTCCTCAGCTACTTTCCACCTCCACCCTCCTCCTTTTTAACTCCCAGATTATAGCTCTTTAAAGCAAGCTCTAGGCAGTTTAAATGCAATAGGGGTAGAATAAGCAGGGCAACAGCTACTTTCCTCCTCCACCCTCCTCCTTTTTAACCCATAGCTTTTAGCTCCTCTCAGCAAGCTCTGGGCAGTTTAAACGCACTGGTGGTCCAATCAACAGGGCCTCAGCTACTTTTCTCCTCCACCCTCCTCCGTTTTAACTCACAGTTTGTAGCTCTTCCCAGCAAGCTCTGGGCAGTTTAAATGCAATGCAGGACCAATCAGCAAGGCCTCAGCTACTTTCCTCCTCCACCCTCCTCTTTTTTAACACACAGATTGTTGCTCTTCCCAGCAAGCTCTGGGTTGTTTAAACACAAGGGAGGTCCGATCAGCAGGACCTCAGCTACTTTCCTCCTCCACCCTCCTCCTTTTTAACCCATAGATTGTAGCTGTTCCCAGCAATCTCTGAGCAGTTTAAATGAAACAGTGGTCCAATCAGTAGGGCCTCAGCTACTTTCCTACTCCACCATCCTCCATTGTAACTCACAGTTTGTAGCTCTTCCCAGCAACCACTGGACAGTTTAAATGCAACGGAGGTTGAATCAGCAGGTCCTCAGCTACTTTCCACCTCCACCCTCCTCCTTTTTAACTCCCAGATTATAGTTCTTTAAAGCAAGCTCTAGGCAGTTTAAATGCAATAGGGGTAGAATAAGCAGGGCAACAGCTACTTTCCTCCTCCACCCTCCTCCTTTTTAACCCATAGCTTTTAGCTCCTCTCAGCAAGCTCTGGACAGTTTAAACGCACTGTTGGTCCAATCAGCAGGGCCTCAGCTACTTTCCACCTCCACCCTCCTACATTTTAACTCACGGATTGTAGCTCTTCCCAGAAATCTCTGGGCAGTTTAAATGCAACGGTGGTCCAATCAACAGGGACTCAGCTACTTTTCTCCTCCACCCTCCTCCTTTTTAACTCACAGTTTGTAGCTCTTCCCAAGAAGCTCTGGGCAGTTAAATGCAATGGAGGTCCAATCAGCAGTGCCTCAGCTACGTTCCACCTCCACCCTCCTCCGTTTTAACTAACAGATTTTTGCTCTTCCCAGCAAGCTCTGGGTAGTTTAAATGCAATAGAGGTCCAATCAGCAGGGCCTCAGCTACTTTCCTCCTCCACCCTCGTTCTTTTTAACCCACAGATTGTATCTCTTCCCAGCAATCTCTGGGCAGTTTAAATGCAACAGTGGTGCAATCTACAGGGCCTCAGCTACTTTGCACCTCCACCCTGCTTCTTTTTAAAACCCAGACTGTAGCTCTTTCCAGCAAGCTCTGGGCTGTTTAAATACAATGGAGGTACAATCGGCAGGACCTCAGCTACTTTCCTCCCCCACCCTCCTACTTTTTAACTCACAGTTTGGTGCTTTTTCCCAGTGACCTCTGGACAGTTTAAATGCAATAGAGGTCCAATCAGCAGGACCTCAGCTACTTTCCTCCTCCACCCTCCTTTTTTTTAACCCACAGATTGTATCTCTTCCCAGCAATCTATGCGCAGTATAAATGCAACGGTGGTCCAATCAACAGGGCCTCAGCTACTTTTCTCCTCCACCCTCCTGCATTTTAACTCACAGTTTGTAGCTCTTCCCAGCAAGCTCTGAGCACTTTAAATGCACTGGTGGTCCAATCAGCAGGGCCTCAGCTACTTTCCACCTCCACCCTCCTCTTTTTTAACTCACATTTTGTAGCTCTTCCCAAGAAGCTCTGGGCAGTTAAATGCAATGGCGGTCCAATCAGAAGGACCTCAGCTACGTTCCACCTCCACCCTCTTCCGTTTTAACTAACAGATTGTACCTCTTTCCAGCATACTCTGGGCAGTTTAAATGCAATGGAGGACCAGTCAGCAAGGCCTCAGCTACTTTCCACCTCCACCCTCCTCCTTTTTAAATCACACATTGTAGCTCTTCCGAGCAATCTCTGCCAGTTTAAATGCAATGGACGTCCAATCAGGAGGGCCTCAGCTACTTTCCTCCGCCAACCTCCTGCGTTTTAAGTCACAGTTTGTAGATCTTCCCTGCAAGCTCTGAGAAGTTTAAATGAAATGGAGGAGCAACCAGCAAGGCCTCAGCTACTTTCCTCCTCCACCCTCCCCTTTTTTAACACACAGATTGTTGCTCTTCCCAGCAAGCTCTGGGCAGTTTAAATGCAAGGGAGGTCCAATCAGCAGGACCTCAGCTACTTTGCTCCGCCACCCTCCTCCTTTTTAACCCATAGATTGTAGCTCTTCCAAGCAATCTTTGGGCAGTTTAAATGCAACGGTTATCCAATCAGCAGGGCCTCAGCTACTTTTCTTGTCCACCATCCCCCGTTGTAACTCACAGTTTGTAGCTCTTCCCAGCAAGCTCTGGGCAATTTAAATGCAATGGAGGACCAATCAGCAAGGCCTCAGCTACTTTCCACCTGCCCCGTACTCCTTTTTAAATCACAGATTGTAGCTCTTCCAAGTAATCTCTGGATAGTTTAACTGCAACGGTGGTCCAATCAGGGGGCCTAAGTTACTTTTCACCTCCACCCTCCTCCGTTTCAACTCCCAGAGTGTAGCTCTTTCCAGCAAGCTCTAGGCAGTTTAAATGCAACAGAGGTCCAATCAGCAGGGCCTCAGCTACTTTCTTCCTCAACCATCGTCCGTTGAAACTCAGAGTGTGAAGCTGTTCACAGCAAGCTCTGGGCAGTTTAAATGCAATGATGGTCCAACCAGCAGAGCCTCAGCTACTTTCCTCCTACACTCTCCTCCATTTTAACTCACAGATTGTTGCTCTTCCCAGTAAGCTCTGGGCTGTTTAAATGCAATTGAGAACGAATCAGTAGTGCCTCAGCTACTTTACACCTCCACCCTCCTCCAATTTAAAACAGAGATTGTACGTCTTTCCAGCAAGCTCGGGGCAGTTTAAATGCAATGGAGGACCAATCAGCAATGCCTCAGCTACTTTCCACCTCCCCCCCTCCTCTTTTTAAATCATAGATTGTAGCTCTTCCCAGCAATCTCTTTAAGTTTAAATGCAACGGTGGTCCAATCAGCAGGGCCTCAGCTACTTTCCTTCTCCACCCTCCACTGTTTTAACTCACAGTTTGTAGCTCTTCCCAGCAAGCTCTGGGCTGTTTAAATACAATGGAGGTACAATCGGCAGGACCTCAGCTACTTTCCTCCCCCACCCTCCTACTTTTTAACTCACAGTTTGTTGCTTTTCCCAGCGACCTCTGGACAGTTTAAATGAAATAGAGGTCCAATCAGCAGGACCTCAGCTACTTTCCTCCTCCACCCTCCTTTTTTTTAACCCACAGATTGTATCTCTTCCCAGCAATCTATGCGCAGTATAAATGCAACGGTGGTCCAATCAACAGGGCCTCAGCTACTTTTCTCCTCCACCCTCCTCCATTTTAACTCACAGTTTGTAGCTCTTCCCAGCAAGCTCTGGGCAGTTTACATGCAACGGTGGTCCAATAAGCAGGGCCTCAGCCACTTTCCTTCTCCACCCTCCTTCTTTTTAACTCCCAGATTGTAGCTCTTTCCAGCAAGCTCTAGGCAGCTTCAATGCAATGGATGTCCAATCAGCAGGACCTAAGCTACTTTCCTCCTCCACACTCTTCTTTTTTAACGAACAGATTGTTTCTCTTCCCAGCAAGCTCTGGGCAGTTTAAATGCAGGGGAGGTCGAATCAGCAGCGCCCCAGCTACTTTCCTCCTCCACCCGCCTCCATTTCAACTCACAGATTGTAGCTCTTTCCAGCAAACTCTGGGCAGTTTAAATGCAACGAAGATCCAATCAGAAGGGTCTCAGCTACTTTCATCCTCCACCCTCCTTCTTCTTAACCCACAGATTGTATCTCTTCCCAGCAAGCACTGGACAGTTTAAATGCAATAGAAGTCCAATCAGCAGGGCCTCAGCTACTTTTCTCCTCCCCCCTCCTTTGTTTTAACTCAAAGTTTGTAGCTCTTCACAGCAAGCTCTGGGCAGTTTAAATTCAATGGTGGTCTAATCAGCAAGGTCTCAGCTACTTTCAACCTCCACCCTCTTCTTTTTTAAATGACATATTGTAGCTGTTCCCAGCAAGCTCTGGGCAGTTTAAATGCAATGGAGGTCCAATCAGCAGGGCCTAAGTTACTTTTCACCTCCACCCTCCTCCGTTTCAACTCCCAGAGTGTAGCTCTTTCCAGCAAGCTCTAGGCAGTTTAAATGCAACAGAGGTCCAATCAGCAGGGCCTCAGCTACTTTCTTCCTCAACCATCGTCCGTTGAAACTCAGAGTTTGAAGCTATTCACAGCAAGCTCTGGGCAGTTTAAATGCAATGATGGTCCAATCAGAAGGTCCTCAGCTGCTTTCCACCTCCACCCTCCTCCATTTTAACTCACAAATTGTTCCTTTTTCCCAGTGAGCTCTGGGCATTTTAAATGCAAAAGAGGTTGACTCAACAGGGCCTCAGCTACTTTCCACCTCCACCAACCTCCATTTTAAATCATGGATTGTAGCTCTTCCCAGCACTCTCTGGGCAGTTTAAATGCAACGGTCCTCCAATCAGCAGTGCCTCAGCTACTTTCCACCTCCACCCTACTCCATTTTAACTCACGGATTGTAGCTCTTTCCAGCAAGGTCTGGGAAGTTTAAATGAAACGGAGGTCCAATCAGCAGAGCCTCAGCTACTTTCTTCCTCAACCATCGTCCGTTGTAACTCACAGTTTGAAGCTATTCACAGCAAGCTCTGGGCAGTTTCAATGCAATGGTGGTCCAATTAGCAGGGCCTCAGCTACTTTCTTCCTAAACCGTCATCCGTTGTAAATCACTGTTTGTAGCTCTTCTCAGCAAGCTCTGGACAGATTAAATACCATGGAGGTCTAATCAGCAAGTCCTCAGCTGCTTTAATCCTCCACCCTGCTCCTTTTTAACCCACAGATTGTATCTCTTCGCAGCGAGCAATGGGCAGTTCAAATGCAATAGAGGTCCAATCAGCAGGGCCTCAGCTACTTTTCTCCTCCACCGTCCTCCGTTTTAACTCACAGTTTGTAGCTCTACACAGCAAGCTCTGGGCAGTTTAAATGCAACGGTGGTCCAATCAGCAGGGCCTCAGCTACTTTCCTTCTCCACCCTCCTCCATTTTCGCTGACAGTTTGTAGCTCTTTCCAGCAAGGTCTGGGAAGTTTAAATGAAACGGAGGTCCAATCAGCAGAGCCTCAGCTACTTTCTTCCTCAACCATCGTCCGTTGAAACTCAGAGTTTGAAGCTATTCACAGCAAGCTCTGGGCAGTTTAAATGCAATGATGGTCCAATCAGCAGGTCCTCAGCTGCTTTCCACCTCCACCCTCCTCCATTTTAACTCACGGATTGTAGCTCTTTCCAGCAAGGTCTGGGAAGTTTAAATGAAACGGAGGTCCAATCAGCAGAGCCTCAGCTACTTTCTTCCTCAACCATCGTCCGTTGAAACTCAGAGTTTGAAGCTATTCACAGCAAGCTCTGGGCAGTTTAAATGCAATGATGGTCCAATCAGCAGGGCCTCAGCTGCTTTCCACCTCCACCCTCCTCCATTTTAACTCACAGATTGTAGGTCTTTCCAGCAAGGTCTGGGAAGTTTAAATGAAATGGAGGTCCAATCAGCAGGTCCTCAGCTGCTTTCCACCTCCACCCTCCTCCATTTTAACTCACG
Organism: Crotalus adamanteus; assembly: GCA_039797435.1. NCBI lineage: Eukaryota > Metazoa > Chordata > Lepidosauria > Squamata > Viperidae > Crotalus > Crotalus adamanteus. The sequence continues at coordinate 56,476,017 of CM077935.1, read as the reverse complement.
GATTGTAGCTCTTTCCAGCGAGGTCTGGGAAGTTTAAATGAAACGGAGGTCCAATCAGCAGAGCCTCAGCTACTTTCTTCCTCAACCATCGTCCGTTGAAACTCAGAGTTTGAAGCTATTCACAGCAAGCTCTGGGCAGTTTAAATGCAATGATGGTCCAATCAGCAGGGCCTCAGCTACTTTCTTCCTAAACCATCATCCGTTGTAAATCACTGTTTGTAGCTCTTTTCAGCAAGCTCTGGACAGATTAAATACAATGGAGGTCCAATCAGCAAGTCCTCAGCTACTTTAATCCTCCACCCTGCTCCTTTTTAACCCACAGATTGTATCTCTTCGCAGTGAGCAATGGGCAGTTCAAATGCAATAGTGGTCCATTTAGCAGGGCCTCAGCTACTTTTCTCCTCCACCGTCCTCTGTTTTAACTCACAGTTTGTAGCTCTTCACAGTAAGCTCGGGTCTGTTTAAATGCAATGGAGGACCAATCAGGAAGGCCTCAGCTACTTTCCTCCTCCACCCTTCTTCTTTTTAACCCATAGATTGTAGCTCTGCCCAGCAAACTCTGGGCAGTTTTAAACTCACAGTTTGTACCTTTTTTTTAATATTTTTTTTTATTTTCCATTTATTCATACAAAATACAATTCACAAGATAAAGTAAATTCATAACCATTGGTACCGTCTGCCCATTCCCCCCAGACCGCGTCCATCCCCTCTTGTACCTTCCCTACTTCCCTCCTCATCCTCTCCTCCCCTCCTACTCTCTTCCCCTCCCCTTCTCCTCTTACCATCCTACTTCCTCCCTGCACCTTCCTCCCCTCTTATCCCTCTCAAACACATGAACGCAGCATAGGGGAAATGCCCAAGCAGCATGTCTCTCGTAAACTACCATATCTATATAATCCTTACCCACCCACTCACCCACCCACCCACCCTCAACCCTCCCCCCCTCACTTCCCAGAGCAGAGTACAGGGTTATTAATGAGAAAGTTAATAATAAAAAAAGAAAAGATAAAAGAAAAGGAAAGAAAAGAAAAAATATCATACTTAACCTTTAACTCCCCTTAAATTAAATCATCATAAACAAATCTCTACAACATTTGCTATAAAATTTACTCATAAAATAAATGAAACTTTGTAGTCCCATACTTTTTCTGAATATAATCTATCCATCTTCTCCATACAATAATATATCTTTCTTGTGTATGATCCTTCAAATAAGCAGACATTTTTGCCATTTCTGCAAAATTAGAAACTTTAAATATCCATTCTTCTAAAGTAGGCAACGAATCTTTCTTCCAATATAAGCCTACTAGTAACCTTGCTGCAGTTAATAACAATAGAGACTTCCGGTGGATCAAGCAGCGACGACGGCAGCTTTTCACAACTCTGCCCATTCCTGGGTCGTTTAAAAGCCGGCGGGACTTTGACAATCAGCTGTCCTGAGGCTTGAATCTCTTCCCTGGGAGAAAGGGAAGAGAAGAGCTGCTCAGGTAGAGGAAAGAGCTCCCCTGGATCCCCATAATTTTGGGGATCGGAGGGTACAGCTCCCTTGGAGCCTGAGCCAACTCCGTGCTCCAGGACGTCTTTGTCCCGAAGTTCTGGGATGAAGCAAGGTGCCGCTCCCACATCTGCTTTTTTCAGAGGCTTGTGAGTACTTAAATGCAGACGGAGCAGACCAGGAGAAAGTGGATTTAAGATTGATTGTGACTTTAACTCCTGCAAGCATCTTCTCCCCCTTTTATTGTTTACTTTCCCTTTTGAAGAAAGGGAAAGTGAAAGGCAAAATGGCGACTGTCTTTCTTGTTTGACTTTGCAACAAAGTTAAAAGTTGGATACAGTTCACGTTTTAAATGTAGAGGCAAGAATTTTGTTCCCTTTTTTTCTCTCTTTTTCTTTTTATTACTATTTAAAGAACTGGTATTATAGAGGCAAGAATTTTGCTCCTTTGAATTTAACAGAATGGCTTCAAAATGTTTGGTCTCTGTCCCTAAAGCTTCTATCTCCTCCCCAATGATTCAACCTGCTTCTCAGTCTAAACCAAAATCACCCCACCCTCCCCTCCTCCTGCAATTTCTCTTAAAGACTTACAAGAGGCTTTAAAAATGAATGTTTTGGATATTAAAGAGGAGGTAAAAGATCTTATAATTGCAGAGAGGGCTATTACAGAAGAACTATTGGAGAAAAAAAATAAGCAGGTCAGAGATGATATACTATTTGCGTTTCAAGGTCTTGCTCTACATATTGAAAGGATTGATGATAAAATGGAGGAGATTACTGAAAATGCAGCAAGACTGGAATTTAGAATGGAGGAAGTGGAGAATAAGATAGAAATTACACAGGATGAACAAACTATCTCACAATACAGAGAAATGGAGTTTGCACTGCGTATCAGGGGATTAAAAGAAAATTCCCAGGAAGATTTAAAGATGCTTATTATTAAAGATATTGCTTTTAACCTTGGATGGAGACCAGAAGTAGTTGGGAATGAGATAGAAAAAATCTTCAGAGTTAACTCACGGGTTGCCAGACAGAGAAACCTACCAAGAGATGTGGTTATTTACTTTTCCAGAAGATCTATTCGCAATGAAATTATACAGGCTTTTTATAAAAAGAGGTTTCAAATTGCAGCTCAAGATGTGATAATTTTAAAAGAAATACCTCCAAAAATCTTAAGAGGTAGAAAAGATTTTACCTTTCTTTCTGATGAGTTAAAACGTCGTCAAATTCAGTTTAGATGGGAGATTCCAAGAGGAATAGTAGTGAATTATGATGGAAAACGTTACAGATTAATTACAGTTTCAAAGGCAAGAGATTTTTATCACTCTATTCTAAAGGCAAGACCGTCTTCACCTCCACTAACAAGGATAATTGAAGAGCCTGTTATGGCAGGAGCCTCCTCATTGATGGTCATGGAACAAGCGGTGTTGCCTGTACAGAATCTTGAGATAAAAGATCAAAGGATGAAATGAGCTGCCCACAAATGTAAAGAAAAAGAGCAGCAGCAGAAGAGTGGTGCTAAAGTAGAAGGAACGGTTACTACAGAGCCTGTAGGAGGGGCAAGACCTAAAAGATCTTCGACAGTTGATCTTCAGGCTATCCTTCAGAGGCTTCAGGCCGGTGGAGATGGCCAAGTTCTTGACCTGGAATGTTAATGGTTTAAATTCATCACAGAAATGGAGAAAGATCTTCCACTATTTGAAACAACATAACAATGACTTGATATGTTTGCAAGAGACAGTTTGTAGCTCTTCATAACAAGCTCTGGGCAGTTTAAATGCAATTGAGGACCAATCAGCAAGGCCTCAGCTACTTTCCTCCTCTACCCTCTTTCTTTTTAACCCACAGATTGTATCTCTTCACAGCAAGCTTTGGGCACTTTAAATACAATGGGGGTCCAATCAGCAGGGTCTCAGCTACTTTCTTCCTCAACCATCATCCGTTGTAACTCACAGTTTGTAGCTCTTCACAGCAAGCTCTGGGCAGTTTAAATGCAATGGTGGTCCAATCAGCAGGGCCTCAGCTGCTTTCCAGCTCCACCCTCCTCCGTTTCAACTCACAGATTGTAGCTCTTTCCAGCAAACTCTGGGCAGTTTAAATGTAATGAAGATGCAATCAGAAGGGTCTCAGCTACTTTCCTCCTCCACCCTCCTTCTTTTTAACCCAAAGATTGTATCTCTTCCCAGCAATGTCTGGGCAGTTTAAATGCAATGGGGGTCCAATAAACAGGGCCTCAGCTACTTTTCTCCTCCATCCTCCTCCTTTTTAACACACAGTTTTTTAATCTGAATAACCAATTGTTTATCTTCTAATGTTATTCCCTCTTTCTTATCTACAGTCCATCTATCCACTATTTGTAAGTATTGAAAACATGACTGTAGAGTATTTTCTTGCCTTAATACATCTAGGGATTTCAAATGCCAATTCGAACCAGACCAAATTAACAATTCTTTATACGAGATTTTATCGAAATTTGTCCCCTTAGAAATTCCCTCAATTGCATGTCTGGGAATCCCCCAGATAGGTATTTTATAATTCAATCTGTAATAATACTTTTTCCAAACACGAAGTAAGGCATTCCTCAAAATACGTAATTTAAAAATCCACTTCCTATGGATCAAGCAGCTACGATGGCTGCTTTTCACAAAGCAGCCCGTTCCTGGGTTGTGTAAAAGCTGCAGTACTTTTACAATCAGCTGTCCTGTGGCTTGAATCTCTTCCCTGGGAGAAAGGGAAGAGAAGAGCTGCTCAGGTAGAGGTAAGAGCTCCCCTGGATCCCCATAATTTCAGGTATCGGAGGGTAGAGCTCCCTCGGAGCCTGAGCCAACTCCGCACTCCAGGACATCTTTGTCCCGAAGTTCTGGGATGAAGCAAGGTGCCGCTCCCACATCTGCTTTTTTTGGAGGCTTGTGAGTATTCAAATGCAGACGGAGCAGACCAGGAGAAAGTGGATTTAAGATTTATTGTGACTTTAACTCCTGCAAGCATCTTCCCCCTCTTTTTTTGTTTACTTTCCCTTTTGAAGAAAGGGAAAGTGAAAGGCAAAATGGCGATTGTCTTTCTTGTTTGATCTGCATTACAAAGTTAAAATCCGGATACAGACTAATGCTTTAAATATAGAAGCAAGAATTTGTCTTTTTATTTCTTGTTCTTTCTTTTTTCTCTGTAATCTTTTTTCTTTTTTTAAGGAATATTTAAAAGAACTGTGATTTTTTCTTTTCCTTTTTTTTTTAAACAAGAATCTTTCTTCTTAGAACTTAATGAAAATGGCTTCAAAACGTCTGCCTCCTCCTCCTAAAGCTACTATCTCTTCCCCAATGACCCAGCCTGTTTCCCAGAAACCAAAATCACCTCCACCCTCTCCTCCTCCTGCAATTTCTCTTAAAGATTTACAAGAAGCTTTAAAAAAGCATGCTTTGGATATTAAGGAGGAAGTAAAAGATCTTATAATTGCAGAGAGGGCTGTTACAGAAGAACTATTGGAGGCTAAAAATAAGCAAATAAGGGAGGGCATACTTTTTGCCTTTCAGGGCCTTGCTCTGCACATAGAGAGGATTGACGACAGAATCAAGGAGATTACTGAAAATGCAAGAAGAATGGAATCTAGGATGGAGGAGGTAGAGAATAAGATAGAAATCACACAGGATGAACAAATCATGTCACAATATAGAGAGATGGAATATGCATTGCGTATCAGGGGGCTGAGAGAGAATCCTCAGGAGGACTTAAAGATGCTTATTGTGAAAGATATCACTCTTAATCTGGGCTGGAGGCCTGAAATAATCGGGAATGAGATAGAAAAATTTTTTAGAGTCAACTCACGGGTTGCTAGACAGAGAAACTTACCAAGAGACGTAGTCATCTACTTTTCTAGAAGATTTACTCGTAATGAAATTATACAGGCTTTTTACAAACAAAAGTTTCAAATTGCAGATCAAGATGTGATAATTTTAAAAGAAATACCTCCCAAAATTTTAAGAGGCAGAAAAGATTTTGCTTTTCTGTCTGATGAGTTAAAGCATCGTCAAATCCAGTTTAGATGGGAGATTCCACGAGGAATAATAGTGAATTATGAGGGGATACGTCATAGATTAACTACAGTTCTGAAGGCAAGAGATTTTTATCATTCTATTTTAAAGGCAAGATCGTCTTCACCCCCACAAACAAGGATAATGGAAGAGCTTGTTATGGCAGGAGCCTCATCAATGATGGTTATGGAACAAGCTGTACAGAATTTTGAGATAAAAGAACAAAGGATGACACGAGCTGCCCATAAATGTAAAGAAAAAGAGCAGCAGCAGAAGTGTGGAGTGGCCAGGCTCCTGACCTGGAATGTTAATGGCTTAAATGTGCCACAGAAACGAAGAAAGATTTTCCATTATTTGAAACAACACAACAATGATTTGATATGTCTGCAAGAGACTCATATAACTTTAAAGGACTCCAAACTTTTGATGAATTCTCGTTTGGGTTCACATTTCATTGCTCCAGCTCCAGGGAAAAAAGGGGGAGTGGTAATTTATGTGAAGAAAAATTTTCCATCTAAATTAATTGAGACTGACTCTGAAGGAAGATATCTTTTTGTGGAATTATCATTACAAGGTAAAAAAAAGTTCTTATTGTTGGATTATATGCTCCTTATCAGCAACAGAAACAATTTTATAAGTTTTTGCATGGGAAGATATCCCAGTTGGATTATAAATCTGTAATCTTGATGGGTGACTGGAATGGGGTTCTAGATTCAACTATAGATAAAAGGAGCTCTTGTAAAACTTTTACCCAAACTAGGTTACCTAAAACTTTTTTTGATTTGAAAGAAGAATTGGAGCTTATTAATATTTGGCGAGAAAGGAATACAAGTGATAGAGATTTCACTTTTTATTCGGATAGACATCAATCATTTTCAAGAATTGACTTTTTCTTGATTACTAGTGACCTTCTTTCTAGAGTGAGGAAGGTGAAAATTTTTCCCAGAACTTTGTCAGATCACAGTCCGGTGTGGATGGAATTACATTTGGAAGATGGGAATAGAAGACCCTGGAGATTGAATGAGAATTTGTTTACTCGGGAAGAGTTTGTACAAAAATGTAAAGAGCATTTAAAGGACTTTTTTGCTATAAACATGAATAAGGGAACATCGATGTCCATGGTTTGGGATGCCAGTAAGGCATATATGAGGGGAATTTTGATTCAATTGAATAAGGTTTTTAGGAAAAAAGGGTTAAAAAGACATAGAGAAATAGAAGAAGAGATTAAATTAAAAGAACAAGAGTTTGTTCTTAATCCAACTGACAATAATTTAAAGGTATCTATAAAGATGCTTAAGGAACAATTTAATATGTTGATGGCAGATCAGGTGGCTACTAATCTGTCGTACATGAGACATAATACTTTCTGTAACACGAATAAGCCTGGGAGGTGGTTGGCATATCAGTTACGAAAGAAACAGAAAGCTAGAATTATAGAGAAAGTAAAATATAAAGGTACTGAGGTTTTTCAGCAAAATTTGATCCAAAAGAGTTTTTTAGATTTTTATACAAAATTATATTCAAGTGATAACATAAAGGGTGTGGATATAGACAAATACTTACAATCTGTGCATTTTCCTAAACTTTCAGAGGAACAACAAAATGGGATGAATAGATTAATTACTGTGGAGGAAATTGGTTTAGCTATTAAGCAGTTAAAGGTTGGAAAATCTCCGGGAACAGATGGATTGACTTCGAGGTATTATAAGACTTTATCTGAAGAAATGATGGAGCCTCTAAAGGAACTTTTTAATAGTATTATGTTGGGCACACAAGTGCCTCCTTCTTGGAAAAGAGCCTTTATATCACTGATTCCAAAGGAAGATCAGGATCTTACAGAGCCTAAGAATTATAGGCCAATTTCATTATTAAATGTTGATTATAAGATTTTTACAAAAATTTTGGCAAACAGATTAATGCAGGTTATGAAGGACTTGATTCATAATGACCAAGCAGGATTTATAACAGGGCGATATATGAAATATAATGTTAGACAAATTATAAATTTAATTGAATACTTGGATAAGAATAATCAGATTCCTGTGGCTTTTATCTTTTTGGATGCTGAAAAAGCCTTTGATCAATTAGATTGGAAATTTTTATTTTCATTGGTAGAGAAAATGAATTTTGGGGATAATTTTTTACATGCACTTAAAGCTATATATCAGCAACAATCCACACAAATCGTTGTAAATGGGGGATTGACTGAGAATTTTAATATTGAAAAAGGGACAAGACAAGGATGCCCATTATCCCCATTGTTATTTGTTTTAACGTTGGAAATTTTATTGATCCAGATTCGAGAATCAAAGGTAGTTAAGGGCGTAAAGATAAGGAAGAATGAGTATAAATTGCGGGCTTTTGCAGATGATTTGGTCTTAATTTTGGAACAACCGAATCAAGCGATTGATTGTTTATTAGAACTTATAACACAGTATGGGAATGTCTCTGGTTTTAAAGTCAATAATTATAAGACTAAGATATTATCTAAGGAGGGGATAGGGAAAGTTTGGTCAAAGCCACAGGTTTTCAGATGGTAAAAAAGGTTAAATATTTGGGAGTATATTTAACCGCTTCAAATGGAAAATTGTATAAGAATAATTATGAACCATTATGGGGAAAAGTACAAAAGGACTTAAAAGACTGGAAAAAACTGCAATTGTCATTGTTGGGGAGAATTTCAGCTATAAAAATGAATGTTCTACCAAAGTTCCTTTTTTTGTTTCAGATGATACCTATTTTAAAAAAAGAGGCAAATTTGGATGAATGGCAAAGGGGTATCAACAATTTTATATGAGCCGGAAAGAAACCAAGGGTTAAGTTTAAGATTTTACAGGATGCTCGAGAAAGAGGAGGACTTAAGGCACCCAACTTGAAATTATATTATGATGCAGCCACTTTAACTTGGTTAAGCGATTGGCTCAACTTAACAAATAAGGATATTCTGTTTTTGGAAGGTTGGGACTTAATATATGGTTGGCATGCATACCTGATTTTCAATAAGAAAGTTGATCGGATCAGAGTCATATCGGATTATATCGGATCATATAAAAAGAATTTACAATGTTTTATTAGAGTTAGACTCGGAAACAGAATTGGTTAAAGACTGTATGATTAAATGGGCTCAAAATATACAGGAACCGATTTCATTGGATTTATGGGAGACAATTTGGACTAGAAATGTTAAATTTACACAAGCTCAAAATTTGAGAGAAAATGTTTATAAAATGTTTTACAGATGGCATTTAGATCCTAAAAAATTATCTTGTATGTATCCTAACATACAGCCCAAATGTTGGAGATGTGGCAATAAAGATGCGACATATTTTCATATTTGGTGGAATTGTAAAAAGGTAAAGGCATTTTGTATTATGATTTGGTGGAACATTCAAAAGATTTTTAGAAGGAAGATAAAGTTTACTCCTCAACTATTTTTATTGGGTATCTTTGTGGATTTAAATGATAAAGAAACTATTTTGATGTTGAATTTATTAACTGCCGCAAGGTTATTAATAGGTTTATATTGGAAGAAAGATTCTTTGCCTACTTTAGAAGAATGGGTATTTAAAGTATCTAGTTTTGCAGAGATGGCAAAAATTTCTGCCTATTTAAAGGATCATACACAAGAAAGATATATCACTGTATGGAGAAGATGGATAGATTATATTCAGAAAAAGTATGGAACTAAAAAGTTTCAATTATTTTATGAATGAATATTATAGTAAATATTACAGAGAATTGTCTTATAGGCTATTGGAGTTAAAGGTTAAGTATGGTATTTTTTTTCCCTTTTTATTATTATTATTTTTTCTTTTTTTCTTTTTTTTCCTTTTTCTTTTCTTTTTTCTTATTATTATAAATCCTTTTAATTATTAACCCTGTATTCTGCTCTGGGAAGTGAAGGGAGGGGGGTTGGGGGAGGGAGGGAGGAAATGTGGGGGGTAAGTGTAATATAGATAATGGTTGCTTATAGGGGTGCGGCCTGGGCACTCCCCTTATGCTGCGTTCATGGGTTTGATAGGAATGAGAGGTGGGCAAGTGTAGAGAGGAAGTAGGGTAGTGAGAAAAGAAGGGGAGGGGAAGAGAGTAGGATGGGAGGTGAGAAAGAGGGAAGTAGGGAATGTTTTAAGAGAGGGTGGACACGGCCTGGGGGGAGTGCGCAGGTCGTAATAATGTTTATTTTATCTTAAAATTGTATTGTATACTTTTTTTATAATGTTTATATGGAAAAAATAAAAAACTTTCATTAAAAAAAACACACACACAGTTTGTAGCTATTCACAGCAAGCTCTGGGCAGTGTAAATACTCTGGTGGTCCAATCAGCAGGGCCTCAGCTACTTTCCACCTTCACCCTCCTCCGTTTCAACTCCCAGATTGTAGCTCTTTCCAGCAAGCTCGGGGCAGTTTAAATGCAATAGAGGTACAGTAAGCAGGGTCTCAGCTACTTTCCTCCTCTACCCTCCACCTTTTTAACTCAAAGATTCTAGCTCTTCCCAGCAAGCTCTGGGCGGTTTAAATGCAACGGTGGTCCAATCAGCAGGGCCTCAGCTACTTTCCACCTCCACCCTCCTCCATTTTAACTCACGGATTGTTGCTCTTCCCAGCAATCTCCGGGCAGTTTAAATGCAAGGGAGGTCGAATCAGCAGGGCTTCAGCTACTTTCCTCCTCCACCCTCCTCCATTTCAACTCACAGATTGTATCTCTTTCCAACAAACTCTGGGCAGTTTAAATGTAACGAAGATCCAATCAGAAGGGTCTCAGCTACTTTCCTCCTCCACCCTCCTGCTTTTTAACCCACAGATTGTAGCTCTTCCCAGCAATGTATGGGCAGTTGAAATACAATGGGGGTCCAATAAACAGGGCCTCAGCTACTTTTCTCCTCCACCCTCCTCCGTTTTAACTCACAGTTTGTAGCTCTTCACAGCTGTAGTAATCAGTCCTTAGTCATTGAAGGGTGCGAAAAGATGGCTACTCACACGTAGCAGTTTATTGTTTTTATAGTGTTTTACAAGCAGCAATAATTCTGCATGGCAATAGCATTTCATTGGTTAAGCTCCTAACCAATCCTCAAGAATATAGCAGCCAGAGGCCATAAACAGGGAAACTTGTTGGCAATCACATCTTGTTGTTTGCGTGCTAGCCCTTATCAAACTGGCCAAGGTTACACAGCCCTGCATACTTCCACATCACTATGGTGATGTGAAGGAATGAGATAGATGCAGAGAGGAGGGGTACACAGGCTTTGGAGGGGCAGTGTTCTGCACACGACCTTTGCCTGTCTCTCACATCTACATCTCACTCTTTTTTTGGTTAGACGAAATATCGTCGTAAGCGGGGTTAATAAAAGGATTATAATCAGGAGAGGAGCATCCTTGCAGTTGTTTATATAGGGCCAAACTTTACCTTGAGGCAATGAGGGAGAGAATTTGGGGTTTTAAAGCTCTAATACATATATTGCAAAATGAAAGGAATACATTACATAAACAGCACCCATAAAGATCCTAAGGTACCAAATTTAAAATTAGGCCAAATTGTGTAAAATATAAATCTGGTGCTGGATGTTTCATGAATTATCAGAAATATTGAAACAATACATTTGCTCAAAACGTTTACAACCCAAATGCTGGTGCAGAAGCAAATAATCAATTGCAGCGTGATTTTGCAAAATAGCTTTTCTCAAATTTTGCAGTTCATGGTTGATCGCTGAAATAGTTGAAGAAGTAGTATTAATTGTTTTTGCCAAATTTCATGTAATAGCATTAATGTTGAGGTGAGCACGAACAGCAAGTCCTGGCACGCCCACTAGAGATATAGCCAATGCTACAAAGTAAGGTTGTCTCAGAGTCACAAGTGTTGTCTAGCGCGACACCACGTGGAGAATGGTTCATGTAAACTTGTTGTTTGGAAAGCAAAACAGGAATCAGCTGGCTGAGGCAACATTGCGCTTCACTAATATTAGCAGGAATATAATTTGAAGTTTCTTGACCACACGTAAAAAACCCTCCTTGCAGTAGCCAAGCATGTCCAAAATGAAAGGAAGTCTCTATTGAAGCTGTGCAGTTTAAAGCAGGTGAGCCAATGCGATGACAGTGAGGTTTTTTAAGCAATAACCCCCCAGAGTCAGTGAAGTTTTGAATTACTGCAGAAGGGGTGAAAACAAAGACTAAACATGTAGAAAGCAAATTTTCCATGTCATACATTTCAGATAAACAAAAGAAGTCATTTTGTGTGATGTTAGATTTTGCTTCATTCGTTGCTTGAATGATTGTTTGAGTGGGATGACAGTTGCAGTTGTCAAAGGGCAGATGTTAATGATCAGACATAAACAAATGATGGATAAGAAATTTGCAGTTAAAACCGCAAAAGTGGCAGCACACAGGTTCTCGGGGATCAAGTTCTTTACATCTCCCCACGTCAATGGCTGCCTGGCATGTCAGGATTGGATTACTTGTTGTGCCATCTGTAGAGTCACCCTTGCCATTTCTGGGACTGGGTCCAGGGACTGGTGCCACGACATCCCTGGCTGGGTGATCACAACGCGCTGGAATCCACAAAGGTCCTGTTGGAGCAAGCACAGCATTGTAGCCCCACCCCCAAGTGATCAGAGGGACTGGTCCCAACCATGCTTTGCCTGGTAATGCTCGATAATATACCAGAGGTGGAGGCAAGCTTGTTTTCTGTTGAAAGTGTCTCTGATAAGCGGTCAAATTTGGAATGGAAATATTCAATTGGTGTAATGTAAATAATACTTTTTGAACCCACGACAAATTGGCTACCCTAGATAATCCATCCTTTTTTATTTGTTTGTGAAGGCAGTCCTTGAAGGACCAATTAGCATGTTCCACGATAGCTTGACCTGTGGAATTATAGAGAAGACCATGAGTAAAAACAATATTTCAGGTTGTACAAAATTATAAAAAGGCCACTGAATAATAGGCTGGCCCATTGTCAGTTTTTAGGGAAGAGGTTTTACCCAGGCTGAAATAGCCGGAAAAAAAAGATGAAAAATAACATGTGAAGCTGTTTCCCCTCGTAGAGGTGGGGGAAATTGTTCCTAAATACCTATTTATGAATATATATTTCTAGGAAGCCAAAAAGAGAGAACATGGATAACATCCATTTGTCATAGTTGATTAGAAGCAAAACCACATAAAAGACATAAAAAAAGACATACAAAAAAAAATTAGGCCCAGGAAGGGAGGAGTGATTGTGTATATGAGAAACAAAATTATAAATGCTTTTGGTTCTGGAGCAGCTGCTGCAAAGTTAAAAACAAAGTCATAAGATTGGGGTCAATCCTGGGCGTGATGTAAGCACCTGAAGAAATAAAAGTAAGTTGGCATACATAATGAGAGTCAGAGATTAAGTTAAAAGGCTGTTGAGAAAAGGTTTTAAAAGCTAAAATAACAGTAGATAATTCTGAGCATTGTGATAAGGATTGCATTGCAGTGTAGGACCCTTTCCAGGTATCATCATGAGGATCGTTGTAAGCAATTGCTCCTCTCATTCACCCTCCATCAGAAAAAGTAATAACTTGTGGCAAGCAAGAAAGAGAAAGAAAGCAGTGGCTGGACTGGAAAGGAAAAAGTCATTAAACAAGCAAGTCAAAGATCATTAGGCAAATGATATGAAATACAGCCTATATAGTCAGTTAAAGCACATTAAAGAGATAAGTTATTTTTGAAAACAATATTAATAATCAGTTCCTTTTCGACGGCAAGCTCTTGTGCGTCCTAAGGTTATCATTTGAGCAACCACCTGGATAAAAAATAAATATTTTGGGATGGGATGTGGGATAAGTACATATTATTCAATCCAATATACTTTCTGCACTTCTATTACAGTTAATACTCCGTTAGGTAATTTACTAGTAGGAAAAAATCAAAAGTGTGGAATTTTGTCCACAAATTGAGTACTCATGATGTCATCAATTTGTGCAACTATATTTTTTCTGGGACTTATTGCAATCCTAAATCATTTTATATTTTCTGAAAGCCAATTAAATTGTATCTTTGGTGCTTCAATTTAAGCAAAGTCCATTCAGATGGAAACAAATTTTATATAAATAGGTTAAACATTTATAAATCTATAACAAAGTAATTCAGTTAGTTCTTTTGGTTGTTGGATATAAAAAAATTGTCCAACGATTACTGTTTCCTCTTTTGAGTAAAAATTTATTTGCCGAAACTGCATAGGTGAATGTCAAGTTTCAGATTCACTCCACTCTTCTCAGATTACAATTCCAAGCAGAGGAAAAAATTTTTTTAAACGAACAGTTCCCCCCTCCTTCCTGTCTCTTGCTCTTTAAGCAACGCAGCCAGCCGAAAGAGACGGGGGGGGGGGGGGGGGAATCTCACCACCAAAAAATAGTTTTCCCTCCTTCATATGCATTTTTCAATAAATTCTTTCATACATTCTCCATGAAATTCTTCTCATACAAATATTTACTATTATTTTCACAGTTTGGGAGAAAATGGGCGGGTTTTGAAGGCTAACACACACTTCAACAAATTAACTCATTCAGTTCCATACTGACTGTTTGCATAAAACCCTTCCACATTTCATTTTATACTTTCTCCAGGCAAACCATATATTCTTAGCAAGGCCTTTTTGTATTGTTGTTATCAGAGAGGGGTGTGACCCTCTTCCAAGTCTTGGAAATAACACAGAACAACACAGACAAACGTATATACACAAATACTGTTACAACAACATTTATTTAGACATATGACTTGTCCTGCAAGAAGGGAGAAAAATGACAAGGTGATTTCAACCAAAAAGTGGTTTTGAGGGCCCTAATCATTTCCCATTTTTCTCACCATTCCAAGCCCAAGCATAATGTTCTGAGTGGCCACACACACACACACACATAACACAAAACACAACCAGACATTTCTCTGACAGGGTTGAACTTAACAGATTGTAGAGTTTCAAAACATTCCGATTGCTCAAAACACTTTACAGAGGGAGTACATTTTGATTTATGTCTCTAACTAAACAGCAAACGAATTAGCCTCCTCAGAAGAAGCTGAAAATCCAATTAAAGATGTTTTAGGAGGAATAAATTTTACTTAGTTGCAAGCAGAACGGGGGCTGGTAGTTAATTGCTGCCCTTCTGAAGCATTTTGAGCCATTTTTTTTTCCTTGCCTGACGGGACTGAATACTATAGATGTAATACTGGAGCCCAAGGTTCAAGATGTAATTTATGCTCTATCTTTTAGCCTAAGCGTCCGATGCTCAGGATTCGAAGAACACTGTTTTCCTATCTCCGCCCACCAGCTCCCTTGTGTCTGCCCCAGGTTGTAGGAGGAATCTGAGTTCCTCCATGCCTGTCTTTGCTTTTGCTGGGGCCGAGATAACTTGCAACCCATACCTACCACTGAAGGTCTCGTAAGATGAAAGTGCACTTAGGGGTCTGTTCCAGACGATGGTAAGTATGTTGGCAGCTGCTTCTTCCCCTAGGGGTCCCAAAAGCAAATGTCCCTGCTTGAGGGCGCAAGCTGTAGTAATCAGTCCTTGAAGGGTGCAAAAAGATGGCTACTCACACGTAGCAGTTTATCGTTTTTATAGTGTTTTACAAGCAGCAATAATTCTGCATGGCAATAGCATTTCATTGGTTAAGCTCCTAACCAATCCTCAAGAATATAGCAGCCAGAGGCCATAAACAGGGAAACTTGTTGGCAATCACATCTTGCTGTTTGCGTGCTAGCCCTTATCAAACTGGCCAAGGTTACACAGCCCTGCATACTTCCACATCACTATGGTGATGTGAAGAAATGAGAAAGATGCAGAGAGGAGGGGTACACAGGCTTTGGAGGGGCAGTGTTCTGCACACGACCTTTGCCTGTATCTCAACTCTACACACAGCAAGCTCTGGGCAGTTTAAATGCAATGGAGGACCAATCAGCAAGGCCTCAGCTACTTTCCACCTCCACCCTCCTCCATTTTAACTAACAGATTGTTGCTCTTCCCAGCAAGCTCCCGGCAGTTTAAATGCAATGGAGGTCCAATCAGAAGGGCCACAGTTACTTACCTCCTCCACCCTCCTTCTTTTTAACCCAAAGATTGTATCTTTTCCCAGCAATGTCTGGGCAGTTTAAACGCAATGGGGGTCCAATAAACAGGGCCTCAGCTTCTTTTCTCCTCCACCCTCCTCCGTTTTAACTCACAGTTTGTAGCTCTTCCCAGCAAGCTCTGGGCAGTTTAAATGCAATAAAGGACTAATCAGCAAGGCCTCAGCTACTTTCAATCTCCACACTCCTCCTTTTTAAATGACAGATTGTACCTCTTCCCAGCAATCTCTGCCAGTTTAAATGCAATGGAGGTCCAATCAGGAGGGCCTCAGCTACTTTCCTCCTCCATCCTCCTCCATTTTAACTCACAGTTTCTTGATCTTCCCAGCGAGCTCTGGGCAGTTTAAATGCAATAGAGGTCCAATTGGCAGGGCCTCAGCTACTTTCCTCCTCCACCCTCCTTCATTTTAACTCACGGATTGTAGCTCTTCCCAGCAATCTCTGGGCAGTTTAAATGCAAGGGAGGTTGAATCAGATGGGGCTCAGCTACTTTCCTTCTCCACCCTCTTCTGTTTTAACTCACAGTTTGCAGCTCCTCCCAGCAAGCTCTGGAAAGTTTAAATACAATGGAGGTCCAATCAGCAGGGCCTCAGCTACTTCCCCCCTACACTCCCCTCCACTTTAACTCACAGATTGTAGCTCTTTCTAGCAAACTCTGGGCAGTTTAAATGCAACGAAGATCCAATCAGAAGAGTCTCAGCTACTTTCTTCCTCCACCCTCCTTCTTTTTAACCCACAGATTATAGCTCTTCCCAGCACGCTCTGGGCAGTTTAAATGCAATGGAGGACCAATCAGCAAGGTCTCAGGTACTTTCCATCTCCACCCTCCTCCTTTTTAAATGACAGATTGTAGATCTTCCCAGCAAGCTCTAGGCAGTTCAAATGCAATAGGGGTACAATAAGCAGGGCCTCAGCTACTTTCCATCTCCACCCTCCTCCTTTTTAAATGACAGATTGTAGATCTTCCCAGCAAGCTCTAGGCAGTTCAAATGCAATAGGGGTACAATAAGCAGGGCCTCAGCTACTTTCCTCCTCCACCATCCTCTTTTTTAACTCACAGTTTGTAGCTCTTCACAGCAAGCTCTGGGCAGTTTAAATGCAATGGTCGTCCAATCAGCAGTGCCTCAGCTACTTTCCACCTCCACCCTCCTCCATTTTAACTCACGGATTGTAGCTCTTTCCAGCAAGGTCTGGGCAGTTTAAATGCAATGGTGGTCCAATCAACAGATCCTCAGCTACTTCCCACCTCCACCCTCCTCCATTTTAACTCACAGATTGTAGCTCTTCCCAGCAAGCTCTGGGAAGTTTAAATGCAATGGAGGACCAATCAGCAAGGCCGCAGCTACTTTCCACCTCCACCCTCCTTCTTTTTAACCCACAGATTGTATCTCTTCCCAGCAATGTCTGGGCAGTTTAAATGCAACGGGGGTCCAATAAACAGGGCCTCAGCTACTTTTCTCCTCCACTCTCCTCCTTTTAAAATCACAGTTTGTAGCTCTTCACAGCAATATCTGGACAGTTTAAATACAATGGTGGTCCAATCAGCAGGGTCTAAGTACTTTACTCCTCCACCCTCCTCTTTTTTAACGCACAGATTGTTGCTTTTCCCAGCAAGCTCTGGGCAGTTTAAATGCAAGGGAGGTCGAATCAGCAGCGCTTCAGCTACGTTCCACATCCACCCTCCTCCATTTTAATTCACAGATTGTAGCTCTTCCCAGCAATCCTTGGGCAGTTTAAATGCAATGGTGGTCCAATCAGCAGGGTCTCAGCTAATTTTCTTCTCCGCCCTCCTCCGTTTTAACTCACAATTTGGAGCTTCTACCAGCAAGCTCTGGACTGTTTATATACAATGGAGGTCCAATCAGCAGGGCCTCAGCTACTTCCCTCCTCAACTCTCCTCAACTTTAACTCACAGATTTTAGCTTTTTCCAGCAAGCTCTAGGCAGTTTAAATGCAATAGAGATACAATAAGCAGGGGCTCAGCTACTTTCCTCCTCCAGCCTCCTCTTTTTTAACTCACAGCTTGTAGCTCTTCCCAGCAATCTCTGGACAGTTTAAATACAATGGAGGTCCAATCAGCAGAGCCTCAGCTACTTTCCACCTCCACCATCCTCCATTTTAAATCATGGATTGTAGCTCTTCCCAGCACTCTCTGGGCGGTTTAAATGCAATGGTCGTACAAGCAGCAGTGCCTCAGCTACTTTCCACCTCCACCCTCCTCCATTTTAACTCACGGATTGTAGCTCTTCCCAGTAATCTCTGGGCAGTTTAAATGCAACGGTGGTCCAATCAGCAGGGCCTCAGCTACTTTCCTTCTCCACCCTCCTCCATTTTAGCTGATAGTTTGTAGCTCTTTCCAGCAAGATCTAGGAAGTTTAAATGAAACGGAGGTCCAATCATCAGGGCCTCAGCTACTTTCTTCCTCAACCATCGTCCGTTGTAACTCACAGTTTGTAGCTCTTCACAGCATGGTCTGGGCAGTTTAAATGCAATGGTGGTCCAATCAGCAGGGCTTCAGCTGCTTTCCACCTCCACCCTCCTCCATTTTAACTAACAGATTGTTGCTCTTCCCAGCAATCTCTGGGCAGTTTAAATGCAATGGTGGTCCAATCAGCAGGGCCTCAGCTACTTTCTTCCTCAACCATCGTCCGTTGTAACTCACAGTTTGTAGCTCTTCACAGCAAGCTCTGGGCAGTTTAAATGCAATGGTGGTCCAATAAGCAGGGCCTCAGCTGCTTTCCACCTCCACCCTCCTCCATTTTAACTAACAGATTGTTGCTCTTCCTACAAATCTCTGGGCAGTTTAAATGCAAAGGTCATCCAATCAGCAGGGCCTCACCTTCTGTCTTCCTCAACCATTGTCCATTGTAACTCACAGTTTGTAGCTCTTCAGAGCAAGCTCTGGGCAGTTTAAATGCAACAGAGGTCCAATCTGCAGGGCCTCAGCTGCTTTCCACCTCCACCCTCTTCCATTTTAACTAACAGATTGTTGCTCTTCCCAGCAATCTCTGGGCAGTTTAAATGCAATGGTGGTCCAATCAGCAGGGCCTCAGCTACTTTCTTCCTCAACCATCGTCGGTTGTAACTCACAGTTTGTAGCTCTTCACAGCAAGCTCTGGGCACTTTAAATGCAATGGTGGTCCAATAAGCAGGGCCTCAGCTGCTTTCCACCTCCACCCTCCTCCATTTTAACTAACAGATTGTTGCTCTTCCTACAAATCTCTGGGCAGTTTAAATGCAAAGGTCATCCAATCAGCAGGGCCTCACCTTCTTTCTTCCTCAACCATTGTCCATTGTAACTCAGTTTGTAGCTCTTCAGAGCAAGCTCTGAGCAGTTTAAATGCAACAGAGGTCCAATCTGCAGGGCCTCAGCTACTTTCCACCTCCACCCTCCTCCATTTTAACTCAAAGATTGTTCCTTTTTCCCAGCGAGCTCTGGGCAGTATAAATGCAAGGAGGACCAATCAGCAAGGCCGCAGCTACTTTCCACCTCCACCCTCCTCCTTTTTAAATTACAGATTATAGCTTTTCTCAGCAATCTCTGCCAGTTCAAATGCAACGGAGGTCCAGTCAGGAGGGCCTGAGCTACTTTCCTCCTCCACCCTCCTCCGTTTTAACTCACAGATTGTATCTCTTCCCAGCAATGTTTGGGCAGTTTAAATGCAACGGGGGGTCCAATAAACAGGGCCTCAGCTACTTTTTTCCTCCACTCTCCTCCTTTTTAAATCACAGTTTGTAGCTCTTCACAGCAATATCTGGACAGTTTAAATGCAATGGTGGTCCAATCAGCAGGGCCTAAGTACTTTCCACCTCCACTCTCCTCCATTTTAACTCACAGATTGTTGCTTTTTCCCAGCGAGCTCTGGGCAGTTTAAATGCAATGGTGGTCCAATCAGCAGGGCTTACGTACTTTCCACCTCCACTCTCCTCCATTTTAACTCACAGATTGTTGCTTTTTCCCAGCGAGCTCTGGGCAGTTTAAATGCAATGGAGGACCAATCAGCAAGGCCTCAGCTACTTTCCTCCTCCACCCTTCTCCTTTTTAACCCATAGATTTTAGCTCTTTCCAGCAAACTCTGGGCAGTTTAAATGCAACGAAGATCCAATCAGAAGGGTCTCAGCTACTTTCTTCCTCCACACTCCTTCTTTTTAACCCACAGATTGTATCTCTTCCCAGGGAGCACTGGGCAGTTTAAATGCAATAGAGTTCCAATCAGCAGGGCCTCAGCTACTTTTCTCCTCCACCCTCCTCCGTTTTAACTCAAGTTTGTAGCTCTTCATAGCAAGCTCTGGGCAGTTTAAATGCAATGGTGGTCCAATCAGCAGGGCCTCAGCTACTTTCAACCTCCACCCTCCTCCTTTTTAAATGACAGAGTGTAGCTCTTCCCAGCAAGCTCTGGGCAGTTCAAATGCAAGGGAGGTTGAATCAGCAGGGCCTCAGCTACTTTCAACCTCCACCCTCCTCCATTTTAAACCATGGATTGTAGCTCTTCCAAGCAATCTCTTTGGCAGTTTAAATGCAACGGTTGACCAATCAGCAGGGCCTCAGCTACTTTCCTCCTCCTCAGTCCTCTTTTTTAACGCACAGATTATTTCTCTTCCCAGCAAACTCTGGGCAGTTTAACTTCAACAAAGATCCAATCAGAAGGGCCTCAGCTACTTTCAACCTCCACCATCCTCCTTTTTAAATGACAGATTGTAGCTGTTCACAGCAAGCTCTGGAAAGTTTAGATGCAAAGGAGGTCCAATCATCAGGGCCTCAGGTACTTTCCTCCTCCACCCTCCTGCGTTTCAACTCACAGATTGTAGCTCTGTCCAGCAAACTCTGGGCACTTTAAATGCAGCGAAGATCCAATCAGAAGAGTCTCAGCTACTTTCTTCCTCCACCCTCCTTTTTAACCCACAGATTGTAGCACTTCCCAGCACGCTCTGGGCAGTTTAAATGCAATGGAGGACCAATCAGCAAGGCCTCAGCTACTTTCCATCTCCACCCTCCTCCTTTTTAAATGACAGATTGTAGCGCTTCCCAGCAATCTCTGCCAGTTTAAATGCAACGGAGTTCCAATCAGGAGGGTCTCAGCTACTTTCCTCCTCCACCCTCCTCCATTTTAACTCACAGTTTGTAGATCTTCCCTGCAAGCTCTTGGCAGTTTAAAATCAATGGAGGACCAATCAGCAAGGATTCAGCTACTTTCCTCCTCCACACTCCTCTTTTTTAACTCATAGTTTGTAGCTCTTCACAGCAAGCTCTGGGCAGATTAAATGCAACGGATGTCCAATCAGCAGGGCCTCACCTAGTTTCCACCTCCACCCTCCTTTTTAACTCCCAGATTGTAGCTCCTTCCAGCAAGCTCTAGGCAGTTTAAATGCAATAGAGATACAATAAGCAGGGGCTCAGCTACTTTCTTCCTCCACCCACCTCCTTTTTAACTCACAGCTTGTAGCTCTTCCCAGCAATCTCTGGACAGTTTAAATACAATGGAATTCCAATCAGCAGGGCCTCAGCTACTTTCCTCCTCCACCCTCCTGTTTAAACTCACATATTGTAGCTCTTTCCAGCAAGCTCTGGGCAGTTTAAATGCAACAGAGGTCCAATCAGCAGGGCCTCAGCTACTTTCTTCCTCAACCATCGTCCGTTGCAACTCACAGTTTGTAGCTCTTCACAGCAAGCTCTGGGCAGTTTAAATACAATGGTGGTCCAATAAGCAGGGCCTCAGCTGCTTTCCAGCTCCACCCTCCTCAGTTTCAACTCACAGATTGTAGCTCTTTCCAGCAAACTCTGGGAAGTTTAAATGTCACGAAGATCCAATCAGAAGGGTCTCAGCCAATCATCCCACATGCTAGTACTGACCTTCCATGTGACTGTGCAAGGTGCATAGATCCCTTAACTTATATCTGGAAGAAGAATTAAAATGACTAAGGCAAGCTGCTGCAGGGTGCTGTAGTGCCCCTAGTTTAGGAAGCCACAGCTTTCCCGCCCCAAACACAGGAAGTGTCCAGCCCCTTGTTGCATTGTTCATGCTGAACATAAAGGCTCCTAAGGGTGTAGCTTCCATGACCAATCCATGTGTACCAGTGGGTGTATATGTGTGCAGATCCAGCAATTTGTTACATTCAAAAGCTTAACCCATGCGTGCATATTCTATATATGGGTGTTGGAGCCCCAAATCCCTAAAGAAGGACTGGGAAATTGGGGACCACCTTGGCCTTCTATTTTACTGGGAATGACAGGGAATGATGTCTGTAATTCCCCAGACAATTCAGGTACAGAATCAGAAGGAGGTGGCTGTTGTGCCAAGATATGATCAACTGAAAATGGGAAGCATCTGGCTGAAGTCCTAGTCCTAACTTCCCAAGGTGAGATACACGTGACGGGGTCTTTGAGTTTTCCTGGCCAGCATCTGGACTCACCCGACCATGTTTAAGAAGAAACCGTCCTGGCCAAAATATGGGGGGGGGGGGGGGCAAAGCAACAAGAGAGTTCATGCTTGGATGGTGTGTTAGATTGTACATCCCAGTCCACAGCAGCTGTCCCCATAGTCATACCTTAACCATGACCAGAACCTGACCTCCAACTTTACCTCCCATAATCCCCCCCCCCCCCCCCGGTAAGGGCAGATCAGGCAAAAAAGAAAGAAAGCATGGAGAAAACAAGACAGAGTAACAAAAAAAAGATGAACAACCCAAACAAAAAAAACCAGGCGTCAGCCAAGAGAGAGAGAAACAATGCCCGCGGCACAAGGAAGCAGGAAGCTGGTGAGAGGAAACTGCCTGTGTAGAAGCTTGGCAGGCACAGGCATCACAATGACCAAAACGTCCCAGCATACAGATCAGCGTCGGCCCTCAAACAGAAGCTTCAGCCCAAGGTCTTCCTCAGCACCAGGGGCCACAGTCCAAGCAACTTGGTCCTCAGCGTCAGAAGGTGGTGAAGAAGAGCAAAGGTGAGCATGATGAATCCAAGCACAAAGTCCAGCAACTGTGACCGGTGTGTGGGTAGCGAGAAGAACAATGAAGGGTCCTGTCCAGTGTCCAGCTAAAGGGCCAGAATCAGTCCAGGATCTGACAAGCACCCAATCAGCAGGAAGGAAAGGATGGAGTGGATGATCCAATCCTGGATGATGGAGGGCCTGAACAGGTTGAGAAATGGAAGAAACATCATTAGCAAGAGAGTATATATATTTGCTGAAGGTCTGGTCTCCAAAAACAGGTAGGGAAGTGGATAAGGAAGAGTGATAAAGAAAGGGTCGACCATACATGATCCCAAAGGTGAACAGGCCAAGAGATCATCTGGGGGCAGGTCTCACACGCAAAAGAGCGAGGGGCCTGTGACACCCGCTGGGTAATATCAGAGATAAAGCAGGGCCCATTGGCAGAGCCAATGCCTTGGTAAGGAAAGGAAAAAAGCGGAACAATTTCCTTTAGGAGTGCCGCAACCACCTCACATGCCTCATTAGTACGACAGGGAAAGGCCTCATTCTATCCAGAGAAAGCACCCACAAAAACTTGCAAGTACCTAAATCCCTGCGTCCATGGCAACTCAGTAAAATCAACCTCCCAAAAACCAGCAGGATCCTGGCCAGCCCCAAGCCTCCCCAAGGGGAACTTAATAATTTCCACAGGTCATTACATCAACAAATCACACATTGCCTGATCATTGTGAGGGCCCTGTTATAGATCCTAGGACAAATATAGTCCTTTATAAGAAACTCAGCCATGGCCTCAAAACCCCAATGAGTGCTGGCATGCAAGTTTGCTAAGAGGGCCCATAATCCACATCTTGGGAGAAGGCATTTCCTGTCCTTCTCCAGCCTATGTCCATGATAAACAGCACCCAGTCTATAAGCTCTGTGCCCATCCTGTGAAATATATGTGGGAACCAGCACAGGCAAATGTGAGGGTACAAGCGCACCCATATACCAAGGGGACAGGGGACCTGATGTGGCAGACTTTTGTGGTGCGGTCGGCCAAGGCGTTTTCCCTTCCATGTCCAGTATCAACCCTAACATGGGCCCTCACATGCATGACAGCTACCTTATGTGGGAGCAAAACAGCATCCAATAGCCTTAAAATGTCCCGCCCATATTTAATAGGAGTGGTGAGTGAACCACACCCTGTCTATAATGCCCCACGTGCATGTATAACACAAACCTCCCCACATATTTACTGCCTATACATATATTAACCACACCGTCTGCATTCTACAAGGCCCTTGTCCAGGCAACGAGTTCAGCTTCCTGAGCTGAGGTATCTGCAGGGAGAGCAGCTGCTTCCACTACCTGGTTCAATGTGACCATGGCATAGCCAGCTAGCCTGTCTCCCTGACCCATAAAACTGCTGCCGTCTGTATACAGGTCCCTGTCCACCTCCTCCAATGGCTGGTCAATTAGATCCAGCTGGCCACAAAATACTTCTGTAATAGTCTGTACACAATCATGATCACCATCCTATTCCAGTTGGGGAAGAAAGGTTGTTGGATTGAACCTGCTACTGCGCTTAATATGAATTTGTGGGTTGTCAAGGAGTGCAATCTGATAACGCTCTAGTTGGGAGGCTGTAAGCCAATGGCCCCCCTTAGATGCTAACAAAGCCTGGATGGAATGAGGTGATGCCACTGTGATAGGAACCCAAAAGGTTAATTGTTCAGCAGCCTCCAAAAGAAGAACAGCAGCTACAGCAGCCTGAAGGCATGCTGGCCATCCTTGAGCAATAGGAGCCAGTTGTTTGGAAAAATAGGCAACAGGGTGAGACTAAGTACCAAGGGTTTGAGTAAGGACCCCAGCAGCCACCCCTTTACTTTCAGCCACATACAAGGTGAATGGTTTAGTGACATCAGGAATGCCAAGGGTCGACACATTGACTAAAGCAGTTTGAATGTTATCAAATGCCACCTGACAATCCCTGGTCCATGCAAAGGGTTCTTTATCTGTGCCTGTAGTGGCCCGATACAAGGGCTTAGCCATGAGAGCAAAGACGGTGGCTTGTAACTTTAGCAAGCAAATACATCCTAAAAGGGCATAGGGCAGTCTGGAAGGTAAAGAAATGAATGAGTAAGGCAAATACCACCCATAAAGCATTCCAAAGGGTTATTGCAGCTGACACAGAATGGCCATTGGCCCCAAAGACCTGGAACATTTGTGAGGAAGGGTTTCCAAGGGGCTTATTTAATACTGAATGTGATGCTCCTGTACCAGTCAAAAAATGGTATTGTTTTCCTCTGACTTTGAACTGTATCAGGGGTGAAGAGGAAGAATCATCCATAAGAGCAGGGAGACAAAGGCCCCCAGCCCCTCCCCCCCCCTTATATCTGAAGCACGGTTGTGGAACAGCACCCTATAGGATAGTTAGGAAGGGAACATAAAAGACATTCCCTGCTCCAGTGGCCAAATGTTATGCATATACAACACTGGTCCTGTCTCAGGACAAAAGACTGCAGTGGGTGTGGGGGTGCCTGGGATCTGGGTGACATTGTCTCATTCCTCTCATGGTGGTAGGGGGCCCTACCACTCCTCGCCATCCTCTTCCGCAAGTCCCACTTCTTTCCCCTCCCACTAGGGCAGGGCTTTGTGGATGGGGAACCTTGGCTCTGTTGTGACATGTGGACTGAGAAAGCATGGAGGAAAAAGTAGAAAACCTAGCCCCAGAAACCAACTATGACAATTACGAAAGGCTGCTCCATTTCCCTTCTCTCAGAAAAGTCAAGCTGAAAAATAAAAGTACCAGAGAAGAGGTTTTTTTTTCTCTCTCCCTCCTCTCTCTTCCTCCCCCACCCAGCTCAGTCAATAGCCTCGGGCAGACGGCCAAGAAACACACAAAGAAAAAGATAAGCACTAACCGTGAACACAACAACAAAAAAAGCTGACAGGTTTGCCCTACACACACATAAAAAAACAATGCCAGTATAAGCCCCAAACATACCAGCACCTATGACAAGACAAAAACTTCATCAACAAGTCATTTCCTCCCCTGGGTGATAGGATTAAGCAATCCTGCTGAAAGGAAAAAAAACCAAGTTAGGAAAGTAAGAAGAACAAGCTTCTTACAAACCTCATCAAAACTTAAAATAGAAAAGAGTACTAATTGTACCACGCATTCAGGCGATTTTTACTAGCCAGTCCAGAAGTCATTGCTGAATCAGTTCTCTGTCTGGTTTTTGTAATAAAATCCACTTTCTGGCAGCTTGCTACACTCAGGGTCAACCATTTTTATTCATTTTTAGCCTACTTTTTCTCCCAAGTCTGAGTTACTCACCGTTCCTTTGTTCTACATTAAAGAAATGCACATTCTCTTTTTCTATATGTGCTGCTTTTTCTGCAGCTGCAGGAATTGTATCCAGGGAGGAAATAAAATGTCTGCTCATGTTATTTGTCCCACAACTGACATGATGTATTGTGTTTGCATAAGAGGTTTGGGGCTGTATTCTCAAATATTGTAACCTTTTTTTTCTAGCAGCATTTCCTACCAGACGCCTTTCCTCTATTGTTAGAAAGACATCCAGCATGGCTTGGAGGTCTGCCCAGTTAGTGGCATAAGTTTGAAGAATGAACAGAACCAATTCAGGATATTTTCGTGGGGTTTCAGTGTAAGAACCCAATCAGTCCCCCCATGCATAAAGATCAGATGTGGAGAAGGGGGTATGAACCAGGACCTTATTAGTGTCCCCCCTTCTAATAGCTACTTGCCCCATGAGGGAGTAGATCCCCTTATAGGGTGGTGGAGCAGAAGCTAAAACAGGAAAAGGTGGTGCTGCGGAAGGTCACCACAACCCACAGTCTTGAAGCACCTGCTTATTCTCGTATAAGGTCCCCAAAAAAAAGAGCATATTAAGCATGCTATTCATGATCTATGCCTCTTTAAGCATAGTCTCCCATGGTTTCAAAAACTCCCAAATTTATGGATCCCCCTGTGGGCCAAACAGTGGGTATGTCTTGGTGACAGAAGACATTGTACTTAATTAGAGTTTCAATTTCATATCCCGACAGATTTTAAGCTTACCAAAGTTCCTTATGACACACTCAAGGGGGCTGAGGGCACATCCCTTCCTTTTATTCATTCTAACTGGTCTTCCTGGAGCTGAGCCCATGTGTTCAAGTCACTCACACCACTTGCGCAGCCTGTTAGGCCACAAGAGATCCACTGACCTTCAGCTAAGATCAGTATCACGCCTAGGCCTGGTTGACAGTGGGAAATATATAAGGAGCAACCACAAACCACACACCACCCACAACCTGTTGGACCACTAGAGTACAAGGTTAAGTCCCTTGCTTTCTAAGCACCCCCAGAACCCTCCAAAAGAGGGGGGCCTAGGTGCGGCTGGCAAAAACCCTTCCGCCCAGCTCTGGTCAACGGTGGGAAATAATTCAAGGAAACAAACACACTTGTACACACATACACACTCCCCCAGACAAGCTGGTGCAACAAAGTAATGTATATCTGTGTGTCCTACCTTATCTTCAGCCCTCCTGAGTATGCAGGAATCAAGTAAAAGGCAACCAAAAATAGGAAAAAACTGGTTCCTGTTAAAAACCACAGTGAAGAGTCAAGAAGGGGGGCACTTCCAGGAAATCCTAGAGCGTGCTCGGTGCCTTCCCATTTCCTGAGCCTCCCTAGGACCAACCAAGCACCTCTCCTGGCTGGCTCGCCAAAAATGATATGCAGGTTCTGAGGTTTTGCTTGATAAAGAAATACAGGGAACCAGAAGTTGCCTTCAAGCTTTATGTTTTTATTCAGCTGAATAGAGACGGACTCCTCTAAATGAGAGAAGCAACAAATGATAAGAAATCCTTGTATTTATTCTTTCTAATTACTTAACCAACTCACCCAGCAAAGCTGACACACATAAGATAAAGATTGCACCCAGTAAGTCTGGCACACTGTAGATGATAAGGGAGAAAGCAGAAGTAGCTAAACATGTTCCCATTCGCGTGTTTCCCTAAAGATATCATATGTTCTTGGGTGGGTTAGGACATTGCGTGTTGTCCTTGCTGTCCTTTCATGACCCTGCATCCAGGACTACAAGTGACCAGAGATAGAGGGGCCATCTGTATATTGATACTGTCCCCTAAGTCCTGGTCAGTAGTTCAGTAGAAGGGCTACCCACTGTCAGAAGCTACGTGAGTGAAATGTACAAATGTGAAAGCAGACAGGTTAATAAAAATGTTTTACGATAAATATCCTCACAAGCCTCGAGGAAATACTTAACATGCTTTTTGTTTCCCATACGGGAGACTCTTTCCTTTTGAGAGGGGCCAACTGTCAACTCTACAATGAGCATGGCTGCAGCCATTTTTTCTTTTCATTCTAGGTTGCCACATAGAATGGAGGGAGGGGGATTGCCCAGGTGCTTTGTTAGTCAAAATAATCTTCTGTCCCATGGGAACCAAGGTCATCTGCTGCTCCCATGACTAGGGACTGGGCATTGCATAAAAAGCCCACCAAATGAATATATTGGGGAACATAGTTGCTTGCATAGTTTTGTGGGTGGGACATTTAACTTTGTAATTGGGAAATTATTACTTGTGTATTCAGACTTGGTTTCACTTTTGACTGTGCCGATACTTTGTAACTAATCAACATGTTCTTTGATGGATTTCCAAGCCTCAAGAGTTCTGCTTTATTCATCTCTGTCTGTCGGAACCATGACACTACTACTTGATAAGATAATGCAGACAACACCAAGCTGGCAGGAATAGCCAACACTCCAGAAGATACGCTTAAGATACAGAAGGATCTTGACAGACTTGAACTTTGGGTGCTATCTAACAAAATGAAATTCAATGGTGAAAAAAGTAAGGTTCTACAATTAGACAAGAAAAACCAAATGCAGAGGTATACTATAGGTCAGGGGTGTCAAACTGCCAGCCCGTGGGGAGCTTCCGGTGGTCAGCGACGATGATGGCGGCTACCTTGTAGCCGTCCTCCTGGGACGGCGTCAGATCTGCGGAGCACAGCGCGCATCAGCTGGCCCGCGGCTCGAAATCCCCTTCCCAGGCGAAGGGAAGGGGTAGAGACCACACGAATAGAGGTAGAACCTCTTAACCCCCCCTGGATTTTTTTGGGGGGGGGGGTAGAAAGAGTGTTCCCTCGGAGTTCATGCTTTCTCTGCCTCCCAGCTGTCTTTGTTTCTTCGGAAACAAAGTGAAACGCCGCTACCATCTCCGCGCTTAAAGTTTTCTGGTGAGTGATTTTTAAAGCGGACAGAACTGTTTAAAGGATTTTACTTAGAGTTAGAGTTGTATTTCTTTTTATTTCTCTTTTAGCTTATGCTGATTTTTTTTTCTTTTCTTTTTTTTTTCGGTGGAGAGTGAGAGTGAAAGTAAAATGGCGTTTTGAAAGTGCTTTTTTTTTCCTTTCTGGAAAGAAAGAACGGACTTAAATGAGCATAGTTTTTTTTCTCTTTCAAGTTTCTTTTTTCCTTTTTCTTTTAAAGCGCTTTGGAAGTTCTTTTTTTTTGCACTCTCCTTGGTCCTTTTTTTTAATTTTAAGGATTTTAGTATTTTTTTTTTTTAAGAAGAAAGAGAGAATAAGATTTTTAAAAAAATGGCTTCAAAGAGACAACCAGCTTCTATAGTCTCTAAGGTGGTTTCTTCTCCTGTAATTGCAACTGTACAACAACAACTTAAAGTTACACCACCAGTGTTGCAACCTAAGGTTACACCTTCATCTTCTCCTCCCTTGCCAGCCTTGTCTGCACAAGATATTAAAGATATAATGGGAAATGCTGTATCTCAAATCAGGGAGGAAATGAAGCAACTTCTTGAACAGAGCAAGTCTGAAAGTAAAGAGGAAATGAAGGACCTTTTTAAACAGAACAAAGATCTTCTTGAACAGAATAAATCTGAAACCAAAGAGGAAATGAAGGAGCTTTTAGTGGAGAATAATACTATTCTGAGGCAAGACATAGTTACAGCTTTATCAGGATTGGCTTCTGTGGTCGTGAAGTTGGATTCCAGAGTGGAAGAAGTTGCAGAGAAAGTAGACCTCCTCGAGTATAAATTTCAAGATATGGAAAAAAGATGGAAATTTCACAAGAGGATATTCTTATGTCTCAGTATAGGCAAATGGAATATGCTTTGAGAATTAGGGGTCTTAAAGAAGACATGAATCAAGACCTGATGGAGATGGTGATGAATGATCTAGCTGTTGTTCTGAATAGGGATAAAGATGGATTACGTAGAGAAGTGGAAAAAATTTACAGAGTTAATTCTTGGATTGCGAAACAAAAGAATTTGCCAAGAGATGTGGTGATCTACTTCTCAAAGAGGTCTCTGCGTAATGAGATTATACAAGCTTTTTATAATAAGAGGTTCCAGATTGCTGCCCAGGATGTCATCATTCTAAAGGAAATCCCATCTAAAATTTTAAGAAATAGAAAAGACTTTGCTTTTTTAGCTAATGAACTTAAAACAAGATTGATGCCATTCAGATGGGAGATTCCGATGGGTATTGTTTTGAGCCATGCAGGGACACGTTACAGACTTAATACGGTTGCTAAAGCCAAAGAATTTTATAATACGGTCCTGGGAGCAGGCTCATTTCCATCTATGACTCAGAAAGCTCTGGGCGGCAAAGAGGTGGAACAGCAGTCTGAAGGACTAGGTTTGATGGCTGCTGGAAAATCACAGGTGGAATGGCTGTGCCAAACAGAGGTTAAAGAGCAGAGAATGACCCGTGCAGCACATAAACGTAAGGAAAAGGAACAACAGAAGAAAGAAGCTAAAGAATCTTCTCATGAGAGTGTTTCAATGCTGGTGGGAGGAGCAAGACCCAAGAGTTCTGCAATACATTCTTCAGTGGCAGATCTTCAGGCAGTTTTCTCCAGGCTCCTGGTCAAGGGAGATGGCAAAGTTCCTGACCTGGAATGTTAACGGCCTCAATTCCCCGCAGAAAAGAAAGAAAATCTTTTATTATCTAAAGCAACATAATAATGATATTATTTGCTTACAGGAAACTCATATCTTACTTAAAGATCAAAAATATTTAGCTAATGCTCGCTTGGGATCTCATTTTGCATCTCCTGCCCCTGGGAAAAAAGGGGGTGTGGTTATTTATGTTAAGCAAAGTCTACCAGCTTGCCTGGTAGAATCAGATCCTCAAGGAAGATATGTTATGATTGAACTTGGTTTATATGGTAAGAAAATACTTATAGTGGGCTTGTACGCACCAAACCAGCAACAGGAACAATTTTATAGATTGTTACATCAGAAAATAACTTCGCTGGACTATAGGTCTGTGATATTAATGGGAGATTGGAATGGTGTTTTAGATACGTAAAAGGACAAAAAAGGTTCTTCTACTTTCTTCAAACAGGCTAAATTACCTAAAGCCTTTTTTGATTTGAAAGAGGATTGGGAGTTGAGGGATTATTGGCGTGAACGTAACCAAGAGGAGAGAGACTTCACCTTCTTCTCAGAGAGACACCAATCTTTTTCAAGGATTTTTTCTTGATTACAACAGACTTATATAATAGGGTAAAGAATGTAAAAATTTTTCCTAGGTCACTGACGGATCATAGTCCAGTTTGGATGGAATTGGCTGTCGAAAAAGAGGAGAGGAGATCCTGAAGGGTGAATGAGAATTTATTTAAACAAGAAAAAAATGTTCAAAAATTAAAGGAGTGCTTAAAGGATTACTTTGCTTTAAATATGTATAAGGGAACATCATTATCAATGGTATGGGATGCAGGCAAAGCCTTCATGCGTGGGATCTTGATAAAGATGAATAATGTTTATAGACAAAAGCAGATTCAGAAACGTAAAGAATTGGAAGATGAGATTAAACTAAAAGAGAAGCTTTTGATTTTAAATCCTTTAAATGAAAAGGCTAAAGAAGCTATAAAGCTGTTAAGAACACAATTTAATATGTTGATGGCTGATCAAGCCGCAACTAATCTAATGTTTATGAAACAAAATACATTTTGTAATGCTAATAAACCAGGGAGATGGTTGGCCTATCAATTAAGAAAGAAACAGAGACACAGAATTATAGATAAAATAAATTATAATGGTAAACTAGTGTATCAGAAAGAGTTGATCAAGAAATCTTTTCTAGATTATTATCAGAAATTATATAAGAGTACTAATGTACAAACTTTAGATATAAATAATTATTTAAGTGAGGCTAACTTTCCTAAACTAACAGAAGATCAGAAACAAGAAATTAATGGTTTAATTACTAATGAGGAAATTGTGACAGTTATTAAGCAATTAAAATTAGGTAAAGCGCCGGGTACGGATGGTCTGACATCCATTTATTATAAAACCTTAGTAGAAGAGATGACTCAACCTTTATGTGAGCTTTTTAACAATATATTACAGGGTTTAGAGATTCCTCCGTCATGGCGCAGTGCTTTTATATCCTTAATTCCAAAAGAGGATCAAGATCTTACCTTACCAAAGAATTATAGGCCTATATCTCTCTTAAATGTGGATTATAAAATTTTTGTAAAAATTTTAGCTAATAGGTTTATGAGGGTTTTGCATCAGCTTATACATAAGGATCAATCGGGTTTTATAACCAGAAGGTATATGAAAAATAATGCTAGACAAATTATTAACTTATTAGAATATTTAGATAAGAACAACCAAATTTCTGCAGGGCTGATATTTTTAGATGCTGAAAAAGCTTTTGACCAATTGAATTGGCAGTTTATGTTAAGATTAATTGAGGAGATGAAATTGTGATGCTAAGGAGGTTATATTGATGTTAAATTTGATTACAGCCGCAAGGCTGCTAGTAGGGCAATATTGGAAGAAGGAATCTTTGCCTACCTTGCAAGAGTGGTTTTTTAAAGTTTCTTATCTGGCGGAAATGGCAAAGATTTCGGCTTTTTTAAAGGAGCAATCGCAAGAGAAATTTTTTGCCGTATGGGAAAAATGGATAAATTTTATACAACACAAATTGGATATAAAAAAATATCATTTAGCTTTTTTATAACTTGTATAAAATTTTTGATATTTTATAGATTGTATTTTTTCTCTTTTTTCCCTTTTTTTCTATCTCTTTTCTTCTTTCTCTTTTCTTTCTTCTTTTTTTTCTTTTTAAGTATTTTTTCTTTTTAATGCTTATGTCATATATATTTTATTATTAACTATTTTATAAGTTGTTAAAATTTGTTTAGGTTTTTTAAAATTTTAATTAAGCCTATATTCAGCTCTGGGAAGCTCGGGGGGGGGGGGGATGGAAGGGGTGGTTTGGGAGGGGTTGGGTGAGGGTTGTTTTGTTTTTTTTTTGTTGTTGTTGTTCCTTTTTTGTTATTTGTAAAAACTTTTAAAAATTTTCAATAAAAAAAAAAACTGCCAGCCCGTGGGCCAGACGCGTCATCCAGAAGCCACGCCCACCTCATTGCCGGCAATGGCAAAACAGTCCCGGTACATCTCACGACATCACGTGACGTCGCAAGTTTGACATGTCTGGTATAGGTGGTACCTTGCTCAATAGTAGTAACTGTGAGAGGGATCTCGGAGTCCTAGTGGACAATTACTTAAATATGAGCCAGCAGTGTGCTGCAGCTGCCAAAAAAGCCAACACAGTGCTAGGCTGTATTAACAGAGGGATAGAATCAAGATCATGTGAAGTGTTAATACCACTTTACAATGCCTTGGTAAGGCCACACTTGGAATACTGCATCCAGTTTTGGTCACCATGATGTAAAAAAGATGTTGAGACTCTAGAAAGAGTACAGAGAACAGCAGCAAAGATGATTAGGGAACTGGAAGCTAAAACATATAAGGAACAGTTGCTGGAATTGGGTATGTCTAGTTTAATGAAGAGAAGGATGAGGGGTGACATGATAGCAGTGTTCCAATATCTCAGGGGTTGCCACAAAGAAGAGGGAGTCAAGGTATTCTCCAAAGTACCTGAAGGCAGGACAAGAAGCAATGGATGGAAACTAATCAAAGCGAGAAGCAACCTAGAACTAAGGAGAAATTTCCTGACAGTTAGAACAATTAATCAGTGGAACAACTTGCCTCCAAAGTTGTGAATGCTCCAAAAGTGGAAGTTTTTAAGAAGAGACTGGACAGCCATTTGTCTGAAATGGTATAGGATTTCCTGCCTGAGCAGAGGGTTGGACTAGATGACCTCCAAGATCCCTTCCAACTTGATGATGATGATGATGTCAAATCCAAAATTTCTAGCATTAGAAAAGGCATGTGTGCATACAAAAATAGGGTTTTGTTAATTAAATGAAGGGGGAAATACGATCAGGGTTTGCATAGCTTTTAGTAAGAGCATGATTCCCAGGCTTCTGTCATTCAAATTGTGAGTTCTACTCCCTGTGGGGTTGAGGGCCACATTAGTTCAGGGTTTGGGCCTATAACTCATTACTACCAGTTTGGGGATTATCCCCTTACTTCCTGGTTTGGATATATGATGCCAGTTCTGGTTTGGGCTAATCAGTGCCCCTTCTGGTCTTGGACCAATCAGAAGCACCTCCAGGGGAGGGCCTATGATATCAATTCCAGTTTGGGCCAATCAGCACTCCTCCCAGTCTTGGACCAATGACAGCCACTTCTGGGGGAGGAAATAGAAGTGGCATCACTGATCAAAAGGGCTAATAAGCCCCTGTTAAAAAAAGTATGTACTATAACTACTTATGAAATATATCTTACTATACACATATACAAGAAAGAAGGATATCAACATTACAATGAAGTATAACCATAATGACTGATAGTCAGAACAATTGTTGAAGTTACTTTTCATTCTAATTTTCCCTATTTACTGTAGACATGTACCCATAAATCTAGTTTCAGGATTCTTCAGATGGCAGAAAGTTTAGTGGCACCCTGGAAGTCAGGATTACTAAGAGCTGGAGTCCTTCATACTATTTGGGTATTGTTCTTTGTCAATGAATGTAGAGAAAGGCAGAGTTAAGCCCAAAAGCTATTAACAGGTAAAAGAAATAGCAATCAACACCTCAACCCTGGGAACATTGGGAGCATGAGAAAGAGATTCAAAATAACCACACCTTAATTCTGTTTAGAAAACTCTGGCAGGTTTTCAGGTTTCTATTATTATACCATTCATCAATAGAGTTCCACTAGTCCTTGTGGAGTCTGTTTCTTGATCTGGCCTACCTCTAAGGGTTGAAAATGAAATGAGTTCATGGCATACATTGAGATTTGCACTGTGGCTGGAAGGAATGGACTCTGAATAGTGAAGCACACCAGCATGACTCCATGCTAATTGAAGATACTCTTTCTGCACATGTATGCATTTCTGAAGCTGCATCTGTATTCAGACCAATTGAGCCATTTAACTCAGTACTGCCCTTGAGTCAAAAAAGCTTAGAGAAAAGTTTTTTCTGGCCAAATTTCTTGTATAACCACAAATGCAAGAGGATGTGTTCAGGTTCTTCAGCATTCACATGTACCTTCCACAATCACAAATCAATAATTCAATGTCATTCTTTCCCAGAATCAGGGAAGCTCCAAAGAACTGAACTGCTATTGTTTTTTTACAAGCCAATCACTCAAAAGAAGCACCCCCAAAAAGCTTACTTGTCCTACGCTGAAGATTTGAAGGTTAATCTGCATAGTGAAAGATGACCAAATTCAGTCTATGTAAGGGAGGTTTTTGAGGTCAATTTATGCATACATAAAGAAGAAAGTGGAAAGGAGCCATTATCAGTTGAGCTTATGTGTACAGCCCTAGTTAAATTAATGGCCCAGTATGGAGTTTACATTAGTCCATATGTAATGGATGGTTATGGCCATTGCATTGGCTATGGATAGACCTACCCTCCACAAATAAGTCTGATACCTTCTTGGACCTATATCAATCAGTGGCAGGGGTTAGATCTTGTGGCACTAAATTTTGAAAATAAATGACAGGGAAACAATTTTACTGTATCTGCCTTAGATGTATTGCCTCCCCATTACAGAGATTACCTTGCTCTAATCATTTAGACAAAATGGAGGAATTCCATCTATGGCAGTGGTGGCGAACCTTTTAGAGACCGAGTGCCCAAACTGCAACCTGAAACCCACTTATACATCGCCGGGTGCAGGGGGCGTGGCCACCGAATGGGTGTGGCCAAGTGGGCATGGCCACCAAGTGGGCGTGGCCACCAAGTGGGTGTGGCCAAGTGGGCGTGGCCACTAATTGGGTGTAGCCAAGTGGGCGTGAACACCGAATGGGCATAGCCAAGTGGGCGTGGACACCTCGATGTTGCTCCTGAGGAGAGATGCCTGTGGGGGCCGGGCAGGATTGGGGGCAATCCAGGGGTTCTCTGGCAGGTGAGGCAGTAGGTAGGAGGCTCATCCTGCAGGGTGAAGTAAGGCAAGGGAGGGGGCAGGGAAGAGGTGCCATTGCCGCAGGGCAAGGCATGTGAGGCAGGGGCTAGGGCAGGTTGCAGACAAAGGGGGGCTCCGGTGAGGAGGAGGTGGAAGATTTAAGCAAGCTTAGCAACCAGAGTGGGGATCCCCCCCCAAAACAAATATGCTTCGTGGGTAACCTCAAAGCATGACAGAAGAGACCAAAACCTGCTGCAACCACCCAGCAGATGGGAGGGGAATTAAAAACCAAACAGCTTCCCCCCCCCCCCCGCCAATCCTCAATGAAAACCTCGGACAGGGGGAAGAGCATAGGCAGGCAGGCGTCTTGCTCAGCTGATGGCTTGGTGAAGGGTAGCTACACCCCCTCCACAACGCTTCCCTCTCATGAAAGCAGGCTGAAAACTCCAAAAAGCAACAAGGAAAAGAAGTTAAAACAGAAGAGTGTCTCGTGATGGTTTTCTTCCCCACTTCCTTCTAGCTGCAGGCTAAATATGTAAAGACCACAAAAGAAAAAACTTGGTTTTCTCTTGTTTTAATTCAGAAGGAAGGAACAGGAGATTTGGGGGATTGTTTCAAAGGAAAGGAAAGAGGGGCTGGGGGAGTGCAGCAGGAGAATGGGGATGGCACAAGGCTTCTGGCTATGCAGGGGGGCACTGGGGTGCATTCTTTTTAAGAGCAAAATGAGGCAAAAAGTAAAAATCCCCCACTCACTCCACCTCCCAAAAACACAACTACGGAGATTTCAATGATACAAACTTTATAACCAACTTCCTCACCTAACTTTGCAAACCCTGTGGGTCCCACGCCATTCCACATACCTGCAAGAAACCAGCTGCAATCCAGGTAGTGTAAAAGGGCTTTTCCAGTCACCTAGCAAGGTGTCAAAAACTTGATGTAAACTTGATGATCCCCCCAAAAAGGAAAAAAGTGATAAATTACAGTAGTCCTCACCTTACAACAGTTCACTTAGTGACAGTTGGAAGTGACAATGGCTCTTTAAAAAGTGACTTAAGAACATTTTTCACACTCTGGCGCATGCACACCTACCCCTCACTGCTACCACGAGGCTGGGCAGCCAGTGAGTGTGAAAGCTGCCTCATTGGGGCCTGCTGAGACCAGCAGCCAGCTGAGGCAGCTTCAGACACCATTGCTACCGCCTAGGAGGCTGGGCAGCCAGCTGAGGCAAGAAAGACAGCCCCGGCCGCCATTAATGCTGTGCCACCACTGCATGTATTTTAATGCATGTTTACCCTGCCTTTAAATGTGAGGCCAAGATTTACAGAAAGTTAGTAAATAATAAATAAGAACAGGCTGCTTTCATTTGAACCATAGATTATAGTGGGGACCTGGAGGGATTTTCTTTCAGTGAAGATGAAAGAAAATATATGAAAGAGAGGGAATAAAAAGCAAAGCAGAAAGGAATAAAAGAAGTGAGAAATGGCATGGAGGTTATAGGTTTCGTGGATCAGAAATAAACAGAACAATTAAATCAGTTTTAAGAGAATAAATGGCAACAAATGGAAGAATCAAACTAGTTTTAAGGGAATAAAAGGAAATAAATGGAAGTATTAAACCAGTTTACACAATAAATAGAAGAATCAAACCAGTTTTTAAAAGGAAATAAATATCAGCAAACACGAATGCTTTAACCAAATTTTTGTTGCCTGGATGTGATAGCCTCCTCAGAGATTACATGCATATTTGTGCAGTTGTGCATTAGAATAGCACAAAATATTGGTTTCAAATAATTTTACTGTGCAACTGATAAACAGTATAGCAATGCAAAACTGCCATGATCCAAACTGTTCGCTATCACAATTTTTTTCTGGGCTTTTTTCCCCTTATATTTTGTTTACTATGTTCTACATATGGTAGTATTTTGCAGGAGAATATTCTTACTGATGTTTCTTTAAGCAATAATACTTAAAGCTAAAGTTATAATAAACTTTCCTTAGGCATAATCCGGATATAACAAGGATGGTATTTTTGAATAAGTTTAAGGATCAAAAAAATGCGGGAGACTCAAGGAGTAATTCAGGATGGATAGAAGGAAAACGGATGGCTCTTTTATGGCAGAGAGTACAGCCAGTTCACACTCGCTCCAAACTAAAGACCATTACAAACCATAATTTGAAATCCGACCATATGTGAGAATCTCCCACCATCCACCTTCCCCACAAACTTCCTCATTTCCACCCTTCCAACTGTCAATGATGAAGCCCAGCCCCTCCCCCTTCTTTAGTGTTTGATATGCGAGTGTTCAGCAGGCCCTCCTGTTCGGCCTGCGTGAAGGCAGGCCAGTGTGTGAAGGCAGATGCTGCGCAAGACGGGGAAGGAGAATGCAGCGAGCCGAGGAGATTGGCCCAGGGGCATTCAGGCTGCTGTTACCTTTGATGCTGTCTTGTTCTTGCCGGCGAGGTGTATTGGATTGCAGCTCCAGGCCTGCTGCCGCCTTTGCCTTGCAGCATCACCGCGCTGTATCGCTCCTGTTCGGTCACGGCGTCTTGTCTGGAAGGCTTCACCTGGTTGCTTCAGGGCCGAGTGGGGGACCTGGTAACTCCCTCCCGCCCTTCAGCGGAGCCGCCAAACTACCTTCTGCACCGCCGGCCTCTCTGGAGCCTCCACAGTAAACTGTAGGTCTGTTGTGCTGACGACCAGCTGTGCGGCGGCCCCCCTTCCAAGGCTGGGACCGCTGGCCGGCTGCGAAATTGCGAGAAATGCCGGCGGCCGCAGGGGGTTTTGTAGCCGCTGGGGCGGGGTCTTCAGCCTCGGCCTCCCCCAGTGGCCGCCGCCTCATCCGCTGCGGTCAGCGGCAGGCTGGAGATGGCGTGGGGTGGGCGGCATGAGGGGGGCCGGGTGCGAAATTACGAGAAATGCTGGTGCTGGCGGGGTGTTCTGGGGCCTCTGGGGAGGCCAGTGGCCACCGCTGCCTTCTCCGCTGCAGCCAAGCGGAGGAAGCTCAGTGGCAGGCCAGAGACAAGGCAGGACTGAGGTAAGGCAAAACTTACCTCTTTTGCTTGTTCTTTCTCGCACTTTGCTTGTTCTCTTTCTTGCTTTCTACCACGTGCACCGAAACCGAAACTTCCTTAGTTTAGTGAGCGTAAAAGAGCTGCGCATGCGCAAAGAGGAGGTTAGCAGCAATGGCTCACGTGCTATCAGGGACAGCTCTGTGTGCCGCCTGTGGCACGCGTGCCATAGGTTCGCCACCACGAATCTATGGTATATGTCCAATTTCTATAACATTCTCTCTTAACTGCCTTTTTAAAAAATACCTTTTAAGCTTTTCCTTTTAGCATGTCACTCTAATACTGTCACCATTTTGGATTCTCAACCCTATAACATACTTTTTTTAATTTTATTTTATTCACAATGTTAAAATACAAACTCCAAAGCAAAAGGGGAAAATACAAAAACAAAGCAAAACTAAACAAGACATTTTTAAAAAGTGCATAAAAAATATACTCATAGATTGCCCACCCATTTGAAAACTGATAAATATATTTCAAGAATAATAGTTTCCCCTCCCCCTTGCAAAACAGGCCCACAAATTATGAACTTCTGTAACTGTCTGAGGGGTCCTTGGTGCTCTCTGAGCTTGGTTGTTTTCTTGCAGACGTTTCATTACCCAAACTAGGTAACATCATAGTAAGGAGTGGGGTTTGCTCTCAGTTTCTATTCTAGTGGTTTGCTGGGTCTTTTGGTTTACTATGCTACGCATAATACACAAGCCAACTAAAGCCCTTCAAAACATCCTAAGTAAGAGGATTTCCGGTTGCTGCTGGGTGTAGACCTGGGGGAGCGATCGTCCGTTCCCCGGGTCTGAAATTCCTTTGCTGGCGAGCCCGTTTGGGCTAAAAGCCACCCTGGAGGGGTGGCTGCTGAAGGGTGAATATTTGGGGAATGGGAGACGGTGGTAGCTGGCTCTCTGAACCCAAAGCAGCCCCCGGAACCAGCAAAAGAAAGGAGGATTGCATTTATGCGAGTCTCTATCAACAGCTGAATGTCAGGAACAGAAAACAGCTGATTTTGACAGCAAGTAGCCAGTCCGGTGAGATTA
This sequence comes from Crotalus adamanteus, assembly GCA_039797435.1. Lineage (NCBI taxonomy): Eukaryota > Metazoa > Chordata > Lepidosauria > Squamata > Viperidae > Crotalus > Crotalus adamanteus. Next base: position 56,436,086 of record CM077935.1, on the reverse strand, counting down.
TTTTCTATTCCTTGTGAAAAGTGGACCTTTTGATGAAATAGCCTATCTTTAACGAAAAGCTGGAAGCTTAAGGGAGGAAGGAGGAGGATTTTTCCCTCACCCCCCTCCCATACAAGCAGTGTTTTAAGCAACTCCATTGCTAAGGAAGAAATTTAATTGGGACTATTTGAAACTTTGTTTTTGGCTGGAGAAATATAAAAAATTAAAGAGAATTTATTTGGAAAGTTACCCTAATTATTCTTTCCTTTTTATAACTTTAAAACTGTCTTTTTACTCTGAATATTTTTCCCAAAAAACCCTTGGAAAGAATCAGCATTCCCCTGGTGGTTATATTGTAATATTTTTTTTCTCTTCCCTTTGTTTGCAGTGTATTTAATTGTGGAGCTTGGCTTAACGCCCAGACATTTGGCTGTATGCCCAGACATTCTTATCTCTCTTTAAAAGTTATTGTGAGAGACTGTTCAGCTTCTTATCTGACTGCCTGGCTAGCTGTACATTTCCCATAGCAAGGAAAAATACAAAGAAAGAAGGGAATTTTTTTTCGAATTTTTTTTTTTTGCTCTCTTCTATTCTGGTTGCAGTTAAAGTTTGATTGGACTATAATTTGGATAGTATTCATCTCTTCTTGACAACTTTTATTTTCATTTTTTATTTTTTGCCTGTCAATCTGAAGTCTCCTCCCTTTTCTTTTGAGAGTTTGATTTTTTTTCTACCTTGCCTTTTACAGATTGATTTATTACTATTGTCTTTTTTGGAGATTGTTTTTTCCTGTGGCGGTTTTTTTTCTCTCTCTAAATTTTTTTTCTCTTTTTTTGCCCATTCCTGCTCCCTCTGTGGATGGTTTTGAGATTTTTTTTTATTCCGCTAAAGGATTTGGTTTCTTTTTCTTTTTTTTATCCTTAAACTATGCCTGGCCTTGTCTCCTGGTAATAGGAGGGCACTAGATTATAAATGGCCATCAGGCTGCCTGGTGGATTATAATTAGCCATCGGGCTTTTTGGTGGATTACAAATAAATACAACAATTAGAAGATGAGTGCCTCAAATTTAGCCAAAGGGGTGAGGAAGGGTTCCTCAGCCCCCGCTTCTACCTCGGTGAGTCCAGCTATTCAGAAATCAATTACTACTTTTTTACAACAAGATTCTCATCAGATAGATACCCAAGCGATACTCCAAGCAATTTCAGCTCAATCTAAAAATATTGATGATTTGAAAATGGAAATGAAAAGAGATTTGGAAAAAACTCATGAAGATTTGAAAATTGATCTTCTTAAAATGGATCAAAAAATGGAAAACTTTCAACAGGTGATGGTAGACACTCAACAAAGAATGCAAAAAATAGAAGATAAGGCAGGGGTGGTTGACCCGAAAATTGAAGCATTGCAAGAGGAAAATCAGAGATTGGCGCAAGCCAATGCGGAATTGGAGAACAGCATGGCCATGATGGACATGGATAATGCATCACACTTTCTAAGATTTCAAAATATTGTAGAAGAGAAAGATGAGAACTTGTTGGAGTTGATGAGTGAATTATTAGCGGAATTGCTTGGAATGGAAATGGATCTAATGAAAAGAGAAATAGATCAGGTTTTCAGAATGAACTCAAGCTATGCAAGAAGAAATAGAGTTTTTAGGGAGGTCCATGTAAGATTTCTTAAAAGATTTATACGGGATGAGATCTTGAGAGAGATAAGAGATCAATCACTGAAATATAAAGATAAAGAACTTGTAGTTCTCAAACAGATTCCCAGAAGGATAAGAGAAGCGTGAAGAGAATATCAATTCTTAACAAGGAAACTCTTTAATAAGGGAGTGAATTTTAGATGGCTGGTCCCAGAAGGATTACTAATCTTCTGGGACTTGAAAAGATACAGAATAGATACTCCATTTCAAGCAGAGGAATTTTTTAACAATCACAGAGCCTTTTTAGAAAAAGGCAATGCCGAACCCAAGAAATCAGAAGAGACGATGGGTGCAGGAGCACCGAAACAATCGGAGGAGGGAGAATAAAAAAAGATGCAATCAGAGGAAGATGTAAGATCGAAAGACCAGAGACAGATCAGCTCCCCTAGAAGATTGAGGTCTAGATATAATTGAAATTATGGAGGAGATTGGATTGTTTTCAATAAATATAAATGGTCTTAACTCCCCATCAAAAAGGAGTAAAATACTTAACAGACTACAAAAATTGAAAATGGACATAATTTGTCTTCAGGAGACACATATTAAAAGACAGCATTCTAAAATTTTAGAACAACCAAAGATAGGTAAACTTTATTTTTCTTTAGCACAACAAAAGAAAAGAGGAATAGCATTTTATATAAAAGAAAAGATGAATCCAAAACAAATTTATGCTGATGAAGAAGGGAGAATACTAATGATAGAAATTACATGGGATCAAAAACAAATCTTGATGGTTGCAATATATGCTCCCAATGAGAAACAGGATCAGTTTTTTCAGCAATTATATGATAAACTAGTGGAGCTAAATTATCAAAAGCTTTGCATACTTCGTGACTTTTAAAGTAATAGTAGATGCATTACGGGACTATAAAAGTTATAAACAAGGGAAAAGGGGGGAAATACCCTACCTAAGTCTTTTTTAAAGATGAAAGATGAATTGTGTATACAAGACATATGGAGAGAAATGAATCCAGAGAAAGCACAATATACATTTTACTCAAATAGGAATAAATCCTGGTCAAGAATTGATATGATATGGACTTCATATGATTTAAAGACTGTGATACAAGAGGTGGAAATTGAACCTAATATTTGGGCTGGTCATAATCCAATTAAAATGACTTTGAAAGGAACCAGGAAAAAATTAAGATGGTCATTGAATAAATCAGTACTGAAAGAAAAAGAATTTCTACAGTTTGCAACGAAAGAAATGGATTTTTTTAAAAAAATAAGAAAGAAGAAACCTCTATTCAAAATCTTTGGGACACCACGAAAGTGTACTTTAGAGGCTTGGCTATAACTTATCTTGCTAAAAAGAATAAAGAAAAGAGACAAATACAGCTTAATTTGAAAGGACAATTTAGGAATTTAGAACTTGAGTTACAAAATGATCCACAAAAGAAGAAGCTGAAGACACAAATGGAATTAATAAAACATAAATTAAACTTATTGGAGATGAAGACAAGGGCACAACAGATAAAATACTCAAAACAGAATTTCTTTGAAAATGCCAATAAACTAGGAAGATGGCTTGCATATAGATTGAAAAAAGAGAAAAAAAAACTGATAGGTAAATTACAAGATTCAAAAGGCGAAATACATTGTCATAATGACGTACTGAAAAAAATTGCTAAAACTTATTATGAGACACTTTATAAGGCGGAGGTGGTTTCTAAGGAGGCAATACAGGAATATCTAAGAAAAGCAAACCTCCCAAAGATACCAGAGAACGCTTCCGGTGGTGACAGCTGTGCCGATGGCAGCTTTTCCTTAGCCGTCCACCCTGGGAATGTGTCAAAGCCTGCGGAGACGGCGATCAACAGCTGTTTCGGGACTTGAAGACTCTCTCCTCAGGAAAAGGGGAGGAGGCGAGCTTGCCCGGATAGAAGTTGAGTTCCCCAAGACCCCCATAAATTTTGGGGGGGGGGTGTCAAAGGGTGAGAACTCCTTTGGAGTCTGTGGTATTCTCCACACCCCAGGAGGTCTTTGTTCTGATTTCGAAGGAACAAAGCTGGACGCTGCTTCCACTTCTGCTTTCTAAGAGAAAACTGTGAGTAAATTTAAAGCAGACAGAGCTGATCAGGAGAAATTAGAATTGTGAGAATTTATTTATTTATTTATTTATTTATTTATTTATGAGACTTATATACCGCTTTAAGTGCAAGCACTCTCTAAGCGGTGTACACCAGTAAGCAATGTATATATATATATATATATTTACATTGCCCCCAACAATCTGGGTCCTCATTTTACCTACCCCGGAAGGATGGAAGGCTGAGTCAACCTTGAGCTGGTGAGATTTGAACCACTGACCTGCTGAACAGTCAGCTAAAGTGGCCTGCAGTACTGCACTCTAACTGCTGCACCACCTCGGCTCATCTGGGACTTTAACTCAGGAGAATTAAAGAAACTTCTCCATCTATTAATCTTAATAAAAGGACGAGTAGAAAATGGCACAGAAATGCTGTCTTTTTGTTTGAACAGACATCGTTAAGATGGACTTTCACTTTTAAAGGTAACAAAGTTTAAACAATGTAATGGATTTTGGCAGTCATTCAAAAAGCAAGAATTTTTTTTATTTGGACTTTCTCTTTTTTTCTCTTTAAGTGCTGGTTTTAAGATTTTATAAGATTTATAAGAAGTGGGTTTTTTTTAAATAGTCTGAAAATGGCTTCAAAACGTCCTGGAATTTTGGTTCTTCCTAAAGCCTCAATTTCCTCTCCGGTGGTACAGCAGACCAAGCCTAAATCTCTCCCGCCTTCTCCCCCATCACATGCACTGACACTTAAAGATTTACAGGATGCCTTGGGGCAAACATCACAACAGATCAAAGAAGAAATGGCAGAGCTTCTTGAGAGTAAAAATAGAGAGATGAAGGAAGATATTGTGTTTCCATTTCAAGGACTTGCTTCTCATATAGAACATCTTGATGACCGTGTGGATGATGTTGTGGAAAATGTTGAAAAATTAGAAGATAGAGTTGATAAAGTTGAAATTAAAATTGATACGGAGGGGGTAGCTGGGTTGGCGGTGGAATTCCCCAGGCTTATGGTGCTGGGCGATTTCAATTTGCCGTCACTCGGCAAATCCTCTGGTGTGGCTCAGGAGTTCATGGCTTCTATGACAACCATGGACCTGACCCAGATAATTCAGGGTCCGACCCATAGGGGAGGACACACGCTCGACTTGGTATTCCTCTCGGGGCAGTGGAGACGTGATTTCGATTTAAGGGGTATAGTTACTTCTCCCTTGTCATGGTCGGATCACTTCCTGTTGAGGTTAGATTTCTCGGTCCTACCGAGAACCGATTAGGTGGTTCCGCCCCAGGCGTTTAATGGACCCGGAGGGGTTCCAAATAGCGCTTGGGGGTTTTCCTGATTCCCTCCTCCACGAACCGGCTGAGTCCTTGGTCGCTGCTTGGAATAAGGCGGCATCAGGGGCATTAGACTGGATCGCGCCTTTGCGACCTCTCCGTGATTGTGGATCCCGGAGGGCACCTTGGTTTACCGAGGAGCTACGGGAGATGAAGCATCAGAAGAGACGTCTAGAGCGACGCTGGAGGGCTAGTAACTCCGAATCCGACTGGACACTTCTAAGAGCCTATATTAGGACTTATTTAGTGGCGATACAAGCGGCAAAATGTTCGCATTTTTCTGCACTTATTGCGTCTGCAGAATCTCACCCCGCCGCCCTGTTTAGGGTGACCCGTTCCCTACTTAATGTTCGGGAAGCTGGGGAGCCCTTACAGGGTAGAGCGGAGGAATTTGTGCAATTCCTATCAGACAAAATCACTCGGATTCGGACAGACCTAGACTCCGATTGGGCAGGGCCTTCTGAGATGACTGGGGCAGGTCTTAGCTTAGTTTTATGGGATGAATTTGAGTCTGTGACTGCTGAGGATGTTGACAGAGCGGTGGGAGCAATGAGCGCCTCCACTTGTTTATTGGACCCGTGTCTTTTCTGGTTGGTCTCGGCCACCAAGAAGGTGACACGAGGCTGGCTCCAGGTGTTGATCAACGCTTCGTTGAGGGAGGGGTCTTTCCCGCAATCCCTGAAGGAGGCGGTTGTGAGGCCACTGCTCAAGAAGCCTACCCTGGACCCAGCTGATTTAAATAACTTCCGTCCAGTCTCCAATCTCCCCTTTGTGGGGAAGGTTGTAGAGAGAGTGGTGGCGCTTCAGCTCCAACGGTCTCTGGATGAAGCGGATTATCTAGACCCTTTTCAATCTGGCTTCAGGCCCGGCTTCAGCACAGAAACCGTTTTGGTCACGCTGATGGATGATCTCTGGCGGGCCCGAGACGGGTTATTCCTCTGTCTTGGTGCTACTTGACCTCTCAGCGGCTTTTGATACCATCGATCATGGTATCCTTTTGCGACGACTCAAAGGGGTGGGAGTGGGAGGCACCATTTTACGGTGGTTCTCCTCCTACCTCTCTGGCCGGTTGCAATCGGTATTGGTGGGAGGGCAGAGGTCAACCCCGAGGCCCCTTGAATGCGGCGTGCCACAGGGGTCGGTCCTCTCTCCCCTCCTATTTAACATTTATATGAAGCCGCTGGGTGAGATCATCAGACAGCACAGGGTGAGGTTTCATCAGTATGCTGATGATACCCAGTTATAAATCTCCTCCCCGAGCTCTCTCAGTGAAGCAGCCAATGTGATGGGCCGTTGCCTCGAAGCCGTGAGGGTCTGGATGGGGGTTAACAGACTCAGGCTCAATCCTGACAAGACCCAGTGGCTTTGGATGTTGCCTCCCAAGGATCATGTCGACTGTCCAGTGTTGACTCTTGCGGGGGAAAATATACCCCCTTCGGAGCGGGTTCGCAACTTGGGTGTCCTCCTTGATCCACAGCTGAATTTGGAACATCAATTGACGGCTGTGGCTGGGAGGACCTTTGCACAAGTTCGCCTGTTGCACCAGTTGCGACCCTACCTGGACCGGGAGGCTCTCCTTATAGTCACTCACGCCCTTGTCACCTCACGTCTGGACTACTGCAATGCTCTCTACATGGGGCTACCCTTGAAAAGTATTCAGAGACTACAGTTGGTCCAGAATGCAGCCGCGCGAGTGATAGTGGGTGCTCCTCGATACACCCACGTTACACCTATCCTCCGTGAGCTGCACTGGTTGCCTATTGGTCTTCGGGTCCAATTCAAGGTGTTGGTCATTACCTTTAAAGCCCTATATGGCTCAGCGCCAGGCTATTTGCGAGACCACCTACTACCTCATAGTTCCCTACATCCGGTTAGATCCCACAGGCTGGGCCTCCTTCAGGCCCCGTCGGCCAAGCAGTGCCATTTGGCGGGGCCGTGGAGGAGGGCCTTCTCTGTGATGGCACCCACGCTTTGGAACCAGCTCCCCCCGGAGATTAGGATCACTCCCACCCTGTTGGTCTTCCGTAAGCTACTTAAGACCTGGCTTTTCCGGCAGGCCTGGGGTTTATAAAACCTGATGTCACATGTTCCGACTAATGAAGCACTTCAAAGAACTTTCAGGCATGTTTCCTAAAGTCTTTATTTGCAGAGCTACAATTTTTGCCGGTCACCATGTTCGACTGGTTAATGCCAGAATCTGAACTTCCTGCCGCTGGCATCAAGCTTTCCTTGCTCAACCCCTCCCTTCTCATGCAGTCACAGGTCACATTATCCAATTAGTGAGAAGGTCAAACGTTTACTTCCTCTTTCTTTCCCGGGCTTTTTCCCCCGCCCAGTCTAAGCTAAGTATTAACCCAATAAATGCCAGACAGTTTTGCATATTGTCAAAGCAAGAATATACAGTATTTGCAGCATTGACATCCGGCCCCCCTTACAAGAAGGACAGATCCTGTAAGGAAACAAAAGCATATGTTAAGGATTATCTTTCGGTTTGCTGGGGTGTTTCACATGAAACTGTTCGATCAATCTGTCAGCGTTCACTTCACTAGATTTCACCCAGGTGGCTTCAGACAATGGGTATCCCTTCCATTGTACCAAGTACTGTAATTTCCCTCTAAAGATTCTGGAGTCAAGAATACGTTTCACTTCATAGTGGGTCTGCCCTGCCACTACGAGGGGTCCAGGTGCCTTCTTTGGAGGAGGTCTCAAAGTGGAGCCCCGATAAGGCTTCAACAAACTACAATGGAAAACTGGGTGAATTTTCCCTAACAGTTTAGGGAGTTTTAGTTGTACTGTGACTGGGTTGATGACCTTTACTATGGGGAAAGGCCCCAAGAATCTTGGTCCCAATTTCTTGCTGGGCAATTTGAGGCGTAGATATTTAGTTGACAGATAGACCTTTTCCCCAACTTGGAATGTTCTTTGGGGAGCCCTCTTTTTATCAGCCTGCTTTTTATAGGTTTCAAAAGTTTTTTTTAAAGCAGTTTTTGTGTTTTTCCAAACTTCTTCCCATCCTCTCACCCATTGATCAAGTGTCTGTGAAGCGGAGGGCAACTGAGGATATTCAGGTATTGGGTTGAATTCTTTCCCTGTGGCTACTTTGAAAGGCGTGTAGCCGGTGCTGCTGTGCACGGAATTATTGTATGCCACCTCCGCGAAAGGGAGGAGGTCAGTCCAGTTCGTCTGTTGGTAAGAAACGTAGCACCTAAGATATTGCTCCACCATTTTGTTAGCGGCTTCAGCGGCCCCATTGGTGGCTGGATGAAAAGCAGATGATAACCCTTGAGATGATCCAATCAATGTAAGGAAATTTCTCCAAAACTTCGCTGTGAATTGCACCCCCCTGTCTGAGATTATTCGCTTAGGGGCACCATGCAGCCGGTAGATATGTTTCAGGAACAATTTGGCCAGGCGTTGGGCGGATGGGAGTCCTTTGCAGGCGATGAAATGAGCTTGTTTCGAGAACAGGTCTATCACAGTCCAAATGACAGTATTTCCCTTACTTTCAGGTAGGTCCACTATAAAGTCCATAGCTACTTCTTCCCAGGGTTGAGAAGGGTCTGCCACGGGTTGCAGTAACCCAGGAGTTTTCCCCGGGATTCTTTTCATTGTAGCACATACTGTACAACTTTTTACATAGTTTTCCACATCCTTTTTCAGCCCCGGCCACCAGAATTGCCGGCGGGTGAGGTGTAGGGTTTTCAAATATCCGAAGTGTCCAGCCTGCTTTACATCGTGGCTGTGGTTGAGAGCATTTAGACGGAGCGCTTCTGGCAAATATAACTTCCCCCCTTTGTAAGCCAAGCCATCCCTGCATGTTAGGGACGCTTGATTATCTTTGAACCATTGGTCAGTGAGGAGCTCTCGTTTTATTTTCTTCACTCCAGGGTCATCCGGATTGGGGACCCTGCGAGGTGTAAGTTGAGTGACAGTTTGTGGATTGGGAATAATTGCCTCGTTAACCTGCTCTCGCTCACTTTTGTACTGGGGTAACCGGGATAGTGCATCAGCTAGAAAGTTCTTTCCTCCTGGTATGTACTTTAGAGTGAAGTTGAAGCGGTTAAAGTACTGTGCCCACCGTACTTGCTTTGGTGACAATTTGCGAGGAGTTTTCAGTGCCTCTAGGTTCTTGTGATCAGTCCATACCTCAAATGGCACCTTGCTCCCTTCTAGATAGTGTCGCCAGTTCAATAGCGCCCACCTAATTGCGAAGGCCTCTTTCTCCCAGATTGCCCATCTTCGCTCGCTCTCCGTGAATTTCTTAGAGGTGTAGGCACAGGGTTGCAGGATCCCATTTTTGTTCTTTTGAAGTAACACTGCTCCAACCGCCACATCGCTGGCGTCGGCTTGAATCACAAAGGGTTCCCCTGGGCAGGGGTGCTTTAGAACCGGTTCAGCGGCAAATAGTCTCTTTAAATTCTCAAAAGCTGTTTGACAGCTCATTGTCCATGCTAGTGGTTGGCCCGGTCGTGGCTTCCCTCCTCCTTTGCCTGTCTTGAGTAGTTCTGTAAGAGGAAGGGCAATCTCGGCAAAAGAAGGGATGAATTGACGATAAAAGTTGGCAAAACCCAGAAAGCTTTGGAGCTGTTTGCGAGTCCTTGGGGGTTGCCATTCGATTATAGTTTTTACCTTGGCCGGATCCATTTCAATACCCTCATTGGAAATTCGGTAGCCAAGATAGTCTAATTGGGTTCGGTGAAATTCACATTTTGACAATTTGACATAAAGCTTGGCATTCAATAGTTTCTTTAACACTTCTCTCACCAGCTTTATGTGATCATTCATGTTTGTGCTGTATATCAGGATATCATCAAGATACACCAAAACCCCTTTGTACAAGTGATCATGTAGAACCTCATTAATCAACTGCATAAATACAGCTGGGGCCCCCTGTAGTCCAAATGGCATGACTTTGAACTGATAGCTCCCCATAGGGCAGTTGAAGGCAGTTTTCCACTCGTCTCCCTCTTTTATTCTCACCCGGTAGTATGCCTCTCTTAGGTCTAACTTAGTGAAGACACTCCCCTTACAAGAAGGACAGATCCTGTAAGGAAACAAAAGCATATGTTAAGGATTATCTTTCGGTTTGCTGGGGTGTTTCACATGAAACTGTTCGATCAATCTGTCAGCGTTCACTTCACTAGATTTCACCCAGGTGGCTTCAGACGATGGGTATCCCTTCCATTGTACCAAGTACTGTAATTTCCCTCTAAAGAAAATGTGATGTGATGTCACATGTTCCGACTAATGAAGCACTTCAAAGAACTTTCAGGCATGTTTCCTAAAGTCTTTATTTGCAGAGCTACAATTTTTGCCGGTCACCATGTTCGACTGGTTAATGCCAGAATCTGAACTTCCTGCCGCTGGCATCAAGCTTTCCTTGCTCAACCCCTCCCTTCTCATGCAGTCACAGGTCACATTATCCAATTAGTGAGAAGGTCAAACGTTTACTTCCTCTTTCTTTCCCGGGCTTTTCCCCCGCCCAGTCTAAGCTAAGTATTAACCCAATAAATGCCAGACAGTTTTGCATATTGTCAAAGCAAGAATATACAGTATTTGCAGCATTGACACCTGACTCCTGGATGACTGTCTTTGCATTGTTTGTTTTGTTATGTTTTATGTGTTTTTATTGTTAGCCGCCCAGAGTCCTTCGGGAGTGGGGCGGCTTATAAATTTTAAAAATAAATAAATAAATAAATAGGACACAGGATGAAATTATTATGTCACAATATAGAGACATGGAGTTTGCTTTGAGAATAAGAGGTCTGAACTAAAATAAAGGGAATAAAAATAAATAAAAATGATTATAGATTGAGAGCTTTTGCAGATGACTTGGTCGTGACTTTATCTCCACTGACTTATTCGGTTATAGATTTAGTAGAAATTATAACCCAGTATGGGAAAGTTTCTGGTTTTAAAGTAAATAATAATAAGACTAAAATATTATCAAAAAATATGACTATGAAGGAAAAGGAAATGTTGGTTAAGTTAACAGGTTTTGAAATAGTGAAAAAGGTTAAATATTTGGGAGTATATATCACAGCCTCTAATGTAAAAATGTATAAGAATAATTATGAGACATTATGGGCAAAAGTGCAAAAGGATTTAAACGATTGGAAAAAATTAAAATTATCTTTGCTGGGGAGAATTTCAGCGATCAAAATGAATGTTCTACCAAAATTTCTTTTTTTGTTTCAAATGATACCTATTTTAAAAAAAGATGCTAATTTAGATGAATGGCAGAAGGGCATTAACAAATTTATTTGGGCAGGGGAAAAACCAAGAGTTAAGTTTAAGATTATACAGGATGCACGGGAAAGAGGAGGACTTAAGGCACCTAATTTAAAATTGTATTACGATGCGGTGGTTTTAACTTTGATTAGTGATTGGCTTAACTTAACAAATAAAAATATACTTTCTCTTGAGGGATGGGATTTACTATATGGATGGCATGCGTATTTAATTTATAATAAAAAAGTAGATCAGGTTTTTAAATCTCATATTTTAAGAATTGCTTTATTGCGTGTCTGGAAGAAGTATTATTATAGGTTGAATGATAAAATTCCAATTTGGGGGATTCCCAGACATGCAATAGAGGGGGTATCTAGAGGTGTGAATTTGGATATGATTTCTTATAACGAATTGCTTAACTTGGCAGGGAAGGATTGGCAACTAAAATCTTTAGCTGAGTTGAAGCAAGAAAATATTGTACACTCTTGGTTTCAATATAACCAATTGTTAGTTAGGTGGAATTTAGATCAAAAGGTTGGTATTTCCTTAGAGGATGTGAATTTGATAAAACAGATTAAAGATCAAAATCGAGCACATATAAAGAGAGTCTATAATGTTTTAATAGAACTGGATTCTGAAACGGAGTTAGTTAAAGACTGTATGGTAAAATGGGCTCAAAATATTCAAGAACCAATTCTATTGGATACATGGGAGACAATTTGGGTTAGAAATGTAAAATTTACTCAAGCTCAAAATTTAAGAGAAAATTTTTATAAAATGTTTTATAGGTGGCATCTGGACCCACAAAAGTTGTCTTATATGTATCCTAATCTACAATCCAAATGTTGGAGATGTGGTAGTTTAGATGCAACATATTTTCATATTTGGTGGACTTGTAGAAATATAAAAGCTTTTTGGATTAAGATTTGGTGGAACATTCAAAAGATTTTTAAGAGAAAGATAAAGTTTACGCCACAATTATTTCTGTTAGGCATTATTGAAGATTGTGATGTTAAAGAAATTAATTTGATGTTGAATCTTATAACAGCTGCAAGATTATTGGTTGGGCAATATTGGAAGAAAGATTCTTTGCCCACTATGGAAGAACGGACTCTTAAGGTGTCTAATTTAGCAGAAATGGCGAAAATTTCTGCTTATTTGAAGGACCATTCACAAGAAAGATATATTTCGGTTTGGAGAAGATGGATAGACTATATTCAAAATAAATATGGGAATAAAAAGTTTCATTTACTTTTTGAATAATGAGTATTATTATTATTATTACTATTATTATTACTATTATTATTATTATCAATAGTTTATTATAGTGGAATTTTTATTATATCGTATTGTTTAAGAATTAGGATATTAATTTGTTTATGTTATTATGCTTATTTAGAATTTGTTTATTTTATGTTAAAAGGGAGTTAAAGTGTATTATGGATTTGGTTTTTATATAGTTGGTTAATGTTATTTAGTTTATGATTGTCATATTTGTAACCCTGTATTCAGCTCTGGGAAGTGTGGGAGGGGGAGGGGGAGGGGGGTTGGGGTTGTTTTGTTGTAAACTTTTGTAAAACTTTTCAATAAAAAAAAAGATACCAGAAAACATGCAACATATGTTGAACGAGAAAATAACAATGATGGAAATTACAGAGGCTATAAAAAGACAAAAAAAAGATAAAACTCCGGGACCCAATGGTCTCCCAGCGGAATTTTACGTAGCATTACAAGATATAATAAGCCCAATATTGAAAGATCTCTGTAATGAAACTGTTTCGGTGATGAAAATACCAAAATCCTGGACAGAAGCCAATATTTCTCTTATACCTAAAGATGATACTGATCTCACACAAATTAAAAACTACAGGCCAATATCACTATTAAATGTGGACTATAAAATATTTACAGCAATAATAGCAGAAAGAATGAAGAAATTTTTGAATGAATTTATCCATTCAGATCAAAATGGTTTTCTGCCTAAAAGACAGACAAAGAACAATTTAAGAATTATTTTAAATGTGTTAGAATATTATGAAAAACATCCGAGGAAACAAATGGCACTGATATTTTTGGATGCACAAAAAGCCTTTGATAATCTTAATTGGCAATTTATGTTTCATCAGCTGCGAGTGATGGATTTTGGTGAAAATTTTATAAATGCAATTCAAGCAATTTACAATAAACAATCAGCAAAGATACTTTTAAATGGAGACTATACAGATAACTTCGATATTAAAAAAGGCACAAGACAGGGATGCCCATTGTCTCCCTTGTTATTTATTCTTACATTGGAAGTGTTGGCCAGGAATATTAGACAAGATGTGGAGATCAAAGGGCTGGAGATAAAAGATCAGAAATACAAATTACACGCTTTTGCAGATGATTTGGTCTTTATCTTGGAGGAGCCTTTGGAAACAGCCACTAAACTGTTGCAGAAAATAGAGGAATTTGGAGAAGTGGCTGGGTTGAAAATAAATAGGGAAAAGACTAAAGTACTTACAAGAAATCTAACAGAAAAACAGAAAGCTCAATTTGTGGAAAAAACAAATCTCCAGATAGCCAAAAAAGTTAAATATCTAGGTATCTATTTAACATCAAAATATACAACAATAAAAGAAGACAACTATGAAAGACTATTGAAACAAATAAAAACAGATTTGGAGAAGTGGAAAAACTTTCAATTATCACTATTAGGAAGGATAGCAACTGTTAAGATGAATATCTTACCTAAACTGCTATTTTTATTTCAGACGGTTCCTGTCAAACTAAGCCAGAAATTTTTCGATGATTTAAATGCAACAATAATGAGATTTATATGGCAAGGGAAGAAAGCAAGAATTAAAATTAAACTGTTACAAGACTCAAAAGACAGAGGGGGCTTTGGGCTCCCAGACTGGAGACTTTACTACCAAGCCACTATTTTGTTGTGGCTTAAAGAATGGATCACACTGAGAAATAAACGACTGCTTTATTTAGAGGGACACTATTTGCAACTGGGTTGGCACGCTTTCCTATGGTATGAAAAAAATAAAGTACATAAATACTTTCAAACGCACGCTATAAGGAATGTACTACTTTCAGAGTGGGAGAGAATTAAAAATAAAATTTATATGAAAATACCTGAGTGGCTTTCAGCAATGGAAGCATTTGCATATCCGAAATTAATTAACTATGATAAACTTGTGGTCTATAAAGACATTTTAGATAAAGAAGGAAAACTTAAAGATAGGCAAGATCTTCAACAAAATGGTATTGATTTAACATGGTGGTCATATTTGCAAATTCAAACAAGATATGACAAAGATGTAAAAGTAATGGGATTTTACAAAGAACAGACACCATTAGATAAAATACTCTTGAAAACAGACGAAAGTTTGATTAAGAAACTCTATAAATTTTTGTTAAACTGGAAGATGGAAGAAGAACAAGTGAAAGAAACAATGATAGTGTGGGCAAAGAACTTTGGTTATTCTATAGATTTAGAAGATTGGCAAAAACTATGGGACCGAAATATTAAACTTACTAAAGCAGCTGCATACAAGAAAAAATTATATAAAATGTTTTATAGATGGCACATGACACCAGTTAGAGAAAATGTTTAAAAATGTATCAAATATGTGTTGGAAATGTAAACAACAACCAGGCACTTATTAACATCTCTGGTGGATATGCCCTAATGCTAATAAATTTTGGCTTAAGATTCATATGTGGCTAGAAAAGATGATTAAAGTACAGATAGAATTTAAACCAGAACTCTGTTTGCTAGGAATATTAGGCTTGAATTATGGAAAAGAGAATGAGTATTTAATATTACATGTGTTAACAGCCGCGAGGATAATATTTGCCCAATTTTGGAAAAATGAAAATTTACCATCTGATCAGATTATAATAACAAAAATACTTGAATGTGCAGAAATGGATAGATTAACTTTAGAAATGAAAGAGAAAGAAGACACAATTTATTTTAAAATGTGGGAAAAATTTTACCAATGGTTAGCAATACGATAGAATGAAAAAAAGGTTATGAAACTTAAAGAGATAATTGATCATTTGTATTTATATTTTATGATTATTTGTATGAACTTGTCTTCTTTTTTTCTTTTTCTTCTTTTTTCGTATTTGTGATTTTAATAATATAGTAAATTATAACCAATAAGTAATATATTACTGTTTTAAAGTTATTACAACTAATTAGTATTAAGCATTGTTAATTAGTAAAATGAATGAGATATATTGACTAACTTGTCATTGAAAGCTGTTTAATACTAGAGTAATCATTAAGATTTAATATGTATACCCGGACAGGTTTACTTGCTGAAGCGATGTTATTTTGTGGGATTAATCCCACTTTTGTGTTTACCCCTTTCCTTTGGTTTAACCCTTTTGTATGTCTTCCTTTGTTTTACCTTTGTTGACCTTATTCCCTTGTTACCCCTATAAAACTCAATAAAATATTTGTTTTAAAAAAAAACATCCTAAGTACAGGTAATTCCTAAGTTACAAACCTTCCCTTAGCGAACGTTCTAAGTTACACAATAAGCACCTCCTAGTGTTTACGAAAAACTCCTGAAATTATGAATGTTGCCGCACCACAGCAGTCATTCACCCTTACAAATGACTGCAGAGGCACTGCAACATTCACTCTGGCTATTCCTTCTCCCCACCACCACCCCAGGTCTCCCTAGGCACTAGGCCTGTGGATCCTCACCTTGCAAAGATCTAGAGCGTCTTCGCTTTCTTGGCTGATTTGCTGCTCCAGGCCTTTGGTGCGTTCACAAAGAATGGAGGCCTACAGTACCGCAAGATCACGCAAGATCAGTGGCGCAAGATCTCACACTACTGATCTCGCATGATCTCACAGTACTTTGGCCTCTGTTCTCTGCAAACAGAAGCCTGGATGAGATCTGCAGCAAAAGGCTTTGCAAATGGAGGTAAGGGCTGAAACATCAAAGTGTTCCCTCCATTTGCAAAACATTTTCCCATCTTTGCGAAAAGCCTCTGCAACCAAGAACAGAGCCCCAGGTTGACGCGCACGTTGTCCCCAGCCTCTGTTTCACCAGCAGTGGCCTTTAAGAAAGGCCTCTGCCACCCAGAAAGGACCTCTGGAGCCATGCGGCTGCTGCCCCCAACCTCCATTCTGGGCGGCAGAGGCCTGAAGGAGGCTTCTGCCATCCAGAATGGACCTCTGGAGCCACACGGCTGCTGCCCCCAACCTCCATTCTGGGCAACAGAGGCCTGGAGGAGGCCTCCAACACCCAGAATGAACCTCCAGAGCCACACAGCTGCCATCCCCAACCTCTATTCTGGGTGGCAGAGGCCTCCAGGATAAACGCTTTTTGGCCAGAGGCTGAAAGCTTCTGGGGACCATGATCTCATGCTCAGGCATCCATCTGCTTTTGCAGAGAATGGGTGCCTGACTTCCCATGAGATTAGGGCATCCAGAAGCTTCCAGGCTCTGGGAGAAAAGTGTTTGCATGCCAACAGGAGGTTTGAAGCAACGTGATTTCATTGCCCCAAACCTCCCTTCGGCATGAAAACACTTTTCCACATTGAGCCTAGAAGCCTTTGGAGAAGACTCACTGAGGCTGCCCACCACTCCAGAAGTGGCCAGCAGCCTGGTGAGTCAGAGAAGCTAAGCAGGGCTGGAGAGGAGACAGATCTTCACAAGGTAAGTGACCCGGCATGGCAGGATGGGTGGGGGAGAGCAATCATGAGGACCCCAGGGGAGGGAGAATGAAGTATTTCAGTGGGTCGGGAGAGGCCTTGGGTGGTCTGAAGCAGGTGGCCTGTTCCATCACCAGGCCCCCCCATGGCCTTCCCCACCCTGAGATACCTCATGTTCACTTAACAAGCTGTGCATTCTCCCACGCATTAAATTAGTGAATGCATGGGCAAAAGCAGGGAGTGAACGTGTTCAAGATACAAGATTCACTCCTATGAATCCTCGAGTTATGAATGGAACGGGCAGAATGCATCCCTGAACACCAACTAGCAGTCAGAAGACATGATGAAAACTCTTTAATTTCACAACATATGGACAGACTGAACCATACAGTAGTTTAATTAGGAAACTGTGACCATCCTAGACCAAGCCAAGTCCCAAAACACTAGGGAATTTCTAGAAGCCTGACATTCTGACAAATTACCCATCAATAGACACATAGACATAAACAATATCTATATACTATGCAAGAGACAATCAACAAGCCAGAAAGGGAACAAAAAGTTCAAAACACCCGACTTCCAGTTTTGGTAGCCGGCGGGATGGGTGGAAGAAGCTGGTTCTCTGGCTACTCAGCCCGATTTCGCTTCACCCAGCGACCCCAAAAGGGTCGGAAAGTTGCCCTTGAGGAGCAACGAAGAAGGAGGGACACTCCAGGAGCTCAGATCAGGTGGCAGCCAACTGGAGCGGACTGAAGAAATCCTCTGAAAGGACAGAGGAAAGGCTGCCGGGTGAGCCAAGGCAGCCCAAGTCGTCTCCAGCCGGAAGGAAAGCGAGGAGCCGCGGTGCTCCGCCAAACAGCTGGCTGTCAACAGCATGCTGAAACTGGCTGAGCCAGTGTTTTCTTTCCTTTTCCTTGTGGATTACAAGTCGTTGACCCCCTGATGGGGAAGAGCTAAAGAACAAAGACCCCAGAAAGATTGTGATCTAAAAGCGGCGAGCAACTACAAAAGGGGAGAATTTTTAAAATGTTTAAAAATTGAATTCAGATTGATTCAAAGAAGGACTGACTATCTAATTTACAGAGGTGAAAACTTTCTAGATATAATCTTAAGGATAAATAACTTATAAAGAATTTTAAAAGAAGAACCTTGTAAAAATTTTCTAAATTCAGGCATTGATAAATGAGTGTATGAGGACATCTAGTGGCGAAAGAAGAAATTATAGCATGATTAAACATTAAAAAAATATCTAGAACTGTTCGACCTTGAACAACACCTGGCATAAACAAAGTGCCTTGGCGTGAGTCTACAATGGAAAAGATTTCTCAAAACTATATTTGTTGACTCTGGATATAACTAAACAGGAACTATATGGAGACAGTGAATGCTTCACAGTGAATGCTTTACATCTGAGACTCGACTGGAGGAGGTGGATTTGGCCTAAAATAGCTGGCTCCTTTTTACACTTTGGATTTTATATCAAGTCTCTTGGTTGAAAAATGAGTACATCAAACATTTCTAAACTTATGAAGAAGACTTCCTCTGCACCCTCTGTTGGAACACCTAGCCCAACAACCCAGGGATCTATTGAAACAATGTTGCAATGTGAGAAAATAAGCACTGCCCAAAATGAAATACAGGCCACACTAAAATTGATGCAAGAGTCAATGCAAAGAAACCACGAACAGACACAAAGCAATTTTGAGAAATTAAGTGAAGAAATTTTGGATATAAAAGCACAATTTGAAATTCATCATCAAATGATTGTTAAAAATGAACAAAGAATTCAGAAAATGGAAGATAAATCAGATGATATGGATAAAAATGGAAATAACATTGCAAGAGAATGAAAAATTAGAGAAATGGAGAAGGCGGAACATTACTTGAGATTTCAAAACATCCCTGAGGACAGAGAAGAAAATATAGCAGTTGTGATCATTGAGCTTCTGGCGGAAGCCTTGAAAGCAGATGGAGCAGAGATGCAAATGGAGATAGACGAAATATTTCAGATGAATTGAAGCTACACAAGGAAAAATAGATTTCCTAGAGAAGTACATGTGAGATTCATAAAGAAAACAACAAGAGATGAAGTACTAAGAAAAGTGAGAGATGAACCATTACAATACAAGAATAAAGAAATTGTGGTCTTAAACCACTTACGTAAGAGAGTGAGAGATACTCGAAGACATTATCACTTTTTAACTACAAAACTGATTGTAAAAGGTATACATTTTAGATGGCTAATGCCAGAAGGCATTCTAATCAACTGGAATAATACAAGTTATTGGCTGGATTTAATCTGGAAAGCAGAAGACTTCGAAGTAAGACATTGAGCGGTTTTAGATGAAGGAGTGCAACAATAACAAGAGGAGACCATGGAACAGAAACAAACGGAAGAGACAATTCAAGATGAAACTACACAAACAGGAGAACAGAAAGAGAAATCTGAACAAGAGAGTGAAGGAACTGCTAGAGAGCAGAGGACTACGAGAGCGACTAGACCTAAATATAAATAATGGAAATGGAGAAAGAAAATTGAATTTTCTCAGTGAATGTAAATGAACTTGTCAGACCCTGCGAGGTCCTGGCCAATGGGACAGGTGGAGACGTTAATTGCCTACCTCCTCATGAGCCATTCGCCGCATCGCCGCTACTAATTCCAGCGCCATTGTAGCTGATCGCTGCCCCCTCATTCTGATGCTTGATGCAGTCAGGGGGCGCCAGTGACATCATCAGGAAACGCCAAGTTCTGTTGTGTTGCTTGCTTGGTGAATGATTTCGTCGGCATGCTTTGGGAGGCGCTCTAGCCTCACTGGGTCTGACAAACCTTGTGAAGACGGAGAGCAAAGGTGACGGAATGGTTTGCTGAGGACTTGCATAACGGCGGCACAGCTGCAGACGGGGAAGGTGCATGAGCGAGGGGATAGGTATGGGAGGAGGTTACTCACTGAACAGCTGTTGTATATTTAATGCACTGGGGCCGGGCTAGGTATGGGTGGGATTGATGGGTGTGTACTTTGTTTGATGTATATATATAGCACTGGGGGAAAACCACTCCCAGTGCTAACTTTATTTCCACACAGTAAAATAAATTTGGTGGTCGTTTAACGTTCCTGGTTACTGGCTTTCATCGGAGCTCAAGCAGGACGTCTTTACAGTAAGTTAGCACTCAAACCAAAAAAATTTACTCCGCACCTTCATTGTAGCTCGTCCTTGCTCTGGATAGTGACAAGGTATGGCAGATGGGACGGAGGGAGCTATGCCCGTGGAAGGGTCGCTGGACCCCGTGGACCAGTCGGAGGCCCCAGCTGTGGTGGAGGTGGGGGAGGCTCAACCGGTGGTCCGGACAAAGGAGAAGCCACAATTGACAGCAGTTGCAGAAACTGGTGTCCAGAAACAGGGCTCTACAGCCTCATTTGGAGAATGGTGGCTGAGCCCTGCTCTACACCACCCAGAGGGAGGCAGACGGCAGGTGGCAGGTGCAGGGCCCATCTTGAGCGGCTGGTGGGAGAGACGTGTGACAGGAGACGATGAGGAGGAATGGAGCTATTCAACAGCTCCAAGACAATATACCTTGGACGTGCTCAGGGACCAGTTTGGGGAGCCGGGTTATCTTGCACCACCACCACCTTCTCAGCTCTGGGTTGCTTCAGGGCTGGGGTCGACAACTGAGTCCTCTCATTTCCACCTGGCTAGTCCAAAGCTTAAACTAACACCAAGCAGCCATCCTTCCTTGCATGGCCCTGTAGAAGGACATGGTTCAACTGAGAGATCCCAGTATCGGCAGGAGACACGACAGGTTGGGGCCCTGGCCGCGGCCCCTCCTAGACAAGGCTGGCGCCCCACAGTCTGAGATAATGTCCAGTATGGGGGCCAGGTGGTAGCACCTTGGCCCCAGGTGGCACTATGGAATCCACCTCCTATCTCAGTTTCCTTTGATGGTGACCCAGATCGCTTAGCTGTTTTCCTGAGCCACGTTCTCAGCCACCTGGACCGCTTTACAGCTCTGTATCCATCCAACTGGGCAATGGTGGTAGCTGTGACAGCAGGTTTACAGGGGGAGGCAGCAGCATGGGCTGCTGATTTGTACAGCGACCATGCCCAGGAGTTGGCGGATGTTGGTCTGTTTTTAGATGCCCTAAAAACCCGATTTGAAGATCCCTCTCAGGTGCAACGGGCAGAGGCGGAGCTGTTAGGGCTACGCCAACGGGGCAGACCGGTAAGGGAGTACATACGTGAATTTCAAAGGGTGGCTGGAAGACTTCATTCCTGGCCACAGCGTCTGTTAGTTCACCACTTCCGGGCTGGATTAGATAGTGAACTATGCCGCGCTTGTGTGGTGAGGGGAATTCCAGGCTGCCTTCCAGAGTGGTTTAAAGTGGTGATGGAGTTGCATGCAGGCTTGCGGGAGTTTCATCAAACACCTGATGAACAGCCACAACCCCGTCAGGATGTGGAGCGGCTGAAGGAAGCCAGCAGGCAAACTCCAATGTCTAGTCCAAGGCCTAGGGCTGTATTCCGGTGCTTTCGCTGTAATCGGCCGGGTCATCGAGTAGCCAAATGCCCGGTCCCAGCTATACCTAGTATACCAACCGCCACCAGAAAGCCAGGGGCTACGCCAAGAAAGACCATGGAAAGGTCACGGGCAACTCGCCAAGCGGGAGGGGGACCTTCCCAACAATCTTCAGGGGAACAGACACCCGCCCTGGAGGAGTACAAAGATGGAGACCGAGCAGAAGACCCCATGGTGAGTGAGCCCATAGCTCCTTTTGCTATTCCAATCACCTTAACGAGTCCACTCATGGGGCGTTCCAGTGAATATCATGCCCTCATTGATACAGGGTGCACTCGCTGTTTGATTAGTAGAGAAGTGGTGCAGACAGTGGGCATTAGAGTCACCCGACTGGCGTCACCCATCCGGTTCGAGCAGGTGGATGAATCCCTTTGGGGGGGGGGCTCCTGCCACGTTCGTCACGGAACCGGTGAGGATGGAAATGGGTACGCATTGGGAAACCCTCCGGTTTATAGTGGTCCCATCTATGACTGAGACAGTGATCTTAGGTCTGGCTTGGCTGGACAAATGGACTCCGACCATGTGGTGGGCTGACGGGTGTAGGCATTTACGGATTGGGGTGGGACCACAGCCGCCCCACTTATGTACAAAGGCCGCGGAGAAGACAGAAGCGGTCAAAGCAGCGCAGGAGGGGGGTGGTCATAACTTTCCAGCTGTATATAACGACCTTGAAGCTGTGATTAGTGAACGGGAGTGTGATAGTTTACCACCCCATTGCCCAACCGATTGCGTGATTGAAATACTCCCGGGGGCCAAGTTACCAAAGCCGAGAATGTATCCTATCACACCCTTAGAGTTACAAGAATTGAGGCACTATATAGACAAAAATTTAGAATGAGGCTTCATACAGCCAGCTCGGTCCAGGATAGCTGCACTGGTTCTGTTCCAGGAGAAGAAGGATGGGGGTCTTCGGCTTTGTGTAGACTTTCGCGGTCTTAATGCAGTGTGCATAGAGCACATGTACCCCCTACCGCTTATAAAGGATCTTCTCGTTCATTTAGCTAAGGGGAAGATTTTTACTAAGTTAGACCTCCGTGAAGCCTATTATAGAGTCAGAATAAAACATGGGGATGAGTGGAAGACAGCTTTTAACTGTCCATTGGGCAGTTATCAGTTTAGGGTAATGCCGTTTGGTTTACAAGGAGCCCCTGCAGTCTTCATACAGCTTATTAATGGAGTGCTACATGAGCATTTATACCGTGGGGTGCTAGTTTATCTGGTGACATACTTATTTACTCCCAAACCCTGGAAGAACACATCCAACTAGTACGCGATGTGTTAGCAAAACTGCTGCAAGCTCATTTGTATGTCAAGTTGTCTAAGTGTGAATTCCACCAAGAGCGTATTGATTACCTGGGTTTTCGGATCTCGGCAGCAGGTGTGGAAATGGATCCAAATAAAGTGAAAAGTGTTTTGGAATGGCAGGCTCCAAGAACCCATCACCAATTACAACGGTTCTTGGGCTTCGCCAATTCCTACAGACAATTTATCCCTTCCTTTGCGACTGTGGCGTTGCCTCTAACCCACCTGTTATGAACTCGGGATTCTGCAATGAAGCCCCGGCCCGGACAACACCTAGCATGGACAGCTGACTGTCAGCATGCGTTTGAGTCCTTAAAGACATTGTTTGCACAGGAGCCTGTGTTATTACATGCTGATCCAGAATGTCCATTCGTTGTATAGGCCAACGCTAGCGATGTTGCTGTGGGGGCAGTATTACTCCAGCAAAACACCCAGGTTAAGTTTCAACCATGTGCTTACACCTCTAAGAAGCTAACGGACACTGAGATAAGGTGGGCCATTTGGGAAAAAGAGGCTTTCGCAGTGAGGTGGGCCCTGACCACTTGGTGACATTTACTGGAGGGGGCGAAACATCCTTTCGAAGTATGGACAGATCATAAGAACTTGGCAGTCCTACAAATGCCCAGACGTTTATCACCTAAACATGTACACTGGGCACAATATTTTCAACGTTTCCAATTTCAACTTAAGTTTGTCCCTGGAGGGAAGAATTTCCTTGCAGATGCCCTATCCAGGTTACCACAATACAAAAGTAAGAGGGAGGAGGTGGTGCAGCCGATTATGCCCCCTTATAGCATTGGGGATAGGAAATTAGACGCATGCTCAAAAACAACATCGTTTGAAGATGAGATAAAGGCAGCCCTGTTGCAAGACGCTTGGGTAGCGAATAATCCCGGATTACTTACACAACGGGATGGTTTAGCTTGGTATGGCAACAAAGTATATGTTCCTCAGGAGCTGCGAAACCGAGTATATCACCGTTGCCATGATGCCAAACAAGCTGGCCATTTTGGTTTTCTAAAGACATTACATTTGGCCAGACGTCAGTTTTGGTGGACCAGAATGAGACGTGATATAGAAACCTATGTGAAAAACTGTCACGTCTGTGCGCAATCAAAAATCCATCCCGGGAAACCGATGGGATTACTCCAATCTGTATCCAACCCAAATCAGCCGTGGCAAGACATTGGGATGGACTTTATAGTGGACTTACCAGAGGTGCAGGGTTATACCGTGATTTGGACGGTAGTTGACTTATTTTCCAAACAGGCCCATTTTATACCCTGCAAGGGGTTGCCATCGGCGAAACGACTTGCTAAAAATTTTTTAGTACATATTTATCGTCTGCATGGAGCACCACGTCGGATTATTTCAGACAGAGGAGTACAGTTTACATCTCAATTTTGGCGTCAGTTTGTCCAGTTCATTGGTTCCACCCAGGGCCTCAGTTCAGCATATCATCCCAGTACTAACAGGGCGGCGGAACAGGCCAACGCCGCCGTGGAAAGATATCTGAGAAGCTACGTATCATTTCAACAGACGGACTGGGTGGAGTTGGTAACATTTGCAGAGGTTGCGTACAATAATGCCGTGCATAGCAGCACTGGCCTCACCCCCTTCCAGGTTGTATATGGTCGAGATTTCATTCCTATGCCAGAGTGTGGGCCTCAGGATGCCCAATCCTGTCAACCCAATGAATGGTTTACTCGGGTGGGTGGGTGGATGGGTACAGTAAAAAAGGCCCTGATAAAAGCAGAACGAACCACTAAGTATCAGGCGGATAAAAACCGTAGATTACAAAACCCCTTTAGGGTAGGCAATTTAGTTTATTTGTCAACCAAATATATAAAACTTCAGGTGCCATGTAAAAGGTTGGCCCCAAAATACATCGGACCTTTTAGAATAGCTCAAATCATTAATCCAGTAGCGATGCGACTATACCTACCAAAATTTCTAGGCAAGGTGCATCCAGTGTTTCACGTCAGCCTATTGAAACCGGTGGGGAACGTACCCCAGGGGCGGCCTCCGGGTCCTGTTACCCCAGGTCAGTACGAAGTTCAAGAGATCCTGGATTCTAGGGTAAGAAGGGGTAAATTGTATTACCTGATTCTTTGGAAAGGGTATCCCCTGTCCGAAGCTTCCTGGGTATGGGATAATGATGTATCCGCTCCCAAATTGATCCACAGATATCATAAGAGATTTCCCTACAAGCCAGGGAGGGTATCGGTCACCAATGCCACATAAGTGCACAGATGCTAACTCTATTGTACTCCCTTCCAGGAGGACCTGTGGTAGGGGGAGCCGAATGTCAGACCCTGCGAGGTCCTGGCCAATGGGACGGGTGGAGACGTTAATTGCCTACTTGCTCGTGAGCCATTCGCCACATCGCCACTACTAATTCCAGCGCCATTGTAGCTGATTGCCGCCCCCTCATTCTGATGCTTGATGCAGTCAGGGGGCGCCAGTGACATCATCAGGAAGCACCCAGTTCTGTTGTGTTGCTTGCTTGGTGAATGATTTCGTCGGCGTGCTTTGGGAGGCGCTCTAGCCTCGCTGGGTCTGACAAACCTTGTGAAGACGGAGAGCAAAGGCGACAGAATGGTTTGCTGAGGACTTGCATGACGGCGGCACAGCTGCAGACAGGGAAGGTGCATGAGCGAGGGGATAGGAATGGGAGGAGGTTACTCACTGAACAGCTGTTGTTTATTTAATGAACTGGGGCTGGCTAGGTATGGGCGGAGTTGATGGGTGTGTACTTTGTTTGATGTATATATATAGCACTGGGAGAAAACCACTCCCAGTGCTAACTTTGTTTCCACACAGTAAAATAAATTTGGTGGTTGTTTAACATTCCTGGTTACTGGCTTTCATCAGAGCTCAAGCAGGACGTCTTTACAGTAAGTTAGCACTAAACTCACCATCAAAAAGAAATAATTTTTTTAGGAAACTACAGAAATTAAATATAGACATAATTTGCTTGCAAGAGACACACATAAAAAAACAACACCATAAACTGTTGGAACACCCCAAAATTGGGAAACTTTACTATGCATCAGCACATCAGAAAAAAAGAGGTGTTGCTGTATATATTAAAGAGACAATAGATTCTAAAATGATCTATTCAGATGAAGAAGGAAGAATTGTGATGGTAGACATATACTTACACCAAAAACAAACACTGTTAGTAGTAATTTATGCACCAAACAATAACCAGGAAGAATTCTATCAGAGCCTCCATAGAAAAATAACAGAAATGGAGTATCAAAATATCTGTTTAGTAGGAGACTTTAATGCAATAGTAGATGGGACAATTGACTATAAAAGCAGTAAAATAGGGGAAACTGGAAGAAGAAGATTACCTAAGACATTCTTTAATATGACAGATGAAATTGGAATACAAGATATTTGGAGGGAAATCAGTCCAGAAAAACTACAATATACTTTTTATATAAATAGTCAAAAATCCTGGTCAAGAATTGATATGGTTTGGATGACATCTGAATTGAGGTTGAATATACAGGAGATTGAGATTGAAATAGGCACATGAGCAGACCATAACCCTTTGAAATTGACATGGAGAGGAATTCAAAAAAGACCAAGATGGACTTTAAATCAATCTATACTAAAAGAAAGAGAATTTGTAGAACTAGTGAAAAAGGGAATGGAGTTCTTCTTTAGAAAAAACAAAAAAGACACAACATTACAAAACATATGGGATACAGCTAAAGCATAGTTCAGAGGTATAGCTATAACATATATGGCAAAGAAAAATAAACAGAGAAGACAGCAATATGTACTATTAAAAGAACAAATTGGAAAGTTAGAATCAGAATTACAAAAAAATCAGCAGAAAAAGACTTTGAAAAAAGAAATGGAACTAATAAAACACAAACTAAACTTGTTGGATTCAGAAAAACTGGCACAGCAAATAAAAAGAGTGAAACAATTTTATTTCAAAAATGCAAATAAACCAGGAAGGTGGTTAGCTTAAAAACTTAAAAAACAGAAAGAGAAGAAAATTATACATAACTTAGTAGATGAAAAAGGTTGTCTACAATTTAAAAATGAAGAAATAAAAAAGATAATTAAGGAATATTACAAGAAACTGTATGACAAAGAAGAAACGCCAAGAGAGAGAATGATTCAATGTCTAGAAGAAAATAATCTTCCAAAAATTCCAGAGACATTTAAAACTTTGTTAGAGGGAAAAATTACAATGATGGAAATATCAGAGGCCATAAGAAGGCAAAAAAAAAAAAAAAAAAAAAAATTAGAAAAAACACTGGGTCCAGATGGATTACTGGCGGAATTATATAAAACTTTACAAGACATACTAAGTGAACCATTGAAAGACGTTTGTAATGGACTTTTGTTGGAGGCTAAACTCCCAGCCACATGGATGGAAGCAAACATTACTTTAATACCAAAAGAAGATTCAGATTTGACACAGATTAAAAACTATAGACTGATATCGTTGCTCAATGTGGATTATAAAATGTTTACTTCGATAATGGCAGAGAGATTAAAAAAATGCTTAATGGAATTTATACATCCAGACCAAAATGGTTTTCTACCAAAGAGACAAATTAAAAACAATTTAAGAGTGATAATGGATGTATTAGAATACTATGAATTACATCCAGGGAAACAATTGGCACTAACATTTCTAGATGCTCAAAAGGCATTTGATAATGTTTCCTGGCAATTTATGACTTAGCAACTACAAATAATGGACTTTGGACAGAACTTTATAAATATGATAAAAACAATATATAACAAACAAACAGCGAAAGTGATCGTGAATGGAGATTACACTGAGAACTTTGAGATAAGAAAAGGTACAAGGCAAGGATGTCTACTATCTCCATTGTTATTCATTTTCACTCTGGAAGTTTTAAATAGAAATGTTAGACAAGATATAGAAATTAAAGGACTGGAAATAAAAGGCGAAACATATAAATTACAAGCATTTGCTGATGATTTGGTATTTATCTTAGAAGAACCTTTGGAAATTATTCCTAAATTACTGGGAAAGATATAACAGTATGGAGAAATGGCGGGACTGAAAATGAACAGAGAAAAAACTAAAGTAATAGTTAAAAAACTTACAGATAAACAAAAAAAAAACCCCACAATTGTCAGAAAAAACAGAATTACAGATAGTGAAAAAGTTTAAATACCTGGGTATATATTTAACAGCAAGATGCTCAACAATAAAAGAAGATACACAAAATTATTGAATCAAATAAAATTGGACTTAGAAAAATGGAAAAATCTGCAACTGTCAATATTAGGAAGCATTGCTACAGTGAAAATGAATGTATTGCTGAAAATTTTATTTCTATTCCAAACAATTCCCATAAAACTAGAGAAATTTTTTTTCGAGATTTAAACTCATTAATTTTGAAATTTGTTTGGCAAGGAATGAAGGCTAGAATTAAGATGAAAACATTACAAGATGCTAAGGAAAATGGAGGATTTGGACTACCGGAGTGGGCTTTGTATTATCAAGCATCTGTTTTAACATGGGTAAAAGAATAGATAACTCTTAGAAATAAAAGGTTGTTATATCTGGAGGGACATGATTTACAATTGGGGTGGCACACTTTTTTATGGTATGGAAAAAACAAGATTCATAAATATTTCCAAAACCATTATATAAGAAATGCATTGTTAATAGTATGGGAAAAAATAGAAAGTAAAATATATTTGAAAATTCCAGGGTGGTTGTCAACTATGGAAACATTTGTACACCCAAATTTGGTGGACTTTGAAAAAATCTGGACATATAGAGATATTCTAAATTCTGAAGGGAAGAAGAAGAAGAAACAGAATATTATCAAACTTGGGATTTACTTTACCGATGGTTAGAGGAAAGAATAAAGGATTAGGAATTTAATATGTATTAGTGTATTTAAACTCAGACAACACGTTGGTTGAAAAATTATTATTATATGTATGGAAAAAAATAATAAACTCTTACAAAAAAAAGATCAAAACACCCCCCCACCAGCAAACAGCACCCAGATGAGCATAGATTAACTCCATGATTAACATCAGACCAACAATCAAGTAAAAAATACCCCAATCAAGGGACTGCCAAAGAAGCCAACAGCAAACAGCCCAACCAAAGAACCTCTAAGACCACCCCCACCAACACTGACAGGCAAGCCACTAGAACAGACATGTCAAACACAAGTCCCGGGGGTTGGATGCAGCCTGCAAAGTGGTTTCATGTGGCCTGTGAAGCCATCCTGGAAACAGTGAGGGAATGGCCCCCGCTGCCTTGGCCCTGGCCAATGTACAATTTTGTGGTGGCCATCTATGCTGAAACGCATTCAGTCTTAGCTCCACAAAACCGTCTGGAAACGAGTAACCAGCCCCTGCCACATTGGCCCCGCCCCTTGGGTGCATGCTGGGGAGGTGTCACCCTTTGTGAGGAATGAAGAAATGCACCATCACCTGGAAGTGGCCAGCAAATGGCCCTCACCTACTTCACATATCTGGCCTGATGGGCTCTGGGGGAGGGGTTTCAGCAGGCAGTGGGGTGCTCTCTTCACAGTGCTGAGAGGCTTAGCCGGGCAGCACAAATCCCAAAAGAAGCATGATGGCGCCCAGCCCCCAGCCTGCCTGGTTTCGGCAGGCAGACGGGCACTCTACTCACAGCGCCAAGAGCTGAGCCGGGTGGCACAAAACTGATGAGAAGTGCAATGCTGCCTAGCCCCCAGCCTGCCCAGTTTCAGCATGCAGCAAGGTGCAAAGCTGGCGAGCTTCACACCGCCCGACTCAACATCTCGGCACTGTGAGGAGAGCACCCCGCTGCCTGCCGAGACCGGGCAGGCTGGGGGCTGGGCAGTGTCGCGCTTCTTTTCAGATTCGCGCCACCTGGCTCAGCCTCTCGGCACTGTGAGGAGAGCACCCCGCTGCCTGCCGAGACCGGGCAGGCTGGGGGCTGGGCAGCATTGCACAGGTAACATTGACTCTCATGCTGCTCATGGCATTCCCTCCCCCAGAGCCCACCAAGTCAGATATGTGAAGTAGGTGAGGGCCATGTGCTGGCCACTTCCAGGCAATGGTGCATTTCTTCATTCCTCATGAAGGGTGACACCTCCCCAGCTGCGTTTCTTGCCTGTTTTTCTCCCTCCCTCATCTCAAATATTTTCCCACCACTCTATACCTAGGAAGGAAGGAA
The DNA here is from genome assembly GCA_039797435.1 of Crotalus adamanteus. Taxonomy (NCBI): domain Eukaryota; kingdom Metazoa; phylum Chordata; class Lepidosauria; order Squamata; family Viperidae; genus Crotalus; species Crotalus adamanteus. The sequence continues at coordinate 56,406,066 of CM077935.1, read as the reverse complement.
GGAAAGAAGGAAAGAAGGAGAGGGAGGGTCTGAGGGAAGTCCTGCCTTAGTCCTGCCCTGCTGCCCTTTCACCATCCCTTTGCCCCCTCCTCCTGACCTATCCTGGGGGTCTCCCATCCTATTGCTAAGGAAGCTTTGGATAAAAAGCCGGGTCTCCTCCCATGGAGAGGGAATGGGCCTCCCTCTGAGTTTGCCCTCGTACCCATCATGAGCAACCTGGCTAAAGAGAGCAAGCACAGCAGCAGCAGCCTTGAGGAGGTAAGTGCAGCTGGGTGCCCCCTTGGGAAAGTGGGGCTGGGCTTAGTGCCATGGGTGCTCGAGGGCCAGGCTGGGCGTTTGACCTCTGCTGCCCAGGGCTCTGGGCAGCCCGCAACACCATCCAGCCCCCCCCCCCGCATGGCCTGAGAGGAATGATGAGGCTCCTCCAGTGGACCATGCCTTGGCACTTGCCCTGGTCCCACCCCCTTCTGCCAGAGACCCTCAGATCTGTCCCACTCCTGCCCAGGCCCCCACAGGCACCCTTGACGCAAACGATGTAGAGCTGGCTATGCCCACCCAATAGGCCACACCCACTCCATCCACACCCACCCAGTAGGCCACACCTACCCTGACCACACACCCCACACCCCACCCCCGAGGGCAACCACAATGCTGATTCAGCCCTCAATGAAATTGAGTTTGACACCCCTGCACTAGAATATAAACTGAGAAAAAAACCCACTCCTTAATAGCACTGATGATGTTACCTAGTTTGGTTAATGAAACATCTGCAAGAAAACAACCAAGCTCAGAGAGCACCAAGGACCCCTCATTTCAACCCCAAGCTACAAATATTCTCCTTTATTGATACTGTAACTCTGTTTACCTAACCAGTTTAATCTGGTACCTTTCCAGTTTATGAAAAAAAAAATAGTTAACAGGTAAATCAACAACAAAGTTAAACTTCAAAGCCCTCTGTTAACAGAAAGCCCTGGTAGTGCAGTGGTTAGAACGCAGTATTGCAGGCAAACTCTGCCCACAGCCTGGAGTTTGATACTGACAGGGTCAAGGTTGACTCAGTCTTCCATCCTTCCAAGGTCAGTCAAATGAAGACCCGGATTGTTGGGGTGTCATCTTGTTTTGGCAATGAGCCAATCAGATCACAGTAGGATTCAGTTATTGATGTCATGTATTGAAGCTGAGAGGAGGACATTTGTCAGTGATCGCTATCAAGTTGGTTGGGGTTTTTTCTGTTCTTTCATTTAGTGAGCTTGTAAAACGTAATAAAATTAAAGTAATGGTTCAAAGACTTGACTGGTTTCCCAGAAAGCGATGTAAAATAGTATTATTAAGTGAACAAGGCTACAGTTATAAAGAAATTAGAAGAAAAATTGGTGGAAACTTAACCAAAGGTGGCATTTCTACTGTACACTTTTCCCAAAAGGTTTCCACAATTTTGGCCACTACTATAGATAGATAGATAGATAGATAGATAGATAGATAGATAGATAGATAGATAGATAGATAGATAGATAGATAGATAGATAGATAGATTTATTGTCATTTTTTACTGTGGGCACAATGGCACACATTAAAAATGAAATTTAGTTGCTTGCTCTCAAAGTGTACACATACCTAACACACATTTAAACATCCTGTATACAACATATGTATAGACCTACACCCTTACATATAAGTAACATATAAATATTAATCACTGTCCATCTTGAATACCATCAGTGATTAATATTTATATGTTACTTATATGTAAGGGTGTAGGTCTATACATATGTTGTATACAGGATGTTTCACCTTCAAATCTGCCAGCAACAAATTAGACTTTGATCTATCTGGTTGCAAGTCTGGTTTAGCTGCTGTTGCTTGTATCCGAGTGTCATCTTTGGGTTGATTTAAAGCATACTTTTTTAAGAAATAACTATCAAACTTCCCAAATGTGGTTCCATTATTTACCTTGAATTTCAGTGGCTGCTGACTGTGACAATGTTAGGGCTTGGCGGCATTGACTCCAATACATCTGGAAGACACCAGATTGGGGAAGATGCTATGAATACAGGGTTTGAGATACAATGTTCAAAATTTATTTTGTGAGATATTAGAGAAATTAAGTAAGAAATTAGACAATTCTGCTCCCTAACAGCCAAATATTGCTGCTTCTTTTCACCTCCATCCTAGTCTTTTTTTTTTTTTAATATTTTCTAGATTATATCTAAACTACCCTGGGAGTCTGATTCTGTTAAAGAAGAGGGCTAAAGAAATATTTTCTGGAATTCAGGAAAAAAGAATCCACTCAGAAGGGGACCTTGCTGTCAGATAAGGTAAAACAGTTCTCTCAGATGGTTAAGTATAGCCATCTTGAAGAGCCCAAAGGGTGGTCCTTCTTTCCCACTGTTGATACATGTTTTGAAAGAGAGCCCTTTCATGGAGATCCACCACCATCTAGGTCAGTAGAACAGGAGATGAGCAATTCAGATCCAGACCCATTAAGAACTTCTCTGTTACAGTGAATGGGATCTGGGCAGAAACAGCTAACAACTGTGAATATTTGTTTCCGATTCTATTTCTCGGATGGCTTTCTCTCTCCCATATTTGGGCAACAGGGTGTAACATACAGCATTATATATATATATATATATATATATATATATATATATATATATATATGTAGGTCTTTGGTTGTTCGGGTTTTCTCCCGCGTAAAATTGGAAGTGTCTTGGCGACGTTTCGACGAAGTCCCATTCGTCATCTTCAGGCTGGTGTTTTCAGCTTCGTGCTTTGAGCAGCAATGTGTGGTCTTAGCTGTTTCTTCCTTTTAACTGCCAGTGGGGGTATGAACTGATTGGGTGGAGGCTTGGCTGTGTTCTGATTGGGTGGAGGTGTGTTCTGAATGGTTAGGGGCTTGGCTGTGCTCTGATTGGCTGGGGGAGTGTTCTGTTTGGTTGTGCTCAGGTTAGTCTGAGTTGCAGAGGGGTTTAAGATTTTGGGCTGCCTTGCTATTTTTTGGCTTCGCGTTCGTGGTTGTGCCTCCTCTTCATGGAGGGTGTCAGTTTGCTTCATGTATGGATTGGAGGGGTTTAAAGTGGCTAATGATGCAGCTGTGGTCTGGCTTCTGGTTTGTGGTCGTGCCTCGTCATCGGTGTGGCTTTGGGTTTGTTTTTTGCGTGGATGTGTGGTGGTGACATCCTGTGTGGTTTTTGTGAGTGTGGGTCTGGTATCATGTGCCTATCAAATAAGCCTTGACAGCTATTCAAAACAAATATAACCCCCCCCAAACACATCTTAGATCTGACCAACCACTGCCTATCCAACACATACTTCATCTATAATGGACAAAAATACAAACAAACAGAAGGAGCACCCATGGGATCACCCCTCTCACCTGTCATTGCCAACCTCTACATGGAACACTTTGAAACCCAAGCTCTTGAAAAATCGGATCACAAACCCAAACTCTGGCTCAGATACGTAGACGACACCTTCATAATCTGGCCACATGGGAAAGAAAAACTGGACAACTTCCTCACACACCTCAACAGCCTACACCCCAAAATACAGTTCACCATGGAAACAGAAGCTAACAACCAACTTCCCTTCCTGGATGTCTTAGTCTACAAGAAATCCAATGGCTCCCTAGGACACACCATCTACCAGAAGAAAACACACACAAACCGCTATCTGCACGCTCTCTCACACCACCACCCAGCACAGATCAACTCTGTAGCCAAGACACTCATCTCCAGAACAAAACGCTTAGCTGACGAACAACACCTAAAACCCGAACTACACACTCTCACCAATGTACTAACATCCAATGGATTCCATAGAAATAAGATTACAAACCTAATCCAAAAAGAAACCCCCACTAAAATCCAAGACAAAGAACAAGAAAACGGCAAAGCCCTCCTCCCATACATAAAAGGCACCACAGACAGAATCAGTAAGATCCTCCATAAACACAACATCAAAACAGCATTCTGCACAAACAGAAAAATATCCACCATCCTTAGAAACCCCAAAGATAAAATTGAATTAGAAAATCAAGGAGTATACGAAATCCCATGCACCACTTGTCCCACCACATACATCGGACAAACCAACAGAAGAATAAGTGCACGCATTGAAGAACATAAGAACTCAGTCAAAAAAGAGGAACCAACATCTTCCCTGGTCCAACACCTTAAAGCCACAGGACATGAAATTGACTTTAAAAATACCAGAACCATTGCCAAAAGTGAACATTTTAATAACAGAATAATCAGAGAAGCCATCGAGATAGAAAAACGCCCACACAGCATGAACAAGCGAGATGATACCTCCCGCCTACCAGCCATTTGGAAACCCGCCCTTATTGACAAATGACTCCCTAACACAAAAAATGATACCAGACCCACACTCACAAAAACCACACAGGAGGTCACCACCACACATCCACGCAAAAAACAAACCCAAAGCCACACCGATGACGAGGCACGACCACAAACCAGAAGCCAGACCACAGCTGCATCATTAGCCACTTTAAACCCCTCCAATCCATACATGAAGCAAACTGACACCCTCCATGAAGAGGAGGCACAACCACGAACGCGAAGCCAAAAAATAGCAAGGCAGCCCAAAATCTTAAACCCCTCTGCAACTCAGACTAACCTGAGCACAACCAAACAGAACACTCCCCCAGCCAATCAGAGCACAGCCAAGCCCCTAACCATTCAGAACACACCTCCACCCAATCAGAACACAGCCAAGCCTCCACCCAATCAGTTCATACCCCCACTGGCAGTTAAAAGGAAGAAACAGCTAAGACCACACATTGCTGCTCAAAGCACGAAGCTGAAAACACCAGCCTGAAGATGACGAATGGGACTTCGTCGAAACGTCGCCAAGGTGGGCTGTGACCACAGCATATGATAGGCTGTGGGGGTTAATTTCTAAAAAAAAAACCATAAGGTCTTTCATCCTTCCCTTCAAGGAATATCACAACCAGCCACATCAAGGTACATTCCACTATCTAGTATTTTTCTAACCCCTGCCCCCATCCCCACATCCACAAATTCTATTGTTCCCACCTCCCTTTACTATTTTCATTTCTCCCAGTCTCCTTCATCTTGTTATAGATCTGTGGAACTGGAGTCAGTGTGGTAGCTGGGTTAGGTCTATCTATCTATCTATCTATCTATCTATCTATCTATCTATCTATCTATCTATCTAGTAGGGAGTGACAGATGGTGGTCTCACTTTCCCCAGAGAATGAGTTCTCCCTACACTCAAGCGCATGTGAAGCATGTCAATCTCTACAGCTCATGTGATAACTCCAGTGGATGACATGCTAGCCATATGGTCTGGCATCAGATTTGGTACCCCTCTGCCTGCTTGAAGCAAGCCACTTCCCTCCTCCTTTTGGATAAGACAGTGAGGGAGGTGGGGTGGACCTCAAGGGGTCTTTTACACACACCCTTTCCTCCCCCCATTTTTTCCTCCTTTCTTCCAAAAGATGCAGAGTCTGAGGACTTGAGGACTCCTCAACTCAGCTTTGGAGGTAAGTTATGTAAGGAAGGGACAACAGAAACTTAAAGACCGGGTTGCAACTTGTCTCATCTTACACCACCCATGGCCACTTTTTAAATCCCCTCTTGCAGTTCTTATCTTTCTCTTTTCTCCCCCCACCTCCTCCATCTTTTGCATGCCCCAATCGACTTGTATCTTTGAGGAATAACAAACGAAGTGCAGGGTGGGAGTGGGAGGAGGTAGAAAAGCTATTGCTACATAAGATGTAATAGATCCAAAACCTCTTATGTAGCCAAGGCCAGTTTTGTATAGGAAGGAAGGTTATCTGACAACCATACCAAAGGACTTTAAAAAAAGAAAACAAAAGAAAACAATTTGGTAATTTGTCACCCTGAAATAAAATTATGTTTTTTAAAAGGTGTGGGGAGAAATGAACGCGCGCACACAAACACATATACATACATACCGTGGCCTTATGGAATCAGATCTCCAGATTACGGGGGCGAAAGGCTCCCTGTCTTTTCTAATCTCATCTAACAAGCGATTTATTCTAGCCTCGGGGTTTATCTGCAGCGGGGTTTGGTTCATCGAGGGCCTCTCTCTCGCTCTCCTTCTCATCCTCTCCACTCCCGTTGCCTTTCCACCCCTCCGAAGGCAAAATAAAATGACTGCAAACACTCGCGCACAAAATTGGCAAGTGGACCCATCAGTTCCTTCGGCATGTTAGAAGTAAAGTCTTCATCCTGGTTCATCCAAGCCGGGAATAAATAAGCAAACATGGTGACTGCTTTGGGAAGAAGGTTACAGTTTATTGCAGAAAGATGGTTCTTCAGGAAAGTGCAGAGGAGAGAAGAACAGAGAGATTGAGCACATGGGCAGTAGGTTTTATTACCCCCCTAGCCTTTTGTTTGGAAGTTTCCTGTTCCTGTGGCATGAACCTTGAGGCTGTTTCTGAGTGTTTTTCTAGGCCTTGATATCTGTGGTTTAATTCTATTATCATATCCTGCTTCCCAGGTGATGGGGCTGACTCCTAGAGTTTGGGTGGGGTATGCAGATCTTCTCTTTTGTCTTCTTGATTGCTCTGGCTCCAACTTTCTGATGGTTTTACATTTTCATTTGTATGGGCCTAAAGTCTTGCTTGGGGCAGAGAGATAGATTTGGGGCCAGGTTTGGTTTTAAAAAGTCCTTTTGAGGAAAAATATATTTTTCTGCCCTTTTTAATATTTCCTTCTGGGGGGGGGCTAACTTCCATCAATCCCCACTTTGTGCCTTAAGTGTGTAAATTTATGACACACTTATTGGCACAACATTAAAATTGATCTGGTCAGGGAAACTTAGTAGACAAGCTTTTAAACTGTTAAGCAAAATAATAATAATAATAAGACATTAATGGAGGCAGCAGAAAAGGATCCCTTTAGTGGCTCCCAAAAGGGGAGCTTGCACCCATAAAGTTCTAAAAGTTAGGGCAAAATTTTGTTAGGTGGAAAAGAAATTTATAGTATCCAATATTCTGTGCCAATCATTTTCAAATGTTGGATATCACCTTTAGCTTCCAGTCAGGTTTGCATACCTCCCAAAATTCTTCACAGCCATGGTTTTCCTTAGTACATGACCACTGGCTGCCCAATTTCAAGGGTTGCTTCCTGCCTTAGCTCTTAATTCAGTGCATCCAGGTTTGTAATGTCCAATATGCCAGGCTATTAAATTTTTCTTTAAATTGCACATACTGAGCTCTAGGAATCCCAATCTGAGCCCAACAGTGCAAGATATTCAGGGCTGAAGTTTGGGATTTTTCCCGTTGCTTCCTTAGTCAGGGCATATGAATTGCAAATCACCTGAGGGGGCCTAGTTCCCTCCCCCTTGGAATCTGTTGGAAGTTGGTCCCACAAAGCTTTGGTGCAATAGAGCAAAAATCAGCCTGGGGAACTTTACTAAAGGTAGGTGGAGGGGATAGACTCAAGTATGATTCTGAATGGTGTGTGTGTGTGCACTTTTACAAAATAGTCAATACAAACATTCTGGATAAATTTTCCCTCCCACCAGATAGAAGTCCAAGGTGTTCAGTACTTGTTCTACCACCTATTCCTAAATGCCATCTCTCCATTAATACATTCAACTGGCTTGTTACAATACAAATGGGGCAAGAAAGAAAAGTTTACAATGAGTTTCCACCCTCCCCCCACAGTCTTAATTTTCTCTTCTGAGGCTTCACATGGCACCAGGAATCCTTCCTTCTGCAGCTCTCACAGGCATCTGGGGAAATGGTAGGACTTGGGAAGATGTTCAACTTAGATTGCATGGTGGCTTTTTAGTGGATGGCTGGATTCAAAACTCAATTCCATGGCTCACATGGATGGAGGCAGCATCTGGGTCTGTGTGTTCTGCTTCCAAAGGCTTGGGAGAGGGTTTCAGGGCTGAAAGATACAAGAACAAGGTCTCCCCCGCCCTTTCTGGGTGGACTCTACCAGGAGAGGCAGACAAAAGGTATGGAGAACAAAGGACAGGAAAAGAATTGGAAGGGGGGTAGCTTGCAGGCAGTTTGAAAATGCTGAAAACTCCAAATAATTCTAAAAGCATAATATTTTAAGGTGTGCAACTTGCCAAGGGTAGGAGAACATTTATTCTAAAATAGACCACATTATTTTAGAGATTAGAAAATGCTTATTTGTTTCAGAAAAGTTTCATAGTAGTTTCACCAGTAAGTTTTAGGATATGAAAAGTAACTTAGGAAAATTATTTCCCCACACAAGCAGACTTGAGCTTCAAAAGGCTCTTGTAGATAGACACACATTTTTCAGGAAAAGGATAGATAAAACACATACAGTAAATGCAAGTGAAACTTTTCCAACAGATAAACTTAAAACAATCCCTCCTGGTAACTTAAGGCTGTTCTTGAGAGTACACAGAGAGAAAGAGGAAAACAAACAAACAAACACAATTCTTTTTCTTCACTCTGTTTGTTGGCCAGACAAACAGAGTGAGGTATTTCCTTTTTGTGGCTTATTTTTAAGCATAATTTCTAGCAGAATTTAAAATTCTTTTTTCTTTGGATTTGAAACAGTTAACAGTCACATTTACCTCTCACGCACAGACTTTGACAAACATATATACACAAAGACAAGAGAACAGAAGTCTTAGTTTTACACATCCTAGTCATTCCCACCATAAATTTCAGATAACTCAAGTTGGGGAAGGCACACATTTTAAACATACCACGTGGTTGCATAGAGAAGAGAGAGAGAGAGAGAGAATCACTATTTCTTATTTTCCCTTTTAAGTACCTTTATTTAGCCAAATTGGTTTCCCAGCAAAGCCCTAAGCAAAGTCTGTATTTTTTTTTTCTTTTCCCCTATATAGTTTCTTTACCTACCTCTTTTCCATTCCGGCCTGGACAGGTAACTGGTTCCTGTCCCAGGCCACGAGCAAGCTCTCAACCGGGAAACCTACTTCCACCCTTGAATTAGAACTTCCCATGTTTCTATAATGGGCACGATCCGTCAGAAGTCTCCTTGTGAGACTTCTTCCTACTATCACGATTTTGTGAGTCCGAAAAAGGGGGACTCACGGAGCTTCTCTGGATCCCTCTCAGAGTTCGTGGGCTCCTCCGAGGGATCCTCCACGTTTTCAGACCAAAAAGGGGTCTGCAGAGACCTTCCAGTTTCCCTCAGAAGGTACGGGCTACTCTTCGACCGGCCAGCTTTACCCCACCGTTTACGGACGCCTCTAATGTCCGTGGGCACCTCCACTTGCTCTCGGAGGTAGGTGGTCGCTCCCTTCTTGAGGCTTAATTTCCTAACTTTGCTTTGCTTACAAGGCCTTACCAGCTAGTTGCCCAAATCCAATTCTTTCATTCACTCATTCCATTTCATTTTCACACAGCCTCTCCCTTTTCCCTAACAAAAGGTTCTGTGCTCTGGCCAACCCCCATGCTTTCCAGGTTCTGCCAATTAAACAGATCCTTTCTGCGGCTAGGAAAGACCAGAAGCAGCAAAATCCAACTGTGATTGGGAAAAAAAGATCTTCTCACTCACACAAACAGAAATACACACATTTTCTTTGTTCCCCTGGGCTTTAAACTTAAAATTTAGAGGTACTCACCTTCATCTTCCCAAAGCAGCCCTTGAGCTCAAACTCTCAAAACTCCCTTTACTACCCTAGCTCCACATGGGCAAGGCCTGGGAAACCCATCCACAGACACAAGGGGGTCTGCTGCCAGCAAGATGGGGCTTACCAGTCTCAGTCCATTGGAGAGGTTAGCTTGGAGTCCCATCTGGGGTGCCAAATTGTTAGAAGTAAAGTCTTCATCCTGGTTCATCCAAGCCGGGAATAAATAAGCAAACATGGTGACTGCTTTGGGAAGAAGGTTATAGTTTATTGCAGAAAGATGGTTCTTCAGGAAAGTGCAGAGGAGAGAAGAACAGAGAGATTGAGCACATGGGCAGTAGGTTTTATACCCCCCCCCCTAGCCTTTTGTTTGGAAGTTTCCTGTTCCTGTGGCATGAACCTTGAGGCTGTTTCTGAGTGTTTTTCTAGGCCTTGATATCTGTGGTTTAATTCTATTATCATATCCTGCTTCCCAGGTGATGGGGCTGACTCCTAGAGTTTGGGTGGGGTATGCAGATCTTCTCTTTTGTCTTCTTGATTGCTCTGGCTCCAACTTTCTGATGGTTTTACATTTTCATTTGTATGGGCCTAAAGTCTTGCTTGGGGCAGAGAGATAGATTTGGGGCCAGGTTTGGTTTTAAAAAGTCCTTTTGAGGAAAAATATATTTTTCTGCCCTTTTTAATATTTCCATCTGGGGGGGGCTAACTTCCATCAGGCAGCTCAATCTTCTCCCAAGAAAATGGTCTCAGGTCTGGATGTGCGGGTGATGGGGATGGGGGGGGGGAGAGAGAGAGAGAGACAGAAAGGAGCAAGCAGGAGGAGGAGAAAGACGGATCGGAAAGGGAGAATCTGCGGAAGATGCCACAGCCTCGAGGGTCGCTCTGAGAAGGAGGAAGAGGTAGAGGAGGATGATACCATAGCCAGAGAAGGAAATTTGAATCCCTTCTACTCTTCCCAGGGAGGATGGAGAGGACCCTCGGACGGAAAACCGGCAGGGGGGGGGGACAAAAACCGGGGCCCGACGGAGAAGTTATCAGGTTTTTGGCAAGCAAGGGAGGGACGCGGTGTGAAGATTCCATGGTCGGTGGGGTTTCAGCTCTGCGAAGCGTCTATCTTCAGAAATGTAATGCTCGTTTTAATTCTTCATGGAAAAGAAAGGACTTAGAAAAAGCTAAGTCAGCTAATCCAGTTTTCTAAGCGGAGAAGGAGGCAGGAATTGGAGAGAAAAGTTCGAGGTTTAGCAAGGCATTCTCGAGATCTCCGCCTCAAAGCTGTGCTAGCTAGAACAGCAGTCATATGCTCTAAAGTGCTGGGATGCAGATGAGACAGGTTTAATGATTTTTAATTTCATTAAATCTGGTAACCTAGTCAAAAGACTTAAGGGGGGAGGCGAGGTTGAAAAACACAGCTCTGAGTCCCCACAGAAAATGGAGAAAAAGCCACTGTATTTCGATACAACGGTGAGGGTGGGGGTTGTAATGAACAGAGTTGAAACAGAAATATCAAGCTCAGCTTTGCACCAGTTCAGGGGGAAAACAGTGCAGACACCAGGAAACCCTATTTCAGGCAAATTCTAAACAAATCTTCCTGCCCTCTCCCCCCAAAGTTCTGTGTTTGTGTGTGAGAAGTATGTGCACATGCCCGTGAACATGTGCAATACTTTTAAAAAAATGAAATGAGGAGGAGGTAAGAAATCTTAGCTGCCACCATGCAAAGGTAATGTTCTTCCCGGCAAATTGTTTGGGAGGACAGATACATTTGGGAGGCAGCTCACTAAAGAGGTTTAGACAAGCTTTAAAACAGTGCTATCCTGTGATCTGGAGAGTGGTGTGTGTGTGTGTAAGAGAGAGAGAGAGAGTGAGAGAATGAGCGATTCAATTGTAAGGGATGGAGGGTAAAGATAATAGACCTATAGTTTAAAATCATACCGTAAAATGATATCATAAATAACTCCAACTCGGTTGGAAACAGGTTGAGGGTTGGGCAAAAGGTGGATGTCTGAAGAAAGTCATTTTTTTTCCTCCCTCCAAACCACCCCAAGGATCCTGTGGCCAGGCTGACAGCAAAGGTCTTTTGGGGAAGGGAGGGCCCTGCAACATCTTGGTCTAGACTCTAGAAGATTAAAATCTGCACAGGTGATTAACTGACAGCGTTCCCAGCAATTGACTCAAAAGGGCTGAGTGACAAAATTATCCTTGGGTTGAGGGAATCTTCCAGGGGTCCAGGGTAGTTGGTTGGTGGCTGTTAAGAGCAACTTGTGTGACCATTTCTTGCTGCCATTCTTCCCTTCTTTCCTTCCCGCTCAATCCGTGTGCCTTTCCCCTCCCTCTTTTCTTCCCCGCCCCTATGTCACCCTTCAAGTCACCATGTTGACGCGCCTCTTCAGCGGACCCAGCTTGATCCCAGAAGTTCAGAAATTCTCCAGCTGGGTGGACGATTGTGAAGAGGATGAATCGAGCGACAAAAAGCGGAAAAGCAAAAGCTGCCCTCTCCAGGAGGAGCCGAACGACTCAGAGGTGAAAGAGGAGAAGGACCTGGGCGCTGATGGAGAGGAGGAGGAGTTGGAGGAGGAGGAGGAGGAGGAGGAGGAGGAGGAGGAAGGGGTCGAGGAAGCAGAAGGCGATTGGCCTAAGAAACGGGGCCCCAAAAAGAGGAAAATGACCAAGGGTAGGCTGGAGCGCTCCAAGCTACGACGCCAAAAGGCCAACACCCGGGAATGCAACCGCATGCACGACCTCAATGCTGCCTTGGACAACCTCCGCAAGGTCGTGCCTTGTTACTCCAAAACGCAGAAATTGTCTAAGATCGAAACCTTGCGGCTAGCCAAGAACTACATCTGGGCCTTGTCGGAGATCCTGCGCTCGGGTAAGAGGCCGGACTTGGTCTCCTACGTGCAGACTTTGTGCAAAGGCTTGTCCCAGCCAACCACTAACTTGATGGCCGGTTGCCTCCAGCTCAACTCAAGGAATTTCCTTACCGAGCAAGGTCAGAAGGTCAGGAGATACCACGGGCCCAACTCCGCCTTTGCCGTGCACCCCTATGCCTACCAGTGCTCGCGGATAACCAGCGCTCAGTGCACTTCCAGCACCATGGCTAGCTCCCACACCTTGCGGACGCACGCCTACTGCGCCACCTATGAGTCCCTCTATGGGAACGCCTCTCCAGACTATAGTAGCTTGGAATACGATGGGCCCGAGCCCTCCTTTGTGCGTGAACGGGAATTTTTCCAAGCAAGGCTCTTCCCCCAACCACGAGAAAAATTACCATTATTCTATGCACTACTCCCTCCCAAGTTCTCGACCCTCCGGGCACAATTTGGTGTTCGGTTCTTCGGGAATGCGCAGTAGCGTTCACTCCGAGAATGTTTTGCCTTACGAGATGCACCTCCATCACGACCGAGGTCCGATGTACGAGGAGCTCAATGCTTTTTTCCATAACTAGCGCCTTTCCCCCGTTCCCACCGGCGCCTTGGGCGTCACGTTCCCCTACCGGTTCCACGGGTAACCGTGACAACTTGTAGATTTCCAGTGGACTGGAAAAAGGGAGGGGGTATTCGGGTGAAATAAACTAAACAGAAAGAGAATGGGGGGGAGGGACACTAAATAGATCCTCGGCCTTTTCTGATATTTCCCGGTACTTTGTCCCGAGAGCTGCAATTTTTTAATTCAATCGTGAACCACTTTTCTCCTAACAGTTAAAAAAAAATCGGAAGGGGGTGGGGAATAAAATAATAATTATTCCTATCCGTGAACTAACTGAGTGGGACATTCTTGTTCTGAAGCTGGAGACGGGTAGCCCCATCCAACAGCCTCGAGCTGAGGCAGCAGGTTTCAATCCTTTCAAATCTCGTGGAATTCGCGGGTCACATTCGGTTTTCAGTCGCTGGCTTCGGTTTAAGTGTTAAGTCGGTGGAGTTTTTATGCGCCTTGGTTTCCGCGGGACTCTAAACGCGTTTGGGAGTCAGAATATAAACCGAATCTGCGACTTCCCTGCCCTCACTAAGTACTATGAAAAAAATTCTGGTGCAATATATATGCTAACATAATTTTATATTTAAAACCAAACGAAAGGACTCTATAGCTAATAAATAGACTGCTCAGCTGAGATTTTGCCAATCTGAAAACAAAGTTTTAGATCCAGATTGGTTTTATTAGGAGAGAGGATCACATTTTTCAAAATTAAGGCGAAGGGGAGAGTCGAAGTTTCACCCTATCCTAATGGGTTGCCTATGCTGAATTATGCCTTATGGGTAAATTAGAATTTTTTTAAAAGTTTAATATGGCTTTAGAATAAAACAGTTTGTAAAGGGCAGGTGATGGGAGGAGGTCCCAAAGGTTCTTTTCAAAAGGCAACTGGACTTTCTTAGGTTTTTTTTCTTGAAACTGTTTTGCTTCTCAGAACTGAAGAAGCTTCTTGGATGAGAAGCAAAACGTTTTCAAGAAAAAAACTAAGGAAGTCCAGTTGCCTTTTGAAAAGCACTTTTGGGACAACCATGACCTGGATGATTGAGAATCTCCATAGACATTTGATGGGAGGAGGGTTTCCATCCTTCCAGTAGCTGAATCAAGAATTCCCCGGAAAAAGGTATCTATGCCATCTGCAATCCTTTACTGTACATATTTATCTGGGAGTTAGTCTTGTTAAGTTTAAAGGGGCTTACTTCTGTGTAAACATGTATCAGCTTGCACAGGTTAGGGTGTTAAAATATTGGCAAACTTTAAATAAACTTTCAATGCAGTGGGAACTTGAAAAAGCAATAAAGGATAAACAGATGATAAATATATTCTATCTCTATGCAAGTAGGTTTTGAAACTAGGGAAATAATTTTTTAAAAGAAATGGAAAGAGAGAAAAAAAGCAACAAAAAGAATCCATATGAAATGTTAGAAATATGGACCAACAAATTTGCTGAAATTTAAAATCGTGCACTTTTTTGATTTGGGGAAGATGGACTATGGAAACTTTCCTTGGTATTTAACAATCACTGACTTTCTGAACCACCCTTGTAAACCGAAGTAACTTACTTTCCAAAATTTGTGTGTCATGCTGTTTTTTACTTGTTTTAAAAATATTAATTAAAAATGGGGGAAAAGATTTGTAAGAAATGGCAAAAAGTTTTGTTATGCATGGATAGGTTGGGGAAATGCAAATATGCAAATTTTAAAGGGGATGTGAAGGGAACATTATTATGCTTAATATTTATGTTGGGTTATCCCCTCACCCCTTAATAACAACTTACATTCTTTCTTTCTGTAATGGGTTTTGGGGAGGGGAGGCATATGTTTATGTAACAGTACACCAATATTTAAATCTCTCTATAAAAAAACCAAAAACAGTAACTGCTAAGGACTCAGAGTATGTTTTCCTCTCACACAGTACTACTTCATTTCTTGTTCATTTGATGACTTTATTTAAGCAAGATAAGGATAAAAAAAATTGCCTCCAATTTTTCCCTCCTTTTAATATGACCTCCATTACCTTTAGACATACCAGCATTTTTAAAATTCAAAGGCAAAGAACTTACATTTCTGAACAAAGTTTTTAAAACAAAACAAGAAAACTCAACATTTTACAGAAAAATAAATCTAACAGAGGAAGGGGAAAAAGTTGTAGAAAATATGAAATGTCTATGGGACGCCAAAGGTGCTTTTATGTGTGTTTCTGTTCAGTTTCCTTAAGATGAATAAATATTTATGTCAAATGATATGCTAAACACAAAAAAAAATTATCTCAAAGTCTTGTTTTAAATAAGAAGAACTATTTTATTGCTACCTGTTATCTATTATCTATCTATCCATCCATCCCAGTCCTGTCTAGTTCGGTTTATAGTAGGGTATTCTGAATTTTAGAGAGGAAATTTTGTTTACAGCTCCTTTTAAACAAAATAATACACAGCAAAAGGCAAACAGGTTCTAAAGTACAGACCTTCTCCCCACCCCTCCCACAATAACAGAATCCACATTTTTTAAAAATCAGGAACATGGAACAAAATTTAGCTGTGAACTTCAGACTTTTAAAAAGATACATGATTAGGTAGAAAGAGGCAGGGAGTGTAAAATACTGGTATGTGGTGATGTGCTTTAAACATTAATTTTTGCTCCTTCCTGAACTGATTCTCAACATTTTTTGATGGTCTGAGAGCTGCAAGTCAGATATGATCTTATTCAGTGAATTGAAGTAGCATTCTAAAAAGACAATGAATAACAGATGTTGACTTGACTCCCTCAGTATTAGTTTACTTCAGAGAACTAATGCTAAATGTATATATAGGCAAGATACCATTCTTTCATTACGGCCAAACATGTTTCCAAGAGAGGGGACTGAGACAAGCTCTCGATCCCAAAACGACCTCTCAAAATAACACATAAAAGAGTGCTTTGTGTGTTCAGAAAGAGACAAAGATGGTGAAAGAATTCAAATATATTTTAAGCAGGGCTTCTGGAGACTTATCAGATAGTTAAGGCTTGCTTAAAATATATTCAAATTCCATCTTTTCACCATCTTTGTCTCTTTCTGAGTACATAAAGTACACTTTTTATGTGCAGTGGAGTGGAGGAGGAAACCTTCTCATTTTATAAAGTCGAATGCGGTTTCCTCCTCCTGGACAGATGGCATTTACCCTGTGCCCCCCTTCCCGTGTGCACACACACACATATATGCATCACTTCTCTCTTTCTTTCTCTCTCACACAACATGCCCCTACACAAAGCCACCCACCCCACACTACCCCACTTTCTTTCTGATCACCTAAGCAAATAGAAATTCAAGACAAAGTAAGGACAAATGCAAATGATGTGTTCATGTTTTAGAGCAAGCAAATCGTACTGTATCTAGCAACTAAACATTGATAAATAATAAATCTTTGACAGTTCCTCTCCCACCCCAAAGGTTTATCTTTATTTATTGAGGGAGCTACAGTAATCTAATAAAGTCATCTTGGAACTGTCCAAATGTGTATGGTGCTGAACTGGAAGGTCTGGGAAAACGTTCCCTTGATCTCTAAAACTGCTTTCTCACACTCTGGAATTCTCGGATTTGGTTAGCATTCTTATCTGATATTCAATAGCTGCATACAGAGACAGAAGAGATTTTGCTTGTGAAGCCAAAAGTTAGACCAGCAGGCATGAGTTATGTCCCAGTAAAAATTCTAACAGATAAACACATATACTTTACTTTAGGTGGGTGTCCCAGTGTCCCAGTCGAGTATGAAACAGTTATTTGAAACCAGGGAAGAGAGAAATCAGATTAATCACATGGGCAACCACTCCAAATGTTTGTTCCTCTTTAGACAACCTAGCTCTAACCCATTCAAAGCCTAGTTCATCTCGTGAAAAAGTGAAATTGAATTTTTGGCAGCAGAAACGGGGCTCTAGTGCCTACAAGTAACAGCAACAACTTGAATAAAGATTATCTTGCCTGCCCCATGATCTCCACTGTTGACAGGACTATCCCCTAAAGGAGTTGAAGATGGCATAGGAGGGGAGCTTTATTAAAAAGCTCCATAATGCAGTAAATATCATTGGGTTCCACAGAACAGATCATATATTTTCGCTTTCTGCTGATAGGGAGAATTTGCTCAAACGCTCTTGGAAAGTCTTGGGGAAATGGACAGTTTAAGTATTTCTCTATGTTTGACAGACGTGCACACACTTTCTTTCTCTTTCCTGAAGTACTGCTTTTGAGGAGAAAAGAATGAATCTAATAAATAATAAATGTGGACTAAAAACCATAAGATCTTTAGCTTTTGAATAACTTCTGTCTGAAAAGTTTCATTAGCTATCATCTCTCTTTATACCTCTCCTTTTTTCCTTCATCACATTCTTCTTTCTCCCTCCATCCCCTTCTTCATTCTCATCCTTTTCTTCTTCTTCTTCTTCTTCTTCTTCTTCTTCTTCTTCTTCTTCTTCTTCTTCTTCTTCTTCTTCTTCTTCTTCTTCTTCTTCTTCTTCTTCTTCTTTTTCTTCTTCTTCTTCTTCTTCTTCTCCTCCTCCTCCTCCTCCTCCTCCTCCTCCTCCTCCTCCTCTTTCTCTTCATCTCCTTTTTTTAATAAATTTTTATTTTTAACCAACAAGACAAAACAAAACAAAGCAAAACATAACACACATACACACACAATATATACCTCCTCCTTTTTTTACAGCAATTGCGTAACAGTAATCTAATATTTACATTTGCCCCTTATTCTTCTTTAAATATTTGTCCTTATAGCCCCATTATTTCTTATTTACATTTTTCTTCCTTCATGTTCTATTTCTTACTAAGAATAATTCATATTATTATTATTATACATTATTGAACACATATTTTCACTTTTGACCTTTCCATATTTATTCTCCTCTATTATTTCTAGTCTCCAACCAGACATACACCTTGTTCCATACTGTATAATACTCTGTGTCTTCCTTTTCTTTTATCTCTTTTGTTAATTTGTCCATCTCAGCACAGTCCAGGATTTTTCTTATTACTTCTTCCTCTGATGGTATATTCTCATTTTTCCAGCACTGTGCATATGCTATTCTTGCCGCCGTTATTATATGTAAAATTAAGTACCATATTTCTTTACTATATTTTCTATTTAAAATACCCAACAAAAAGATCTCTGGTTTCCAGTCTACAGGTTGGTCTATTATTTCTTGGATCCATTTTCTTATTGTAGACCAGTATTTTTTTGCACCTGGGCATGTCCACCATAGATGATAATATGTTCCATGTACTTTTTTACATTTCCAACATGTTGGCGAATTATTCTGGAACATCTTGGCAAGCTTTGCAGGTGGAAGATGCCATCTGTAAAACATTTTCAACTGGTTTTCCTTGAATGCCGCCAACATAGTCAATTTTATATTTATTTCCCATATTTTTTCCCATTTCTCCAATTCTATATTATATCCGAATTTTTTTGCCCATCTAATCATTGTGTCTTTGACAACCTCGTCTTCCATTTTATATCTCAATAGGTATTTGTATAAATTGCTAATTAATTTTATTTCTGTTCCATGTATAATTTTATCCAATTCTTGCGGCTCTTTTGGGATTTCATATAATTTTTTGTCCTCTGTATATTTAGATTGAATTTGTGTAAATGTCCACCAATCAATCTCTCTGCCAATGTCTTGTTCCAATTCTTGTTTTGTTTTCAAATTTCCCTGTTCATTTACTAATTCCTTGTATCTAATTATCTTATTTATATCCAATAGGTTTGGGTATTTCAGAGCTTCTGTTGGGGATAACCACATTGGAATTCTTGTATAATGTTTTTGTTTTATTTTTTCCCAAGTCTGTAGCAATGCATTCCTAACTATGTGTCTTTGAAAATATCTGTGTATTTTATGTTTTTCGTCCCATAAGAATGTATGCCACCCTGCTTGCAAATCATGTCCTTCTATTGTTAAGACTCTAGTATTTTTCAAATCCATCCAATCTTTTAGCCAAGTTAAGCTTGATGCTTGGTAGTATATTTCCCACTCTGGTAACGCCAATCCCCCTTTATCTTTCGTGTCTTGCAAGAATTTTAATTTAATCCTGGGTTTTTTCCTTTGCCATATAAATTTAGTGATCAATTTATTTAATTCTTGAAAGAATGTTTTCCCTAATTTTATTGGAATAACCTGGAACAGAAATAATATTTTTGGCAATACATTCGTTTTGACCATAGCGGTCCTCCCTAAAAATGAAATTTGCAAATTTTCCCAATTTTCTAAATCTTTTTTTATCTGGTGTAGTATTTTATCATAATTGTCCTCCTTAATCGAGGAGCATTTCGCTGTAAGCCAGATCCCTAAGTATTTTATTTTCTTGGTTATACTTATCTTTGTTTTATCTTCCAATTCCCTTTCTTGTGCCTTTGTAAGATTTTTTGTTATTAATTTGGATTTATTCCTATTAATCTTAAGTCCGGCTACCTCGCCAAATTCTTCTATTTTTTGAATCAATTTAAAGCCAGTTTCTAATGGATCTTCCAAAATAAATACCAAGTCATCAGCAAAGGCCTGGACCTTATATTCTTCCTTTTTAATTTTTAAACCCTTTATTTCTTGGTCCTCTCTGATTTTTGTAAGAAGTATTTCTAATGATAAAATAAATAGAAGAGGAGAAAGTGGCTGTTTGTTTAGTATATATTTTCTCAACCATCTTTCCAAATTTTATCCCAAAGTCCATATAGTACAATTGTGTTATAATAAAATTCCAATTCAAATTATCAAATGCCTTCTGGGCATCAAGAAAAACCAGTGTAGCTTGTCTTTCAGGATGGACTTCGTAAAATTCTAAAGTATTCAGTATTATCCTCATGTTATTTTTTATTTGTCATCCTGGTAAAAATCCATTTTGATCTGGGTGAATATAATTATTCAAAATTTTCTTTATCCTTTCTGCTATTATTGTTGTAAATGTCTTATAATCTGTATTCAGTAAAGAAATCGGTCTATAATTTTGAATTTGTTGTAGGTCTGAGTCTTCCTTAGGAATGAGGGTGATGATTGCTTCAGTCCAAGTTGTTGGTATCTTTGCCTCTTCCAACACCTCATTGTAAATCTCCAACATTATCCATTGTAGTGACTCTTGTGTATTTTTATAAAACTCAACCGGAATTCCATCTGGGCCTGGTGATTTGTTGTTTTTTTGTTTTTTCAATGCTATTTCTAATTCTATTGCAGTTATTGGTCTATTCAACATTTCCTTTTGTTCTTCAGTAATTTTACCGATTTTTGCTGCCTCAATATATTGTTTGACTTTATCATCTGGTATATCTTCCTGATGGTATAGCTTTGAAAAGAAATTTTGTATTATTTTCTTTTTTTCTTCCCGTCTATATTGTATTGTTCCACTTTCATCTTGTAGTTGGTGTATTGTTCTTTTGCCTTTTTCTTTTTTTAATTTATAAGCCAACCATCGACCAGTTTTATTCGCATTTTCAAAGTAATTTTGTTTTGCCATCCTGATTTTCTGTGCCATTTCTTTTTGTGTTGTCAGGTTAATCTTGTGTTTTATAATATCCCATTTTTCTTTTATCTTTTTATTTTGTGGGTCCTTCTGTAGATCACCTTCTATTTTTTTTAATTCTTCTTGTAATTTCCCTTGTTGAAGTCTCCTATCTTTATTTTTCTTTGAGTTGTATGCGATTGTCAATCCCCTTATGTAAGCTTTTGTAGTATCCCACAAATTTTGTGTTGATGTCTCTTCCTTTTTATTTACCTGAAAAAATAATGTCAACTCCTTTTCTAGCATCTGTATATATTGTTTATCTTTACATAGTCTTTGATTCATTGACCATCTTTTTCTCTGTTTCTGGCCTTTCCATTTTATTATTATTGGGTTGTGATCCGCCCAATCATTAAGCCCTATTTCAATTTCCTCTATCCCTTTTTGTATGTCTGTTGTTGCCCAGGCCATATCGATCCTAGACCAAGACTGATGTGGATACGAATAGAACGTATATTGTTTGTCTGATCTGTGTGTCTCTCTCCATATATCCTGAAGATTGAGTTCTGTTACCATGTCAAAGAATGATTTTGGTAATATATTTTTCTTCTTTTTATTCTTTTTACTACTCTTATAATCTTTCTTAACATCAACTATTGCATTTAGATCCTCAATCGTACAAATATTTTCATAATCCAGTTCCACTAGTTTCTTATGTACCTTTTTAAAAAAATCTTGTTTATTATTATTTGGTGCATATACTGCCGTTAATAAAATTTGTTTTTGCTTTAATTCTATTTCCAACATTAAAATTCTCCCCTCTTCATCCGAATATATTAATTTTGATTTTATTTTTTCTTTGACATATATAGCAACTCCTCCTTTCTTGTTTTGTGCTAATGTTGTGTATAATGTTCCTAATTTTACATTCTCTAGTAATTTTTTATAATCCTTTTTTATATGAACTTCCTGAAGACAAATCACATCTGCATCCAATTTCCTTAATTTGTTAAACGTTTTTCTTTTTCTTGGTATATTTAATCCATTAATGTTTACAGAGAAGAGCTTAATTGCGTCTCCCATTTTTTACTTGATCTATTTTCTTTATGCTTCTTGTCTCTATTACTCTTTCTTTTGCTCCTTCTCTTTCTAACCTTTCTCTTTCTTGTATCTTTTGTATTTCTCTCTCTCTCGTTCGACTTCCTCTAATACTTCTTCATCTTGACTTTTACTCTCTGACTCTTCCTTACTTTCTTGTTCTTCTCCCTGTGTAAAGTAACGTTCATAAAAGTCCTGCGCTTTCTCAAGTGTATCTATCTTATATTTTTTTTCCTGCCAAGTTAGAAATATCCCTTCAGGTATTAACCATCGAAACATAACTTTATATTTAATTAATTGGGTCGTTAGAAATTGATATTCTCGTCTCTGGTTTCGTATACTACGTGGTATTTGTTTTAATACAATTATTTCTTTACCCTTATATATTATTGGTTCATCTCTTGTTTTTTTATATATTTCATCTCTTATTGATCTTCTAGTAAACCTTATATGGACCTCTCTCGCCAATCTATGCCTTCGTGCATAATTTGTATATACTCTATATATTTCGTCTATGTCTCTTCTTACTTCCTGTTTTTCCTTGCCTATTATCTCCGCCAACATCTCCGCCATCTCTTCATCTCCTTTTATATGTAAATCTCTTTTCTCCCCTCATCTAATAAAATTTGGTTTTAAAAACAAACTGAGTACAGGTGGGGTATCTTAAACAGCTCTTGGGCTCAATGCACATTAACCTCAGCCATTTACTGCCAGACCCAAGACCAAAGAGGACACAGGAATCCAACTGAATTCTTTTTTTGTTTACACCTAATGGACAGTATCTTACCAGACTAAAACTATAACCTTCTAACCTACTAGTTATACACTGAGGGTTTCTAGGGTGTAGCTACCCTGAACCTCTTTTTCCCTTCCCCACACAGTTCAGGACTGTGCAGTCTCTTAATTTGGGCTTCTCTTGGGAATGTACTGCCTGTTGCTGGAATCCCCCCCTCCTTCTCTAGGTGCACATACCATCACATTTACTCAGGTTCCAGAAAGCCCACACACAGAGACACCTTTCTATTGCTTTTTCTTTTTCTGCAAGTGCATTTTCACCAGTTTTGCACCTTTCTCTGTCTTTAGCCTCAACAGGGAAAGCGATGGCCTCCCATGCTTGCCCCAGGCTTACAAATCAATGCTCCACTGAAACAAGAGAAGCATTACTTTGCCTCACAAGGTCAGGATTTCCTTCCCTTACCATTGGTGGCTGGGCATGCCAGTGCTTGAGTACCAGGAAAGCCAGCTATACACTCCAAATCTACCTGAATTGTTTTTAGGCTGATTAAAGCACAAATCAGCTTCAATCCATGTTTTTTCTGAAAATGAGCTGCACACATTCCCCCTCTGCTTAACTAGGGCATGGGTTTTTCACTGCTGTCTAGGCAAGACAGCTGCAGCTTCTTTGGAGAATGTAATTGGTATGCTATAACCATAGAAGTGTTTTTAACCAGGTTTAAAACAGGAGCTCAGGACTGGAAGTCATGAGTCTAGAATAGATTGTCAGTCCTCCTGATATTCCTTTTCTCCCTCAAGTTATCTACATATCTACATATGGTTTTTTTGTGTATGTGGGGTTTATTGGCAGTTTTCTGGGAGCCTGAACACCTGTGCAAGAAAACTATACATACACATGCATATACACTTAGCCTAACCTTGCCAGTTGCAGATTCAACTACAAACAATTTCAGCCCTATAAACATCCAAATTTCTGAACAATTCATTTCAGCAGTCATCTTGAGCAACCCTTGGGTAAGAGGGCAGAGTATATATTGAAATAATAAATACAAATAGTAATGACTAAGGATGCAAAGGAACTTCAGTATCCTTGCATGTACACATATACACACAGAGAAATAATTCTCATTAGCTCTAGGTTTGCAGAAAGTGCTTGCACACTAACATACATGAGCCATACCTGTTACTGAATATTTATCTCCACAAAAATCTTTGGAACATACTGTATATATGTACATTTGGAACATGTGTTCCAAAGGTTTTTGTGTGGATAATTATTCTGTAACATATGGCTCAATTTCCAAACTACTTAACTACATCCTCAGACCATCTATAGCATTTATCTACAGATTGACTACATCATCACACCAATCTTCAGATCCCTATTTTATTTTATTTTTTTTACAAAAGAAGGAAGGAAGGAAGGAAGGAAGGAAGGAAGGAAGGAAGGAGGGAGAGAGGGGGGGGGAACTGTTCTTTAGAAAGACCCTGAGAACCTAGCATTTACAGTTATTTTATCCTATGAGAAAATAGTGGATGATTGGCCACATATGAACCTACACTGGAACTTGATGAAAGTGAAGATGAAAAGCTCTTTTCTCCATTCCAAAAGACACAAGCTCTTAAGGCATTGGCCCATTTCACATGTGCCTATTTTCTTAAAGGGCTACCATATATATGTATAGTATAGATACCTGTACTGTCTTATGAGATTGCATACATGGAAAACCCCTTCCAAGGCTTCCAAGCTGGTGTGAAGCTGGTATGAAGCACATATGAAAGCTAGGAGGGGGCATATTTCTTGTTTTCAGATGCCAGTAGTCATATGAAGATTGTGAACTCAGACATATTTTCTTGGACGTAAATTCCATTTACACTTTAAAACACTGCAGCCAGTCATTATAGACATGATACAGAAGCTTTCCCATCTCTCCAATGTGAATTGTTTGAAGCCATCAATCTACTGCATGTGATGAATAGAATAGAATAGAATAGAATAGAATAGAATAGAATAGAATAGAATAGAATAGAATAGAATAGAATAGAATAGAATAGAATAGAATAGAAGGGGAAGGGGAGGGGGGGAGGGAGGGAGGGAGGGCCCAAAGACCTATGTTTGCTACATCAGGCGACGCTCTTCGAAGAGCTATGTAGTTGGTTTTCTATAAAGTGACTTACTAGCGAGATCAATGGACGTTTGGGAACGGTCAACTCGCAATTGTCAACATATACCACACTGTCCTACCTTTCCTTCGGAAGGAAGGGAGGGGGGAAAACGCTTGAAAGATGCTGAGAACAGAAGCTTGTTGAAACAAGAACAGGTGGGAAACTTCCGTGTATGTTTAAAAGCGGATATATGTTTTAACACAAACCTCCCCACTCAGAAATTAAGTACTGGGAAATTCAATGGGATTTGCTTTCAAGTAGATCTCTGCAGTTAAAAACATATCGGCAATGTAATAAAAGACTCTAAAAGGCTGTTTTTTGGTTTTTTGTTTTAATTTTGATCCGTGACTGCTTCGGAAGAGTTTTGCTTGTGCGTTTTTGATACAGAGAAATCAAGCGTCAGTTCCGGAACATAAAGTCTTCCCTCCGGGTAATTTGAGACACCAGCGATTGGTGTGGAATCGTCCGTGTCTTCGTGCTTTTTCAGAGTAGGGACGGAGCGGCACCCAACGCTGATTTCCTTCCCCGATCATTCCCTTAAAGTGGGTGCCACCGCGCCAGGCGCCTTCTTGAAACCATTGACCTCCCTATAGTACCATCCCATCAGCCCTTTCACCCATTTCTCCCCCAAATGAGGACAGCTAAATCCACCGATTTTCAGGTCCTAAAATAAGACCCTGGCTAGCCGAAGTACAATACAATCTACATCTCCCAAACGTGGGGTTAAACCGACGCAGGGAAACGTAAGAGTGATTTTTCGGAGAGTTTCTGGCCCCAGGTTCTCCAAGTGAGCTTAGAACCAGACAGAGGGGGAACTAAGTTGTGTATTTTATTTCAAATCGTGTGTGTGTGTGATTGTATGTGCGCGCGCGCACGTGCATGGAAATATGAAATCCAGCTGAACTCTACCTATGTAAGAATGTAAGTTTGGTAACTTTGGAGAGACGGATGCCAAAATAGCTGCAATATACATACATACATATTTACAGCAAATCAACTCAGTCTCTTAGAAAGTTTTGCTGATGGGCAGGGGAAGAAAAGCGAGAAGTACAGGTAGCTTTGTAGCTAAAGGGCAGGTAGCTGTACCTTGAAAGCATGTGCGTGTGATGAAACATCCGAGCATTCCCTCCCCCCCCCCCCCCCTTTGTCGGCTCCTGAAAATAAGAGCAGGACATTTATTTCTGGATTTCTCTTTTGCAGTGGGTGGATTTCTTCCGTCTGTGCGAGGGCAGGGTCTCTGTTGCGGCTGCTGTTGCTGGACCTCCAGCTAGCTAGCTTAGCTGGCGTCTTTCTGGTTGGCAGCGCCAGCTTCCCAGTTTCCGCAGTAGTAAAAGAGAGGTTTTCTGTAGGGAGTTAGATTCCAGGCTATTGCCTGTGCCAACTGCCAGCCAAAGGCCACTGAAGACTAGTGGTTCGTTTGCTACAGCGGAGGATCGGACATCTGTTCACTCCAGAGCGCTGTTTGGATCTCGGCGGCGGGAAGGGGGGTGGAGAGAAATCATCAATATACCTCACCTATAAAACGCAGATGTGCCGTTTAGGCAAGCTGCCAATTGAGAGAGGTGTGGGGAAAGGCCAGGAATGATTTCACAGAGTATTTGGAGAAGGTGGAGCTCCTCACCAAAAAGCACCCTTCAACTAAACTCCAATTTCAGATTGGGAGCGCCCCTCATCATTTGTGACCTAGCTGGTACCCCTGTTTTCTTTAAAAATGAAGCGGTTTATCGGGAAACAAGACAAAGCATAGGTTCTGTGCTTCAGGGAGTTACCTGTGGCAGCCCTTCCCAGGTGACGAGGTGCTCTGAGGAACCTTTCACAGCAATGGCAGTGCATTTTCAAAGAGGGCTGCGAAGAAAGAGTGGAAGAGGCCTGGGAGGAGACCCAACTAGCTACAACACACCTACAATAGTTAAATCTCGGCGAAAACCCCACAGTCACGGGCGCTCACCGCATCTGCTCGCTCCGGAGCTGGGAAATGACTTCAGCTTGTCACTCTTTGGAAAGAAGTCCAAATTAGGATCCGTAAAATCCTTTTATTGTTATTAATAAAACGAGTCATTGTGCGAAGCGAGCTTCCCCCCGCCGCCCTCCATTCCCTACATAGCCTTGTAATCCACCTTCTTTACTGCAAATAGAATTGGAGCCTAAAAAGAAAAAGAATGGCTCTTTCTCTGCCCAGTGGCCCAGTGAATGCCAGGTTAAACAGAAGGATAACTAAAGAGGGGGCGGAGAAGGAGGAGACCTTGCTTCAGTTTAGATTTCGTGGCATCTGTTCACTATTATACAGTGTAGATTTTTATATGGACCGCTAAATTAAAGACAGATTTCTGTCAGAATTACAGCTATTCTTTTTAAAAAGAGTGCGATGGAGTAGGGAAAGCGAAGAAAAGGCACTTGAGATGGGGGGGGGGGGAAGGGGAGGAGGAGGAAGAATTAAACATCTCGTCTGTATTGATTTATTTCATAGGTGAACGGTGTGAGAAATAAAATATGCATTATAAAAGAATCTCATGACCGTCTTGACACTCTTCCATGTCTATCTGCCCACCTTTACTTTCTAAAGTAAAGTGGTCTAACTATAGCCTTTTCCAGTTCGCTCAAAAGGTCTGAAATTGACAGGCTCCGGTCAACAGGAGACGGCAGTGCGGAACAGAGTTTCCTCTGTCTGAGACGCTCAGAGGCTGTTCTAGGATGTCTCCTCACCGCCGAATGTGGAGGAAGAAAAGTAGAGGATCGCGCTGCATCCAACTCCCACCGCACATCCTTGGAAGAAAGTTGCGACGCAGCAGGACAGATTTCAATGTGTTGGAAGGGGGGAGTTTGCCGAAAATGCAAGAATTTAGGATACCTGTAGCAGAATACGTACACAAACATTGCAGCCTGATTGGCATTCAAGATGGGATTAAAAATTAAATAATCGATAATTTATTAATCTGTAATGATGCTCCCAAGTGAACCAGTCTGTATTATAAACAGAAAAGCAGTCCACTAAATCTCCAAGGGCGATTTCTAGGTCTATATTCTGGGGCAGGCTCTTTTTTCTTTGGCAACCAGACCCCAAGAGGGACAGATATGAAGACTGATGCGAGGGGAAAATAAGGCTGGGGGTACGGTTGACATTCCCACTCTCCTGAGTTGAGTCGAACAGCCTCTTTTCACGGCGACGAATGTCACAAATCGGGGCGCGTTGATAGCGCGTCCTTCCCTTCTTGCCTTTTGCACTACAGTACAATTTCCCGGTTTCTCCTCCTCACCTTAAGGCCAGGAGCAGACTGCTTCATTTCTTTAAGTCCACCAAGTTAGGTCTCCACACTAGCCAGCCTCCCTCGGGAGAGGCATCTCTGAGTACCCCCAGTTAAAGTGGACCTCGGAAGCGAAAGAGATTGAAAAGGGACCGAGACTAGGAATTGCGACCTGCAACGCTTTTTACCAGCCAAAATCGCAGACTGGGTTTGGATATTTTTTATTTTAAACCAAGATTATGAAGCTTCGCTCCAGGGGGATCTTGGTGCCATTCGGAGCTCGTGCCAGCTGGAGGGAGGAGAGAAGAATAAGGCAGAGGAGGGGACAAACCGCGTCTGAAATTCCAGGACATCTGTTCGCTATATATGATGGCGCTCCTGATAAAACGGCCCACTAGCCGAAGAAGCCGATATCCTTCCCTTGCCGATTTTCCCGGGGGTGGGCGTGTTTTTCGGGGGAGCGGGATCGCTATTTCCCTTTTTCAACCCGAGCTGGCAGAACCCCGATTTTGGCAGGCTCCTGCGCAAAGGTTAGAGGACAAGCCTGGTGGCAGAAGCCCAAATCAATTACTCCGTGCCCCTGTTATTACCAGTTTAATTCGGATAAAAGCGTAAACACACAACGCCCAAGCCCAATCCTATCAAAGGTTGAGACGGGGTCGTAAAAGGCAGCTCAGGCGAGTCCTCCGCGAAGGCACGTACAGGGCTTAGAGGCAGCCTAAAGGTCGTTGGAGTGGAGACGAAGAAGCAGGAAAGGTGAGAGGCGACCTGCCAAATTCACTGGCCGTGACGGAGGACAACTTTCACCAGCCAACCAGTTCTTCCCCGCAATGAAACAAAAGCGATTAAGCCACAATTCCTATACCTCCCTCCCTCCCTCCCTCCCTTCTTTTCTCTTATCATCCCCCTTTCCCTCTTATCTCAACTTCTTTTTTCATCTTTCCCTTTCCCTTTTTCATCCATTTTGCTCCCTCTTTTACTGTTTCCCATTCCCTTCATATGTTTTTCTCCTTCTCTTTAATTTCCCCTTTTTCTCTATCTTTTCCAAGCATCTTTCTCTTTCCCTTTTCTTTTTTCTGTTTCCTTATCAGTATGGTCTCCTGAAAACAGATGAAAAATAATATTTTGGTGATTTCTTTTCATGAATATTGGAGGCTGTGGGAAGAAGGTTGTTCCAATTATTTTCTGTTTCCTTTTCCCTTCTTTGTTCTTAATAAAACAGCACATTAGACACAGGTTATAGCTGGCTGGTCAGTGTCCACTTACATTTTGGAAATGTCAAAGGAACTAGATCGGGAAATGCCGGAGGTGCATGAACAGTGTGGTAGGGGTGGGAACCTTGAGGGAGGATTATAATGCTGGACAATACAGGGTGACTTAGTGGCATTGGCTGGAGGGGCACCTGTGCTCTTTATCCTAGTCCCTTGTAATCTAACACCTTTATTCCAGGTCAGCCTTCCGCAGAGGGTGTCCTCTGCATAGGCAGGACTATAATCCCATGGTCCACAGGCAGCTTTGGTTGGCTGTTCTGAGTAACAATAACTAGAGTTGTAGCCTAGCAGGGCTTGAAGGCATGATCTGGAAGGCTGTTGTACATTAGCTGCCCAGTCCCTCACTTACTGCCTTCTTTTGCTGTGACAATTTTTATTACCCCAACCTCCTGCAAAGCTAACCATCCAGAAGGACATTTTCCAAAAAGGCTAGCCAGCAGCTGCAGACAATTTGATGGATGAAAGGGGGCAATTTTCAAACATCCAATATTTGTAAAATACTTTTCACACTAGAAGCATAAATTAATAACACCACCACTTTCTTCCTCCACTAAAATAATGTAAAGACACAAAAACCATTGTGGCAGATTCTTTCTTTGCACCTTCTAGTTCTCTTTCCCCTTTAACTCCTCCTTCCTTCTCTTCTCTCCATCCCTTCTAAGCTTCCTTCTTTAAGAAGCCAAGTCCTCTTTTGTTCTTGGGATCATGAGAGAGTCACTACCCACACTTTCCTGTCTATTCTTCTGCTATGCTCTGTGAAGTACACACACAGGTCTAGCTGCTTTAAAAGCCCCCAGAGCTGAAAACTAGGACAGGCCTGTGTCCTCTCAGGCACAATACACAACAGATACCTCCTGAACACATTGGAATAGGAAGAACAAGGTGGTCTGTTTCAAAGAAAGAAGGCCAGTTTATCTGAATACACATGCAGGCAGACAGAAATGCTATTTCACCACTGTCTCTTTGCTTGTTTTTTATGGTATATACTGATTGGAAACAAATAATTATTCCTGATTGGTTTGCAGAAATGCTCAGAACCAAGATAATACTGAAATGGATAAAGTCTGGCAGCAGTCCTAAGGAAAAAAATAAGATAGAAAAGATGAGCTCATCAAGTAATTGATCAGTTGGAGAACATTTTCCAAAATTAAGGTCCTCTGAGGCTTAGGTTGATTTTCATTAAAGAGAACAAACCTAAAACAAGTACATAAAAAGTTGTGGGGAGTACCATACAGGCAGATAAAATGAAAGAAGGAAGGAAGGAAGGAAGGAAGGAAGGAAGGAAGGAAGGAAGGAAGGAAGGGAGGGAGGGAGGGAGGGAAGGAAAGCCCCTCTAAAAATATCTGATGCTTATTTACAGCAAAACAGAGGAGATATTTCTTCACCCAGTGCATTGGTTTGTTCTTTCAAACATTTTTTTCTTCAACCAAAAAGGCAACACTGACTGACACCCAATCAGTAAAAGAAAGACAATCCTTCCCTGCAGAAATACAGTCTGAAAGGCAGGTACCAAACATTGCTGAGGGCTGGGGAGGTGGGGAGTAGGAGAGAAAGGGAGGGTTGAAGCAAGCAATGTATTATAATACAAAGTTAAGCAGTCTTTCTTATAATGACCAGCTGGCATGGAAACAGAAATGGTTCAACAATAGGAGGAGCCAAAAATAGATGGCCTCTTGGCAGAACTGATGAAACCTCTTAGCTTAACTCCTACCTTTACAACAGCCAGATGGAATAGGCACGGACAGGTGCCAGTTAATGCAAGGGATTCAGTGCCACAAAACTGGATTATGGTTACTATCTTAAATTAAAAATGCAAAGGACAGGAAATAAACAACTCACCAGGGATACTGCAGATTTATAAAGCATGGACTTATTCATTTTAACAATGAATGGAACCTCTTTGTTTGGAGAAAGTGTGCTCACTGATTCCTGCGGCTGTCTGAATCCCAGGATGTCCTGCTTGTGTCCTTCCAGAGGCATTGGACTGACTGCTGACAGAAGCTAAATGCCAGACCAAGAAAAAAAAACTTGGGTCTCATCTAGCTATGTAATTCTTACATCCACAAGATGTAAGCATTCTGGAGAATGAGACTCTTTGACAGACATTCCATAGACTCAGAGGACAAGACATCTCTGTGCACAGTATGCAGAAATGCATTGCAGGCTCTCTCAGAGTTTTCACGCCTACAAATTCTCTTGCATCCAAGCTATTAGATTGGACATTTTGTTGCTAAGTGCTATTCACTGTTTGCAGATTAATGGAAAGGATTCGCCAGTGTAAGACTTTCTTTAAATTATTACTTTCTTATACTTTAATATACAAAAAAGAGGAAAGAAAACAAGTAATGCAAAAATTCAGAATAATCAGGTATGGTACAGCAGTAAACAGCAGCTCAAAAACAAACACAAGGAAAACTTATTATAATACATGTTTAAGGATCTGGGACAACACCATATTTCCAATTTTTTTTTCATTATACCCCATGCTTGATTAGTCACTAACTCTTCATACATTGATAAATTTCAGTTTTAGAGAATATAAATCAAAATTACATTTACTTTTTTAGATTATACTATTGTTTCTAAAACCATATTAACAATGTCTGGACTAAAGCAAAATAAATGTGGGGAAACCCCATATCATATCTGTATCTCCATCATCTTATACTTCCAAAATAACAAAGTTGACAACACTTCAACACTTTTAAACATTTTTCTGAGGTGACCAATAAACATGAAAAATTTTGTTGAGTCAAAATAACAATCATATGCAACATTCCTAGTTAAACTTTTAATCTATTTCTTAGAGTGAATTGATGACTGAAACTAAAATCCCCTGATTGCTTGCTTTTCATAGCCTCAATGCTCAGCTTGTTTGTATCCTTCCTTAAGGAGAACTGCCTACATTTTCCAAAAGAACAAAAGCCTTTCCGCTAGGAGAGGGAGGAATTTGGGGAGTAGAAGTAGTGTATACCTTTTTTTAATGAAAATTATCAGCATATTTGATCAGTGATGTCATCAAAGTAAACAAACCATGTTGATTACATCACCAGGTCATGGCCCTAAGTGGAAGTGATGTGTTGGCCTAAGCCGATCAAGATAAGCATGAGTAGCCCTAGCAGCCCTATTTTCAGATAAGGCGTATTAAACCTGATGGATTAAAGTCTTCATCCTGGTTCATCCAAGCCGGGGATAAATAAACAACATGGCGACTACTTTGAGAAGAAGGTTGCAGTTTATTGAAGAGCCAGAAAGATGGTTCTTGCAAGAAAGACCAGAGAAAAAAAGGGCTGAGCACATGGGTTTTTATACCCTCCCTAGCCTTTTGTTTGGAATAGTTTCCTGTTCCTGTGGCATGAACTTTGAGGCTATTTCCTGTGTCACATATTCTGACCTGAGTTTAGGTGTGCCTCTCTGGTATTCTTTACGGTGATGGGTTAGTCCTATTATCATATCCTGCTTCCCTGGTGATGTGGCTAATGACTCCTAGAGTTTGGGTGGGGTATGCAGATTTTAGGTCTTTGTCTTCTTGATCTCCTAGCTGGGGCCTTTCTGATGGTTTACATCTGCATTTGTATAGGGCTGGCTTCTGCTTGGGGGAGGGAGACCTGGGCATGCTTTTCTGTCTCTTTAAGATCCTTGAAGCAAATATATTTTTCTGCCCTTTTAATATTTCCTTCTCTGGGGAGCTGACTTCCCACAATCCCTGCTTTGTGCCACAAGTGTGTGAATGACACACTTACTGGCACAAGATTAAAATTGATCTGATCAGGGAGACTTGGTAAACAAGCTTTAAACTGTTAAGCCAAAAGAGAAGACACTAATGGAAGCAGCAGAAAAAGATCCCTGCAGTGGAGGGGAGCTTCCAACCCATAAAGTTCTAAAAGTCAGGGCAAAAATTTTGTTAGGTGGAAAAGAAATTTATAGTGTTCAATATTCTGTGCCAATCATTTTCAAATGTTGGATGTCACTTTTAGCTTCCAGTCAGGTTTGCATATTCCTCCCAAAATTCTTCACAGCCATGGTTTTCCTCAGTACATAACCACTGGCTGCCCATGTTCAAGAGTTGTTTCCTGCCTTAGCTCTTAGTTCAGTGCATCCAGGTTTGTAATGTCCAATTGAGGTTAGCCAGTATGCAAGCCAGCTATCAATTTTTTCTTTAAATTGCACATAATGAGCTCTAGGACTCCCAATCTGAGTTCACCAGTGCAAGATATTCAGGGCTGAGGTTTGGGGATCTCTTTACTGCTACTTCCTCAGTCAGGGCATATGAATTGCAAATTACCTGAGGAGGCCTGGTTCCCTCCCCCTTGGAATTTTCAGGAAGTTGTGCATGCAAAGCTTTGGTGCAATAGAGCAAAAATCACCCTGGGGAACTTTACTGAAGGTAGGTGGAAGAGACTCAGTGTGATTATGAATGGTGTGTGTGTGTGTGCGTGTGTGTGTGTGCAGCTACTAATACAAAACAGGCAATACAAACATTCTGGATAATTTTTCCCTCCCACCAGATAGAAGTCCAAGGTGTTCAGTACTTGCTGTGCCAACTATTACCAAATGCCATTTCTTATAAATACATTCAACTGGCTTGTTACAATACAAATGGGTCAAGAAAGAAAACTTTTCAATGAGTTTCCACCCTCCCCACATAGTCTTCCTAATTTTTTCTGAGTCTTCACATGGGACCAGTGGCTCCAGGATTCCTTCCTTCCTCTGCAGTTTTTCACAGGCATCTGGGGGGATGGTAGGACTTGGGAAGATGTTCCACTTGGGTTGCATGATGGCTTTTTAGTGGATGGCTGGATTCAAAACTCAATTCCATGGCTCAAATGGATGGAGGCAACAGCTGGGTCAGTGTGCTCTGCTTCCAAAGGTTGGGGGGGTCATCTATGCAGGGCTAAAAGATACAAGAACAAGGGATTCCCCCCCCCCCTTTCTGGGTGGATTCTCCCAGGAGAGGCAGACAAAAGGTATGGAGAACAAAGGACAAGAAAAGGAGATGTACGATCTTCCGGTGGCGTTGCTCTGTGCCGATGGCAGCTACTTTGTAGCCATCCGCCTGAGATCGTGTAAAAACCACGGTGAAAGCGAACATCAGCTGTCCCGCGGTTTGAAGCTTCTCTCCCGGGCAAAGGGAGAGAGGTGAGTTTTTTTGCCTTGTGGATAGTGGTAGAACCACTAAGATCGAGATTTTTGGGGGGGATTGAAGGTGAGCTCCCACAGAGTCCTAGGCATTTCTCCACGACTCAGACGCCTTTGTCCCTTTTGTTTTGGGACGAAGCAAGACGCAGCTTCCACCTCCGCAACTTATGTGAACTGGTGAGCTAATTTTGAATGCGGACAGAGCTGATCAGGGGAATGGATTTATAAGTGTAATTTGAACTTTAACTCCTGAAAAGAATAGTTTTTTTCTTGTTTTTGTTATAAGGGAAAAGTAAAATGGCGATGAGAGGTTTCTCTTTCTCATGCATATGAAAGGGAAGTCTTAAAGGATTTTTATATTTTCCTGTTTGTTACAAAGCAGTAACTTTTGGGATTTTTAGTGGTTGCATGAGAAGGGTAAATATATTATCTTTTTTTTTACATATATAATTATAAGAGGGTTTTTTTCCCCTCTTTATTCTGTTTCTTTTTGGTCTTTCGGATTTTTTGGAGAAAAGTTTTTCCTAAAATGGCTTCGAAGTGTCAAGCAACTTCTGCTGTGCCTAAAGTGGCTTCCTCTCCGGCAATACTTACAGTTCAACAACCTAAAGCTAGATCACCACCACCCTCACTGCCTGTACCAGCACTTACGGTAAAAGATATTCAAGATGTTATGGGTAATGTTGTATGTCAAATTAGACAAGAAATGAAGGAACTTTTAGAAGAGAGAAATAAAGTTATGAGGGAGGATATAGTTATGGCTCTGCAAGGACTCGCCTCTGTTGTTGAAAAGCTGGACAATCGTATTGAGGATGTTGTTGATAAAGTGGATTTATTAGAAGATCGTGTTGAAAATGTCGAAAAAATGGTGGAGACTTCACAGGATGAAATTCTCATGTCTCAGTATAGAGAAATGGAGTTCGCTTTAAGAATCAGAGGCTTGAGGGAAAATATGCAACAAAATTTGAGGGAAGTGGTGGCAAATGACTTTGCTGTGATACTTGAGAGGGAACCGGAGGAGATATTGAGGGAAATAGAGAAAATATTTAGAGTCAATTCGTGGATTGCAAAGCAGAGAAACTTACCAAGAGATGTGGTGGTTTATTTTGGAAAAAGATCCCTACGGAATGAAGTAATACAAGCATTTTATAATCAGAGATTTCAGATTGATGCTCAGGATGTGATAATCTTAAAGGAGATTCCATCAAAAATTTTAAGAAGAAGGAAGGACTTTGCTTTTCTATCAGAGGAACTTAAAAAACGGCAGATGCCATTCAGATGGGATATTCCAATTGGAATTGTGGTGAGCCATGCGGGGATACATTATAGACTTAACACAGTTGCAAAGGCAAGAGAGTTTTATATTTCTGTCCTGGGAGTTCGCTCACCACCACCTTTACGTTCTAAAGTTCCTGATGTGAAAGAGGGAGAGCAATTGGTTGGAGACACTGTATCAATGAAAGCTGGAAAATTACAGGCTGAGTTGATGCAGCAGTCTGTTGAGATGAAAGAGCAGAGAATGACTCGAGCAGCTCATAGACAAAGAGAAAAAGAGCAACACAAGATGGATATAAAAGAGTCTACAGAAGAATTTGTTTCGGAGCCTGTGGGAGGAGCAAGACCCAAGAGATCTTTGTTGATTTGATCCTGGATGTTAGATCTTCAAGCAGTCTTCTCCAGGGTTGCAGCTGGATGAGATGGCAAAGCTCTTGACCTGGAATGTTAATGGCTTAAATTCTCCTCAGAAAAGAAATAAAATATTTCATTACTTAAAGCAATATAATAATGATATTGTTTGTTTGCAGGAAACTCATATTATCTTAAAGGATCAAAAATATTTGATAAATGCCCGATTGGGTTCTTATTTTGCATCTTCTGCTCCAGGGAAGAAAGGGGGTGTTGCTATTTATGTTAAGAAAAATTTGTCAGCTAAATTAATAGACTCAGACTCTCAAGGAAGATATGTTATGATTGAAGTGGTTTTATATGGAAAGAAATTGCTTATAGTGGGCTTGTATGCTCCTAATCAACAACAACAACAGTTTTATAAGTTCTTACATCAAAAATTGATTTCATTGGATTATAAATCTGTGATTTTGATGGGAGATTGGAATGGTGTTTTGGATACATGTAAAGATAAGAAAGGATCTTCTACTTTCTTCAAGCAAGCTAAATTACCAAAGGCTTTTTTTGAATTGAAAGAAGATTTGGAATTGAGAGATATTTGGCGGGAACATAATATGGATGAGGGGGCCTTTACTTTTTTTTCTGATAGGCACCAATCATTTTCAAGAATTGACTTTTTTTTGATTACTATGGATTTATATTTTAGTGTTAAAAATGTTAAAAATTTTCCAAGGACACTTACTGATCATAGTCCGGTATGGTTGGAATTAATTCCTGAGAAGGAGGAAAGAAGATCTTGGAGGTTGAATGAAAATTTATTTAGACATGAGGTGAATGTATTGAAACTTAGAGAACATTTAAAGGAATTTTTCACTTTAAATATGTTTAAAGGAACTTCAATGGCAATGGTGTGGGATGCTAGTAAGGCTTATATGCGGGGGGTTTTGATTCAAATGAATAATTCTTATAGGCGAAAACAGATGCAAAAATGTAAAGATTTGGAGGAGGAGATTAAGATAAAAGAAAAAGCATTAATTATGAATCCTTTGGATAAGAATGTAAAGGCTTCCATAATTTTGCTTAAATCACAATTTAATATGTTAATGGCTGACCAGGTTGCAACTAACTTACGTTTTATGAGACATAATACATTTTACAATGCAAATAAACTGGGCAGGTGGTTAGCTTATCAATTAAGGAAGAAACAGAGGTCGAGAATTATAGATAAAATAAATTATAATGGCAAGGTGGTTTTTCAGAAAGAATTGATAAAAAATCTTTTTTAGATTTTTATACAAAATTATATATGGGTCAGAAGGTTCAGAGTTTGGACATAGATAAATACTTACAAGATGCTTATTTTCCTAGATTAACAAACGATCAAAGAGATGAGATTAATGGGTTTATTACCTCACAGGAAATTGTTAAGGCAATTAAACAACTAAAAGTTGGTAAAGCACCTGGTACTGATGGATTGACATCAATTTATTATAAAACTTTAAGTGAGGAGATGATAGAGCCCTTGAAAGAACTTTTTAATAGTATATTAACGGGTTTAGAGACACCTCCATCTTGGAGAAGGGCTTTTATTTCTTTGATTCCAAAAGAGGATCAAGATCTTACTTTACCTAAAAATTATAGACCTATATCTCTTTTGAATATAGATTATAAAAATTTTTCAAAAATTTTAGCTAATAGACTTATGATTATATTGAATCAAATTATACATACTGATCAGACTGGCTTTATAACTGGGAGGTATATGAAGAATAATGTTAGACAAATTATTAATTTAATAGAATATTTGGATAAAAATAATCAGATTCCTGCGGGTTTGATTTTCTTAGATGCTGAAAAAGCCTTTGATCAGTTAAATTGGCAATTTATGTTGAGGTTGGTTGAAGAAATGAATTTTGGGGATAAAAATTTGCAAGCTTTTAGAGGTATTTATCAAAAACAATCAGCGCAACTTATAATTAATGGAGGTTTATCTGAGGTTTTTCAAATTGAAAAGGGTACATGACAGGGATGTCCATTGTCCCCGTTGTTGTTTGTTTTAACATTAGAGATTTTGTTGATTAAAATTCGTGAATCATCTAAAATAAAGGGAATAATGATTAATAAGAAAGATTATAAATTAAGAGCTTTTGCAGATGATTTGGTTGTTACTTTGTCTCAACCAACCGGTTCAGTAGTTGAGTTGTTACAGATTATAAATCAGTATGGACAAGTTTCTGGTTTTAAAGTTAATAATAATAAGACTAAAATTTTAACAAAAATATGTCTAATTTGGATAAGGAGATGTTAGTTAATTTGACAGGTTTTGAAATTGTAAAAAAGGTAAAATACCTAGGGGTTTACATATCTGTTTCTAATGTAAAACTTTATAAAAATAATTATGAAATGTTATGGCTTAAAATGCAGAAGGATTTGAATGATTGGAAAAAATTGCAATTATCTTTGTTAGGGAGAATTGCTGCAGTTAAAATAAATGTTCTGCCAAAATTTCTTTTCTTGTTTCAAATGATACCTATCTTAAAGAAAGAGGTAAATTTAGAAGAATGGCAGAGGGGTATTAATAGATTCATTTGGGCTGGGAAAAAACTAAGAGTTAAGCTTAAAATTATTCAAGATATTCGAGAGAGAGGTGGACTCAAGGTGCCGAATTTAAAATTGTATTATGATGCGGTGGTTTTAATGTTGATTAGTGATTGGGTTAACGTAACAAATTCAGATATACTTCTTTTCGAAGGATGGGATTTATTATTTGGATGGCATGCATATTTAATTTATAATAAAAAGGTGGATAGGGTTTTTAAATCCCATGTCTTAAGAATTGCTTTATTGCGTGTCTGGAAGAAATATTATAGATTAAATTTTAGAATACCATTGTGGGGAATTCCTGGGCACGCTATAGAAGGAATAAGGAAAGGAGTGAAAATGGATAGGATTTCTTACAAGCAATTACTTAAGTGGGAACGGAATAAGTGGCAATTAAAATCGATGGAGGAATTAACGCAAGAAAATATTATTTATTCTTGGTTTCAGTATAGGCAGTTATTAGAAAGATGGAGTATAGATCAAAAAGTGGGTTTTATTACAGTAGATGTGAATTTGGTGAAACAAATTAAAGACCAAAATCGAGCCCACATAAAAAGAGTTTATAATGTTTTAGTGGAATTGGATTTAGAAACAGAATTAGTTAAGGATTGTATGGTTAAGTGGGCTCAAAACTTTGAAGAGCCGATTCCATTAGACACATGGGAGATAATTTGGGTGAGGAATATTAAGTTTACCCAAGCTCAAAATTTGCGAGAAAA
Organism: Crotalus adamanteus; assembly: GCA_039797435.1. Lineage (NCBI taxonomy): Eukaryota > Metazoa > Chordata > Lepidosauria > Squamata > Viperidae > Crotalus > Crotalus adamanteus. The sequence continues at coordinate 56,366,946 of CM077935.1, read as the reverse complement.
TTTTTATAAAATGCTTTATAGATGGCACCTTGATCCACAAAAGATGTCTCGCATGTATCCCAATTTACAGCCCAAATGTTGGAGATGTGGTAGTTTGGATGCAACGTATTATCATATTTGGTGGTCATGTAGAAACATAAAGGCTTTTTGGATTAAGATTTGGTGGAACATTCAAAAAAATTTTAATAGAAGGATAAAATTTACACCACAATTATTTTTGTTAGGTATTATTGAAGATTGTGATAGTAAAGAGATTATTTTAATGTTGAATTTTATTACGGTGGCAAGGTTATTGATTGGGCAATATTGGAAGAAAGATTCCTTGCCTACCTTAGAGGAATGGTTTCTTAAAGTTTCTTATTTATCAGAAATGGCTAAAATTTCGGCTTATCTGAAAGACCATTCACAAGAGAGATATAATTCTGTGTGGAAAAGATGGGTAAATTTTGTTCAGAACAAATATGGGATTAGAAAGTATTATTTAGCTTTTGAATAATTTATAGTTAAAGTTGTTATGGTTAGATTTGCTGATTTTATTGTATTGGAGTTAAAGTGTTTTCTTAATTTTTTAGGATTTATGTATAGTTGATTGATGTTTATTTAATTTTTATGTTTTTTTCTGTTTTTTAAAGCTCTGTATTCAGCTCTGGGAAGGGGGGAGGGTTAAGGGGGGGATGGGGGGAGGGAGGGCGGAGGGATTTTATTGTAAAAGTTTATAAAAATTTCAATAAAAAAAAGAAAAGAAAAGGAGATGTACGTGAGGGTAAAGGGGGGTAGCTTGCAGGCAGTTTGAAAAGGGATTAATACTGCAGTGGTCAAAGAAACAGATAGGCAGACAAAATGAAATTATCCCAGATGACAAAAGAAAGACTGGATTCTGGTAAGAGAACATACATGAAAAGTTTCACTTCTGAACTTGAACATTTGCAACATGTTAAAGACAAGGACTTGCAACTTAAAAATGCTGGTCATGTTTCAGGAAAAGAACATACAGATAAAACCCATTTAGAACACAAACCCATTTACAACACATTGCAGAATGATTTCCAGAGCTTGGAGCAGGAACCCAGCAGGCAGGACATCCCCCTCCTCACCCCAAAGAGAAAATACCTTGGCAAATACAGGAAGAACCCAATACAAACTAGTCTGACTCAGCAGCAGCCTGAGGCTAAATAAACAAACACTTAACACACACTGGCTATAAGGGATGCAGAACTGGCTAACAGCAATTAGGGTTGACAAGATTAGAATAGAAACACCAAAAGGTACACAACAATAAAATAATTAACACCAGATCCCTCCTGGAACAAAAATCCCTCCTGGAACAAAAATTAACACCTTTTAGACAGAATTGAGAAGGAAATTAACCCAACAACAGACACTGACCAACAAATCAGAAAAGACAAATTTAACCTCACCAATCAGTAATGACAATTTTGGAAACCATGAAAGGGTATAATAACTCATGTTTGAGGACCATTTTGTCTAACTAGCTGGGGATTCATGCTGAATTGTCAGAATGTCTGTAGCTGGTCCAATGAAACAATGTGCAAAAGAGACAGTTTGCATCCATCAAAGAAAGGGACTGAGTTACTTGGCAATAAACTCACAGATTTTCTGGAGGAATATTTAAACTAAACAACGGGGACAGTGAGTTAATTGATACAGAACATCCTTGTCCCCAGCAATCAAAAAACCACAGGGTTAGCAGTGCATGTAACATAGATGTGTGTGTAGACAAGAATATCAACTTTGCTATCAAGCAAAATCAAGCTTTTAATAGCGAGTGCCACACAAAGTGCACTAACCAAACAGGGGAACTCAGGCACCACACAGGTTATGTAGAAAGTAAACACAGGATCAGTCATAAAGGACTCAAATGTCTGTACACAATGCACAGAGTATGAACAGTAAACAGGGTGAACTAGAAATTCAGGTAAATGAGGGCAGATATGATATTGTTGCCATTATGGAGACATGGTCCCACAAATGGAACACTCAGCTAGAGGGATTTAAATTATTTAAAAGAAGCAGACCAAATAGAAGAGGAGGTGGAGTTGCTCTCTATATAAGAAATAACTACATCTCTACAGAAAAAGAGCACAGCAATGATGAAAACTGTCTTGAATGCACTTGAGTCAATATAAAAAGAGGGAAAAAATGACATTGCCATAGGTGTATACTATAGGCCACCCAACCAAACAGGGGAAATAGATGAACTTTTTGCTAGTCAGCTAACTAAGGTATGTAGGAAGCACATGACAATAATGTCTGATCGGGTCTATGGGCCACCTTCACCTTGTGAGGTGCTAGCAGCCTGGCCGTCGCTCCAGAGATGTTGCTGATGTAGGGGAGGGTAACACGGGTCATCTGTGATGGAGGTTCCTCTGTCCGTGAGTTCTCTCGGGGTTTGGGTGGTATACTATAGCGCCTGACAAACTTAGTTGAGTAGCCGTTGTGTCTACATATACGGAAGAGGTGGTTTCTTTCTTCCCTTTTAGCTTTGGCCGTGCTGCAATGGGAGTCTACCCATCTAAATAGTGTTCTTATACAGCTAACTTTGTGGTACTCCCAAATTTTAACACACATGGTGGAGTCTGGGCACAAGTTTGACTTTGATGGTGTAAGGGTGGTTGCTAATGACATCACAAAAAGTGGCAGATTACTCAAGGAAGCCTGGCTCTCAGGTGAAGAGTCGATCAATCGGCATGTGGACCTGCGCCCAGCACACTTAGCGCTGAGAGCGTGGGAAGCGCGTACCCGACCATCATGGGGTAAGTGATTTAACAACAGCAACTTTATTCTTCCACTGGAGAGGGCCAGCATCCGAGAAAGTAGTGACCGACGGCCCGAGAGCCCCCTGACTGTGAGGATAGGGGCGCACCCATCACGAATGAGGAAGCTCATCAACATCAAGGATTCAACCTTCGACAACCTAGACACCCCTCCATACCGTGGGGAGTGTTCAGAAGAGAAGACGGTACGCACATCGATTGGAATACGGCGTAGTTGCCATTTGAGGAATTGTACCAACCCCCCCACTCCCGCAGAGACCTCCACTGCTGCCGGCTCGCACACCTATCCATCGGAGATGCATCCATACCCGCGGAAAGCAGTGAGAACATTGAATGGCAGAGGGACGATAATGCACGAGTTGGGACCTACACTGCACCCGATGCATCTGAAGGGAGTCATACCCCCCAAGGGCACACAAGGCGAAAGTAACGGCAGTCTTCCCACCTTAGGAGTGACCACACACTCTCAAAGGGCAGTGCAACGAATGGAGGAAAGTGAAAGCATGGCCACTAGATTGAGACCTTCGTCGAGCCCTACGAGGGGGAAGGGTGAGGGATATCAGCCGGGTGGAGTATCGAAACAGCTACCCCTGGGAGCACCTGCTGTCTCGGTGATCGGACAGCAGGAATTACGGATCAGTCCCCATAACGGGTTAGGGGCCATTAAAAGAAAAAAGGGGAGGACAGACGCTGTGAGAGATAGTGGTGGTGAGAACATCAGAAAGGCAGAGGGGGAATGAGTGTTAGGTAGTGAGAGTGTATGCAGGATACCTGGGGTGGAATCCCAGAATAGGGAATATGATAATGACGATGACGGATGTCAAAAGGGTGGAGGGGGGAAGAGGTTTGTCCACATGGAACACCCCAAAGAGGAGGGGAGGAAGAAACAACCTGAGGATGATGAATGTATGCTGGGCTGGAGAAGGACGAAGCACCCTCCTGACTTACGGGCACAGAGAAATGGGGGAGTAAGTGTTAATGCACATGTGGATAAGGAAAGCAAGGATAAACTAGCTAGTTTTATAGGGATTATGACGGGGACAATAATTGGCCGGCCAGGACCCATCACGAGGTCTAGGAGTCGAGCGCAGACGCTGTTTCATCTATAAATGGATTCTCCCATTGACCTGTATATACCCTGATGATGTTGGCAGTGGCCAACGAAAGCTTGGTCTCTTTTTATTAAAACTTTTATTGTTTTATACTTTCCTGGTGATCATGTTTTGTTGTTTTATATATGTATAAAATTTACGGAGGAGGAGGAGTATCAGGGTAAGCTGGCATTTCTTGATGTCTTAGTCCAACGCCAGCCAGATGGGACCTTAACCACCCGGGTCTATCACAAACCCATGCACACCGATAGAATTTTGCATTACAACAGCAATCACCCGGTGGCCCACAAAGTCAGCTGCATTAGAACCCTCTTTAAGAGGGTGGACTCCCACTGCAGTACAGCCGAAGCTAGGATGGAGGAAAGAAAACATCTCCTCCGTCTCTGTAGGTACAATGGGTACCCCATGAAATTCATCAGACGCCACAGTACTCTGTCCAAACCATCCCAAAATCCATCAAGTGGGATGGTACCATCACAGATGACTCGTATTACCCTCCCTTACATTAGCAATGTCTCGGAAGCCACCACCAGACTATTGGCACCCTATGGTGTAAGGGCTGCACATAGACCTCACCGGACGTTGCATTCCTGCATTATGAGACCAAAGGACCCACTCCCGATAGTTGAGAGATCTGGAGTCATTTACAGGATTAACTGTAATGACTGCCCAGGCAATTATGTGGGAGAAACTTCCAAAAGGGTCGGAACAAGAATGCAGGAACACAAGCTGGCAATAAGAAGAGGTGAGCAATACTCCCAAATACTGACTCACATGGAGGAGTTTGGTCATAAATTTAATTTTGACGACGTAAGGGTGGTTGCCAGTGACACCTCCAAGAGTGGTAGGTTACTCAAAGAAGCCTGGTTTTCAGACAGCATGTCAATCAATCGACATGTGGACCTACGCCCAGCATATCAGACCATGAAGGCGTGGGAAATGCGTAGACGACCTGGGAAAAAACATCTGAGTAACAAAAACTCTGGGTGTCCATTAGATGAAACTGGCAACAAAGAAGAGAGACATCTACAATCTAGACCCCCTTTAGTTAACGATTCGTGTGTACATCCGCCGTTAATTAAGAAATTTATTGATATTGGTGGCCCATCCTCGGATGCCCCAGACACCTCCTTGCATTGTACCCAATACTCAGGAATAAGAACAACAAGTGTCCCAATTAACACAAAACAAACTCGCTACCCCAGTGACCATATTGGCTCCACTGTCCCCAATGGTGCCCCCGCTACAACGCACCTGGTCGCCGGTGCCTTGGAAATGGATAGGAATTCAAAAAAGGCAACACCTACTACGAGCGACAGCAGAATAACACCTTTGCTATGCGGCCACACCGATCGGAGCCACTGAGACAGAGACATGCCTTCAATGGATGTACAGAAGATCAATACTTACAACCGCCCCATTATGGAGGTGGTCACGTGCTCCCGGAGAGCGGCGTTACGGAAGACTGAAAGAGAGGCAACTGGATTGAGAGTTGCACCGGATGGCACGAAGGAGGAGCATGGAGGATGTGATATGCTGGGCACAGTGGGGGGAAATAAAAGTGTGGATGAGATTGGTGGCAAGGATTGTGGGGGGATTGAAGGAGTGACAGGATTGAAGAATGCAAATGAGTGCGATGCGTGCCAGAGGAGTGGAGGAGAGAAACGTCCCGAGGAACACAGGAAGAAGAATCAACTCAATAGTGCAGAGGACCCTTTAATTTTGAGAAACACACGTTGCCTATATGACTCAGGAACTAAAGGGAGGGGGGAAGTGGGTGGTTGTGTGGATGTAAGTAAGAGCGATAAGAAAGAATCACTGAAGGCTGTAAGTGAAGCAAGGATTAGTCGGCTTGGACCTGTTACAAGGTCCATGCATAGAGTTTAGGTGTGGCTATGCTTATAAGCAGGTTTCCTCACTAGCTGGCTTGTATCCTGACGATGATGGCAGATGTTAGCCATCGAAAGCTTGATTTTATTTATTAAAACCTTGGTGTTTTATTTCCTGGTGATCGCTTCCTTTTTTACTGAAATGTATGTACCCAGGAATCGCTATTCTTCACTTTTTAATGTAATTTTTAATACTTATGGAAGAGCCGTCCTGCTCGCAGCCAGAAGGTGGGAGAAACTTGCTTGCCGCATTGCTGACAACTATCGTAAAATAACCTTTCTTCACAACTGCATTAGAGAAGACCTTCCCCCCAAGTCCCTAAGAAGGAAGCCTGTGGTTAATTCCTTGGAAGGTCGACGTATTGTCCGCCAGTTCCAACACAGAACTATGTGGGCAATCATCAGCGACCTACACGGACGCAACAACAATTTCACTACAAGCACCCGGAACTATAGAGAACAATGCCACGCTGAACTCACGAGTCAACACTTCTCATTGTTAAACCGACACATACGTTTGGTATCTGATGTCACCAGCCGACGTGCTACGGATAGATTTCGAAGCAGGACTGAGAGATTACGTGAACTGAAGAAAGGCACCATTCCTACGGATAAATTAGTGTACAATCTCTCTAGTAAAGCTCTCACTCATTCTCAACTCTCCCTATTGCAACGTGACGTGGGATACAATCTAATGGATGCTCGCCCCTTAGATTTTATGGCAGCGCTAGAGCCGGCGTTACATCGTATTGGGACAGAGGAGGCTGGAGATTCTATCAGGCACCGAGTAACAGGACTGCTGATGGGCCACAAATACTACCAAACTCTATCCAAAAATGAGCTAGAGGCTCTTAGTCAACTAAAGGAGGATGATGCCACCCTCATATTGCCAGCTGACAAAGGGAGGGCTACGGTTGTCATGGACAGAGCTCATTACACCAGCAAGGCGCTTGGGCTACTCAGTGATGCAACGGCCTACAGAACCGTAAGTGGGGACCCCATGGTGACCCTTAAGAACCGGGTCAATAAAGTGCTCAATGCCCTGAAACGAGGCAAAAGACTAGATGATGAAACCATTGCAAGGATACGCCCTAGCGACACAGCGGCTGCTAGATTTTATGGCTTACCCAAGGTCCACAAGGAAGGGGTTCCCCTCCGCCCTATTGTAGCATTTAGGGGTACCCCTACATCAGAATTGGCTAAATGGCTAAGCCACCGCATTGGCCACCTGGTCGCAGACAACCAGACCACGGTAAGATCTGCGGAGGAATTCCTGAGTAGGATAAGAACTTTGAGGATAGAGGATGACGAGGTGATGGTGTCATCTGACGTCATCTCCCTCTTCACCTCTATCCCACAGGACCTGGCCGTTGCGACGATCAAAGATCTTTTGAGCCGCAGAGGACCAGGACATTACCAGGATTCACTCCGCTCTGATGACCTTGTGGACCTTCTAGTCCTTCGCCTCAAAACGTATTTTACGTTTCAGGGCACAATGTATGAGCAAATAAAGGGCACCCCCAGGGGGTCACCTATTTCGAGTGTTATTGCTGAGGCTGTATTGCAGCAGTTGGAACACGTAGCGATGACCCAATACTGCCCAAAGTTTTGGGCCCGCTACGTTGACGACACGTTCGTCATAATTAAGAGGAGTCAAAAAGCTGACTTTGTGGACACACTTAATTTGGTGTGCGTGGACCTGCAATTTACGGAGGAGGAGGAGTATCAGGGTAAGCTGGCATTTCTTGATGTCTTAGTCCAACGCCAGCCAGATGGGACCTTAACCACCCGGGTCTATCGCAAACCCACGCACACCGATAGAATTTTGCATTACAACAGCAATCACCCGGTGGCCCACAAAGTCAGCTGCATTAGAACCCTCTTTAAGAGGGTGGACTCCCACTGCAGTACAGCCGAAGCTAGGATGGAGGAAAGAAAACATCTCCTCCGTCTCTGTAGGTACAATGGGTACCCCATGAAATTCATCAGACGCCACAGTACTCTGTCCAAACCATCCCAAAATCCATCAAGTGGGATGGTACCATCACAGACGACTCGTATTACCCTCCCTTACATTAGCAACGTCTCGGAAGCCACCACCAGACTATTGGCACCCTATGGTGTAAGGGTTGCACATAGACCTCACCGGACGTTGCATTCCTGCATTATGAGACCAAAGGACCCACTCCCGATAGTTGAGAGATCTGGAGTCATTTACAGGATTAACTGTAATGACTGCCCAGGCAATTATGTGGGAGAAACTTCCAAAAGGGTCGGAACAAGAATGCAGGAACACAAGCTGGCAATAAGAAGAGGTGAGCAATACTCCCAAATACTGACTCACATGGAGGAGTTTGGTCATAAATTTAATTTTGACGACGTAAGGGTGGTTGCCAGTGACACCTCCAAGAGTGGTAGGTTACTCAAAGAAGCCTGGTTTTCAGACAGCATGTCAATCAATCGACATGTGGACCTACGCCCAGCATATCAGACCATGAAGGCGTGGGAAATGCGTAGACGACCTGGGAAAAAACATCTGAGTAACAAAAACTCTGGGTGTCCATTAGATGAAACTGGCAACAAAGAAGAGAGACATCTACAATCTAGACCCCCTTTAGTTAACGATTCGTGTGTACATCCGCCGTTAATTAAGAAATTTATTGATATTGGTGGCCCATCCTCGGATGCCCCAGACACCTCCTTGCATTGTACCCAATACTCAGGAATAAGAACAAGTGTCCCAATTAACACAAAACAAACTCGCTACCCCAGTGACCATATTGGCTCCACTGTCCCCAATGGTGCCCCCGCTACAACGCACCTGGTCGCCGGTGCCTTGGAAATGGATAGGAATTCAAAAAAGGCAACACCTACTGCGAGCGACGGCAGAATAACACCTTTGCTTTGCGGCTTTTCTCCAACAAGCTCAGGGGTAGGCAACCCTGGCTCTTTTATGACTCATGGACTTCAACTCCCAGAATTCCTGAGCCAGCATAGCTGGGCTAGCTAGCTCTCTCCTGCCCTTCCAGCTTCCTGCTTCCTGCAGAGATGCAGCAAAGGGAGGAGCTCCGCCCAGTAAGCTTTTCAGCTCTTGGAGAACACAGTGAGTCCACTTTCTTTTTTTACACACATACACACACACACACACACACACACACACAGAGAGAGAGAGAGAGAGAGAGAGAGAGAAGGGAAGCGCAAGTGCCTCTCTCTGTCTCTGTCTCTGCAAATGGCAGAGGAGGCTGGGAGCTGCAGGGGAAGGCTCAAAGAGCCACATGAGGCTCCAGAGCCGCAGGTTGCCGACCTGTGACCTAGAGGCAAACAAAGTCATTACTAAAAGCCAACATGGGTTTGTCAACAACAGATCATGCTAGAGCTAGACAAATCTTATTGCATTCTTTGACCAAGTGACAAAATTAGTGGACCAGAGGAATGCTGTGGATATAATTTACTTGGACTTCAGTAAGGCATTTGATAAAGTTGGTATAGGGCACAGGTCGGCAACCTGCGGCTCTGGAGCCGCATGCGGCTCTTTGAGCCTTCCCCTGTGGCTCCCAGCCTCCTCTGCCTTTGCAGAGAGAGAGAGACAGAGAGAGGCAATTGCGCTTCCCTGCTTCAATCTCTGTGTGTGTGTGTGTGTGTGTGTTTGTGTTTTGTGTGTGTGTGTGTGTGTGTATGTGTAAAAGAGAGTGTACTCACATGTTCTCCGAGGAGCTGAAAAGCTTACTGGGCGGAGCTCCTCCCTTTGCTGCGTCTCTGCAGGAAGCAGGAAGCAGGAAGGGCAGGAGAGAGCTAGCTAGCCCAGCTAGGCTGACTCAGGAATTCTGGGAGTTGAAGTCCATGAGTCATAAAAGAGACGAGGTTGCCTACCCCTGATCTTGTTGGACAACAGCTTGAAGCTTGCCAGGTGAGCAGCAGATAGGAGAGGGGGGGGAGAAAGAGAGAGAGAGAAAGAGAGAGAGGGAGGGAGAGAGAGAGAGAGGAGAGAGAGAGAGAGAAAGAGAGTGGGGGAAGAGGAGTGGTAGACCAAGGGCAGATAGAGAGGGAGGGAGAGAGACAGAGAGACCCTTTTGACATCTAAAATGAAGATAACACTGCATATATCCTTTTTTTAACCTGTGTGTGTATGTGTATGTGTGTGTGTGTGCGTGTGTGTGTATATATATATATATATATATATATATATATATATATATATATACACATACATACCTACATACATACATATACATACACACACACACACACACACACAAATGCCCCCCCACACACAAACACACACACCTATAATAAAGGTAAAAAAGGATATATGCAGTGTTATCTTCATTTTAGATATCAAAAGGGTTTTGCGGCTCCCAGTGTTTTGTTTTTGGTGGGAAACGGGTCCAAGTGGCTCTTTAAGTGTTTTGGGTTGCCTACCCCTGGTATAGGGTTTCCTGCCTGAGCAGGGGGTTGGACTAGATGACCTCCAAGGTCCCTTCCAACTTTATTATATATTATTGTTAAGTGCAAGAGTGAAACCTTTCCAGCAGTTGAACTTAAAACATTCCTCCTGCTAACTTTGGGCTGTTCTTAAGAGTACATAGAGAGAAAGGGAGAAGAAAAACAAACAAACACATTTTTTTTCTTCACTCTGTTTGTTGGCCAGACAAACAGAGTGAGGGTATTTCCTTTCGGTCACTTAATTTAAGCAGAATTTCTAGCATAATTTTAAAATTCTTTTCTCTTTGGATTAACAGTTAATAGTCACATTTACCTCTCACACAGAGACTTTGACAAACATATATACACAAAGACAAGAGAACAGAAAAGGAAACATAAGTCTTAGTTTTACACATCCTAGTCATTCCCACCATAAATTTCAATTAAGACAAATTAGGGAAGGCACACATTTTAAACATACCACGTGGTTGCATAGAGAGAAGAGAGAGGGGGAGAGAGAGAATCACTATTTCTTATTCTCCCTTTAAGTACCTTTATTTAATCAAATTGGTTTCCCAGCAAAGCCCTAAGCAAAGTCTATTTTTTTTTACATATAGTTTCTCTACCTATCTCTTTTTTCATACCTGCCTGAATGGGTAGCTGATTCCCATCCCAGGCCTCAAGCAAGCTTTACACTGGGGAGCCTATCTCGACCCTCGAACTAGAACACCCCATGATTCCCTTATATGCAAGGGTTCACTTTGGTTCTATTGGGTCTGGCGCACTGAAGCCTCCTAGTGAGACTTCTGCCTACCACCACAGTTTTGGGTCAAAAGGGGACCCATGGAGCACTCTGGATCCCTCACAGAGTACTGGGATGCTCCTTTAGGGATCTACCACCACGGTTTCAGACAAAAAAGGAGTCTGTCGAGGACACTTCTGCTCCCCTGCAGAAGGTATGGGACACTTTTACCGGCTTTACCTTCACTTTTCACCACCACTGTTTGCAGACTTCAAATGTCTGGGATGACCTCTGCTTGCTTTCCAGAGATAAGGGATGGTCCTAGCCCGGGGCTTAATTTCCTAACTTTGCTTTGCTTACAGGGCCTTACCAGCTAGTTGCCCAAATCCAATTCTTTCATTCACTCATTTCATTTCATTTTCATACAGCCTCTCCCTTTTCCCTAACAAAAGTCCTGCGCTGTGGCCAAACTCCTATGATTGGGAAAAAGGGTCTTCTCGCTCACACACACACACACACACACACACACACACACACACACACACACAGACATTTCCTTTGTTCCCCTGGGCTTTAAAGTTAAAATTTAGAGGTACTCACCTTCACCTTCTTTCCAAAGCAGCCCTTGAGCTCAAACCCAAAACTCCCTTTACTACCCTGGCTCTGCATGGGCAGGGCCTGGGAAACCCATCCACAGACACACTGGTCTGCTGCCGGTAAGATGGAGCTTACCAATCTCAGTCCATTGGAGAGGTTAGCTTGGAGTCCCATCTCTGGGGTGCCAAATTGATGGATTAAAGTCTTCATCCTGGTTCATCCAAGCCGGGGATAAATAAACAACATGGCGACTGCTTTGGGAAGAAGGTTGCAGTTTATTGAAGAGCCAGAAAGATGGTTCTTGCAGGAAAGACCAGAGAAAAAAAGGGCTGAGCACATGGGTAGTAGGTTTTTATACCCTCTCTAGCCTTTTGTTTGGAATAGTTTCCTGTTCCTGTGGCATGAACTTTGAGGCTATTTCCTGTGTCACATATTCTGACCTGAGTTTAGGTGTGCCTCTCTGGAATTCTTTACGGTGATGGGTTAGTCCTATTATCATATCCTGCTTCCCTGGTGATGTGGCTAATGACTCCTAGAGTTTGGGTGGGGTATGCAGATTTTAGGTCTTTGTCTTCTTGATCTCCTAGCTGGGGCCTTTCTGATGGTTTACATCTGCATTTGTATAGGGCTGGCTTCTGCTTGGGGGAGGGAGACCTGGGCATGCTTTTCTGTCTCTTTAAGATCCTTGAAGCAAATATATTTTTCTGCCCTTTTAATATTTCCTTCTCTGGGGAGCTGACTTCCCACAAACCTAACCCCATCAAGAAAGATGTGGCAGTCGATCAAAGGCTTTTTCAGCATCTAAAAATATCAGCCCTGCAGAAACTTGGTTATTCTTGTCTAGATATTCTAATAAATTAATGATTTGTCTAGCATTATTTTTCATATACCTACCAGTTATAAACCCAGATTGGTCTTTATGCACAAGAAGATGCACCACCCTCATAAGCCTATTTACTAAAATTTTTGCAAATATCTTATAATCAACATTTAAAAGAGATATAGGTCTATAATTCTTTGGTAAAGTAAGATCTTGATCCTCTTTTGGAATCAAAGATATAAAAGCACTACGCCATGAGGGAGGAATCTCTGAACCCTGTAAGATATCATTAAAAAGATCACCTAATGGTTGGATCATCTCTTCCATTAAAGCTTTATAATAAACAGATGTCAACCCATCCGTACCCGGTGCTTTCCCTGGTTTCAATTGTTTAATTGCTGTCGCAATTTCCTCATTAGTAATTAAACCATTAATTTCCTGTTTCTGGTCCTCTGTCAGTTTGGGAAGGCTGGCCTCGCTTAAATATTTATTTATATCTAAGATTTGCACATTCGTAGATTTATATAATTTCTGATAGTAATCTAAAAAAGATTTCTTAATCAATTCCTTCTGAAACACTAATTTGCCCTTATAGTTTATTTTGTCTATTATTCTCTGTCTCTGTTTCTTTCTTAATTGATAGGCCAACCATCTCCCTGGTTTATTGGCATTACAAAATGTATTTTGTTTCATAAACAATAAATTAGTTGCGGATTGATCCGCCATCAACATATTAAATTGTGTTCTTAACAACTTTATAGATTCTTTAATCCTTTCATCTGAAGGATTTAAAATCAAATACTTTTCTTTTAATTTAATTTCATCTTCCAATTCTTTACGTTTCTGAGTCTGCTTTTGCCTATGAAAGTTATTCATTTTTATCAGGATCCCACGCATGAATGCTTTACCTGCATCCCATACCATTGACATTGAAGTCCCCTTATACATATTTAAAGCAAAATAATCCTTTAAACACTCCTTTAACTTTTGAACATTCTTTTCTTGTCTGAATAAGTTCTCATTCACCCTCCAAGATCTTCTCTCCTCTTTTTCTTGAATCAGCTCCATCCAAACTGGACTATGATCCGTCAGCGACCTAGGAAAAATCTTAACATTCTTTACTCTATTATATAAATCCGTTGTGATAAAAAAAAAGTCAATTCTTGAAAAAGATTGGTGTCTATCTGAAAAGAAGGTAAAGTCTCTCTCCTCTTGATTACATTCCCGCCAATAATCCCTTAATTCCCAGTCCTCTTTCATGTCAAAAAAGGCTTTAGGTAGTTTTGCCTGTTTAAAAAGAGGAGAAGAACCTTTCTTGTCCCTTTGTATATCTAAGACACCATTCCAATCACCCATTAATACCACGGATCTGTAGTCCAGCAAAGTTATTTTTTGATGTAACAATCTATAAAATTGTTCCTGTTGCTGATTTGGTGCATAAAGTCCCACTATAAGTATTTTCTTACCATATAAGCCAAGTTCAATCATCACGTATCTTCCTTGGGGATCTGATTCTACCAGACAAGCTGGTAAATTTTGCTTCACATAGATAACCACTCCCCCCTTTTTCCCAGGAGCAGAAGATACAAAATGAGATCCCAGATGGGCGTTAACTAAATATTTTTGATCTTTAAGTAGAATATGAGTTTCCTGTAGGCAAATAATATCATTATTATGTTGCTTTAAGTAGTAAAAGATTTTCTTTCTTTTCTGAGGGGAATTTAGACCGTTAACATTCCAGGTCAGGAACTTTGCCATCTCCCTTGGCCAAGAGCCTGGAGAAGACTACCTGGAGGTCTGCCATTGCTGTATGTGTTGCAGAACTCTTGGGTCTTGCTCCTCCCACTGGCAGTGAAACACTTTCCGAAGAAGATTCTTTAATCTCTTTCTTTTGTTGCTCCTTTTCCTTGCGTCTATGTGCTGCACGGGTCATCCTCTGCTCTTTGACCTCTGTTTGACGTTGCCCTTCAGCTTGCCACTTCCCAGCAGAGATCAGACCTAATGCTTCAGATTGCTGTTCCAGCTCTTTACCACTCAAGGGTTTCTGAACAGATGAAGCTGAGCCTGCACCCAGGACCGTATTATAAAACTCTTTAGCTTTAACAACCGTATTCAACCTATAACGCATCCCCGCATGGCTCAAAGCGATGCCCATCGGGATCTCCCATCTGAATGGCTTTAAGTTCATTAGCTAAGAAAGCAAAATCTTTCCTGTTTCTTAAAATTTTTGATGGGATTTCCTTTAAAATGATAACATCTTGGGCAGCAATCTGGAATCTCTTATTATAAAAAGCTTGTATAATTTCATTGCGCAGAGACTTCTTTGTGAAATAAATCACAACATCTCTAGGCAAGTTCTTTTGCTTCGCAATCCAAGAATTAACTCTATAAATTTTTTCCACTTCTCTGCGTAATTCTCCTTTATCCATATTCAGAGCAACAGCCAGATCACTAAGCACCATCTCCATCAGATCTTGATTCATATCTTCCTTGAGACCCCTGATCCTCAGGGCGTGCTCCATCTCCCTATACTGAGACATAAGGATATCTACTTGTGAGATCTCCATCTTGCTTTCCATATCTTGAAATTTATCCTCAAAAAAATCAACTTTATCAGCAACTTCCTCCACTCTCGAGTCCAGCTTCACCACCACCGAAGCCAAACCTGATACGGCTGTAACTATGTCTTGCCGCAAAATGGTATTATTATCTTCTAGTAAGTCCTTCATTTCATTTAATTCCTCTTTAATTTCAGATTTAATCTGTACAACAAGCTGCTTCATTTCATCTCTAATTTGGGATACAGCATCTCCCATTATGTTTTTAATCTCTTGTGCAGACAGGCCTGGCGGAGGAGGAGAGGGTGGTGGCTGGGTCGGTGGTACATGTTTAGGTTGTTGTTGTTGTTGTTGTGCAGTTAAGGTTGTGGGAGAGGAAACCACCATAGGTAGTATAGAAGGCGGTTGTCTCTTTGAAGCCATTTTTTAAAATGCAGTTCTCTCTTCCCTTCTCCCCCAAAAAAAGGGGGAGGGGAGAAATAGAAGTTAAAAAGAACAAAAATACTGTAATCCTTAGAGTTCCAAGTTCCAAAAAAGAAAAAAAAAGAAGAAATCAAGAGAGAAATCCAAAGCCAGGAACAAAAAAAATCAAAAGCAATCATTTAAATCGAATACTTTCCAAGAAAAATAAGAACAAAGAGACAAAAAAAAAGAAAAAAAAAGCCAAACACTTTCAAAACGCCATCTTATTTTCTCTCTCCGTGCCAGCAAAAAAGAACAAAGGAGAGATAACCAAAACTAACTAGAAAAAGAAGATAAAGCACTTTATGTTAAGAGTAATTGATGAGATGAATTTTGGTGAAAAGATATTACAAGCTCTTACGGTAATATATCAAAAACAAACGGCACAACTTATTGTTAATGGAGGTTTGTCAGAGGTTTTTACAATAGAGAAAGGTACTAGACAGGGATGTCCATTATCACCGTTGTTGTTTGTTTTAACACTGGAAATATTGTTGATTAAAATTCGAGAGTCGCAGGAAATAAAAGGAATAGAAGTTAACAAAAAAGAATATAAGTTAAGAGCTTTTGCGGATGACTTGGTGGTTACTTTGTCGCAACCTACTTATTCTGTAGTAAAGTTATTGCAGTTGATTTATCATTATGGCTTGGTTTCGGGTTTTAAGATTAATGTTAATAAGACTAAAATCCTACCTAAAAATATGACTATTCGGGAGAAGCAGACTTTGGCTAATCTGACGGGTTTTGAAATTGTCAACAAGGTAAAATATTTGGGGGTGATGTTATCTGTTTCTAATGCAAAATTGTTTAAAAATAATTATGAAAGGTTGTGGGTTAGTGTACAGAAAGACTTGAGGAATTGGGAGAAGTTGCAATTATCTCTCATGGGAAGAATTGCAGTGATAAAAATGAATATTCTACCCAAGTTTCTTTTTTTGTTTCAAATGTTACCGATTTTGAAGAATGAGATTAACTTATGTGAATGGCAGAAAGGAATCAATAAATTCATTTGGGCAGGGAAAAAGCCAAGGGTTAAGTTTAAAATCATGCAAGACTTCCGTGAGAGAGGTGGACTCAAGGTACCGAATTTGAAATTATACTATGATGCGGTGGTTTTAACATCAATCAGTGATTGGGTAAATTTAACAAACCTTGAGATACTCCATTTGGAGGGATGGGACTTACTTTTTGGCTGGCATGCCTATTTAATATTTAATAAAAAAGTGGATCGGGCTTTTAAATCTCATATTATAAGAATTTCTTTACTTAGGGTTTGGAGAAAATATTATAAAAGTGATTTTAAAGTACCACTATGGGCTATACCTTGGCATGCGATGGAAGGAATAAAAAGAGGTGTTAAAATGGACATGGTGTCTTATACACAGTTACTTAGATGGGATGGACAAAATTGGCAGTTAAAATTACTGGAAGAGTTAGTACATGAAAACATTACTTATTCTTGGTTTCAATATAGGCAATTAGTAGATAGATGGAAGATGGATCGTAAGGTGGGTTTTCTTAGAGAAGATGAAAATCTTATTAAGCAAGTGAAGGACCAAAGACTAACTCATATTAAGAGAATTTATGGGGTTCTAGTGGAATTGGATTCAGAAACAGAATTAATTAAAGATTGTATGATTAGATGGGCGCAAAATTTTGGTGAACCAGTCCTACTGGATACCTGGGAAACCATTTGGGTGAGAAATGTTAAATTTACACAAGCACAGAATTTAAGGGAGAATTTTTACAAAATGTTTTATAGATGGCACCTTGACCCACAAAAAATGTCTTTTATGTACCCTGACCTATAGCCTAAATGTTGGAGATGTGGTTGTTTGGATGCCACCTACTATCACATCTGGTGGTCGTGTAGAAATATAAAAGCCTTTTGGATTAAGATATGGTGGAATATTCAGAGAATTTTTAGAAGGAGGGTAAAATTTACTCCACAATTATTTTTGTTAGGTATAGTTACTGATTGTGACACAAAGGAGGTTATATTGATGTTAAACTTGATTACAGCCGCAAGGCTGTTAGTAGGACAATATTGGAAGAAGGAATCTTTGCCTACTTTGCAGGAATGGTTCCTTAAAGTGTCTTATTTGGCGGAAATGGCAAAGATTTCGGCTTTCTTAAAAGAACAATCGCAAGAGAAATTTTTTGCTGTTTGGGATAAATGGATAAAGTTTATACAATTTAAATTGGATATAAAAAAATATTATTTAGCTTTTTTATAACTTTTATTTTTATATACATACATATATCTTAGTTATACTCTCTTTTTTCATATAACTTTTCTATTTTTTTTTTAATTAAGCCTATATTCTGCTCTGGGAAGCTCCGGGGGGGGGGGAGGGAGTGGGTGTTTTGGGGGGGGTAGGGGCAGGGTTGTTTTGTTTTGTTTAGTTTCTTGTCTATGTTGTTGTTGTATTGTTATTCTTTTGTTTTTTTTTGTAAAAATTTATAAAAATCTTCAATAAAAAAGAAAGATGTGGCAGCCAATCCTCTGGGTACATGATTAGCTTAACCCTAGACTAATTCTATGGACATTCAAAACCAAAAAAAGCTAAGTAAAGTGAATAATTAACAGAGGCCTGTGTTTTTGGGAAACAAGCCCTACTTTGGGGAGCTGTGAAATAAAAAAAATGATTTTTATTTCTAATCATTCTAGCCTAATGATCCTTTTAATTTTTGTGCAGTTTTAAAAATCAGTGCCTCAAAAGCTGGGAAAAAGGAGCCCCTAAAAGGCAGCCAGGGCCTGCATTTAACCCCCTTTTCTCTAAAAGGTAACGTCCTTAATAAAATTTATTCTGCCCCCCTACAGCAAAAGACAAGAAATATTAACAGGAATTAAAATGCTCACAAGAGGCAAGCAGCCAGGAGGCAAGTAGGGGTTAAGCCTTGTTCAGGCATGTCAGGACCGCGATTCTGGGCATGCGTGTTTGTATCTACTAGTAAAAAAAGGGGGTTAGGCCTTGTTTGGGACATGCCCGGGCATGTCATCCACCCCCCACCCCCCCCGTGGTTCTGGGCATGCGCAAGGCTCAAAGACGTGTCATTGCAAGGGCAGGGGAGTTTGTGTGGGCAGGCCTGAACAGCTAGCGATTTAATTCCAGCAGTCTTTTGAAGATGGCAGCCTCTGATTCCAAAGCTGTTTTCAAACCAACAGCAAAAGCTAGCATCGCATGCTCTGACACAAGACCACAGCCGGCAGAATGCAACAAAATCTGTTGCAGGGGTTACGATAAAGAAATTTTTTTATTCAGACCCGTTTTGCACGGCTGTAGCATGGTGTGTTGTAACTTTAACGATGAGGTGCAGAGTACTTACTGGACAGCCTGTGAAATGGTGAATGATGCTACATTATCTCCCAGTAATGGTAAGTAAATATGTTTTTATTTATGATAATGTAAATGCTGCTGGAGCAGATAGCACATTAACAGGATGTGCTTTATATTTTGCAGACTCCGAATTAATAACACCTAGACAGCAAACACTTCAAGACACCCCGATTTTATATTCCTATGGTAATCGCCGTGGTCACAAAGCTTCTGCAGATTTTTCTGATCTAGACTATAACAGGGATTCTGAGCTATCCCAGAGACCACGCTATCTACCCTGTGAGTTAAAAAGCTGCAATTTGTGTAAAGACTGGTTTGCTTGTGACTGCGGACATGATTTGTGGGGCACAGGCGGGTCAACGTATTGTAAAATAAGGTGTTATGGTCCTTTATATTCTGATTCTGATAGTGGTGATGAGGGATATTTTTCTGATGGTGGAGCCATGCCCCCCTCTGAACTCTGTATAACCAATAAAAGACTGTGTTAACGTCAACGCTTGACCATTTGTCAGTGGTCTTTCAGTATAATGATGCATGAAAAGCTTCTAAGCCGTATTTATTATACACCAGGATGTGTAGGGAGTTATGGAGGTGTGAATACCCTTTTTCAGGAAGCTAGAAAACATGATAAAAACCTGACCATGAAGCAAGTCAAGGCGTGGCTGTCAGGGCAAGACGCTTATATGCTTCATAAGCCTGCAAGAATTAATTTTCCTAGAAATAAAACAGTAGTGTCTGCCTTAGATCATCAATGGCAGGCTGACTTCATAGATGTCTCCAAATATTCTAAGGAGAACCATGGAAAAAAGTACATCTTAGCAGTTATCAATGTGTTATCTAAATATGCCTGGGCCTCCCCTTTATCTGATAAATCAGGGAGGGAAGTTACATCCGCCTTCCTGAATATCTTTGAAACAGGACGCGCACCCCAAGAAATACAGACAGATGCAGGTAAAGAGTTCTTGAATATTCCGCTGAAGAAACTTTCAGCACCTTATGGCATTCATCATTTTGTCACTCATAGTGAAACTAAAGCAGCCGTTATAGAGAGGTTTAATAGTACCCTAAAAAACAAACTCTGGAGATATTTCACAGCTAGAAATACCCATCGGTATGTGGACATTTTGGCAGATACTATTCAGGGGTACAATAACACTTACGATCGTAGCATCGGGACTGCTCCTAACACCGTAAATTTGTTTAACGAAAGGGATGTGTGGATGAGGCTTTATGGGGTAGCTTTAAAAAGTAAAAGAAAGGAAAAATATCTTAAGATGGGAGATCATGCTAGCGTATCCAGACTGAAGGGTAAGTTTGAAAAGGGCTATCAGCAAACCTATACGGATGAGATATTCATCGTCAAAGAACTGGAGACAAGGGGAGAAAGAGTGGTGTATAGATTAAATGATTACACAGGTGACCCTGTAAAGGGGGCTTTTTACTTTGAGGAGCTCCAAAAGGTTCCTGCTGACCAACAGCGCAGATACAGAATAGAGAAAATTTTTCAAAAAAGAGGGCGGGGGAGACACAGAGAGTTTCTAGTCAAATGGACTGGATGGCCAGTTGGGTTAAGGAGACTGAAGTACAACATCTTTGATATGGCGGAGTTTTACATCACCCTTCCCAACATCAGCAGCAATTTTCCCCCAAAACAGAAATTCTAATTTTACTATTCAATTAGCGAGATCGTTGGATCTTCCAGGTGTCAATGCTGCTAATATTGAATATTCTTGCTTTGACAAAATATGCAGAACTGTCTGGTCCTTTTAAAGTTAATTCAGAGGAGAAGGGGAGAGGAGAGAAAAGCACGCGGAAGGGAACGGAAGTGAATCTTTCCCCTCCAGGTTAATTGGAAGATGTGAATCATGACTCCAAAATAGGGGAGGGGAAATGCCTGGAATGTTATGTGCAAAGGAAGGGAAATTCAGATCTTGGCATTCTCCATGCCGTGCTGACACTCCGTAACACTAATAAAGGCTTTTTAGGTTAAAAAATATCTGAAAGTTCTTTGAAGTGTTTCATTAATCAGACACATGACACCAGGGTCATGGGAAGTAGGGCTAGCAGAGATACAGTATCCGTATAGTTGGTACACATTAACTTCTCCTGGATATTTTGAAATTGCTAACGAGAGAAAGAGATGGAGTTTTTCTTTGAGAAGCGGGTACTATAGCAGCATCCAACAACTGTTAGAAAATATGAACAAGCTTATATCAAATGCCAAGGACGTACCTAAGACAACCCTACATTATGATTCAGTGGGTCGAAAAATTAATCTTAAAGGGGATGAACTGCATACCATTCTAGTTAGTGGAGAACTTGGACATCTGTCAGGTATGTTCCCTGGATTCAGCACCTTATATGTTTACACAGACATTATAGAGCTCCAGATAGTGGGTGACTTCTATGTGCCATTACTGCACTGTGTGCCTGTGTGAGGGCAAGACAATGATTTCATCACAATGACCTATGAACGTCCACATTATGTACCGGTCAGCAAACATCACATCGATACCGTTACTATAGAAATCAAAACCGACCAGGACAAAAATGTGCATTTTTATCATGGGAAGGTGATTGTCAAGCTTCATTTTAGGCCTTGGAAAAATGAAGGATGGTTGTAATCAAGGAGCACGGGAGCCCTCAAGACTACATGGCTTACTACAGGGCACAAGCCAGTGGCGGCCTTCCAGGCTTCTGAGGAGCCCCCATTATGTACGGGACAGGTTTAGGGGGTCTGTTCCGTGGGCTTTTTCGAAAAGCAATGCCTTTTTTGAGGTGAGGATCAGAAAGCATTAAGCCGCATGTGAAATCTGCTGCCAAAAACATTGCCAGAGATGTTGCGGGGCATCTTGTATCCCGTGTTGTTGAGAGGGGGCAGGATGGATCAGGGATGTTCATAGCCAGGAAGAATTACGCATCGGGCCTGCCTATTCCATTTAAAAAGAGAAGACTTGTGAAAAAGACCTGTCATACCAAGAGGAGACGTGCGCAGAAGAGGAAGCCCTGTGACAAGGAAGACATATTCTAATACAATATGTCATTTATTCATTCTGCTTCAAAGGAACGTGTTAAATCAGAACTGGATCTTTTTCAACTGGTGCCTACACAGACCAGTATTGAAAACAGTACCTATGTCGAGATCCCTCCTTTATCAGCGCTAAAACTCAACGCTCCCCTGGAATTTTTTATCATGGGGCATGGTGAGCATTACACAGATTTAAACAACACCCTGCTGTATGTGAGTTGCAAGATTGTAAAAGCTGATGGGGTGGATATTGATGATGGGGCAAGGGTGGCCCTGACTAACTACCCCATAGCATCACTGTTTAACCAGCTGGATGTTACCTTGGGAGATCAGCTCATTACACAGAGACATCATTGCTATTCTTATCAGGCTGTGATTGAACTGATTCTGAACTTTGGTGGTGATGCGCTGGGTACCTAATTTACAGCTGGGGTTTTTTACAAAGATGACTTGGACCTCATGGAGAGTACTCTACTGACAGCCGCTGGGAACTCCGGTTTCAAAGCGAGAGCAAGACACACGGCCGGTAGTCGTAAATGGGACCTACTAGAGCCTCTGCATAGCGATCTGTTTTTTTCAAGACAGACTGCTAATTAATGGTGTTGATGTGAAAGTCAAACTCACAAGAAGCAGAAATGAATTTTGCGTGATGAAGGATGGCAATGAGAATTACAAAGTGCAACTCCTGGCAGCTTCTCTCTTTGTAAAACATGTAAAAGTAGCCCCGGGAGTGCGCCTTGGCCATGCAGAAGCTTTGCTCACCTCCAATGCCAAATACCCCATTGATCGAGTAGGGATGAAGGTTTACAGCATTCCTGCAGGTAGCGTTGTGTGTAATCAGGAAAATCTATTTCTGGGGCAGCTACCTAAACAATTAGTGATTGGGTTTGTGGACAATGCATCTTTTAGTGGGGATTATGAAAGAAACCCGTTCAATTTTCAACACTGCAATGTCACAGGCAAAGGCATGAAAGACAGGCCGCTGTTAATCAGCCGGGAAGAGTTTAACCGAGGGTATACTTTGTATTGTTTTGACTTGAGTCCTGATCAGGGGTGCTCTGAGCACTATTCTTTGATCAGGAACGATAACCTTAGAGGCAAAATTAGATTTGAACAACCCCTCCCCAACACCGTCAACATGATTCTCTATGCATTCTTTGAAAACCTTATTGAAATAAGTCACACAAGGAATGTGCTTTTTTTAAAAAAAAAGTTTTTATTTTCCATTTTTCATTACACTCATACAAAATACTTCAGATAAAGAGTAAAATAAATTTATACACACAACTTTCGGTATTGCTCACTCATTTCCCCCCAAACCGCATCCTCCCTCTGACTTCCTCCCTTACTTCCCTCTTCCTCCCTCTTCTTCCTCACCACTCTCCTCCTCTCCTCTTTCTCCTCCACCTTCCTACTTGCTTCTCCCCTTCCTCCAACCTTCTCATCCCACTCCGGATGCAGTCCAGGGAAAATGCTCGAGCAATTCCTCTCTCCAAATTACAACATCAATATTATATACAATAAAACTATTTCTACTTATCTGACCTATTTAACCTCCAACCCACCCTCCCCCCACCCCCCTCCCCCCCAACTTCCCAGAGCCAAGTACAGGGTTATACAAACATATTAAACATAATCAACTTAACTTTACTAATTATACAATAACCAAAATCATACTAACCCTTAACTCCCTTAAAACTTTAACATCACAATTTTATAAACAAATCCATTATTCATAAAATAAGTGAAACTTTGTAGTTCCATATTTCTTCTGAACATATTCTATCCATCTTCTCCATACAATAACATATCTCTCTTGTGAATGATCCTTTAAATAAGCAGAAATTTTGGCCATTTCTGCTAAATTAGAAACCTTAAATACCCATTCTTCTAAAGTAGGCAGAGAGTCCTTCTTCCAATATTGACCAACCAATAATCTTGCTGCTGTTATTAAATTCAACATTAAAATAGTTTCTTTAGCATCAAAATCCACAAAAATACCCAAAAGAAATAATTGGGGAGTAAACTTAATCTTCCTTTTAAAAACCTATTGAATGTTCCACCAAATCATAATCCAAAAAGCTTTAATATTTTTACAAGTCCACCAAACATGAAAATAAGTTGCTTCAGAACTACCACATCTCCAACATTTGGGCTGCAAGTTCGGATACATACAAGACAACTTTTTAGGATCCAAATACCATCTATAAAACATTTTATAAAAATTTTCCCTCAAATTTTGAGCCTGTGTAAATTTAACATTTCTAGTCCAAATCATCTCCCATAAATCCAATGAGATTGGTTCCTGGATATTCTGAGCCCACTTAACCATACAATCCTTTACCAGGTCCCTTTCCGAATCCAACTCTATTAACACATTATAAATTCTTTTTATATGGGCCTGGTTCTGATTTTTAATCTGAATTACTAAATTTTCATCTCCTAAAGTTATTCCAACTTTCTTATCTAAGGTCCACCTATCCACTATTTGTAAATACTGAAACCATGATTGTAAAATATTTTCTTGCCTTAACAAATCTAAAGACTTTAATTGCCAATCAGTACCCGACCAAATAAGTAATTCTTTATACGAAATATTATCAAAATTCACCCCCTTAGAAACCCCCTGAATTGCTTGTCCAGGAATCCCCCAAATAGGTATTTTATAATTTAACTTATAATAATACTTCTTCCAAACTCGAAGTAAGGCATTTCTTAAAATATGCGACTTAAAAACCAAATCTACTTTCTTATTAAAAATTAAATATGCATGCCAGCCATATAATAAATCCCAACCTTCAAGAGCAAGAATATATTTATTTGTTAAATTAAGCCAATCACTTATCAAAGTTAAAGTGGCCACATCATAATATAATTTCAAATTGGGTGCTTTAAGTCCACCTCTTTCTCGAGTGTCTTGTAAAATCTTAAACTTTACCCTTGGTTTCTTCCCGCCCCAGATAAATTTATTGATACCCTTCTGCCACTCATCCAAATTTGCATCTTTTTTTAAAATAGGTATCATTTGAAACAAAAAAGAAACTTTGGTAGAACATTCATTTTTACTACTGAAATTCTCCCCAACAACGATAATTGTAGTTTTTCCCAATCATTTAAATCCTTTTGTACTTTTACCCATAAATATTCATAATTATTCTTATACAATTTTCCATTAGATGTTGTAATATATACTCCTAAATACTTAACCTTATTGACTACTGCAAAACCTGTTACTTTGGCTATAATATCCTTTGCCTTCATAGACATATTTTTCGCTATTATTTTAGTTTTATTCTTATTCACCTTAAAACCAGAGACCTGTCCATACTGCGTTAAAATTTCAACCAAGTCCCTGACCGAATCTGTTGGATGGGATAACGTCACAACCAAATCATCAGCAAAAGCTCTCAACCTATAATCATTCTTACTTACTTTTATTCCTTTTAATTTAGATGAATCTCGAATTTTAATGAGTAAAATCTCCATTGTTAATACAAATAACAAGGGGGGATAAGGGACAACCCTGTCTTGTACCCTTTTCAATCTTAAATACATCTGTTAGTCCCCCATTGATTATAATTTGTGCAGATTGTTGCTGATATATGACCTTGAGAGCACACAAAAATTTATCTCCAAAATTCATTTCCTCTACAACTTTCAATAAAAATTTCCAATCTAATTGATCAAAAGCTTTTTCAGCATCTATAAATATTAAAGCAGCAGGGATTTGGTTGTTCTTATCCAAATACTCTATTAAGTTAACAATTTGCCTTACATTATATTTCATATATCTTCCCATTATGAATCCAGATTGGTCAGTATGAATCAATTGTTTCAAGACCCCCATTAATCTATTTGCCAATATCTTTGCAAAGATCTTATAATCTGTATTTAAAAGAGATATAGGCCTATAATTTTTAGGTTGGGACAGATCCTGGTCTTCCTTTGGAATCAATGATATAAAAGCCCTTCTCCAAGATGGAGGTACCTCTTCTCCCAACAAAATATTATTAAAAAGTTCCTTTAATGGTTCTATCATTTCTTCAGATAGCATTTTATAATAAATTGCTGTTAATCCATCAGTACCTGGAGCCTTACCAACCTTCAATTGTTTAATTGCAAAAATAATCTCTTCAGAAGTAATTAAACCATTAATCCCATCACGTTGATCAATCGTAATTCTAGGAAAATGTGTTTCCTGTAAATATTTTTCTATATCTGAAGTTTGTATATGTTAGAGAATTTTAAATTCTCTATTGGTGAAAAATAAATCAGAAGCTTTCACAGTTGACTGCATTTAGCTGATTCAAATAACTTTATATTTATATAAAAATATTTACAATACCATTATTCTTTACAGCAACATAGCTTAATTGAAGACTTCTTACAGAGACAGATCAGAGACAAAACTTGAGACTGGAAATCCAGCTCCTAACTCAATACTCTTTTTTGCACAGACTCAGTAGCACTTTCTTCCCATTGGCTGACTGAGTTACCACATGACTCTTCCTGTTCATGAATATTCCAACACTCCTCCCTTCATGACAGGAAGAGACATCAGACCTATTAACTTAATACATTCTTTAATCGTGAAAAACCTTGTGCCAGTAACCTGGCCTTATACTGTATATCATTATTTGGCAATACCTTTTTCTTATATACCCATTTACAACCCACAGCTTTGGTTCCCTGTGGCAAAGTCACTGATTTAAATACTTCATGGTCTCCCATGGATTTCATCTCTTTATCCATGGCCTCCTTCCATTTTTCTTGTTCAGCTTTTGGTAATGCCAACACCTCTTTATAACTTCTTGACTCATACCACACATTGCAAACCTTTACCTTGCTGGCAGAATACCTGTCAGGCGGAATTCCTTTATTACATCGCTCTGACCTATGTGGTATTAACCGCTCCTGTGTCTCAATTCTTTCTGGTTTCATGTCTTGTTCAGCTTCTCCTCCCTGAACATTGACATCTTCTATACTCATTTTTTCATCATTAGATGAGTTATTGTCACTAAACAGATCACCGTCATTAAGTGAGACATACCCAGAATTTGCATTAATTCTGTCCCAATTTTGTTCTGCAAAATTAGCAGACCTTGAAATTATAATTCTTTTACTTCCATCGCTAAAGCGATATCCTTTTGACCCTGGCTCATAGCCCACAAACCTGAGCTTTCTTGCCTTTTGCTGTCCCTTACTTCTGATTACTTTCGGAATATGTATCCATGCAGTACTTCCAAAAATTCTCAAATGTGCCAGTGATGGCTTTCTCCCATATAGAATGGCATATGGAGTATTATTAATGGAGGAACTCCACAGCCTGTTAACTATATAATTGGCAGTCAATATGGCTTCTTCCCAATATGACCTGCTCAAACCAGAATCCTCCAGTAATGAATCTTTCATTGTTTGCAAAACACCATTCCTTCTTTCAGCTACACCGTTCTCTGCTGCTGTGTAAGGATTTGTACGTCTGTGTCTTATCCCCAACTGCCCCAACCATTGGTGGAATTTAGTTGACATAAATTCAGTACCTCTGTCAGTTTGCAACTGACACACTTGTTGTCTGTACCTTCTCTCTACAAAACTTACCCACTGTTTGAATTGTTGTAGCACCTCTGTCTTTGCTCTAAGCAAGTAGCAAAACGAATACCTGCTATAATCATCAACAATTACCAGTGCATATTTTGCTCCTCCCAAACTGGCTTGCATAGGTCCCACCAGATCTGCATGGACCAGCTCTAGAACTCTTTTTGTTTGTCTTGTGCTATATTTACTAACTGGGAATGCCTTTGACTTTGATGCTTTGCATACTGCACAGTCCAAATATGTTTTGCATCCCTTCAAATTTAGCCCTTCTGCAAAATCTTGCATTTCCTGCAAAACTTTAAAGCTTGCATGGCCAAGTCTTCTATGCAGAAGATGAACACATGAATCATGCTCTGCAACATTCTTAAATATATGGGAACATTGAACCTTTTGTCCCTGCAATACATATAGATTATCTTCCTTTATGCCTTCTGCACAAATATTCCCATTTCTTTTGATGAGACATTTCCCATTTACAAAAATGACCTCAAAACCTTGTTTGTCTAAATTAGACACACTTTATAAATTATGTTCCATCTCAGGTACACAAAGCACATTGGTAAACTTTGATTCCAAATATGGAATTTTTACATCGCCTCTTCCAATGACTTTTGCTTTCTGGCCATTTGCCAAAGCCACAGCTTCTTGTGCTACTGGAACAAACCTGCAAAATAATTCAGAGTCATTAACAATTGTTTGACTTGCCCCACTATCTATAAGCCACTTGTCTCTGTTGTTGCTATTGCAAACTTTTGCAACACCAAAATGTTCCTTTTGCAAAGCAGTCCTTTTTCTTTGCACAAATGTCTTTTTCTGCAAACAGTTCCTCTGCAAACAGTTTCTTTGCAAATGTGTGCTGGCTCCACAAATGTAGCAATTCTTTACTTGTAAAGCTCTCTGCTTGCAAAATCTCTCTTTTGTTGCAATTTGGTCCGGGTCCGATCTGCTTGTTTCTTCTCCTCTGGAGACTTGCAGTCTGGACCCCCTCCTCAGGAATTTCTCTTCCTTGTGGCTGCTTCTAAAATGGCGTTTTTCTTCTTCATTAAGCATATACATTGCTTACTGGTGTACACCGCTTAGAGAGTGCTTGCACTTAAAGCGGTATATAAGTCTCATAAATAAATAAATAAATAAATAAACATGCCTTTAAAGCCTCAAACCTTAAGTCTTGCTCTTCTTTGCACTCAAATATTGCAGAAACTGTGTCCCAGGTTTTATCTAAACTGTTCAACACCAATAAAACCTTCTGGGACTCAGGCAATTTAATCCCACGTTGTTCTAAGTCCAAAAATAAACTTTGCATTTTATTTAAATGCTGTTCCACAGATTCACCTGGTTGCAAACAGGCCCTGTAAAGTTTTCTTGACAATTGCACTATATTGCATGCAGAAACATTCACGTGCACAGCTCTCAATTTCAACCATATCTCCTTTGCAGTCTTTAAATTTGCAACATTTAGAAATTGATCATCATCTAAATTCAAGATGAGATAAGCCATTGCTTGATCATGGCTTTTCTGATCTGCAGCTGCAAATACTTGTGGTGGATTTTCAACAATATACCACAGCTCTTTTGCTTTCAGCAAACATTCCATTTTAGCAGCCCACACAATGTAATTCTTCTGGCCCAAATGAGGCATACAGCTTTCTTTAAATTCCATTGCAGCCATTCTGCTAATTCTGCCTTGTTCTTATACTTTCTAAACGCAGGCAATTTCTTCCAGCTTTAAATTACAATGCAGTCCTTAGTAAGCTCTGGGCCCATAACCTGTTAGAGAATTTTAATTTCTCTACTGGTGAAAGATAAATCAGAAGCTCTCACGGTTGACTGCATTTAGCTGATTCAAATAACTTTATATTTATATAAAAATATTTACAATACCATTCTTCTTTACAGCAACATAGCTTAATTGAAGACTTCTTACAGAGACAGATCAGAGACAAAACTTGAGACTGGAAATCCAGATCCTAACTCAATACTCTTTTTTGCACAGACTCAGTAGCACTTTCTTCCCATTGGCTGACTGAGTTACCACATGACTCTTCCTGTTAATGAATATTCCAACAGTATACTTTCACTAGCATACAACTTTGAATAGAAATCTAAAAAGGTCTTTTTAATCAAATTTTGTTGATACACTTCTTTACCTTTATAAATTATTTTCTCTATAGTCCTTAATTTCTGTTTCTTTTGTAATTGGTAAGCCAACCATCTACCAGGTTTATTTGCATTGCAAAATGTATTATGTTTCATATACCTCAAATTAGTTGCCATCTGATCCGCTATTAACATATTAAATTGCTCCTTAAGCAGAGTTATAGAAACCTTTAAGTTGTTATCCATTGGGTTTGATATTAAAACTTTTTCCTTACATTTAATCTCATCTTCCAACTCTTTACGTTTCTGAGTCTGTTTACATCTATGTGCATTATTCATATAAATCAAGACCCCTCTCATATATGCTTTACTAGCATCCCATACCATTGGCATCAAGGTACCCTTATGCATATTCCAAACAAAAAATTCCTTTAAATAACCTCTACATCTCTGTACATTCTCTTCATATCTAAATAAGTTCTCATTCAACCTCCAAGTCCTTCTAGTCCCTTCTTCCAGCAAAATTTCCATCCATACAGGACTGTGATCTGAAAGTATTCTAGGAAATATCTTGGTATTCTTCACCCTAGAAAAGAAATCATTAATAACTAAAAAAAAAATCAATTCTAGAATAAGATTGGTGTCTATCTGAAAAAAAGGTAAAGTCTGTTTCTTGAATATTCCACTCTCTCCAAATGTCTCTAAGTTCCAAATCATTCTTTAAATAAAAAAAAACTTTTGGAAGTCTTGCATGATTAGAAAATTTAGAAGAACCCTTCTTATCTTTACTTGAATCTAAAACACCATTCCAATCTCCCATCATAATAACTGACTTATAATCCAAAGAAATTAATTTCTGATGTATCATCTTGTAGAAATATTTTTGTTGTTGATTGGGAGCATACAATCCAACAAGAAGAGTTCTCTTGTCATTTATTAATAAATCAATAATAACATATCTTCCTTGTGAATCAGAATCAATTAACTTCGGTGAAAGCTCCTTTCTCACATAAATAACTACACCTCCTTTTTTCTGCAAAGCAGGAGCTATAAAATGAACCCCCAGCTGGGGGTTAAACAAATATTTTTGGTCTTTAAAAACAATATGAGTCTCTTGTAGACAAATAATATCATTTCTATGTTGCTTCAAATAATGAAATACTTTCTTTCTTTTCTGTGGTGAATTAAGACCATTAACATTCCAGGTTAGAAGCTTTGCCATCCTTGGCAGGTTGAAGCCTTTGGAACAAAACATCTAAATTTGCAGTCGATGACCTCTTTGGCCTTGCTCCTCCCACTGGCTCCAAAGTAGACTGTAATGAAACTCCATCGTCTACCTTTTGTTGTTGTTGTTTTCTTTCTCTACGTTTATAAGCAGCACATGTAATTCTCTGTTCTCTTGGGTCTTCCCTTATTTGCAAACTCTGCTGCATAGATTCAACCAATAATTCTTCTCCCAAAAGTGGCATTGCTTCTACAGCCAACTGTGCTTCTAACTTACTTTCATCCTTTTTTGATCTTGGAGGTGGTGGTGAACCTACTTTCAAAACAGTAACATAAAAATCTCTTGCTTTTAAAATTGTATTAAGACGATATCATATGCCATCATAGGTCACCACTATTCCAACAGGTACATCCCATCTAAATTGAATCTGTCGTTTCTTAAGTTCTTCAGCCAAAAAAGCAAAGTCTTTTCTTTTTCTAAGAATTTTTGAAGGTATTTCCTTTAAAATTATCACATCTTGAGCTGCAATCTGAAATCTTTGCTTATAAAAAGCCTGTATAATTTTGTTGTGAAGTGATCTTCTAGCAAAATAAACAACCACATCTCTTGGTATTTTTCTCTGCTTCGCAACCCATGAATTGACTCTGAAGATCTTTTCTATATTTCTCAACATTCCTTCAGGATCACATTCCAAAATAGAAGCCAGTTCTGCTGCTATTTCTTCTTTCAAATTCTCCTGAACATTCTCCTTCAGGCCTCTTATTCTCAAAGCATACTCCATTTCTCTATATTGTGACATTATAATCTCATTCTGTGCAATATCCACATTATCTTCTATTTTTTCAACTCTATCCTGTAATATTTCCACATTACCAAGCACCTCATCCACACGGTCATCAATCCTTTCTATGTGACTAGCAAGCCCCTGAAGTGCCAACACAATATTTTCCCTCATCTCGTTATTTTTAAGCTCCAAAAGCTCTGCTGTTTTTTGTACAGTCTTGTCCAAAGCATCTTGTAAATCCTTAAGTGTAATTGCCTGAGGTGGAGGAGAGGGTGGGGAAGATTTGGGCTTAGGTTGTTGTACAGTCTGAATTACTGGAGAAGAGATTGAAGTTTTAGGGAGAGTAGAAGGTCCAGGACGTTTTGAAGCCATTTTTTAGAACAAAGAGAATTTTTTTTAAAAAAAAAGCCAATTCTTAATAAAATAGAAATAAGGGAAAGAAAAAGCAATTTCCCCTTTACAAAAAAAAAAAGTTTTCTTCAAATAAACAAAGTCCATAACATTGTTAAAACTTTGTTGCCAAATGAGAGTAGTAGGGAAAGTAGAAAGTGAAAGTTCAAACAAAGAAAGTAACAAAGAAACAGGATTCCTCCGCCATATTTCCTCGCTCAGTCAATTTGTTAAAGTAGCAACAGGAGAAGAAGTTGATTCTCTCTTGAGTTAAGTTTAAATTAAAATCATCAAATTCTTGTCCTCCTGACCGCTCCGTCTGCTTTTAAATTAACTTACAGTTCCCTTCTAAGCAGCAGCAGTGGGGGCAGCGTCTGGCTTCGTTCTCCCGCCGGAGAACAAAGGCGTCCAAGGAAGCGGAGCGCACCCAGACTCCGAAGGAGCTCTCACTCTTCGTCTCCCAAGAAAAAATCTCTGGGAGATTAGTGAGGCTCTACTTCTATCTGGGAGAAGGCCGCCTTCCTCCCTTTACCTGAGAGGAAGGTTTCAAGATGCAAAACAGCTGATCGTCGCTGTTTCGCCGGCTTACACTTTCCTGAGACGGGCGGCTGTCAAAAAAGCCGCCATTGGTGCGACGCGGACACCGGAAGCTCCCAAGGAATGTACTTTTTGATTATATGTGAGTATGGACACACTGCAGCTCCTCCACTTGTTCTCTGGAAATACTGCCTTTCTAGGGGTCTACCCTTGTGACCTGCTACCCCAGAGACAAATCTCCAAAAGACCTTTTGTATTAATTGTAAATACCCACCCTCACACTCTGCCTGGTGAACACTGGCTGGCCCTCTACTTCCCATCTCCCGGATATGGCAAATTTTTTTATTGTTATGGAAGGCCGCTGGATAGCCCTGACTTTCCTGGCTCCATAGTGATGTTTTTAGAGCAGCAAGCTGAGAAGTACACATTTCACCAATGTCAACTGCAATACCCCAGTGCTGTGACCTGCAGGCAACACTGTGCATTTTTTCTACTGAACCGGACTAAAGGAGTGGACTATGAAAATATTTTAAAGATGTACTCCAATGCCAATATTAAAAATGATCAAATGGTAAAGCTGTTTGTAAAAACTATAAAGGTGGGAAGGGGGCTTGGAACCTGTAACCGTCACCAATGCATGCAGACATGCCTGCCTTACTGTAAAATAAAGAAAAAGACTTAAACGTTTTTACTTGTTTCACTGTGTTTTTATTCATTTTACAAATTGAGCCAGTCACCAAACCTGAACCTACTTCTAGGATTTAATGTCAAAGGGATAGAGGGGATACCAGTAATCAGAGGCTTCTGAGTCCCAAAATGGGCTGTCATAACAGAGACAGGGCTAGTAGCAGTTTCATCCTTAAAAACCAGAGAATCTTTCAACTTTTCTATTTGCTCTTTAACAGTTGTAGACCCCAACACAGAGGTTGGAACATTCACCTCAGCCATAGCATTCATAAAGTCATCCCAGCCTTTAGGTTTCCACTTCTCAGTAGGAGCTCGGTGTTGCGAGGCTCCTTTCACCAAGTCTAAAATATTAGTACCAGGAATAGGGACTCCTTTGTATAAAAAGGTACCATGATCATCCCAGGTTGAGACGTCCTGATGCTGTTTCATTTTGTTCAGCAAAAGTTCTGCATTTTTCCTGTAACGGGTGGTCACACCCCTTAGGATCTCATCCATCGCTGTGTCCTGTGGAGATGGCTGTGGTGGCTGTTCGGGTAATGTTGGAAGTGGCCAAGGCTCTTCCAGTGGATAAATGAGATTCAGTCTGTCCTTTTCAAACTCATTTTGCCTGGTCAGTCTTAGATACCTCTGCAGTGCAGAATTGTAGAGCTTAATCTTGTCATTCTCACACAAATCAGCTCTCTGAAGAATGGTACGCATCTCATCATCCAACCGGTTAGTGGCTATAGCCCCCATAGTAGGCGGCCTGCCCTGTAGTTGCTCCCTCTGATGATGCGACACCAGATACATTTTCTCGGCATGGTCCATGGTTTATCCAGCTAACAGGCTAGTCAACAGCGGAATAGCTGTCCCTAGTAAGGGACCGATAAAACCACCTGACTGAAGTATGATATGCTTCTTTTTGAGTGAGACCTTTCTATCACTCAACTTTTTAATGACACCTTTCTTTCTCTTTAGAGACCGGAATTGTGAAGGTTTCAGCGGAAGGTTTCCTTTTAGGGTGTTCAGAGCTATTTCTGCTATTGCCCCTACCAGGTCATTATTAGCATTGCATAAAATGGCTTTTCTCTGTCTTGGTCTGGCCTTTACTAAGATTTTTAAAAGCCCCCAATTTCTACGTACCCTCTCTGACATCTTAAATGAACTAGTGCTAAGGTAACTGGGCTACTGCTTTTTGCACTTCTTTTTCATTGTGTAAACAGTAGGCCAATCAGGTGGGAAGAGGCCTGTTCTCAACCTGTAGGATTCTGGAGTGGTGGCTGCCAAATCTACCAAAAGGTACCCGTGTGGTTTGCGAGTGGCATCTTGGAATACTTCTAAAAAATACTTTGTGTTAGTAGGGTACATCTGCCTGGCCAGTGTGACAATTTGCATCTGATCATGGGGGCTGCTGAATAAAACCAAATATTTGGAATTCAGAGCTTTTGTTCTCATTTTCTTACCTTGAAAAAAACAGGTTTTGTAGTATGAGAATAATGCTCAGGTTTCTGTGATGGACGTTTTTGTGTTTTGGGGTTTGCGACATTGAAGCAAGACACATGTTGTAAACAAGTACTTCTTTATTCGTTCCTCAACTCCACTCAACTCTGCAAACAGGCACACAGGCCTTTTATAGTCTCCCAAACCCCAGGCAGTCCAGCCAATAGAGAAAACCCTTTTTCCGCGCCTTGCGCATTCGCACAAGTCCGGCGCCAGCCAGTCTGGTCCCGGGCAGCTTTTAGGTTGCCTGGGACCGTTTGCAACATTTCTGGGCCTGCTGAATTGCTTCAGCAGGCCCAGGACACAACACCCCTCCCCCTTGGATGAAACATGCCACAAAAGGCACAATAGCCCAATACAGGTGTCTTGGACAGGATACGTGTTAAACACAAGTTTATTTTACTGCGCATAGGCAGAGCACTTTACACTAAATCATAATAATAACAAATAAACTATTAATAAAATAATTACAACAACCACAGTTATAACATAATTCTTTGACTAGTAAGGTGGCCTTTGGACCGATAGTAACCTTACATAACCTTTAAGCTATTTAGGTGGGCCTTTGGCCCTTTGTGACCGTCGCAGGGTCACAAACCAAAACTTGTAATCCGGTAGGGTGATACACAGTAGTTCCCCCCCCCGACTTATAAGTTGAACCCTAAACTTTTCATGGATCAGCTGCCTCAGTACTAGGTACCCGTCATAACCTTTGGAGTTGTGAGCGATAAAAGTACATCCTTTAAACTTATGGTTTATAAATTTCTTTACAAACTGCTCCAGGCATCTAACACCATAACAATCCCACCTCACAACATCTTTATCATACCCATCCTTCAACATATCCCTGGCGCAGGCATAATTAGGTATATGGGTGCCTGTCTCTTGACAGCATTCAAAATCGTAAATGATGTAACTTTCGCCAATTCGCGGTCAGCCCAACGATTTTAGAAAGCATAAATGCCCTTCCAAGCTTTCAACCTTCTCAGAGCACTGTCCACACTTGGTTTCCTTGCACTTTTTGTGGGGGTTAAAGACGTAAACCCCACACTTTTTACAATATTCTTTATTCTTGCAGTCAACTTTTCCCTCCATAGAGAGTTGTGTGTGTCTTTCAAGACACACCTTAGACCGGCAAAGCTCTTTGCACCTACAGCAGTGCGTCTTCTCCTCCACCACCTTCTGACATTCTTGCTTGAGGCATGCTCTGCAGATATATTGACAGCCATGACTAAATTTGTGGTGGTAGGGTGTGTGACAGAATTTACAGAAATAGCGTTCACCCAGGAAGCCCTTGATATTTTTGATGCCATAGTAATGCTTGTCGTGTAACAATATAAACACTATTTTTTCTTGCTGGGGGCTACCTGTGACAAAAAACCTCCACCCGTCCTGCATATAAAACAAGATCTTTATAGTGACCCTTAAATTTTCTTCAAAGAGGTGTATCTGAGAAAAGTCAATCCTGTTTTCTGTGGAAACACCCAGTCTGCTGTGAAGTTCCCTGGCCCTGGTAATAATTTCTTGATTTCTAACATCCACACCAATCAGGCAGAGCAAACAGATAGCAAAACACAGAAATTCACCTTCCACATTGAAATCTACTAGGTGTTGTCTTTTTTTCTCCAGCACTCTGGTGAGCAGCACAGTATTTAACTTCCTAAGCCCTCCCCCCTCCTTGTTCTTCACGACGGTAACCATTAATTAAAAATTACTCCCCCACAATATCTCTGCCTTACTTTGAAGCAGATTTTCAACACTGGTCAGAAAATCATCCGCATTTAAATCATTCACACACCTCCTAAGAGAAAAGAGAGGATGATTTAACCCCTCTGCATCCAACCGGAGTTGAACAAAATCGTTTGAACCTATGTCCCTAGCAACATTATTCAAAAGAGTCTGTATCGCATTATGAATAGCCTCTATAGCATCTACAAAAGACTGGATTCGGTCAAGATTAACAAATCTGGTATCATCTGCATATCTTAGGTTGTTGATATTTCTCCCGGCAATCTTAATTCCAACTTTTGATTCATCTAGCCCT
Organism: Crotalus adamanteus; assembly: GCA_039797435.1. Taxonomy (NCBI): domain Eukaryota; kingdom Metazoa; phylum Chordata; class Lepidosauria; order Squamata; family Viperidae; genus Crotalus; species Crotalus adamanteus. The sequence continues at coordinate 56,330,342 of CM077935.1, read as the reverse complement.
GCCTTTCTCACGATGTGCTCTGCATATAAGTTAAATAGGCAGGGCGACAGTATACAGCCTTGCCGGACTCCTTTTCCAATTTTGAACCAATCAGTGGTTCCGTGTCCGGTTCTCACTGTTGCTTCTTGACCCGCATATAGGTTTCTCAAGAGACAAATAAGATGGTCTGGTATTCCCATCTCTTTAAGAACTTGCCACAATTTGTTGTGATCCACACAATCAAAGGCTTTAGCATAGTCAATGAAGCAGAAGTAGATGTTTTTCTGGAACTCCCTAGCTTTCTCCATGATCCAGCGTATGTTGGCAATTTGATCTCTAGTTCCTCTGCCTCTTCGAAATCCTGCCTGTACTTCTGGTAGTTCTCGATCCACATACTGCTGGAGTCTAGCTTGTAGGATTTTAAGCATAACTTTACTAGCATGTGAAATGAGTGCAATGGTGCGATAGTTTGAACATTCTTTGGCATTGCCTTTCTTTGGAATTGGAATGTAAACTGACCTTTTCCAATCCTGTGGCCACTGTTGAGTTTTCCAAATTTGCTGGCAAATTGAGTGTAGCACTTTTACTGCATCGTCTTTTAAGATTTTGAATAGCTCAGCTGGAATACTGTCACCTCCACTAGCTTTGTTGTTGCTCAAATTTTCTAAGGCCCATTTCACTTCACATTCTTGATGGGCTTAGGCCAACCCGTCACTTTCACTTAGGGCCATGACCTGGTGACATAATCATCACGTGGGTTTGTTTACTTTGATGATGTCACTGATCAAAAGTGCTGACAATTTTCATTAGAAGAAGGTATACACTACTACTTTGGGGAATTGGCTTTTTGTTATGTGCTAAAAAGTAAGCATCTCTTCCTGTGAAAGATGCATATTGGGGAAGTCTGCTTGAGTAGACATGGGTATTGGGAATGTCTAGGTTCTACTGGCTGGGAAGAGAATGCTATTCACAATAAAACCACTAATTATAATGCTGTTCCACTCAATTCAATCATGTCTCATATGCCCCTCTTTTTTTCATTCCATATACAGTAAGTCATTGCCAAGTGATAGCAAGGTATAAGTTGTCTTGGAACTCAGAGGGCTACAGGTGATCAGTCACTTTTCCACTCATCTGCTTGTGAGAAAGGAAGAAGCTTCAAAATAAAACGGTCACAATTGATTAACAATAGAAAGATTAGCCAAGCCCTGCAGGTAGGCACTAGATTCCAGGAGGCTTGGGTAGAAGACACACTTAACAAGACAAAAGGATGGCAGAGGGAAGTTCTAAACAATGTAACTGAGGGGGAGGGATGATGTATTCTGGCTAGGCGGATCGGACAGATTGTGCCCCCGGAAGTCCTCTCAAATGGAAACTAAGGGGAGGGGACGGGGGCGTCGCATTAGGAGTGTATATAATATTATGAGTTTGAATATTTTTGTGTGGTTTCTGGGTTTAGAACTTCCTGTTGAAGTCTCTCACCAGGATCCACCGCACTTTGCAAACCGCTTTTCTATTTTCTGCAGAATAAACTCTTTTTCTTACCAATCCAATTTTGCTGGTATTTTAATCATGTTTCCAACAATTGGCTGCCCAAACGTGGGGCCTTGGGCATCTGTTCCTGCATCTTCAGGAGGCAAGGTCAACTGAAGAAGGCATGCCCCATTGATTTCAATGGTCCAAAGTTGCAGTCGCAGGTCAAGGAAGCAGAACAGAGCCAGGCCCACGGACCAAATAGTGATTGGTAAGAACTGAGGAGAGGGAACCAGAGAATTACCAGGACAAGGACCAGGCAACTTCGTGTACGAACCTAAGTGAGTAAAACTTGGGGTAAACCAAGGAATAAAACCTAGGCAGTCAGGGGTGGATGAGTAGCACAGTTTGAGTCTGAGATCTATGAGAGGTGTGTGTAAGACGCCCCTAGGGTCCACAGGACTGGCAAGACATACACAAGCTGTGGATGTCCTGAGGGTTTGGACTGGCAAGGCGGAGTGAGGGAACTCCTGAGTAAAAGGAGAAAGTGGCTTGGTGAAGTGAACCGTGGTCTCATTAGATTGGTAAGGACAACAAAATTGTGTGGTAAACCAACCATGGGTAATTCAGGAGGGTCCCAGGGGAGGAAGTGTGTGAAAGAGGTTAAGAAAAATCCAAAACTAAAAATAGATCCCCACAGTCCATTAGGAAAACTGTTAGAAAACTGGGGGAAACCACCATACAACAAGCTGATTACTAAGTTAAATTTAACAAAAGAAGATATGGTAAATTTGTATTGCTTCATATGGTGGGGGGGATGAGTAGCCCCAAACAGGAAAAGGAAACATAAACCCATCTTGCTGGCACAGACCCTTTGTGTCTGTAGCCAAGGTAGAAAAGGGAGTTTGGGGTTTAAGCTCAAGGACTGCTTTGGAAAGAAGGGGAATGAGAGAAATGTGTGTATGTCTCGGTGTGAGTGAGAAGACCTTTTTTTCCCCAATCACAATTGGATTTTGCTCCTTCTGGTCTTTCCTAGCCGCAGAAAGGATCTGTTGGAGTGTCAGATCCTGGAAAGCATGGGGGTTTGGCCAGAGCGCAGGACCTTTTGTTAGGGAAAAGGGAAAGGCTGTGTGCAAATGGAATGGAATGGGTGAATGAAAGAATTGGATTTGAGTAACCAGCTGGTTAGGTCCTGTAAGCAAAGCAAAGCAAAGCAAAGTTAGGAAAATGGAATTGGCTAAATAAAGGTACTTAAAAGAAAAATAAGAAGTAGTGATTCTCTTTTTCTCTCTATCTTTCTGTGCAATCACATGGTATGTTTAAGATTCTTGCCTTCTCTAATTCGAGTCAGCTGAGATTTGTGGTGGGAATGACCAGGATGTGTAGAACTAAAAGTTCTGTTTTCTTTTCTGTTCTCTTTTCCTTGTCTTGGTATGTATATGTGTGTTAAAGTTTTTGTGTGTGAGGTAAATGTGACTGTTAATTGTTTCTAATCCCGAGAGAAAAGAAGCTACCAAAGGAAATATTTTCACTCTGTTTGTCTGGCCAACAAAAAGAGTGAAGAAAGATGTGTTTGTTTGTTTTTCTTTTCCTCTCTCTCTCTCTCTCTCTCTCTCTCTCATATATATATATATATATATATATATATATATATATATATATATATATATATATATATATATATATATATATATATATATATATATATATATATATATATATATATATATACATATGCATACGCATATACATATACACATAGACATACATATACATATATACTGTTAAAACAGTGATCACCAAGAGAATGCTTTAAGAGAATAAAATTTAATTAATCAACCAAGCTTTCGTCAAAATACATTTGACATCGTCAGGGTTAAAAAGCAAGTATAGGGAGTAGACTTATATACCGTTATCAAGCATCCTGTTATCAAGTATCTGCTTCCGGCTCTTAGAGCGCGTCATAGGCCCCAGCTGTTTAGAATGTAACCCAAGCGTGTCTCCTTTAATACACATTCTTTTGTTCCTAGCTCACATTCCCTCACACACCACTCGATCGGTAGCTTTGGGATTAAGTGGATTCAGGACTAAGGTCTTCCCCCCTCCCCCATGTGCAGCTCCTCTATCACCCTGCATACGATCGCACCTAAGGGGTGAGGGTGGGGGGGTTGGATTTACTCCAGTATCCCCCTGAGTCACAAATTCACCTCGGTCCTGCCCATTCGTCCCTTGGGGATGCATTACAGATTCTTCTCCCCCCCACCCCATATTATTCTCCTTTCTGTCTTCCTTCCCATGCATCATACTGAGGGGTCTGCTGTCTGTTCCAATCACCCTCCTCCCGCACATGCTCAAAGCGTTCTTTGCTGTCATCTCATTGGGAGCGCTCCGTTGTTCAGTCCGTTGTCAGTGGGCGTCAACTTCCTTCACCCCCAACTCCTGATCATCACCTTTCTCAGGGCTCTTCTGCCTTGATCGTAGCTGTTGTTTAGTTACCAGACCTCGTGTCAAATGCACTGGAGGGGAGTGTCTTCTTTCATTTAGCCGTGACCGAGTCACCATTGCATGCCTAACGATCCCATTGGGGGGAGGGGGTAGCTCATCTTCATCACCTTCCTCCAACTCCACCGTATCCCATCTACTCTTCGATCTCTCTGGTCCCAGGCTGTTATTCCGCATGCCAACTTTCCATTCTGAGGAGGGCTTGATTTCAACGGGTTGCGGCTGGTCCTGTGGGGGTTGTATGTTGGGGCCGATCTGTTGTTGGTCCAATGGCAGTTGCCTTTCTAGTAAGTGGGGAGTACCATCCAAGAGTCCGCTAACGTGGTGGGACAGGGAGGGATTCCGAGTCGCGTCCTTATTCCGGTCATACCGTTCGTAATGAAGCTCCCTTTGGGCATTAGTATGGTTGCCCATGCTCCACGTTCTTAAGGCTTGATGTGCTGCACATGGATCCACGTGCCGGTTGATGGAATCAACTCCTGAATACCACGCTTCCTTCAGCAGGCGACCTCCCTTTGTAGCATCACTGGCCAAGACTTGGGTGTTCTCAAAATCAAAACGGTGGTTGTACTTGGCCATGTGAGCCCAAATCTGCGAGTATTGTTCACCTCGTCTGATTGCCAATTTATGTTCGTGTAGCCGTGTTTTTAACCTCTTTGATGTCTCGCCTACATAATTACTCTGGCAATCCATACAATTGATCTTGTAGACTACTGTTGATCTCTCGGTGGTAGGGAGTTCATCCTTAGGGCGCATCACTTTTGCCTGGAGAGTCTGATTGGGCTTATGAGCCACCTTAATATTATGTGGCGCCAGCAACCTGGCCGTGGCCTCAGACACATTACTAATATATGGTAAGGACACCCATGTGGACCGTGTCGAGGGTTCTTCGTCCCGCTGTCTGTTTCAGGGTTCTGGTACCATACTATGCCGTTTGATGAATCTTGGGGGGTATCCATTCATCCGGCAAACATGGAATAGATGTTTCCTCTCCTCTGCCTTTGACTCCGCCGTGCTGCAGTGCGAGTGCACCTGTTTGAACAGGGTCCTGATACAGCTGGCTTTATGGGGGGCCGGATGGTTGCTATAGGGAGGAGGGTGATTGGAACAGACAGCAGACCCCTCAGTATGGTGCACAGGAAGGAAGACAGAAAGGAGAATAATATGGGGTGGGGGGGGAGAAGAATCTGCAATGCATCCCCAAGGGATGAATGGGCAGGACCGAGGTGAATTTGTGACTCAGGGGGATACTGGAGTAAATCCAACCCCCCCCACACCCTCACCCCTTAGGTGCGATCGTATGCAGGGTGATAGAGGAGCTGCACATGGGGGAGGGGGGAAGACCTTAGTCCTGAATCCACTTAATCCCGAAGCTACCGATTGAGTGGTGTGTGAGGGAATGCGAGCTAGGAACAAAAGAATGTGTATTAAAGGAGACACGCTTGGGTTACATTCTAAACAGCTGGGGCCTATGACGCGCTCTAAGAGCCGGAAGCAGATACTTGATAACGGGATGTTTGTTAACGGTATATAAGTCTACTCCCTATACTTGCTTTTTAACCCTGACGATGTCAAATGTATTTTGACGAAAGCTTGGTTGATTAATTCAATTTTATTCTCTTAAAGCATTCTCTTGGTGATCACTGTTTTAATAGTATGGATATTCCCAAGAGTCATATTTTTACTTTTATTTTATATATATACATATATACATACATATATATATATATATATATATATATATATATATATATATATATATATATATATATATATATATGTTTTCTGAGGTTTTCGCGGGTGTTTGTATGTAGGTCTTTGGTTGTTCGGGTTTTATCCCACTCTGCAACTAACTCCACCCATGACATTTCCGTATTGAGCTGCTCTCGCCTTGGGAATGCAGGAGAACTACGGGAAGATGGGGAGGCTGTTTGTTATAATCTTAGAGCCTCCACACGCTCCCACAGACATTTGAGAGGAACAACCTCCCGTAGGAATGTACACCAAATGGTGGATAAATGCTTGATATGTAAAAAGGTAAATAGGCAAGCAATCAGGAAACAAAAAGGGGGAGGGAAGCCTCCAGCCCTTAGGCCATTTCAGTGCATTCAGGTAGATTTTACTACCCATGTAGTACTCGTGTAGTAATGCAACAATTAATATGGTTTCTAAAATACTATTGGAAGTAATATGTGCATAAACTGTCCAGATATTTTGATTTTCTCAGGAAACAAGGATTGCTGGCACAAACACCTCTCTTGGAGTTTCCAGTCCACAGATTCCAGATCGGAGATTGGGTGCTGATCCGGAGCTGGAAGGAGGAGAAGCTGGTTCTGAAGTGGGAAGGCCCTTTCCAGGTGCTGCTGAAATCCGAAACAGCAGTATGAACAGCAGGGAAAGGCTGGACCCACTACACCCGTGTGAAAGGACCAGTGGACGCTCCAACCAAGTTGGAAAGTGTGCCTCAACCTGACCCTTTGAAGTTGATAATAAGAAAAAGCAAAATATAGAGACATTAGAAAAAAGGGGGGGGGGTTAAATGTGTTGGTTTTGTGACTGTAAATGTTGGTGTAATTGTTGTTGTACCCATTGCCCAGACTGCGCACGGATACACAGAGACTGCGGAGAAGAGTGTGATATAGTGATCATCGAAGACTGGTGTCCCGAGTACCAATCTCAGCCCCTGTTACAGACGGTGGTCCTAAAAGTAAAAGGGAAGAAGTACTTTTCCAGGGGTGGACAGAATTGTGACAATGTTAGACCTCAATATGACCTCGGTTACAGGAGTAATTAAGATATGGATTATGGTGGGAGTAGTAGGGTCCGGGAACATATGCAAAGGTCAAAATATAAATACCTCTGATAACTGTAATGATTGCATTAGAACCACCAAAATGGGTAATAACATAACCAAAACTCTGACATATCATACTCAGATGGACTGCAAGAAGGTGGTGGGAACATGTGTTCATAATACCACTCAATTTTCCCTGGGTAATGAAACAGGAAGGGTTACATGCGTTGACCCCTCTAGTGTGAAAAATCAAACAACCATTCAGATATTTACCTCTCGAAGTGGAAAGAATCATTATTATTAGGACAGAACACCAGTACCTCTGCTAATTACAAGAGTAGAATCTGCTTTGATGCCTGCTATGCCATGAAGTTTAGTCCCTGGACCACCTGTGGGGGCCTGAGTTGGCAGTGGAGTTACCTCACACAAAGGATATACGTTTACAACCAACAACAGAGAGAAGCTCCTACGTGGCTTCCCAGACATATTGGTACTCCGATGGTAGAGGCCCACCTAGGGTATGGACAGAGAAGAGCAGTTGGTTTAATTTAACCAAGGGGATCGGACAATCTGATTGTTTAGAAGACCATTGTACCCCCACATGCTTGCATTTTATGGATCCTGATGAAGGATCACAGGAATATGGATTGGGAATTGAAAGTCCAGGAAAGGACCCGAGCACCCACATCACCGTTAAGGTAACAAGGAAAAATCTGACCCCAATAGAAAGAAAATTATTCCACTCCTTTTATAAGGAGCTTGAAAAGGCCGATCACCCTGATACCTGGGGACTCACTTTTCTCACCAAAAATCTATTTATAGATCTGGCTGAAAGGATAGCCACCACCCTGGGAGTAAAGAATTGTTATGTATGTGGTGGAACAAATATGGGGGAACAATGGCCTTGGGAAGCTAAAGAAATTGATATCCAAGACACTAACATTACGTCCACTTGGACTACTAAATTAACAAAGAAAAGTAAAAAATGGGCTTTAACTACCTCCATTATAGGTCACTTCTGCTTTCAGAGAAATTGCTCCGAGAACCAGGAGGAAGTAGGAACCATGGTATGCGAGGGCCAGAGGTCTTACGGGGACTCAAGTACTCAGAATTGGGGAACCATGCACAGTATTGAACAGAATCCTTTTAATAACACGGTTTTACAGGGGCTTTGGGCAATGCATCCCAAGAATGGTTTGCCCCGCACGGATTTTATTGAATATGTGGAAAATTTGCATATACCAGCCTACCTAGCAATTGGTTTTGTGAGATGTAAAAACCCCAAATTTTGATACTCACAATACGAAGACAAGTCTGGTTAACAAAACAAAGGTTTATTGGAGAATAACATAAACAGAATAAAAGAGAAAAGAAAAAGAATAGAAGAGAGGAGTGTTTGCAAACGAGGCCCCCTGGATCCTTCCCTATGGATTGGATTCTAGGAGCACACTGGCCTGGTTTCAAGATCTGCATTTTATACCCCTACAATGCATGTCACATCTAAGAAGCTCTTTCATCTTTATAAATGTACTGTGAAGTTGTACTTTGTTAACCTGACCTCTTCGTCCATCTGCTGTTATCTTGTTTATTTGTAATTCTCACCTTGGGTCAAAATCCCCCTCTTTGATAGTAGGATTTCTACTCAAAGTGTAAGTTCCTGTGTCCGGAGGATTTTTAGGCAGGAAATAGTAAACATTTGGTCATATATTGGCATTGCATTGTTACATTTGTGTTACAGTGTTACATTTGTACTAAAGAGACAGTTTCGTATAATGGCATTACATTTCTACAATTATTTCTACAATTATTAAAAGAATAACTTTTATTTCCTTCAATCCTCCCTTTTTCTCTTCCACCTGAATTTATTCTTTTATACTTTTAACAGTTCATAACTTCCTATATTTTCTTTAGATTCCTGTGCAAGCATGTTTTCATATTCTGAGTCTTCTTTCCCCAATGTTCCTTAAAGTATTGGGCCAATGGTCCTTCCTTCTACCAAAGAAGGTACTAAGGAAACAACAGTAGCAGAAGAAAAACTTTTCAACCCATAGTCCAGGTTCTAGGAACACGTCCTATCCATTGAAGTTTTTCTCCCACTTAGATGGAAACAATTCAACAGGTGAGGCAGGTTGAAATTTCATTTTCAGGCCGTTCAGCTGCGGAGTTTTTCACTGGAGAGGATATGATGGGACTTTCCATGGACTCACACCTTGATTCCTTAAATCAGGAGGACTTGGCATGGTTGAGACCACTCAGGACTGGTATTTCTAGGTGACAGTTCTTTTCACCTGAATCCACTCTCCAGGAACAATGGCCAGAGACAAGTGGTAAGGCAGCCTGGGCCTGTACTGAGATAGAAGACAAAACCTGCACCACATTATGCAAATACTGAGTAACTTTCTTCTCTTCTTCATTGACATTCTTGAACCTTCATGTAGCAAAAGCCTCCCATTTCAAAGAAACAAAAACAACTTTCCAGTTGAGGCCTATATTGACATGGCCTCACCACTAAATGTTGTAAAGCTTTTTTTTCTAACTTGAATTTTATCACATATTTGTTTAACTAAAGTATAAATACAACTGTTGAGTCCTCGGCTTAATGGTGAATGAGCACAGAACATCTCGTAGTTTCAAGAAGTCTTTATTGTAGTCTCTTCTGCTCTGTTACAGCTCTGAGGCTCGCAGACCTCTCTGCCTCTTTTTAACAACGTTCCCCGGGCAGAATGGCAACAATTAGGCGCGCTCCGCGCCTCGCACATGCACACAAAGCCGGCGCCAGCCAGTCTGGTCCCGGGCAGCTTGCAACTGCCTGGGACCATTGCAACGTCCCGAGCCTGCCTTTGCAGGCTCAGGACACAACACCCCTTCCCCCCTGGCTAAGACTATATTGATAGTTATACGTGACCTCAACACGAGCGTGGTGTACCAACCCCCCAACCAGCACCTCTGTTGCAGCTGGGCCTAACCCATGCCACAATGGTACCGAGCTATTGTTCTGGGATTAATACCCAATGCCCGTATTTCCAATTTCCACAACAGCAGGCACCTTCTCACTGTTTCTGCTTTGCCAGCAGAGTTACAAAGTCCTCAAGGTACTTGGGAGATCTTTTTACTCTCTGTGACCTCCTTAGAATCTGAGAATCCCCTATTTCTTCTTGCACAGAGGATGACATGGGGTTGCCCCCTCTTTCAAGCCCTGGTGGTCTCCGTGAACCGTGTCCCGTTGCCTGGTCTGCTTGCTTGCCCACCGGGCTCGTCAGACCAGGACTTTGTTCTCCCAATAACCTGGTTGACCTGCCTAGTTGTAGGCTCTCTGGCCCCTCTATAAGCCTGCCACTGTTTGACAACTCTGTAGAGCCTTCCAGGCCCACACTGGACCTATCAGGGGAATGCATCCCTTCACTCCCTAGCCCCATAACAGGACTGTCTGGGGTTTCTGTATTTCCCCAAAACTCAGTTGCCCCCCACTCTGTGCCAGAGGTGTCAGAATTGGGATTTGCCTCTCCGACCACCTCCCTGTGTGAAGGCTTCCTTCTGGAAACAGTAGCAGTACTGGGCCAACTAGAATTAGATAGGTTAACTAAGAGACTCAAAAATCAGGATGAAACAGATTTTTACCAAATTTGGGATAAATTTTGTAGATGGTGGGGGGAAAAATATGGTAGTCATTGTAATGAGATAAGTTAAGATTGAGATTAGAGTGATGTTATTGTAAAGATTTTTTTTTCTTATATTAGTAGTTAATTGTGAATATGAACTGTGATGTATGTCAAATCTGATTTACCATGTTCAATGTTTTTAATTTTTGTTATTCAATAAAATTTTATTATAAAAAAAAAGAAAGAAAATTTAATTTAACCAACTGTTGTCTGCAAATAGACGATGAAGGGAAAGCCATTGAGGAAATAACAAACAGGATGAGGAAAATAGCCCATGTACCGGTCCAAACCTGGACTGGAATACTTCATGATGAGGGGTTCTTGGGAGGAATTTTTAGAAACTGGAAACAAGCTTTATTCATGTTAGCAGTTGTATTTTTCGGGTTAATTTGCTTACCCTGTTTGATCCCTATAATAAGAAGTATTGTACAAAACATGATGGAGGGAATGGTAAATGCAACCAATAAGAGTGACAAACAAATGCTGATGTTAAACAAGGTGACTGGACATGCTGCACTACTTCACTTCAAGAATGCAGAGGAGATCCGGGAAAGTTTAAAACCATTTGAGGAAAAATTTTATTTTTAAATTAGTATAAAAAATGGAAAGGGTGGATTTGTGAGAAAGGAAGAAGTTTAAAAATAAAACGGTCACAATTGATTAACAATAGAAGGATTAGCCAAGCCCTGCACGTAGGCACTAGATTCCAGGAGGCTTGGGTAGAAGACACACTTAATAAGACAAAAGGATGGCAGAGGGAAGTTCTAAACAATGTAACTGAGGGGAAGGGATGATGTATTCTGGCTAGGCGGATCGGACAGATTATGCCCCCGGAAGTCCTCTCAAATGGGACCTAAGGGGAGGGGACGGGGGCGTCACAATAGGAGTGTATATAATGTTATGAGTTTGAATATTTTTGTGTGGTCTCTGGGTTTAGAACTTCCTGTTGAAGTCTCTCACCAGGATCCACCACACTTTGCAAACCGCTTTTCTATTTTCTGCAGAATAAACTCTTTTTCTTACCAATCCAATTTTGCTGGTATTTTAATCACGTTTCCAACATGCTTGAAGCTAGGGATTTCATTTAAAAACTCTATTTTTAGATCTGGTCAGATTATTACTCTAGTCCAATATTGCTTGCTATTATTGACTGTGATTTTTCTAATTGGGCAGTGATTTCCCTTATTATTCATTTCATAATGGAAGATACCCATGGGATCTTTTGTCTAAAAGCATGTGCTCAACACTTCAACCAAGATCCTGTGATGCCATGCATATCCATGTGCTCTTTTGTACTTATTCCTTGAGCCCTCCTGAACCCCAGTATGGATGAACTCAAAGGGATTGACTAGGAGGGCCAAAATGATCAAGTGGACTATAAAGTCTCTTATCCATGGAATAATGCAAAAGCAGTCTTTTTGATTCATCAGAACAGCTGTTTGTGCCCCTTTCTTTCCTATCTGTGTTCCAACTCAAGTGCCCAGCCAGCTTGCCCCACCATTTAAAAGCAGAAACATAATAATGTAAACCCTAACAAGTCTTAGAATTGGTTAAAAAACCCTCCCCCCCCCAAATAACTCTTGTTCAAAATCCAGAAGACAATAGACTATTCTGCCCCCCTTCCCAGAATGTGATATGGCCCCATCCTTTTGTTGCTGTTGTTGTTGTTGCTGCAGTATATCCCATTCCTGCTACCTCTCCTGAAAAATTAGGTCAGTAGATTTCAAAATATTGCATGGAAAACAACAACTGGAACAACCCACATACCCCTTTCTTGCCTTACAGGCTTATGATATTTCTCAGCATTTTCCCAAGAAGTCCCCTTCCCTCTGAGAGAATGTTTGCAAACCCACAACATCACTCCTTTAGCTCAGTGTGTAAAAACAAGCCACAGGTGTCAGGTTTGATTGAGTATTTTGACCAGACATGTATAATTCACCCTACCTCACATAGCAGGTCCCTGGAAAACTAGATTTCTCCATTCCTCTTTGACTCCGCTCCTGCCCCCATCCATTCTCTCTGTTCCCAATTAACAAAGGAACACAGATTGTTACAAGTACAGGTAGTCCTCAACCTACAACAGTTCATTCAGTGACCGTTTGAAGTTACAATGGCACAGAAAAAGTGACTTGTGACAGTTTTTCACACTTATGACTGTTTCAGCATCTCCATGGTCATGTGATCAAAATTCAAATGCTTGGCAACTAACTCATGTTTATGACAGTTGCAGTGTCCCAGGGTCATGTGATCACCTTTGGTGACCTTCTGACAAGCAAAGTCAATGGGAAAACCAGATTCACTTAAGAACAGTGTTAGTAACTTAACAACTGCAGTGATTCATTTAACAACTGTGGCAAGAAAGGTCATAAAATGGGGCAAACGTCATTTAACAACTATCTTGCTTAGCAACAGAAATTTTGGGCACAATTGTGGTCATAAGTTGAGGACAACCTGTAGCTTATTTTCTGTGTGTGTGTGTGTGTGTGTGTGTGCGCGCGCGCGCGTATCTTGAAGCCCAGGAGATGACTAAACCCTTTCCTGTTAGAAACTCCCTGAGTAGCTCTAAAGATTCTACTGCAAAGTAAACATCTGCTATTTCAGCTTTAATTCCATTAATATGACTACTGCCGTGTTTAAAATAAAAATGTGATTCCTGGGTGAATCCATAGTCAATTACCAATAAAACGTGGACACCAGGAATATAATAAACTATAAAAGTTTAATACCATCACCGAAGTATCTGACGAAAGCTTGGTGATCGGTGATGGTATTAAACTTTTATAGTTTATTATATTCCTGGTGTTCACGTTTTATTGATATATATATATATATATATATATATATATATATATATATATATATATATATATATATATATATGTAGGTCTTTGGTTGTTCGGGTTTTCTCCTGCGTAAAATTGGAAGTGTCTTGGCGATGTTTCGACGAAGTCCCATTCGTCATCTTCAGGCAGGTGCTTTCAGCTTCGTGCTTCGAGGGAGAGTGGTGCAGGACGGGATGGCACACGGGGGCTACGATCTGAGAGAAAAGGAGGATTGGAATGTGGCTCGGAGGGGATGGTTGGAGCAACCACCAGTGCGAACTGGATCTAACAGAACAACACTTCTGGTTATTCCACCGACATATCCAACTCAGAGCGGAGAAAATGGGCCAACAAACCATCATACGGCTCCAGAATAAGACCCAGACATTATGTGAGTTAAATAAGAACGAGTTTAAGAGTAAACTGGTGCATAATCTCTCCTCTATAAGGTTAACCCACTCTCAACTCTCCCTCCTGCAATGCGATGTTGGGCATAACCTCACGGATGCCCACTTGCTGGATTTCATAGCAGCATTAGAACCTGCCATATACCACGGGGAAATAGGGGAGGACTCCAGGAATCATATAAAACAACAGGTCACTGGGCTCCTCATGCACCACAGATGGCATCGGATGTTGTCCAGGGAAGAGATAGAGGCCCTGGAGCAACTTAAGAACAACAGCTCCATAGTTGTACTACCAGCAGACAAAGGGAGGGCCACTGTGGTGCTGGATAAAGCAGCCTATGTGACCAAGGCACTGGAGTTGCTCGATGACAGAACGGCCTACAAGGTCGTTAAGAGAGACCCCATGACAACAATGAAGAATAAGATTAACAAACTATTAGATAACCTTAAGCGTGCCAAAAGAATAGACGATGACACCTTGAAGAAAGTACGTCCCAGTGACTCAGCACTTCCTAGGTTCTATGGGTTGCCAAAGGTTCATAAGGAAGGTACTCCACTTCGCCCCATTGTTTCTTTCAAGGGCACACCAGTCTTTGGACTGGCGAAGTGGCTTAGTGGACGTATCTCCTATTTAGTGAATGGTGCACCCACAGTAGTTAAATCCTCAGAGGAGTTCCTTGAAAGAATCAAGGCACTTAGGGTGGAGGAGGACGAGGTGATGGTCTCGTTTGACGTCACCTCACTGTTCACCTCCATCCCTCGTGACCTGGCTGTCACTGTTCTGAGGAATCAGTTAAAGAGACAAGAGGATTCCCCACATCGGGACTCCCTGAGAGTAGAGGACCTAGTGAAACTCATAGAGATGTGCTTGGTCACGTACTTTACTTTCCAAGGTGTCACGTATGAGCAAATAAAGGGCACGCCCATGGGCTCTCCTATTTCCAGCGTGATAGCAGAGGCAGTTCTCCAGCAACTGGAACGTGAGGCTATGTCCCAGTACCAGCCCAAATTTTGGGCTCGGTACATTGACGACACGTTTGTTGTCGTCAAACGATGCCAAAAAGCCAACTTATGGGAATACTCAATTCAGTTTATCCGGATATCAGGTTTACGGTGGAGGAGGAGAGCCGGGGCTCGATAGCCTTCTTAGATGTACTTGTCCAACGAACACCAGAGGGCTTAGTACATACGAAGGTCTATCGCAAGCCCACCCACACGGACCGAATCCTCCACTATAACAGCAACCACCCAGTATCCCATAAAGTTGGCTGTATTAAAACGCTGTTCAAGCGTGTGCATTCGCATTGCAGCACGGTGGAAGCAAAGGAGGAAGAGAGGAGACATCTGTACCGGATTTGCCAACTCAATGGATATCCGCTACGATTCATAAAACATCACAGCAGGGTACCCAGGTATGACCACCACGAAACTCTCCCCCAAGGACAATTAACACGCATTTCCCTACCGTATATTCATAACGTGTCCGAAGCCACAGCCAGACTGCTGGCCCCCCATGGCATAAGAGTGGCACATAAACCTGACCAGACTCTGCGATCAAAGATCATGCGCCCCAAAGATCCCCTTCCCACCACAGAAAGGTCTGCGGTGGTTTATAAAATTGATTGCATGGGTTGCCACAGTAATTATGTAGGGGAAACATCAAAAAGGCTGAAGACCCGCCTACATGAACATAAGTTGGCAATCAAGAGGGGCGAGCAATACTCGCAGATCTGGTCACATATGGCCGAAAGTGGCCACAACTTTGATTTTGACCACACACAAATCTTGGCCTGTGATGCCACAAAGGGGGGCCGCCTATTAAAGGAGGCCTGGTTTTCGGGGGAAAATTCCATTAATCGCCATATAGACATGTGCCCGGCACAACGGACCTTACAAACATGGCACATGAACCGTCGCTTGAACTGCTGGAGAAGACCTAGGCATCGACCACATGTGTGGGAGAAGAATAGGACATCCCCCCACACACAACACGACCAAATGGACATTCCCTTGGCTTCGGACCAAGACGGTAGAACTTTGAAAAATCCCCCACAAATGACAAACAGCCACCAGAAACCTGACTGTCAATTATGGAACAACTTCCCGATGAACGGAGCGAGTGGAGGTGTTTTGACAACTGAATTGCAGCAGGAAAGAGAGAGCGAGGCCCTCCCAATCAGTTCAATAGGAGAAATACGAACGGAGATAACAACTGTGGGGGGAGGAATAGGAAATACAGCATACGATAGAGCGCTCGGACTACAATCACACATGCCGGGGGGAATGATTTACCCCCCGGGGAGCGAAACACACACCCTCGTTATGCTAGCTGGGCTGGTTTGTGAGAGGGAGGGGAATAGCTCCATGGTGATTGATCCCTTGGGAGGACAGAAGACTACGAACGGAACGTGCCTGGGAGATTCTCCGGTGAGGGATGAGGACAGAAGCCCCAAATGGAGTGAGCAATGGATTGACCGGTTACGAGCTAGGCAATGCCTTACTGACAGGCACACACTCCAGAACGACTCCTCCCAAGAATATAGGGAGGAGAGTGATGATAGATCTAAGGGAGTGATGGAAAGGAATAGGAGGGAGAGCGGTGCAGGACAGGATGGCACACGGGGGCTACGATCTGAGAGAAAAGGAGGATTGGAATGTGGCTCAGAGGGGATGGTTGGAGCAACTAGAAGGAAGCAGAAAACAGCAACTACTGCCCATGACAGACAGAATCACAAACGGGAAACTGGTGAAACATGCACTAACTGCAAGGAAAGGGGAAACACCCCAGCTAATTTTAGAACTAGCGAGAAAGACACACGTAACAGCACACGTAGAAAGGGTGAGAAACAACTACACCCTAACGCAGGACACACACTTGGATTACAACGCACACAGCTGGGACCTATGACACGATCCAAGAGCCGAGCGCAAATGATTGGAGGCTGCATATAAGCCCTCCCAACGACTGCCATTTACACCCTGATGATGTCGAGAGCTCTTGACAAAAGCTAGGTTTAGTAAATAAAAGTTTTAACATTTTTAACTTTTGTACAATTTTATTCTCTTCGTGTTCAACTATTTATTGATTTTAATATATATATATATATATATATATATATATATATATATATATATATATATATATATATATATATATATATATATATATATATATATATATATATATATATATATATATATATATATATATTTGTTTTCTGAGGTTTTCGCGGGTGTTTGTATGTAGGTCTTTGGTTGTTCGGGTTTTCTCCCGCGTAAAATTGGAAGTGTCCTGGCGACGTTTCGACGAAGTCCCATTCGTCATCTTCAGGCTGGTGTTTTCAGCTTCGTGCTTCGAGCAGCAATGTGTGGTCTTAGCTGTTTCTTCCTTTTAACTGCCGGTGGAGGTATGAACTGATTGGGTGGGAGCTTGGCTGTGTTCTGATTGGGTGGAGGTGTGTTCTGATTGGTTAGGGGCTTGGCTGTGCTCTGATTGGCTGGGGGGTTGGCTGTGCTTTGATTGGCTGGGGGAGTGTTCTGTTTGGTTGTGCTCAGGTTAGTCTGAGTTGCAGAGGGGTTTAAGATTTTGGGCTGCCTTGCTATTTTTTGGCTTCGCGTTCGTGGTCATGCCTCCTCTTCATGGAGGGTGTCAGTTTGCTTCATGTATGGATTGGAGGGGTTTAAAGTGGCTAATGATGCAGCTGTGGTCTGGCTTCTGGTTTGTGGTCGTGCCTCGTCATCGGTGTGGCTTTGAGTTTGTTTTTTGCGTGGATGTGTGGTGGTGACATCCTGTGTGGTTTTTGTGAGTGTGGGTCTGGTATCATTTTTTGTGTTAGGGAATCGTTTGTCAATAAGGGCGGGTTTCCAAATGGCTGGTAGGCGGGAGGTATCATCTCGCTTGTTCATGCTGTGTGGGCGTTTTTCTATCTCAATGGCTTCTCTGATTATTCTGTTATTAAAATGTTCACTTTTGGCAATGGTTCTGGTATTTTTAAAGTCAATTTCATGTCCTGTGGCTTTGAGGTGTTGGACCAGGGAAGATGTTGGTTCCTCTTTTTTGACTGAGTTCTTATGTTCTTCAATGCGTGCACTTCTTCTTCTGTTGGTTTGTCCGATGTATGTGGTGGGACAAGTGGTGCATGGGATTTCGTATACTCCTTGATTTTCTAATTCAATTTTATCTTTGGGGTTTCTAAGGATGGTGGATATTTTTCTGTTTGTGCAGAATGCTGTTTTGATGTTGTGTTTATGGAGGATCTTACTGATTCTGTCTGTGGTGCCTTTTATGTATGGGAGGAGGGCTTTGCCGTTTTCTTGTTCTTTGTCTTGGATTTTAGTGGGGGTTTCTTTTTGGATTAGGTTTGTGATTTTATTTCTATGGAATCCATTGGATGTTAGTACATTGGTGAGAGTGTGTAGTTCGGTTTTTAGGTGTTGTTCGTCAGCTAAGCGTTTTGTTCTGGAGATGAGTGTCTTGGCTACAGAGTTGATCTGTGCTGGGTGGTGGTGTGAGAGAGCGTGCAGATAGCGGTTTGTGTGTGTTTTCTTCTAGTAGATGGTGTGTCCTAGGGAGCCATTGGATTTCTTGTAGACTAAGACATCCAGGAAGGGAAGTTGGTTGTTAGCTTCTGTTTCCATGGTGAACTGTATTTTGGGGTGTAGGCTGTTGAGGTGTGTGAGAAAGTTGTCCAGTTTTTCTTTCCCATGTGGCCAGATTATGAAGGTGTCGTCTACGTATCTGAGCCAGAGTTTGGGTTTGTGATCCGATTTTTCTAGAGCTTGGGTTTCAAAGTGTTCCATGTAGAGGTTGGCAATGACAGGTGAGAGGGGTGATCCCATGGGTGCTCCTTCTGTTTGTTTGTATTTTTGTCCATTATAGATGAAGTATGTGTTGGATAGGCAGTGGTTGGTCAGATCTAAGATGTGTTTGGGGGGGTTATATTTGTTTTGAATACCTGTCAAGGCTTCTTTGATAGGCACTTGGGTGAAGAGGGATATGACATCAAAGCTCAGTAGTAGGTCGCTGGGCTGTAAGTTTTGTTTCTTTATGATCTCTATAAACTGGAATGAGTTTTTTACGTGTGAGGTGATGGATTCTGCATAGGGCTGTAGTTGTTTGGCGAGAAATTTGGCTAGGTTTTGTAGAGGTGAGCCTATGGAGCTGACTATAGGTCTGAGTGGGGTTCCTTCTTTGTGTATCTTGGGGAGACCATAGAGTTTGGGGCATCTGGATGATTTCTCTCTGGGAATGATTCTTTGCTGGATCTCTTTGCTAATGGGGGAGGCTTTTATTTTGGATCTGGTGGTTTTTTCCAGGTAGGTGGTGGGATCTGTATTTAGGGGTTTGTATGTGGAGTCTTGGAGTAGGTTGGTTAATTTGGTTTGGTAGTCAGATGTGTTCATAACCACCGTGGCGTTGCCCTTGTCTGCTGGTAGGATTATTATGCTTATTATTATCCACCAGCATAATAAGTGCACGCATTGAAGAACATAAGAACTCAGTCAAAAAAGAGGAACCAACATCTTCCCTGGTCCAACACCTCAAAGCCACAGGACATGAAATTGACTTTAAAAATACCAGAACCATTGCCAAAAGTGAACATTTTAATAACAGAATAATCAGAGAAGCCATTGAGATAGAAAAACGCCCACACAGCATGAACAAGCGAGATGATACCTCCCGCCTACCAGCCATTTGGAAACCCGCCCTTATTGACAAATGATTCCCTAACACAAAAAATGATACCAGACCCACACTCACAAAAACCACACAGGATGTCACCACCACACATCCACGCAAAAAACAAACTCAAAGCCACACCGATGATGAGGCACGACCACAAACCAGAAGCCAGACCACAGCTGCATCATTAGCCACTTTAAACCCCTCCAATCCATACATGAAGCAAACTGACACCCTCCATGAAGAGGAGGCATGACCACGAACGCGAAGCCAAAAAATAGCAAGGCAGCCCAAAATCTTAAACCCCTCTGCAACTCAGACTAACCTGAGCACAACCAAACAGAACACTCCCCCAGCCAATCAAAGCACAGCCAACCCCCCAGCCAATCAGAGCACAGCCAACCCCCCAGCCAATCAGAGCACAGCCAAGCCCCTAACCAATCAGAACACACCTCCACCCAATCAGAACACAGCCAAGCTCCCACCCAATCAGTTCATACCTCCACCGGCAGTTAAAAGGAAGAAACAGCTAAGACCACACATTGCTGCTCGAAGCACGAAGCTGAAAACACCAGCCTGAAGATGACGAATGGGACTTCGTCGAAACGTCGCCAGGACACTTCCAATTTTACGCGGGAGAAAACCCGAACAACCAAAGACCTACATATATATATATATATATTTTAGGTTGCTAACAAAGAATAAAGAGAGAATGGTATAGCTATTTCGAGTTCCTTTAACTCTCTTCAGCCAAACTTACTCTTTTGAGATTCGAACCTGGGCTATCTGCATGTTAGGCAGTTGTTATAACCTCTAAGCCACAGGTTCTCCTCACTTTGTCAGCTGTATCAGGAGAGAGACAGGGGGAGGAGATTTTTACCTTGAATGAACACCCTGTCAGCCCAAATATGGGAGAAAGAAATCTTCTTTCTTTTCTTTTCTTTTGCCTGTATCAGCTCAATCTAGAGCCATCCACAAGCAGCAGTCGCCAACTGCGACATCATTTTACATTTTTTAGGTTGCTAACAAAGAATAAAGAGAGAATGGTATAGCTATTTCGAGTTCCTTTAACTCTCTTCAGCCAAACTTACTCTTTTGAGATTCGAACCTGGGCTATCTGCATGTTAGGCAGTTGTTATAACCTCTAAGCCACAGGTTCTCCTCACTTTGTCAGCTGTATCAGGAGAGAGACAGGGGGAGGAGATTTTTACCTTGAATGAACACCCTGTCAGCCCAAATATGGGAGAAAGAAATCTTCTTTCTTTTCTTTTCTTTTGCCTGTATCAGCTCAATCTAGAGCCATCCACAAGTAGCAGATTGAGCTGATACAGGCAAAAGAAAAGAAAAGAAAGAAGATATATATATATCTTTTTTATTTCTAATCATATATATATGATTAGAAATAAAAACAAAAATGGGACTCTTGGGAGTATTCATATTGTCAAAATAATGATCACCAAGAGAATATCTATCCAAAAATAGAATTTAATCCACCAAGCTTTCGTCAAATACATTTGACATCGTCAGGGTTAAAAGGCAAACACTGGGAGAAGTCTTATATACAGTTGTTTAATGCCTGTTTCCGGCTCCTGGAGCGTGTTATCGGCCCCATCTGATCGAATTGAGTCCCAAGCACACACCCCACATCAGCACCTATCCTCTTTCCATTGCTAATTTGCATTCTGTCATATGTTACTCCGTTAGCTGTTTCCGGGTTGGTCAGGTTGGGGATCAGAATCTTTTCTCCTCCCCTGCTCATAATTCCCCCACCATCCCACACACGGCTTCCCTTAGGGAGCGGGGGTGGGCAATTATTTAAATCGCTTCCAATATCCCTGCAAGCCCCAAGACCACTTTGATCTTGTTTATCTATCCCTCGGGGTTGTAACGCAGGCTCATAGTCACAGCCCATGCTATTCCTCCTCCCATCCTCCTTCCTGTGAGTCCTCCTGAATGATCTACTGTTCGTTTTCACGCTCTCTCCCTCACGCATACTCAGGATGTTTTCTGCCATCGTCCCATTGTCAGCGCCTTGTTGTTCCGTCCGTTGTCGGTAAGCACCATTCCCACTCATCCCCAATTCTCCATTCTCACTCCGTACGGGGCTCTTCCCCTTTAATTGCAGTCGCTGTTTCACTGCACAGCTTTGTGTTGAGAATGTCAGAGGGGGGTGCCTTCCTCTGCTCGACCGCGACCGGGTTATCATAATGTTCCTGGTAGTGTCCTCAGGGGGGGATTCATCCTCATTCTCATCGTCCTCGTTAGACTTTATTATATTCCATTTTCCCTCTGGTTCCTCAAACCCCACTCCATTTCCATTCCATCCCAAAAAGAGTCTGCTCCGGGCGGGTCGTGACAAACCTAGCCGCGGTTGTCCGCTGAAGTTAGTCTGTTGTCGGTTAGCTGGTAATCGCATGTCCGGGAGGGAGGAGCTGTCAATTGAGGCTCCATCGATGTAATTACGCAGGGAGGGAGGCCGGGCGGTATTTTTTTGATTACAAGTTTTTTGATTGGGTCCCCTCCACACGTTAGTATGGTTGCTGGCACTCCACATTTTCAGAGCTTGATGCGCTGCGCACAAGTCCACATGCCGATTGATGGACTCCGTTCCTGAAAACCATGCCTCTTTCAGTAGGCGACCTCCTTTTGTCGTGTCATTGGCCAAGATTTGGGCATTCTCAAAATCAAAGCAATGTCGTATTCTGCTACATGGGCCCAAATCTGCGAATGTTGTTCAACATTAGCTGTTTCTTCCTTTTAACTGCCAGTGGGGGTATGAACTGATTGGGTGGGAGCTTGGCTGTGTTCGGATTGGGTGGAGGTGTGTTCTGATTGGTTAGGGGCTTGGCTGTGCTCTGGTTGGCTGGGGGAGTGTTCTGTTTGGGTGGGGGCTTTGTTGTGCTCCAATCCATACATGAAGCAAACTGACACCCACCTTGAAGATGAGGAACGACCACGAAAACGAAGCCAAAAAATAGCAAGGCAGCCCACCATCTTAAACCTCCCTGCAACTCAGACTAACCTGAGCACAACAAAGCCCCCACCCAAACAGAACACTCCCCCAGCCAATCAGAGCACAGCCAACCCCCCAGCCAATCAGAGCACAGCCAACCCCCCAGCCAATCAGAGCACAGCCAAGCCCCTAACCAATAAGAACATACCTCCACCCAATCAGAACACAGCCAAGCTCCCACCCAATCAGTTCATACCCCCACTGGCAGTTAAAAGGAAGAAACAGCTAAGACCACACATTGCTCCTCGAAGCATGAAGCTGAAAACACCAGCCTGAAGATGACGAATGGGACTTCGTCGAAACGTCGCCAAGACACTTCCAATTTTACGCGGGAGAAAACCCGAATAACCAAAGACCTACATATATATATATGTATATATTTGGACCAAAATACTCAATAGGTCTTATTTTCGGGGGATCTCTTATTTTGCAGCTGGCCACCTGCTCTCTCCCACCATCTGCTTGCCCACAGCCACAACGACTTACAGGGCTTTCCAGGGCAGAAACATGTTTTGCCCAAACGGAGAAATGACAGAGACTGGAAGCTTCGTCTACTTGCAAATGGGACACTTCGAAACGGAGTAATTAGCTCCATTTCAAAGTGCCCCATTTGCAAGCAAATGAAGCTTCCAGTCTCCCTCTGGGTGAAAAGTGCGTGGTGGAGCCAGGCAGAGGCACAGGCATGGGCAGGGGAGGCAGGCGATCTGGATGTGCTGTGCGGCCGCCTGGCTTATGTGAGGCTTGCGCGGCAGCACCAGCAGCAGGTGGAGGCAGAGGCATGGGGGGAAGGCAGGTGATCCCAACACACCGCCCACTCCACCCCACCATCTCTTGGCTTGCCCGCGGCCATGATGGGATCACCTGCCTTCTGCCCCCATTCCTCTGCCTCCACCTGCTGCCGGTGCCACCACGCAAGCCTCCCACGAGCCTCCCGTGAGCCAGGCAGCTGCATAGCACATCTGGATTGCCTGCCTCTCCCCCACCTCTGCCTCTGCACTCAGACTTACCTGCACTGCACCAAGGGGCCAGCGGGCTGTGGCTGCTACTGGACACGGTCGGCCCTTGTGCACTCACCGCCACTTGTGCTGGCCACGTCCATCCCCCCGGGCTTATTTTTGGGGTAGGGCTTATATTAGTCTCACCCCAAAAATCAGGCTAGGGCTTATTTTCGGGGTGGGTCTTATTTTCGGGAAAACATGTTATCTCGTCAAGCACTGGGAGCACAGAGAATAACATTGTATGTGAAAGTTGCATATAGGCACTGTGCACTCTTTCTCACAGTCTGAGCTAAGTTTACAAGGTTGGAGATTCTTGGTGTAGATAGCAGGTATGAGCTATGGTGAATCTTGTTATATGTTATGAATATATTACAAATGATATATGTTGTATATTAGAATAAGTCATGAGTATACTGGGCCTGTAGCACAACCATATTTATTCTTTTCATGAACTGACTGGGAAACTCACATTGCTGGAATGTGTGTTTTTCTAATGATAACAGAAAGTCCTAAATGTGCATATGACTGATTTATCACTGATGATAACCAGTGGAACATTAGTGGGTACAAGGAATGCAGTGGATTGCATTTTTCATGCGGTCATGGAATAGTGAGTAAATATGTGAAGTTCCTGATGTGACCAGGGCAAGGTGTACCGTACACATGAATTTGGAGTAAACAAGTTGGGTATAAAAATAAGACTGGAATGAACCCAGACCCCCAAAGTGCAAGATGACTTTTGTTGGAGCAGGGGACGCCCTGAGTCTGCTTCCCAGCCCACTCTAACACAGCCTGATCGCCTGTGTTGAGAGTGTATGTGACCATTGTGTGAATGTGTAGCCTAGTTGGACAACAATACTTACAGCCAGTGCTTTTTTTCTAAAAAAAAAAAAAGGTGCCGGAACTCACACATGTCATACAACCCGCCTTGCCTACCCTACAAGGTTCCATCCCAAAAAGGTGCCGGAACTCCGTTCTGGGCGTTCTATGAGAAAAAAAGCCCTGCTTACAGCAACTTGAGTAGCCTTGTTGGGCATAGCTTATTGTAGTAAGCTAACTTTGAAATTAAACAAGTTATATAACTTTGAAATTAAACAAGTTATATACAGTAATATACAGTATATATATAGCGAACAGGCCATGATAGATACCCCAGACTAACACCAATCACATCTGCCAACCCGCATTGGACCAGCGTGGCAGATTATGGTCTATTACTCCCACATGCCAATACAACCACAAAAACAGCCCTCATTCCCTGGAGGTCCTACAGCAACTACCCACAGTAGCAGGAAGGCCTGCCTGAAGGCAGAGGGTGCTAAGAATCACCGGGTTAAATCAGGCTGCCTTTGGACTTTGGACATAGGAACAGTCAACATTTGAACAATGAAAACTGACACTCAAGAAGAACTGCTGATTGAACTCAACAACATGCATTGGGATATGTGACTATAGAATGGTATGAGCTAAAGTGAAGATAGACTGTCAAAAAGAACATATGAAAATGATAAAGACGTTATGAAAAACAAAAATAAAGAGTGATAAGCTGTTAGAGGAGAACAGTGATTTTGAGATTAATCTTTGCTCTATTACAAGATTTGGAAGAGATGAACATTATGGACCAAAAGGAACAAATAGTCAAAAA
The DNA here is from genome assembly GCA_039797435.1 of Crotalus adamanteus. NCBI lineage: Eukaryota > Metazoa > Chordata > Lepidosauria > Squamata > Viperidae > Crotalus > Crotalus adamanteus. Next base: position 56,305,367 of record CM077935.1, on the reverse strand, counting down.
CATCCTTGAATCTGCCACATCTATAGCACCACCGGAAAAACACTTGGTACAGTTAAAAATCTCTGATGAAAAAATGACAGAAAATGAAGAATACCAGAAGTTTCACTAATAAACTGGAGTACACTGAACTTTGTAAGACCATAAGAAAATGTATCCAAGAAGAAACTCGACAGTTTAATGTGAAGCGTGTGAAAAAGGCAATTGAAGAAAACAAAGGGATTAATAGAGCAAAATGCAAGCTTATAAATACAAGAAAGAAGTTTTTTGCATTAAAACATGAAGATGGCTCTGTGTGTAGAACAAGACAGGAAATGTTAGAAATAATTGGACAATTTTATTCAGAGCTATACAAAGATCAAGTTCACTCAAAAGTAACAACACCCATGAAAGAGGACATCCCAGATATCCTAGTGGAGGAAGTATCAAGTGCCATAAAAATCACTGAAAAATGGCAAAGCTTCAAGGAAATGACTGGGTTATGGTTGAAATGTTGAAAGCTGGCGGTCACAGTTTACATAAGATACTAGCAAGACTATACTCGAGATGCCTCAGAGAAGAAAAAATACCTGATGCATGGAAAAATGCTGAAGTGATTATTATACACAAGAAAGGGGCCCAAGATGATTTAAAGAACTATCGCCCAATAAGTCTTCTTTCGGTCATCTATAAGGTCTTCACCAAGATAATAGCAAAAAGAATATTGAGAACATTAAATGATGCACAGCTAAAGGAGCAGGCAGGGTTCAGAAGCAGCAATAATTAATGCATTGCCCAACCAAGGCATAGACACTGCTTACATAAACTTACTACAATCAATATATGAAAAAACAATGGCAGAAATTTGCCTTAATGATCTTAAAGTGGAAAACAAGATAGTAATAGTAGTAAAGTTGGAGGGGACCTTGGAGGTCATCTAGTCCAACCCCCTGCTCAGGCAGGAAACCCTACACCATTTCGGACAAATGGCTGTCCAGTCTCTTCTTAAAAACTTCCAGTGTTGGAGCATTTACTGCTTCTGGAGGCAGGCTGTTCCACTGATTAATTGTTCTCACTGTCAGGAAGTTTCTCCTTAGTTCTAGGTTGCTTCTCTCCTTGATTAGTTTCCACCCGTTGCTTCTTGTCCTGCCTTCAGGTGCTTTGGAAAATAGCTTAATTCCCTCTTCTTTATGGCAGCCCCTGAGATATTGGAATACTGCTATCATGTCCCCCCTTGTCCTTCTCTTCGTTAAACTAGATATACCCAATTCTAGCAACCATTCCTTATATGTTTTAGCCTCCAGTCCCCTAATCATTTTTGTTGCTCTTCTCTGTACTCTTTCTAGAGTCTCAACATCTTTTTTACATCGAACAGATTACATCGAACAGAACAGAGCCCTGGGGCACCCCACTACACACTTCCCTCCATATAGATGCAGTTCCATTGAGGACCACTTGCTGAGTACAGCCGGTCAGCCAGCTACGGATCCATCTGGTGGTGATTCTGTCTACCCCACATTTTTCTATCTTATCAAGTAGTAGGTTGTGATCTACTTTATCAAATGCCTTACTGAAGTCCAAGTAAATTATGTCCACAGCATTCCTCTGATCCACTAATTTTGTCACTTGTTCAAAGAATGCAATAAGATTTGTCTGGCATGATCTATTTTTGACAAACCCATGTTGGCTTTTAGTAATGACTTTGTTTGCCTCTAGGTGTTCGTTGATTCGTTGTTTGATTATCTTTTCCAGGATCTTCCCAGGTATTGAGGTCAGGCTGATAGGTCTGTAATTTCCTGGATCCATTTTTTTTCCTTTTTTGAGGATGGGAACTACATCAGCTCTTTTCCAGTCCTCTGGTAGTTCCCCTGTGTTCCAGGATCTTTGAAAAATATAGTTCAGTGGCTCCGATATCACATCTGCCAGTTCCTTGAGAACTCTGGGGTGTAATCCATCTGGTCCTGGTGATTTGAACTCATCTAGGCTGGACAGGTGCTCACTTAACATTTTCTTGCCTATCTTAACTTGTGTTTCTATTTTGTTTTTTATGGCACTATTTTTGATAGGTTGGTCTGTTTTTTCCCTTTGTGTAAAGACAGATGCAAAAAACGAGTTAAATAGTTCTGCTTTCTCCCTGTTGCTTGTCACCTTCTTGCCACTTCCACCCACTAATGGACCAATCATTTCCTTCACTTTTTTCTTGTTTTTTACATGTTGAAAGAAGCTTTTTTTGTTATTTTTGACTTTGGTCGCAAGCCTTAGTTCATTTTGAGCCTTGGCTTTCTTCACTTCATCTTTGCAGGCTCGGGCTATTTGCTGATATTCTGACTTAGTTATGTTCCCCTCTTTCCACTTTCTATACTTGTCCTTTTTATCTTTCAATTTGTCAGAGAGTTCTTTATGCAACCATGCTGGTTTCTTTTGAGAGCTGTTGTTTTTCCTCTTTGTTGGTATTGTGCTAGACTGTGCTTTTATTATCTCATTTTTCAAAATTTCCCAAGCTTCTTGAGTTGTTTTCCCCTTGAGGATTCTCATCCATGGAATTCTTCCCAAGCCCTCTCTAAGTTTATTGAAATTAGCTCTCTTGAAGTCCAAGACTCTAGTTTGACTGTGTTCTATTGCTTGTGCTTCTATAATGTTGAATTCTAATATTGCATGATCACTTCCTCCCAGGGTTCCTATGGCTTCAACACCTTCTATCATTTCATCTCTGTTAGTGAGAATTAGATCCAAAATGGCTAATCCCCTAGTTCCCTTCTCTACTTTTTGGGAGACAAAGTTGTCTGCTAGGTTTGCCAGGAACCTGTTTGATCTTCCACTTGGTGCGGAGTTTGTCTCCCAGTTGATGTCAGGGTAGTTAAAGTCCCCCATTACTATTGTAATGTGCTTCCTACATACCTTAGTTAGCTGACTAGCAAAAAGTTCATCTATTTCCTCTGTTTGGTTGGGTGGTCTGTAGTATACACCTATGGCAATGTCATTCCCCCCCCCCTTTTATATTGACCCAAATGCATTCAAGACAGTTTTTATCATTGTTGTGCTCTATTTCTGTGGAGATGTAGTGATTTCTTATATAGAGAGCAACTCCACCTCCTCTTTTATTTGGTCTGTTTCTTTTAAATAATTTAAATCCCTCTAGCTGTGTGTTCCATGTGTGGGTTTCATCCCACCATGTTTCCGTAATGGCAACAATATCGTATCTGCCCTCATTAACCTGAATTTCTAGTTCACCCTGTTTGCTGTTCATACTCTGTGCATTGGTGTATAAACATTTGAGTCCTTTGTGAGTGGCCCTGTGTTTCCTTTCTACATAACCTGTGTGGTGCCTGAGTTCCCCTATTGTCTTACCACCTATTTGGTTAGTGCACTTTATGTGGCACTCGCTATTAGAGGCTTCATTTTGCTTGATAGCAAGGTTGGTATTCTTGTCCACACACACATCTATGCTACATGCACTAATAGCCCTATAATTTTTAAATTGCCGGGGACAGGGTTGTTTCGTATCATTTTACTCCCTGTCCCCGCTGTTTAGTTTAAATTTCCCTCCAGAAAATCTGTGAATTTATAGCCGAGTAACTCAGTCCCTTTTTTTGATGGATGCAAACCATCTCTTTTGTACATCTTTTGATTGGACCAGCTACTGACATCATGACTAATATATCCAAACCCTTCCCCTTTACACCACTCCTTTAGCCACATATTGAATTGCGCTATGCGCTGGCCTTTTCCGTTTTGCTCCTTATACCCTGGTAAAACCTCTGAGAAAGTAAGCCTACAGCCTATTCTGCTAAGTTCCTTCCCCAAGCTCTGGAAATCATTCTGCACAGAGAGTACATCTTTTTGGGACAGATCGTTAGTGCCAAGATGTACAATAGCCTCCACATCACAGTCCTTGCTGCCATTCTTGATTATTTTAGAAATACGCTTCTTGTCCCTACTGGCAGTAGCACCTGGAAGACACCTGACCTCTTTCGAAGCCTCTGTGTCCTTTCCTAAATTTACATCCCTTATAATTGAATCACCTACCAGAAGGTAGCTTCTCTTTTTGGGTGCCTTTCTATTCTTGCATGACTGATGTGCAATACCTGATTCACACTTCTCCCTGTCGAAATCTAGTTCTTCATCTCAGACCACAATCCCCTGCTTATTTGAGTTATCTTCACAAATACCTTTACCTGTCTCCTTAATGTCCCTATTAAGGTCAGCAAGGGCACTGTAACTGTTGTGCAGGGACATAGCGAAAGCTTGGTGTTTATGGTTCACAGCTCTCACCCTGCCAGAACCCACGGTTGTCCACACTGCCCTTCTCCTGCAGGATCTTTGTGGTAAAGGGGGCTGATAGCACGGAGGCTTACTAGAGTAGAGGGGTTGAACTGGACACCTAATTTCTGCCCGAAGAGCACGGATTACAGACCCAGATAGAAGATAGAAGATAGAACAAGGTGTATGACAAGGTGATACAATATCACCTATCCTTTTCTCAGCCTGCCTTGAAGAAGTATTTTGCAAACTAGACTGGACAAAAGATGGAATAAAAATCAGTGGTGCCTATTTAAATCACTTAACATTTGCAGATGATGTTGTTCTCTTCTCACAAGACCCAGAAGAGCTAAAAAGACACATACAAGAGCTGCACAAAGCAGGAGAACCATTTGGTTTAAAAATAAACCTGAAAAGGAAACAGGTTATGTTTAATACATTCACCAAAGAAAGAAAAAAATTCTATATCTGGAGAAGAACTAGATGTAGTAGACCACTACATATACATTGGCCAACAGATCTCAATGGAAGGTGATACAATAAAGGAAATTGAACAGCATGTTAAATGTGGTTGGCAGGCATTCGGCAAGCTAAGCGTAATTTTCAAGAACAATCTCCCCTTATGTCTGAAGAGAAAAGTTTTCAATCAATGTGTGCTACCTGCTCTAACATATGCCGGTGAAACATGGACACTAACCTCACAATCAATACAAAAGCTACGAGTGGCACAAAGAGCCATGGAAAGATACATGCTCGGCATTACAAGAAAAGAGAGAAAGACCTGCACATGGATTAGAGAACAAACAAAAGTATACGATATCATCAAGAGAGTAAAAGAATTGAAATGGAAATGGGCTGGTCATATAGCAAGAAGAACTGATGGCAGGCGGACCAAGGCAGTCATAGAGTGGATCCCACTTGATAAAAAGTGTCCATGAAAGAGACCTAAAACATGATGGATCAACGACATCAGCAAGTATTGCGGGCCCAAGTATTGAGGAAACTAAGAACATGACGGCAATATCGCAGGACGAAATTAATAATAAGAATGAGGAGTTAGAAGAAAAGAGTATGCAATATAGACAAGCCTTATAACATGTACTTGAGAAAACTGAAATAGTTAGAGAAACAAAAAACCGTGGAAGATCAAACGAGACAATTACAGGATATGAAAACTAAAACACAAAGTTTGGCACAGCTGATGAGTAAAATCACAGCTGTTAGTAAAAATAAACAAGAAAGGGTCTTGTGTATGAATCACGTAGAATAGAATAGAATAGAATAGAATAGAATAGAATAGAATAGAATAGAATAGAATAGAATAGAATAGAATAGAATAGAATAGAATAGAATAGAATAGGAAGGGACCTTGGAGGCCTTCTAGTCCAGCCCCCTGCTCAAGCAGGAGAACCTATACCATCTCAAACAAGTGACTGTCTAGCCTCTTTTAAAAAATCTCCAGTGATGGAGCGCTCACAATTTCTGGGGGCAAGCTGTTCCACTGGTTAATTGTCCTCACTGTCAGGAAGTTTCTCCTTAATTCCAGGTTGCTTCTCTCTTTGATCAGTTTCCAACCATTGTTTCTTGTCCTGCCCTCTGGTGCTTTGGTGAATAACGTGACCCACTTGTCATGGTTCCGATAGATGAAACCAGTTAAAAGAACTTCAAGGCAAGATTTCTTCCTTAAAGAACATTTTATTAGGAAACAAAGTATCGGCACTTACATAGTTGAACCCAAGAATGAGATTCCCTCCTCCCAGAAACAAAGTAATAAATTGCAATTCCCACCCCACAAGAGCTGTCATAAATCACATTCCCCAATTAGCACAAAACGGGGGCTTTTCTCTCCAGCCTCTCAGCCCACCAAAAGCTTATTAGAACATGTCCTTGAGTTCCTACACTTCTACATTGTTATGTCTAGCTAAACCTTCAGGCATTTACCCCATTCCTCCCTTCTACATCTGAACTCTAAAAGAATAGAAAGGCATGTTAAAAGCAAAAGTAAAAATGGCTGCTGGTTCTCAGTTGTCAGAGTGACGACATCCATTGTCATAGCATTGACACCCCTCTTCTTTGCGGCAGCCTCTCAAATACTGGAATACTACTATCATGTCTCCCCTCTTTCTTCTTTTCTTTAGTCTAGCCAAACCCAAGTCCTGCAGCCGTTCTTTGTATGTTTTAGTCTCCAGGCCTTTGATCATCTTAGTTGCTGTTCTCTGAATTTTTTCCAAACTCTCAACATCTTTTTTCTGATATGGTGACCAAAATTGGCTGCAGTATTCCAGGTGTGGTCTTACTAGGGTTTTATAAAGCGGTACTAATACCTCACGTGATCTTGATTCTATGCCTCTGTTTATACAACCCAGGATTGTATTAGCTTTTTTGGTTGCTGCTGCACACTGCTGGCTCATAGCCAAGTGATCGTCCACTAGGACTCCAAGGTCCCTCTCACAGTTACTGTTTTTAAGCCAGGTTTCGCCCAATCTGTACTTGTATCTTTGATTTTTCCTACCTAAATGTAAACCTTTGCTTTTCTCCACATTGAAACTCATTTTGTTGGATAGGGTTATGTCCTGGGCCTGTGATTGACAGAGCAGGTGCAGAAAGCTGCAGTGAGACCCGGGCAGACCATGTGGCCTGCCCGGGCGAGACAGGCTGTCTCCAGCCTATTGAGCATGCACAGAGCAGGAAAATACGTTGCATTTATTGGCTGATGCTGTTCCCTGCAGAAGGTATAAAAGGGAGCGGAGCCATTTTGTATTGTTCTGTTAAAGCCGAAATAAAGAAGCATCTGTTGTTACTCCTGCCTCATTTCAATGCCTTATCAACGCAAAGAACAGAACATTGGCGACGAAGGTGGGATCATGCTGCAAAAGAAAAAAAGAATAATAGGCTGACTCACCACGGAAGGCCCGAAGTGCTTGGAAGTTCGGCGTTCCAACTTGTGTGACTCTGCCTGCCAGTACAAAGATGCTGGAGGAGAGCTCGTCAAGATTCATCCTGGAACCCCTTCGCAAGCCTGAGCAGCACAAGGCGTTGGAAGAGGCCACCAAGAATCAATAATGGCAAAGATTAGATGTCTGTTTGAATTTGACGGAACGCATCCTGAACGTTGGAGCTCCTACGTTGCCAGGGTGGAGAACTACTTTAGAGTTAACCAAGTTCGGGAGGACGGGCTCAAAGCTGCAACGTTACTGTGCATTTGTGGGCAAGAGACTTTTGACATCGCTGAAAACTTGGTTGCTCCAGCACCTTTGGAATCTATCGCTTATGCAGAGCTGAAGAAAATGTTATAGGAACATTTTGAACCGAAGCTATCAGTGATAGCATGGTGTCATGCATTTGAACAGCAGGACCAACGCCCAGGAGAGTCTGCTGCAAACTTTATTGCTGCTCTGAGTCAAGCTGCAAGGCCCTGTGAGTTTAAAGACTTGGAAGAATGGCTATGAGATTGGCTAGTTTGTGGTCTGAGGAGCCAAGAACTGCAGGAAAAGATTTTTGCAAAAGAAGCCGTTTCCTTCCAAGACGCACGAAGGGAGATCACGGCCGAAGAAGCAGCAGGAGGAGCTGTTAAGGCCTTGCAGCTTTCCAAGAACTCTTTGTGTTCGGGCTCAGTCCATCAAGAGATTACTAGAGAGGTATCCGAACTAGAATCCGAAAATGAGGTCGATCGTCTGCAGCAGCCATTGGAAAGAAGGCCCCAAGAGCAAGCTGACGAAGGGTCTGACAAGGCAGTTCCATTCCCTCGGTTTTTCAGATGTGGAGGCCGCCACAAACGTACCAACTGCCATTTTCGCTCTGCTACTTGCCAGGCATGTGGCCAGCAAGGCCACATAGCTACCGTCTGTTTGGGTCGCAAGAAAGACCATCCATTGGAAAATTGCCTCAGAAAGGTATCAGGGTCCCCAGCCAGAATAGGGTGGGTTTTTGCACGTCCAGAAGAAGTGTATTGAGAACAGGGGCCCACCGGCCATTGAAGAAGAAGTTGTGTATTGATGTCAAATTGCAGGGGGTCCCCTTAACAATGGAGCTGGACACGGGATCAGCTCTGTCAATCATTTCCCAGAACACCCTCAAGCAGATCTGCTGTAGAAGTGGCCAGAGAGTTAAACTCAGGCCGTCGAATCTTATTTTGACAGACTTTCAGAATTCCCGAGTCAGTGTGAAAGGGGAGGCCACGCTCAGAGTGCAGCATAGGAACTTTGAAGGGTTTTTGGACATTGTCGTGGTTGAGGGTGACCGCACGAGTCTAATTGGACTTGATTGGTTTGAGGCGCTTGGAATTCAGGTGACTGGGCTACACAGTTGCAAACAGCAAGTCTTGTGGAAGTTTGCAAGGAGTTTGCTGATGTGTTCAGCCCAGAACTAGGGTCATACAAAGGGCCTCCAATTGCCTTATGGTTAGACCCCTCCATTGCACCGATTAGGATTAAGCCTCGTCGGGTGCCCCTTGCACTTAAGCAAAAGATTAATGCTGAGCTGGATAAACTGCTACAGCAAGGCATTTTGGAACCTGTGGATAGCAGTCCATGGGAAACACCCATAGTCATGCCACTCAAGACCAACGGGGAAGTCCGCATTTGTGCTGACTATAAATGCACGCTAAACAAAGCGTTACAGCAGCACTCTTATCCGGTGCCTGTGGTGAGCCACATTTTGGCCTTACTTAAAGGAGGCCAAGTTTTCGGCAAACTAGATTTGGCCCAGGCCCATCAACAGCTACTGGTTGATGATGCAATGGCAGAGGCCAAAACGACTGTAACGCAACGGGGAGCTTTGAAAGTCAGAAGACTGCAGTTCGGAGTTAATGTAGCCCCTGGCATTTTCCAAAGCGTGATGGAGCGAACACTCCGTAACATTCCAGGAGTTTGCCCATATTTTGATGATGTCCTCATCGCAGGGGAATCAAATGAAAACCTGTCTGAAAGGCTCCGGTCCGTTTTGCTGTGTTTCCGCGAAGCGGGGCTGAAGCTCAAACAGGAAAAATGCAAAATTGGAGTAACTTCCACTGAATTCCTGGGGTTTCGCATAGATGCTGAAGGCATCCATCCTGCTGAGTCCAAGCTCAAAGAGATTCAGCAGGCCCCAAGTCCCAAGTCAAAGAGTGAGCTTCAAGCCTTCCTTGGACTTCTAAACTTTTACCTTCCTTCCTTCCACACAAGGCTGCAGTGGCAGAGCCGTTACACCGGCTCTTGGATAAACAGGCTCCCTGGAAGTGGATGGAAGTCCACGAAAGGAGTTTTGCTGAGGTCAAAGCATTGTTGTCTTCAAATGCTGTTCTAGCTCATTTCAATGAGCAGCTGCCAGTTTGTATAGCTTGCGATGCATCCCCTTATGGAATTGGGGCTGTCTTAAGCCACCTCAGGGCTGATGGGACACAAGTTCCTGTAGCCTACTATTCAAGGACTCTGTCTTCTGCTGAGCGTAATTACGCACAGATAGACAGAGAAGCCTTGGCAATTGTGGCTGGCATAAAAAAGTTTCATGACTTTTTGTATGGTCGCCATTTCACAGTCTTTACAGACCACAAGCCACTTCTGGGGTTGTTCACAATGAACAAACAAACCCCACACATAATTTCTCCTAGAATGTTGAGGTGGTCAATCTTCCTTTCTGCTTATGACTATTCCCTGGTTCCCAAACCAGGTAAAGAAATGGGCCATGCAGATGGCCTTAGTATGTTGCCTCTACAGCTCTTAGAATCAGATCCTGCTCCGGCCAACCACATCCTGGCTCTCCAGGATTTGCCTGAGTCTCCCCTCAATGCAGGGGATGTGGCTGCAGAAACAGCCACTGATAACACGCTAACACACGTGTTGAACTGGGTGTTGTCAGGATGGCCTGACACGTGTCCTGGCACCAATTTCCAGAGTTTCTGGAAAAGGAAGCATGAGCTATCCACCTTTAAGGGTTGCGTCCTGTGGGGTAGCAGGGTAGTGATCCCAACCTCATTGAGGACTAGAGTCTTGCAGTCTCTGCATGAGGGACACCCGGGTATAGTCCGGATGAAGGCGCTTGCACGCAGCTATCTCTGGTGGCCTGGGCTTGATAAAGAGATTGAGACCCAGGTCCAGGGGTGCCACATTTGCCAACAGTCCAGGCCTGAAATGCCACAGGCTCCCATGCATAGATGGGAAGCCACACATGCTCCTTGGTCAAGGGTTCATATCGACCGCGCTGGCCCCTTTCAGGGGCAATTCTTCCTCATTGTTGTGGACAGTCACTCCAAATGGCTAGAGGTCATTCCAATGTCCTCCACAACGACTGCCAGGACCATCCAGGTGTTGAGGGGGATCTTGTCAGGAATCTGTTTGATCTTCCACTTGGTGCAGAGTTTGTCTCCCAGTTGATGTCAGGGTAATTAAAGTCCCCCATTACTATTGGGATGTGCTTCCTACATACCTTAATTAACTGACTAGTAAAAAGTTCATCTATTACCTCTATAGATGACCAGACATTACTAACTTCTGACGAAAAGTTAATTAAAAAAAAGTACAATTTCTTATTAAATCTGAAAAGAATTTTGGATATAATATAGACTTAGAGAAGTGGAAATGTTTGTGGGAAAGAAACTATAGATTGACAATGTCAGCCTCCTATAAAGAAAATCTATACAAATGGTTAGAGAAAAGATTTAGGGATTAGGAATTTAATTTGTATTAGTGAATAAGATACTCAGACAACACATTTTGTTGAATGATTACTATTGAATTTTGTTAAAAAAAATTAATCAATAAAACTTTATATTACCTCTGTTTGGTTGGGTGGCCTATAGTACACACCTATGGCAATGTCATTCCCCCCCCTTTTTATATTGACCCAAATGCATTCAAGACAGTTTTCATCATTGTTGTGCTCTATTTCTGTAGAGATGCAGTTATTTCATATATAGAGAGCAACTCCACCTCCTCTTTTATTTGGTCTGTTTCTTTTAAATAATTTAAACCCCTCTAGCTGCGTGTTCCATTTGTGGGTTTCATCCCACCAAGTTTCTCTAATGGCAACAATATCATATCTGTCCTCATTTACCTGAATTTCTAATTCACCCTGTTTGTTGCTCATGCTCTGTGTGTTGGTGTATAGACATTTGTGTCCTTTATGACTAAACCTGTGTTTACTTTCTACATAACCTGTGTGGTGCCTGAATTCCCCTATTTTCTTACCACCTGTTTGATTAGTGTACTTTGTGTGGCACTCGCTATTAAAAGCTTGATTCTGCTTGACAGCAATGGTTGATATTCTTGTCCACACACACATCTATCTTATATGCACTGATAACCCTATAATTTTTAGATTGCCAAGGACAGGAATGTTCTTTTTTTTCATTATAAGATTTGATTAGCTTTTTCCATACATATAATAATAATTTTTCAACCAATGTGCTGTCTGAGCTTAGATACACTAATACATATTTAATTCCCAATAGTTTTGTCCAGCCCCGTGGGCTCGACATACATGGGAGGGGGGAAGACAGCTCCAAGAGGCTGCCCCGCAGCCAGAAGCTGATGGTTCAATGCTGGTAACCACGGCTCAGCACCAGCGTCGCCAGCAAGGGAGGCCTACCAGCCGGTATACCGACTCCGCAGCTCAAGCCCAGGGACGCCAGTGGCACAGGAGATGGATTGGCGATGCCGCCGTAGGGTGGGGCATCCCTGTGGCCCATGGCTCGAGCCTGGGGATTCCCCGCGGCCCGTGGCTTGAACCTAGGGATGGCAGCGGCGCAGGGGACAGACTGGCGATGCCACCATAGGACGGGGAATCCCCGTGGCCCTGGTTGGCATAGCAACCAGGGCCTTGGCAGCCAGCAAGAGGCTCAGCGGCTCGGGACCAGGTCTCCTCTGGGTGGCTGGCGCGGTTTGCCTCCAGCGGTGCCAGCTAGTGCAGCTTGCTTCCAGGGGTGCAGGCAACAAGTGGGAAGGCCTAGCGATGCCGACATGGGGCAGGGGCAGCCCCGCAGCTTGGAACATGAACCGCTGAGCAGCGGAGCAGCCTCCATACCAGCATGGCCGCCAGACACCAGCAGACCGAGGGGCCAAGCCAAGGGGGCTTACCGCGACGGTGAGAGGAAGACAGGGTCCGTACCGAGAGTCTGCTGCTCTGCTGTGTGACATGCTGTGCATCTTCTGGCAGGGACTGGACAGCAGGTCAGGAGGGAGGCAGGCCTCTGGGTTGCTGATTATCAGGACTGAACACCGGATGCTGGCTTGTTGACTGGGGGGTTGGAGCTTCGGGGTGGGGAGGCTATGTAAAGTGCTGGGAGCAGATCACTCCCAGTGCTGACTTTGTTTCTGCTTGGATTAAACCGCATGTCAACCCGTTCCTGTCTACTAATCTTTCTTCACGTACTGGGAAGGACGCGTGACAGTAAGCCAGCGCTCACCTTTTTGTTCACCCTTCCCATTTCCCTTGTGCTATCTAGGGAATGGCTGAGGGAATGCAGGAGACCACACCGGTGGCTGAAGAGGGAGAGCCAGCTGGGGCAACAGGGGCAACGCCTGATGCAGAGGCTGCGGATGCTCAGCCAGCGGTGAGGCCCAAGATGCGGGAAGCACGGCCTGCAGCTCTGGTGAGTGAGGCCCAGGATGCAGGGGTGCCAGGCCCTTAGGGGGGATGGTGGCACAATTCTTCGCTTACCAACCCGGACGCCTGTCGGGCACACACACTGGGTGCCATGGGGCCTCTTATGGAGTGGAGGGAGAGGCCTCTTACAGAGGAAGACGATGAGGAGTGGAGATACTTCACAGCACCCGGACGGCATACCATGGACATCCTGAGGGACCAGTTCAGGGAGGCTGGGTACCAGGATCCCCCCTCATGGCCAAGATGGGAGGCAGGCTGAGACACGGCATCATGGCCTCAGACGGAGACACAGCCAACTCAGTCAGATCCATCCTGGTTCCGTCTGGCCAGCCCAAGATTTAGGGTGGCTCCTGGGCCTGGTACCCCTCAGGTGGGAGACCCCAGTCTCAGTGTACCAACAGCACAGTCACGGCCTGTGTGGGAAGGCAGGTTGTCAGCGGACTCAGGTAGAATACCCCCCAGGCAGACGGCTAGGCCACCTGGGACCTCGGACCGGCAGGTGGTAGGGCCCGGCAACCAGAGCTTTCCCCCTATGGCTGATGCCATATGGGGCAAAGGGCTGCCTTTGGGGGTGTGGGGACTGGGAGTGGTTTGGGGCCCACCACCAATACCAGTGACATTCGACGGGAACCCGGACCATCTAGCGATGTTCCTCAGTCATGTCATCAGCCATTTAGACTGGTATGCCCACTTCTATCCATTGGTGGGGACCGGACTAGAGGCACCTCAATGGCTACGCACGCTGCCCAACCTGCACTTCGGTCTGGGGTGTCGGGGTCCTGGGTGTCGGGGCAGAGAGGAGGTGGATGTGGTACAGTGGATGGCAGTCAATGGACCGGACAGGCTGGGGTTACATGGTCGCCCAGTGCCATGTGGGTGCCACCGCCCATTGGAGTGTCTTTTGATGGCGATCCAGACTGCTTAGCCATGTTTCTGGGACACGTTCTGAGTCATTTGGACAGGTTTACATTGCAGTATTCATCTCCCTGGGCAATGGTGGTAGCCATCATGGCGAATTTACAAGGCGAAGCAGCAGCCTGGGCCACTGATTTGTTTAGCGACCATGCCAGGGAATTGGGTGATGTGGGACTTTTTCTGGAAGCTTTGTGGGCACGGTTCGAGGACCCTTCCCGAGTTCAGTGAGCTAAAGCAGAGATTCTAGGCCTGCAACAGAAGGGACGACCTGTACGAGAATACGTACGGGAGTTTCAACGAGTTGCTGGCCTGTTACGTACGTGGCAGGAACGTCTCCTGGTACATCATTTTCGTCAGGGATTGGACAAGGACTTGCGGCAGGCATGTGTCGTGAGGGGTGTGCCACCTCGGCTCCAAGACTGGTTCCGTGTCGTATCCGAACTGGACGCGGGGCTGCAGGAGTTCCGGGTATCGTCGAGTGACCAGTCCTTTCTCCGACGGACTGGGCCCCAGCCCACAGAGGTAAGTGGACAACCAAAAATGTCTACACCCTCTGTGAGGTCTACCTTTAGATGTTTCAGGTGCAACCGGCCAGGACACCATGTGGCAGAATGTCCAGTCCCAGCATTGACAACGACACCGAGAAGTCAGGAGAAACCAAGTCCTACGCAAAAGAAAACCCCAGAATGGTCACGGGCTGCACGTCAGACAGAGGAAAGCATTCCCCAATGGGTGCTGATCACAATATCACTGACCAGTCACGATGAATCACTGGTGAAGTACGACAGTGCTGACCCCAATGAAGATCCTATGGTAAGCCAGCCGATCTGCCCTTTTGCCATCCCGATCTCACTGACGAGTCCCACGACCGGCCATATTGGTGAATTCCAGGCATTAATTGGTTTGGGCTGCACCCACTGTTTGGTTAGCAGGGGGGTTGTTAAGAAACTGGGCATTAAGGTTCATTGGCTAGCTCGTCCGATACGATTTGAACAGGTTGATGGCTCCCTTTTGGGAGGGGTACCTGCAACAGTAGTGACCGAGCCGGTGAGGCTCAATATGAACTGTTGGAATATTCATGAATAGGAAGAATCATGTGGTAACTCAGTCAGCCAATGGGAAGAAAGTGCTACTGAGTCTGTGCAAAAAAAGAGTATTGAGTTAGGAGCTGGATTTCCAGTCTCTGGTCTGTCTCTGTAAGAAGCCTTCATTAAGCTATGTTGCTGTAAAGAAGAATGGTATTGTAAATATTTTTATATAAATATAAAGTTATTTGAATCAGCTAAATGCAGTCAACTGTGAGAGCTTCTGATTTATTTTTCACCAACAGAGAAATTAAAATTCTCTAACAGGTTATGGGCCCAGAGCTTACTAAGGACTGCATTGTAATTTAAAGCTGGAAGAAATTGCCTGTGTTTAGAAAGTATAAAAACAAGGCAGAATTAGCAGAATGGCTGCAATGGAATTTAAAGAAAGCTGTATGCCTCGTTTGGGCCAGAAGAATTACATTGTGTGGGCTGCAAAAATGGAATGTTTGCTGAAAGCAAAAGAGCTGTGGTATATTGTTGAAAATCCACCACAAGTGTTTGCAGCAGCAGATCAGAAAAGCCATGATCAAACTATGGCTTATCTTATCTTGAATTTAGATGATGACCAATTTCTAAATGTTGCAAATTTAAAGACTGCAAAGGAGATTTGGTTGAAGTTGAGAGCTGTGCACCTGAATGTTTCTGCCTGCAATATAGTGCAATTATCAAGAAAACTTTACAGGGCCTGTTTGCAACCAGGTGAATCTGTGGAACAGCATTTAAATAAAATGCAAAGTTTATTTTTGGACTTAGAACAATGTGGGATTAAATTGCCTGAGTCCCAGAAGGTTTTCTTGGTGTTGAACAGTTTAGATAAAACCTGGGACACAGTTTCTGCAATATTTGAGTGCAAAGAAGAGCAAGACTTAAATTTTGAGGCTTTAAAGGCATGTTTGCTTAATGAAGAAGAAAAACGCCATTTTAGAAGCAGCCACGAGGAGGAGAAATTCCTGAGGAGGGGGTCCAGACTGCAAGTCTCCAGAGGAGAAGAAACAAGCAGTAGCACTCCTGCAGCCGATCAGGTACTTCTCGATAGATGCAGGCCTGAGAGAGGTGATCGTCTAATCCCTCGATGAAGTAATGTATGAGGGACTGCTCAGGCCACCCCTCTATTCGACCTGCTATCTTGCGGAATTCTCGCATGTACTCCAGGGCAGGCCTCCCGGCTTGTTTTATTTTATGAATTTGTCCTGCTGCTTTGAGGCCAATGGATGGGTCCTCAAATCATTCTCTCAGACTTAAGAGAAAGCGGTGGGGATCTTCCATTTCAGGGGCTTGCTCGCTATATAAATTGTTCAGCCATTCAGATGCTTCTCCCTCTAGGTTGGACACAATGACATCAACCATGGCCCCTGGTTCTGGGTACAGATAGGCCCAGCGTTTCAAGTGAGAACGCACTTGGTTGAGGAAAAAAATCAGCTTTTCTGGGTCCCCATCAAAGGTTGCATTGAAAGATGGTGCGAACACAGGCTGTTGTGGCCCCCACTGGGGCTGGTTCCACGGCTGCTGGGCTCTCTGCTGTTGGCCAGCAGGGTCTGATGGTGCCCCTTGCTGCTGTAGGCCTCCCAATGGTGGCTGCGCAAGTTGGGGTTGCAGTGGTCTTCTCTGCTGTTGCACTGCAGGGGGTGGTGACACCCTTTGCTGCTGCTGATCATTCATCTGCTGGGGAAACCCATCTACCCATTGCTGCAGATGCCTCAGGCTGGAACTCCCATTCTTTTCAGGATTGGGGTCCCTGGCTGGTAAAGGCAGGATCTGACAGGCTTCCTGCTGGGCTCCCCACTGCTCTTGTGGCCCCCCCAGTTGCTGTAGGCCCCAACCTGGCTGCAGATTTATGTCCAGGGGTTGCACGTTTGGGGGCTGTGGCCAACCTCCTTGCTGTGGCTGTTCTCCCAACAGCTGCTGATCTCCTGGCTTCTGTACCACCCCAAGGCATTGCAAGGCCTCTATTATCTGTGGTAAGTTCAGGGGACATGGATCAGCCACCTGCTGGGAAACCCAATCTCCCCATTGCTGCAGAGGATTCAGACTGGGATTCTCTCTCTCTTCAGGGCTGGAGTCCCTGGCAGGAACACCTGCAATGGAAGGGCTGTAGGTTTCACTTTGTAGGAACTGATTTCTGGTTTTCATTTCTGAGTTTTGAAATCTTTCCATTGACTCACCCATAACTGTGTTATCTGTCCATTCTGCTTTTGAAGTCTTCACTCTCAGCTGGGAAATCTGCCAAATTCCTCTCTCCCCCAGCTTGCTGGCTGTTGCTTCCCCCCCCCCCCCCCCCGGGGAAACTGTTGCAGCCACACGGCTGGCTTCAGACAATCTTTTTTTCTCCATAATGAGATCTTTCCCGAATCTTTACCAGCTCCTCTCAAGCATAGAGATAGTGGATGAGGCTCAGGACCCCAGGTCATTTGAAAAGAATGTGAGATCCTAGCATGATGTTGTGGTTCTGGCTAATGAAACATTCCAAAGAACTTCCAGGCATTTATTTTCCTAAGTCTTTTATTGTTACAAAATGTCGGCACAGGCACAACGGAGGGATGCTAGGATCTAAGTTCTCTTCCTCTGAGCAGTTAAATTATCAGCATGTTCCCTCCCTAAATTAGCCGTCATATCTCACATTATCCAATTAGTGTGAAGGTCAAATGTTTTCTTCCTCTTTCTTTCCTGGGCTTTACTCCCAACCCCCCTTCTGCTCTGTATTAACCCCATAATTACCAGACAACTCTACATATTGTCAAAAGCAAGAATATACAATATTTGCAGCACTGACAGCGAGTTCCATCGTTCCTGTATAGACTACTTGGGCTACCGGATATCAGTGAGAGGGGTGGAGATGGATCCAAAAAAGGTACACAGTGTATTAGAGTGGCAAGCTCCCCGAACATGCCACCAGCTGCAAAGTTTTCTAGGGTTTGCTAACTTTTATAGACACTTTATTCCATCCTTTGCAACGGTGGCATTGCCTCTCACTAATTTGCTAAAAACACGGATGTCTGCAACAAAACCCTCTCCCGGCCAACCATTGGCCTGGACAACAGAGTGCCAGACAGCTTTTGAGTCGTTGAAGGGGCTGTTTGCAAAGGAGCCGGTACTATTGCATCCAGACCCAGAATATCCGTTCGTGGTGCAAGCGGACGCCAGTGATGTGGCGGTTGGGGCTGTGTTACTGCAGCAGCACAATCAGCAAGGTGAGTTAAAACCATGTGCCTATACATCCCGGAAATTGACGGAAGCTGAGCGAGCCTGGGCAATCTGGGAAAAGGAGGCTTTTGCGGTGAAATGGGCTTTGTCCACCTGGCGACATTTGTTGGAGGGCGCCAAACATCAGTTCGAGGTCTGGACAGATCATAAAAATCTAGAAGTCCTGCAGACACCCAGGAGACTGTCTCCGAAGCATGTTCACTGGGCTCAATACTTCCGTTGCTTCCGGTTCTGTCTGAAGTATGTACCAGGCAGCAAAAACTTCCTCACAGATGCGTTATCTCGACTGCCGCAGTACAATAGCAAACGTGAGCAAGTGGTACAGGCTATTATGCCTCCATATAGACAGGATGAGGCAAAGGGTCTTTCCCAATCAGAAGTGGAAACGTTTGAGAATACACTGAGGACAGCGCTTACCGACGACCCCTGGTTGCCTGAGAATAGTAGATTGTTAACCCGACGTGCAGGACTGGCGTGGTTTGGAAGTAAACTGTATATCCCGCAACCACTGTGGAATCAGGTGCTTTACCGTTGTCACAATTCAAAGACTGCAGGCCATTTTGGTTACCTAAAGACTCTACATCTGGCCAGGTGCCAATTCTGGTGGCCCCGCATGAGGAAAGATGTGGAACGATATGTGAGGTGCTGTCCGGTGTGTGCGTCATCAAAACCCAGTCCAGGAAAGCCTTTAGGTTTGTTACAGTCGGTGGCTGATCCCGACCAGCCCTGGCAAGACATAGCTATAGATTTTATCGTGGACCTGCCCATTGGACTGTGGTGGACATATTCTCCAAACAAGCCCATTTTGTTCCCTGTAAAGGACTACCGTCTGCCCGGAGATTGGCCTGCATGTTTCTGTTACAGATATATAGAATTCACGGTGCCCCACGCCGGATCATCTCGGACCAGGGGGTCCAGTTTACCGCTCGGTTTTGGCGGGATTTCGTACGGCTCCTTGGAGCATCCCAGGGACTGAGTTCGGCGTACCACCTGAGAACCAACAGAGCTATGGAAAAGGCCAACACCACGGTGGAACGATATTTACGGAGCTATGTATCATATCAGCAGACAGACTGGGCCGACCTGGTAGTGTTTGCTGAGGTCGCCTACAATAACGCTGTCCACAGTAGTACTGGGTTTACCCCTTTCAGGGTGGTTTCGGGTATGGAATTTGTGCCTATGCCAGAGTGTAGCAGTCCTGATATGCACCCTTGTCAGCCAGGGGACTGGATCACCCGGCTTACCGGGGTGTGGGGGCGGCGGTTAGAAAAGCCTTGACGAAAGCAAGGGATGCCGCTAAAATATAAGTGGACAAAAAACGGAGGGATCACAAACCATTCGAGGTGGGTGATCGAGTATATCTATCTACCAAGTATATTCGACTGCAGGTTCCCTGTAGGAAGCTGGCACCGAAGTACATCGGCCCCTTCTGCATAGCCCAAGTAATCAATCCAGTGACAGTGAGGCTTCACCTCCCTCGGTTTCTTGGTAAAATACACCCTGTCTTTCACAGCAGTTTGCTAAAACCTGTAATCAACGACCATTCAGCGGATGTGCCAGGCCCTGTAGCGCCTCGTCAGTATGAGGTCCAGGATATCCTGGACTCACGGGAAAAGAAAGGCAGAGTGTATTACCTTGTACTGTGGAAGGGGTATCCATTATCAGAAGCATCATGGGTATTGGATACGGATGTACATGCTCCCTGGTTACTTAAGAGGTACCATCGCAAACATCCTGGCAAGTCAGGGCTGTAAGGGGAGACCTAGTGGGATAGGATTGTTAACCCTGTTTTGCTTCTGTTCCAGGGGGACCCCTGGTAGGGGGAGCCGCATGTCGTGCCCGGCAAGGTCGAGCCATACAGGGACTCAGGGAACAGGCTCACCTGGTCTCTGCGCCACTTCCTGACTCTGCGATGCTTCCTGACTCAACCGCATGTCCCTTCGGCGTCTGGGAGCAGCCTCGGAGGCTGGGCTGTGTTGGCTATGCTACAGGCCACCGTATGACGTCGTAAACGTGCGCCTCACCTCCCGATGACGTCATCATCATGCACCTCACCGGGTGTGGGGAAAACTGCACGCGCAGCAAACTGCCATGCTTTCCCCCCCACAAACCTCATAACCTTTTGATACCCTTTGTCCTAATGAAGCAGCCAGAAGGTCACCCCCTTTGGACTTAATACCTTACCTACCTAAATAAATAATATGCTTAAGTTCCCCCTTATCTCTTGCTGTCTTTGTCAGTTCTTTCTCCTTTTGATCTACCTGTATTTGTTTTTACCTGGTCTCTGAACAGGTAATATGTTACTAGAAAATAGTTGCTTATATGAAGGAATTTTCCAATGAAGAAACTTTATGTCAGCATCTAAAGGTTAAACTTATGAATGTAAAATGTCAGCATTTAATGGTAAAGCCTATGTATGTAAAATGTATATAAAAACCAATAAACACACAGAGACTCTTAAGCTGTCTCAAGCTGTGACAAACAGTTCTGCAGCAGCTTCAAATCTCTGCTCAAGACATGCCTGAGTCTTTTTCTTAGCATCATTACAGCCGGGCCAACACTAAACAGGCATGAAGGAGCTAGATGATTACGGTGGTTAGCTTGCTGGCTGTATGGGATGGTTCCACGCCACCGGATGGACTGGTGGGGGCGGGGTGCAGGCAATTAAAAGACCAGATGCTGGTTTGTTGGGTGGGGTAGGAATTGAGGGTGTGAGGTGCGGTTGTGGACTATATACAGCACTGGGAGCAAACCACTCCCAGTGCTGACTTTGTTCCAGATGGAGTGAATAAAAACTACCATTGTCGATCGTACCTGTTTGCCAGCTGGTTTGTGAAGCACCAATCCAGGATGACCTGACAGCCGCCTTTGGGGATGTGGGGACTGGGGGTGGTTTAGGGCCCACCACCAATACCAGTGACATTGACGGGAACCCGGACCATCTAGCAATGTTCCTCAGTCATGTCATCAGCCATTTAGACTGGTATATCCCGCTTCTATCCATCTCAGTGGGTGATGGTGGTGGTGGTAATGGCAGGTCTGCAGGATGAAGCAGCGGCATGGGCGGCAGACCTCTACAGAGACCATGCAAGGGAGCTGGCCGATGCCGGTCTGTTCCTGGAGGCTCTTCGGTCCTGGTTTGAGGATGTCTCTCAGGTCCAGTGGGCTGAGGCAGAAGTACTGGCACTGAAACAGCGATGCTGGCCTGTGATGGAGTACGTTCGTGACTTCCAGAGGGTGGCCGGTAGACTGCAATCCTGACCAGAATGTTCCCTGGTTCACCAGTTCCGAGCAGGCCTGGACCGGGATCTGCACCAGGCGTGTGTTTTCTGGGGTGTCCCAAGCTGGCTCCAGGATTGGACTTGGATGCAGGACTGCAGGAGTTTTGAAAAAGGGGGGAGGACCCATTCTCACCATGGATGGCAATAGAGAGGCCAAGGAACGAAGAACGGAGGGCCCAGGATTCGGGCCCGGGTTCCTCTGGCCCTACTCCCCAGGCGTCGTTCAGATGTTTCTGGTGCAACTAGCCAGGACATCGGGCAGTGGAGTGTCCAGTCCCCATTCCACATGGTCCTCCATTGACCCCTGGGAAAGCCAGTCCCACACCCAAGAAGGTCCCGGAGATGTTGCGAGCGACGCAGCAATCGGAGGGGGTCGCTTCCCGACGGACGCCTCCGGCAGAGGAGGAGACAACAGTGGCCACCAGATACCAGCTGGTGGCATACGACAGCGAGGACAAATCAGCCAAGGACCCCATGGTGAGTAAGCTGATATGCCCTTTTGCCATCCCTATCATACTGATGAGCCCTCAGACAGGTCACCGGGTGAAATACCGGGCCCTGTTCGATTCTGGCTGTACCCGCTGCCTGATTAGCAAGGGCGTGGTGGCTGAGGCCAGGATCAGGGTGAGGTGGCTGGCCAACCCAATCCGGTTTGAGCAGGTGGATGAGTCTCTCCTGGGGGGTGCTCTGGCTACCCTCATAACGGAGCCCGTCAGGCTGGAGATGGGGGCCCATTGGGAGGTCCTCCATTTCATCGTGGTCCCTTCCATGACCAAGGCCATGATCCTGAGACTGGCATGGCTGGATAAGTGGGGTCTGACAATTTGGTGGGGGGGGGGGTACTGAAAATTACACCTCGGGATTGGTCCCTGGCCACCAAACCAGGATCCTGAAGAACGGGGAGGAGAAAGTAGGGAGGCAAAGGCAAGCCAAGAGAGCACCAGGCAAGAGAACCCCTTCCCGGCTGTGTACGCTGACCTCGCCGAGGTGTTCGGCGAGTGGGAGTGCGACATCCTGCCACCCCACTGGCCAACCGACTGCGCAATTGACATCGTGCCAGGGAGATGGAGGAGCTGTGTCGCTATATCAACCAGAACCTGGCCAGGGGCTTTATCCAACCGGCCCACTCATGGATCGCAGCTCTAGTCCTGTTTAAGGAGAAGAAAGACGGCTCCCTCTGCTTGTGCATGGACTTCCGTGGCATCAACGGGGTTTGTGTGGAACATATGTACCCCCTTCTGCTGATGAAGGACCTGCTGGCCCATCTGGCAAAGGGAAAGGTATTTACCAAGCTGGACCTGCAGGAGGCATATTATAGGGTCCATATCAAGTGGGGGGATGAGTGGAAGATGGCATTCAACTGCCCGCTTGGTAGCTACCAGTTCAGGGTCATGCCGTTTGGCTTGCAGGGGGTCCCCGTGGTATTTATGCAACTCATCAATGAGGTGTTTCATGAGCACCTGTACCGTGGGGTGCTAGTATACCTGGATGACATATTAAGCTACACCACTAACATGGAGGAACATGTCTGATTGGTGTGACAGGTGTTGGAGAAATTGTTAAAGGCACACCTGTTCGTAAAACTCTCCAAATGCGACTTCCACCAAAACCGACTGGACTATCTGGGCTACTGGATATCAGGGGCAGGGGTGGAAATGGACCCTAACAAGGTCAAGGCCGTACTGGAGTGGCAGGCGCCACAGACCTGCCATCTACAGAGCTTCCTGGGCTTTGACAACTTTTATTGGCAGTTCATACCCTCGTTTGCTGTGGTGGCCTTGCCCCTGACAGATCTGCTCTGCACACAACAAACTGTGACTAAGCCATGCCCCAGTCAACCGCTGACGTAGACTATGGCATGTCAGAAGGCCTTTGAGGACCTAAAGGCTTTGTTTGCGAGGGAGCCAGTTTTGCTCCACCCAGACCCTGGCAAGCCTTTTGTAGTGCAGGCTGATGCCAGTGACGTCACAGTGGGGGCAGTCTTGCTCCAAAGGAACGACCAGGGGACATTACAACCCTGTGCCTACACGTCGCGGAAACTAATGGAGACCGAGAGGGCATGGGCCATCTGGGAGAAGAAGGCGTTTGCCGTACAGTGGGCACTCTAAACATGGAGACACCTGTTGGAGGGGGCAAAGGAACTGTTTGAGGTCTGGACAGACCATAAGAATCTCGAGGTACTGCAGATACCGAGGCGCCTGTCTCCTAAACATATCCGGTGGGCACAGTACTTCCAACACTTCCGCTTCTAGTTAAAGTATGTACCAGGTGGGGAAAACTTCCTAGCCGATGTCTTGTCGAGAATACCCCAGTACAACAGTAAGCAGGAGGAGGTGGTACAAGCAATCATGCCCCCCCTACCAACAAGCCACAGCGTGGGTGGTACCTCGTAACGTGGCAAGCGACCTGGTCCAAGAGCTGCAGAAGGCGGTCCAAGACAACCCCTGGTTACAGGATCATCCAGACCTGCTTGTTCTGTCCCAGCCTACATCCGTCCTTGTTATGTCACAAGAACAAACCCCTCTTAAACAGTAGGCTGGGAAAACCAACCTCTTTTTATTTCCAAAACAGTCCTGATAAGTTTTTCTCCAAAACAAAAACACAGAATACTTTTGTTGTGTCCTGAGCCTGCAAAGGCAGGCTCGGGACCTTGCAATGGTCCCAAGCTGTTGCAAGCTGCCCGGGACCAGACTGAGTGGCCATCCCACCTTCTTTCACCATTGACTCGAGGACTCAACACTGGCGACGAAGGTGGGATGGCTTGCAAGATCAAAGAAGAAGATTTGTAAGCTTAACCCAAGAGTCCTGGAGAGAGGAAGACGGCGTTAAACTCAGCACCTGGCCTGCCAGTACAGCGTTGCTGGAGGTAAGCTGGCTGATAGACCCCTTCCTAGAGTAAGAAGCAAGGATGGCGAAGATGGGGAGATTGTCTGAATTCGACGTTACTCACCCAGAAAGATGGGAATCTTATGTTGCTAGAGTAGAAAATTACTTTAGAGTAAATCAAGTTAGAGAAGATGGCTTGAAGGCCGCTATTTGCTGTGTGTCTGTGGTCAAGATGCATTTGAAATTGCAGAAAATTTGGCAGCCCCTGCTCCTCTTGAATCTGTCATTTACACAGATTTAAAGAAGTTATTGAAGGAACATTTTCAGCCCAAGTTGTCTGTTATTGCGTGGAGACACACGTTTGAACAGAGGGATCAAAGAGGTGGTGAATCAGCCAAAGAATACATTGCAGCCTTGAGAAGAGCAGCTAAGCAATGTGACTTTAAAGATTTAGAAGAAAGGCTGAGAGACCGATTTGTATGCAGGCTTAGGAACAGAGACTTGCAACAGAGACTCTTTGCAAGAGAAGACATTTCCTTCCAAGATGCCTTGAGAGAGGTCACTGCAGAAGAGGCAGCAGGTGGGGCGGTCAAGAATATGAGGCCTATCAGGAACAACCCAGAAGCAGTTTCCGTGCACCATGAGGGAGTCCAGGAGAGCTCAGAGGAAGATCCTGAAGATGATGTGGATCATCTCTACCCATCCAGAGAAAGGAAGCAGAAGGAAGGCAAAGAAAAGTCTTCAGCTGTGCCCAAGTGCTTCGGGTGTGGAGGTCGCCACAAGAGGACCGACTGCAGGTTCCGTTCTGCAATCTGTAGAGCATGTGGCAAGCAAGGCCACATAGCAGCTGTGTGTCTGGGCCGTCAGAAGGTACAACCCCGAGAAGAATTGCACCTGAAAGGTACCAGGGTCCCCAGCCAAAACAGGGTGGGTTTCTGTGCATCACGTAGAAGCATCTATAGAACAGGCACACACAGGCCACTTAAAAAGAAACTGTCACTTAAGGTGAGGTTGCAAGGAGTTCCATTGGTTATGGAACTGGACATGGGGTCTGCCCTTTCAATCATTTCTATCCACACTTTCAGAAAGATTTGCTCTAGCAGTGGGTTCCAGGCCAAGCTTAGGCCATCCAATATAGTCTTAACAGACTTCCAAAATTCCAAGGTGTGTGTAAAGGGGGAGGCCACCCTTACAGTACAATACAAGGATTTTGAAGGTCCATTAGATGTATTGGTAGTTGGGGGTGAACGAACGAGTCTCATTGGACTCGATTGGTTTGAGGCCTTGGGAATCCAAGTTACAGGGCTACATAATTTGCAAATGCTAGGCCTACAGGAAGTCTGCAAAGAGTTTGCAGATGTCTTCAGCCCCCAGCTGGGAGCTTACAAAGGCCCCCCAGTTTCTTTGAAACTGGACCCCACTGTCACTCCCATTAGGGTGAAAGCAAGGAGAGTACCCTTTGCTTTAAAAGGGAAAATTGATGCTGAATTGGACAAATTGATCCAGCAAGGTGTTTTAGAACCTGTTGACTCAAGTCCATGGGAAACTCCCATAGTTACGCCTCTCAAGGCTAATGGGGACATTCGCATCTGTGCAGACTACAAATGCACTCTAAATAAGGCATTGCAACAGCATGCATATCCTCTACCTGTAGTCAGCCATATTTTGGCTTCCCTCAAAGGGGGGCGTGTTTTTGCAAAGCTAGATTTGGCACAGGCTTATCAACAGTTACCTGTTGATGAAGCTGCTGCTGAAGCACAGACTATTGTAACTCATAGGGGGGCATTCAAAGTCAAGAGACTACAATTTGGAGTAAATGTAGCTCCTGGAATCTTCCAAAGTGTAATGGAAAACACTCTGAGAGGTATACCAGGGGTTTGCCCCTATTTTGATTATGTCCTTATTGCAGGAGAATCCACTCAGAATTTAGCTGAGAGATTGAGGGCTGTTCTGCTGCGTTTCAGAAAAACAGGCCTAAAGCTTAAAAAAGACAAATGCAAAATTGGAGTGTCTTCTACAGATTTCCTGGGATTCAGAATAGATGCCAGGGGTATTCACCCTGCTGAGTCTAAATTGAAGGCTATACTGCAAGCTCCTAGGCCTAAGTCTAAAGCTGAGTTACAAGCTTTCCTGAGCCTCTTGAATTTTTACAATGCTTTCATACCTAACAAAGCTAATGTAGCAGAGCCACTTCATAGACTTTTAGACAAGCAGGCAGTGTGGCAGTGGTCACAAGCACATGAAAAAAGTTTCAATGAGGTCAAGACCTTACTTACATCAAATGATGTGCTTGCACATTTTAATGAAACTCTTCCTGTGTGCAACGCTTGTGATGCTTCCCCTTATGGGGTGGAGGCTGTACTTAGCCACTTAAGAGCTGATGGAACTCAGGTTCCTGTTGCATATTACTCCAGAACCTTGTCCTCTGCTGAGCAAAACTACGCCCAGATAGATAGAGAAGCCTTGGCCATTGTCGCTGGAATTAAAAAATTCCATGATTTTGTATATGGCAGACATTTCATGGTCTATACTGACCATAAGCCTCTGTTGGGGTTGTTTACCACAAACAAACAAACTCCCCATATCATCTCCCCTAGAATGCTGAGATGGTCTATCTTTCTGTCAGCCTATGATTTTTTATTGGTTCACAAACCTGGCAAGGAAATGGGCCACGCTGATGACCTAAGTAGATTACCTTTACAAATGGTAGAGGCTGACCCTGCCCCTGCCATCAACACTCTTTCCATTCAGGCATTGCCTGAGTCTCCCTTGAATGCCAGGGATGTGGCTGCTGAATCAGCCACGGATCTCACACTCACTCGTGTGCTGTCATGGGTTTTGTCTGGATGGCCTGAGAGTTGTCCAGGTACTGAGTTCCAGAGTTTCTGGCTCAAGAAGCATGAGTTATCCACTTTCCAGGGCTGCCTGTTGTGGGGCAGCAGAGTAGTTATTCCTACCTCATTGAGACCTAGAGTCTTAGCTTCCCTCCATGAGGGTCATCCTGGCATTGTCAGGATGAAAGCGCTTGCGCGTAGCCATTTATAGTGGCCAGGATTAGACAGGGAAATAGAGGCCCAAGTGCATGGATGCCACTTGTGCCAGCGTTCATGCCCTGAAATGCCTCAGGCTCCTGTGCATAGATGGGAGGAGACACAGTCACCTTGGTCTAGGGTGCATGTAGATTACACTGGGCCCTTTCAGGGACAATTCTTCTTGGTCCTTGTTGACAGCTATTCAAAGTGGCTTGAGGTTGTTCCTGTCTCTTCCACCACTGCTGCCAAGACCATTCAAGTACTGAGAGGGATTTTTGCTGCACATGGCCTTCCAGATGTTCTGGTTTCTGACAATGGTCCTCAATTCATTTCTTTCGAGTTTCAGGCTTTCTTGCAGGCCAACATGATTCGTCATGCAACTTCGGCCCCATTCCACCCTTCCACCAACGGTATGGCTGAGCGGATGGTTCACATCACCAAGGATGCTTTAAAGAAACTGACCTATGGGGACTGGCACCACAGGTTGGCAGACTTTCTTCTTGCTTACCGCACCACACCTTCCACTTCCACTGGGAACAGCCCAGCCCTACTTCGCTGGGGGCGCAAACTGATCACCAAACTTGACAGGTTGCATCTGGACAGACTGGCTCCTAGGGTCACCCAACCCAGGGCACCACGTTGTCTGCAAGTGGGTGCCCCAGTATGGACCCGGAACTATGGGCCCGGTCACCTGTGGGTTCTGGCGGTAGTATGCAAGGTCACTGGTCCATTGTCGTACGAGGTTTCCCTGGAAGACGGTCATGTCCTTCGGCGGCATATCGATCAGCTGCGTACGAGACTGGACTCACCCTCTGCAACTCCTGGGTTTTCTCCAGGGGGGGAGGGGGACCACTGTGGGCAAAGGGAAGGGTGTTGGCAGCAGCCGGGGCCAAACGGAGAGGCTGAAGAAGGCCTGTTCCAAGGTTCCACAAGTGTCCCTAACAGAAATTCAGGGGAACAAGAAACAATACAGACACCAGTGCTTACTCCAGCCAGGGAATCACCCAGGGGGCATACTCATCATTCACAACCACAATTCAGCACTCCAAGCAGGGAGAATAACCGGGAGCATCCAAACAACCCAAACAATACAAGAGAACTGGCACACAAACAAATAAGCTGGCCCAGTACTGCTACTGCTTCCAAAAGGAAGTCTACACACAGGGAGGTAGTCAGAGAGGCAAATCCTGATTCTGGTACCTCCGGCATAGAATGGGGGGCAACCGAGTATTGGGGCACTGCAGAAACTCCAGACAATCCTGTTACGGGGCTTGGGAGTGAAGGGACGCGTTCCCTTGATAGGTCCATTGTGGACTTGGAGAGTACAACAGAAATGCCAAATACTGGCGGGCACTTAGAGGGGCCCAAGAGCCTGCAGTTAGGCAGGTCAACCAGGTACAGTGGGGAGCAAAGTCCTGGTCTGATGAGCCCGGTGGGCAAGCAAGCAGACCAGGCAACAGGACCCAGTTCACGGGGACCACCAGGGTTTAAAAGAGGGGGCAACTCCACTCCAATCTCTGCACAAGAGGAATTAGGGAGTTCTCAGAACCTGAGGAGGTCACAGAGAGTAAAAAGATCTCCCAAATACCTTGAAGGTTTTGTAACTTTGCTGTCAAAGGAAGGGAGGTGAAGAGGGTGCCTGCTGTTGTTGGGGGAACTTGGAAGTGCGGGTGTTGGGCACTTAATTCCAAAACAATAGCCTGGTACCATGCTGTAGTGTGGCTAGTGAGTAGCTGCAACAGATGTGCAGGTTCCATGGGTTGGCACACCACGCTCATGTTGAGGTCGCATATAACTACCTATAAAGTTTAATAAGTCTCATCCGGGGGGGGAAGGGGTGTTGTGTCCTGAGCCTGCAAAGGCAGGCTCGGGACATTGCAATGGTCCCGGGCTGTTGCAAGCTGCCCGGGACCAGACTGAGTGGCGCCAGCCTTACGCGCATGCGCGAGGCACAGAAGCGCACCAGATTGTTACCTTTTTGTCCGGGGATTCTATTAAAGGAGACAGAGAGGCCTGCGAGCCTCAGAGTTGTGTCGGAGAGAGAACTACTGAGAATAAAGGCTGTTGGAATTAACAGAATGTGTGCTCTTCTTTCGCCATTGACTCGAGGACTCAACAACTTTCCTAACAGATAATTGGTTACAAAAGCAAACAGAGCAGAAATTTAAACAAGAAATTCACTGATAAAACAAAACAGACCATGATCATTGGAAGTTCTTTACAAACGGTTGCCTTCAGCAACCAGCACCGCCCACACCTTCCCTTTTTATAAAACAGTCCCAAGGTGTGGCTTCTCAGTGCCTTCTCCTCCTCCCCTGGAGTTGTCATATTGACTGCTGCTGATCTGCTCTAGATAATTGCCTGCGTCTATGAGCATCAATCATGTCTATCAGCTGTGAATCCTCCAAGTCCGACTCATTCTCCCCACACAGCTGAGCTTCATCTGGAACACGACTGGAGGGGCCAGGCTCTTCATCAGACCATGAGTCTTGTAATTCATCAGAGCCTCCCTCTGACCCCAATGGCCCTCCAAATGCCTCCTTGACCTCCTCCTCAGATTCCCCGGACTCAGCTGTTGGAAACACAGGCTGGCACGGAATCACGACACTGCTGACAAGGTGGGAGGGGCTGGCCTGGAAAGGTAACAAACTCTATGTCCCACAATCTCTGAGACAGGGAGTGCTCCAACGGTGCCACGACGTAAAGCAGGCGGGCCATTTCGGGTTCCTTAAGACCCTACATTTGATGAGGAGCCAGTTCTGGTGGCCACAGATGAAAGCAGACGTAGAGGTCTACGTCTGGCCGTGGCTACACTGTCATCTGGACCATCGTAGACCTCTTCTCTAAGCAGGCCCACTTTGTCCCATGTAAGGGGTTGCCGTCTGCCCGGCGGCTGGCCAGGCTCTTCATCACGCACGTGTATTGCCTGCATGGGATACCCCGACAGATCATCTCAGACTGGGGGTTCATGTCCCGCTTCTGGCGTGAGTTCATCCAGTGCATTGGGTCATCCCAAGGTCTCAGCTCTGCATACCACCCCAGCACCAACGGGGCAGCAGAATGAGCAAATGCCATGGTGGAGTGCTACCTGCGGAGCTACGTGTCATACCAACAAATGGACTGGGTTGACCTACTGCCATTTGTGGAAGTAGCATACAATAATGCTGTGCACAGAAGCACCAGGTTTGCTCCCTTCTGGGTGGTGCACAACAAAGACTTCATCCCGATCCCTGAGTACAACCAAGGGGACCCCTCGCCCTGCCAACCCCGGGAGTGGATAACGCACGTTGGGGGGGGATGCTGTTAAGTAGGCCCTAGTGAAAGCCGGGGAAACCACAAAGGCAGAGGCCGATAAGAAAAGGAGACCCCCCAAAGCCTTTTCGGGTGGGCAACCTGGTATACCTCTTGACTAAATATCTACACCTGAGGGTGCCCTGTAAAAAGCTAGGGCCAAAATTCCTAGGGCCCTTCCGGGTCACACAAGTCATCAACCCAGTGGCTGTGCGATTACAACTACCTCAATTCTTGGGGAAAATATACCCGGTTTTCCACAGCAGTCTGCTGAAGCCAGTAGGGGGATCCTCATGTAGGCCCATGAACGGGGTACCAGGGCCTGTCACGGGGGATCACTATGAGATACAGAAGGTCCTGGACTCTTGGATGCGATGGGGACGGTTACAATACCTGGTACGATGGAAGGGGTACCCCATTACGGAGGCATCGTGGGTGGGTGAGGCGGATGTCCATGCCCCCCACCTGTTGCGAACGTTCCATCACCAGTGTCCCAGTAAGCTGGGAGGGGGGTCAGCTGAACTGTCCACCATGGTGGAGGAATGCTCATATGTTTCTCCTTGCCTTCCAGGTGGAACCCTGGTAGAGGGGAGCTGCCTGTCAAGCCCCGTGGGCTCGACATACATGGGAGGGGAGGGAAGACAGCTCCAAGAGGCTGCCCCGCAGCCAGAAGCCGATGGTTCGAGGCCAGTAACCATGGCTCGGCACCAGCCTCGCCAGCAAGGGAGACCTACCAGCCGGCATACCGACTCCGCAGCTCAAGACCAGGGATGCCAGCGGCACGGGAGATGGATTGGTGATGGCGCCGTAGGGTGGAGCATCCCCGTGGCCCACGGCTCAAGCCTGGGGAATCCCCGTGGCCCGTGGCTCAAGCCTAGGGATACCAGCGGCGCAGGGGATGGACTGCCAATGCTGCCATAGGGCGGGGAATCCCCGTGGCCCTGGTTGGCATAGCAACCAGGGCCTTGGCAGCCAGCAAGAGGCTCAGCGACCCAGGACCAGGTCTACTCTGGGCGGCTGGCACGGTTTGTCTCCAGCGGTGCTGGCTAGTGTGGCTTACTTCCAGGGGTGCAGGCAACAAGTGGGAAGGCCTAGCAATGCCGACACAGGGCAGAGGCGGCCCCACGTCCTGGAACACAAACTGCTGAGCAGCACAGCAGCCTCCATACCAGCACAGCCCCCAGACACCAGCAGACCGAGATGCCAAGCCAAAGGGGCTTACCGCGACGGCGAGAGGAAGACAGAGTCCCTACTGAGAGTCTGCTGCTCTGCTGTGCGACATGCTGCGCATCTTCTGGCAGGGACTGGATGGCAGGTCAGGAGGGAGGCAGGCCTCTGGGTTGCTGATTATCAGGACTGAACACCGGATGCTGGCTTGTTGACTGGGGGTGGAGCTGCGAGGTCGGGAGGCTATGTAAACCGCTGGGAGCAGATCACTGCCAGCGCTGACTTTGTTTCTGCTCGGATTAAACCGCATGTCAACCTGTTCCTGTTTACTAGTCTTTCTTCACGGACTGGGAAGGACGCGTGACACCTTTATTCTTTCCTCTAACCACCCGTAAAGTAAGTCCCAAATTTGATAATATTCTGTTTCTTCTTTTTCTTTCAGTCTCATAGTCAATCTGTCCATCTCTGCGCATACCAATATTTTTTTAATTATTTCTTCCTCTGGTGGTATTTCTTCATTTTTCCAATATTGCACAAATATTATTCTTGATGCTGTTGTGACGTGTAAAATCAAATGTAGGCTTTGTTTGTTAATCTTTTCTGGCATTATACCTAATAAAAAAAGTTCAGGTTTAAAATCTACATGTTCTCCCAACATCTTTTCTAACCAAGTATGTATCTTTTTCCAATAATTCTTTGCTTTATTACATGTCCACCAAACATGATAATACGTGCCTGACTTATGTTTGCATTTCCAACATCTATCTGACATATTTTTAAACATTTTTGCTAATCTTGCTGGGGGCAAATGCCATCTATAAAACATTTTATATAAATTTTCTTTATAAGAAGTTGACATTGTCAATTTATAATTTCTTTCCCATAAATGTTGCCATTTTTCTAATTCTATGTTATATCCAAAGTTTTTCGCCCATCTTATCATTGTTTCTTTAACTTGTTCACTTTCCATTTCCAAAATTAATAAAAGATCATACATTTTCTTAATTAGTTTCTCATCTGAAGTTAACAAAGTCTTATCAGATAACGTCTGTTCTTTATAAAATCCATACAGTTTAACATCTTTTTCATATCTAGTTTGCATTTGTAAATGTGCCCACCACGACAAGTTGATCCCCTGATTTTCCATTTCTTGTTTAGTTTTTAAATTCCCTTCATAATTTAGAATATCTCTATATGTCCAGATTTTTTCAAAGTCCACCAAATTTGGTATACAAATGCTTCCATAGTTGACAACCACCCTGGAATTTTCAAATATATTTTACTTTTTATTTTTTCCCATACTGTTAACAATGCATTTCTTATATAATGGTTTTGGAAATACTTATGAATCTTATTTTTCCCATACCATAAAAAGGCATACCACCCCAATTGTAAATCATGCCCCTCCAAATATAACAACCTTTTATTTCTGAGAGTTATCCATTCTTTTACCCATGTTAAAACAGATGCTTGATAATACAAAGCCCACTCCAGTAATCCAAATCCTCCATTTTCCTTAGCATCTTGTAATGTTTTCATCTTAATTCTAGCCTTCTTTCCTTGCCAAACAAATTTCAAAATTAATGAGTTTAAATCTCGAAAAAAAAAAATTCTCTAGCTTTATGGGAATTGTTTGGAATAAAAATAAAATTTTCAGCAATACGTTCATTTTTATTGTAGCAATTCTTCCTAATATTGACAGTTGCAGACTTTTCCATTTTTCCAAGTCCAATTTTATTTGATTCAATAATTTTGTGTAATTATCTTCTTTTATTGTTGAGCATCTTGCTGTTAAATGTATACTCAGATATTTAATCTTTTTCACTATCTGTAATTCTGTTTTTTCTGACAGTTGGTTGTTTTTGGTTTTTTTGCTTATCAGTAAGATTTGTAGCTATTACT
Source organism: Crotalus adamanteus (assembly GCA_039797435.1). Taxonomy (NCBI): domain Eukaryota; kingdom Metazoa; phylum Chordata; class Lepidosauria; order Squamata; family Viperidae; genus Crotalus; species Crotalus adamanteus. The sequence goes on along the minus strand of CM077935.1, from coordinate 56,271,848 downwards.
TTGGTTTTTTTCCCTGTTTATTTTCAGTCCCGCCATTTCTCCATACTGTTCTATCTTTCCCAGTAGTTTAGGAATCATCTCCAGAGGTTCTTCTAAGATAAATTTTGTTTCGCTCTTATTATCTGCTGTGTCAGTTTTTCTGAATCCAACAAGTTTAGTTTATGTTTTATTAGTTCCATTTCTCTTTTCAAAGTCTTTTTCTGCGGGTTTTTTTGTAATTCTGATTCTAACTTTCCAAATTTTTCTTTTAGTAGTACATATTGCTGTCTTCTCTGTTTATTTTTCTTTGCCATGTATGTTATAGCTATGCCTCTAAAGTGTGCTTTAGCTGTATCCCATACGTTTTGTAATGTTGTGTCTTCTTTTTTGTTTTCTCTAAAGAAGAACTCCATTTCCTTTTTCGCTAGTTCTACAAATTCTCTTTCTTTTAGTATAGATTGATTTAAAGTCCATCTTGGTCTTTTTTGAATTCCTCTCCATGTCAATTTTAAAGGGTTATGGTCTGCCCATGTGCCTATTTCAATCTCAGTTTCCTGTATGTTCAACCTCAGTTCAGATGTCATCCAAATCATATCAATTCTTGACCAGGATTTTTGGCTATTTAAATAAAAAGTATATTGTAGTTTTTCTGGATTAATTTCCCTCCAAATATCTTGTATTCCAATTTCATCTATCATATTAAAGAATGTCTTAGGTAGTCTTTTTTTAAACAAGTTTTATTAATTTTTCAATTTTTACATCCAAGTAATTAGGAAGCAGCATGGTGATAGGGTAATCAAAAATCCAATAACAGAATCATTCATATATACTGTATCTCAGGTTACCTCATTAAAAGTTCCCTCTCTATTTCCCTTAATTTTTATATCATATTCAAGTTAATACATTTCTAGATAGAGCTCAATCAATCAATACAGTTATCAGTAAAATTTTACTTATACATATCCAAATCCTGTTTTTTAAGTTTTACTTAATTCCAATTACCATGTTCCAGTTTAGCCATTAATAACCATAATAATTAAACTTTGGGTAACCCTAATTTCCCTCATTTCTTTACCAAATAATTATCGTGTCTAGAATACACATATTATTCCAAAAATTAGATTCTTACTTTATTTCACAAATATATTCTGTTTCTCATCCTGATAGCTCCGCATTTGCTAATAAAATATCTTTCAGTGTCACAAACCCATTTCCATATTACAATTCAAAACTATAATCTAACAATTAATTTTCATTTCCATTATAAATCTAGGTCCTAAATATTAAATCAATCAATATCTCTAAAAATCTCCTTAACCCGTTAAATAGAATTTTAAGCTATTCCATCATCAATCAAGAAGAGAAGGAGAAGAAGAGAAAAAAAAAAAAACCAAAAGAGTCCCATTTTTAAACCTAACTCTGGCTTTCTTTTTTGCCAGGCAAGTTTCCATACCAGTGCCTTTAAATCCTCAAATAGGTCTCCCTTCATTCTTACAGATATTGTTTGAATCAAGGGAGAACAGCCAGTTGTCAATTTTTCAAAGGAACTGGCCCCTTCGTAGTTATTAGGTTGTTGCCCTAATAATTCCAGTCTCCATGTTTGGTTTAAAACGTTTATCGTTAGTTCAGTCTGGTCTTCTTCTTCTTCTTCCAGTTTCATCTGACTAGAGTAGAAGGTCATGTCCAGTGTTGTAGTTGTTAATTGATTGTCTAGATTGTCTAGGTTCTCAATGTGTTGTGTTTGTTGTTCAGTTCCTGTTGCTTTTGGAGTTACAGGTACTTTAGATGAAATCAGTATTTGGTTATCAAAGTTCTCAATAAGTTGTGCGTCTTGTTGTGTAGAATCCTCTTTAACAGGGCTTTTCAACTGGTGGTACCATACCACTTTTGGTACATTAACGAGTGGCAGGTGGTACACAGCCCTGCCTAGCCAAATGTAGTGGGGGAGGGAAAAAGCCAGCGCAGGCAAGGACTTACTGTGAGAGAGTCCTCTGGAGCTGCAGAGTGGCTGGGCTGAGGCAAAGGAGAGGCTATAAAAGGAGGCAGTTTGGGAAGGAGAGGTAGAGAGAAAAAAAGCAGCAGCCTTTGGAGGAGGTGGAGTCAGCTCTAGCTACACCAAAGGGAAAGAAGAAGGAGGAGGAGGAGGAGGGTGGGGGGAGAGGAGAGATCAAGCAGGCTGGCCATGAGCTGATCTACAACTGCTGTGGCAGCCACCTGTGCTGGCAGCAGCAAACAGGCAAGAAATGCAGCAGGGGAGGGGTCACCCTCCAAGAGGAATGAAAAAAGGCAGCAATGGCTGGAGGTGAGGCACGAGGGAGGGAGATGGAGAGTGGAAGGATTCTTATGTGCTTTTGTGACTTTGAAGTTCTGGGATTTGTGCAATGTGCGCTTTGTGTTCTTAAGGAGTGTTTGGCAATTTCTATTTGGCTGATGGCTGATGTCTGGTGTTAGCTTCTATTGCTCTGCTATTGTTAGTTGTAAGTTTTGCTGCAAGGGATTTTGAAGTATTTTTCTCCTGAATGGATTTTGCCTGTAGCATTCCTTTACTTATGAATGGAGCCATTTGGGGAGGTTGCCTTAGCCAGCAGCCAGTACTTACATTTTGTTTTCTTCCTTAAGTGCCGGCTGCGCTCCTTACTTTCCTTTCTAGCCAGTAGCTAATTCTTAAAGGAGAATGTGCCTTTTTAAGCTAGTTCACTCATCAGCTTGTCTTTTCTGTGTCTGGAGGCTTTTCCTTGTTTGATGAATATATGGAAGAGAGAAAATATGGGGGGGTCAAGTTCTTCCTTCAGAAGGAGGTGGGCATGAGAAAGAGGGAGGCAGGGAAGGAGGGAGGGAAGTCCTGCCTTAGCACTTGGCCACCAGCAGCCCTGCCATTGACTTTGCTTGTCAAAAGGTTGCAAAAGGGGATCACGTGACCCTGGGACACTGTGACCATCATAAATATGAATCAGTTGCCAAGCATCCAAATATAAATCACATGACCCTGGGCATCTGCAATGGTCATGTGAAAAATGGTGATAAGTCATTTCAGTGCAATTGCAACTTTGAACAGGTTTTTTTTTTTTTTTTGGGTCATCAAGTTTTTGACACCTTGCTAGGTGGTACTTGAATATTGCCATATCCTAAAAGTGGTACAATCAGTGAAAAGGTTGAAAAGCCCTGCTGTATGAGTTCATTTTGTAGCATTAATTTAATACCTCATTTACTTACTGATTGAGATGCTGCCTTATCACCAATTCTCGCCTCCACCTCTTTTAATGCACATTTTAACTTCTCTATTCCTCCTCATCAATGCACCCCCCAGTGACCTTTACCTGACCTTGTATCCTCCATTCTCCTCTATAAGGAGAAACAATGAAGAAATTAGCTATTTTACTGGCATCTTTGCACAGAATTTTGCTGTGGGTATTGATTTTTTTAAAGGTGCCCAGAATCATAAAATCTCCTGGTTTGTAGAGGAACATTGCTTCTCTGTTAAATATTTTTGTACCTATTCTAAATTAATATGCATCTCCTCTGAAGTTTCTTATAGGGAGCACAGTCAAGGTCACACAACTAAAGTTGGGTACATTTTAAGCACCTTCATTTCTTTTTTATTAAGGAACCGCACGCTCCTGACTCTTTCAATACACATATGTTACTTCAGAGATTACTGTGATGCCTGTTAATAATGAAGGCAGATCTATGAAAAACTGTCCAATATTTCCAAAATATTGTATTTTAAATAACTACTACTGTTGCTTGAAATGTGCTTATATCATCCCAGGGCTGGCTTATTTTTCTACACATTTTGAGTTTGCATGGTATAAAACAGGTGTGTCTGACCTGTGGCCCATGGGTTTACGATCTTATGTGGCCCCATAAGATCGTAAACCTTTAACATTATTGTGTGATTTTTAGTGATACTTATATACATTAAGCATATTATATATTTTATATGCAGCCCAAAACAATTCCTCTGCACTCATTGTGGCTCAGGCAAGCCAAAAGGTTGGACAACCATGGTATAAAACAAAGAAAAATTTGGAACTTGTGAATCTACAACTACTATCAAAGAGCTTACAAGGGTGGGTCTTTCTTTGTCATGAAGATATTCTCTGCCCAGAAACAGAGAGGAAGAATGAGACATAGCAACAATTCAATGGCCCCCAAAGCAGCACAATGTAAATATTCTAAATAAAGAGATACCTATGAGAATAGTGCAGTACTATCTATGTGAAAATCACAAGCACAACAAAACTTCTATCTACAGGGGAGAAGAACACTTTTTCAGCCACAAAAGTTGCCTGGTCAGATCTGGCCCTTCCTTGTAAACTCTAATCTATGACCTAATTGTGGATAAAGGGTCATCCTGTTATGCATTATAAACACATGAGGGAAGTTGAGGAGGGAGAGTGGTTTCATCCAGCTGTGCCTACGTGGATGCTCACTAAGGCACCATCATAAGGTGGAACAGTAATTAATGTCCCTATAGCTATAATCCATTGTCCTCACTAGAAGATTCTTCTTTGGTCCTGGGTTCAGAGGCTGTACAGGTTCAGATGTTCCAGGAAGAGATTATCAGGACCAGCCTGAATGATTTGAATTATATGATTGCATCAATCTTGATATTGACTCAAACTAGAACTGGAGAACTGCAGGCAATTGCCTGTAATTTATACTCTGAGCCCACAGGGCCTTAACCAATCACAATACTTGAAAAACCTGCCCAAATATGAATGTTCAAAGTTTCCCTCCAAAACAATTGGAGTTAACAGTCAGGGTCATCTAAAGGTTAGTTTCGTTTTAGCTTCACAAGCAGTTGGAGTTAAGTTAGTTTCACTTTAGCAGGGATTAACACAACTTTATATATATTCAATACATAACACCCCTTTCCCCTAGGATAGTTATCATCCTCAGTCTGTTCAATATTCATAGTCTTTGAGATAGGCTGGGGGGGCATGTTATTGGAGAGTCCTGTTCAAGTGGAGTATTGTCCATCTCCAGTTGAACAGAGTCGTGATGGCCGTTTAGGTCGCCTGAGAGTGGCAGCGGCTCTACGGCCCTTCGTACCTCCATTTCCCCGGAGGCGGCCATGGGTGATGTAGGCAAACTCAGAGGAAAACAGTTCTCTTGTGTGTTGGATAAAACCTCGGGATCCTCACCCAGGACTGGCCTGGCATGCCAACACTGTAACTGATCAATGTGGTGTCTGACGATACGATCATTTTCCAGAATAACCTTGTATGACAAGGGCCCCATTATCTTAGTTACCCTAGCTGCCACCCAAGGTGCCCCACTTCCATAGCTCTTGGGCCAGACCAATTCAACCAGCTGTAAGTTCCTGGGGGGGCTTTGGTTGAGCCGTCTCTGCCCCTACTCTGTCTGGGTGAAGTCGGTCGAGCTTCATGGTGAGCCAGCAGCCCCACCTCAGCTCCGCTGGGCTGTGACCTGTTGCTGTACTGGGAGTTGTGTGTTGACACAGGAGGAACTTCGCCAGGCGGTGATTCCAGTCCCCAGTCGTCATCCGCTTGAGCACCTCCTTTGTGGTCCTGACCATTCATTCAGCCTGACCATTGGTCACGGGGTGGAATGGAGCGGATGTTACATGCCAAATCATGTTGGAATTGAGGAAAGATTGAAACTCTCCTGCCATGAACTCTGCCCCATTGTCGGACACAATTACATCTGGCAGACCATGTGTGGCGAACAGCCAGCGCAACTCTTGGATGACCCTGGTTGTTGTCATCGATGAGACTGGTGCCACTTCCAACCACTTGGAATAACTATCTACTACAAGTAGGAATACCTGCCCTTGAAAGGGGCCCACAAAGTCAATGTGCATGCAAGACCATGGGGCGTGCATGGTCTCCCAGCAATGCACTGGTGCTTATGGCATCTCCGGTTGGGTTTCTTGGCAGGTCTGGCAACTCCTTACTTGATTCTCAATGTCCTTGTCCAGGCCTGGCCACCACAAGTAACTCCTGGCTAGAGGCTTCATTCAAACAATTCCTGGGTGCCCCTCGTGTAAGGAATCCAGCACCCTGGAGTGAAGACTGGGTGGAATGATGACCCTGCTGCCTCACAGCACACATCCCTTGTGGGCCGACAGTTCATTTTTCCAAGAAGTGTAGTGATGGAACTCAGGGTCTGGCCGGGTCTCTGGCCATCCCCTTAACACCCAGTTGAGAATGCGGCTAAGCATTCTGTCCATGGTGGTTTCAGCTGCAATGTCCCCTGCATGTAGGGGTGCTTCAGGCAGGTCCTGGATCACCAGGATATGACAACCTGGGGCTGGGTCCAGATCAGTCTGCAGTAGAGGCGGTTGGCTGAGAGCATCGGCATGGCCCATTTCCTTACCCGGCTTGTGGACTAGCTGGTACGAGTATGCAGCCATGAAAATGGACCATCGTAGCATTCGCGGTGACAGGATCTGCAGTGTCTGTTTGTCTGCTGTGAAGAGACCAAGCAGAGGTTTGTGGTCTGTAAAGATGGTGAAGGTTCGTCCATATAAGAAGTCATGGAACTTCTTAATTGTAGAGGTGAGAGACAGGCAAAGGTCGTGCGCAGAATACTGCCCCCCCCAACGCTTGTGTCTTTTCTCTGTATCTATCTTCCCCCCACCCCCACTCACATCACCATAGTGATGTGAAAGTGCGCAGGTCTGTGTGACCTTGCCAGTTTGATAAGGCTGGCTCGTGAACAACAAGTTTCCCTGTTTATGGCCTCTAGCTTTTTACTCTTGAGGATTGGTAAAGGATTTTAGCCAATGAAATGTTATTGCCATGCAGTAACTTTTGCTATTTGTAAAACTCTATATAAACAAATAAAGGCTGCGTGCTGCCGGCCATTTCTTTGCACCCTTCAATGACTAAGGACTGATTACTACAGCTGGCGCCCTCAGCAGGGACATTTTGTTTTGGGACCCCTACGGGAAGAAGCAGCTGCCAACATACTTACCATTGTCTGGAACAGACCCCTAAGTGCACTTTCGTCTTACGAGACCCCTCAGTGAGTAAGTATGGGCTGCAAGTTATCTCGGCCCCTGCAAAAGCAAGGACAGGCATGGAGGAACTCAGATTCCTCCTCTAACCTGGGGCAGACACAAGGAAGCTGGTGGACGGAGATAGGAAAACAGTGTTCTTCGAATCCTGAGCATCGGACGCTTAGGCTAAAAGATAGAGCATAAATTACATCTTGAACCTTGGGCTTCAGTATAAACATCTATAGTGTTCAGTCCTGTCAGGAAAGGAAAAAAAATGGACCCGAATACTTCAGAAGGGCAATTAATTATCAGCCTCCTTCTGCTTGCAACTAAGTAAAATTTATTCCTCCTAAAAACATCTTTAATTGGATTTTCAGCTTCTTCTGAGGAGGCTAATTCGTTTGCTGATTAGTTAGAGACATAACTCAAAATGTACTCCCTCAGAGTGAAGTGTTTTGAGCAATCAGAATGCTTTGAAACTCTGGAATCTATATTAAGTTAACCCTGTCAGAAAAACGTCTGGTTGTGTTTTGTGTTATGTGTGTGTGTGTGGCCACTCAGAACATTATGCTTGGGCTTGGAATGGTGAGAAAAATGGGAGATGATTAGCGCCCTCAAAACCACTTTTTGGTTGAAATCACCTTGTCATTTTTCTCGCTTCTTGCAAAACAAGTTATATGTCTAAATACATGTTGTTGTAACAGTATTTGTGTATATACGTTTGTCTGTGTTGTTCTGTGTTATTCCAAGACTTGGAAGAGGCTCAAAGCCCTCTCTGATAACAACAATACAAAAAGGCCTTGCTAAGAATATATGGTTTGCCTGGAGAAAATATAAAATGATTTAGGATTGCAATAAGTCCCAGAAAAAATATAGTTGCACAAATTGATGACATCATGAGTACTCAATTTGTGGACAAAATTCCACACTTTTGATTTTTTCCTACTAGTAAATTACCTAATGGAGTATTAACTGTAATAGAAGTGCAGAAAGTATATTGGATTGAATGGCTATACCTACCCCATTCCCCATCACAAAATATTCTACCTTTTATCCAGGCTATTGCTGAAATGATAACCTTAGGACGCACAAGAGCTTGCCGTCGAAAAGGAACTGATTAATTAATATTGTTTTCAAAAATAACTTATCTCTTTAATGTGCTTTAACTGACTATATAGGCTGTATTTCATATCATTTGCCTAATTATCTTTGACTTGCTTGTTTAATGACTTTTTCCTTTCCAGTCCAGCCACTGCTTTCTTCCTCTTTCTCCCTTGCCACAAGTTATTGCTTTTTCTGATGGAGGGTGAATGAGAGGAGCAATTGCTTACAAGGATGATACCTGGAAAGTGTCCTACACTACAATGCAACCCTTCTCACAATGCTCAGAATTATTTTAGCTTTTAAAACCTTTTCTCAACAGTCTTTTAACTTAATCTCTGACTCTCATTATGTGTGCCAACTTACTTTTACTCCTTCAGGTGCTTACATCACGCCCAGGATTGACCCCAATCTTATGACTTTGTTTTTAACTTTGCAGCAGCTGCTCCAGAACTGAAAGCATTTATTATTTTGTTTCTCATATACACAATCACTCCTCCCTTCCTGGGCCTAATTTTTTTTTTTTTTGTATGTCTTTTTTATGTCTTTTATGTGGTTTTGCCTCTAATCAACTATGACAAATGGATGTTATCCATGTTCTCTTTTTTTGGCTTCCTAGAAATGTATATTCATAAATAGGTATTTAGGAACAATTTCCCCCACCTCTACAAGGGGAAACAGCTTCACATGTTATTTTTCATCTTTTTTTGGCCGTTACAGCCCTGGGTAAACCCTCTTCCCTAAAAACTGACAATGGGCCAGCCTATTATTCAGTGGCCTTTTTACAATTTTATACAACCTGAAATATTGTTTTTACTCATGGTCTTCTCTATAATTCCACGGATCAAGCTATCGTGGAACGTGCTAATCGGTCTTTCAAGGACTGCCTTCACAAACAAATAAAAAAGGACGGATTATCTAGGGTACCCAATTTGTCGTGGGTAATACAACAGGTTCAAAAAGTATTATTTACATTACACCAATTGGATATTTCCATTCCAAATTTGACCGCTTATCAGAGACACTTTCAACAGAAAACAAGCTTGCCTCCACCTCTGGTATATTATCGGGCATTACCAGACAAAGCATGGTTGGGACCAGTCCCTCTGATCACTTGGGGGCGGGGCTACACTGCTGTGCTTGCTCCAACAGGACCTTTGCAGATTCCAGCGCGTTGTGATCACCCAGCCAGGGATGTCGTGGCACCAGTCCCTGGACCCAGCCCCAGAAATGGCAAGGGTGACTCTACAGATGGCACAGCAAGTAATCCAATCCTGACATGCCAGGCAGCCAGTGACGTGGGGAGATGTAAAGAACTTGATCCCCGAGAACCTGTGCGCTGCCATTTTTGCGGTTTTAACTGCAAATTTCTTATCCATCATTTGTTTATGTCTGATTGTTAACATCTGCCCTTTGACAACTGTAACTGTCATCCCACCCAAACAATCATTCGAACAACGAATGAAGCAAAATCTAACATCACACAAAATGACTTCTTTTGTTTATCTGAAATGTATTACATGTAATTTGCTTTCTACATGTTTAGTCTTTGTTTGCACCTCTTCTGCAGTAATTCAAAACTTCACTGACTCTGGGAGGTTATTGCTTAAAAAACCTCACTGTCATCACATTGGCTCACCTGCTTTAAATTGCACAGCTTCAATAGAGACTTCCTTTCATTTTGGACATGCTTGGCTACTGCAAGGAGGGTTTTTTACGTGTGGTCAAGAAACTTTAAATTATATTCCTGCTAATATTAGTGAAGCGCAATGTTGCCTCAGCCAGCTGATTCCTTGTTTTGCTTTCCAAACAACAAGTTCACATGAACCATTGTGCTAGACAACACTTGTGACTCTGAGACAACCTTACTTGGCTATACCTCTAGTGGGCGTGCCAAGACTTGCTGTTCATGCTCACCTCAACATTAATGCTATTACATGAAATTTGGCAAAAACAATTAATACTACTTCTTCAACTATTTCAGCGATCAACCATGAACTGCAAAATTTGAGAAAAGCTATTTTGCAAAATCACGCTGCAATTGATTATTTTCTTCTGCACCAGCATTTGGGTTGTAAACATTTTGAGGAAATGTATTGTTTCAATATTTCTGATAATTCATGAACCATCCAGCACCAGATTTATATTTTACACAATTTGGCCCCTGATTTTAAAATTGGTACCTTAGGATCTTTGTGGGTGCTGTTTATGTAATGTATTTCTTTCATTTTGCAATATATGTATTAGAGCTTTAAATCCCAGTAGATCCTCTCTCCCATTGCCTCAGGGTCAAGTTTTGGCCCTATATTAACAACTGCAAGGATGCTCCTCTCCTGATTGTAATCCTTTTATTAACCCCGCTTACGGCGATATTTCGTCTAACAAAACAAAAAGGAGTGAGATGTAGAGGTGAGAGACAGGCAAAGGTTGTGCGCAGAATACTGCCCCCCCAACGCTTGTGTCTTTTCTCTGTATCTATCTCCCCCCCCCCCCCGCTCACATCACCATAGTGATGTGAAAGTGCGCAGGTCTGTGTGACCTTGCCAGTTTGATAAGGCTGGCTGGTGAACAACAAGTTTCCCTGTTTATGGCCTCTAGCTTTTTACTCTTGAGGATTGGTAAAGGATTTTAGCCAATGAAATGCTATTGCTATGCAGTAACTTTTGCTATTTGTAAAACTCTATATAAACAAATAAAGGCTGCGTGCTGCTGGCCATTTCTTTGCACCCTTCAATGACTAAGGACTGATTACTACACTTAATGCCAGCCACTATGGCGAGGATTCCTTGTCTATCTAGGCATAGTTTCTTTCAGCCGATGATAATGTTCTAGAATAGTATGCGATGGGGGCCTCTCTACCATCTGGCATCCTGTGGCTTAGTACTGCCCGAATGCCATATGGTGAAGCGTCACAGGCTAGTATTACTGGTAGGTTGTTGTTGAAATGAGCTAGGACGGAGTCCGATGATAACAATGATTTTACCACCTTGAACGCGACCAGACCCAGGATGTTTTTTTGTCCAGTAGGCAGTGTAGCAGTTCTGCCAGGGCAGCCTTATGCGGTAAGAAGGAGTGGTAAAAATTCAGCAAGCCCAGGAATACTTGTAGCTCCCCCTTGGATTTTGGTGTGGGGGCTTGCTGAATTGCCTTTAGCTTTGCATCAGATGGGTGGATTCCGGCAGCATCGATGCAGAAACCCAAGAATTCTGTGGATTCCACGCCAATCTGGCACTTTTCCTTCTTGAGTTTTAGGCCTGCCTTGCAGAAACATTGGAGTACTGCATGGAGACATTCCGCCAGGACTTCCACTGATTCCCCCACGATCAGGACGTCATCAAAATACGGGCAGATGCCGGGAATGTTCTTCAGTATTCGTTCCACAATACTTTGGAACAACCCTGGTGCTACGCTTACCCCAAACTGCAAGTGGTGCACTTGGAATGCATCTTTGTGTGTGACGATTGTTTGTGCTTTTGCGGTAGTGTTGTCTACCGGTAGCTGCTGGTAAGCCTGGGCGAGGTCTAACTTAGCGAAGATTCGGCCTCCCTGGAGCGAAGCGAGGATGTGGCTCACTACTGGTACAGGGTAAGCATGTTGCTGTAGTGCCTTGTTTATGGTGCACTTGTAGTCTGCACAGATGGGGACGTCCCCATTAGTCTTAACTGGGGTCACTATTGGAGTCTCCCACTGGCTACAGTCCACTGGTTGGAGCACTCCCTGCTGTACCAGCTTGTCTAGTTCCACATCAATTTTTTGCTTCAATGCAAAAGGAACCCTGCACGGTTTTAATCAGATTGGAGTTACTGCTGGATTGAGGTTGAGTGAAATGGGTGCCCCTTTGTATTGTCCCAACTCTGTGCTGAATACGTCAGCATATTGTTGGCATACTGCTGCTAGATCAGCTATTTGTGTTTGATGGATGCCTGTCACCCTGATGCCCAGGGCCTCGAACCAGTCCAGTCCTATGAGGTTGGTGTGCGGTCCCTCTACGACCACTACACTGAGGGGACCCTCAAACTCTCTGAATTGTACTCTAATGGTAGCTTCCCCCCTTATGGGAACACGGCAATTCTGGAAGTCCGTTAGCACTAAGCTCGATGATTTGAGCGGGACCCACCATCGGCTACATTTGCAAATGTGGTCGAAAGTCCTGGAGGAGATAATGTACAGGGCCGATCCAATATCTAGCTCCATGGAGCATGGGACCCCTTGCAGTCTTAGTTGGAGTCTTTTCTTTGATAGAACGTTGGGCCCCTGTGAATTGGATGCTATGCCTTCCTGAGCAGTATTCAACTCTGTTCTGTCCTGGGGGCCATTTTCCCTTGTGCTGCTGTGTCGCAGGTTTCGTTTCCCGCTGATGACCTCTGCAAACTCTGGCAAGGTGCCCTTGCTTTCCACAGGCACTGCATACTGCTGTGCGGAATCTGCACTCTGCTCTTTCATGCTTTCCCCTGCAGCTTGCGCAGCTCTGTGGGGAAGTTGCTTGCTCTGTGGAGCGTGGCCGTCTGGGTGGCTCTCTCCACAAATGCACAATGCAGCAACCCAAGGAGGATATGCTTAACAGAGGAATGCTGAGTATGGAATCCCTTCCATGTCCATTTATTGCTTCTGAGTCTTGTTAGCTTCTAGCCTCAACTAAAACTTAGTCGTTACCCCAAGAATGGAGCTGAAGCTATGCTACTATGTCATTTAACATGCCTACTGTTGTGTTATGGCATGCTTTTATGGTTTATTGTACCCCACTTGGCAGTGACTCATAACTAAAAGGATTTTTTTCACAAATATAAATAAAATGCTATGGTTATAACCCTGAACAAATGTAGTATCAACATATTTGAAGCATGAATGTAATGGAAAACCTGCACAAAAGCAATATTTTTCAGACTGAAAAAGAATGACATGACCCTTTCATCTCTGGAATTTTTCTTTTGAAAAGTTTGGTCTGAAATATTTACCAAAGCCAAGCAAATTTTTGCAAGCATCTTCCTCCAGCAATGCCAAAAGTTTTTTTTGCCTCTCAGGATTTTTGCATAGATCACTTTCTGAAGGTGCTGTCTTCATGAGCATTTATTCTTCATAAATGACTTAGATGAGGGAATAGAAGGGGAACTCATCAAATTTGCAGATGACTCTAAGCTGGCAGGAATAGCCAACACCCCAGAAGACAAGCTCAGGATCCAAAAAGAACTTGACAGACTTGAACAATGGGCCCTATCCAACAACATGAAATTTAATGTGGAGAAAAGCAAGGTTTTACACCTAGGCAGGAAAAACCAAAGGTACAAGTATAGATTAGGTGAAACCTGGCTCAAAAACAGTAACTGTGAGAGGAACCTTAGAGTCCTAGTGGATGATCACTTAAACATGAGCCAGCAGCATGCAGCAGCAGCCAAAAAAGCTAATACAATCCTTGGTTGTATAAATAGAGGCATAGAATCAAAATCATGTGAAGTATTAGTACCGCTTTATAAAGCCTTAGTATGACCACACCTGGAATACTGCATCCAGTTTTGGTTACCACATTACAAAAAAGATGTTGCCACTCACATGTTCCCCAGCGAGCCGGGCCGCCAAGGTGGAAATGTTGGGGACTGCTGATCTAGGCAACCTTCAAAAAAGTTTGGAGTAAAATTTGTAGCTCATTTCCCCATTGTAAGAATAATCAACCCAGTGATTGTCAAACTTAAATTACCAAAGAACCTTAGGAGAATACATCTTGTCTTCCACTGTAGTCTGCTTAAACCAGTAAAAAACCTCCCCATTACAACCACCGGCAGAAGCCCCTCCTCATCCCAATCTCATTGAGGGTAAACAACATTTTGAAGTGAAGGAAATTTTGGACTCATGTATCCATAGGGGCAAACTTCAATACCTAATCTCATGGAAGCATTTCCCCTCTTCTGAGGCTGAATGGGTGGCCGCCCAACATGTTTGAGCCATAAAGCTCATCCATACTTTTCATGTCCAGTACCCTGATAAAGCATGCTAATTTGTTCACCTTTCCCTTATTAACTTTTCTTTTTCTCTTTTCATTTCCAGGACTAATATTTTCTTCAAGGGGGGCGGAAACTGTCAGACCTGCCAACCCTTAAACCTCTAAATAGAAATGATCCTTGGCTCCATTTGTTGAGAAAGGTACTGTTCTGTTTCCAAGTAAAAGGCATTGAGACAAGCAGGAGTAACAAACAGTCTTGTCTTTATTCCATTCACAACAGAACCCAAAAAACAAAATGGCGTGGATTGCTCTTATACCCCTTTGCAGGGACCGTATCAGCCAATCAATACAAGGCATTTCTCCCACCTTGCGCATGTGCACAAGGCAGGAGACAGCCTGTCTGGTCCCGGGCATTCACGTGTCTGCCTGGACATAACACCCCTCCCCTCTTGGATCAAAACATAGTACTTAATATTTTACAATGCTACAAATCTAATACCTTGTCACTCCCTTATTCATACACAGTAAAACTTACTATTTTGCATTACCATAAATTAGACATTTGTCTTTTGAGAATGTTCTGATTTCTAAGTACCCTACACCTGCCCACCTACTGACAGGAGTCTTACATACTTCTGTAAGTGCTCGGGTGGACCTCTGGCTCGCCCTGACCTTCTTGGAGCGGTTGTGATGGCCTGGTCTGCCAGCTCGCCTGCCAGTCTAGGCAGACCAGGACTTTGATGCCCTCTAGACTCAGGCGACCTTCCATGCTGCTGACTGGCTGGATCCTCTAAACCCAGACCAGAGTTCCTTGGTGGGGTGGGATTCCCCAAGTCCATTGGTGGGGTGGAATTTCTCAAGTCCACAATGGACCCCTCTTGGGAGCACTGTCCCATGAGCCCAAGACCAGCAGATGGATTGGCCTGAAAAACCAATTGCAGGCAATGTCCCATTGACCCAGTGCTGGTGCCAGAGTTAGGAGTGCCAGAGTCAGGAGCCGCTTCCGTGGCAAGACCCCCTACTGGCGCCTGGGAAGTTCCGCTTTTGCGGAGAGACTGTGGTCCACAATTGTAATTGTGGTCCTCCCCCCCCCCCCCGAGAGCAGAGCCAGGAGTGGAAGTGTGGCTGGGAAGCCTCCAGCGCAGTTGATCGATGTGTCACCGGATCACCCAACCATCATCCAAGGCCACTTTGTATGAGAGCAGCCCAGAGACCTTGCATATCACTGCTGTCACCCAGAGATGTCCAGGGCCATAGTTCCTTGCCCAGACCGGATCGCCCACCTGTAGTCTCCTAGGTGCCCGCGGCTGTGACACCTGTGACGCCACCCGGTCTGGGTGCAACCTGTCCAGTTTAGTAATGAGCCTGCAACCCCAGCGGAGTTCAGCTGGGCTCTTCCCAGTGGCTGTGCATGGTGTGGTGTGGTGTGAGAGGAGAAAGTCAGCCAACCTGTGATGCCAGTTTCCATAAGTGATTCTCTGAAATGGTGCAGACGTGGCATGACGGATCATGTTGGCCTGTAGAAAAGCCTGAAACTCAAAAGAAGTGAAGTGGGGTCTGTTGTCGTAGACAAGGACATCTGGAAGTCCATGAGATGCAAAGATCCCTCTCAACACCTGGATGGTTTTAGCAGTAGTAGTGGAGGAGACTGGAACGACCTCTAGCCACTTGGAATGGCTGTCCACAAGGAGAAGGAAGAATTGCTCCTGAAAGGGCCCAGCATAGTCGATATGAACCCTCGACCAAGGGGCATGTGTCTCCTCCCACCTATGTACAGGGGGCTGAGGCATGTCAGGCCTGGACTGTTGGCAAACAGTGCACCCGTGGACCTGGGCTTCAATCTCTTTATCGAGCCCAGGCCACCAAAGGTGGCTGTGCGCAAGTTCCTTCATCTGGACTATTCCCGGATGTCCCTCATGCAGAGACAGCAAGACTCTAGTCCTCAATGAGGCCAGGATAACTACCCTGCTACCCCATAGGACACACCCCTTAAAAGTGGATAACTCGGACTTCCTCTTCCAGAAACTCTGGAACTCTGTGCCAGGACACGCGTCAGGCCATCCTGACAGCACCCATGTCAGCATGCGTGTAAGTGTGTGATCAGTGGCTGTTTCAGCAGCCACATCCCTAGCATCGAGGGGAGACTCATGTAACTCCTGAATTGAAAGTATGTGGTGAGCTGGAGCAGGGTCTGACTCCACTAACTGTAGAGGTAATCTGCTGAGGCCATCTGCATGGCCCATTTCTTTGCCCGGTTTGTGAACCAGTGTGTAGTCATATGCAGACAGGAAAATTGACCATCTCAGCATTCTAGGAGAGATGATGTGTGGGGTTTGCTTGTTGGTTGTAAATAACCCCAGCAGTAGCTTATGGTCTGTAAAGACTGTGAAATGGCGGCCATATAAAAAATCATGGAACTTTTTTATTCCAGCCACTATGGCCAATGCTTCCCTATCTATCTGTGCGTAATTACGTTCAGCAGATGATAGGGTCCTAGTGACTTGTGTCCCATCAGCCTTCAGGTGACTCAACACAGCCCCAATCCCATAAGGGGATGCATCACAGGCTATGCATACAGGCAAATGCTCATTGAAATGTGCTAGAACCGCATTTGAGGGTAGCAAGGCCTTGACCTCTGCAAAACTCCTTTCATGGACTTTTGTCCACAGCCATGGAGCCTGTTTATCCAAGAGCTGGTGTAACGGCTCAGCCACTGCAGCCTTGTGAGGGAGGAATGAATGGTAAAAGTTTAACAGTCCCAGAAAAGCCTGAAGTTCGCTTTTGGACTTAGGACTTGGGGCCTGCTGAATTGCTTTAAGCTTAGATTCAGCAGGATGGATGCCTTCAGCATCAATATGGAACCCCAGAAACTCTGTGGAAGTGAATCCAATTTTACATTTGTCTTGCTTTAGCTTCAGCCCCACTTGGCAGAACCGCAGCAAGACAGCTCTAAGCCTTTCAGCCAGATTTTCAGATGATTCCCCAGCGATGAGGACATCATCAAAGTATGGGCAAACACCTGGAATATTGCAAAGCATTCGCTCCATCACACTCTGGAAGATGCCAGGGGCTACATTAACCCCAAACTGCAGCCTTTTAACTTTAAACGCTCCCCGGTGCATTACAATTGTTTGGGCCTCAGCCGTTGCCTCATCAACTGGTAATTGTTGATAGGCCTGAGCCAAGTCAAGTTTAGCAAAAACGCGGCCTCCCCTGAGTGGCTCACTATGGGCACCGGGTACGAGTGCTGCTGCAAGGCTTTGTTAAGTGTACACTTATAGTCCACACAAATTCGGACTTCCCCATTTGCCTTCAGTAGCGTGACTATTGGGGTTTCCCAAGGACTGCTGTCTACGGGCTCTAAGATGCCCTGCTGGAGCAGCTTGTCCAGCTCTGCATTAATCTTATTCTTCAACGTGAAGGGCACCCGTCTGCGCTTAATCCTAATGGGTGTGATGGCTGGGTCTAAACGTAAAGCAATGGGAGGCCCCTTGTATGAGCCAAGCTCTGAACTGAACACATCAGCAAACTCCTTGCAGACTTCTGCAAGGCCCAACGTTTGCAAGCTGTGAAGCCCAGTAACTTGGATTCCAAGGGCCTCGAACCAATCGAATCCAATAAGACTCATGCGATCACCCCCAACTACCACCACATCTAGCAACCCTTCAAACTTCCTACACTGCACCTTGAGCATGGCTTCCCCCTTCATGCTGACTCTGGAATTCTGGAAGTCAGTAAGAATTAAATTCGAAGGCCTGAGTTTAACTCGTAGGCCGCTTCTACAACAAATCTTGTTGAAATGGTCTTGGGAAATGATCGATAAAGCGGACCCTGTGTCCAACTCCATCGATAAGGGAACCCCTTGCAACTTCACATCAATGTGAAGCTTCTTCCTGAGCGGCCTATGGGCCCTGGTTTTAAAAATGCTCCTACGGGACGCGCAAAAACCCACCCTGTTCTGGCTGGGGACCCTGGTACCTTTCTGAAGCAATTCTTCTGAAGACCGGTCCTTCTGGCGACCCAAACAGACAGAGGCAATGTGTCCTTGCCTACCACATGCCCGGCAAATGGTGGAGCAGAACCAGCAATCGGAGCGCTTGTGGCATCCTCCACATCCCAAACACCAAGGGAAGGAGGTTGTCTTGTCTCTGCACTCTTGAGGCCTTCTCTCCACTGGCTGCTGTAGTCGGTCCACCTCCATCTCTAGATCCTGTTCAGATTCTTCTCAAGCAACCTCTTGATGGACGGAGATTGAAGTTGGAGGGTTCTTGGCGAGCCGCAAGGCCTTCACAGCTCCGCCCGCCTCTTCTTCTGCTGAAATTTTTCTCAACGCGTCTTGGAATGAGACGTCTTCCTTTGCGAAGATCTTCTGCTGCAACTCACAACTTCTCAGTCCACAAACTAAACAATCCCGAAATCTCTCTTCCAGGTCCTTGAATTCGCATGGCCTAGCTGCTTGTCATAACGCAGCAATAAAATCTGCAGCAGACTCACCAGGCCTTTGGTCCCTCTGCTCGAATGCATGTCGCCATGCAATCACCGAAAGCTTTGGTTCAAAATGTTCTCTAAGCATTATTTTCAGCTCAGCATAAGCAATTGATTCCAGTGGTGCTGGGGTGACCAGATTCTCTGCAATATTGAAAGTCTCTTGCCCACAGACACACAGTAGCGTTGCAGCTTTAAACCGTCTTCTCGGATTTGGTTTACCCTAAAGTACTTCTCCACCTGGGCCACGTAAGAGCTCCAGTGTTCCGGATGAGCTGTGTCAAATTCAGAGAGACGGCCTAGTTTGGACATCGTTATTGCCCGGTAGCCTCGTCAACGCCTCGCGCTGCAAGGTTGAGAAGGGGTTCCTTTTGCCAAGCTCTCCTCCAGCATTCTCGTACTGGCAGGCAGAGTTGCACTCTCTGGACGCCGAACTTCCCAGCACTTCAGGCCTCTCTTGGTGAGTCAGCCTATCTTCTTTCATTGTTTCCCTTGCAGCACATCACACCTTCATTGCCAATGTTCTGTTTCCAAGTAAAAGGCATTGAGACGAGCAGGAGTAACAAACAGTCTTGTCTTTATTCCATTCACAACAGAACCAAAAAAACAAAATGGCGTGGGTTGCTTTTATACCCCTTTGCAGGGACCGTATCAGCCAATCAATGCAAGGCATTTCTCCCGCCTTGCGCATGCGTGCAAGGCAGGAGTCAGCCTGTCTGGTCCCGGGCATTCACGTGTCTGCCCGGGCCTCTCTGCAGCCTCCTGCACCTGCTGAATGACTCAGCAGGCCCAGGACATAACAGGTATAGTTTTATTAGAAGTCAGGTGCATTGTAGTAGTGCATAGCCAGAACTGAGAATCTTGCACCCAAATCCCTAAGTTCAACTTTTCCATCCCTCAACTGCCCCCCATTGCTGACCCTCCCCCCATGATCAATCAGGTTCAAGCAAGATGTTTTCAGAACAGTCACTTCAAGTGTAGGTTGGTATGCAGCTGCGTTCTTCTCCCAGCTGGGTGACCTTGAAGCAGCATCTCAGGGAGATACAGAAGTTACACATTCCCCCTCCCATCCACCCTCCCCAGAGTCCATGGCAGACTGCCACTGCATGGTAACAAAGCACAAGCAAGAGTGAGGTGGCAGCTGATAATAAGCCTTGGTTCACAGCTAAGCTCAAGCAGATACATCATGCCAAAGGGGAGGCCTACAGGAAAGGAGATAGTATTTTGTACAATGAGGCCAGGAATGTATTAACAAGGGAGATCAGGGTAGCAAAGAGAAGCTACTCTGGAAAGCAAAGAAATCAGTTCTCAGCTAATGAACCAGCAACTGTGTGGAGAAGCCTGAAGAACATCATTGACTAGAGCAGACCTCCCTCCCTTACTGAAGAGAATTGTCAACTGGCAGATGACCTGAATGTGTTCTACTGTAGGTGTCATGGTTCCGACTAATGAAACACTTCAAAGAACTTCCAGGCAAGGTTTACCCTAAAAGCCTTTATTATCACTGTAACAGATTGACCGCACTTCATGTATGGTTTATGCCAGAATCTGAATTCCCCTTGCTTGCGTCTAACTTTTCTTGCTAAACCCCTCCCTTATTTTGCAGTCATAAGTCACATCTTCCAATTAGCCTGGAGGGCAAAGATTCACTTCCGTTCCTTTTCCCGGGCTTTCCTTAAGTCTCCTCCCATTCTCTGTCATCTGAATTAACTCTAAAAATACCAGACAGTTCTGTATATTTTGTCAAAGCAACAATATCCTATATTAACAGCGTTGACATCTGGCCCCCCCTTACAAAAAGGACAGATACTGTAATGTAAACAAAAGCATATGTTAATGACTAGTTTTTGGTTTGTTGGGGTATTTCACATGAAACCTTTTGACGAGCCTGTCAGCTTTCACCTCACTGGATTTCACCCAGGTGGCTTCAGACAACGGGTATCCCTTCCATTGTACTAGGTAATGCAATTTCTCTTTAAAAATTCTAGAGTCAAGAATACGTTTCACTTCATAGTGGGTCTGTCCCACAACTACGAGGGGCCCAGGTGCCTTCTTCAGGGGAGGTCTTAAAGTGGAGCCCCAATAAGGTTTCAACAAGCTGCAGTGGAAGACTGGGTGAATTCTCCCTAAAAGTCTAGGGAGTTTTAGTTCTACGGTAACCGGATTGATGATCCTTACTATGGGGAAAGGCCCCAAGAATTTTGGTCCCAATTTCTTGCTGGGCAATTTGAGGCGTAAATATTTAGTTGACAGATAAACCTTTTCCCCAACTTGGAATGTTCTTTGGGGAGCCCTCTTTCTATCGGCCTGCTTTTTATAGGTTTCAAAAGTCATTTTTAAAGCAGTTTTCGTGTTTCTCCAAACTTCTTCCCACCCCCTCACCCATTGGTCAAGTGGGCACCTGAGGGTATTCAGGTATTGGGCTGAACTCTTTTCCTGTGGCCACTCTGAAAGGCATGTAGCCGGTGCTGCTGTGCACAGAATTATTGTACGCCACCTCCGCAAAAGGGAGGAGGTCAGTCCAGTTCATCTGCTGGTAAGAAACGTAGCATCTAAGACAGTGGTTCTCAACCTTTTTAATGCTGCGACCCCCAACCGGTCGTAAGTTGAGGACTACTCAACCGGTTGTAAGTCAAGGACTACCCAACCGGTCGTAAGTCGAGGACTTTCACTGCCCAGGAGCTCCGCGCATGCGTGGTGCCACCCCCTGCGCTGGCCGAGGCGTAGCTGGCAAGGGGCAGCGACGGTGCAGGGCGACCACCGGCTGGGCCACCAGCTGGCCCAGCCCAAGGGAGGTAAGGCACCAACTGGGCCCCACGCGCACCAGCAACCCTCCCTGTGCCTGCCGGCCTCCCACCTCCCACTCTGGCCCTCTTTTACTTACATTTTTAGTAGTTGCTCAGCAGGGAGGGGTGGAAGCTTCCAGACAGCTCGCCTTCGCTGCAGACAACTTGCAGAACCGTTTGCAGACTGGGGCTTTTGGCGGGCTCAGCAGGGCAGAGACAGCCTGGACAATTCCTATTGGCTTTTGAAAGCCAATAGAATAAAAGGGAGTAGCACAGCTAAGGAAAAGGGGGAAAAAATGGCGGACTGCGTTGTTTGGCGACCCCCATGAAATGGTCGTTCGACCCCAAATGGGGTCGCGACCCACAGGTTGAGAATCGCTGACCTAGATTGTTAGGGGCAATATGCTAACATTGTAAACTACTTAGAGAGGGTAAAGTACATAATGTAAAGCACTATGAAGCGGTTGAGAACCGCTGATCTAAGATATTGCTCCACCATTTTGTTAGCAGATTCTGCAGCCCCGTTGGTGGCAGGATGAAAAGCAGATGATAAACCTTGAGATGATCTAATTAATTTAAGGAAACTCCTCCAAAACTTTGCTGTGAACTGCACCCCCCTGTCCGAGATTATTCACTTAGGGGCACCATGCAGCTGGTAGATATGTTTCAGGAACAATTTGGTCAGTCATTGGGCAGACGGGAGTCCTTTGCAGGCGATGAAATGAGCCTGCTTCAAGAACAGGTCTATCACAGTCCAGATGACAGTATTTCCCCTACTTTCAGGTAGGTCTACTATAAAGTCCATAGCTATTTCTTCCCAGGGTTGAGAAGGATCTGCCAATGGCTGCAGTAACCCGGGGGTTTTCCCTGGGATTCTTTTCATTGTGGCACATACAGTACAACTTTTTACATAGTTTTCCACATCCTTTTTCAGCCCCGGCCACCAAAATTGCTGGCAGGTGAGGTGTAGGGTTTTCAAATACCCCAAGTGTCCAGCCTGTTTTACATCATGGCTGTGGTTGAGAGCATTAAGACGGAGGGCTTCTGGCAAATATAGTTTCCCCCCCTTTGTAAGCCAAGCCATCCGTGCAGGTTAGGGAGGTTTGATTATCTTTGAACCATTGATCAGTGAGGAGCTCTCGTTTTATTTTCTTTACCCCAGGGTCATCAGGATTGGGGACCCTGCAAGGCGTAAGTTGAGCGGCAGTTTGTGGATTGGGGATAATTGCCTTGTTAACCTCCTCCCGTTCGCTTTTGTATTGGGGTAACCGGGATAGCGCATCAGCTAGGAAGTTTTTCCTCCTGGTATGTGCTTTAGAGTGAAGTTGAAGCAGTTAAAGTACTGTGCCCACCGCACTTGCTTTGGGGACAATTTGCAGGGAGTTTTCAGTGCTTCTAGATTTTTGTGATCTGTCCATACTTCAAATGGCACCTTGCTCCCTTTTAGATAGTGTCACCAGTTTAATAGCACCCACCTAATCATGAAGGCCTCTTTCTCCCACATTGCCCATCTCCGCTTGCTTTCAGTAAATTTCTTAGAGGTGTAGGCGCAGGGTTGCAGGACCCCACTTTTGTTCTTTTGCAGTAACACAGCTCCAACTGCCACATCGCTGGCATCGGCTTGAATCACAAAGGGTTCCCCGGGCAGGGGTGCTTTAGAATCAGTTCAGCAGCAAATAGTCTCTTTAAATTCTCAAAAGCTGTTTGACAGCCCATCGTCCATGCTAGTGGTTGGCCCAGTCGTGGCTTTCCTCCTCCTTTGCCTGTTTTGAGTAGTAGGGGTAGGGCAATCTCAGCAAAAGAGGGGATGAATTGACGATAAAAGTTGGCAATACCCAGAGAGCTCTGGAGCTGTTTGCGAGTCTTTGGGGGCTGCCATTCGAATATAGCTTTCACCTTGGCTGGATCCATTACAATACCCTCATTGGAAATTCTGTAGCCAAGATAATCTAATCGGGTCTGGTGAAATTCACATTTCGACAATTTGGCATAAAGCTTGGCATTCAATAGTTTCTTTAACACTTCTCTCACTAGCTTTATGTGATCAGTCATATTCGTGCTGTATATCAGGATATCATCAAGATACACCAAAACCCCTTTGTACAAGTGATCATGTAGAACCTCATTAATCAACTGCATAAATACAGCTGGGGCCCCCTGTAGTCCAAATGGCATGACTTTGAACTGATAGCTCCCCATAGGACAGTTGAAGGCAGTTTTCCACCTGTCTCCCTCTTTTATTCTCACCTGGTAATATGCCTCTCTCAGGTCTAATTTAGGGAAGACACTCCCCTTAGCCAGATGGGTTAATAAGTCCTTTAGGAGGGGGAGGGGGTATTTATTTTCCACACTCACAGCGTTGAGACCCTTATAGTCTATGCAGAGACAAAGAGACCCATCCTTTTTCTCTTTGAACAACACAGGGGCTCCCACGGTAGATTTGGCCCGTTCGATGAACCCCCTCGCTAGGTTTTTGTTCATGTATCACTGCATCTCCTCTATTTCGAGGGGGGACATAGAATACAATCTTGGTCGTGGGAGTTTGGCTCCTGGCACCAGTTCTATGGAGCAGTCATTGGGTCTCTGAGGGGGTAGGGCATCACATTCTTTTTCACTGAATGCCTCCGCCAGGTCCCGGTATTTATTGGGGATGACTGGTTCACCTGGCAGCGACGAGGCAACCATGTGCACTTGCTCATTGGGTGGCCCCTCCTGATTACTTTTTTAATTTTTTTTCTCTGCCAAGTGTGCAGGGAGTGGATACTTTCTGTTCCCTGATGGCTACATTGAGAACTTTTTCCCTTTCTCCTGTCTGGAGTTTATTCAGATTAGAAGCTTGGCTGTAAGCCCAGACATTCCTTATCTAAGACCTTGAAGCTTGTGAAAAAAAAAGTGCTTCCCTCTGGTTTAGCTGGCTCCACAAGACAGACTATTTATAAATAAATGGTACTTGGAGCCACCTGCTTCCTTGGATTACAATTATTCTGCTTTAGAACTATAATAAGCTTTCTTAGAAGAATTGGAAACTAAGAAATCTTTTTGAACAGAATTTGTTGGATTATAATTTTGATATTTTTGCTTTTTTCACTCCCTTTTTTGTTCTTTTTTTCCTCTTTTTTATTATTACTCTTCTTATTTTGAGAGTATTTTCCCCTCTCCTTTTTTATTATCCCCTCCTTTTTTTCTTGTTCCTTTTTTTTACCTCTTTTTTTTTCCTTTTTAACTATTTTTATCGATTTCCCCTCCTAGCAATAGGAGCATATTGGATTATAATTGGCCATTTGGCTACCTGGTGGATTACAATGCAAGATATATAGCCAAAGATGAGTGTTTCAAATTTGTCTAAACTCGGGAGAAAAGGATCTTCCGCCCCTGCTTCAACTTCTGCGAGTTCAATTTATCAGAAATCAATCACGACAGTGCTCCATCAAGAGAAAATGGATACTCAACAAAAATATACCCAGGCAATATTACAGGCAATTGCAGCCCAGATGGCATCTTTGACAAAAAACTACGAAGACCTGAAAAATTATCTTGATAAAATGAACCAAAAAATTGTCAATATAGATTCCCAAATTGAAAACTTCAAACAGACAATTACAGACAATCAACAAAGGATCCAAAAAATAGAAGACAAATCAGTGGAAGTTGATCAGAAATTAGAATCCTTAAAAGATGAGAATGAAAAATTAGCTCAAATAAATGGAGAATTGGAAGACATGCTTGCGGTGAAAGAGATGGAAAGTGCCTCATACTTTCTAAGATTTCAAAACATAATAGAAGATAAAGATGAAAACATTTTAGGCCTGATAATTGAGCTACTCACAGACTTTCTAGGAATGGGGAAGAGCCAAACGGAAGCTGAATTAGACCAGATCTACAGAGTTAACTCAAACTATGCCAGAAGAAATAAAGTACCCAGGGAAGTCCACGTCAGATTTCTGAAAAGAACCGGGCGGGATGAAATTTTCAGAAAAGTAAGAGATCAACCATTAAAATATAAAGAAAAAGAAGTAGTAGTGCTCAAACAAATCCCTAGAAGGATAAGAGAGGCTCGAAGAGACTACCAGTTTCTAACCAGGAAATTGCTTGAAAAAGGAGTGAATTTTAGATGGTTGGTCCCAGAAGGGATCTTAATCCACTGGGATTCAAAAAGATACATATTGGATACACCACTTAAAGCAGGGCTTTTCAACCTTTTCACCAACTGTACCACTTTTAGGATATGGCAATATTCGAGTACCACCTAGCAAGGTGTCAAAAACTTGATGACCCCACCAAAAAAACCCTGTTCAAAGTTGCAATTGCACTGAAATGACTTATGATCATTTTTCACATGACCATTGCAGCATACCCAGGGTCATGTGATTTATATTTGGATGCTTGGCAACTGATTCATACTTATAATGGTCACAGTGTCCCAGGGTCACGTGATCCCCTTTTGCAACCTTTTGACAAGCAAAGTCAATGGCAGGGCTGCTGGTGGCCAAGTGCTAAGGCGGGACTTCCCTCCCTCCTTCCCTGCCTCCCTCTTTCTCATGCCCACCTCCTTCTGAAGGAAGAACCTGACCCCCCCCCCCCCATATTTTCTCTCTTCCATATATTCATCAAACAAGGAAAAGCCTCCAGAGACAGAAAAGACAAGCTGCTGAGTGAACTAGCTTAAAAAGACACATTCCCCTTTAAGAATTAGCTACTGGCTAGAAAGGAAAGTTAAAGAGTGCAGCCAGCACTTAAGGAAGAAAAAAAATGGAAGTATTGGCTGCCAGCTAAGGCAGCCTCCCCAGTTAATTGTATGACAAGAGTCCCTCCCATCAGGGAGCCATCGGCTTGCTCAAACCTCACAGGTTTGGAAAGCTGTTTTGCCCGTATGCCCATTTTCATGGCAAACAGCAGACTAATAATGCAGCAGGTGCATCCAGAATCAATTAGCACGTTTAAGTCCATTTGTGCCCCAGACTTAGGGATTATAAGTTTGGCGGCCAGTGAAAAAGGCAGGATTTGTCGACTCACCATCGGGTCGTTCTCGCCTTCATCATTCCTGTCAAAGGAAGGTAGAGCAGGTGTGGGTCCACCCAGAGTCCCAGCATCCTCCTGTGTGTGGGGTGTAATCTGGGCAACAGGTTCTTGCGTGACCCGGTTGGATTTTTCTCTCGTTAGCCCTTGGGCAGGTTTCCTTCTTGCCGCTGGTTCCGGTCTGCTCTGCAGTCGGGGGTAGGGGACCGGACAGTTTGCTGCTTGATGTCCCTTCTGTCTGCACCAGAAACACTTAATTGACAGGCCTGCAGGTGGCCTGAGTCTCTCAGCCATCGCAGTAGTCAGAGGGTTTCGTGGGGGTGATTGTTGGTCGGGTTGCTCTGGCTGCTGCTCAGATTCAGGTGGGGGAGGCTTCTTATAGCGGGCGAGCTGAACGTCTAGCTTCACCGCTGCCTGGTACCATTCTCGCAGCTGATCAGGTACTGCTCGATAGATGCAGGCCTGAGAGAGGTGATCGTCTAATCCCTCAATGAAGTGATGGATTAGGGACTGCTCTGGCCACCCCTCTATTCGACCTGCTATCTTGCGAAACTCTCACACGTACTCCAGGGCAGGCCTGCCAGCTTATTTTATTTTGTGGATTTGTTCTCCTGCTTTAAGAGCAATAGATGGGTCCTCAAATCTTTCTCTCAGCCCTAGGAGGAAAAGGTGGGGGTCCTCCAATTCGTGGGCTTGCTCATGGTATAGATTGTTCAGCCATTCGGATGCTTCTCCCTCTAGACTAGACGCAATCACATCCACCATGGCCCCATGGTCTGGGTAGAGATAGGCCCAGCAATTCAAATGAGAACGCACTTGGTTGAGGAAAAAAACCAGCTTCTCTGGGTCTCCATCAAAGGTTGCTCTGAAAAGTGGTGCAATTATAGGCTGTTGGGACCCCCACGGTGGCTGTTGCTGCTGACCCCATCCTGGCTGCAGATTTATGCCTAGGGGTTGCATGTTTGGGGGCTGTGGCCAATCTCCTTGCTGTGGCCATTCTCCCACCAGCTGCTGATCTCGTGGCTTCTGTACCACCCCAAGCTGTTGCAAGGGCTCTATTAGCTGTGGCAAGTTCAGAGGTAGTGGAACATCTGCCTGCTGGGTTTGCCAGTCTCCCCATTGCTGCAGAAGCCTCAGACTGGAATTCTCTCTCTCTTCAGGGCTGGAGTCCCTGGCAGGGGAAGACAGGGTCTGAAAGGCTTTCTGATTTACAATAGAGGGGCTGCAAGCTCCCCTCTGCAGGAGTGGATTTCTGTCTCTCTCATCTGGGGTTTGAAATATTTCCAGTAACTTACCCAGGCTTTGAGTGGCAGTTTGTCCATTCTCCATCCACTGACCTGCACTTGTCTGCCAAAATTCATCTTCCCACAGCATGCTGTCTGTTACTTCCCCCTCTGGGATATCAGCAGCTGCCGGGTTGTGTTCAACAAACTCCCGTTTATCATGATAGATTGTCCTCCTCCTGTTCTCTGTTATTCTCACTCCAGCCTAGGAGAAAGAGGTGGGGGTAATGCATCCCCAGTTGTTTGAAAAGGTTTTTTGTTGATTCTGGCATGATGTCATGGTTCCGACTAATGAAACACTTCAAAGAACTTCCAGACAAGGTTTACCCTAAAAGCCTTTATTATCACTGTAACAGATTGACGGCACTTCATGTATGGTTTATGCCAGAATCTGAATTCCCCTTGCTTGCGTCTAACTTTTCTTGCTAAACCCCTCCCTTATTTTGCAGTCATAAGTCACATCTTCCAATTAGCCTGGAGGGCAAAGATTCACTTCCGTTCCTTTTCCCGGGCTTTCCTTAAGTCTCCTCCCATTCTCCGTCATCTGAATTAACTCTGAAAATACCAGAGAGTTCTGTATATTTTGTCAAAGTAATAATATCCTATATTAACAGCGTTGACAGTAGGTTTGAGAGGAGGTTACTGTCATCTACCAATAACTTTCTCACCTCAGATACACCAACAATAGCCAAATCTCCTACAAATCTCTATCCCTCTGGGCTCCACACTTCTGGTGATCTTAGAAAAAGATCTGTAAGGTCTATTTCATAGAGAAAAGATTGGTAAAGTTCCAGGCCTATATGGAGTAACTCCTTCTTGCTTGAATGCCTGTGTCAATGCTGTGACATTTAAGAAATTGCAGCCATTTTATCTTTTCCTTTACTTGTGCTTTTTCTATTGCTTGGGATTTTCAGATGTAGAAGGGGGGAAGGGAGGAATGCTTGAGCTTTTTAAGTTAGCCTAAACAATTGCAGCTGGGTGAGCTTCAAGATCAATTCTAGATAAAGCCTTGGCAGGCTGTAAAGTGGGGAGGATTTTAGATTAATTGGTAAATGTGATTTATGATAGCCTTTCTGGGGTGGGAATTGCAACTTGTTACTTTGTATCAGGGGGAGGGAACTTTAGTCTTGGGTTCAACTATGTAAGTGCCGATATTTTGTTTCTTGAATAGAATGTTCTTTAAGGAAGATAATCCTTGCCTTGAAGTTCTTTTAATTGGTTTCATCTATCGGAACCATGACATTAACCCAAGACTCACTCTTTCTTTAAATTTACGGAGTCCTGAGCTCCAGTCACCTACCCAAAGCAGAAGGGAGGCTGACAAAGACTCAGGGAAGATCCCAAAATGGAGAAGAAGGAGGAACCTGTCACCAGCACCACAGCCACAGCTACTACATCGGCAGATGGAGCGCAGGCCATGGCACCAATAGAAAGTGTGGTTTCTGAGACTCCAGCAGCAGGGGTGAGACCAAAGACCCGAGAGCACATCTGGTTGTCAGAATAGACCCTGCCTAGCGGAGACTCATGGAGTTCAGAGATTGTCCAGCTGAAGAAGAGTTCTTTGAAGGCCACTGAAGTTGAATTTCCACTGATGGCCTCCCAGGAGTCATGCTCTCCTGATTATAGAGCAGCTAAGTGGGTGGTGCCATCGGATGAGTCTGGTGAATGGAAGTATCTGACAGCAATCCAGAGCCAGTCAGTCAAGCAGTTGAGGAAAAAATTTGAAGGACTAGACATGGGGAGCAAGGAGCAGGCCACCCGCCCATTGCTGACCAGCGAGCGAGATGACAGGTGCCTCTGAGACCATTCCCAGTCCAGGAGAAGCCCCAGTCCCATCAGTGGGGCCCGGGATGCTTCCCCATGACCAGCTTTAACCTCAAGCCCAGCGCAGAGGAGAAGCCTGGATCGTCACCAGCACCGTGCTAGCCCCGACCGTCATCGGCAGCCACTGAGTCCTGACCGCCACCAGTGTCATGACAACCCAAGGCATCCAGAATGGTATGTTAGCAGCACCATTCCTATGTGATCCCCGACTGGTACCCATGCCACCGTAGCCCAGACTATCACCGGCACAGGGAGAGCCCTGATCATCACCACTACCGGGACAGTCCAGACCGTCACTATCACCATCACTATCACTATCACTGAGCGTCACCAGCAGCAATGCAGCCCTGAGTACTGTCATTGACGCTACACCAGCCCAGGGCCCGTGCCAAGGTTTGATCAGGCAGAGGACATTCAACGTGGCCTGATGCAGCAGTATGGATGGCTACATGCCTTGCTAGACAGGCAGCAGCCTGCAACACCCCCACCTTTTAAACCCACTTTTGAAGGAGACCCTGAGAAGTTAACTTTCTTTTTGAACCAAGTGCATTCCTACATGAATCAAAATGCCAACGCCTACCCAGACCTCGCCACGATGGTCGATGTCATAGCGGCAAACCTGGAGGGAGAAGCATCGGAGTGGCTGAATAACTTGCACAACAAACAAGCTCTAGAGCTATGGGACTACAACCTATTCATCCAAGGACTGAGAACCAGGTTCGAGGATGAATCCATAGCCCTGCAGGCAGAGAAGGACATTCATGAAGTGAAACAGGCAGGGAGACCAGCAAAAGAATATGTACGTGAGTTCCGGAGGGTCACAGGTCTTATTGAGCGGTGGCCAGAATGATCCCTGGTGCACCATTTCAAGAACGGCCTGGACACCAATCTGTTCCAAGCATGTATCTATTGTGAGATTCCTGATCAACTGCAGGAGTGGTACCGGGTGGCAGTAAAGATGGACATCGACCTGTCCTGCTGTAAGCAGCCGACAACTCCCACACCGGAACCGAGGCCAAGACTGGTGAGATGACCACCACCTTGACAACCCCCAGCAGCAGGTGCAGTGGAACCTCCCAGACCATCTTCAGCCCCACCGATCAAATGTTTTAGATGTGGCCAGCTGGGTCAGCAGGCAGCGGCTTGCCCTGTCCCGTTCCTGCAGCAGAGAGGCGGCACAGCACCACCAGAGAAAAAAAAATAACCCAGCCATCAGCCAAGGAGAAATCAAATTGGATCGCGCAGGAACCAGTTGCCCAAGTCACCTCGCCCACTCAAGAGAGAGTCAAAACCCCAGCTGATTCAGGCACCGCACTGGCTCCCTATGACAGTGATGACAAGGGAGAGAGTGACCCAATGGTGAGTCAGCCTATTCCACCTTTTCCCCTTTCTGCCAAACGTATAGTTCCTAAGACAGGAAATCAAATGGACTTACGGGTACTGGTAGACTTGGGGTGCTCATGATGCATTATCAGCTTGCCAATTGCTCTAAAATTAGGCATTCGGGCGAGATTGTTCTCCAAACCCATGAAGTTTGAACAGGCAGATGGGTCTTTAATGGGAGGAACCCTAGTCACTCACCTAGCTGAGCCGGTGCGGCTAGAAATAGGTGAACATTGGGAGCTCATCTGTTTTGTGGTGGCTCCGAAAATGACTGAAGCAGTGATTCTAGGCCTAGCTTGTCTAGACAAGTGAAAACCTTTTATCTGGTGGGAAAATGGGATGATAACCCTGAGATTGCCCATAGGGCCATCCCCTCCCAGTTCCTCCTTTGGCATTAGAGGCAAGATGGAGCCACTGGCTAACACAATAAAAATTGCCACCATCCCACTGCCTGGAGAACCACTCATCCCCAGCGAATACTGAGACTTGGCAGAAGTGTTTAGTGAAAAGGAATGCAATGTCCTGCCACCCCACAGACCGAATGACTGCACCATTGAGATTTTACCGGGAGCAAAGTTGCCAAAGCCGAAAATGTATGCAATGACCTCCCTCAAGGTGGAGGAGTTGCGGCAATACATTGACAAGAATTTGGCCAGAGGATTCATTGAGCCGGCAAAATCCCAAGTGGCAGCCCCAGTACTATTCAAAGAAAAGAAAGATGGGTCACTCCGCCTCTGTATTGATTATAAGGGGCTCAACTGCATGAGTGTGGAAAATATGCACCCCCTCCCTCTACTGAAAGAATTGTTGACCCATCTAGCAAAGGGGCGAATTTTTACTAAACTGGATCTGAGAGAGGCATATTACCGCATGAGAATAAGAGAAGGTGATGAATGGAAAACTACTTTTAACAGCCCTTTGGGCAGCTATCAGTTTAAAGTTATGGCATTTGGATTACAAGGAGCTCCTGCTGTGTTCATGCAGATGATTAATCGGGTGCTACACGATCATTTGTACAAGGGTGTTTTAGTGTATCTTGATGACATCTTAATCTATACCGAGAATATGGCAGACCATGTCTGTTTAGTGCGAGAGGTGTTGAAAAAACTGCTAAGCGCTAAACTCTACATCAAATTGTCAAAGTGTGAATTTCATCAGACACGTTTGGACTATTTAGGCTATAGGATTTCCAATGAGGTCATTGAGCTGGATCCTGCCAAAGTGAAGGCTGTAATTGAATGGCAACCTCCAAAAACTTGAAAACAGCTGCAAAGCTTCCTGGGGTTTGCCAATTTCTACCGTCAGTTCATCCCATCATTTGCTGAGATTGCTTTACCCCTGACAGAACTGTTAAAAACGGGCAAAGATGGGGGGAAACCACGACCTGGTCAGCCACTACAATGGACTATGGAATGCCAAACCACCTTTGAGAACTTAAAAAGACTATTTGCTGCTGAACCAGTCTTAAAGCACCCCTACCCAGAGGAGCCATTTGTTATTCAAGCCAATGCCAGTGATGTGGCTGTAGGAGCTGTAATTTTGCAGAAAAATCGTGACAGGATTTTACAACCCTGTGCTTACACTTCAAAAATGTTTACCGATGCTGAGCAAAGATGGGCTGTTTGGGAGAAAGAAGCCTTTGTGATTCGATGGGCGTTGTTGCTGTGGCGTCACTACCTAGAGGGGAGCAAGGTGCCTTTTGAAGTATGGACTGATCATAAAAACTTAGAGGCATTGAAATCTCCCAAACAGGTAGGTTGGGCACAGTATTTTAATCGTTTTAACTTCGCCCTAAGATACATACCAGGAGGAAAGAATTTCTTGGCCGATGCCCTATCCAGACTGCCCCAGTATAAGAGCCAGCACGAGCAAATCATAGATTCTATCATGTCTGCACCACAAGTTATTTTTCAAATTAACCCACAGAACCCTCAAACTGCAAAAACTCCTAACCCTGACAATCCTGTGACAAAGAAGTTAAAGCAAGAATTAATTAACGATCAGTGGTTCAAGGACAATCAAAGTATCCTGACCCATAGGGATGGGCTGGCTTACAAGGGGGGAAAATTATATCTGCCTGAGTCACTCAGACTCCAAGTGCTCCAGCGCAGCCATGATGTAAAACAGGCTGGTCACTTTGGTTACTTAAAAATGCTGCATTTAATTTTGGTGGCCGGGCTTGAAGAATGATGTAGAGCAGGGCTTTTCAACCAGTGGTAGGTGTACCACTTGTGGTACATTAATGAGTGGCAGGTGGTACACAGCCCTGCCTAGCCAAGTGTAGTGGGGGAGGGAAAGAGCCAGCACAGGCAAGGACTTGCAGTGAGAGAGTCCTCTGGAGCTGCAAAGGCCCCAGGCTCACTTCTGGCTCACCCTCACCCATGAGAAAGGAGGAGGGGGGTGGAGACAGGAGAGCCTATAAGAGGAGGCAGTTTGGGCAGGAGAGGGAGAGAGGAAAAAAGCAGAAGCCTTGGGAGGAGGAGGAGGAGGAGGAGGAGGAGGAGGAGGAGGAGGAGGAGGAGGAGGAGGAGGAGGAGGAATCAAGCAGGCTGAGGAATCAAGCAGGCTGGCCATGAGCTGATCTACAACTGCTGTGGCAGCCACCTGTGCTGGCAGCAGCAAACAGGCAAGAAATGCAGTGGGGGAGGGGTCACCCTCCAAGAGGAATGAAAAAAGGCAGCAATGGCTGGAGGTGAGGCACAAGGAAGGGAGATGGAGAGTGGAAGGATTCTTATGTGCTTTTGTGACTTTGAAGTTCTGGGATTTGTGCAATGTGGGCTTTGTGTTCTTAAGGAGTGTTTGGCAATTTCTATTTGGCTGATGGCTGATGTCTCATGTTAGCTTCTATTGCTCTGCTATTGTTAGCTGTAAGTTTTGCTGCAAGGGATTTTGAAGTATTTTTCTGCTGAATGGATTTTGCCTGTAGCATTCCTTTACTTAGGAATGGAGCCATTTGGTGAGGCTGAATTAGCCAGCAGCCAGTACTTACATTTTTTTTTCTTCCTTAAGTGCCAGCTGCACTCCTTACTTTCCTTTCTAGCCAGTAGCTAATTCTTAAAGGGGAATGTGCCTTTTTAAGCTAGTTCACTCAGCAGCTTGTCTTTTCTGTCTCTGGAGGCCTTTCCTTGTTTGATCAATATTTGGAAGAGGGAAAATATGGGGGGGGGGGGTCAAATTCTTCCTTCAGAAGGAGATGGGAATGAGAAAGAGGGAGGCAGGGAAGGGAAGGAGGAAAGGAAGTCCCGCCTCGCCGGTCACGTCTGGGGACTCATCTCCAGTCCAGCCAGGTTTTCTGCATTGGTAGACCCCTCAGTGGGTCGAAAGTCACCCTGGAGGGGTGACCAACGAGAAGGAGGCTTGCTGGTGACCGTGGGAGAGTGGCAGCTTCTCCTGCGGCTCCAGCTATTTCCTTAGGGCCGACGGAGCAACAATCGTCCTGCAAGATGGCCAATCATCCTGCTGCACCAGCCGAAGTCACAATTACAGCTAAGCGATACTAGACCCACCGCGGAGGATCCGGGTGAGACCCTTTTTGCCCCTTTCTTTCCCTTACCTGTTTTTTTTTTTTTTTGCCTGTAAAAACTTGGTTGGAACTATTTCCCCATTTGGAAAAAGCAGCTTCTGTATGTGTGGGAAGAAAGGCGTTGAACAAATTAAAAAAAAACTACACTCTATTTTCAGTCATTTTGGGATACAGAAAAAAAAACGTTCTTTTGAATTGTATTAGTAACTAATATTGGAAGATTATTTCTTTCTCCACTCTTTCCTTTAAAAGATAGAAAAAGATCACATCTTTTTATTCTACAAACCAAAACATATCAGAAGAGGAATTAAGGGAGATTAAAGAGGAATTTGCAACAATGCAAGAGATTACCACAGACCTAAGAACCAGAGATTCTTCTTTAAAGCTTAAAAGTGACTTTCAGATTATACCTGACTATTCTACAAACCAAAATATTGAGGATACAGAGGAACTTATCTCACCCTACAAGCATTTTATCTATATTTTTGAGGATCAGAAAAAGCAAAGACTGAGATTTGAACCTTTAAAGCAGCGAGGCTTCAAGAATTAGAGAAAGGGAGGTCCATTGCAGAGGACAGGAAGCTTACTATTGCCTCAAACGGCATCACAAGCAACAAAGAGAGACCTATCGGTTGAAAGGGAAGTGTTGTTGTGGAAACCTGCTTGGCAGAAAAAGAAGCCTAGAATAAGATTGAAAAGAGAAATTTAAAATTATATATACTGGATATAAGGCATTTTAGAACTATGGATGGATTTAAGTTTTTGAGTAGAAATAAGAAAAATGGGTGATTATTAGAATATATATATTAAATAAAGTAAGAATGCGTGCTTTGGAATAATATGTTTATTTGTATGAAAATTACTATATAATGGAATGAAGAAAAATGAAGAGATGTTCTAGATTGGGATTGAACTAATAATTAATTGAATGTGATTCTAATAAGATGATGTGTTTTGTTTGATAATTTGGATGTTATTAGGTTAGAGAATTAATTGGACAAAATCAGAACCCTGTATAAGGGACTCAAATGATTTAAGGTTTTTATTTTGTCAGCTTAAAAAAATTGATTGATTGATGGATTAGATATGTATAGGATAGATTAATATTTTAGCTTAACTGAGAGATATTAGTGGAAGAAGGAATAAACAAGATTTATGATGAAATTAAAGAATTAGGATATATCTGGAAGGGATACTTGAACTGATAATGTGTGTATTTAAAGTTAAATTTGATTATGGTCTTGTAATTGCATAAAACTCTAAAACAGGTTTAGGATTAATAGAAATTTAAGTTAGAAATAGACTATTTTAAATATATAAGCTATTAGAGGGAAATAGAGGGAATATTTGATGTATTGATTGAGTTACTTACATATGTTTTGTTTTTGGATTGTTGATTACCCCAGCACCACAGTGTGTCTCGAGCACTTTGTATTAAGAATTAAAAACCAATAAAATTTGTTTAAAAAAAAAAAAGGAAGTCCCGCCTTAGCACTTGGCCACCAGCAGCTCTGCCATTGACTTTGCTTGTCAAAAGGTTGCAGAAGGGGACCACATGACCCTGGAACACTGTGACCATTATAAATATGAATCAGTTGCCAAGCATCCAAATATAAATCACATGACCCTGGGCATGCTGCAATGGTCATAAGTGTGAAAAATGGTCATAAGTCATTTCAGTGTAATTGCAACTTTGAACAGGGTTTTTTTTTTTTTTTTTGGTCATCAAGTTTTTGACACCTTGCTAGGTGGTACTCGAATATTGCCATATCCTAAAAGTGGTACAATCAGTAAAAAGGTTGAAAAGCCCTGATGTAGAGAACTATGTCAAAAGCTACATAATCTGTGCTACCATGAAAAGAATTCCAGGGAAGCCCCCTGGACTGTTGCAACCTGTTGCGGACCCTTCCCAACCCTGGGAGGAGATCGCTATGGATTTTATTGTCGAGTTACCTGAAAGCAGAGGAAATACGGTAATTTGGACTGTGATTGATCTTTTTTCAAAGCAGGCTCATTTCATCACCTGCTCTGGCCTCCCGTCAGCCCAGAAATTGGCTAAGATGTTCCTTAAACACATTTACTGACTACACAGCGTGCCAAAGCAAGTAATCTCTGATGGGGGTGCAATTTACAGCAAAATTCTGGAGAAACTTTCTGAAAATAATTGGTTCAATGCAAGGACTGTCATCGGCTTTTCACCCGTCTATGAATGGGGCAGCTGAAAAAGCGAACGCAATGGTGGAACAATATCTTAGGTGCTATGTGGATTACCAAGAGATGAACTGGACTGACCTCCTCCCATTCACTGAAGTGGCCTACAACAACACGGTCCACAGTAGCACCGGTTTCACGCCTTTTAAGATTGCCACTGGAAGGGATTTTATCCCTATGCCTGAATACCCCCAAGATCCCCCTGCCTCTCAGACGTTGGACCAATGGGTGTCAGCTTGGAAAGGAGTGTGGGACAATGCCAAGAAAGCGCTGAAAAAAGCTTCAGAAATGTATAAAAAACAAACTGATAAGAAAAGAGCTCCCCAGCGGTCATTTTGAGTGGGGGAAAAGGTTTACCTCTCCACAAAGTACTTAAGACTCAATTTGCCTAGCAAAAAATTGGGACCGAAATTCCTGGGTCCTTTCCCCATAGTGCGAGTTCTAAACCCAGTTACTGTAGAATTGAAGCTTCCTCGGCTTTTAGGGAAGATTCACCCTGTGTTTCACTGCAGCTTGCTAAAACCTTTCAGGGAATCAACTCTAAGACCCCCTGCCAAGAAAGCTCCTGGACCTTTTGTGGTGGCTGGGGAGACTCATTACGATGCTAGATTGTACAAGGGGAGATTGCAATACTTGGTGCAATGGAAAGGCTACCCATTATCAGAGGCCACTTGGGTAAAGTGTACTGATGTAAAAGCTGATAGACTTATTTGTAAATTTTATGATAAACATCCGAACAAACCAAGGGGAAATCCCTGACCTATGCTTTTGTTTGATTTGCAGGACTTCTCCTTTCTGTTAAGGGGGGCCGGATGTCAACACTGTGACATTTAAGAAATTGCAGCCATTTTACCTTTTACTTTACTTGTGCTTTTTCTGTTGCTTGGGATTTTCAGATGTAGAAGGCGGGAAGGGAGGAATGCTCGAGCTTTTTAAGTTAGCCTAAACAATTGCAGCTGGGTGAGCTTCAAGGTCAATTCTAGATA
Source organism: Crotalus adamanteus (assembly GCA_039797435.1). NCBI lineage: Eukaryota > Metazoa > Chordata > Lepidosauria > Squamata > Viperidae > Crotalus > Crotalus adamanteus. The sequence goes on along the minus strand of CM077935.1, from coordinate 56,234,369 downwards.
AAGCCTTGGCAGGCTGTAAAGTGGGGAGGATTTCAGATTAATTGGTGAATGTGATTTATGACGGCCTTTCTGGGGTGAGAATTGCAACTTGTTACTTTGTATCAGGGGGAGGGAACTTTAGTCTTGGGTTCAACTATGTAAGTGCCAATACTTTGTTTCCTGAATAAAATGTTCTTTAAGGAATAAATCTTTGCCTTGAAGTTCTTTTAATTGGTTTCATCTATCGGAACCATGACAGCCTGTGCTGAACAACTGGCCCCGATCTTCACCTGCATCTTTAATAAACCACTTGAGATGTGTTATGTCCCTTCTTGCTTCAAACGCTCTACTATCATCCGGGTTCCTAAGAAACCCTCCATCAGGAAGCTAAATGACTACAGGCCAGTTGCTCTGACATCTGTAGTTATGAAGACCTTTGAGAGGTTAGTGCTGGCCCACCTGAAAATCATCATGAATCAGCTGTTAGACCCCTTGCAATTTGCTTACTGAGCAAATAGATGATGCTGTCAAAATGGCACTGCACTACATCTTGCAATATCATGACTCCCCAGGGACTTATGCAAGGGTACTTTTTGTAGACTTCAGCTTGGCATTCAATACCATCATTCCAGTGGTGGGATTCAGCCAGTTCGCACCAGTTAGGCAGAACCGGTAGCTAATTTTTTGTTGCCCAGGCCCAGAAAGGACGTCCAGAAGCAGCATCCACACAGAGAACCGGTTGTTCACATATTTGAATCTCACCACTGCATCATTCCAGAAATTCTTCACTCTAAACTGATTCAGCTAGCTGTGCCTGTCCATAGTTGTAGATGGATTATCAGCTTTTTGACAGATAGGAAGCAACTGGTGAAGCTAGGGGAAATCACATCTAATACCTGGGCAATTAATACAGGTGCCCCTCGGCTGTGTGCTCTCTCCATTGCTCTTCTCTCTATATACCAATGACTGCATCTCTAGGGATCCCTTTGTTAAAGTACTGAAGTTTGCAGATGATACAATAGTCATTTGTCTTATCTGAGATGGTCATGAGTCTGCATACAGACAGGAGGTTGAACAACTGGCCCTCTGGTGCAGCCGGAAAAATCTGGAGCTGAACATGCTTAAAACTGTAGAGATGAGAGTAAATTTTAGGAGGAGCCCTTCTATTCTACCACCTCTTACTATATTCAGCAGCACAGTATCAGCAGTAGAGTCCTTCAGGTTTTTGGGTTCTATAATCTCCCAGGATTTGAAATGGACACCTAACATTAGAACCATCATTAAAAAGGCACAACAAAGTAAAAAGTTATCAAAAATGTATAAAGGTATTTCAAATGAATGTGGGAAATGTAAAGGTAAAGAGGGGACTTTTTACCATTTATGGTGGAGATGTGATAAAGCAAGAAAATATTGGAGTAGGATTCATATGTTAATACAGAAAAATCTTAAAGTAAATATAGAAGGAAAACCAGAGACTTTTCTTTTGGGGCTAATGGACAAAGACCTGGAAAAAAATATGGAACTTTGATGTTATATATGTTGACAGCAGCAAGATTGCTCTATGCTCAGTAATGGAAGACTACATTGATTCCTACAATAGACAAATGGTTGCAAAAACTAATGGAGCTAGCAGAGATGGCTAAACTGACTGTACTGATTAAAGAAAAGAATATAAATACTTTTATTGCTATGTGGAAACCGCTTCTAGACTTTGTGCTTGAGGTAGAAAAAAATGAAACTTTGATTTTGGGTTTTACCAATTAGATAGACTTGATGTTATTGAAATGGCTTGTTTATATTATTTTGTATAAGTATAAAGTTGAGGCTTGAAGTTGATACTCTATTGCACCAAATGAAGTCGGAAGTCAATGCCTTTTTTTTTCCTTTTTTTCTCCCTTACCTTACTTCTCTGCTCCCTTTTTCCTTTCCCATCTTTTCCGCTATTTTGTATTTTCATTGTATCATATATTATAAATTAATAAAACTTTTGAACAAAAAAATAAAAATACACAACAAAGAATGTTCTTCCTACATCAACCCAGGAAGTTCAGACTGCCCCAGGAGCTGTTGATACAGTTTTACCGAGGAATTATTGAGTCTGTCATTTGTATTTCTTTTTTTTTTCAGTTTCAAGTTTTTTATTGATTTTACAATATTACATTTACATATTTGAAAAGTAGCATGGCGGCTGAGCACAGTAATTCCGTTACATTTGAGTATCATCAGTACAAATCTCAAATTATTACAACAAGCTAATTCCCTCTCTTTCCCCCATGATATCTACTGTCATGTTCAAACCAATACAGTTCTTATTCTATTAATCAAACAAAAAATACCTTTCTAATATTCATCAATAATCTTCAGTCTATAAATATCTTAATTAATTTGACATTCCACCTTTTAGACAATAACCTAGTAAGTTTTTTTTAACTTTAATTTGCCATTGATATTTAAGTTTAACGTTTAATCTTTATCATTTCCAGGTTTTAAATGATCCCAATTTCTAAGTCTCCTATCTCACATTTGGAGCTAATATTTTTTTTTCTTTTCTTCCTTCTACTTCCTCCTTTCTTCCTTTCCAGAAAGAGAAAAAAAACTAAAAATAAACCACCAACATTTATACCGCAAACCCATATACAAATTTAATTATTAGTACTTATACTTTTAAGTTTTACTTAACCTTTGTCTCAACTCATAACAATATCTTAAATACAAATCTTAATTATTTGTAGACATTCAGATTACATTTAGTATTTAATTTTTCCAAATTTTTAATTAAACACAATTCCTTTATCCCGATTGCTCATACATTCTAATATTTAAAATACACATGTTATATATAAATTCTACCATCTATCTTACCCATCTAATGACAATATAACATTCTTATTTCAACATATTTCTAGATTTTATATGACCAAAATTTTCTTTATCTCAAATCGTTACAATGTCTTGTGTTCAGAATACATATTCTATCTATTTAGATATATTCTATTTTAGATCTCATATATAGATCAGAACCCCAATCTTTTTCAATCTTATTCTGGCTTTTTTCCTCTGCCAGGTCATTTTTCGTATTTTTGCCTTTAAATCATCAAAAAAATCTCCTTGTATTGTTGTGGCTATTGTTTGATGTTGATAAGAACGTCCAGTTGATGTTTTCTTAAGAGGACTAATTGATTTAGCTGGTAGTCTCTTTATTTTTCCAGTTCAATGCAGTTGTCCCGAAGTATTTATCTTCTCTGTCATCTGTTTTTCTTGTTTATCTTCAAATTCCTTCTGGTTTATAAGAAACGTCCTTTCCTTGCTCTCTATTATCAATTTCTTTTTTGTGTTTTCTATTGTCTGTATTTGTTGAGTATCTAAGTCTTCTGTCATAACATTTGGTTGTTTCACTTTCTCTATAGAATTCTGTATATATAATTCTTTGATTGAAGTCATAGTTTGAGTTTGTATATCCAGAGCTTGCATACGTAGAGTTTGGATCATCGCTTTTAACATACAAAGAATTTGTTCCTGTACTTCCTCTGTAGAAGAAATCCTTTCCTGTTCTCCTTCCATTGTAATATATTAAACTCAAGAAAAAGAAACTGACAGTCAGAAAGTCCACCAAATGGGGAGCTGAGCTGAATTTTGCAGATGGTGTTTCAAAGTTATTTTATATCTTATCTATTTTCAAAGCTGTCAACAAGTCTCTTAGAGAATATCAGGTTACGTCTTAGAGTTAGTTGGATCTTTTTAGGGTTTTTTTCCCCACTCTATTCTAAGGGGGGAAAACCCCCAAATCTTCAATAGTAATTAGAATAAAAATCAAGGAAGAAATATAGAGAGAGAGAGCAGAAAGTTGCAAATCTTATAATCCACCAATTTTAGGAAATAGGATTCCAATTAAGATCTCAGTATTTTTCCAATGTTTTAAACTCCCAAGTGGTTGATAGCTGCTGTTTCTGGAGGGAGGGCTAGAATCCCCCTTCCCTCACCACAGGGGGGAAAGTACTTTAGCAGCTTATGCAGGTAATTAAGTAGTTAGGATGTAAGAGAGGCAAACCTCACCCAGTCCTGTCCACGCTGCTTTGAAGTTGCCAGATGGTAGTGTGACTTTGGCTGTTTTCAGCCTAGGGACAAGCCATATTTTTATGGCCGGTCCTTTCATCCACCAGTTTGGAGGAATCGCCTGATCTGACGGAAGAGTTGCTGCTCTCCCGGGATCCAGCAAAAGCCCCTCTTTGCTGGTCGTTTCTTCAGGGCGACTTTTGGCCCTTTTCAGGGCCCCCCAGTGATGCGAAACTGAATGGGGGAGAGAGAACAAGTCTCCCAACCGTCCATGGCGGCTGTGTGACGAACCGGAAGTCCATTTGTACTTCTATAACTGTCTGGTTTAGTACAGACTCAAACAGTTAGGACTGCAGAAAGAACAATTGCAACCAGCCTGCCTTCCATAGAAAACCTGTATATTGTGTGGGTCAGAAGGAGGACTGAGAAAATATCTACAGACATCTCACATCCTGGACATCAACTATTTCAACTCCTCCCTTCAGGACACCACTATAAGGTATTGAATGCCAAAACAACTAGACATAGGGACAGTTTCTTCCCTTGTGCCATCACTCTGTTGAACATCCAATTCCAACAGTACTCTCTAATGTCTATAGTATGTACAGTATATTCACCCATGTTGTGTGGCCAAATAAATAAAGTATTCTAGTATTCTATACCAGTCTGATTCCTTTTCCATATTTTTCTCCTCCTTTTTGGGGGGAGGGGCATGATGTCTCCTGAGGGATGGGGTATGGGAGATGGCAAAATAAATATATAAAAACAGGCCTTGTGGAGCCTACTAATCTAGACATGGGGGCGCCCAGAGGCAAATGTTAATGCAACAGCAATTCTGAGAAGAAGAAATCTAAATGACTAAAGAGAGGGCACCTAGAACCGTATGTCAGGAAGGCTTAGGATGCAATTGGGGAAGATGGCCTTCCCTCTGCCAGCTTGGGCCTGTTTCATCCCTATGGATCCTGTTTTTGAGAGAAACACACACTCCTTATACAACCAATATTCTCCAACCTACAGCTTTCCAAGGGGTTGAAGAAGTACTCTAATACCCATAGGCCATGCTGACTGGGAATTTTGGGATCTGCAATCTGAATCCATCTGGACGGAGTCAGGCTGGAAAAGACACACAGTGGGCACACTTTGCAATCCAGTCCAATTTATTCCAAACTAAATCCCCTTGAATTCAATAGGATTTTAGTTGCTTAGTTGCTCATTTTCCAATATGATGCTATCATTTGTCAACAAAGTGCTCCTGTGCTCTACATGGGACATGGTAGTATGTCTCTGTGCAAAATAATAACTGCATCCCAGTCTGACATCAGAAATGACATATTAAGAAACAACTGCAAATATATGAGAATAGTCACAGGGAGAGAATGGTAAATTCCCCAGGATCCTCTGTCACACAACTAATCTGTTATAATTCTTAAGATGCCTCAGGATTCTAGGCTGATTTTGCAGCAATCCAACATGAAAAGTATTTGAATCTACAAGCCATGCCTTAAAGTTCACAGGAGAACAATTGGATGGAGGAAGACTTGTTCATTAACCTTAAACTTATGAAACAATACTTTGGTCCTCAGGTTTGTTTGCCATATCCCTCTCCCACCCAATTAACAAATAGCTATTCATTTTCACTATACATTATGGCAGCTAAAATCCTTATTTTGTACTTTTGCTAAATCAAGCACTACATACCTGGGCCCTGGTGAGTCCAGGAGTAAGACTAGATTAAGCACAGTCAAGGGTAAAATTTAAGAGGAATAGGAAGGTATGAGCCGGAATCAGACAAAATCTGGAAGGTTTGGGATCCTATGGAACATAATGAATTGTGGATGTGGACCAAGAGCCTGGCAAATCATAGAGCATCTTGTGTGGCACCATGGAAAAAATAGCTTTATTGTGGTATAATATAACCATATGACACCATAGGCTCAATTTGCAAAAAAATACTTAACCTTGTTTAGTTTCACCATAGTTTGCTTAGTTTGCTTAGCACAACAAACTATAACATGGTCTGCTAAAGTGTCTTGGGTCAATAATTATTGGTTCAGTGTGTCATGTGAACACATCCAGAAAATGGAGAACCTGTGGTCCACCAGATGTGTTGAATTACAGGTAGCTTCAACCAAGTTCCTCGGTTTCCACATAGATGCTGAAGGCATTCATCCTGCTGAATCCAAGCTCAAAGCAATTCAGCAGTCCCCAAGTCCTAAATCTAATGGGGAGCTTCAAGGTTTTTTAGGACTGCTCAATTTTTATCATGCCTTTCTACCACACAAGGCCACAGTGGCAGAGCCATTACACCGGCTCTTGGACAAGAATGCACAGTGGAAGTGGACGATGAGAGGAGTTTTTCAGCAGTCAAATCACTGCTGTCTTCAAACTCAGTTTTGATGCATTTTAACAAAAAGCTGCCTGTCTGCATCGCTTGTGATGCATCACCATATGGGGTAGGGCTGTGCTGAGTCATTTAATGGCTGACGGAAGGCAAATTCCAATAGCCTATTACTCAAGGACATTGTCCTCTGCAGAGCGTAACTATGCCCAAATAGATAAAGAGGCCTTGGCCATAGTGGCAGGGATCAAGAGGTTTCATGACTATTTGTATGGTAGGGCCTTCACAGTCTTCACAGACCACAAGCCACTTCTGGGTTTGTTCACAATGAACAAACAAACACCTCAGATCATATCTCCTAGGATGTTGAGGTGGCCAATCTTCCTGTCAGCTTATAATTACAGTCTGATTCATAAAACAGGCAGGGAAATGGGCCACGCAGATGGCCTGAGCAGACTGCCCCTGCCGCATTTAGAGCCTGACCCTGCTCCAGCCACTCGCATCCTGGCTATCCAGGATCTGCCGGAGTCTCCCCTTAACGCAGGGGATGTGGCTGTTGAGACAGCTTCAGACACGACACTGAGCCGTGTGTTGAACTGGGTGCTCACAGGATGGCTGGAAATTAGTCCAGGGTCTAACTTTCAGAGTTTCAGTAGGAGGAAGGACGAGTTGTCAGCTCACAGGGGGTGCGTCTTGTGGGGTAGTCGGGTCGTAGTCCCAAACTCACTGAGGGCTAGAGTCTTAGAGTCTCTGCATGAGGGACATCCAGGAATAGTCCAGATGAAGGCACTCATGCAAAGCTACCTTTGGTGGCCTGGGCTGGATAAAGATATTGAGGCTCAGGTACACAGCTGCCACATTTGCCAGCAATCCAGACCAGAGATGCCCCACGCCCCAGTCCACCGATGGGAAACCACACACGCCCCTTGGTCCAGGATCCACATCGATTTCGCAGGCCCCTTTCAGGGATAACTCTTCCTCATTGTGGTGGACAGTCACTCCAAGTGGTTAGAGGTCACACCTGTCCCTACTATGACTACTGCCAGGACCATCCAGGAACTGCGCAGAATCTTTGCCACACACGGGTTACCCGACATGATTGTCTCAGACAATGGGGCTCAATTTGCAGCTGCAGAATTTCAGTCCTTTTTAAGGGCTAAAATGATCAGGCACGCCACTTCGGCCCCTTTTCACCCAGCATCTAATGGCCAAGCGGAGCGCATGGTCCAAACAACTAAAGAATCCTTAAAAAGGATAGTAACCGGCAACTGGCAACATTGACTGGCAGATTTTCTACTCTGCCAATGCACAACCCCCTGCACTTCCACGGGCAGAAGCCCAGCAGAATTAAGATGGGGCCGGTGTTTGATCACAAAGCTGGATCGCCTACATCCAGATAGAGTTGCCTCACAAGCAACACAGCCAAAGGCACCATGACACTTGCAAGTGGGCGACCCAGTTTGGGCATGGAACTACGGGCAAGGGGCACTGTGGGTGGTAGCTGTGGTTTGTAAGGTGTCTGTGCCACTTTCTTACGAAGTGGTCCTGAAAGACGGTCGCGTGCTACGCAGGCACATTGACCAACTGCGGCAGAGGTTAGCAAACTAGCCAATAGCTCATGACTCTTGTGACAGTCAAACTCAGGAACAGCACGATTGCAATCATGCATTAGAATCTGCCAGCGACGGCGGAACTCTCTGACTAAGGAATGGGGCTCTAACGACTGGCGAGTCAGTCCCAAACACTGATACTTCAACCAATGGGCAATGCCAGCAGACAGCTCCATTTTCAGGACTGGTGGAGTCTGTTCCACCTTTAGACACTGGCTCGGGTCTACCAGGACAGACCAGACACAGAGACTCAATTCTACCCATAGCGGGCAGGTCCCACAGCCCCGGTCTACCAAGCCTGGCAGGCGAGCTGACAGACTGGGGGCCTCCAGTGGTTCCGAGGCGTTCGGAACAGGCGAAAAGGCCACGAACATATTTAAGGGAATATGTTCAATATTTGTCCTTATGAACTATCTAGGGGGAAGAGGTGTAATGTATTGATGTGAATTACTTGAAACTGTTGAAAAAACAGTCATAAGACTATGTCAGTTAAGTGCCAGACTTTCTGTCTACATGCTCATTAACTTGTGTTTAAAGCGGGAACTAATACTTGAATCCTATTGGCCGCCACCTTGTTGCTGAGTGTATAAATAGGGGTGAAGTGGCAGTTAGTCAGGCTTCTGTTTAAAACCTTAATAAAGAGTTGTCATTGAACCTGCTGCCTCGTCAATGCCTCACCGATCACCAAACATAACACAGAGAGTTGCTGGAAGTATAATGTAGTTCAGTAACATCTGGAGAACCTCGTAAAATTTTCCATTTCTTTTCTCTCCCTGCAATAAAGTAACAGTTTTTTTTCATGGGAGCATATACTGTTCATTGATCTTTCAGACTTTAATTATCAGATAAACAGATTTATTAAAATTTGAGCTGATTGGCAACATATCATCTCCCAAGGCTCTCCTTTAATCATCTGAGAGCTTGTAGGAGCCCAATGTTATTGGTTGTAAATTACTTTAGAGTTACATGATCCATATATATCCATTGTATGCATGTGCAAACTTCATCAACCCAGGATGAAGCAAACTATATTGTCTGGAACATATCAAACAGTTCCCAGTTTGGAGGATTTAATTCTAGAAACTACCAAATTCCTCCCAGAATGGCTTGGTCCTGGAAGAGTTTGGCTTGGTCAAGAGGGAAACAAAACATTTGGAGTTCTCAGAACATTCCAGTCCTGGATTGATGAAGTTTGCACATTTCTAAACCACTGGAAGCCAAGCTTGTTGTAGCAGCAGCTCTGAACAAGCAGAACCTTGAGAATCTATTACTGAGGTTCATGCAAAGAACTTCAGTGGATTCTTGAGGAAGAGACATAGAGAGGTTGTCCCACATATTACGCACATATTTCCCTGGTACTGTTTGTAACTTGCTGCTGCTTCTTTCATCCCTCCAGGTGTCCCAAGCAATGATAATGGAACCTCTTCCCTTCTAGAGTTATAGTTCTTGCCTATCTTTCAATTTTTCTTCATTGTCCAGAATGTCTTTGTAAGTAACGACTTTGTCGTAGTTAATTAAATTTGGGTAAGCAAAAGCTTCCATTGTTGAAAGCCACTCAGGTAGTTTAATATAAATTTTTTGTTTTATTTTTCCCCATTCTAAAAAAAAGTACATTCCTCATAGCATGGTTTTGGAAATATCTGTGTATTTTATTTTTCCCATACCACAGAAAGGCATGCCAACCAATTTGTACGTCAATGCCCCTCTAGGTACAGTAATCTTTTGTTTCTAAGCGTTATCCATACTTTAAGCCATGGTAAAATAGCTGCTTCATAATATAGTTTCCAGTCCAGGAGTCCAAATCCTCCACTGTTTTTAGATTCTTGTAACATTTTGGTTTTAATTCGTGCTTTCTTCCCTTGCCAAATAAATCTCAATATTGTTGTATTTAGATCATCAAAAAAGATCTTTCCCAATTTTACAGGGATCGTTTGAAATAAAAAGAGTAATTTCAGCAGAACACTCATTTTAACTGTAGCTATTCTTCCTAGTAGTGACAATTGAAGATTTTTCCACTTTTTCAAGTCTAGTTTTATTTGTTTCAACAGTTTTTCATAATTGTCCTCTTTTAATGTTGTACATCTTGCTGTTAAGTAGATTCCTAAATATCTAACTTCTTTTACTATTTGCAGATTTGTCTTTTTTGTAAGTTGGACTTTTTGTTTATCTGTTAGGTTTTTTGTTAATACCTTAGTCTTTTCTCTATTTATTTTCAAACCTGCCACTTCTCCAAAGGATGGCAGGTGGGGCAGAGTGACCCACCGGAGGCCGGCACCGACAAGCCTGCATGCGACCCTGACGACATGAGCGGCGGTCCCGGTCCAACCAGCTGACGGGAGCAGTGCTATGGGGGTTGCCCGGCGGCATAGGCTTTCCCGGCAGCCAGCTGACAAGTGCAACACTGGCTGTTTCCCTGGAGGCATCTCCCGGCCACCGTGCAGCTGACAGACCTGCATATCTTCCGGGCTGCATCCCTCGGTGTCTCCCGGCCGCCACGCAGCTGACAGACCTGCTTGTTGTCCGGGCGGCATCCCTCAGTCATCAAACAGCTGCGGGCTGCTGAACGGCAGGGGGTTGAGAGCTGACGGAGCAGCCACCGCGCGGCCGGCTGGAGCGGAAATGCACATGGGACAGAGAGCCTGCGGTGAGTTTCACCTGCTGGTTAGGTGGGCGGGGGGGTGGGGTCAATTAGCAGCTATGTATGTAAAGCGCTGGGAGGCAGTTGCTCCCAGTGCTGACTTTGATAGCAGAGTACCCTTGTAACTGCACGCCAGAGATTCCTGAAGTAAACCAACAGCCACCTGTGAACTAGATGGCTCCGTGTCTTTCTTGCAAGGGGCGAGGTGAGGATCTTTGACAATGGGTTTGGCTAGTCTAGAGGAAAAGACGCACTAGGGGTACATGATAGCAGTATTCCAATATTTGAGAAGCTGCCACAAAGAGGAGGGGGTCAACTTATTGTTCAAAGCACCAGAGGGCAGGACAAGAAACAATGAATGGAAACTAGTCAAGGAGAGAAGCAACCTGGAATTAAGGAGATACTTCCTAACAGAACAATTAACCAGTGGAACAGCTTGCCTTCAGAAGTTGTGGGTGCTTCATCACTGGAGGTTTTTAAGAAAAGACTGGACAGCTATCTATCTGAAATGGTATAGGGTTGGACTAGAAGACCTCCAAGGTCCCTTCCAGCGCTATTCTGATTGAACTTTTCTTATAATCTTGGGTTAAAATATAGAGGCAAACATATATTTTTTTGTTCTTTGTTCTCTGGCTAAATTTCACAGATTAAAATGGCTGAACAATCTCTGAAACCTAAGAAAGGAGAGTGGGGAGATGTGCAGCTTCTAGCTGAGTTCCTATCTTGAAAACTTGATCAAACTTTAATGATTCTTAAAAGAATGTTAAGATCTAAAGCTTTATCTTTGGATTCGTAAGAAGATACACAGAATGACTTTGATCCAGTTCCAGATCAAAGATAGACTAATGGCTGGAGAACCAGCAAAGTGGATTTCATCTGCTGGTCCAACATCATCTGTTGTGAAGTTTAAGTCTGCACATTCTTTCAATGCAATGGCTTTGACTAAAAAAGAAAGAGACAGATTCCAGACCTCTATGAAGTCTGAGGGAGACTAGATGGATTTATTACAGTTAATTGGCAATTACTTCTGCTTGCACTTTGATCGGAAGATAGGCACAACAACCATCTTTAATGCTTTGTGAACAGTGTGTTGTCTGGGTTCATATACTCAAAACAATCAATAACAATTAATTTCTCCAATTAATCATATGTTAGTTGGTAATATATTTCTTGATCTTCTCTTCTTCCAATAATAATCTCCTTTTGTCTACATTAAACAAATATAATTTTTAAGATTTTCAGTACATACCAAGTTGAACAGTTACAGTAGAATTAGGAAGACTTGCAGAAAGAAATCGAGCTATTTGCTGATATGCTGCCTTAGGTATGTCCCCTCTTTCCACTTTTTATACTTGTCCTTTTTGTCTTTCAATTTATCAGAGAGTTCTTTATGCAGCCATGCTGGTTTCTTTCGAGAACTGTTATTTTTCTTCTTCGTTGGTATTGTGCTAGACTTGGATTTTATAATCTCACTTTTCAAAATTTCCCAAGCTTCTTGAGTTGTTTTCCCCTTGAGGATTCTCATCCATGGACTCCTTCCTAAGCTCTAAGTTTATTGAAATTAGCTGAGCCAGTCATTTTCCAAATATATTCTTTCCAGTACTTGTGAGGTGCAGTCCATCCCTTGCCAGTAGCCCTTCATGTAGGTAATGCAGACCATGGTCTAGGAAGCCAAAGTTCTGTTGACGACACCAATTTTTAAGCCTGTGGTTCATTTCTAAAATCCTTTGCTCCCTCATTGGATGTTGGCCTTTTGTTGGAAGTATAGATGAAAACACCACTTGTGCTCCTAATTCTTTAACTTTCTTTCCTACCTGTTTGTAATCTCTTGTTATTGTTTTCAAGTTCATTATTGTGTCATTGGTCCCCACATGTAGAAGAAAGGGGTAGTAATCTGTGGGGTTGATTATTTTAGTAAGGTACTCAGTTACATCTATCAGGTCCCCTTTTTCGGGTACCCTGCCATTCTGGGGGAGGGAAGAGGAGGAGGCCGTTTTGGGGAAGTATTCTTTGTATACTTTCGCTTCTGCTGTAACCCTGAAGCTGCTTGGGAATTAGGGAGGGGGATCGTCTTTGGAGACAGTATGGACTCCCTTCCAGCTGGTTTCAGCCTGACTCCAAGGTCGCTGTGCCCCGAAGATGAACTGTTATCTGTCCTGTGCTTCGGTGTTCTCAAAACAACCTTGCGGCACTATATTGGCTGCCGGTGAACTGGTCAGGGGTGCTTTGTGTGGAAATGTCAGATTCCACTTGGCTCTACTGCAAACACTGCTTCTCAGTAAACATTCTTTCAATTAACCACATGGCATCAAGAGTCATGCTTTCCTGAGAGGGACAGTGGGGGCAGGTCCTTACAGCATCTTTAATTTTTGCTCCAGGGAGACAATATGCCTCCCTGGATTGACTGTTCGGTATGCAGACTATAGTTTCTGTTCCCCTAAGAATTGAATCTCCTATCACCAATATTCATCTTTTTTCCCCTAGGGAAGTCTGGAATACTTTTCTTCCTGTTGCAGGAATGCTGGGTTGTGCCTCTTTTTTAGAAACTATTGATGACTGCTCTTTTGTGAGTGTCTGCATATTTTCTTCCATGGGGAGGCTATGAAAGTGATTGTTCAGTTCCAGAGGAGCGTCATTGGAGTAGGCTAGGGTACATGGTAGGGGATTTGCTCTTGGTTGTTGTTTTCTTCTAAAAGTGACATGTTTCCATCGGTCTTGCTCTTTAGGTACATATGTAGGGTCATTTTGTATGGAAACTGTTTGTTCCCTATTCTGTTAAAATTGGGTGTATCAGTTTTCTTCTTTATGTTCATATACGGGGTAATTTTTTTAAAGCTGTTTGCTTCCTATTGTGTTTTATTTTGGTGCAGTCTTCTTGTTTAGGTTGGGATTTCTTGCTTTGCTCATTGAGTTTCAGATTGGCTAGAGCTGCCTCTAGACCCGTGGTGGCGAACCTATGGCATGCGTGCCACAGGTGGCATGCAGAGCCGTCCCTGTGGGCACGTGCACCATCGCCCCAAAGGGAGGTGGGGCCAGGCTGCTCCCCTCCCCCTCTCCACATGCGCCAGTGCTTTCACTTTCTTTCTCTGCACCGGGAGTCAGGGAGCAGCTACAAGAACTGGGCAGGGAGAGGTGAGAAGCCAGAAGCAGCACAGAGAAAAAGGTGTCAAGACAACCTCAAGGGCCAGGGAAGGAATGGGGAAAAAGATCACTCTTGCCACAACAGGGCCCTAGTTGTAGGCTGCTGTTGCTTAATGCCAGGTCCGTTGTCAACAAAGCCCCCCTTGTCCGTGATTTAATATTGGACAGCGGGGCGGACCTGGCATGTATAACCGAAACCTGGCTGGGCCCTGAGGGGGGTGTTTCCCTCTCGGAGATGTGCCTGGACGGGTTTGTGGCGCTTCATCAGCCTCGACATCAGGGCAGGGGTGGGGGAGTGGCAGTCATTGCTCGGAAGTCCTTGAGTCCTCGTGGGATTCCTGCCCCGGAGGTTGTTGGGTGTGAGTCCCTCCTATTGAAGTTGGGTTCACGGGTTCAGTTGGGCTTGCTGCTGACGTACCTACCTTCCAGCTGCGTTGCAACAGCCCTGCCTGTGTTGCTGGAGTCAGTAGCCGGGTTGGCGGTGGAGTTCCCCAGACTTATGGTACTGGGGGACTTTAACCTACCATCACTCAGCGAGCGCTCAGAGGTGGCGCAGGAGTTCATGGCTTCCATGGCAACCATGGACCTGACCCAGGTAATCCAGGATCCAACTCATAGGGGTGATCACACACTCGACCTTGTGTTTCTCTCGGGGCAATGGAGACATGATCTGGAATTAAGGGGAATAGAGATCTCACCCTTGTCATGGACAGATCATTTCCTATTGAGGCTGGACTTCAGAGCATCACTCCCCCATCGCAGGGAGAGGGAGCCGACTAGGTGGTTCCGCCCCAGGCGCCTAATGGACCCAGATCGGTTCCAGGAGGAGCTTGGGGAAATACCTGACTCCCTTGTCCACAACTCGTCCGGGTCCCTGGTTGCGGCCTGGAATGAGGCGGCGTCCGGGGCCCTGGATCGAATTGCGCCTTTGCGACCTCTCTGTGGTGGTGGTCCCCGGAGGGCGCCTTGGTTTACTGAGGAGCTCCGGGAGATGAAGCGCCACAAGAGATGTCTAGAGCGACGTTGGAGGGCCAGTAACTCTGAATCTGACCGATCACTATTAAGAGCCTACCTTAGGACTTATTTAGTGGCGATAAGGGCGGCAAAGCGTGTTCACTTTTCCGCACTTATTGCGTTCGCAGAATCTCGCCCGGCTGCCTTGTTTAGGGTGACCCACTCCCTTCTTAAAGTGGAGGAGGCGGAGGAACCCTTGCAGGGGAGAGCTGAGGAGTTTGTTCAGTTTCTTTCGGACAAAATCGCTCAGATTCAGAGAGACCTGGACTCCGACTGGGCAGTGCCAGCCGAGTTGCTGGGGGCTGGTCTTAGTCATGTTATCTGGAGCGAGTTTGAGCCTGTGACCCCTGATGAAGTGGACAAGGCCGTGAGGGCAATGAATGCCGCCACCTGTTTATTGGACCCGTGCCCCTCCTGGCTGGTTTCTGCCAGTAGGGAGGTGACACGAGGCTGGCTCCAGGCAATAATCAATGCCTCCTTGATGGAGGGGTCTTTCCCGCAACCTTTAAAGGAAGCGGTGGTGAGGCCCCTCCTCAAGAAGCCTTCCCTGGACCCAGCTGTTTTGAAGAACTTTCATCCTGTCTCCAACCTCCCCTTTGTGGGGAAGGTTGTAGAGAAGGTGGTGGCGTCCCAACTCTTGCGATCCTTGGATGAAACGAATTATCTGGACCCTTTTCAATCTGGTTTCAGGCCCGGCTACAGCACTGAGACTGCTTTGGTCGCACTGACCGATGACCTCTGGCGAGCCCGGGATAGGGGTCATTCCTCTATCCTGGTGCTTCTTGACCTCTCAGCGGCTTTCGATACCATCGACCATGGTATCCTTCTGCGTCGTCTCGGAGAGGTGGGGGTGGGCGGCACCGTATTGCGGTGGTTCTCCTACGTCTCTGACAGGTCGCAGTTGGTGTTGGCGGGCGGACAGAGATCGACCCCTAGGCGCCTCGATCATGGGGTGCCTCAGGGCTCGGTCCTGTCCCCCCTCCTTTTTAACATCTACATGAAACCGCTGGGTGAGATCATTCGGCGACACGGGGTGAGGTATCATCAGTACGTGGATGATACCCAATTATATATCTCCACCCCGTGTCCTTTCAGTGAAGCAGTCGACGTGATGTGCCGGTGCCTGGAAGATGTGAGGGTCTGGATGGGGGTGAACAGGCTTAGACTCAACCCTGACAAGACCGAGTGGCTCTGGGTCTTGCCTCCCAAAGGTCAACTGGATGGTCCATCATTAGTCCTGGGGGAGGCAAATTTACCTCCCTCAGTGCAGGCACGCAACTTGGGTGTCCTCCTGGACTCACAGCTAAATTTGGAACAACATCTATCGGCTGTGGCCAGGGGGACCTTTGCCCAGGTTCGCCTGGTGCACCAGTTGCGGCCTTATTTGGACCGAGAGGCTTTACTCACAGTCACTCATGCCCTTGTCACCTCAAGACTGGATTACTGTAATGCGCTCTACATGGGGCTACCCTTGAAGAGCGTTTGGAGGCTGCAGTTGGTTCAGAATGCAGCCGCGAGAGCGATTGTGGGCGCGCCAAGGTACGCCCACGTGTCACCTATCCTCCGTGAGCTGCACTGGCTTCCTGTGGGTCTCCGGACGCAATTCAAGGTGTTGGTTATCACCTTTAAAGCCCTTCATGGCATAGGGCCAGGTTACTTACAGGACCGCATACTGCCGCACAGTTCCCAGAGACCGGTGAGGTCCCATAGATTGGGCCTCCTTCAGGTCCCGTCGGCCAGACAATGTCGGCTGGCGGGCCCTCGGGGAAGGGCCTTTTCTGTGGTGGCTCCGACCTGGTGGAATCAACTTCCCCCCGAGGTTCAAACAATTCCCACCCTGCCAGCCTTTAAGAAAGCCGTTAAAACTCTCCTGTTCCGGCAGGCCTGGGGCTGATGTCCCCGGGGGGGGCCGGGATATGATCGGACTTGCAGTATGATTGTATTATTTTATTGTTTTATTGTTAGATGATTGTTTTAATTTTGTACGCCGCCCTGAGTCCTTTGGGATCGGGCGGCATATAAATAAAATTAAATAAATAAATAAATAAACCTCCCTTCTGCTGGCCACTGGGAAGCCTGGCAGCATGGCTTGGCACGACTACACCAGGAAACTCCAGTGCCCTGGACTTGCAAGTGAGTTTCGGCGCTCCCCAGGTTTTAGTGCAGCAACAGGACAAAACTCAGCAAAGCATTGAGTTCTCTTTGCACGGGTTTGTGGTGCCTTTGCAAGAATGGCTTCTCCCCTCTGCCTTCCCATCTCCCTTTAGCTAAGGGGCACTTTGGCATGGGCAGCTGGGGAAGGGGAGGCCTGGCTTCTCTCAGGGGGCTGAATTAAGCACACGTTGGAAGGGGAACCTCTGAGTCGGGGGCAGCCAAATTTTGCCCTCCAGCTTGGGAGAGGAGCTCCTTCCTTTCTGCATGGAGCGACTCCCGCATTCTGCAGCAAAACTCTGCAGGGGCTAGAATCGCGGAGTTTAGGTGGTGAGTAAAATGTGCAAGATGATCAAAAGCCCTTCTTAAGATTTTAGGGGGGGCGGTGGAGGGGGGAAAGGCAGCGCAGAAAGTTTGGGCAGGGTGATCGATGTGGCGGGTGGGGGGGAAACCTTCCTCACTTGTTCCACGACCGCTTTAGGCCAAGCCGCATTGCAGCAGCATTGGGCACAATACGTGAGGCGGCAAACAACTGCATCATGCCAAAACCAATATACTGGTTCCTTACCTCCGCCCGGCTTGTTCCACAGCCTCATAGCAGTGGCATTGGGTGCAATGCGTGAGGCAGCAAATGGCCATGGCCGGAGGTAAACAGCCACGCCACACCGAAACCGGCCATTTGCCACCTCCTGCCCAGTGCTGCTGCCATGAGGTTGCGGAACAAGCTGGGCGGAGGTAAGGAACCAGGTCGGGGCTCTGCGAGGGTTGGGTCGGGGCAGTGGGAGAAAGGTGCTCTGCGAGGGTTGGGTTGGACGCACGTGGGGCTCCTGCCTCGCTTTCCATGCCGGGGCTGGGCTGGACTGGGAGCAGAGCCTCCATGCCAATTATTATTTTATTGTTTTATTGTTAGATGATTGTTTTAATTTTGTACGCCGCCCTGAGTCCTTTGGGATTGGGCGGCATATAAATTAAATTAAATAAATAAATAAATTCTTCCCCTTTGGACATTGGGAGCGCCCACCCCACCTACCCCTCATCCCAGGGTAGCTGCCACTGTCCCGCACTCTACAGCCTGTCCCCAGCCAGCCAGGCATGCCAAGCTCAGGCCTCGGGCAGATGGAGGCCAGAGGAGAGCAAGAGCCACCACTGCCCGGTTTCTCCGCATGAGGACACATGTGGGGAGAGGCGCCGCCTGGCTCGGTAAGCCACGGTCTGCCCGCAGAAGGAGGAGGAGGAGGATGGAAGAGGAGGGCTGGCTGGGGACGGGCGCAGCGCTGCCCATAGAGGGAATCTGACCAGCCCCAGCCTTGAGGGGGAGGGAGAGGCTGAGGGAGCCCGAAGGGAGGCATCCCAGCACACCCAGCGGGCCAGCAAAGGGCTGGAGAGCGCTGGATGGTGGCAGCTGCCCTGGGACGAGTGGTACATGGGGTGGGGGCTCCTGATGTCCACGGGGGAAGCAGTGGTGAGGAGACTCCATGCCCAGCCCAGTTCAGCTCAGCCCCGGCACGGCAAGCGAGGCAGCAGCCCCACGTGCATCCCCGAGTGCGAGCACAGCAGAGCGCAGGTGGGCAGTGGATGGCACAAGGAACCCCAATCCCAGCACAGCCCCTCCCCCCTCTTCTCCTCCCCCCCTCGGAAGAGCTGTGTGGCTCAGGAGCCTCCCCCCATGCCCTCCCAGAAGAAAACCATCAAGAGACAATCTTCTGTTTTAACTTTTTTTCCTTGTCGCTTTTTGGAGTTTTCATCCTGCTTTCATAAGACGGCATCATTTGGGAGGGGGTGTAGCTGCCCCCTTCCCCCCCAAGCCATCAGCTGAGCAAGATGCCCTCCTGCCACTGCCCCACCCACCAGAGACCCCCTGGATCTCCCCCAACCCTGCCCAGCCCCCACAGGCATCCCTCCCCAGGAGCAACATCGAACTGGCCATGCCTACCCTGGCCACACCCACCCAGTCTGCCATGACCATTGTAGCCATGCTCACCCAGCAGGCCACGCCCACCCAGCAGGCCACACCCACCCAGCAGGCCACGCCCACCCAACAATACATAAGTGGGGTTTGGGTTGCAGTTTGGGCACTCGGTCTCTAAAAGGTTCGCCACCACTGTCCTAGAGCCTACTGAAGTTAGAGTGACAAGGCTACAGCAACAGCCTTCGGGGACTCAAACACGGGCTGTCAAACCAGATGCTGTGTCTCTTACTACCAAAATTCCTAAACAGTTAGTGGGCCTCTCTTCGATGGTGCCGGTACAAGTGGAAGGCATTTACATGAGGGCCCTCTTGGACTCAGGTGTGCAAGTGACATTACTGTATCGGGATTTCTATGATAGGCACCTGACACACATACCCATACGAAAGTTGAGCAATTTGAAGATTTGGGGCATTGGAACAGAGAAGTTCCCATATGATGGGTATCTACCTATCCAGCTAACATCTGGGCCCTCAGTTGCTGGATACACAGAAACCTTCAATACCCTGGCCATTGTGTGTACTCATCCCCCAGGAGCTAGCCAGGGCTCACCGATAGTGGGGACGAACACCAATTTAGTTAGGCATCTGCTCACCCCAGTTGTCCCAATAGGGAATGACTCGGTGATAGGGGATGTTCATCTCGCACTGCAGACAGCATACTGACACCTGATGCGAGAACAACAGGCCCCCGCAGAGGGTGTGGGGCAACTGTGGAAGTTGGACCGAGCAAAGAGAGTACTGCAACCAGGGGAGGTGGCGTGTCTACGGGCCTCTGTCAGACTGGACTGGAAGCAGCCTGGTCCCTACCTCATTCTCGAATCTGACCCCAGAAGGCAGAACGCCGGAGTGGAGGTAATCCCAGAGGTGGTCTCCACAAAGGCCCTGCGGCAGGCCAGAGGACAGATCTCAGTCAGAGTCCAGAATATTACAAACTTCCCTGTGAGGTTGAAAGACCAGATGTTGTTGGGACAAGTGAGCCCAGCCACCCCAATTGTACCTCCTGATACTAGGGAAAAGATGGAGGGTGAGGTTTCAACAGATCAGTTCTACCCTAAGAACATGCAGCTTTCCCAAGAGTGGGGAGAGAGGGCTAGAGACCAGCTTTGGAGGTGGCAACATCTGTTCTCAAAAGATGAATTTGATGTGGGATGTGCTAAGACCAAACAACATATAATCCATCTACAGGAAGACAAGCCTTTCCGAGAGGTCTTGGCAGATTCCCTTAAGTGACTTAGATGACCTTAGAGAGCATTTAGTGGAATTGAAGAGGACTGGGATCATCCAAGAATTTCAAAGTCCCTACGCCTCTCCCATAGTGGTAGTCCGGAAGAAGAATGGATCCCTGAGAATGTGTATAGATTACCGTACCGTCAATCGGAGGACCATTCCAGTTCAGTACACAACTCCTCGAATTGAAGATGTGCTGCATTGTTTTGTTTTGTTTTTTATAATATTTTATTGATTTTCTCATTTTACAATTGGGTATTTAAAAAGCAACATGATGGCTGGGTTGATCAATAGTTCAATAGTGTACATAAGTCTTTAGTATAAATCTCATATTACATCAAATATTTCCTCTCTTTTTCCATTAATATCTGCTATCTTATATTGGGCTAGTACAATTCTTATTATTATCTACTAAATA
Source organism: Crotalus adamanteus (assembly GCA_039797435.1). NCBI lineage: Eukaryota > Metazoa > Chordata > Lepidosauria > Squamata > Viperidae > Crotalus > Crotalus adamanteus. Next base: position 56,213,832 of record CM077935.1, on the reverse strand, counting down.
AAAACATCTTTGTTACAGTTATCAATAATTTTTAGCTTATACATATCTTAATTGCGTTTGTACTTAATCCTTGTATACAATCAATGTCCTGTTATTGCTTTTTTTTCAGGCTTTAATTTCCCACCAATATTCAAATTAACACTATTATTTATGATTTCCAAGTATTTTATATTTAGGTGACCAAAGTTTCACTTATCTCAACTTCTTCCTTTTTCCCTTTTCATAGCAAAGTCTAATATTCTGGTTACACATCTTATCTATTTGATTATAGTATTGCTCTGTTTTCTACAAAAATTATCTGTTTCCCACCATGTTAAACCATCTAATTAATAATACAGTATCCCCTCTAATAAGTCAAAACCATTATAGGTGTTGTCTGGGTTAACCAATAGTTCAGTAATATACATAATTTTTTAGTTTATGTCTAATATTAGAACATCAAATACTTCCTCTCTCTTTCCAATAATATCTATTATCTCATACTGGGCAAACAAAATTCTTATTTTAAACTAAATAGAAACATCTTTGTTACATTTATCAATAATTTTTAGCCTATTTGTTGTTGTTGTTAATTGCGAAGTCGTGTCCGACCCATCACGACCCCATGGACAACGTTCCTCCAGGTCTTCCTGTCCTCTACCATCTTCTGGAGTCCATTTAAGTTCACACCTACTGCTTCAGTGACTCCATCCAGCCATCTCATTCTCTGTCGTCCCCTTCTTCTATTGCTCTCCATCTTTCCCAGCATTAGGCCCTTCTCCAGTGAGTCCTTCCTTCTCATTAGGTGGCCAAAGTATTTGAGTTTCAACTTCAGGATCTGGCCTTCTAAAGAGCAGTCGGGGTTGATCTCTTCTAGGACTGACCGGTTTGAACGCCTTGCAGTCCAAGGGACTCGCAGGAGTCTTCTCCAGCACCATAGTTCAAAGGCCTCCATTCTTTGGCGCTCAGCCTTTCTTATGGTCCAACTTTCACAGCCATACATTGCAACTGGGAAAACCATGGCCTGGACTATACACACTTTTGTTGGCAGGGTGATGTCTCTGCTTTTTAGTATGCTGTCTAGATTTGCCATAGCTTTCCTCCCCAGGAGCAAGCGCCTTTTAATTTCTTGGCTGCAGTCCCCATCTGAGGTGATCTTGGAACCCAGAAAAATAAAATCTGTCACTACCTCCATTTCTTCCCCATCTATTTGCCAGGAATTGAGAGGGCCGGATGCCATGATTTTGGTTTTCTTAATGTTTAGCCTATACATATCTTAATTGCATTTGCACTTAATATCCTTATATAAACAATGTCCTATTATTGCTTTCTCCCCCCAAACTTTAATTTCCCATCAATATTCAAGAAAACACTATTATTTATGATTTCCAAGTACTTTATTTTTAGGTGACCAAACGTTTCCCTTATTTCAACTTCTCCCTTTTTCCCTTTTCATACCAAAGTCTAATAGTCTAATTACACATCTTACCTATTTAATTATAATGTTACTCTATTTTCTAAAAGTTATCTATTTTCCACCATATTCAACCATCTAATTAATAATATAATATCCCCTCTAATATGTTGTAGAAATAAGAGACTTGAGCCAGCTCTTTGGGGAAGGGAAGGTTTATTGCACAGGTTCAGAGAGCTAAACAAAGCAAAGGGTCTGAACCCTGAAAGGGGTTCTGTAAAACATATTTATACTCTTTAATACATATACATTTCCTGATCACATAGTATTCCTTATGTGGCTATTTTCTATACATCCTTGTCTCAGCATATTAAAGAATACCAGACAGTTTTGCTTCTGTAAAAACAGGATATGGTCCAGACAGAGCAAAGCTAAATTGGTCAGCAGCTGCAAGACAGGAAACCTTCTGAACACCCAGCAGTTTTTTTAGAGTAACAGTGTTTTTCCACTTTAAATAGGTCAAAGCCATTATTTTCTTCAGCCTTATTCTGGCTTTCTTCCTTTGCCAGCTAACCTTCCATGTCAGTGCCTTTGAATCATCAAATAGTTCTCCCTCTATTTTATATATATATTATTTGGAATAAGAAAGACCATTTGGTTGAAGTTTTTTTGGAAGGACAAGCCCATTGGTATTCATTAAATCGCCTCCCTATTACTCCAATTTCCCACAATTTTCCTGATAGGTTTATCTTCCATTCAATCTGTTATTCTTCCTTTTCCTCAAATATATTCTGATTTCTTAATTTGTAAAAAGTCTTTTCCATTTTCAATGCTGTCACTCCCTTTTCTGATTTTTCAGTTGGCTGGGTCTGTTGGTCAGTTGGGTCCTCTGTCTTAGTTTTTAGTTGTTCCAATTTTCCTTTTGTTTTCTGCGTTGTTAGTTCTTTGCTTGTAGTCAAGATCTGGGTTTGTATATTTAAGCTAGTATATTGTTCCTTTGTGTTGCTTCTTATTTTGTCACAAGCTGAAAGGATGGTTTCATGTATTGATTTCAACATGGAAAGGATTTTTTTCTGATCTTCATCCATATTCTCTTGATAGTATGTTAAGTTGAAGAGTTTATAATCAAACGTTAAAAATAAATTTTTGTTTTTTGTAGCTGGGTATGGGACATCTATTTCATGTTTTATAGGTGGTCTTTATAGTAGAAATTGTTTATCAAGTAACAGTTTATAATCTAAGGTGTTCCATCATCTCGTGTAATAACATATGCTTCTCATGCAGGGAAATAGGAAAGCAATTCCCCAAGTATAGCTCTGAAAGTCAGTAAAAGTTTACATTCATAGTTCAAACAGGCCAGATAAGCCGCCCAGAAATCCCTTCTTTGCAGCTGGGTTTTTCAAAGGTGGTAACTGTCAAGGTCAAACAAATTTTATCTGAAGTCTTGGCTTCAAGCCAAGTCTCTTTTAGGCAATAACAAATTGTAATACCATAATTCATCACAAGATTTCACCAATGCCGTTTTAAGCTTTTTAAGTCCAAAACTTATATGGTGGTTTTTCAAGTCTTATTTTTTAAAAAACAACAACAAAAGCCTCCAATAAGAAAAAGAACACTTTTAGTCCCCAGGTTTCAAAAGAATATACATCCAGTTAAATTAAAATTAATCTTATAGTTGCTCTGTTTCCCCTGGGTAGTTAGTTGCCGCTTTTCTTAGAGGGTGGGGTAAAAATTCCCTTCCCTCTCTCCTCACAGGGGGAAAGATGCTTTGGGCAGCTTTTACAGGTAAGAAAACTTATAATCTTAAAGAGAGGATCAGGTCTCACCCAGTTTCATCCATGTTGCTTGAAAGTTGCTTGGTGGTACTTTTGACTTCGGCTGTCAGCAGCTTATTGACCGGCCATATTAATATGGCGGGTCATTCCCCTGCCAGTTTGGAGGGCTTACCCAGATCAAACAGAAGGGCCTCCGCCCTCCCGTGATCAAACGGGGGTCCCTTCCTTGCTCATTGACTCTACGGGGCAACTTTTGACCATTTCCAGGGTCCCCCAATGGAGCGAATTCAGATGCGAAAGACGGAGCCCGTCTTCCTGCGTCCATGTCACTGCAATGCCAAGCTGCATTGTTTATCGGGAGCAAAGTGGTTTAGTGTGCTGGATTTAAGGAGTGGCTATCACCAGATTCCCATGCATCCCGATGATAGAGAGAAAACTGCTTTCATCTGCCCCTTGGGGTTCTATGAATTCAATCAAATGCCCCAAGGGTTATCAGGGGCCCTGGCAACCTTTCAGAGACTCATGGAGCAGACTGTGGGAGATATGAACTTGGTAGAGGTGTTAGTCTATCTAGATGATATTATTGTTTTTGGTGAGACTCTTGAACAACATGAGGAGCACTTGGAGAAGGTACTGACAAGGCTCTATGAAGAAGGATTGAAGCTGTCATTGGAGAAATGCCAATTTTACCAACCATCTGTCACATATCTGGGTCATGTTGTCTCTGCAGAAGGGGTATCAACTGATCCCACAAAGCTTGAGGCTGTTACTTCTTGGCCCAGACCTCAAAATGTGAACTGCAATCATTTCTAGGGTTCTGCTCATATTAACGGAGGTTTGTTGATGGGTTTGTGAAGATAGCCTGTCCTCTCAAAGATCTGTTGAAGAATGAAGAGGTAGAGGATATGTCTGGTTGGTCAAACCAGGTCCATCAGAATAAGGGACCCAGGAAGTCTCAAGAATCCATTCAGGCAGAGTGGACTGGGCAGTGAGAGCAAGCTTTTGACCAGCTAAAGCAGAGACTTACGAATGCCCCTGTCTTGGCCTACGCAGACCCTAACTGGCCATATGAACTACATGTTGATGCTAGTCGGGATGGTCTTGGAGGGATACTGTATCAGGAACATGATAAACACCTGAAGCCCATTGCATATATCAGCAGGGGCCTAACCTCAGATGAAAAGAACTATCCCACCCATAAGCTGGAGTTCCTGGCACTTAAGTGGGCAGTAGTAGATAAGTTAAAGGACTACCTATATGGAGCAGAGTTTGAGGTTAAGACAGACAATAATCCAATCACGTACCTTCTCACAAGAGCCAAACTCGATGCCACAGGGCATCGGTGGCTAGCTGCACTCTCCGGGTTCAGGTTCAGTTTGAGGTACTGGCCGGGTGTGAGGAACAGGGATGCAGATGCCCTGTCAAGGAGACCTCATGGTCCCGAGGCACATGTTGGAGAATGGATCCGATTGACCCCTGATGGTATTCAAGCTTTGTATCAAGGGGTCAAACACCGAGTTTGAGGAGCAATTGGGGCAGAAGGGGTAGGAGTCACTACTGCAGGTGTTCCTAAACTGTACTGCAACCCCATTCAAGTTAGAGGGGAGGGTATGCCTGTTTTGACCCAGAAAGACTTGAAAAGGCAGAAGACCCCCTTTGTGGCCTGTCTACAAGGGCTTTTGAGAGGAGCTCGGTTGCTGTATAATGAGTGGGACCGTATACAGCTCCGGAACGGTGTGATGTATTGGAAGGGCCCTTCTGATGGGCCCGAGGAAAAGTGGCAACTCTTGCTCCCAGAAAAACATAGGGAAGCGGTGCTGATTGTGCTACATGATGAGCATGGACACCTGGGGCCAGGGAAGACCTTCAAGTTAGTGAGGGATTGGTTTTACTGGCCCTGTATGAAGACGGAAGTTGGAGACTATTGTCAATCCTGCCTGCGCTGTATCCAAAGAAAGACCTTACCATCCAGGGCCACACCGATGGGCCACCTGCAAAGTCATGGGCCCCTGGATCTAGTTTGCATCAACTTTCTCTGTCTGGAACCAGATACAAGTGGACAGGGAAATGTATTGGTTGTGACTGATCATTTCACTCTGTCATGCCCCCATCAGAGCCTGAATCTGCTGAGGAAAATGGGCTGGAACTGGAGCTGACGGAGGTCAAGGGAGAGGTGTCTGTGGCTTCAGAGGAATGTGGGGAAGAGCAGGCTGAGGCAGGCCAGGGCTTTTCAGGATTGGGACAGGATGAACATAAGACAGAGCTCAGGCAATGAGCAAGGGCCACCCCCTCCTGATCCTAGAGCACGGAGAGTGGAGAGAAGGAGGGAACAATGCAGGCAGGCTCAACTGCTCAGGCAGAGAGTGCTCTGCCCCTCTCCACAAGGCACACCTGGAGACTGAGACTTAAGGACATGCTGTGGGGAGGGGCATTTGTCAGGAACAAATGCTGAATTCTTGGAGGTTTTTGTGCCGTTGCTGATCTTGGAAACAACTCTCTGATCTCTTGTTCTGTGTTGTGATTTCTGCTTGGAAACCCTGAAACTCTGACCATTGGACTGGCTGACAAACTTGATTTAGTGTTCAAAGACCTCAGATTGAATTTTGGCTTCTTTTCTGAAACTGCTCAGGCAAGCTTGTATTCCCACAGACTCGTTAGATTTTGGATGTATGTTTCTTTCCTTGTTATCTATGTGGCCTTGAGTAAATTACTCTTCTAATCTAACTGTGAGTCGAAACCTGAAGGAGGATGGCTTGTTCCATACACACACTTTCCCTGCCTGAAGAGTTAAAAACTTGTGAAACTACTTGCAGCCAGAGGCTGCTGAAGGTGTGTGTGTCTTACTTTGTTCTGCAGCTTGCCAGAAATGTGGGAGCATTTGGGGAAAATTTGGAGCAATTAAAGGGCGGTTTGAACTGCCAGCTGACTGTGTTGCCTCTGTGCCGTGCCCTGGGTCATCACACACTCGCTATGCACAAGCCTTTCCAACAAAGGATCAGTATGCCACCACAGTAGCCAAGGTACTTGTAGAAAAGTTCTTTGTACACTATGGGCTACCTCAGTGCATACATTCCGATCAAGGCAGAGATTTCGAAAGCAGGCTTGTCAAACAACTGCTGGACATACTTGGCATTTGAAAGTCATGCACCACTCCCTACCACCCACAAGGAGACCCACAGCCTGAGAGATTCAATCATACCCTTCTTGACATGTTAGGGACACTGACTGCAGAGAAGAAGCAACATTGGACACAACACATCTCTACTGTTGTGCATGCATATAATAGCACGAAAAATGATGCTACTGGGTATTCTCCATATTGACTGATGTTTGGCAGGGAGGCTTGACTGCCAGAAGATATAGCATTTGGCATCTCAATGGACGAAACCTCATTCAGTTCACACCACAATTATGTAGACAGGTTGAGGAGGAATCTGAAGATGGCATATGAGAAGGCTTTAGCCATTTTGGAGGTTCGCAAACAGAGAAACAGGAGGAATTATGACCTGAAGGTGAGGGTTCAAGATTTGCAACTTGACGATTGGGTATTACTGAGAAATCTGGGCATTCCTGGGAAGCATAAACTAGCAGACCGATGGAGTTCTCAGTCATACATTGTCAGTGAGAAGCTACATGGATTGCCAGTGTACCGGATTCAACCAGAAGGGAGTTCAGGGCCTCTGAAAGCATGGCATGGAAATCATCTATTGCATTGGTGGTGAACCTATGGCACGGGTGCCAGAGGCGGCACTTGGAGCCCTCTCTGTGGGCACACATGCCATTGCCCCAGCCTTGCCTCCCCCGTGACCCCCTCCTCTCCAGCAGCCCCCTGAAGGAGAGTCACCCCCGAGCATGGCCCACACAGAGGAGCGCAGCCAAGAACATGGCAGCCAGGTAGTGTAGACAAGACTCTGCCCTCACACCCCATCATGCAGTTGATGCTGCAGGGCGTGGGCAGAGGGTGTGGCCGCCATAGCGCTGCTGGGCTGCCTGAGTGATCTGTGATGGGCCCTGGAGGTGGTGAGTGGTCCTGTGGGCAGGTGGGGCGGGGGATGGGTGGGTAGAGTGGGGGCAGGGCAGGAAGGGTAGAGTGGGGGTGGGGCCAGTTTTTGGGCACTCGGTCTCTAAAAGGTTCACCATCACTGATCTATTGCCTCTAAATGAGGCGATACAAGCCTCTCAGCCATCTGCTCCAAAAGCAGCTGAACTCTGTCCGACGAGGAGACCAGTGACTCGAGCACAACCTGATTCATCCGTGGAAGGAGAAGAGGAGGACACAGAAGAGGAAGAGGGTTGCATGAACTGGTTGTGGTCATTGGAAAATATTGCGACAGCTCCCCCCATATCAGACACTGAGATGGGGCTTGAGCAGCTCAGGCCAGATGCCCCTGAGTATGTATCTAAAGCTTGGGAGACAGTTTTAACCCTTCCACATGCCCCACAACAGCCAGAACCAGAGAATAAGTTTCCAGTCCTAGAGACTTTTGGGTGCGGAAAGCCCCGGGAGCATGACTCATTCATTACAGCTGAATCCAAAGTACAGAGATCAAAACGAGTGATACATCCAATTAGAAGACTGACATATGATGCTCTGGGCCACAGCACAGAAGAGGCAGTATTTACTGCTAGATGAAATTCTGATCCACCCTCGGACACCCCAGACTCTTGGTAAGCATTTCTCACTCTTTGGGGGACCAAAGAATTTTTGGGAACGGGGAGTGTGTAGTGGAGAGGGGAGTTGGGGTGGGATTGGTGCTGGCTGGGCAGTTTTGCTGGAGCTCTGCAGATTCAGTGGAGAGGTTGGGAGCTCTGGCGGCCTCCATGGTGGCTGGCGGCAGGGCGGGGCTCTTGGGGAGGGATTTTTAAAGGGGAAGAGGAGATTGACTGGGGGAGGAGAAACTTTTATCTTTTTTTCTGGAGGGGCAAGCGAGACAGAGGGAGAGTGAGGTAGGAGGTTGGAGAAGAAGCATTCATCCCTTTTTTCCAGAGGGGCAAGCCAGATGGAGGATAGCGAGGGAGGAGGTTGGCTGGGTTTTGTTTTTATTATTTTTGATGAGGCAAGCTGGACAGAGAGGGGGGGAATAGAGATAGAAAGGTTTCTGTAGAGCAAGCTTGAAAGAGAGAAGTGAAGAGAGAAGGAGAGGATTCAGTGGGGAAAGGTCAGAGAGAGAAGAGGAGATAGAATAAGGGGGGGTTCCTGTGAGCTGCCTGTGAGAGATTGACCATCATCTCACATGAGCTGCTGCTGCCAGAGACAATAATAATAATAATAATAATAATAATAATAATAATAATAATAATAATAATAATAATAACCGCCAGTGAGGCACTACCTTGACGTGGTTGTGGGGCTTGTGTACTTTTAGGAAGATGAGAGCTATGCCAGAGGTTCAACCATACTGGACAGGTCTCATCAGAGGAGCCAGACAAAGAGTGTCTCTCCCATAAAAAATATGGTGAGACGTAAATTTCAGAATGCCATACCGGCTCGGATGTCACCCAGGTTAACAAGGTCCGCGCTAGATATTGGAATTCCTGGATATCTGGTGAAAAATGGGTTACAGGACTCAGGACTGTTGGCTGAGCAACCAGGGCCAGCAGCTGCAGAATTACTGGAAGAAAAGGTGTCTACCCGTCGCAGATACACAGTGATTGAAAACAAAGAAATAATGATCTGTTACTACAGATCAAGTCCAACAAGAAGAGGATATCTAAAACGAATGCACCAGTTCTGGAAAGAACAACATCCAGAATCAGAAATAACAGAACAGAGACTAGCAGATCAACGCCGATTTATAATACGAAATAAAGTATTCACAGAAACAGAATTGGATGAACTGCAAAGGTTTACCCAGGGCAAAGAAATCAAAGCCTTACCAGAAGTAATTCAGAATGTAGAGGCAAACCAGGGGGAGTTGGCAGTGAAGGAATCCAGCAGAGATATACAACTGTTCTCATTTGGAAACCAGGCACCTCTTCCTCAGGAAGAACAAAACCCTCTAACTAAAGAAATAAAAGAATTGAAACAAAGAATAACTGAGCATCTAGAACAGCACAAAAACAACAGAATAAGGCTGCCTGCATTGAAGCTTGTTCCAAAGAAACAGCTAGCACAAGCATTAAAAGATGCAAATACTGCAATATCAAGTATAAGCACCAATTCACTGCAAGAAACAAACCAACTAATGTACAGCACAGCTGCAGTTATAACTGAATACCTGGGATGCAAAATCAACAAAGAAGAAAAACAAACAGTGCACCACAAAAATGGAAGGTTAGACTAGAAAATAAGATCAGCAAGTTAAGATCACATGCAAGCAAGCTAGAACAGATGGAAGAAAAGAAGCTGAAGAACAAGAAGACCAAAGAATACCTAACCAAGAAATACCACTTAGAAACAAGGAAGATCAAGGAAGCACTGGAAATAATAAAGCAACAAATAACAGCTATAGCCAGGAAAATCAGTAGATATGAAGCTCGAGTTGCAAACTATAGGCAGAACCTCCAATTTCAATCCAACCAGAAACATTTCTACCAATCCATCAATGGAGAAACTGCAATGAATCAGTCAGTACCTGACAAGGAAGAAACAGTGCAGTTCTGGAAGCAGATATGGGATAACCCAAAGAAATACAACAAGGATGCGGCTTGGTTAAAAGAGGTGGATGCAAATAAAACATAAGTTGAAATGAAAGAACTAGTAGTAACAACAAAAATGGTAGAAAAAAGAGCAAGGAAAATCAAAAATTGGTCAGCACCAGGTGAAGATGAACTGCATGGGTTTTGGTTGAAACATCTAACTGTTATACACCCACTCATTGCCAAGCAGTTCAACAATATACTACAAGGAAGGATGGTTAGAGGAGAAGGGGAGGGGAAGAGAGTAGGAGGGGAGGAGAGAAAGAGGAGGGAAGTAGGGAAGGTTTAGAGAGGGTGGACGCAGCCTGGGGGGAATGGGCAGGCGGTACCAATGGTTAGGAATTTATTTTAATTGAATTGTATTTTGTATGAATAAATGGAAAATAAAAACTTTTTAATAATGAACAATATACTACAAGGAGGAGAAATTGAAAAGTGGCTAACAACTGGGAAAACCTACCTAATAATGAAAAATCCAGCAAAAGGGGCAACAGCAGGTAACTACAGGCCAATTACCTGCTTACCAACAACTTTCAAATTACTAACTGGTGTAGTAGCTGATGCAGTGCAACAGCATCTAGTTGAAAACAATCTCTTTCCACCTGAGCAGAAAGGAAACCGCCCCAATAGCAGAGGAACAAAAGATCAACTCCTAATAGACAAAATGATCTTGGAAAACTGCAAGAAAAGGAAGACCAACCTGAATGTGGCATGGATTGACTACAAAAAGGCATTTGACTCTCTGCCACATGACTGGATAATCAAGTGCCTAGAAATAACGAGTCAGTAGAAACATCAGAAAATTTATGCAAAGATCGATGGCACAATGGAAGACACAGTTGCAGATCAATGGTGAGAGACTGGGAGAGGTTAATATCAAGAGAGGAATATTTCAAGGAGATTCATTGTCACCATTACTATTTGTTATTGCACTGTTTCCTCTGTCAACAATACTGAATAACTCAGGACATGGCTATCAAACATCAAAAACATCTACCAGACTATCCCATCTCCTTTACATGGATGATCTGAAGCTGTATGGAAAAACATCATCTGAAATAGAATCGCTGCTCAACACTGTCCGTATATATAGCCAAGATATTGTTATGGAGTTTGGCTTGGACAAATGTGCCACACTTACCATCAAACAAGGAAAAGTAGTGAAAACTGAAGGAATCAAGATGCCCCACGAAAATAACATTAAGAGTCTGGATGAGGAAGAGTACTACAAATACTTGGGTATCCTTCAAGCTGACAACATCAAGCACACTGAAGTCAAGAAAAAGATTAGAGGTGAATACATCAAGAGAGTGAAGAAGATCTTAAAGTCCAAACTCAATGGAGGAACTACCATAAAGGCAATCAACACCTGGGCAACTCCAGTCATTAGGTACACAGCTGGAATAGTGGACTGGACTCAAGCAGAACTAAAAGCAATGGATAGGAAGACCAGAAAAATAATGACAATGAATCATGCCCTTCATCCACGCAGTGACATTGACAGACTTTATCTACCAAGGCAAATAGGTGGGCGTGGAATGCTACAAGTACATCAGATGGTTGAAGAAGAAAAAATGGTTTGGAAGAATATTTGAAGAACAGTGATGAAGATGCACTGAAATTAGTATATCAGGAAGGCTTACTGACTACTGGAGAGACCAAACTGGCCTACAAGAAAGACCAAATGAAGAACAGAATAGAGGCATGGGAAGACAAAGCACTACATGGCCAATACATTAAAAAAATAGCTGGGAAAGCAGATAATAACAAGACCTGGCAATGGCTAAGAGCAGGAAAATTGAAGAAAGAGACCGAGGGACTAATTCTGGCTGCACAAGACCAAGCCTTAAGGACAAATGCATATAAAGTCAAAATTGAGAAGACAGCAACAGACAGTAAGTGCCGCCTATGCAAAGAAGCTTTAGAAACAGTGGACCACCTGGTAAGCTGTTGCAAGAAGATTGCACAGACTGACTACAAGCAGCGGCATGACAAAGTAGCAACAATGGTGCATTGGAAGATCTGCAAAATATATCATTTGCCTGTAAGCAAAAACTGGTGGGATCATAAAATAGAAAAAGTCATAGAAAATGATAAAATTAAACTGCTCTGGGACTTCAGAATTCAAACAGACAAGCACCTGCAACATAACACCCCAGACTTAACACTTGTCGATGAGAAAGACAAAAAAAGTCTGGATAGTGGACGTGGCAGTGCCTGGAGACAGCAGAATAGAAGAGAAAGAACTGGAGAAGATAACAAAATACAAAGACCTACAAATAGAAATAGAAAGACTGTGGCAAAAGCAAGCAAGGGTAGTACCAATAGTCATAGGCGCCTTGGGTGCAATCCCAAAACAACTGGAGCACCACTTGAACACCATTGGCATTGACAAATTCGCTATTAGTCAATTGCAAAAGGCGGCCTTACTAGGAACTGCTTCCATCCTGCGACGATACCTGTAATACCATCAAACATCCACATCTGCCTATCCCAGGTCCTGGGTAAGGACTCGATAGGTAGACAAAATGCCAAATCCAGTCTGAACATCTGGCTGACTGTGCGATGATCCATAATAATAATAATAATAAAGTTGGAAGGGACCTTGGAGGTCATCTGGTCCAACCCACTGCTCAGGCAGGAAACCCTATACCATTTCAGACAAATGGCCGTCCAGTCTCTTCTTAAAAACCTCCAGTGTTGGAGCATTCACCACTTCTGGAGGCAGGTTGTTCCACTGGTTAATTGTTCTAACTGTCAGGAAGTTTCTCCTTAGTTCTAGGTTGCTTCTCTCCTTGATTAGTTTCCATCCGTTGCTTCTTGTCCTGCCTTCAGGTGCCTTGGAAAATAGCTTGACTCCCTCTTCTTTGTGGCAGCCCCTGAGATACTGGAACACTGCTATCATGTCCCCCCTCGTCCTTCTCTTCATTTAACTAGACATACCCAATTCCAGCAGCCGTTCCTTATATGCTTTAGCCTCCAGTCCCCTAATCATCTTTGTTGCTCTTCTCTGTACTCTTTCTAGAGTCTCAACATCTTTTTTACACCGTGGTGACCAAAACTGGATGCAGTATTCCAAGTGTGGCCTTACCAAGGCATTGTAAAGTGGTATTAATACTTCACGTGATCTTGATTCTATCCCTCTGTTAATGCAGCCTAGCACTGTGTTGGTGTTAGAGGATTTTAATTTCTCTATTGGTAAAAAAATAAATCAGAAGCTCTTACAGTTGACTGCATTTAGCTGATTCAAATAACTTTATATTTATATAAAAATATTTACAATACCATTCTTCTTTACAGCAACATAATGAAGGCTTCTTACAGAGACAGACCAGATACAAAACCTTGAGACTGGAAATCCAGCTCCTAACTCAATACTCTTTTGCACACTCAGTAGCACTTTCTTCCCATTGGCTGACTGAGTTACCACATGACTCTTCCTGTTCATGAATATTCCAACACTCCTCCCTTCATGACAGGAAGAGACATCAGACCTATTGACTTAATACATTCTTAAATTGTGAAAAATCTTGTGCCACTAACTTGGCCTTATACTGTACATCATTATTTGGCAATACCTTTTTCTTATATACCCATTTACAACTCACAGCTTTGGTTCCCTGTGGCAAAGTCACTGATTTAAATACTTCATGGTCTCCCATGGATTTCATCTCTTTATCCATGGCCTCCTTCCATTTTTCTTGTTCAGCTTTTGGTAATGCCAACACCTCTTTATAACTTCTTGACTCATACCACACATTGCAAACCTTTACCTTGCTGGCAGAATACCTGTCAGGCGGAATTCCTTTATTGCATCGCTCTGACCTATGTGGTATTAACTGCTCCTGTGTCTCAATTCTTTCTGGTTTCATGTCTTGTTCAGCTTCTCCTCCCTGAACATTGACATCTTCAATCATTTTTTTATCATTAGATGCGTTATTGTCACTAAACAGATCACCGTCATTAAGTGAGACATACCCAGAATTTGCATTAATTCTGTCCCAATTTTGTTCTGCAAAATTAGCAGACCTTGAAATTATAATTCTTTTACTTTCATCGCTAAAGCGATATCCTTTTGACCCTGGCTCATAGCCCACAAACCTGAGCTTTCTTGCCTTTTGCTGTCCCTTTCTTCTGATTACTTTCGGAATATGTATCCATGCAGTACTTCCAAAAATTCTCAAATGTGCCAGTGATGGCTTTCTCCCATATAGAATGGCATATGGAGTATTATTAATGGAGGAACTCCACAGCCTGTTAACTATATAATTGGCAGTCAATATGGCTTCTCCCCAATATGACCTGCTCAAACCAGAATCCTCCAGTAATGAATCTTTCATTGTTTGCAAAACACCATTCCTTCTTTCAGCTACACTGTTCTCTGCTGCTGTGTAAGGATTTGTACGTCTGTGTCTTATCCCCAACTGCCCCAACCATTGGTGGAATTTAGTTGACATAAATTCAGTACCTCTGTCAGTTTGCAACTGACACACTTGTTGTCTGTACCTTCTCTCTACAAAACTTACCCACTGTTTGAATTGTTGTAGCACCTCTGTCTTTGCTCTAAGCAAGTAGCAAAACGAATACCTGCTATAATCATCAACAATTACCAGTGCATATTTTGCTCCTCCCAAACTGGCTTGCATAGGTCCCACCAGATCTGCATGGACCAGCTCTAGAACTCTTTTTGTTTGTCTTGTGCTATATTTACTAACTGGGGATGCCTTTCACTTTGATGCTTTGCATACTGCACAGTCCAAATATGTTTTGCATCCCTTCAAATTTAGCCCTTCTGCAAACTCTTGCATTTGCTGCAAAACTTTAAAGCTTGCATGGCCAAGTCTTCTATGTAGAAGATGAACACATGAATCATGCTCTGCAACATTCTTAAATATATGGGAACATTGAACCTTTTGTCCCTGCAATACATATAGATTATCTTCCTTTATGCCTTCTCCACAAATATTCCCATTCCTTTTGATGAGACATTTCCCATTTACAAAAATGACCTCAAAACCTTGTTTGTCTAAATTAGACACACTTAACAAATTATGTTCCATCTCAGGTACACAAAGCACATTGGTAAACTTTGATTCCAAATATGGAATTTTTACATCGCCTCTTCCAATGACTTTTGCTTTCTGGCCATTTGCCAAAGCCACAGCTTCTTGTGCTACTGGAACAAACCTGCAAAATAATTCAGAGTCATTAACAATTGTTTGACTTGCACCACTATCAATTAACCATTTGTCTCTGTTGTTACTATTGCAAACTTTTTCAACACCAAAATGTTCCTTTTTCAAAGTAGTCCTTTTTGCATGCACAAATGTCCTTTGCTGCAAATTGTTCCTTTGCAAACAGTTCCTTTGCAAATGTGTGCTGGCTCCACAAATGTAGCAATAAGCTCTCTGCTTGCAAAATCTCACTTTTGTTGCAATTTGGTCCGGGTCCGGTCTGCTTGTTTCTTCTCCTCTGGAGACTTGCAGTCTGGACCCCCTCCTCAGGAATTTCTCCTCCTCGTGGCTGCTTCTAAAATGGCGTTTTTCCTCTTCATTAAGCAAACATGCCTTTAAAGCCTCAAACTTTAAGTCTTGCTCTTCTTTGCACTCAAATATTGCAGAAACTGTGTCCCAGGTTTTATCTAAACTGTTCAACACCAATAAAACCTTCTGGGACTCAGGGAATTTAATCCCACGTTGTTCTAAGTCCAAAAATAAACTTTG
Source organism: Crotalus adamanteus (assembly GCA_039797435.1). Taxonomy (NCBI): domain Eukaryota; kingdom Metazoa; phylum Chordata; class Lepidosauria; order Squamata; family Viperidae; genus Crotalus; species Crotalus adamanteus. The sequence goes on along the minus strand of CM077935.1, from coordinate 56,198,302 downwards.
CATTTTATTTAAATGCTGTTCCACAGATTCACCTGGTTGCAAACAGGCTCTGTAAAGTTTTCTTGACAATTGCACTATGTTGCAAGCAGAAACATTCACGTGCACAGCTCTCAACTTCAACCAAATCTCCTTTGCAGTCTTTAAATTTGCAACATTTAGAAATTGATCATCATCTAAATTCAAGATAAGATAAGCCATAGTTTGATCATGGCTTTTCTGATCTGCTGCTCCAAACACTTGTGGTGGATTTTCAACAATATACCACAGCTCTTTTGCTTTCAGCAAACATTCCATTTTTTCAGCCCATATAATGTAATTCTTCTGGCCCAAACGAGGCACACAGCTTTCCTTAAATTCCATTGCAGCCATTTTGCTAATTCTGCCTTGTTCTTATACTTTCTAAACACAGGCAATTTCTTCCAGCTTTAAATTACAATGCAGTCTTTAGTAAGCTCTGGGCCCATAACCTGTTAGAGAATTTTAATTTCTCTATTGGTAAAAAAATAAATCAGAAGCTCTTACAGTTGACTGCATTTAGCTGATTCAAATAACTTTATATTTATATAAAAATATTTACAATACCATTCTTCTTTACAGCAACATAATGAAGGCTTCTTACAGAGACAGACCAGATACAAAACCTTGAGACTGGAAATCCAGCTCCTAACTCAATACTCTTTTGCACAGACTCAGTAGCACTTTCTTCCCATTGGCTGACTGAGTTACCACATGACTCTTCCTGTTCATGAATATTCCAACAGTTGGCCTTTTTGGCAGCTGCAGCACACTGCTGGCTCATATTTAAGTGATTGTCCACTAGGACTCCGAGGTCCCTCTCACAGTTACTACTATTGAGCAAGGTACCCCCTATACTATACCTGTACATTTGGTTTTTCTTGCCTAAATGTAGAACCTTACTTTTTTCACCATTGAATTTCATTTTGTTAGATAGTGCCCAGTGTTCAAGTCTGTCCAGATCCTCCTGTATCTTAAGCCTGTCTTCTGGAGTGTTGGCTATTTCTGCCAGCTTGGTGTCATCTGCAAATTTGATGATTTCCCCATCTATCCCCTCGTCCAAATCGTTGATGAAGAGGTTGCAGAGCACTGGGCCCAGAACAGAGCCCTGGGGCACCCCACTACACACTTTCCTCCATGTAGATGCGGTTCTGTTGATGACCACACGCTGAGTACAGCTGGTCAGTCAGCTACAGATCCATCTGGTGGTGATGCTGTCTAACCCACATTTTTCTATCTTATCAAGTAGTAGGTTGTGATCTACTTTATCAAATGCCTTACTGAAGTCCAAGTAAATTATATCCACAGCATTCCTCTGATCCACTAATTTTGTCACTTGGTCAAAGAATGCAATAAGATTTGTCTGGCATTATCTGTTTTTGACAAACCCATGTTGGCTTTTAGTAATGACTTTGTTTGCCTCTAGGTGTTCACTGATTGTTTGATTATCTTTTCCAAAATCTTCCCAGGTATTGAGGACAGGCTGATAGGTCTGTAATTTCCTGGGTCCATTTTGACTGACCATCATCATCTTATGTGAGCTGCTGCTGCCAGAGATGGGAGCTGCTTGTTGACAAAGACTGACCACCATCTTCACCTCATGTGAGCTGCTGCTGCCAGAGACTGACCATCATCTCATGTTAGCTGCTGCTCAGAGAGATCAGTTCCTGCTGCTTTTGGAGTTACAGGTATTTTAGTTGAAGTCAGTGTTTGATTCTCCTTCATGGATTACTGCCTTGTTGTGGCGAAGGGGCTTGCGTAACTCAATGAAGCTATGAGCTGTGCCGTGCAGGGCCACCCAAGACGGGCAGGTCATAGCAGAGAGTTCTGACAAAATGTGATCCACTGGAGAAGGAAATGGCAAACCACTCCAGTATCTTTGCCATGAAAACCCCATGGACAGTACCAAAAGGCAAAAAGATATGACACTGGAAGATGAGCCCCTCAGGTCGGAAGGTGTCCAATATGCTACTGGGGAAGAGCAGAAGGCTAGTACTAGTAGCACCAGAAAGAATGAAGCAACTGGGCCAAAGCCGAAAGGATGCTCAGCTGTGGATGCATCTGGTGGTGAAAGGAAAGTCCGATGCTGTAAAGATCTTTTCTCCATAGGAACCTGGAATGTAAGATCCATGCATCAAGGCAAGCTAGACGTGGTCAAACAAGAGATGACAAGACTGAACATCGACATCTTAGGAGTCAGCGAACTAAAATGGACAGGAATGGGTGGATTTAACTCAGATGACCATCAGGTATACTACCGCGGGCAAGAATCCCTCAGAAGAAATGGAGTAGCCTTCATAGTCAATAAAAGAATAGGAAAAGCAATACTGGGATACAATCCCCAAAATGACAGAATGATCTCAGTTCAAATCCAAGGCAAACCATTCAATATCACAGTAGTCCAAATCTATGCCCCAACCACTTGTGCTGAAGAGGATGAGATTGACCGGTTCTATGAAGCCCTACAGCACCTTATAGATTTAACACCGAAAAATGATGTCCTTATCATCATGGGGGATTGGAATCCTAAAGTAGGAAGCCAAAAGATAACCAGAATAACAGGCAAGTTTGGCCTTGGAGTACAAAATGAAGCAGGGCACAGGCTGATAGAATTTTGTCAAGAGAATACGATGGTCATAGCAAACACTCTTTTCCAACAACCCAAGAGACGGCTCTACACATGGACATCACCAGATGGTCAACACAGAAATCAGATTGACTATGTGCTCTGCAGCCAAAGATGGAGAAGCTCTATACAGTCAGTAAAAACAAGACCAGGAGCTGACTGTGGCTCAGATCATGAGCTTCTTGTTGCAAAATTTAGGCTTAAATTGAAGAAAGTAGGGAAAAGCACTAGGCCACTCAGGTATGAACTAAATCATATTCCTAAGGAATATACAGTAGAGGTGACAAATAGATTTAAGGAATTAGATCTGATAGACAGAGTGCCTGAAAAACTATGGACAGAGGTTCGAAACATTGTACAAGAGGTAGCAACTAAAACCATCCCAAAGAAAAAGAAATGCAAGAAAGCAAAATGGCTGTCTGAGGAAGCTTTGCAAATAGCTGAGGAAAGAAGGGAAGTGAAAGGCAAGGGAGAAAGAGAAAGATACACCCAATTGAATGCAGAATTCCAGAGAATAGCTAGAAGAGATAAGAATACCTTCTTAAATGAACAGTGCAAAGAAATAGAAGAAAACAATAGAACAGGGAGGACCAGAGATCTCTTCAAGAAAATTGGAGATATGAAGGGAACGTTTCATGCAAAGATGGGCATGATAAAGGACCAAAATGGCAGGGACCTAACAGAGGCAGAAGAGATTAAGAAGAGGTGGCAAAACTACACAGAAGAACTATACAAGAACGAGCTTAACATCCCAGATAACCACGATGGGGTGGTCACTGACCTCAAGCCAGACATCCTAGAATGTGAAGTGAAATGGGCCTTAGGAAAGCTGAGCAACAAAAAAGCTAGTGGAGGTGACAGTATTCCAGCTGAGCTATTCAAAATCTTAAAAGACGATTGTAAGGACCCACCCCACTTTGCATCTTAAGAAGACAGAACTCTTGGAATAATTCTTCCAACAGGCATCCTTTATTAAGAGAAAATGGTTGCAGGCATTCTAGACAGGACTTGGGGTCCAAGCTCTCCCATTCAAGGTTTTAAGGGGTTCCCCAGTAGCCCCACCCAATCACCCCCTTCTTCCAGCAACAGTCTCAGGCATTACACTCCCACCCCCTTTTCCTTACTGCCAGCTGGATGGAGACTTCAAAGAGAACTACATGAAGGTAATAGCCCCATTGTTATGGTTAGTCCTTTTGGTGATATACACATCCAGTTTCTTTGAAGTGTACCGAAGGAAGTGAGGGCCATAAAGCCCCTTTGTTCACCCCCTTCCCTTCATCGTATGACAGAATCCAGAGAAGGCAGAAATGGTATTTTCTATAGTTGATAACTAGAGATGAAATATAATTGGATTCTGACATCCTGCCCCCTTAAAAAAAGACAGATCCACCTGAAAGAAAACAAAACAGTTATAAAAGTTAGTCAGGCTTGTTAGGATACTCTGTGTGAAACTTCTTTAATAGCTTCGGGGCTCTGACATGACGTTTATGGACCCACTCGTTTTGTGAGGCAGGGAGGTGTTTCCAGGCAACTAGGTACTGAGTTGCTCCATGATATCTCCTAGAGTCAAGGATTTCCTTTATTTTGAAAAGTTGTTTGCCCTCCACCATGATTGGAGGTTGTGGGGGGGATTTTTGGCCGTAAAGGTGACTGATGCTCTCTTTTCAGCAAGCTGCAATAAAAAATTGGGTGTATTTGCCTGAGATTTTTGGGTAATTCTAATTCTACTGTTACTGGGTATATGATTTTTAATTGGAAAAGGCCCTATATATTTTGGTCCAAGTTTTTTACAGGGCTGTAGGGACTTTAGGTATTTTGCAGATAAGTACACCATTTCTCCTATAATGAATGGTGTAGGCTCAACCCTTTTTTTATCGGCTTGTGCTTTGTATGCCTGCCTAGCTTCATCTAGTGCTTTTCTAACTATTGGCCAGGTGTCTTGTAATTGTTCCATCCATTCTTTCAGGGATGGGATTGTTGGTTCGTTTGGGGTTAATTCTGGCATGGGGTTGAAACTTTGACCGTTGGCTATTTGAAAAGGAGTGTAACCTGTGCTGGAGTGGACTGCATTATTGTAGGCAACTTCTGCAAAAGGGAGTAAGTCTGCCCACCCGGTCTGTTGGAAATTAAGAAAACATCTTAGATATTGCTCGAGTACTGAGTTCATTTTTTCAGCCCCCCCCATTCCCTTGTGGGTGGTGGCTAGATGTCAGTCCCTGAGTGGTCCCTAAAAGGAATAAAAATTCCTTCCAAAATGCAGACGTAAATTGCACTCTCCTATCAGAGATGATGTGTTGGGGTGCCCCGTGAAATCTGTAAATGTGCTGGACGAAAAGTTTTGCTAAGGCTTTTGTGGTGGGAATCTTTTGGCAAGGGATAAAGTGCACCTGTTTGGAAAACAAGTCCGTGACTGTCCAGACAACAGTATTCCCATTGCTTTCTGGCAATTCCACTATAATATCCATGGCTATTTCCCTCCAGGGGGCTGAGGGATTTGCCACTGTTTGTAATAGTCCTGGCGATTTCCCTTGCAACCTCTTTGCAGTAGCACATTTTGGGCAGCTGGCTACGTAACTTTCTATGTCCTTTTTTATGGATGGCCACCAAAATTGCCATTTAATTAAGTGTAAAGTTTTTACAAATCCAAAATGCCCTGCTGATTTTGTGTCATGGCAAAGCTGCATGAATGTGACTCTTTGGGTTGTTGGTATATATAACTTTTCCCCTACCCAAGGCAACCCATCTCTCATTGTGCACACATTTTTGTTTTTCTGGAACCATCTGTTTCCAAACTTTTCCGGAATTCAATTCCAGTTTGGCTGTCCAGTTGTGGTTTTAATTTAGCTTGGGTTCTTGTGGTTACTGGTGCTGCCAGTTGTGACTCTGCCATCATTGGTTTAGAGTCTGTGGCTCGCGCGCTGTTATATTGGGGCATGCGAGGAAGTTCTTTCTCCCTGGTAAATGTTTGAGCTTAAATTGGAACTGGTGAAAATGCTGGGACCAGCGGGCTTGTTTGGGATTGAGTTTCCTGGGTGCTTTCAGGGCTTCCAAATTTTTGTGATCAGTCCACACCTGGAAGGGGATTTTGTTGCCTTCCAGGAACTGTCACCACATGAGTAATGCCCAACGTATTCCGTATGCCTCCTTCTCCCATACGGGCCAGCGCTGTTCTGTTTCCGTGAGTTTCTTGGATGTATATGCACAGGGTTGCAATACTCCATCATCGTTTTCTTGTAATAGAACAGCCCCCACTGCCACATCACTTGCATCTGCCTGTATTACGAAGGGCTTATCCATGTCTGGGTGCCTTAGTACTGGTTCGGCAGAAAAAGGTCTCTTTAGTCTCTCAAACGCTGCTTGGCACTCCATTGTCCATGTTAGTGGCTGACTAGGTTTTACTGAGGATGCTCCCTTCATTTTAGTAAGTTAGTGAGGGGCAAGGCTATCTGGGCAAATGAGGGGATGAATTGGTGGTAAAAGTTTGCAAAGCCCAGGAAGTTGTAGTTGCTTTCTTGTGCGGGGTGGTGCCCAATCTAATACTGCTCTGACCTTCTCTGGGTCCATTTCAATGCCCTGGGGGGATATGTGATAACCTAGGTAGTCTATCCTTTCCTGGTGGAATTCGCATTTTGAGTGTTTGGCATATAGGTGGGTGGCTCGCAGTTTCTTTAAAACCGCTCTGACAAGGTTGACATGTTCTTTTGTTTCGGTGAAGATAAGAATGTCGTCCAAGTAAACAAGGACCCCCTTAAACAGGTGCTCCCTTAGAACGTCATTGATTAATTGCATAAAGACTGCAGGGCCCCCTTGTAATCCAAATGGCAAGACTTTGAATTGATAGCACCCTATGGGGCAGTTAAATGCAGTCTTCCATTTGTCCCCTTCCTTAATTCTCATGCGATAGTAAGCTTCCCTTAGGTCTAGTTTAGAAAAAATTTTCCCTTTCGAGAGGTGTGACAGCATGTCTTTCATGAGGGGCAGAGGGTATAGGTTGCTTGTATTCAGGGCCCTATAATCCACGCATAAGCATAAAGAGCCATCCTTCTTCTCTCTAAAGAGGACCGGGGCAGCCACTTTAGGCTTGGCTGGCTCAATGAACCCTCTCTCTAGGTTTTTCTTTATGAATCTTTCCATTTCCTCCTTCTCCTTTGGGCTCATGGACTATAATCTGGGCTTCGGGAGTTTTGCCCCAGGCTTGAATTCAATGGCACAGTCTGTGGATCAGTGGGGGGGGGGAGCTCATCCGCCCTCTCCTCACTGAAAACTTCAGCAAGGTCTCTGTATTCCTCTGGTATTTCTGTTAGTCCCTTTTCCTCTCCCATGGATGCTTTTTCTAGTCTTGATTCTGGTAACCCCCCTTGGGATTTTAAGTCCATAGGGTCCCCCTTCGGGAATTTGATTTCTGCCGTCCTCCAATTTACCCAGGGGTTCCATTTTTTTAACCATTCCATCCCTAGGATCATTGGGCATTCCATGCCTGGGGTCACCACAAACGTTATGTCCTCCTCATGTTTGCCCAGGGAGAGGTGTATTGGTAAAGTGGCTAGGGTAGCTGCCCCCCCCCCTGCTATGGATCCATCTAACTGGCCAAATGAGATTGGTTGTTCCAGTCTCCTCGACGGAATGCCCAGATTCCCCACTAGTGTCGGGCTAATGAAGCAGCAGGTGCAGCCAGAGTCTATTAAGGCTTTCACCTTCACGGCTTCGGCCATGGGGGGAATTAATATAGTCACTGTCTTGAGGATGGGTGTGATGCGTCCACTTACCAGGGGTTCACCCTCCAAGCTGTCATCTGAGGCGTCCACCGGCCCTGCGGTGTAGGCTGGAGTTCTTTCCCCCTGATGAGCAGAGGTGGGGGGTTCCACAATTTCCATCATTCTCATGGCAGTTTCTTTTGGCTTAGCTGAAGACTTTCCAGATTTGCTGATTGGGGATCTGTCTGGGTTGTGCTGGGGGGCTTTGGAGCGGCATTCTACAGCTTGATGCCCTTCTCTTCCACACTTGAAACACCCCATTTGCTTCTTGGCTGTAGCCAATGGTTTCACTGGTTCGTGCGTCAACTCAGGCGGGGAGCGGCTCCATTGTTTTCCTTGGCGGTGTCTCTTCAATATGTCAATCTCTGCTTCCTCTGCCAAGACGTACCATTCTTCAAGTTGGTGTGGGTCCCCTCAGGGCAGGCAAGCATCATATAGGTCATAATTTAGCCCATCTTTGAAATGGCTAAGGAGGATGTCTTCTGGCCAGTTCAGTTTGCTGGCAATGGCCCAGAATTCTTGTGTATATTCAGCCACCGGGCGTTTGCCTTGCCTCATCATTTTTATCCTTTTGCGGGCTTTGTGATCAGCCAGGGGGTCTTCAAATCGCCTTCTCAGAGAGGACATGAAACAGTTGAAGTCGTTGAGTTCTGGGGCATTGGAGTCATGCAAGTTCACCACCCAATCTGCAGCCGGTCCGTCCAGGGCAGATTGCACGATCCGGATGCGGGTTTTGTCGCTGGGGATGTCCCGCCCGTATTCCTCCATGTAGCTGAGGACTTGGGTTAGGAAAAACCCCAACCGTGTTGGCTCCCCTTTGAATTTCACCTCCAACGGCGGACGTCTTGGAATGGATCGGTGCCTCCGTTGTTGGTGGTAGTGTCTTCCGTCCAGATCGCCATCTGTGGTTCAGTAGGGGGTGGGGACTACTGGATCAGCAGATGTCCCCAGGGCTGCAGGTTCCACTTCCCCCTCGGTGTCTCTCCCTTTGCGGCTCCAGGAGCTGGGGCGGCCGTAGGGCTCAGGATTCTCCTCTCCTAGGGAGCTGAGAGTTCTCTTCATCAGGTCAATAGCTTTCTCTAGGATCCAGTCTGAGTACGGTGCCCAGCTTTCTCCCTCTTCACTTGCATGCAGGGATTTCTCCATCTCCTGCTTCCATTCTGGTTACTTGGCCCCCTGTCTCAGGGTCACCTTTCTTGATTCCTTTCCCCACTCACTTTTCTTTCCAACGCCCATTGACCAGCGAGGCTTGTGGTCCCATGTCTCCACCACTACTTCTGAAGAATCTGACCTCTTTGATCCCGACATCTGGCAAAGTTCCAGTCAGGGCAGCGGCTCTCTTTCCGGGGAGTTTTCCCCCTTTCTTGCTCCATTGTCTGACATGGTAATTTTTTGCAAAATCCCCCAGCAAGGGTCTCCCTTCCAGGTGGATTAATTTTGCAAGTCCTGTCTAATGTAAGGACCCACCCCACTTTGCATCTTAAGAAGACAGAACTCTTGGAATAATTCTTCCAACAGGCATCCTTTATTAAGAGAAAATGGTTGCAGGTGTTCTAGACAGGACTTGGGGTCCAAGCTCTCCCATTCAAGGTTTTAAGGGGTTCCCCAGTAGCCCCACCCAATCACCCCCTTCTTCCAGCGACAGTCTCAGGCATTACACTCCCACCCCCTTTTCCTTACTGCCGGCTGGATGGAGACTTCAGAGAGAACTACATGAAGGTAATAGCCCCATTGTTATGGTTAGTCCTTTTGGTGATATACACATCCAGTTTCTTTGAAGTGTACCGAAGGAAGTGAGGCCATAAAGCCCCTTTGTTCACCCCCTTCCCTTCATCGTATGACAGAATCCAGAGAAGGCAGAAATGGTATTTTCTATAGTTGATAACTAGAGATGAAATATAATTGGATTCTGACAACGATGCAGTAAAAGTACTACACTCAATTTGCCAGCAAATTTGGAAAACTCAACAGTGGCCACAGGATTGGAAAAGGTCAGTTTACATTCCAATTCCAAAGAAAGGCAATGCCAAAGAATGTTCAAACTATCACACCATTGCACTCATTTCACATGCTAGTAAAGTTATGCTTAAAATCCTACAAGCTAGACTGCAGCAGTATGTGGATCGAGAACTACCAGAAGTACAAGCAGGATTTTGAAGACGCAGAGGAACTAGAGATCAAATTACCAACATACGCTGGATCATGCAGAAAGCTAGGGAGTTCCAGAAAAACATCTACTTCTGCTTCATTGACTATGCTAAAGCCTTTGATTGTGTGGATCACAACAAATTGTGGCAAGTTTTTAAAGAGATGGGAGTACCAGACCATCTTATTTGTCTCTTGAGAAACCTATATATGGGTCAAGAAGCAACAGTGAGAACTGGACACGGAACCACTGACTGGTTCAAAATTGGGAAAGGAGTCCGGCAAGACTGTATACTGTCACCCTGCCTATTTAACTTATATGCAGAGCACATCATGAGAAAGGCAGGGCTAGATGAATCAAAAGTTGGAATTAAGATTGCCGGGAGAAATACCAACAACCTAAGATATGCAGATGATACCACTCTAATGGCAGAAAGTGAAGAGGAACTAAAGAGCCTCTTGATGCGGGTGAAGAAGGAGAGTGCAAAAGTAGGCTTGAAACTCAACATTAAGAAAACCAAAATCATGGCATCCGGCCCTCTCAATTCCTGGCAAATAGATGGGGAAGAAATGGAGGTAGTGACAGATTTTATTTTCCTGGGCTCCAAGATCACCGCAGATGGGGACTGCAGCCAAGAAATTAAAAGATGCTTGCTCCTGGGGAGGAAAGCTATGGCAAATCTAGACAGCATACTAAAAAGCAGAGACATCACCCTGCCAACAAAAGTGTGTATAGTCAAGGTCATGGTTTTCCCAGTTGCAATGTATGGCTGTGAAAGTTGGATCATAAGAAAGGCTGAGCGCCAAAGAATTGAGGCCTTTGAACTATGGTGCTGGAGAAGACTCCTGCGAGTCTCTTGGACTGCAAGACGATCAAACCGGTCAGTCCTAGAGGAGATCAACCCCGACTGCTCTTTAGAAGGCCAGATCCTGAAGTTGAAACTCAAGTACTTTGGCCACCTAATGAGAAGGAAAGACTCACTGGAGAAGGGCCTAATGCTGGGAAAGATGGAGGGCAATAGAAGAAGGGGACGACAGAGAATGAGGTGGCTGGATGGAGTCACTGAAGAAGTAGGCATGATCTTAAATTGTCTCCAGAAGATGGTAGAGGACAGGAAGACCTGGAGGAACATTGTCCATGGGGTCGCGATGGATTGGACACGACTTTGCAACTAACAACAACAACAAGTGTTTGATTCTCAAAGTTCTCAATAGGTTGTAGATATTGTTGTGCAGGATCCTCTTTGATGTTAACTTTTTCCTCTTCTGTTATTTTTTGGTTTATAAGTTGATCAGTTGGGGTCTGGGGTTCAATTTGTAGTTTCAGGGTAACATCTTTGGCTTTCACTCTGGCATTCATTAACTCAGTGGCTTCAAGGGTTTTTTCAAGTATGACTTCATAGTTAAGTTGTGGGTAAAGTTCCTCCATTTCTATAGTGATTAGAGATGGTCTTTTAGTGGAGGCTATGTTTAGTAAAAGTCAGCCAATGTCCACCTCCACAATTTCTAAAAGTTACTTTCACCACCTAGCTGTTTCTACTTCTTGTCTTTTCCTTATAATATGAAGGACAAATCAAGGGAGTCAGCAGGCCTGACAGTCAACGAAATTCAATTGCTGTACCAGGCTGAGCCACAAGATGTCCCCAGTAGATCATGAGATCTTTTTTCCAGATGCCAGTTAGGCTTTTATCCAGTTAAAAAGCGAATAAAATATATTTTTCAAACTTAGTAGATAGATAAAATGCTAGGTCTCTATAATAGGAACTTTTTGGGACCCCCAAGTCTCAAAAAATAAGGAAAAAATGAAAATCCAGTTATTTATTTGTTAAAATTAGTTATTCTTTTTTTGTTCCAAAGCTTAACTTCCCAAGGTATGCAAATGCCGCTGTATTAAGAGCAGGGAAGAGGTTTCAGGAGGCTTTCACAGGAAGGTAGTTAGGGTAAAAGAAAGGTAAGGAAGGGTCTCACCCAGATCTTCCACGGTGCTTCATTGTGCTTAGTAGTGCTTTTGGCTTTCGGCTGGAACGGCTAGGTGATCGGCCATGTTAATGGCCGATCTTTTCTTCATCGATCCAAAGGAGCTGCCTTGAATCAAATGGAAGGGCTTCCGCCCTTCCGCGATCAAACGAGGGTCCTCCTTAGTGGTGGTCGCCCCTCCAGGGCGACTTTCGACCCTTTCCAGGGTCTTTCGATGAAGGGAAACCGGATGGCGGAGAGAGGGCTCTCCTCAAATGTCCGCTGGTGCTGCGATCCGGAACTGGAAGCCCTCAACTTTTTACTTTTACATACTTTTACTTTTATAAACTAACCATTTCTATACCAACAAATCTATCTAATCAGTAAAACCGAAAATCAAAGTTACATTTTTTTCCACCTCAAGCACAAAGTCCAGAAACAGTTTCTAAGTAGAAACAAAGGTACTTATATTTTTTTTCTTTTGTCAAAACAGCAAATTTAGCCATCTCTGCTAACTCCATCAACTTTTGCAGCCATTCGTCCATTGTGGGAATCAAAGTGTCCTTCCATTTTTGTGCATAAAGTAATCTTGCTGCTGTCAACATATATAACATCAAAGTCTTTTCCCATTAAACCCAAAAGAAAAGTGTCTGGTTTTATCTTAATATTCACTTTAAGAATCTTCTGTATTAAAATATGAATCCTACTCCAATATTTCTTTGCTTTATCACATGTCCACCACAAATGATAAAAAGTCCCTTCTTTACATTTGCATTTCCAACATTCATTTGAAGTACCTTTATACATTCTTGATAACTTATCTGGTGTTAAATACCAACAATACATCATCTTATAATTTTTTTCTTTTAAATTGTAATTTAGTGTAAATTTTAAACCTTTCATCCACATATTCTCCCATTGTTCAAGCTTTACATTATATCCAAAGTTCCTTGCCCACTGAATCATACAATGTTTTACATATTCACTTTCCAAATTCAAATTCAATACCGTTTTATAAACCTTAGCAACAATATGTTAATCACTACCACATGGTAGCATTTCCAACTCATTTTTAACAAAGTCAAACCCATAACTCTTTTTGTCTGATTTAAATATTTCTTTCAATTGTAAATACGTAAACCAATGGCAGACATGTCTTTCTGATTCTAGCTCTCCTTAGGCTTGAGGATAGGATCACCAAGATTAAATGTTATTATTTTAACATAGGTCCACCTGTCCAGCTTCACCACCATTTTTTTTTCTGAAAAAGTTTTCCTGAGGGGACACCCTAAGAGGCATCTTCATAGAAAACCTTGTTTTATATTTATTCCAGACTCTTAGAATGGCATGTCTAACAAAGTGGTTGTTAAAATCAACATTTACTTTAACCTTATCATACCATAAATAGCCGTGCCATCAAAAACTTAAATCATGACCCTCTAAATCAAGTAGCCTCTGGAGCTTCTGGAGGTTCACCCACTCTTTTAGCCAGACCAAACAACAAGCATCAAAATACAATTTCAAATCTGGGAGGTTCACCCACTCTTTTAGCCAGACCAAACAACAAGCATTGAAATACAATTTCAAATCTGGTAAACCCAAACCCCCTCTTTCCTTAGCATTTTGCAGTAGTTTATATCTAATTCTTGGTTTTTTTCCCTTGCCATATAAACTTAGAAATATCCCTCTGCCATTGTTTAAATGGAGTATCAGTTGCAAGTATTGGTAACATCTGAAACAAAAAGAGCATCTTTGGTAAGACATTCATCTTAATTACAGAAATTCTCCCCGATACTGATAAATGCAGTTCATCCCATCTTAATAAGTCCTTTTTAATATCGTTCCAGAGAGGCACATAGTTATTTTCAAACAGTTGTGTTTGTATTAGTCAATATGACCCCCAAATATTTCACCTTTTTCTCAACCCTAAAACCAGACTTTTTAGTCAATATATCACAGTCCTGTGGGGTCATATTCTTAGTAAGTATTGTTGTTTTCTGTTTGTTTATTTTAAAACCTGCTAAAATCCCAAACTCATTTAATTTCCTCATCAAATATTCTATATTATTTTTTGGATCTTGCAAGAATATATATAACCAAATCTTCACCAAATGTCCTCAATTTATAAACTTCCTTCTTGATACTTATACCTGTTATTTTCTCATCTTGCCTGATACCTCTGTTCAAAACTTCCAACACCAAAATAAACAAAAAGGGAGACAAGGGACATCCTTGTCTCGTACCCTTTTGGATTTCACATGAATAGGTTAAATCACCATTAATATCAATTTTTGCTTACTGTGACATGTAAATAGCTTTAACTCCTTGAATAAAGCTCTCTCCAAAGTCCATTTCTTCCAGGACTTTAAACATAAAAATCCAGTTTAAATTGTCAAAGGCCTTCTCTGCATCTAGGAATATTAAAGCTGCCTGTTTCTCATTGTGGTATTGTAAATCAGGGCTTTTCAACCTTTTTACCAATTGTACCACTTTTAGGATATGGCAATATTTGAGTACCACCTAGCAAGGTGTCAAAAACTTGATGACCAAAAAAAAAACCCTGTTCAAAGTTGCAATTGCACTGAAATGACTTGTGACCATTTTTCACACTTATGACCATTGCAGCATGCCCAGGGTCATGTGATTTCTTTTTGGATGCTTGGCAACTGATTCATATTTATAATGGTCACAGTGTTCCAGGGTCATGTGATCCCCTTCTGCAACCTTTTGACAAGCAAAGTCAATGGCAGAGCTGCTGGTGGCCAAGTGCTAAGGCAGGACTTCCTTTCCTCCCTCCCTTCTGATAAGAGCAGGACACCCCCTCCTCACCCCAACGAAGGAATATCTTGGCAAACACAGGAAAAAAACCCAATACAAGCTAACCTGATTCAGCAGCAGCTTGAGGCTAGATAGCAAACACTTAACACACACTGACTAAAACGAATGCAGAACTGGCTAATAGTAATTTGGATTAACAGGATTAGAATAAAGGAACAAAAAGGTACACAACAATAAAGTGATTAACACCTTTTAGGCAGAATTGAGAAGGAAATTAACCCGACAATAGTCACTGACCAGCAAATCAGAAAAGACAGATTGTCACTCAACTTTAATCTCCATGATTAAACCTCTCTTTCCGGTAGCTGGCTTCACGTTCCATTTGTCCTCCACTGCGCTGTTAAGGAGAATCCTGGCTGGAAGAGCCTGGACAGGGGAATTCTTCCCAACAATTTCCTGGCGACCACGAAGGGACTTCCAGCCCACCCAGCCACTGGACCAGGCCCGGAAGAGCCATCACCCAGCTGGCAGCAGACACCTTGTTCCACGGGGAAGCCTCCACGGACCCTGCCCGGTCAGCAACAGGTATTAAAGGGAGTTTTTGAGTCTTGCACTCAAACAGCTACCTGGAAAGAGGGTAAGACCCGCCAAATTTAAATTCTTAGATTCAAAGGGTCTGAAGAACGAAAGGAAGAGTGTATGAATGTACTGTATGTGTGGGGCACCCTCCTCTGAAAATCAGCTGAATCTCACCCCCTCTGTATGTCCTCCAGCCGCACCCCGGCCCGCTACTAGCTCCCCTGGAGCCGTGACCGGCGGGATTCGGGAAAGCAAGGGGGGGACATTAGAGCATGAGACCTTCTGAGAAAGGGGGGGGGGTGTGGGCAGTAAAAGTGTAGTAAAAGTTTTGTATAGACAGACCGGACCCCTCTTGGAAACTTTTTCATTGGGTAAGACCGGAACCCTTTCAGAAACCTTTTTCATTGATAGATCAGGACCCCTTCTGCCAGTAATTGTTTAAGAAAAAGCCCCAAGTTAGGAAATTAAGCTCCAGGCTAGGACTGTCCCTTACCTCTGGAAAGAAAGCAGAGGTCATCCCAGACATTTAGAGTCTGCAAACAGTGGTGGTGAAAAGTGAAGGTAAAGTCGGTAAGAGTGTCCCGTACCTTCTGCAGGGGAACAGAAGTGTCCTCAACAGACTCATTTTTTTGGTCTGAAACCGTGGTGGTAGATCCCTAAAGGAGTGCCATGTACTCTGTGAGGGATCCAGAGTCCTCCGTGGGTCTTTTTTTTTTTTTGACCCAAAACCGTGGTGGAAGGCAGAAGTCTCACAAGGAGGCTTCAGTGAGCCAGACCCGATAGAACCAAAAGTGAACCCCTGCATCAGGAATAAGGGAATCATGGGAGGTTCTGCTTCAAGGGTCGAGATAGGCTCCCCCGTGAAAAGCTTGCTTGAAGCCTGGGACAGGAATCAGCTACCTATCCAGGCAGGTATGAAAAAGAAACAGTTAAAGGAATTATGCAAAAAAAATGGGCTTTGCTTAAAGATGAGTGTGGAAAATAAATTTGGCCAGAAGGCGGTACATTCAAATTCAAAACACTGAAAGCACTTAGATCCAGAATAGAACCAGCCCAGCTACCCTATTGGTACTGCTGGGCTGAACTGTCCAGATTAAAAGGCCAGGCTCAAATCAAGTTCAAACCTCAGCCTCCCTTAGAAGACCCTGAACCAAAATTCATGGCCCCCCTACTGAACAGGCCTGTATCGGGGCAAATGAGGGGCCAGATGGAACACATTTTAACCCACACCCCTTCTCCCTGTCTGACTTGGTTGTTTGGAAAAAGGACACTCCTACTTTCCAATCAGACCCCCAATCGGTCATATGAACTATAAGATCAATTGTGGAAACCCACAATCCATCTTGGGCAGACATGACCCAGCTATTACATGTGTTTTTAACGAAAGACAAGCTAATGAAGCTTTTTGAAAAAACTGAAGAAATAGCCAGGTGACCTATAATAAATACACTGGGGCATGTAGCCTCTGCTGCAGTTGCCTGGCCTCTTAACTACCCAGACTGGGACTATAACAACAAAAACCACTGGGGCGAATATACGAGGGCTAAAGCTAATTTAATGGAAGCCCTCCAGGAGATAGGGAAAAGGCCCCTGAACTGGGCTGAATTCCAAAAAAACAAAGCAGAGGGACAAGGAAACCCCAGATGCTTTCTGGGTCCATCTCTTAGAAGCCGGGACCACATTTGCTCATTTAGACATAGGCTGTCAAAAGGACCAGAAAATTCTTGCTGCTGCCTTTGTTAATCAATCGACAAATGATATCCAGGGGCATTTTCATAAGATAGTCTCTAACTGGTCGACATTAGACATCTCAGAGTTGCACAGAATCGCAAACTTTGTATTTGACCAGAGGGAAAAATTAGCAGAAGAGGAAAAAGAAAGGAAGGAAACAGACAGAGATAGAGAGAGGGAAAGGAGGCGTAAAGCAGAAAGAAGGGAGGACTCACAAGCCTTTGCGATGTTAAACAAGGATGATGGACAAAGGCAACACAGACCCCCGCAGGGAAAGGCAAAATGCCGGCAGTGCGAATTTAAAAGGGAAACGTTCTGCAGGCATTGCTTCCGTTGTGGGGAGGAGGGATATTTTAGCAGAAATTGCTGGGAAGGTCAAAACAGGGGAAACTGGAATCATCATAACCAACCAAGACCCCCCCTTCCCTATCAAGCTGCTGCTGAATCAGGTTAGCTTGTATTGGGTTTTTTTCCTGTGTTTGCCAAGATATTCCTTCGTTGGGGTGAGGAGGGGGTGTCCTGCTCTTATCAATTCCCCCATTTTGGGCTGTCACTGGTGTACCAGTGATCAGCCCAACTGGTTCATATACTCGGTAGTGGTGATCAATTTGGCACATCATGAGAGAGGTTTTCTTGCTCTGTTCTTTGCCTCTGATGGGAGTTGTGCAGATCTTTAGGCACTTCAACCCTAAAGAAATTAATTGGCATAGGCAACAAAGGAGGGCTCCACCTACTATGACTGTGATTATGCTAACAACGAGAATTTTCAACCAATGGAAGTCTTTTAACCATGAGAAGAGCCAGGAAAGGTCCCAGGATGATTGGTTGTGTCCAATGTTCTGTGCTAGTTCTTTTAAATGTTTGATATCTTGTTCAATTAGTCCAGATTGGTCGGATAGGTTGAAACAGCAGAGCCCATGGAATTCTTCACAGCCATGAATGTGCCTTAACAATAAGTAGTCAATAGCTGCTCTATTCTCGAGGGTTGCTTCTCTGACTTGCCTTAATTCCTTGTTTAAGGCATCTAGAGCATGGGAGGTGGTGTTTAGGCTTTTAGCTAGGGTACATGCCAGGCTGTTTATGTTCCTTGAGTTCCGTGCTGCAAGCCCTGGCACTCCCACTCGAGAGACAGCCAATGCAACATATTCAAGCCTTTGAGTCACAGTCAGGTGGCAATGTGTGGAAGCTTCTCTTTTGCTGCCTTTGCAAGGAGGGCATTAACATGGTTAGTTGCCCTAATGTGCAAGGGCCCCCTGTGGAGTTTGCTGGCAGGTAGGAATAAGCTTTTAAGCCACACAGCAAAAACCATCCTGTAGGAAGTTTCACATGGCCGTATGAAAAGGTGATGGCCCTGGTGCTGTTGCAGGCCAGTTCAGTTTTAGTGAGGTTGTAGCAACTTGAGACCTTAGCCATCTGGCATCCGGTTAGTGTGAAGCAAGTGGCTGCTTGAGTTACAGTTGCCACTTGCAATATATACATGCTGTTGTCTTTTATGTTTGTACCGGTGCCCCAATCAAAGATATTGGAGTATGAGGCTGTGAGTGGGTGCTCTCTTAACTTAGTGTCGTTAGTGATGGCTTGTGGTGCTATTGCTACTCCTATCAGGAATGTGGTTAAGATGTCCTTTACTGATCTACCCCCAGCAAGACAAAAATCTGTGGTGTTCAGCACTTCCCTTGCTAAATACTCCCATACATACCCCTTTTCTGGAAATAATTTTGGTTCCATGAACCCAGAGGTACATTTCAAATACAAAAATACAATACAAATAGTATACAGGATTTTAACAAAGATGAACTTAATTCCCTCCCCCATTTGTTTCCATTTCAAAAAGTGTTTTTAGTGTCCACTCTTCAGTTTCTGGGTTTTTCTTGAGCCTCAGGGGTGGAACCTTTGGTGTTGCCTCAGGTATAATGCTGTGGTCTACGACTGCTGGTTTGATGTGCATCCAATGCATCCAGGCATTCCTTTCAGCTACTTTTATTGCTGTCTGGGTGGTTAGCAGAACTTGAAAGGGCCCATTCCACTTTGGTTGTAGTGGTGACTTGCGGCTGTATGACTATCCAAATCCAGTCCCCTGGTTCAAAACGATGCAGGTTTTCTTCTAATGGTAAGGTTTGTGTCAGGGCACTTTGCTTCCACAGTTCTTTGAGCCTCTGGTGTAGAGCTGTAAGATAGGATGATAAGACCACCTCCCCTTTTTCTAAACAGAGGGACTGGGGGTCTAGGCCTTTAAGTGTGTCAGGTGGCTGACCAAACAATAATTCAAAGGGGGAGATGCCTATGTCTCTCCTTGGTCAGGTTCTAAGGTGGAACAAGGCTATGGGTAATACTTGGGGCCAGGGCAGGCAGGTCTCCTGACAGAGTTTACCTAGGAGAGTCTTTAATTCTCTATTCTGTCTCTCTACCCCCCCCCCGAGGAACTGGGGTGTCCCGGTGTGTGTAGGTCTTGTTTAATGCCCAACGCTTGGAGGACATGTGTGATTACCTGTGACACAAAGTGTGTGCCTCTGTCCATGTCTAAAACACTTGGGACTCCAAACCTGGGCACAAGTTCTTTTAATAGGTGTCGTGCTGTCTCTAGAGCAGTGGCATGGCGGCATGGGTATGCTTCCACCCAGTGGGTGAGCTGGTCTCTGCAGACTAGCACGTATTGGTAACCATTGGTTCTAGGGAGCTGAATGTAATCTAGTTGGAGTTTTTCAAAGGGGCGCTGGGCCCATGGTCTCCCCCCCATGTGCGTTGCTTTTCTTGAGGAAGCATTGTTTGCTTGGCATATTTGGCATGTCTTGGCTATCCGAGTGGCTTCACTGTAGACCCCTGGGGCATACCACACTCCCCTTATGGCATCTACTATTGCCTGTGTCCCACAGTGTCCTTTGGAGTGTAACTGCTGACAGATTAGTCGTAGCAGACGTCTGGGAGCTATGGGTTTCCCATCTGGGACCCACCAAAATCCTTCTTCATAGATTGCCTCACATTTCTCTTCCCAAGTTTTTATTTCCCCAGGTTCTAACAGATCTTGATATTGTACTGTTGGTCCTAACTGTAATGTAGGGAGGGTGGTGAATGCCTTCAGGGGTTGAGTGGCAGCCCACTTGGCCATGACGTCAGCAAATTGATTTCCTTTTGTGACCTTTGAATCATCCTTTTGGTGTGCTGTACAATGGATGACTGCTAGGGATGAGGGTAATTGGATAGCTTTCAATAGGTCAGATATGAGGTCCGCATGAGCAATTGGCTGGACATTGGATGTTAAGAAACCCCTCTGTTTCCAGAGAGCACCGGTCGCATGGCAGACTCCAAAAGCGTATCTAGAATCTGTATATATATTGGCAGACCGATTCTCGGCCACTTTGCATGCCTTTTTTAATGCAATAAGCTCGGCCGTTTGAGTGCTGTAGCGTGGTGGCAAAGGGGAGGCCCAGACTGTCTTGTGCAGAGAGACAACTGCAGCTCCTGTTACGCGGGTCCCATCAAGAAGGTAGGAGGAGCCATCAGTAAACAATTCTAGGTCTGGGTTTGGAAGGAGATCATCTGTTAAGTCAGGACGCGGTAGTTCAGCATCTTGGACTAGGTGTAAGCAGTCATGTAATACTTCGTCTGCTGGATTAATGGGCAATAATGTTGCTGGGTTGAGCATGTTGCAGCATTCAAAGGTGATTTCTGAAGTGAATAGTTCTGCTTCGTATTGGGCCAGGCGTTGTTGGGTGAATGCCTGGGTCTGCAACTTTAAGAGTATCGCAAATACATCGTGGGGAACTCTTAAAATAAGGGGGTGTTCTAAAACCAGGTCCTTTGATCGTTTAACTAGTTCTACGGTAGCAGCCACGGCTCTTAAGCATGGAACAGTTCCTCTGGCTACTGGATCCAATTGGACAGAATAATAGGCTACCGGTCTGAGTGTCGGACCGAATCTCTGTGCCAGTACCCCTGAACCCACACCTTTATATTCATGGACAAAAAGGAAAAAAGGCTTTCTGTAATCAGGGAGACCCAGGGCTGGGGCTGAGGCCAGGGTTTGCTTTATCCTTTGGAAGGTATTTGTTAATTCCTTTGTCCATTCAATAGGGTCTGGTTGATCTTTTGCAGTTAATAGGATCAAATGTTTTGCCATTTCTCCAAAGCAGGGAATCCAGGGGCAGCAGAATCCTAAGACCCCTAATAGAGCACAGACTTGGCGTTTTGTTTGTGGGTGTTTCATTCCTAAGATGGTCTTAACTCTCTCTGGTGCTAATTTTCTGATCGGGGGCAATAATATACCCTAAGTAAATCACCTCCTTTTTTAGGTATTGTAACTTTAAAGGTGAGGCTTTGTGTCCTCTTTCGCTCAAGCACTCCAATAAATGGTAGGTATCTGCTCTACAATTTTCCTCTGATTCAGAAGCTAATAATAAATCATCCACATACTGGATTAAGGTGGATTTGTGTGGCAGCAAAATAGAAGCAAGGTCTTCCTTTAAGATTTGGGAAAATAGGGTGGGGGACTCAGTGTAGCCTTGTGGCAGTCGAGTCCAGGTGTACTGTTGTTTGTCCCATGTGAAGGCAAAGAGGTATTGTGATGCAGGGTCCACAGGGATACTGAAGAAGGCTGCGCAAAGATCCACTACTGTAAAATGGGTGGCTGACGCTGGCACTTCTGTGATTATGGTGGCTGGGTTTGGTACTATAAGTGCTCTTGGTACCACGTGACTATTTATGGCTCTCATATCATGTACAAAATGTTAAATGGGCTTCCCTTCGCTGTCTAATTTGGGTTTCCGAACTGGGAAGATTGGAGTGTTACAAGGGGAAGTGCATTTGCCCAATACCCCCTGTTGTAGATATGCTGTTATTAGCTTCTGAATCGGCTCTATTGCTTCTGGCTGTATTTTGTACTGGGGAATGCATGGTGGTGATCCTGCTTTTACTTGAATCGTAACTGGGGTGGCTCCCTTCAGTAACCCCACTTCGGCAGGATCCCACCCCCATAGAGAGGCCGGTAGGCTTCTGAGATCTATAGGCAGCTGGACCCCTTTTTCAGTTGAACATACCATGGTAAAATGTGCATGTTCGAATGTGATGTCTAAGTGGAGCCCTTCTGTATTGCATTTAATGGTTGCCCCCAGTTTACAAAGCAAGTCCCTGCCCATGAGGGACAGGGGAGATTGGGGACAAACAGTGAATGGGTGTTCTAGGGAAAAAGGGCCAACTTCCACTTTTAAGTTGTTGGTGAATTCGACCGGGATAATTTTCCCTCCCACCCCCACTATGTTATCCTTGGCTCCAAGCACTATTGAATCTTTAAAGGGTGCCATAGTGATAAGAGAGGAGGAGGCTCCAGTGTCAATGGGACATTCATATGCCTTTCCCCCTATAGTTACTGTCCTTTAAGGGAATAGCCAGCCCATGAAATGTAGCCTTATAATCGCTTTCTAGTCAAGACGTGTCATGTTCCTGTTGCTCCCATTGAGGTCGGGCTTGGTCCCTATCTAAATTCTGATGATGTGTGGTTCCCCGGCTAGATAGCAAACACTTAACACACACTGACTACAATGAATGCAGAACTGGCTAACAGCAATTGAGATTAACAGGATTAGAATAAAGGAACAAAAAGGTACACAACAATAAAGTGATTAACACCTTTTAGGCAGAATTGAGAAGGAAATTAACCGGACAATAGTCACTGACCAGCAAATCAGAAAAGACAGATTTAAACTCACCAATCAGAAATGACAATTTTGGAAACCATGTAAGGGTATAAGAACTCATGTTTGAAGGCCATTCTGTCTAGCTAGCCAGGGATTCATGCTGAATTGTCACTCAACTTTAATCTCCGTGATTAAACCTCTCTTTCCGGTAGCTGGCTTCACGTTCCATTTGTCCTCCTCTGCGCTGTTAAGGAGAATCCCGGCTGGAAGAGCCTGGACAGGGGAATTCCTCCCAACACTTCCCTGCCTCCCTTTTTCTCATTCCCATCTCCTTCTGAAGGAAGAATTTGACTCCCCCCCCCCCATATTTTCCCTCTTCCATATATTCATCAAACAAGGAAAGGCCTCCAGAGACAGAAAAGACAAGCTGCTGAGTGAACTAGCTAAAAAGGCACATTCCCCTTTAAGAATTAGCTACTGGCTAGAAAGGAAAGTTAAGGAGTGCAGCCAGCACTTAAGGAAGAAAAAAAATGGAAGTACTGGCTGCAGGCTAAGGCAGGCTCCCCAAATGGCTCCATTCATAAGTAAAGGAATGCTACAGGCAAAATCCATTCAGCAGAAAAATACTTCAAAATTCCTTGCAGCAAAACTTACAGCTAACAACAGCAGAGAAATAGAAGCTAACACCAGACATCAGCCATCAGCCAAATAGAAATTGCCAAACACTCCTTAAGAACACAAAGCCCACATTGCACAAATCCCAG
This sequence comes from Crotalus adamanteus, assembly GCA_039797435.1. Classification (NCBI taxonomy): domain Eukaryota; kingdom Metazoa; phylum Chordata; class Lepidosauria; order Squamata; family Viperidae; genus Crotalus; species Crotalus adamanteus. Next base: position 56,175,324 of record CM077935.1, on the reverse strand, counting down.
AACTTCAAAGTCACAAAAGTACATAAGAATCCTTCCACTCTCCATCTCCCTCCCTCGTGCCTCACCTCCAGCCATTGCTGCCTTTTTTCATTCCTCTTGGAGGGTGACCCCTCCCCCACTGCATTTCTTGCCTGTTTGCTGCTGCCAGCACAGGTGGCTGCCACAGCAGTTGTAGATCAGCTCATGGCCAGCCTGCTTGATTCCTCCTCCTCCTTCTTCTTCTTCTCCTCCTCCTCCTCCTCCTTCTTCTGTGCAGCTGACTCCACCCCCTCCCAAGGCTGCTGCTTTTTTTTCTCTCTCCCTCTCCTGCCCAAACTGCCTCCTTTTATAGCCTCTCCTGTCTCCACCCCCCTCCTCCTTTCTCATGGGGGAGGGTGAGCCAGAAGTGAGCCTGGGGCCTTTGCAGCTCCAGAGGACTCTCTCACTGTAAGTCCATGACTTTTTCTATGGTTGCCACTTCACGGTCTTTACAGACCATAAGCCACTGCTGGGGTTGTTTACAACAAACAAGCAAACCCCACACATAATTTCTCCTAGAATGTTGAGGTGGTCAATTTTTCTGTCTGCATATGACTACTCACTGGTTCACAAACCAGGCAAAGAAATGGGCCATGCAGATGGCCTTAGCAGGTTGCCTCTACAGCTTGTAGAATCAGATCCTGCTCCAGCTAACCACATATTAGCTATCCAGGATTTGCGTGAGTCTCCCCTCAATGCAGGAGATGTGGCTGCAGAAACAGCCACTGATAACACGCTAACACACGTGTTGAACTGGGTGCTGTCAAGATGGCCTGACATGTGTCCTGGCACTAATTTTCAGAGTTTCTGGAAAAGGAAGCATGAGCTATCCACCTTTAAGGGTTGTGTCCTATGGGGTAGCAGGGTAGTGATCCCAACCTCATTGAGGACTAGAGTCTTGCAGTCTCTGCATGATGGACATCCGGGCATAGTCCGGATGAAGGCGCTTGCACGCAGCTATCTCTGGTGGCCGGGGCTTGATAAGGAGATTGAGACCCAGGTCCAGGGTTGCCATGTTTGCCAACAGTCCAGGCCTGAAATGCAACAGGCTCCTGTACACAGGTGGGAGGAAACACATGCTCCTTGGTCAAGGGTTCATATCGACTACGCTGGCCCCTTTCAGGGGCAATTCTTCCTCATTGTCGTGGACAGTCACTCTAAATGGCTAGAGGTCATTCCAGTGTCCACTACAACAACTGCCAGGACCATCCATGTCTTGAGGGGCATCTTCGCCTCCCATGGGCTCCCAGATGTTCTTGTCTCTGACAATAGACCTCAATTCACTTCTTCTGAGTTTCAGGCTTTCCTACAGGCCAACATGATCCATCATGCTACTTTGGCACCATTCCATCCAGCTTCCAATGGCCAAGCTGAGCGCACAACCAAAGACGCCTTGAAGAGGCTCACTCATGGGAGCTGGCATCACAGGTCAGCTGACTTTCTTCTTTGCCAACGCACCACACCTTGCACAGCTACTGGGAAAATCCCAGCTGAACTCCACTGGGGTCGCCGTCTCATTACCAAACTGGACAGATTGTACCCAGACCGGGTGGCTTCACAGGTGTCACAGCAGCAGGCACCTAGGAGACTATAGGTGGGCGATCCGGTTTGGGCAAGGAACTATGGACCTGGACATCTCTGGGTGACAGCAGTGGTCTGCAAAGTCACTGGGCCGCTCTCATACGAAGTGGCCCTGGACAATGGTTGTGTGTTGCATCGGCACATTGACCAGCTGCGCTGGAGGCTACCCAGTCACCCTTCTGCTCCTGACTCTGCTCTCGGGGGGGAGGAGGACCACGATCACGATTGTGGATCTCAGTCTTCCTGCGAAAGCAGGGGTTTGCACTCTGAACATAGGGGTTTTGCTAATGAGGCAGCTCCTGACTCTGGCACTGGGTTCATGGGAAATTGCACACAACCGGCTGTTCAGGCCACTCCATCTGCTGGTCTGGGGCCTACGGGACATTGGTCCCAAGAGGGGTCTGTCATGGACCTGGGGAATTCCACCTCACCAAGGAACTCTGGTCTGGGTTTACAGGACTCAGCCAGTCAGCATGATGTGGGTTCGCCTGTACCTAGTGGGCATCAAAGTCCCGGTCTGCCAAGCCTGGCAGGCGAGCTTGTAGACCAAGCACTTACAACCGCTCCAAGAAGATCAGAGCGGGCCAGAGACCCACCAAAGTATTTGCAGGACTATGTGAAGTTCCTGTTAGTAGGTGGGCAGGGTTAAGTGTCCTTAGAAATAAGAACACACTCAAATGAATGAACATGTGTTAGATTTGTAGTATTGCAAAATAGTAAGTTCTATGTGTTTGAAATAAGAGGGGAGGGGTGTTATGTCCTGGGCTGTGATTGACACAGCAAGTGCAGGAAGCTGCAGAGAGTCCCGGGCAGACCACAAGGCTGCCTGGGCCAGACAGGCTGTCTCCAGCCTATTGCGCATGCGCAAGGCGGGAAAGATATGTTGCATTGATTGGTTGATGCTGCTCCCTGCAAGGGGGTATAAAAGGGATCCACACCATTTTGTGTTGTTCTGTTGAAGATTGAATAAAGAAGCAACTGTTGTTACTGCTGTCTCATCTCAGTGCCTTACCAACGCTCAGAACAGAACTGTAACTGAGGTGGGCAGGAAAAAGTTCATAAAAATATATCTATATCTTAATAGGAATGCTGGATGCTGATAATAGATAATAGCTAATATTAAGCTTGGCTGTGTAATGTAACCTAAATAATATAACCTGTGTGTCATCATTATAAAGATGTGTTCATGCTATGTAGAAACCATTTTACAAGAAGTGTCAGTGTCAACTGAAAGTCACAGATGTTGTAAGATAGCACCCGTGTAGAGAGGTGTGTAAGACAACCGTTTGTGTGAACTTCTCCTTTTTCCTTATGTAGCTTCAAGATATAAACTTCTCTGTTTTAGTGTGTCAAAGGTAGATAAGAGCCAGCCTAAGGCTAAGGCGTGGGTGGTTAATGTTATAAGAATTACTCCCTGAGAGTAGCTCGGGGTTCAGAATTTCTCATGCGAATGCTCTGAACCATTGTGCACAAATAAAAACCTGTTTTCTCCAGCCCTTCGTGGTCTTGTCTTCTGATGTAAGTATTGTGGTTTTCCACAACATTTAGCTGGCGACCGCGGCAGGACGACAAGGAGTCTTGGGGCTCTCTGGAGGACCCACCCCGGTGCCAGGGGCCTGCAGTGAGGGGGGAACATCCCAGGCGCCATCGGACCTTTTCTTCCGAGGGACTTCCCTGTGTCACAGGGCTCTGACATCGGCGGTCGGCCACTCCAAGAACTACTGGTGAAGGGCGAGGAGACCAGGCATCTTTCCAGCCGGCTTCAGGACAGAGGATTCGCCTGCAGGCAAGTATTGAGGGAAATAGGGAATCCCTCCCTGTAAGCAGGGACGGAGGAGAGGACTGATCACCTTCTCTTTAGGATAAGGTGGGAGGATTGTTGTGTGTGTTTGCAGTGAGTGAGTGGCGCTCGAACTTCCCATCGGTGACCGTTGAGTTTCCGGCTCCCTGGGTCTAGCGCGTATAAGTGAAACCCTCAGTGTTATCCCGAGTGGAAGTGTTGTAGAAGTGAGAGACTTGAGTCAGCTCTTTTAAGGAAAGGGAAGTTTATTGCGCAGGTTCAGAGAGCTATCAAAGCTAAAAAAGTCTGAACACCCGACTGGGCGTGGATGATCATTTTTATAACCCCCAATACGTCAGTATTTCCTGATCAAGACATATTCCATACATGGTTACATTCTATAGTTCCTTATTCTAACATAGGAAAGTTACTAGACATGGTTATAATCTATAGTTCCTCTTTTAACATAGGAATGCTTTTAGCAATATTTCAAGTGTCAAGCAGTTTTCAATACACCATGTGATAAACAGTTTGCAATATATCATGTGCAAAGTTGAGAACAGGATGTCTGGCCATTCTAATTTTAAGGGTTGTTTAGTAAGCAGGAAAACCTCCCTTTCACCCACATTCTCTGTCGGACAATCAGTATTTTTCCAGCTTCCCACTTTATTCCCCCCTGATGAGACTTATCTCATCTTTGCAGATAAGTTTCATTCTGTAACACTTGGGTCTGATGTATGTATGTTGTTATATTCCTGTTTCTGGAATTCCCACATAGCCATAACTTGAGCAGTTGCTTTTCTTTCTGCAAGTAGTGACACTCGTTTAGGCAGTGTTATGTTATGCATCATTGAAAAGGTACATTGCAGAAGACAACAGCTACTAATCAGAATAGCAATAAAGATGACCACTGCTCTTATAATGTTTCCAATAAGACCCATTGGGAGCCAAGACCATAAGTTACTCCACCAATTTCCCAGGGAATCTATTTGCAGATCCAATGCCATTTTATGGAGCACTTTAATTTGCTTATTTATAACTGGGGATTGATCTGATAGATTAAAACAGCACATCCCCTATTTTGTAAAATCACCTTACGCAGTTCTATCATTTCCTGATTGATAGCAGACAAGGCTATTGAAGTGGCATTGATAGTTTTAGCTAAGTTGCAGGCCACAGAATTTATATTGACATGAGCCCTTAAAGTCAGTGCAGGAACTCCCACCAACGAGACAGCCAAAGCATTGTATTCAGCAGCGTTCAGAAGAGTACAAGAGGAGTCACAGTCCTCATTCACACTTCTGCCCTTTTGTAACATGTGACATTAAAGGAGGTAAAAAGTGACCTATCTGGTAGGAAGGTAGTCAGTCTACTTAGACAGCAATATGTTGTGCTTAGATTGGCAGGAATGTAATTAAAAGAGTCTTTTCCACAAGTGAAGAACCACCCTCTAGGTAACCATATGTTTGCATAACCAAAGGACACTGATTGGAAAGATGTGCAATTCAGCTTTTCTTGGCTCACCTTCAGGCAATGAGGTAGGGGTGTACTTTGCTCACACCCTGTGATATGTGCACATTGTAAGTCTTCTGGAATGGCTACGTTAGGTGTATGCAAAGCTAGAGCATCGGGTGGTAGAAACTTGGAAATGTGACCCCAGCTGTACATTGTTTCATAGCCTATATGTTCTTTAAACACATGGTGACTGAACTCCTTGGCCACTGTGACTGGAACACATACTGGTATTAAACACGTGGACAGCAGATTCTCCATGTCATATGCTTCAGAAAGGCAAAAATCTGTTGTATTGGCTATTTTAGCCAACTGGACCCACAAATTATATTGCATCCTTGACTCCAATGGATGGGGCATATCCTTATTCTGATGGGACCTTTTACTTCGTTTTCTCTCTGGGCGTTTCCTCGGGGGTCTTTGGATAGTAACTCCAAATTCCACCGGGATTACATGTACGATGCAAGTCCCCTTCCATCCCGTCTTTAACTGCGAGACTAGGGTGACCCGCTCCCAACCCCAGAATAGAGGAGGCCCACATTCCAATGTTACAGGAGGAGGAGGCTTCTTATAAGGAGCCCCAACACATATGCCTTTCCTAAGAATATATCCAGCATATTGACAGGCTTCTGGGTTGACAGGTTGTCTAGTGATGCAAGTTTCTTTAACTATTCTGTCAAACACTAGTGGAAATTGACAAGGATGAGGCAAGATACCACTCCAGCATTCTGGTGAAAAACCAATAGGGGGTGACCATCACAAGTGCCAGTGCCTATAGCATAAGATTGAATAATGCGTGGAGCTTCTTCTGGCTTGCTCCATTGGCCTAAATTAGAAAGACAAACATTATTACATGCAACAATAGTACTATATAAAAGCAGAAAGAAGCCTTTCATCCTTTCTTCTCCCGTGCGTAGAAAGCCAGCTTCCAGGAGTGGCTTAGCAAGGGGTTGAATTCCAGCCGAACAGCCGTAGATATATGTGCAGGATACACTTGTGCTACTATAATATCTGTTATACAAACAATAAAACATTCATTAAACACATTAAACACGTTTAAGAGTGAGTTTGGTAGGAACCTTTGGATCCCTGGTCACTGTCCACAGAGGTTCTGCTGCCGCCTTGATTCTGGTCCAGTGGATCCAGGACTTAGATTCTGCAATCTTTATAGCTAAAGGAGAGGCCATTATCACCTCATAAGGCCCTCTCCATCTCCTTTCCAGTTGTTCATGTTTCCAATGTTTCACCCACACCTTATCCCCAGATTTAAAAGGATGACATCTTGTTACTAATCTAGGTGGTGTTTGTTCAATAACATAGTTCCTGAGTTTTTCCACCTGCCTATTCAGTTCCTGCACCATTTCCAGAGTCCACACTCCCCCCTGATGGCCCTTTACAATGCATAACTGAAACCTTTGCTGGCTTTTGTATTTGCCCGCAGAATCCCTAAATCCTCTCTCTTTGTACACAGCACCATGAGTATGTAAAGTCAAAAAAGCATATTTACTATATGTCCAAAATAGAATGGATTGCATGAGGAGTGTGGACACTTATGGGACATGAGAAGGTCAATTTATTGCAATCCTGTAAAAGGACTGCTATTGGCCCGTATAGCAGCAAGAACCTTCAAACAATGTGGCCACCCCATCCAATTGCTTAGATAAGTATGCCACCGGGCGCTGCCACTGCCCCAATTGTTGTGTCAACACCCCCAATGCAATATTCTTTTTAGTGTCTACATATAGGTTGAAAGGCTTTTCTAAGTTAGGCAAAGCCAAGGCTGGTGCCGATGTGCGGGCTTGCTTCACTTCCTTAAAAGCTTTCCTTTGTTCTCCCTCCCATTCAAAAGGTTCTCTATCACCCCCTTTTGTAGCCAAAGAAAGAGGTGCTGTTAATAAGGCATAATTTGGTATCCATATTCAACAAAATCCTGCCAAACCTAAAAATCCCTTAACTGTCTCCTATTTAGGGGTTCAGGAATAGCTAACACTGCTTGTTTACTTTCCCAGCCTAAAGCTCTATGTCCTTGCTCAATCCATCCATCCGGTCCCTGCCAATCCAATTCCTTCAACTTCCCTCTCTCTATCACAATCTTTTATACCCTCGGGTTCCTCTCTGTCCCCTTCCCCTAAAGGGAAGCCTAGTGGTGGGTCCACCTTCAACACCCCCACAACTTCTACCTCTTCTTCCTCTCCAACCTCTTCCTCTCATCTGCCTTCTAAGACATTCTCTTTGCCAATGACCTTCCTCTCTGCAATTAGAACACTGATTAGGTCCCAGCATGGTCCCTTCTTGCAATGCCACAACCAACAACTCTGTTTTCTTATGCATTCTCGCATCTCTTTCTTGCTTTTCCACCTTATCCCTATTAACAAACACTTTCCTTGCCACTTCCAACAACTCTGTAGCATTCTTCCCTAATACTTCCTTATATCATCATAGCTCTGTGCTATGAACCTCTCATTCAACATTCTCACATTATCTGCACTCCTTGGATCAACCTGTGTGTAAAGCTCATAAGCCTCAATCAATCTCTGCAGGAAACTCTCCGGACTTTCATCTGCTTCCTGCATCACAAAAGACGGCTTTAACATATTCACCGAAGGCTTTCCAGCCTTGCGAAGAGCCTCTACTACTAAATTCTGATATTCCTTCAGCAATCTCATCTGTGGTGGATCCTGTGCATTCCATTCTGGATCCTTCTCTGGTGCCCTTGTTTCCAACTCTGGCTGTATATCCCGCACGGCTGGCAACCTATCCTTCAAACACTGCCTAACAGCAGCCTTCCACTTCTCCCTTTCCTCGGGAGTCAACAAAGTATTCAACAATTGCTGTACATCCTGCCACGTCCTCTTTACTTACTTCTCCCCTCACATTTACAGAGAGACCTTCCAAATCCCCTTCCTCCTTGGGGGCCGACAGCCTCCCCCTTTGTTTCTGCCTCACAGCTGGTTGCATGTCCCCAGGCACAGCAGCTGCTGCAGCCAGCACTGGGGGCATGGGGGAAAGGCCGGCACATAAGGAGGGGGTCTAAGGATTACTTCCTCTACTTCCACCTTTATCTCTTTCTTTACATCTGATACCTTAGTCTCTAAAATCTTCACATCCTTGACTCTTTTAGTCTCAACCTGAAGCTTTTTCCCTTTAGGTCTGGCCACACAGAAACGAACCATTTCAGCCTGACATTGCAATAACTCATCTGCCTGTCCTGCTACTGCATCCCCCCACTGATCTATATACTGAAATTGGTTAGGGTAGTTTTCTTCATTGGCTGCTATCAGAGAAGTGAGATCATCAATGATTTGGAGCTTAAAAGTTCCCTCCAGGGGCCACCCCACATCCATGTGAGGCCATTGATGCTCACATAAAAACTGCAGCCTATCCCTAGTTACCTTTGGATAGGGAACCTTATACTGGGTATGATTACAGTACTTATCAAATCCCTTTATCATGCATTCCAGCAGTGTGCTGGGAACACTGCTATGCCCCCCCATCCTAACACACTGCCAATGACCTACAGTGCCGGATGTTCCAACGGTCACTAGTAGGGAATGCACTGGCTTAACCACCCACACAGCCTAACACGGACTTCTTTAGGATCGCCGTCCCGAGTCCAGGGGAGTGATCAGGCCCCCTCTTCTATCTTCAAGTGAGATAGGTACAATTACTTTAAACACATACTCGCCTGCCTTGTTGTTACACTTGTCCTGGCCAGGAGCTGGTTCAGACTTCCTTTCCTTTCCCAAAGGGTTCTTGGACTGGCCCTCAGCTCTGTCGGCTCTGCTGAGAAGTCACATCTGTCTCCTGGAGGAAACACACCCCCACGGCGCCTGGAGAATAGTTCAGAGATGGCTTTCCAGCAGGTCTGAAGGGTCAAGCCGTCCTCAGCGAAACATCGCCTCACTCAAGATTCCCGGCCAATGCACCAGAAAATGTTGTAGAAGTGAGAGACTTGAGTCAGCTCTTTTAAGGAAAGGGAAGTTTATTGCGCAGGTTCAGAGAGCTATCAAAGCTAAAAAAGTCTGAACACCCGACTGGGCGTGGATGATCATTTTTTTTTTTTATTGAAAATTTTCAAATTTTACAAAAAAAATTCCCTTCCCCAAACCCCCCCAACCCTCCCATACCCTCCCCCACCTCCCCAAACCTCCCATACCCTCCCCCAACCTTCCCAGAGCTGAGTACAGGCTTAGTTAAAATTTTTCAAAAAAACTTAAAACACCTATAAATCCCAAACAAATCTAAATACATTAAATTAAACAAGTTATCTTCTTTTAGAAATAATAATTACACTCATTAAACACGTTGTAATATACTCTAAACATTTTCTAATATCATACTTATATTATTATCCATCATTCTTTATAAACTCCCTCCAAAACACAAATTTAAACATTACTTAGAACATTAAAATTCCCTTATACATATTTAAAGCAAAAATACTCCTTAGATATCTATACATACAATATAAAATCTAATCTCTCCCTCTTTCTTTATCCTAAAACACAAAAGTAAACATATAAACATATAAACATTCATTATACCATTAAGACTGAATACTCTTTTGAATAGTCCTTAAGTTGCTAAACTTAAACTTCTTATCTAAAATTTTCCGTTCGATCTCCATAATCTTCTCTCCTATCAAAAAAAACTTAAAACACATATAAATCCTAAGCAAATCTAAATACATTAAATTAAACAAGTTATCTTCTCTTAAAAATAATAAAAAAAAATTAAAAAAAAAACCCCAAAATTTTTTTTATAATTACAATCATTAAACCCATTATAATATACTCTAAACATTTTCTAATATCATACTTATATTATTATCCATCATTCTTTATAAACTCCCTCCAAAACACAAATTTAAACATTACTTAAAACATTAAAATTCCCTTGTACATATTTAAATCTTTACCAATAACCAATTCCATCCACAATAAACACATTCCTTATCAGTCTCTCTTATCCATAAACCTCGAAAGAAGTGCTTTAAAATCTGCCCTTAAAGGTTGCTCCAAAAAGTTTATAAATCTTGCTTCTCCCACAGACTCAGGAACCAATACTTGTGAAGCTTCCTTAACCTCCTTTCTGTTGTCCTTCTTCTGTTGCTCCTTTTCTTTACGTTTATATGTTGCACGAGTTGTCCTCTGCTCCTTCATCTCAACTTGTTGAGGCCCTTCTCCCGCAGATTCAAAAACCAATACTTGTGAGGCTTCCTTAACCTCCTTCTTCTGTTGCTCCTTTTCTTTACAGTTATATGTTGCACAGGTTATCCTCTGCTCCTCCATCTCAACTTGTTGAGGCCCCTCAAACTGAGATTTCCCAATTTTCATAAGTATAGGCTCTTCAGACTGCAATTCTACCTTCTTCTCTTCCAAAGCTTTAAACGTAATAGATGGCGATGAACATACCCCCAGGACCGAAGTGTAGAAGTCTTTTGCTTTAAAAACAGTATTAAGTCTATAACGTATCCCCAGGTAACTCACCACCATTCCAGTCGGAACATCCCATCTGAACAGGATTCGTCTCTTTTTAAGTTCATCTGCTAAAAAAGCAAACTCCTTTCTTCTTCGTAAAATTTTAGATGGGATCTCCTTTAAAATTATAACATCTTGTGAAGCAATTTGAAACCTCTTCTTATAAAAAGCTTGTATAATTTCATTGCGCAGGGATCTTTTCCCAAAGTAAATTACCACATCTCTTGGCAAATTCTTTTGCTCTGCCACCACAGAGTTAACTCTAAATGTTTTTTCAATTTCACTAAGTATTTCCTCTTTTTCTCTGTTCAAAATCACAGCAAAGTCATTTGCAACCATCTCTCTCAGATCTCCTTGCACAGACTCTCTCAAGCCTCTAATTCTTAAAGCATATTCCATTTGTCTATATTGAAGCATAAGAATCGCATCTTGAAAATTTTCCATCTCTTTTTCCATGCTTTCAAATTTTCCCTCCATCAGTTCCACTTTTTCTGCTACCTCTTCTACACGAGAGTTCAGCTTTTCAAGAACAGAGGCAACTCCTTTTAAAGCCAAAACTATCTCTTGCCTCAAAATCTTATTATTTTCCTCTAAAATCTCTTTCATTTCTCCCCTAATTTGAGATATAACATTTCCCATCATGTCTTGCAAATCCTTCACCATTGTTGACTGTGCCAAAGAAGAGGGTGAAGCTATTGATTTAGGTTGTTGCGCTGATGATAACACTGAAGAAGAAACCACCTTAGGAGCTGTAGGAATTACTGGACGCTTTGGAGCCATCTTAAAAAAATCTTTACTCCTTCTTAAAAATTACAAAAATTAAGCAAAAGAAAAAGAGAGATTAACTCCAAAAAATCAAAAAATCCTTCAAAAGGAGATCATTATAATAAAAAGAAAAAAGTTAAAAAAAAAGAAAAGGGAAAGAGAAAAAAATGATTAAATAGAAAAAATCCATTCCATTTTTTTAAAAGTACAAAAAACAAAACAAAAAAGTTAAACAAAAATAATAATCCTTCTAAAATCCAAACCCAACATCAAAAAATCATTATAGATAATCAAGTCCACATTCCGTTCCAGTCATTAAAAAAAAAGAAAGGGAAAAAAAAACACCGAAAAGCCTGCCGATCGCCATTTTACTTTCCCTTTCAACAAAGGAAAAAAAAAAAAAAGAGGGAGTATAAAGATAAATCTTTAAACTTAAAATCCAAATAAAATCAAAAAAAGCAAAAACGAAATCCTCTACTCAACTCTGTCCGCTTCTAAGAAAAACTCACCAGTTCACTTTAATCGCGGAGGTGGTTGCAGCGGCTTGTTTTGTCCCTAGGGACAAAAGCAACTGGGAAGCGGAGACAGTCTGAACTCCGTGGGAGCACTCTTTTCACCCCCCAAAAAAAGCCTTGGGGGTGCATAAGAGGCTCTACCACTATTCAGACAATCCTCTTCCCCCTCCCTTTGCCCGGGAGGGGGATTTTGAACCGCTGAACAGCTGATGTCCGCTGTTCATAGCGATTCAAACACCCAGGAGGACGGATACAAAGTAGCCGCCATCGCGCGCGCAGATCCACCGGAAGTCGGATGATCATTTTTATAACCCCCAATACGTCAGTATTTCCTGATCAAGACATATTCCATACATGGTTACATTCTATAGTTCCTTATTCTAACATAGGAAAGTTACTAGACATGGTTATAATCTATAGTTCCTCTTTTAACATAGGAATGCTTTTAGCAATATTTCAAGTGTCAAGCAGTTTTCAATACACCATGTGATAAACAGTTTGCAATATATCATGTGCAAAGTTGAGAACAGGATGTCTGGCCATTCTAATTTTAAGGGTTGTTTAGTAAGCAGGAAAACCTCCCTTTCACCCACATTCTCTGTCGGACAATCAGTATTTTTCCAGCTTCCCACTTTAGAAGGACCCCTTACCTTCCTCTCATCCCTTTTCCTCATTTGTCTTGTCTGGTGCCCTGGGAGGCTCATGGGGGGTGGTGAAAGTGTACCCCTTACTCCATTGGGGTGCATGCTACAGCATTTTAGGTCTGCTTATGAGACACAGGATTATGGTATTAAGTGGAGCAGGCATAAGTTGAGGAACTTCTGTGAGGTAGATTGGCCCAGCTTTAATGTAGGCTGGCCAAGCACAGGGACACTAGATCCATACATTACTCAAAAAGTACATCAGCTAGTGTTCAATCCCACATTAGGGCACCCAGACCAGGCACCCTATATTGATGTGTGGCTTGGCTTGTTGCAAAGACCTCCACCATGGATCCAAAAGTGTAACAAAGAACAGTGTAGACTCCTAGTATCACGCACCTTGCCATTCCCAAAGTCTAAAAAGTCCATCCCAGTTCTACCAAGCAGCCCAGAAGAACTGCCACATCCACCACCGTACATCCCTCCGCATGGATTGAGGGGAACCCCAGGGTCATCATCAGCATCAGGATCTATGTGGCGTTTGGACATGCTGTCCCCAATGCTAAAAAGCCCCCATCTTGAGGAAAGGAAAGGTCAGAGACGAACAACAGCCCAAGTAGAAGTCCAGGATCAAGGAGCCCAAGCAGGACCATCGTCCCAAGCAGTAGAAGGGAGCTCTGGGACTGAGGAGAAGGAAGAGCAAACGGAGGGAAGGGAGGAAGAGGAGCCAATAGCTGAAAGGACCGGGGCCAGGATGGAGTTAGTCTCTCTGAATGCCCCCCTCAGGCAAGTGGATCAACTGGTTGTTAGTAAAGACGATCCCACAGACACAGCAACTGCTTCTCTATTCCAACATGTGCCTTTCACCACTTCAGATCTTCTCAACTGGAAGTTTCATTACGGCCCATTCAGTGAAAAGCCAAATGAAGTTGCAGACTTGATAAAGACCATTGTAGACACCCACAACCCCAATTGGATGGATATGCAACAGCTTATGGGAACATTGTTCAATCCGGAGGAAAGGGAAAAGATCAGAATAGAAGTGGCAAAAATCTTGAAGCCCGATTTGCCTTCGCTTTACACCCTTGAAGACTATGTCGAGGCTAAGTTCCCTTCTAAAGATCCTAAGTGGAATCCATATCATGAGCTCCGAGAATTGCAGGCTTATCAGCAGTTAGCAGTGCAGGCAGTCCGTGCAGCAGGGAAACCAGCTGTCAACATGTCTAAACCATCTCTGGTGGTGCAGGAAGCCACAGAGAGTTCAGAAGCATTTTATGCTCAGCTGCTTGAAGCCTACCAAATGTACACACCTATTGACCCAACAGAGCCTGACAATGCTAGAATGCTTGCCATGGCCTTTATCTCACAAAGTGCCCCTGATATTCGGAGGAAGCTGCAAAGATTGGAAGGAGCCCTAGGGAAGCCTATGAGTGAGCTGATGGAAGTGGCCCGAAAGACTTTTGTGAACAGAGAAAAGGAGGAGGAAAAGAAAAGCGATCAGAAAATGCAAAGGAAGGCTGAATTGCTTGCAGTTGCTATGATGGGGGTGCCAAGGGGAGGTGGAAGAGGCAGAGGAAGGGGAATGGTGTTAGGACGAAACCAGTGTGCCATATGTAAAAAGGAAGGACACTGGAAGGGTGAATGTCCAGAAGAGAGAAGGCGGAGGAACAGGGAGAGGGAAGAGGAAGATTTGCAAGGTTTGCCAGAAGCTTCAGAGGTAATCCAAGAAGAGGCCAGGGAGGGAGAGGAAGAAGAGAAGAATTTTCAAGGACCCCCCTCATAGGCCTGGCAGAAGCAGAGGAATGGGACTGAGGCCGACCGGGTTCAGCCCGCCTCCCAGAACCTGTGGTCAGTTTAACAGTAGGAGGCAAACCTATTCCCTTCCTTGTGGATACTGGAGCCACCCGATCAGTCCTAACCCAACCCCTAGGCCAGGCCTCCCCTCACTCTATCAATATACAAGGAGCAACAGGAAAAATATTACAGCGACCTTTTTTGGAGCCCCTAAGTTGCACAATAGGGGGAAGAACGATAACCCACCAGTTCGTCTATATGCCCGACTGTCCAATTCCATTGCTAGGGAGGGACCTGCTTTGTAAATTAAGGGCACAGGTCTCCTTTGAAGAGGATGGCACAATGGCCATAAAATATGGAAAAATAACCATGGAAGTACCCCGTGAAGAGGAACGGAGAATGGTGATGTTGGCACAAGCAGTAGAAGCAAATACAAAGTGGAAAGAGTTCAATGTGCCACACCTGTGGGCAGAAGACAACCCCCCTGGTTTTGCAAAACATCTTCCTCCAATTATAGTGGAAGAAATACCAACCAAAGTACCCGTCAGAATTAGGCAACGCTCATATCCCAGGGTTGTAGCACAAGCTATCCAGGAGGTAATAACCTCTATCTAGCTCATCACATTCTAGTCCCTATAGAATCAAAATGAAACACCCCAATTCTGCCAATACCTAAGGGGGAAGGGAAGTTTTGTCCAGCCCAGGATTTGCGTGTTGTGAACCAGGCTACAGTCACTATCCACCCAGTGGTCCCAAATCCTTATGTCATTTTAGGGCTAATCCCCCCCACAGCCAAGTGGTTCTCAGTAATTGACTTAAAGGATGCCTTTTTCACAATACCTATACATAAGAAGAGCCAGCACTTGTTTGCCTTTGAGTGGGAGAACCCCGTATCTGGAAGAAAACACCAATATGCTTGGACAAGGCTACCCCAAGGTTTTAAGAACTCCCCAATTCTCTTTGGAGCTGCATTAGGAAAGGACTTAGAGGACTTAGACATCCCCCACCCAGACGTGGTGTTGCAATATGTTGATGACCTATTAGTCACTGGTCAGACAGAAGAGGACTGTTGGCAGAATACTTATGAATTGCTTCAGCTCCTGCAAGACTGAGGCTACAAGGCATCCCGAAAGAAAGCCCAATTGGTAGCAACAAGAGTTAGATATCTGGGATATGACATAGAGGAGGGAAAGAGAACACTTGGACATGAAAGAAAAGGAGCCATCTGTCAGCTGCCTATCCCGAAAAACAGAAAAGAGTTAAGAGGTTTTTTAGGGGCTGCTGGCTTTTGCAGAATATGGATTCCCAATTTTAGCCTGATAGCAAAACCCCTGTATGAAGCAACCAAGGGGGGTGATAAAGAACCTCTGCGATGGGAGAAGCAGGAAGATAAGAGTTTTACAGCTCTCAAAGAGGCTTTAATGTGTGCTCCGAGTTTAGGGCTACCGAACTTGGAAAAACCCTTTCAATTGTTTGTAGATACAAAACAAAATGTGGCTGTAGGAGTTCTCACTCAGAAAATAGGGGCCTGGCATCACCCGGTTGCCTATCTGTCTAAACAGCTTGATAATGTAGCCAGAGGGTGGCCGGCTTGCCTCAAAGCAATTGCAGGAGCGGCGTTACTAACACAGGAAGCCAACAAATTGACTTTTGGGCAGAAGTTAGATATCTACACACCCCATGCTCTTAAAGCTGTTTTAGAAGCAAAGGGACATTTGTGGCTGACCAACCCACGCATGTTAAAATATCAAGCCTTAATAACCCATAACCCAACAGTCACATTAATTCAATCTAACTCACTGAATCCAGCCACGCTGCTGCCTGAACCAGACTTGGAAACCACACACAGCTGCATACAAGCAATTGAAGAAACTTACGCTAGTCGCCCAGACATGAAAGATGTTCCCCTGCTGGATCCAGGCTTTACCCTATACACCGATGGAACTAGTTTTATGCAGGAAGGAATTCGAAAGGCAGGATATGCTGTGGTGACTTTGGAGGAAATATGGGAAGCCGAGCCTCTTCCGCCCGGTACGAGTGCTCAACTAGCTGAACTGCATGCATTAACTAGAGCTCTGGAGTTGGCAAAAGGGAAGCGCATTAATATTTACACAGACTCTAAATATGCATTTCTAACAGTGCAAGTCCATGAAGCCTTGTACAAAGAAAGAGGACTTATAACATCAGGGGGGAAGGACATTAAATATGGACCCCAGATACTGCATCTGCTGAATAGTGTGTGGGAGCCTAAGGAAGTAGCTGTAATGCATTGCAGAGGCCATCAGAAGGGAGCATCAGAGATTCAAATAGGAAATAATAAAGCAGACAGGGAAGCTCGCCTGGCTGCACAAAAGGCACCTTCTGAGCATACCAATTGTCTAGCTTTATGGACCCCTAAGGAACAGGACTGGAGTAAACCAAATTACTCTCAGGAAGACTTGGACAAAGCTGAGATGCTAGAGGCAAGGCAGGAAGAGGGTTGGTGGATTTTGCCAGACCAGCGAGTCTTTATCCCAGGATATATGGCATGGGATGCAGTGCAACAGGTTCATAAACAACTGCACCTGGGAAAGGGGGCACTGGCAAATGCCTTGAAGAGAGAGGTTTATATTGATAAAGTGCACAGTATTGCAGCAAATGTTTGTGCTAGGTGTGAGACCTGTGCTGCCAACAACCCAAGGCAAGGACCCCAACTGCCTCAAGGACATCAGCCCAGAGGAAATTATCCCTTTGATTCCTTGATGATTGATTTCACTGACATGCCATGTTCAGGTCCATATAGAGCAATGTTAGTTATAGTCTGCACATATATTGGATGGCCAGAATGCATCCCAACAAGAACAAAGAAGGCGACTGAGTTTGCAAAAGCCTTGCTTCACATTATTATTCCTCGGTATGGGTTGCCATCTAGAATCTCTTCAGATAATGGCCCCGAATTCATCCATAAAGCCACCCAAAAAATAGCAGCTATGCTAGGGATAACCTGGAAGCTTCACTGTAGTTTCCATGCTCAATCTGGGGGGAGGGTGGAAAGGATGAATAGGACCATTAAGGATAAATTGACAAAAATATGTCAGGAAACTCAGCTTAAATCACCAGATGCTTTGAATATGGCTCTGATGGCAGTAAGGTGTGCTCCACAAAGGGGGTTGCTTGTATCTCCCTTTGAATTGTTGTATGGCAGAGTCCCCAACCTACTCAGACCAGATGTCCAGAACACTGGGCAGGTGGCAGACACTGTCAAGCTAAAACAGCTGCAGGCCCTTAACACTATAGTCCAGCGGCTACAACAATATGTTCTAACCCAAAGACCCCATGTCTTGGTTACGCCAACACATAATATACAGCCAGGACAGGAGGTTTGGGTAAAGGACTGGAAGAGGGAAGTCTTAAGCCCAAAGTGGAAAGGGCCGTATACTGTTGTTATGTGTTCTCCCCTTGCTGTTAAGGTGGCTGAGATCAAGTCGTGGATCCATTGGTCCCGGGTTAAATTGGCAGCCCCCACCCAGTGGAAAGTACAGAGTGATCCAAATCAACCCCTTAAACTCACCCTGCATCATAGAAGAAGGAGCCTCTCCGCTTCTGGTGACACCCCAGAAGCTGTACCCCTGCGAACGAGAGAGGTGAAGCAAACCCCTGCAGGTGTTACTCCGGAAGCTAACACCCATCGCACAGGCAACAAAAACCCCCTACCTTGGAAACTGCGTTCACATCATTAGTCTTAGAAGTTTTTTAATTGGTTATGGATTCCACCCAGAGAATGAGGGAAACTGCCTGTATTAGGAAAGGGCTTATCCCAACAATTTGGGTGGTGGTGATGTTGCTGTTAATCACTGTTATAATTAATTCTCTGTTTCTGTATAGAGGGTTCACAGTCAAAGACAAAGGGGTTGAGGGTGTGCTTGAGGACTGGCTAATTGAACCCGATGATCTGAATGTCAGTAATGCTGTCACCCCACCCCCCACTCTAAAATCTCCAGAACCTGTATCAACCTCTGTGGGACAGGGTCTTTCCACAAGGGAGGGAGATCATAAGGGAGTAAGTGGTGATGAACATCTCTTGGGAGACCCACGCCCTTACTCTTCAGATCACGTCCCTCCTTGTGATGAATGTTTTGTAGACCTTCCCACAGGGAGACACTTTGTTTATTCCCTCACACAACCTCCTAACTGTTCTATCTTCAATCACCTGCCCTGTGAAAATGAGGGGCACCGATATTGGCAATGTGTTCTTAATTCCACTATCAGGTGCCATAGCCTACGTGTCCCATGGATCCCTCCTGTACAAATCCACATGCCCCACCATATACCCCACCGCTCAGTAAGGGACAATCACCAGGTGAGACCAGGGAAGGAGCCCTGCACTCAATGTCTCAAACACGATGGGGCGGTGCGAAGGAGGATTGGTAGGCCTGAAACTTGTCATCAGTTTGATCTGCCTTCCTGTGTTCATGGCCCGCGACGGGTGACCACTTATAAAAGATGCAATGGAACAGAGGGGGTTCTTTGCTACCGAGAGCACCCACCTCTCTCTACCCATCGCATCCAAAGGGCCCCAGAGGGATCAGATAACTGTCACCAATGCATTACAAAGGCAACTCAAGGTGTGGCCACCATAACTACCTTAGTCTATCACACCCAAATACCAGTAGGATGTAAGCAGACAGGAAAAACATGTCTGAATAATGGCACAATGTATACCTTGTGCACCTTGGGAGAAAAGGATGTCTGTTATCGCCCCCAAACCCCAGAAAAATTAAATATTACCTTGTATACAGGGTTTGGACAATGGCACAATGGAAGGGTGATAGGCCTCTATGCCTATGTTAATCACACCACCGTCCTTAAACAAGGGCAGGAAAAGATGTTCCTGGAATTTGATGCCTGCAATGCCATAGATAAGCCAGGCAAATATGGGAGAGTGGGATGTGGATCTCAGGCCTGGAAAGACTCCTATAAAAGTAACCATAAGTATTTGTGTACTACAGACACAACCTGGATCACAGCTGCCCATAATTGGCTGCCATGTGCTGGCTCAGTAAAATGCTCAGGGTGGGAATGTGTGTGTGCTTATACAGGAGGTGGATATAAGGGTTGTTCAGGATTGGGTGATCTTACACGGGTTATAAATAGTAATTGGGTAAAATTGGAAATCAGAAGAACTCACCCATCCCTGAAAGTATATGGATTTGGAATTGAGGGGACTGGTGAAGACCCTAAGACCTACCTTACGGTCCAGGTAGAAAGAATCTATGATGGGCAAATTAGGTCTTTAGGCTAGTCTGTATATGATAATCTGAAGAAACTAGAAGATGACCCCCTCCCTATAAGTACAACAGCTACTAATTTGTGTATTGAAATGGCTGAGGAGGTGGCAAAAACACTCACGGTAAAGAACTGTTTTGTATGTGGTGGTACCAATATGGGAGAGCAAAGGCCATGGGAAGCATTAGAGGCCACCCCTGAAATCTATAACAACATGTTTAATGCTGTAAACGTGACAGCTCGAACTCACTTCTCAGGAGCTGTGTGGACTTTAGCTACCAACTTGGTTGGGAGGAACTGCTTCTTCAGAAACCATACTGTGCCAGTAGGAGATCTAATCTGTTTAGGATATTGGGATCAAGATTATGTAAAATGGATCTCCCCTGGTCAAAGCCCAGAGCCCACTAAATTTGAAGGAACTCTGCTCCCCTATCTTAAAGGCACTCAAAAGGAGTGGATTGCCCCAGAAAATATGTATTGGATTTGTGGTAATTTGGCCTATGAGAGGCTACCCCTAAACTGGGCAGGAACCTGTGTTTTAGGTTGGATTAAGCCATCCTTCTTCCTTTTACCTATTAGGGCCAGACAGCTGCTAGGTGTCCCTGTATATGACCCAATAGGACTGCTAAGATGTAAAAGAGATGTGGAAACAGCCTTCTCTAATTTCCCCTGTAAAGAGCTAGCTGAATATGAGAAGACCAATGTCTGGAATTCTGAGAGAATAGTGTGCTCTTATGGACAGGCTACGTGGGCTAAAGATGGGTCATATGGCTACAGAACACCTATCTATATGTTAAACAGGATTATCCGACTCCAAGCTGTCTTGGATCTCGCAGGCCAATGTATGGATAAGGCTCTCAATATATTGTCTGATACTACTGATAAGATTCGAAGAGCAGTGTATCAGAATAGGTTGGCCCTGGATTACATCTTGGCAAAGGAAGGAGGTGTTTGTGGTAAGTTCAACCTTTCCAATTGTTGTTTGCAAATTGATGAGACAGGAAAGGTCATTAAGCAGTTGACCACTGAAATGAGGCAACGTACCCATAATGCTGACCAAGAATGGAAAGGTTTTGACTTCACCCAAGTGTTTACCTCTTGGTTTCTAAAACTGCCTGGTTTGCAAGCCATCATGGCTCTTGTAGGAATAATTGCACTTGGTTGTCTAATTTTACCTTGTATTTTACCCATTGTTACTCGCACCATTTCCAATAGCCTTTCTATGCTCGTCGAGAAAAGGGCCATAGCCCATGTCATGGCCCTTGCAGATGAAGGGGAATATGCTACCTTATGTGATCCTCCAAGGTATGAAACTCCTCAATAATCTCACGATTTTAGTGAAGTTTCAAGGGGAGGAATGAGGTGGGCAGGAAAAAGTTCATAAAAATATATTTATATCTTAATAGGAATGCTGGATGCTGATAATAGATAATAGCTAATATTAAGCTTGGCTGTGTAATGTAACCTAAATAATATAACCTGTGTGTCATCATTATAAAGATGTGTTCATGCTATGTAGAAACCATTTTACAAGAAGTGTCAGTGTCAACTGAAAGTCACAGATGTTGTAAGACAGCACCCGTGTAGAGAGGTGTGGTAAGACAACCATTTGTGTGAACTTCTCCTTTTTCCTTATGTAGCTTCAAGATATAAACTTCTCTGTTTTAGTGTGTCAAAGGTAGATAAGAGCCACCCTAAGGCTAAGGCATGGGTGGTTAATGCTATAAGAATTACTCCGAGAGTAGCTCGGGGTTCAGAATTTGTCATGCGAATGCTCTGAACCATTGTGCACAAATAAAAACCTGTTTTCTCCAGCCCTTCGTGGTCTTGTCTTCTGATGTAAGTATTGTGGTTTTCCACAACATAACAATTTAATTTGATGTAAAATTTTAGAATCCATAGGTGTCTTTTGCAATTCAATTTCTTTCTGTCTAATTTCATCCAGTATCTTTTGCATTTTTTCCTGGGATTTTTTCTTCTCTAGGCGATAATATTGTATACAATAACCCCTCTTAACTACTTTACTAGCATCCAAAACAGTCATTAAATTCGTCCCCTTGCCTAAATTATTATCAAAATATTCCTTTAATTTCTTTTTACAGTCCTTTATAATCATCTCCTTTTGTAAAATAGATCCATTTAATCTCCATCTATAACTCAAACTCTTTTTTTTCTAAATACCAAAAGAACTGGGTTATGATCAGAAAAAGATTTAAGTAAAATGTCAACTTTTAGAATTTTATTTGCAAGGTTTTTGAAAGTCCATATCATATTGATAGATTGCTAGTCAAATAGCACTCAAATAAAATACGTTAGAAATTAAAATTAGTCCAAACCCTGAAACAGGAGGGCATTTTTCTTTAAGAAAGTAAGTACAAAAGAAGCCCAGACCCATAAACTAGCCATCACAGATGCAGATGCACCCAGGAAGGGTGGGGAACGCCTCAAGAAAACAACCATTAATCTTTCTTTAAGGGATAAGCCAAACCGAATTTAAAAGACCAAAGAAGAGTTTTTTTCTCTTCTCTCACTCTCCTTCCCCTGCCCTGAGCAATTCTAGGCAGACAGCCAAGAACCGTTTATCTAAAAGAAACATCCTGGAACTTTCGGTGGCGATCGCCGCACCGATGGCAGCTTTCTCATAGCCGTCTGCCCTGAGAATGTGTTAAAGCCTGCAGAGACGGCGAACAACAGCTGTTTCGCAGCTTGGAGCCTCTCTCCCCAGGAGAAAGAGAGGAGGTGAGCTTTCTCAGATAGAGGTTGAGTTCCCCAGGACCTCCATAAATCTTTTTTTTTTGGAGGTCGAAGGGTGAGAACTCCCTCGGAGTCCGAGGTGTTCTCCGCATCTCAGGACACCTTTGTTCTTAGGAACAAAGCTAGACGCTGCTTCCACATCTGCATTTTAAAGAGATCTGTGAGTAAAATTAAAAGCAGACGGAGCTGACCAGGAGGGATCAGAATTGTGAGAATTTGGGACTTTAACTCAGGAAATAATTAAAGAATCTTCTCCACCTATTAATTTTAATAAAAGGAAGAAGAGAAAAATGGCGCAGGAATGCTGTTTCTTTGTCTGAAAGGACATTGTTAAGAAAGACTTTCACTTTCTCGTATGTATCCAGACTTACAGCCTAAATGTTGGAGATGTGGATGTCTGGATGCTACTTATTATCATATCTGGTGGTCGTGTAAAAATATAAAAGCCTTTTGGATTAAGATATGGTGGAATATTCAAAGAATTTTTAGAAGGAGGGTAAAATTTACCCCACAATTGTTTTTGCTAGGTATTGTTATTGATTGTGATATCAAGGAGATTACATTGATGTTAAATTTAATTACAGCTGCAAGGTAGGGCAATGTTGGAAGAAGGAATCTTTGCCTACTTTGCAAGAGTGGTTTCTCAAAGTTTCTTACTTGGCGGAAATGGCAAAGATTTCGGCTTTCTTGAAGGATCAATTGCAAGAGAAGTATGTTGCGGTATGGAAAAAATGGATAGATTTTATACAACATAAGTTGGATATAAAAAAATATTATTTAGTTTTTTAATAATTTATATTTTTTCTCTTCCTCTATTCTTTTCCTTGTTAAACATTTATTTTTTGTTTTTTTATATATATATACTATTGTTAATTATTTTATAATTTTTCTAATTAATGTACTTAGATTTTTAACTAAAGTTAGACTCATTTATGGTTTATATTTTTTTCTTAAGATTTTTTGGTCAAATTTTAACTAAGCCTATATTCAGCTCTGGGAAGATCGGGGGTGGGAATGGGAGGGTTGGGGAGGTGGGGGGGGAGATTGTTTTGTTTTTGTTTTTGTAAAATTTTGAAAATTTAATAAAAATTATCTTTGAAAAAAAAAGAAAGACTTTCACTTGGCAACAAAGTTTAAACAATGTAACGGATTTTGGTTGCTCATTCAAAAAGCAAGCTTTTTTTCTTATTGGGGGGGATTTGTTTTTACTATCCCCTCTCTTCTTTCCCTTTTTTTTGTAATTGTTGGTTTTATAAGATTATACAAGACTTATAAGAAGTGGTTCTAAATAGTTTGAAAATGGCTTTAAAACGCCTCGGAATTTCTGCTCTTCCTAAAGGCTCAATTTCCTCTCCGGTAATTCAGACTGCACAGCAAACTAAGCCTAAGTCTCCCCCACCTTCTCCCCCACTGCCGGCATACACTTAAAGATATACAGGACGCTTTGGGAAAAACAGCATGACAGATTAAAGAAGAGATGGCAGAGCTTTTGGAAGATAAAAATAGGGAGATGAGGGAAGACATAGTGCTTGCACTTCAAGGGTTAGCAGCCCATATAGAGCGTCTAGATGAGCATGTGGATGATGTGGTGGAAAATGCTGAAAGATTAGAAGATAGAGTTGGTAAAGTTGAAAATAAGGTTGATATAACACAGGATGAAATTACTATGTCACAATATAGAGACATGGAATTTGCTTTGCGAGTAAGAGGGCTGAAGGAGAATTTGCAAGAGAATCTGAGAGAGGAAATAGCAGCAGATTTAGCTCCCATTTTGGGATGTGAACCTGAAGAAATTCTGAGAGAGATAGATAAAATTTTTAGGGTTAATTCATGGATTGCGAGGCAGAGAAATTTACCAAGAGATGTGGTTATCTATTTTTCCAGAAGATCACTTCGTAATGAAATTATACAGTCTTTTTATAAGCAGAGATTTCAAATTGCAGCTCAAGATGTTATAATTTTAAAAGAAATACCTCCAAAAATTCTTAGAAAAAGAAAAGATTTTGCTTTTTTTGTCTGAGGAGCTTAAAAAATGACAGGTTCAGTTCAGATGGGAGTTACCTGTTGGAATAGTGGTGAACTATTCTGGGACACGTTATAGACTTAATACAATTTTAAAAGCGAGAGATTTTTATACTTCTGTCCTGAAGGCAGGCTCACCACCATCTCCACGACCTAAGAGAATTGAAGAAAAGCTGGAAGAACAGCTGGTTGAAGGGGCAACGTCATTAGTGGTAGGAGATTTTCAGGCTGAATCTACGCAACAGGGTTTGGAGACAAAAGATGATCCAAAGGAACAGAGAATGACTCGTGCAGCTCCCAGACATAAAGAAAAAGAACAGCAAAAAGTGGATGTTGGATCTATAACACACTCAACTACTTCAGAGCCCGTGGGAGGGACAAGACTGAAGAGATCATCGACAGCTGATCTTCAAGCAGTGTTCCAGAGGCTTCAAGCCACTAAAGATGACAAAATTTCTGACATGGAATGTTAATGGTCTGAATTCACCACAGAAAAGAAAGAAAGTATTTCACTATTTGAAACAACATAAGAACGATGTATGTTTGCAAGAGACTCATATTACTTCAAAGCACCAAAAGTATTTGATTAACGCCAGGTTGGGACTACATTTTATAGCCTCATCTCTGGGAAAAAAAGGGGGTGTAGTTATTTATGTGAGGAAAGATTTATCAGTGAAATTAATTGATTCTGATCCACAAGGAAGATATGTTATTATTGATCTATTATTATATGGTAAGAGATTTCTTATTATTGGATTATACGCCCGTAATCAACAATAAAAACAGTTTTACAAGTTGATACATCAGAAACTAACTCAATTGGATTATAAATCTGTTATTATGATGGGTGATTGGAATGGAGTTATAGACGCAAGTAAGGACAAGAAAGGATTTTCTACATCTTCCAATCACGCTAAATTACCTAAAGTTTTTTTTTATTTGAAGGATGATCTGGAACTCAGAGATATTTGGAAAGAACGGAACATGGAGGACAGAGACTTTACTTTTTTTTCAGATAGGCATCAATTGTTTTCTAGAATTGTTTTTTTTAATTACTACTGATCTCTTTTCTAGGGTCAAGAATGTCAAGATTTTTCCTAGGACATTGTCGGATCACAGTCCTGTATGGTTGGAATTATTTGTTGAAGAAGGGAATAGAAGATCTTGGAGGTTGAATGAGAACTTATTTAGATATGAGGGGATTTTGCAGAAATGTAGAGAAAATTTGAAGGATTTTTTTGTTTTGAATATGCATAAGAGTACCTCAATGGCTATGGTATAGGATGCTAGCAAAGCTTATATGAGAGGGGTTTTGATCCACATGAATAATGTGCATAGGCGCAAACAGGCGAAAAAACGTGAAGAGTTGGAAGAAGAGATCAAAGTGAAAGAGAAGGCTTTTATTTTGAATCCATTGGATAATAGGTTAAAGGTTTCTATAAATATGCTTAAGGAGCAATTTAACATGTTAATGGCTGACCAGGTGGCAATTAATTTAAGTTACATGAAACACAATACATTTTGTAATGCAAATAAGCCTGGTAGGTGGCTGGCTTATCAATTACGGAAGAAACAGAAGTCAAGGATTATAGAGAAAATAGATTATAAAGGTAAAGAGGTTTATCAACAAAATTTGATTAAAAAGATTTTTTTAGATTTTTATTCAAAGTTATATGCTAGTGAAAGCATACAAGTTTCAGATATACAAAAGTATCTACAGGCACCACATTTTCCTGGACTTTCAAATGATCAATGAGATGAGATGAATTGTTTAATTACTTCTGAGGAAATTACTTGGGCAATTAAACAGTTAAAGATTGGTAAGGCTCCTGGTACAGATGGATTAACAGCAATCTATTATAAAATGTTATCGGAAGAAATGATAGAACCATTAAAGGAACTTTTTAATAGTATTTTGTTGGGAGCAGAGGTACCTCCATCTTGGAGAAGGGCTTTTATATTGTTGATTCCGAAGGAGGATCAAGATCTTACCCAGCCTAAGAACTATAGACCTATATCTCTTTTGAATGCAGATTATAAGATTTTTTCGAAAATATTGGCAAATATATTAATGCATGTTCTGAAGCAATTGATCCATAGTGATCAATCTGGATTTATAATTGGGAGATATATGAAATATAACGTAAGACAAATTGTTAACCTAATTGAGTATTTGGACAAGAACAATCAAATCCCTGCGGCTTTGATATTTTGGGATGCTGAAAAAGCTTTTGATCAGTTAAATTGGCAATTTTTATTGAGAATTGTAGAAAAAATGAATTTTGGGAATAAATTTTTGTATGCTCTTAAGGCTATATATCAACAACAATCGGCACAAATTATAATTAATGGGGGATTAAAAGAAGCATTTAAAATTGAAAAGGGTACAACACAGGGATGTCCATTATCCCCATTGTTATTTGTTTTAATAATGGAGATTTTACTTATTAAAATTCGTGAATCACCTACAATAAAGGGAATAAAAATAAATAAGAATGATTATAGGTTGAGAGCTTTTGCTGACGATTTGGTTGTGACATTATCTCAACTGACAGATTCGGTAAGGGATTTGGTTGAAATCATAACCCAGTACAGGAAAGTTTCTGGTTTTAAGGTAAATAACAATAAGACTAAAATATTACCGAAAAATATGTCTATGAAGGAAAAGGATATATTAGCCAAATTAACAGGTTTTGAAATAGTGAAAAAGGTTAAATATTTGGGAGTATATATTACAGCTTCTAATGTTAAATTGTATAAAAAATAATTATGAGACATTATGGGTAAAAGTGCAAAAGGATTTATGATTGGAAAAAATTACAGTTATCTTTGCTGGGGAGAATCTCAGCGGTTAAAATGAATGTTCTTCCAAAGTTTCTTTTTTTGTTTCAAATGATACCTCTCTTGAAAAAAGATGCCAACTTGGAGGAATGGCAGAAGGGTATTAACAAGTTTATTTGGGCAGGGAAAAAACCAAGAGTTAAGTTTAAGATTATACAAGATGCACGGGAAAGAGGAGGACTTAAGGCGCCTAATTTAAAATTGTATTATGATGCAGTGGCTTTAACATTGATTAGTGATTGGCTTAACTTAACAAATAAAAATATACTCCTCCTTGAAGGATGGGATTTATTATATGGATGGCATGCACATTTAATTTATAATAAAAAAGTAGATCAGGTTTTTAAATCTCATATTTTAAGAAACTCTTTATTACGTGTCTGGAAGAAGTATTATTAAAAGTTAAACTATAAAATTCCAATATGGGGGATTCCTGGACACGTGATAGAGGGGGTGTCTAGGGGTGTGAATATGGATAGGATTTCTTATAAGGAATTACTTAGTCTGGTAGGGAAGGATTGGCAATTAAAATCTTTAGCTGAGTTGAAGCAAGAAAATATTGTACATTCTTGATTTCAGTATAATCAATTGTTAGTCAGGTGGAGTTTAGATCAAAAGGTTGGCATTACTTTAGATGACATGAATTTGGTAAAACAGATTAAAGATCAAACTCGAGCCCATATAAAGATAATTTATAATGTTTTAATAGAATTGGATTCTGAAATGGAGTTAGTTAAAGACTGTATGATAAAATGGGCACAAAATATTCAAGAGCCGATTCTGTTGGACACATGGGAGACAATTTGGGTTAGAAATGTAAAATTTACTCAGCTCAAAACTTAAGAGAAAATTTTTATAAAATGTTTTATAGGTGCCATTTGGATCCTCAAAAGTTGTCCTGTATGTATCCTAATTTACAGCCCAAATGTTGGAGATGTGGAAGCTTAGATGCAACTTATTTTCATATTTGGTGGACTTGTAGAAATATAAAAGCTTTTTGGATTAAGATTTGGTGGAACATTCAAAAGATTTTTAAGAGA
Source organism: Crotalus adamanteus (assembly GCA_039797435.1). Taxonomy (NCBI): domain Eukaryota; kingdom Metazoa; phylum Chordata; class Lepidosauria; order Squamata; family Viperidae; genus Crotalus; species Crotalus adamanteus. Next base: position 56,147,316 of record CM077935.1, on the reverse strand, counting down.
AAGATTAAGTTTACGCCACAATTATTTTTGTTAGGTGTTATTGTAGATTTTGATGTTAAAGAAATTAATTTGATGTTGAATCTTATAACAGCTGCAAGATTATTGGTGGGGCAATATTGGAAGAAAGATTCTTTGCCTACTATGGAAGAATGGATACACAAGGTGTCTAATTTAGCAGAAATGGCAAAAATTTCCACTTATTTGAAGGACTACTCACAAGAAAGATATATTTCGGTTTGGAGAAGATGGATAGATTATATTCAAAATAAATATGAGACTAAAAAGTATTATCTAGCTTATGAGTAAATTTCAGATTATTATTAATAGTTTGAAATGGTAGAACTTATATTACTCTTAGTTTTATGGTTTAATTATATTATTATTTTCGTATTTAATTTGTTAATACTTATTTTGAAAAGGAGTTAAAGCATGTTATGGATTTGACTGTTTGTATAGTTGGGTAATGTTAGTTAGATTATGATTGTTTATTTGTAACCCTGTAATCAGCTTTGGGAAGTGGGGGAGGGGTGGGAGGGATTTGGGATATATATTGTATAAAATCTTTAAAACTTTTAATAAAAAAAAAAGAAAAGAAACATCCTGAGGGCAGGAAACCGCAGACACACACCCTGTATAAACAATCAAACCCATCGATCCCACTAGATAGGAACAATATAATGCTAACAACACAGACACAAAATACATATAGAAACCCATTTGCATGAACAAAGAAACATCTCCTAAGGACAAGATTGATCACTCCCGGTCTAAACAGACACAAACTAAGGGAAATTAAGGGAACAAATACCTTTACAAAATCTAAATCATAATTTCAATAACTTCAGGGGTATAAGAGCAAGACCCCTCACCTTGGAAAAGTACTAGCTAGTCCAGAAACCACCGCTGTGTCACTACTCCGTCTGGTTTCTGCAATAAAACCTACTTTCTGGCAGCTTGTTTCGTTTAGTGTCAATTCTTCCATCTGAGCTGAAGGTCTGCTTCCCAGCTGGAAACCCAAACCAGAGAAAATTCTTCTCACAATCTGGCGACCACAAAGGGACTCCAGCCAACCAAGCCACCGGATCGGGCCCGTAGGGCTCCTACCTCACCGGCACCAGACTCCCTTTAGTCTGTAGGTAAGCCCATGGACCCTGCCCAGGAAGCAAGGTGTAGTAAAGGGAATCCTTGAGTCTTGTGCTCAACAGCTGCCCGAAACTAGGTGAATACTGCCGAAATTATAAGCTTGGGGACAAGGGGCTAGTGTATGTGTGAGTGAGTGGGCTTTCTCCTCTGATCACAACTAGAATTTCACCTCCTCCGTGCTTTTTCCTAGCCATCCCCAGGTCTGCTGCTAGCTTCACCAAGCTGTGACTAGCAGAAATCTGGAATGCAAGGGGGTTAAAGCCGGAGCATGGAACCTTGTTTGACAGAAAGGAGTGGGGAAGCTGAGTGTGCCTTGAATGAAAATTGGGGTTGGGTTAATAAGAAATCCCGGTAGAAGTCCGTAGGCAGAGACCATCTGCAAGAGGGGCTCATACTACTGCACAAAGCAGAGGTCCTCCCAGACTCCTCCTGAGTCTGAAAACTAACGGCGGTAAGGTAGAAGGAGGTGCCTGTACCTGTCTGAGCCGAGGGCGGCAGGTCCTCCCCAGACCCCTTTTTGGTCTGAAAAGTGCTGGCGGGGTGTTCCCTAGGTAGGAGGATCCCTTACTTCACTGGGGAACCAAAGTCCTCCTGGGCATTTTTTTGTGTGTGCCCAAAAACTGACAGTGGGGCGGCAGGGATAGTGTTGCTAAGAGTGTCTGGGCAGTGTTGCTAGGACCCGACTAAGCTGATTGAACCCCACATCGTAAGGGGAACATGGGTAGCTGTAGTTCGAGGGTCGGAATTAGGACACCTAATGGAGATTTGCTCGAGGCATGGGATGAGAGGCGAGTGCCCGTCCTGGATGGCAAGAAAAAGAAACAAGCACAGAAAATTTGTAAAGAGTGGGCTTTGCTGACAGATGGAACCTGGAGACCAATTTGGCCAAGGGACGGTACTTTTGATTTTGCAACTTTAAAAGCACTTAGACCCCTAATAAGACCCAGCCAGATACCTTACTGATATTGCTGGGCAGAATTATCCAGGATTAAAAATCCTGGCCCAAAGAAGGAAGAAGAGAAAGGAGCCTCCTTTTCCACTGCAGATAGGTTTGAGCCAAAGATGATGTCCCCCCTCTTGAGTAAACCAGTCCCAGGAAGGACGAGAGGGCAACTGGAATACGTGCTGACACATACGCCGTTTTCTGTATCGGACATAGTCATCTGGAAAAGGGACACTCCCTCCTTTAGGTCAAACCCCCAGGCTGTGATTCAGATGTTAAAATCTATAATAGACAGTCATAACCCTTTGTGGGGGGACATGATTCAGCTGCTGCACGTCTTCTTAACAAAAGACGAACTGCTGAAGCTGTTCGAGAAGATCGCAGAAATAGCCAGGCGACCGATAATAATTATGTCAGGGCAGGTAACCCCGGTACGAGTCGCCTGGCCCACCAGTCATCCTGATTGGGACTATAATGATGACAACCATTGGGACGAATATAACCAGGCTAAAGATAACCTGATGGAAGCCCTTCAAGAAATAGGCAAGAAGCCTCTAAATTGGCAAAAATTTCAAAGAACAACCCAGAGAGAAACAGAAAACCCAGATGCCTTTTTGGGTCTGCCTCTCAGAGGCGGCCGTACCACACGTTCGCCTAGACTTAAATTCACTAAAGCACCAGAGAATTCTTGCCTCCGCATTTGTGGACCAGTCTACCAGTGACATTAAGACACATTTCCATTGAATTTTGTCAAACTGGTCCAGCTTGGAGCTTTCGGAGTTGCGAAGAAGCGCAAACTTCATCTATGACCAGAGGGAGAGGCTGAGAGAGGAAGAAAAGGAACGGAAAAAAATATATATATAGAGAGAGAAAGGGACAGGAAAAGGAGAGCTGAAAGAAAGGAGGATCTGCAAGTTTTTGCGGCCATACATAACGAGACCAAGCAAACCAAAAGCTGGCCCTTTGAGAGGCGGCATCGGTGCCAGCAGTGTGAGGACAAGGGGATACCCGAGTATAAGTGTCAACACTGTCATAGGTGCAGCAAAATGGGCCACTTTAAACAAAACTGTAAGAAAAACCCCAAACGACAGCGCCACCCGCCACCCAGAGCTCCTTTTCCTAGGGAGAGATCCTTTCAAAATAGGGAAAGGAGATATCAGGAAGAGCCCCCTTGGGAACGAAATGAGGGACATGAACCCCCATGTCAATGACTAGAATCAGGAAAAGAGGAGTTTCAAGCCACTTTTGCCAGGCTGGCCATTCCCTTAAGGAGCGGTCAGGACGGGGAACCCCTTATTACAATTACAATAGGGGGAAAGGAGTATGAGTTTTTGGTAGATACCGGTGTTCTGTCCCAGCCTATGTCCGTCCTTGTTAAATGCACAAGGACAAAACCCCTTTTGAGAAAATAGGCTGGAGACTCAGAAGAAAACAACCTCTTTTAATATTGGTAACAAACCTGCCAAATGGTCCAAAAACAAAAGCAATAAAACACAATCCAAATGGAGGAAATTGTCCACACGAAACACAATGCAAAACAGAATTAGTCACCGGCAATACCAACAGAACATGATCCCATGAAGTACTTTGCAACGGTTGCCTTCAGCAACTAGCACTGCCCACACATTCCCCTTTTGTAATTCAGTCCTCAAGGCGTGGCTTCTCAATGCCTTTTCCGGTGTCACCCCATTGCCTCTCTCTGGTTTACTCTCCTAGCTTGTCTTCGTTTGCGGGCATCTCTCATTTCTGCTAGCTATGCATCCTCCGAGTCCAACCCGGCCTCCCCACCCAGCTGCATCTGATCCTGAGCATGAGCAGAAGGGCCAGGCTCCTCACTGGAATGTAAGTCTTGGAGCTCATCAGAGCCTTCCCCCGACTCCGATGGGTCCCCAGGCCCCTCCTCCTCCTCCTCAGATTCACCAGACTCAGCTGTCGGGATCACAGGCTGGCACGGAATCACGACACTATCCCGCACCACAGGGCCCTTCCCCCAGGTCTGCCGATCTGGATGCGGTCGGGATGTGAATTGTTCATGAAAGGCGGTCACCAAGGCAGGAGCATGAATGGTGGTTGCATCCTCCCAGGTGAACTTCTTGAGTCTGTAGCCTTTCCATTCAATCAGGTACTGAAAGTGACCTTTCACCCAACGGGAGTCCCAAATGCTGGCGACCTCGTACTTGGGAGCACTGTCTCCATCACTTTGTTCTGGTGGGGGAGGTTCAGCTTGGCGGAGTGGACACGCCAGTTGCTCAGGGACCAATAGAGACTGGTGAAAGACCGGATGTACCCATAGGGGACGTGGCAGAGTTAAGCAATAGGCGACCGGATTGATGACAGCCTCGATTGGGAACAATCCTAAATATTGGTGGTCTAACTTCTTGGCTGGCTGAGTTGACAGTAGGTTCCTGATGGACAGCCATACCCGATCTCCCACTGTTAGTGGAGGTGTATTCTGCCTCAACCTATCTGCAAACCTTTTGTAGTCGGCCTTGGCCTTCTCTGTCGCTGCACCAATCGATGGATTGCCTGTAACTCTGCCATGCAGTCGTTTGCTGCTGGTACCAGTGAGTCTAGTGGGGAAAGAGGGAAAAACTGGGGGTGATATCCCACATTGGTCAAGAATGGTGTCATCTACATGGAGGTGTGCTGTGAGTTGTTGAACGCAAACTCAGCTACCGCCAGATAGTCCACCCAATTGTTCTGCTGCTGATTGACATAGAGCAGATATTGCTCAAGGATCCCGATGACCTTCTCAGTCCCTCCATCAGTTTGGGGATGATGTGTGGACGAGAGGCAGATCTTGACGTCCAATGCCTGCATCAACCCTGGCCAGAAACGGGCTGTAAATTGGGCCCTTCTATTGGACATGACCCTATCAGGAAGGCCGTGCAGCCAGAACACCTGCTGGATGAACATACGACAGGTGGCACGGGCAGATGGCAAGCCACGGCATGGGATGAAATGTGCCATCTTGGTCAGCATGTCCACCACCATGAACACCGTCATGAATCCAGAAGACGGGGGTAAATCTGTCAGGAAGTCCATGGACACAGCCCCCCAGGGTCTTTTGGGTGTCGGCAAGGGCTGCAGTAGTCCGGGCGGGGCCCCCGTCGCTGACTTGGCCTGCCTACACAGGGTACAGGATGTGACGTAGGCCTGGACATCGTGTCTGACTCGGGGCCACCAGAAGGTATGGGAGACCAAGTTCAGGGTCTTGAATAAGCCAAAATGCCCCGCTGCCAGATTATTGTGACACTGGCTGAGGATGAGTCCCCTGAGCGGCCCTCCCGGAACATAGAGCCGGTCATGATAGTGGATGAGTCCATCTGTGTCTGTCCATGGGGAATCTGGCCCCACCACCTCCTTTCGCTGAGCCACCCATGCATCCTGCTGCTGGGCCTCCTCCTCAGATTCCCCAGACTCGGCTGTCAGGATCACAGGCTGGCACAGAATCACAACAACTGGAGCCATCTCATCTCTCATCATGACCCCTTCTTTTAAGGGCTCCGTAATACCAGGAGCCCAGGGTAATATAGTTGGAGGGGGGAAAATTATCCCGGTAAAATTCACCGAAGAATTGAAGGTAGAGATCGGCCCCTTCTCTTTGAGTCACGCCTTCACTATTTGCCCACAGTCTCCTTTGTTCCTTATGGGCCGAGACTTGCTGTGCAAAATGGGGGCCACAATAAAGTGCAACAAAACTGGAGTGATATTAGATATCCCTGCAGAGCACAAGCAATTTTTAGTCCAAACTGCAATACCTACAACAGGAGGTCACCTACCTGGGCTATATTATTGCCCCTGGACTCCGGAAGCTAGCTCCGAAGAGGGTTGAAACCATCCTTAAGATGAAACCCCCTCATAGAAAAAGTCAGGTGTGAGCCCTATTGGGCGTCCTGGGGTTCTGCCGCCCATGGATTCCATCATTTGGGGAGTTAGCTAAACCTCTCATTCAACTAACTGTTAAAGACATGCCAGACCAAATTGCCTGGACTAAACTACTAGACCTTACTTTCTCAAAGATAAAACAGACGCTGGCATCAGTGCCAGCACTGGGTCTCCCCAATTACAAAAAGTCTTTCCTGCTGTTTATCCACGAAAAACAGGGAGTGGAATCAGGTGTCTTAGCACAGCAATTCGGTTCCTCAATACGACCAGTAGCATATTATTCAGTGCAGCTTGATCCAGTGCCAAAGAGAATGGTCCCATGCCTGAGAGTGGTGGCAACCACTGTAGAAATTGTAAAAAGATCAAAAGACCTAGTTCTGGGCCACCCGCTTGTCCCAAAGGTACCCCATGATGTATTTGCTATCCTTTTAAAATTGCAAACACAAGCCTTCACCCAACAACATCTAGCTCAATATGAAGCCGAGCTCTTCACCTCCGATCACATTTCATTCGAGAGGTGTATGAGTTTAAGTCTGGCTACAATGTTACCAATGGAGCAATCAAAGGAAAACCTGCATGATTGCCTACACCTTATCCAAGACACAGAGCTGCCCTGACCTGACCTCACTGATGTCCCTCTTTTAAACCCAGATTTTGAACTGTACACAGATGGTTCTTCATACATACATGAAGTGACAGGAGCAGCTGTCGTCTCTCTCCACGAAATAGTGTGGGCAATGCCGCTCCCTCCTTCTTACAGCACTCAAGCCGCTGAGCTTGTGGATTTAATACAAGCCTGCGAGGAGGCAAGGGACTGGTCTACCAACGTGTATACGGATTCAAGATATGCGTTTGGGATCTGTCACGCTACCGGAGTGCTATGGAAACAACGGGGATTCCTGACTTTGTCAGGACAACCTATAGCACACACCGAATTGGTCTCTAAATTACTAACTGCTATTCAGTTGCCTTCTAAAATAGCCATTATACATTGTAGGGCACATCAAAGGGATAATTCGGAAATAACAAAAGGTAACCACTTTGCAGATCAAGCTGCTAAATGGGCTGCCATACAGCCTCTACCAGCAAACCCAATAGCCCCTGCCTTGAGGGTAGACACAGAAATCCCATACAAATACTTACTGGAGGAGGGGGAGGTGGAACACTGGAAGGAAAAATTAGAGGCAGAATTCAGGGAGGGTTTTTGGAGGGTCCCTGATGGAAGACCCATAGCCCCCCTCCGTCTGCGACTTATCTGTCAAAGGTTGCATGCCAAAGGCCATTGTGGAACTCAAGCAATGGTAGATGCAATATGAGGAGTCTGGTATGCACCAGGAATATATCAAGAAGCCACAAGAGTAGCAGGAACATGTAAAACTTGTCAGGCTAATAACGCCATCTCCAGGAAGGCCACCCACATTGGAGGCAGACCATGGGCACAACGCCCATTCGAAAAATTACAAATGGATTACATACAGCTGCCCAGAGCAAATGGTTTTCAATACGTCCTTGTTTGCAGGGACCAATTAACCCACTGGATTGAGGCTTTCCCCTGCCGCCATGCTACAGCACTAGAAACATTTGTGGAGCACAAATCCTCACCCACATATACCAAGCCCTTGGAATCACACAAAACTTACACACACCCTTTTCTCCAACCAGTTTGGGAGGGACAGAAAGAGCTAACCGGGAAATAAAGACTCTCCTGGGTAAACTTTGCCAGGAAACACATTTAATATGGCCACAAGCCCTACCCATTGCCTTGTTTTACATAAGAACCAGGCCTCAATGAGACATGGGTCTTTCACCCTTCGAACTACTTTTTGGCCACCCACCAGACACATTAAAAGGACTAGACCCTCATTCCCTTAACCTAGAAAGGGGGGATATGGTTCTTTCTGCTTACCTCACAGCCCTTCACCAAAGACTATGAACCCTGTGGAAGCAGAGCGCCCTGACACAGACTCTGCCCCTGGAGGAGGCCCTTCATCTGTTTGAGCCAGGAGACTGGGTTTGGATAAAATCGTTTGCTAGGACCATCCCACTACAGCCCAAGTGGAAAGGACCCTTCCAAGTCCTATTAACGACACAAACTGCCATTAAGGTCGCTGAAAAAGACTCCTGGATTCACTGGACCCATGTAAAGCCAGCTGTATTGGACCACAGCCAGGATCCAGTTCCAACTCAGAAGGTGCTACCCATAAGGCTCAGAAAAGACTCAGAGACAAGCGAGTGGATGCTGAGAACTCTTTTTGAAACAAAAGAAGATGGGAGGGAAGACTGTGGGAAAGATGGGAATGGGGGCTGTTAAAGTTTGTTTTGTATTTTTTTTATAAATGTTTATTAATAATACAAAATTAAAAACACATTGGACATAGATATGACGTCACTGGTTCCATACATCTTCCAACATTTTACTGTAGTATTAGTACTCATATAGACATATAGTTCTTGAGCTTTGCTCACTATTACCCATATTAACACTTTTTCCCTTATTTCTGTATATCTATTTATCTTTTAAATATACATTTGTCTATAATCTATATTTTATTCTAACACTATGTATTTATCTTGGCTACCCTCTTATTGTCTATCCAATCATAAAATTGTTCCCAGATTTTGTAGTACTTAGTTTCACTTTTATCCTTGAGTTCCCATGTAAGTCTATCCATTTCAGTGCAATTGAAAATTTTCAGTAATATTTCCTCTTCGGTTGGAGTATCTTTCTTTTTCCATTTTTGAGCGAAGGCTATTTGTGCCGCTGTTACTATATGCAGTAGTAAATAATTTGTATCTTTCTTATATTTTCTTTCTATAATTCCCAATAAAAAAAAATCTGGTTTGGCCTCTATATCTATTAGCAAAATTTCTTCCAGCCATTTCTTTAATAAATTCCAAAATGTTTGTGCCTTTGGGCATTGCTACCACATGTGGTAGTAATTCCCAACGGTCTCTCCACAGTTCCAGCATATCGAGGATTTCCCCTTGTTCATTCATGCTAATCTTGTGGGAGGGAGGTGCCACCTATAAAACATCTTATAGAGGTTTTCCTTATAGGAGGTTGCTAGAGTAATTTTTAGATTTTTTTTCCCGTAAACTTTGCCAATTATCCAAATCAATATTGTGCCCAAAATATTTACACCAAATTATCATTGTTTCTTTCACCTGTTCCTCAATCATATCTTGCTCTAATAAATATCGATATAGTTTACTTATAGTCTTGCCTTCCCTACTAAATAAGATTTTATCTAATTCTGAAGAGTCTTGCTTTATGCCCTGTTCCTTTTTGTCTTATTAAATTTGGATTGGATTTGAAGATACGCCCACCATTCCAGATCAATTCCTTCTTCCTTTAAAGTATTTCTCGCTTTTAATTCTCCTTTCTCATTCAAAATATCTTTATAGGTGACAGCATCCCCATATTTTATCAAATTTGGATGTGTGTACATTTCTAATGTAGACACCCAGTTGGGGATTTTCATATAATTATTTCTTTTTATTTTTTTCCAGATATCCAATAATGCTCTCCTAATATAATGCTTCCGGAAGTATTGCTGGACTAAATGTCTTTCTTCCCACAAAGTAGCATGCCACCCTGTCTTTAGGTCATGACCTTCTAGTGCTAATAATCTTGCATTTTTGAGATGCACCCACTCGCTTAGCCAGACCAACACCGCTGCCTGATAACACTTTGTCCAGTCTGGTAGGCCAAATCCTCCTCTTTCTCTAGCGTCTTGTAATAGTTTTAATCTGATTCTCAGTCGTTTCCCTTGCCATATGAATTTTGAAATGAGTCTATCCAAATTTGTAAAAAAAACCTTTTTAAGCCGAATTGGTATGCATTGAAATAGAAACAACATTTTCGGAAGAACATTCATTTTAATGGTGACTATCCTACCCATTAAAGATAACTGTAGTTTTCCCCAATTTCCCAAATCAGACCTAATTTGCACCATTAATTTATCATAATTGTCTTCTTTCAGTGTGATGCATCTTGCTGTCAATTGGATTCCCAAATATCTTATTTTTTTCGTAGTCTGCATATTTATCCTTCCCTCCAATTCCTTTTTTTTTTTTTTTGCTCTTCAGTCATATTTTTAACTATCATTTTTGTTTTATCCTTATTTATTTTCAGGTCTGCTACTTCTCCATAGTCCTCCAGCATTTCCATCAGCCTAAGACCAGATTGTACAGGCTCTTCAATAATAAATACAAGGTCGTCCGCAAATGCCTGTACCTTAAAACTTTCTTTTCTTACTTTTAAACCTTTAATTTGTTTGTCTTCTCGAATTGTTCTTAGTAAAACCTCTAATGATAAGATAAAAAGCAGTGGAGATAGCGGACAGCCTTGTCTAGTGCCTTTTTGAATTAAAAAGTTCTTTGTCATTTCCCCATTTATCACCACTCTGGCTTCTTGTCTGGAATAAATTGTTTGGAACATCTTTATAAATTTTTCCCCAAAATCCATATATTTTAATTGTTCTAGTATGAAGTCCCATTTGACATTGTCAAATGCTTTTTGTGCATCAATGAATATCAATGCCATCTGTTTTTTGTTATGAGCTTCATAATATTCTATCATATCCAAAATAATCCTAATGTTATTCCTTATATGCTGTCCGGAAAGAAAGCCGTTTTGGTCAGTATGAATAAAATTCTCTAAAATTTTCTTTAGTCTATCTGCCATAATTGTCATGAATATTTTGTAATCCGAATTTAGTAGGGATATCAGCCTATAGTTTTTAATATAAGTCAAATCAGAATTTTCTTGTGATTGTTGCTTCTTTCCACGATTCAGGTATCTTGGCTTTATTCAGTACATCATTGTACACCTCTAATAGCAGTGGGCTTAATATTTCCTGATGATTTTTATAGATTTCTGAAGGTAGACCATCTGGACCTGGTGTTTTGTTACTTTTTTGTTTTTTAATTGCCTCAGATATCTCCCTTGCTGTTATCTCATTATTTAATAAATTTTTACCTTCCTCCGAGATTCTGGGCAAGTCTGTTTTTTGAAGGTATTGCACCATCTTGCCTTCTTTTTTGTTTTGTATTTTTATGTATAAGTAATGTATCAGGACTCTTGGATGTGAACCTCCTGCCAGAAAAAGGAAATATTTGGGAGTATTTAGCACGAGAGGTTCTAAACTCCACCAACTTCTGCCTGACAGGGGGAAAATCTGTCAAGGATATTCTCACTACCTGTCTCATAGGCATAGCTTCAGGACCCCATGCTATACTTAATTACACTAGGCTAAAGTATTTCAATATGGAAACCTCTTATAATACCATTTTTGACTGGGGAAACACCTCAACTTACAAGGACCAGAACATGTATACCTTACAAGTTGCCAAAGTGACCCAGGCCACTAACTGCTTCAAAGTAAGGGTCTGTAGGGAACACAGGGTCCCCAAGTGCAAGGATCTCAGCAATAGGGAACACATTTGCAATCACACGGAAACACTTCCATTTTCATACAGCTACATAAAACTTCCTTTAGGTTGGTTCTTCTTGTGTGGGTTAAAGGCATACTCTTACCTTCCGGCCAATGCAACAGGAGGACCATGCACCCTAGGGAGGCTAACCATGGTAATGCCTTCACTCCAGAGATGACAAAAGAGAGACCTACAGGAGCTGACCCCTGATTGTGACCCAAAAACCTGGCTACTAACAAAAGCAGAATATGTATCACTGGCTGTCTCTTTGGTAGGGGTACCAGCTTGTAGTAATCAGTCCTTAGTCATTGAAGGGTGCAAAGAAATGGCCACCCGCATGCAGCCTTTATTTGTTTATATAGAGTTTTACAAATAGCAAAAGATACTGCATGGCAATAGCATTTCATTGGCTAAAATCCTTTACCAATCCTCAAGAGTAAAAAGCTAGAGGCCATAAACAGGGAAACTTGTTGTTCACCAGCCAGCCTTATCAAACTGGCAAGGTCACACAGACCTGCGCACTTTCACGTCACTATGGTGATGTGAGGGGGGGGAGATAGATGCAGAGAAAAGATACAAGTGGTGGGGGGGCAGTTTTCTGTGCACGACTTTTGCCTGTCTCTCACCTCTACACCAGCTCTGGCAGTACACAATGTCAGGGCCCTGAACAGCCTAGCTTGTGCACTAGTGCAAAGCTTAAATTCGACTTCCCAGGTGTTGGGTGCCTTGAATCAGGAACTAAAGCAGTTGAGAGAGGCTACCCTTGAAAATCAAGCAGCCATTGATTATTTGTTGTTAAGACATAATCATGGGTGTGAAGAATTCAGAGGACTCTGTTGCTTCAACTTAAGCGATCACTCACAACTGATAGAGGATGATATCCAATGCCTAAAGGAGCTTACACATAAAATTGTATGTGAAAATTCTCCTTTTGATTTCTTATCCGGACTTTTTGATTGGCTACCAAATTTACATTGGCTAAAAATTCTCATTTTGGGGGCAATCACAGCTACCATTGCAGGTGTTCTCTTATGTTATCTTTTTCAAATCGTACTGCCATGTCTTAATTGCCAAAGGACACGTTTCTCACTGATTCCGGAGCAGGACACTAAAGGAAGACATGTTTCTGTAATGATAAGTCAAATTGACCATGATTACCAGGTTTACTGCGACAATGAACCAGGTTGGACAGAAGGGAGAGAAATGACACCCAATTCCTCCCCTTTGCCCAAAATGGGGGACTGATAGATTGCTAGTCAAATAGCACTCAAATAAAATACATTAGAAATTAGAAATAGTCCAAACCCTGAAACAGGAGGGCATTTTTCTTTAAGAAAAAGGTCACACAATTAAATCTTTTCAAAAAGAAAAGAAAGTAATTACAAAAGAAGCCCAGACCCATAAACTAGCCATCACAGATGCAGATGCACCCAGGAAGGGTGGGGAACGCCTCAAGAAAACAACCATTAATCTTTCTTTAAGGGATAAGCCAAACCGAATTTAAAAGACCAAAGAAGAGTTTTTTTCTCTTCTCTCACTCTCCTTCCCCTGCCCTGAGCAATTCTGGGCAGACAGCCAAGAACCGTTTATCTAAAAGAAACATCCTGAGGGCAGGAAACTGCAGACACACACCCTGTATAAACAATCAAACCCATTGATCCCACTAGATAGGAACAATATAATGCTAACAACACAGACACAAAATACATATAGAAACCCATTTGCATGAACAAAGAAACATCTCCTAAGGACAAGATTGATCACTCCTGGTCTAAACAGACACAAACTAAGGGAAATTAAGGGAACAAATACCTTTACAAAATCTAAATCATAATTTCAATAACTTCAGGGGTATAAGAGCAAGACCCCTCACCTTGGAAAAGTACTAGCTAGTCCAGAAACCACCGCTGTGTCACTACTCTGTCCGGTTTCTGCAATAAAACCTACTTTCTGGCAGCTTGTTTCATTTAGTGTCAATTCTTCCATCTGAGCTGAAGGTCTGCTTCCCAGCTGGAAACCCAAACCAGAGAAAATTCTTCTCACAATATCGATCCTTCAAAAGGATTTATGTCTTTCTGAAAAAAAGTATATTCTCTAGCAGAGCCATTTCTTTTTTTTAATAATATTTTATTAGTTTTCCAGTTTTACATTTAAGTATTTGGAAAGCAACGTAGTGATTGGGTTAGTCAATAATTCAATAACAAAATCTTTAGTACATATCTCAGGTTACATCATCAAATATTTCTTCTCTATTTCCCTTAACATTTGCTATATCATATTTAAGCTAATGTATTTCTAATTGTGTCAAACTCAGTTAAAACTTCATTATCACATTTATCAATACATTTTTTGCTTATATATATCCATATCCTGTTTTTAAGTTTTACTTAATTTTTAGTTTTTAATTACAATACTCCAATTTAACCTTTAATATCCATAGTATTTAAGTTTTGGGTAACCCAAATTTTCTTTGTCTCACTACATAAAAGTTATAATATCTAAAATACACATATTACTTAAATATATTCTTATTTTAATTCACAAACATTTTCTATTTCTCATCCTAGTACATCACCACTTAATAATGGAGTATCCTTTGTTATCTCAAGTCCATCATCTGTATTGTCTGGGCTAAACAATAGTTCAAAATTATTTCCTAATAGTTAATTTTCATTTTCCTTGTAAGTCTAAGTCCTCAATATTACACCAATTAATCCCTTATTTTTTATTATTTTCCAACAATTTTTAAATCTATTAATCAAATTTCCCCTCATCTTAAAATCTCCCTTTAGCCCATTAGTTAAGACTTTAGGATCCTCTCTAATAAATCAAACGACCCCATTTTTTAAACCTAACTCTAGCTTTCTTTTTATGCCACCCGGCTTCCATACCAATGCTTTTAGATCAGGGCTTTTCAACCTTTTCACCCATTGTACCACTTTTAGGATAAGGCAACATCCGAGTACCACCACTCGCCCAGCAAGGTGTCAAAAACTTGACCCCCAAAAAGGGAAAAAATGATAAAGTACAGGTAGTCCTTGACTTACAACAATTCACTTAGTGACTGTTCAAAGTTACAATGGCACTGAAAAAAATGACTTATGACCATTTTCACACTTATGACTGTTGCAGCATCCTCAGGGTCATGTGATTTACATTTGGATGCTTGGCAACTGATTCATACTTATGACATTCACAGTGTCCCAGGGTCATGTGATCACCTTTTGCAACTTTTTGACAAACAAAGTCAATGGCGGGGGGGGGCAGCTCATCAATCAGGTTGCAGGATACCTGAATGGGGGGAATCCCTGGGTCTCTGGTGGAGGGGGGGTGCCCTCCTTCCCTTCCTCTCTCCCATTTTCCCTTCCTTCTTCCCTTCCTTTCTTCCCTCCTTCTTTGTCCCTTCCTCCTTCCCTCCCTCCCTTCCATTGTCCATCCCTCCCTCCCTCAGGTTGCAGGGTGCCTGTGGGGGGGGGGGAATCCATGGGTCTCTGGTGGAGGGGGGTGGGGCTGGGGTGGGTGCCCTCCTTCCCTCCCTCTCTCCCATTGTCCCTTCCTTCCTTCCTTCCCTCTTTGTCCCTTCCTCCTTCCCTCCCTTCCATTGTTCATCCCTCCCTCCCTCAGGTTGCAGGGTACCTGTGGGGGGGGAATCCATGGGTCTCTGGTGGAGGGGCGTGGGACTGGGGTGGGTGCCTTCCTTCCCTCCCTCTCTCCCATTGTCCCTTCCTTCCTTCCTTCCCTCCCTCTTTGTCCCTTCCTCCTTCCCTCCCTTCCATTGTTCATCCCTCCCTCCCTCAGGTTGCAGGGTGCCTGTGGGGGGGAATCTATGGGTCTCTGGTGGAGGGGGGTGGGACTGGGGTGGGTGCCTTCCTTCCCTCCCTCTCTCCCATTGTCCCTTCCTTCCTTCCTTCCTTCCTTCCTTTCTTCCTTTCTTCCCTCTTTGTCCCTTCCTCCTTCCCTCCCTCCCTTCCATTGTCCCTCTCTCCCTCTCATTGTCCTTCCCTCCCTCCCTCCCTCAATCACTCAGTTTTAATTTCTTCGATGGTGGTTCCTTTGCTGAATCACTTTCCTTTTGCGGTCGTGCTCGGTACAGCCAGGAGCCCAGCACAGCCGCCATTCTTCCACAGGGGGAGGAGAGCGCAGGCAGTGGAGGAGCGCACGGGGGTGCGGAAAGAGCCACAGCTGCCGGACTCCTGCTGGTGCATTGCGCACAGCTGCAGCCGGAGAAAAGCAGCGAGCGGGGAAGCGGCTCATTCATTGCTGCAGCCAGACCTGAGGAAGAGCTGGCACAACCCCCAGGTGAATCCTGCCTGACTACATTCTTTGCAGCCGAAAGAAGGGCTTTGATCCCACTTCCCCTTCACTCCGGCCAGGTCCGCGAATGCCAGATTCAAGAAGACGGAGGAAGGCTCACATGTCTCCACCCCAAAACCCCCAGCCAGCCTGCTGGCCTTTCAAACCGCCCTGGGGTTACATCTGGCATTCCCCTTCGCTTCCCCTTCGCTCCGGCCGGGTCCATGAATGCCAGAAGAAGCAAAGAAGCGCCAATCAGCTGGAAAGCAGGCTGATCCTGGAGCTTCCCCTGAGCCTCACAGCCCCAGAGAAGCGCCAATCAGCTGGAAAGCGGCAATGATCCTGGTGCTTCCCCTGAGCCTTCACAGCCCTGGAGAAGCGCTGATCAGCTGGAAAGTGGCACTGATCCTGGCGCTTCTGCTGAGCCCTCGCCTCCCCCAAGCATTTTTTTACTCACCTACTTTCAGCTGCACTCCCTTTCTCCTTTTGCTTCTCTCCCTTGGCCACGTGTTTGTGGGTAAAAAAGAAAAAAAAAGTTCCATGAGACTTTCTCACTTCTGGCAAGAAGTTAGAAAGTCTCTTGGAACTTTTTTTTTTGTCTCAGAAACACATGAAGGACAGGAGAAAGAGAATGCTGCTGAAAGCAGGTGAGTAAAAAAATGCTTGGGGGAGGTGAGGGCATCTGGGGGGGGCGAGGGGGACCCAGGCAATGTGTTGCGCAGCTCCAGCAGAATCTCCACTGAAGACTGCTTGAGGCTGCCTGCTACCCCCAAGGCCGCCGCCAATCAGCTGGAGCTGCACGCTTTGATCCTGGGTTCTCAGTAGGACCCAGGCAATGTGCAGTTCCAGCTGACTTTGCCACAAGCCTGTGCGGCGCTGCTGCACTTCACCTCATCCACGTTTACACTCTTTTTTTACATTTTTTTACATTTGTTTTAACCCATCCTATGCATACCACCAGCCAGGTGCTCGCGTACCACTGGTGGTATGCGTACCACCAGTTGAAAAGCACTGGACTAGATGACTTCCAAGGTCCCTTCCAACATCATCATCATCATCATTATTATTATTATTATTATTATTATTGTTGTTGTTGTTGTTGTTATTGTTGTTATTGTCGTCTCTCTTTAGTGAACCTACATTTTCCTTGACTTTTTTCTTGTTGTTAATATGTTGGAAGAAACTTTTTTTTTATTATCCTTGATTTCTGTTGCAAGTCTTCGTTCGTTCTGAGCCTTTGCTTTCCTGACTTCATCTTTGCATGTTCTGCCTGTCTGCTGATAATCGCCCTTAGTTATGTGCCTGTCGTTCCATTTTTTGTATTTGTCCTTTTTGTCTTTCAGTTTGTCAGAGATATCTTTGTGCAGCCATGCTGGTTTTTTTTCTTGAATTTCTTGTTTTTATTTTTCAGTGGTATTGTGCTGGACTGGGCTTTTATTATTGCATTTTCCAGAGTTTCCCATGCTTCTTGGGTTGTTTTCCCCTTTAGGATTTTCATCCATGGGATATTTCCAAGGTTCTCTCTAAGTTTGTTAAAGTCAGCTCTTTTGAAGTTTAAGACACTGGTTGGATTGTTTTCTATTGCTAGTGTTTGTATTATATTAAATTCCAGTATGACGTGGTCACTTTCACCCAAGGTTCCGGCAATTTCAATTCCCTCTATCATATACATATAAGGAACGGTTGCTAGAATTGGGTATGTCTAGTTTAACGAAGAGAAGGACAAGGGGGGACATGATAGCAGTATTCCAATATCTCAGGGGCTGCCATAAAGAAGAGGGAATTAAGCTATTTTCCAAAGCACCTGAAGGCAGGACAAGAAGCAACGGGTGGAAACTAATCAAGGAGAGAAGCAACCTAGAACTAAGGAGAAACTTCCTGACAGTGAGAACAATTAATCAGTGGAACAGCTTGCCTCCAGAAGCAGTAAATGCTCCAACACTGGAAGTTTTTAAGAAGAGACTGGACAGCCACTTGTCCGAAATGGTGTAGGGTTTCCTGCCCGAGCAGGGGGTTTGACTAGATGACCTCCAAGGTCCCTTCCAACTTTACTACTAATATAATATGTCTTCTCTGTTAGTAAGGATTAAGTCCAGTATAGCTTTACGTCTAGTTCCCTCCTCCACCTTTTGGATGACAAAGTTGTTGGCTAGGTTGGTTAGGAATCTGTTTGATCTCCCACTCGCTGCAGAGTTTGTCTCCCAGTTGATATCTGGATAGTTGAAGTCTCCCATTTCTACTGTGGTATGCTTCCTACATACATTTGTTAACTGGTTGGCAAAGAGTTCATCTATTTCTTCTGTTTGGTTGGGTGGCCTGTAATATACACCTATGGCAATGTCACTTTTTTTCTCTTTTATATTGACCCATATACATTCTGGAGAGATTTTATCTTTGATTATGTGCATTTCTGTAGATGTGTAGTGATCTCTTACATATACTGCAACTCCCCCTCCTCTTTCTGTAGACCTGTTTCTTTTGAACAATTTGTATCCATCCATCAGTCCATTCCATTTGTGGGTTTCGTCCCACCAAGTTTCTGTAATGGCAACTATGTCATACCCTCCCTCGTGTACTATTGCTTCTAGTTTGCCCTGTTTGTTCCCCAAGCTTTCAGCATTTGTATATAAACATTTAAGACTTTTATGCCTGTCCATGGGTATGTTTCCTGCATCTTCTGATTGTTGTTTGAGTTTTTATTTTTTTTTCTCATCACTGCCTACTTCATTGTTTGATTTGTTTTCTTGGGATTTATTATTGGTTTTGGGTTCTAGAGATTCTAAAGATTGGTCACCCTCCCCCCTCAATTTTAGTTTAAAGCCCTCCTGATGAGTTGGGCCAGTCTTTTTCTGAGTACATTTTTCCCGGTTTTCGTGAGGTGCAGCCCATCCCTTGCCAAGAGTCCTTCGGGTAGGAAATGCAGTCCATGATCCAGGAAACGAAAGTTTTCTTGGCAACACCAAGCCTTTAGCCAATGGTTTATTTCTAGAATTCTTTTTTCCCTCAATGGGTGTTGGCCTTTTGTTGGGAGTACTGATGAGAACACTACTTGTGCTCTTAGTTTCTTAACTTTATTGCCTAGTTGTTTATAATCTCTCACTATTGTACTCAGGTTCTTTGTTGTGTCATTCATCCCAATGTGGAGGAGGAGGAAAGGGTAGTAATCTGTAGGCCTAATTATTTTGGTTAGGTTCTCAGCCACATCTTTGATTTTTGCTCCAGGGAGACAACATACCTCCCTGGATTGTATGTCTGGTCTGCAGATTCTATCCCCTTCCTTTGAGGATAGAATCTCCTATTACCAACACTCACCTTCCTTTTTGGGGGGCTGCAGTCTGTGGTGCTTTTCTGTTTATCTCAGGTGTGTTTGTTGATGTGACTTTTTTAGGGATATTTGAAGTGAATTTTTAGGGATATTTGAAGTTGTTTCTTTGCTGGGTGTCTGCATGTTTTCTTTGAGGGGGAGATTGTGAGTCTGCATGTTTCCATCTAAGGGGAGAAATTGATTGCTCAGTTTTAGTGGGGCTGCTTCTGGTTGGGTTGGATTGAGCATAAGGGGTTTGTTAGTTGTATGCTGCTTCTTTCTTTGAGTATTGTGTTTCCTTCTATGTGTGACATACCTCCATTTGTCTTCCTCCAAGGGTTTATCAGTAGGGTCAAATCCTCTGGGAGTTATTTGTTCATTATTTGGTTTGGTTTGGATGGAGCTTTCTTTTGTACATTGGGGTTTGGCTAGAGTTGCCTCTAAGTTCCTTACTTTTTCCTGTAGTAGTTCATATAATTTACATCTAATGCATGTATAATTTGGGTGTTATTTAGGCATAAGCGCATACATGGAGCATGTATTGCATACCACAATAGTATCAGTCACCTGTTCCATGGGTTTGTTGTTTGACAATCCCTCTTTTTGGTTGGTGGATGTGCTTTGCTGTTAGTCTTATTTCTAGCTTCTCTGTTCTAGGTATTTATGCCTATTTTTTTATCCTTTTTTCTGCCTGTTTGTGTTTGTTTTTGTGCCTTGTTATTTTGGTATAGATAAAAGTATGTGGTAGTATGCTCTTTGGTTTTAAGAGAAAAAAAATGCAGTTTGTATTGAGGTTAAAAGTTAATGTTAGGATAGGGCTATTTAACGAAGGTAAGGGCTGCTTTCTCCTCAACAAGGAATTTGCTTTTAGCTTTCTGCTCTCTGGCTAAAAATTCATCCCTATCCTTCCTTTTCTTAATTTGCTCCTTATTTATCTCTCTCCTTGCCTTGCTTTTTTGACTGCCTTTCTGTCCTCAGCCAGTCTTTGTAGTTGCCCTCAGTTGCCCCCAGCCATTGCTCCTCTGAGGTCTCTTCTATGTTCAGCCAGTTTTTCTCTGCTGAGCTGGTCTAATAGCCGGTCTTTCTGAGCTGGGCAGGTTTGCTAGTTGGTTTTTCTCTGCTGAGTAGGTTTAATAGTCATGTTTTCTCCACTGGGCCTTCCCACCAACTGCCTCCATCCACCGCTCCGCTGCTCCACCACTCCGTCTCTGGCTGTTGCTTTGTCTCTGATGTTCAGCTAGGTTCTCTTGAGCTGCTCTGCTTCCTCTGTCGTGCTGCCTCACCGCCACCTGCAGGCCTCCCGGTCTGCCGCTGCCACCGCCCACCACCTCTGCACCGCCCCCAGCTGTCTCTCTGGTCCGCTGCTCCATGCTGCCACGAACTGCCTCCTCTACACCGCTTGATCTGCCAGTGCACCACGTTGCCCGGTTTGCTATGCCGGTCTCCACTTTGTTGGGCCGGGTTGGGTCGGTGGGCTGCCAGGCCTTTCAGGGCTTTTCAACCTTTTCACTGATTGTACCACTTTTAGGATATGGCAATATTCGAGTACCAACTAGCAAGGTGTCAAAAACTTGATGACCCCCCCCCCAAAAAAAAACCCTGTTCAAAGTTGCAATTGCACTGAAATGACTTATGACCATTTTTCACATGACCAGCCACTCTGCAGCTCTAGAGGACTCTCTCACAGTAAGTCCTTGCCTGCGCTGGCTCCTTCCCTCCCCCACTACACTTGGCTAGGCAGGGCTGCATACTCTTCCGTCCCAGCCTACGTCTGTCCTTGTTACGTCACAAGAACAAACCCCTCTTAAACAGTAGGCTGGGAAAACCAACCTCTTTTTATTTCCAAAACAGTCCTGATAAGTTTTTCTCCAAAACAAAAAAAACAGAATACTTTCCTAACAGATAATTGGTTACAAAAGCAAACAGAGCACAAGTTTAAACAAGAAATTCACTGATAAAACAAAACAGACCATGATCCTTGGAAGTTCTTTACAAACGGTTGCCTTCAGCAACCAGCACTGCCCACACCTTCCCTTTTTATAAAGCAGTCACAAGGCGTGGCTTCTCAATGCCTTCTCCTCCTCCCCTGGAGTTGTCATATTGACTGCTGCTGATCTGCTGTAGATAATTCCCTGCATCTACGAACATCAGTCATGTCTATCAGCTGTGAATCCTCCAAGTCCGACTCATTCTCCCCACACAGCTGAGCTTCATCCGGAACACGACTGGAGGGGCCAGGCTCTTCATCAGACCGTGAGTCTTGTAATTCATCAGAGCTTCCCTCTGACCCTGATGGCCCTCCAAATGCCTCCTCCACCTCCTCCTCAGATTCCCCAGACTCAGCTGTTGGGAACACAGGCTGGCGCGGAATCACAACACGTACCACCTGCCACTCATTAATGTACCACAAGTGGTACGCGTACTACCAGTTGAAAAGCCCTGGCCTAGAAGTCCTCCCACATCCCCTTTATGATCCTGTGCGGCCGCTCTCTTGGATGGGGGGGGGTGCTCCAGTTCCTTTTCAATGGGCCTCTGGTCTCTTGGGTAGGTCTCTCAGGTGTATGTATGTATGTAGGAAAACACACCACAGCAGTAATGGGGGACTTTACCCTAATATCAACTGGGAGACAAACTCTGCATCAAGTGGGAGATCGAACAGGTTCCTGACAACTTTCTCATCCAAAAGGTAGAGGAAGGAACATAGAGGGACAGCTATACTGGACCTAATTCTTACTAACAGAGTTAGTGGGATGAAGTTGCTGGAACATTGGGGAAGAGTGACCATGTCATATTGGAATTCAATATAATGCAAACACAAACAATAGAACATAATCAAACCAGTGTCTTAGACTTTTAAAAAGCTGATTTTAACAAACTCAGAGAGAGCTTTAGGAGGATTCCATGGATTAAAATCTTAAAGGGGAAAACAATTCAAGAAGCTTGGGAAACTCTGAAAAATATGATTATAAAAATCCAGTCCAGCTTAATACCACTGAAAAAGAAAAACAAGAAATCCAACAAGAAACCAGCATAGTTACCCAAAGAACTCTCTGATAACTGAAAGACAAAAAGGATAAGTACAAAAATTGGAAAGAGGGACACATAACTAAGGCAGAATACCAACAAATAGCCCGAACTTGCAAAGATGAAGTCAGGAAAGTTAAGGCTCACAATGAAGTAAGACTCACAATAAATGTCAAAAGTAATTTTTAAAAAAATATTTCAACATATAAAAAACAAGAAAAAAGACAAGGAAACAATTGATCCACTAATGAGAGAAGATGGCAAGGAAGTACCAGGCAGTAGAGAGAAAGCAGTGCTACTTAATTCATTATTTCCGTCTGTTTTCATACAAAATGATAATACAGCCCAACATACCCAAAACATAACCATAAAAGAAGATGTTGTATGAAGATGTTCAAGAGTACTGGGCCTAAAACAAAACCTTGGGGGTACCTCACTGCTTACTTCCCTCCATGTAGATGTAGTTCCATTAATGACTACACACTGAGTGCAATTTGTCAGCCAGTTACAAATCCATCTGGTGGTGATGCTGTCTATCCCACATTTTTCTAACTTACCAAGAAGTAGGTTGTGGTCTACTTTGTCAAATGCCTTACTGAAATCTAAATATCCTATGTCCACAGCATTTCACTGGTCCACTAATTTAGTCACTTTGTCAAAGAATGAAATAAGATTTATTTGGCATCATCTGTTTTTGGCAAACTCATGTTGGCTTCTGCTTATAACTTTGCTTGCTTCTAGGTGTTCGCAGATCTATTGCTTAACTTTTCCAGTATCTTCCCAGGTATTGATGTCAGGCTAACTGGTCTGTAGTTTCCTGGATCTCTTTTTTTCCCTTTTTTGAAGAAGGGATCCACATCAGCTCTTTTCCAATCTTCTGGTAATTCCCTGGTTCACCATGATTTTTGAAAGATAGTTCAGTGGTTCTGACATTACATCTGCCAGCTCCTTCAGAACTCTGGGATGTTAATCCATCAGGTTCTGGTGATTTGAACTCGTTTAGCACGGACAGGTTAATTTTTTATAATCACAAGTGTTATATCTTCGGTTCTTAGGCATCGAATGAGGCAGAGTGTTGAAACAGCAACAAGTTTATTAACTCAGAACAGAAGCAGCCCTAAAGGCTGCTGTATAGCTATTTATACAGTTAGCCTCTAGGTGGCAACCAATAGGTTTAAAGTAACAGTTTTCCACCCCAAACCTCATTATTTGCTTGGAGACAGCCAGTCTGGCTTTCAGTAACAGCAACTGATAAACAATACAGCAATGTAGGTCAGACATTAAGCAAGTGATTTAAAACAGTTGTGGTCAATACATTACACCCCTTCCCCTTAGATGGCTCAAACTCTCAATTGCTGGACATAGTCCTGCAGATATTTAGGCAGCCTTCTTGACCATTCTGAACATCTAGGGGTTGCAGGGGTCTCCCGGTCTACCCGCTCGCCTGCCCAGCTGGGTAGACCAGGACTCTGAGGTCCAGTGAAGTCAGGTTGACTCAGGTCCCTTTGGCCAGCCAGTCCCGGTCGGCCCAAACCAAAGTCCAATTGTGCAGCAAAGTCTGTAGGGCTGTCCCTCAGCGCAGTTTGCTGGTCCTGTTCAGCGGATACTGTCTGTCTGTCTGGGGGAAGCTCTCCTACGGCCTTTTCCCCATCTCCTTGAGTAAGAGTTCTGTTGGAACGTGCAAGCTCCTCTGTTGGGCTGCTGTCGCACGGCCCTTGTGTGCGGCCCTCTTGAAAGGCCTGAGCTAGCAACTGGTTTGCTAACCTCCGATGCAGCTGGTCAATGTGCCGGTGAATGACTCGCCCATCTTCCAGGAACACCTCATAAGAGAGTGGTCCCAACACCTTAACAACCACGGCTGCCACCCACAAAGCCCCTTGCCCATAATTCCAGGTCCAAACCCGGTCACCCACTTGCAAATTCCGAGGTGCCTTTGGCTGAGCAGAGTCCAAGGCAACCCGGTTGGGGTGCAGCCTGTCCATCTAAGTTCAGCAGGACTTCTGTCCATGGCAGTACAGGGAGTTGTGCGTTGGCAGAGTAGAAAATCTGCCAGTCTGTAGTCCCAATCCCCTGTGGCAATCCGTTTTAGTGATTCCTTGGTTGTGCGGACCATGCATTCTGCTTGGCCGTTCGAGGCCAAGTGAAAGGGGGCTGACGTGGCGTGCCGTATTAGATTTGCCTTGAGGAAAGACTGGAATTCAGAAGTGGTAAACTGAGCCCCATTGTCTGAGACTAACATGTCTGGAGGTCCATGTGTTGCAAAGATTCTGTGTAATTCCTGGATGGTCCTGGCAGTAGTCATTGTAGGGACTGGTGCGACCTCTAACCATTTAGAATGGCTATCTATCACTATTAGAAACAGCTGTCCCTGAAAGGGCCTGACAAAATCGATGTGGATTCTTGACCACGGTGTTTGTGTGTCCTCCCATCAGTGGACAGGGGCTTGCGGCATCTCCGGTCTGGATTGCTGGCACGTGTAGCAACCATGTACTTGGGCCTCGGTGGCTTTATCTAGCCCTGGCCACCAAAGGTAGCTCCTCGCAAGTGCCTTCATCCAGACTATTCCTGGATGACCCTCATGCAGAGACTCTAGAACTCTGGGCCTTAAAGAGCTCGGGACTATGACCCTACTTCCCCAAAGGATGCACCCCTTATGAGCTGAAAGCTCATCTTTTCTCATGAAGAAACTCTGAAATTCTGGCCCTGGACATTTGTCCAGCCATCCTGTGTGTGCCCAGTTTAGCACACGACTAAGCGTTTTGTCAGCTGCTGTCTCAGCAGCTATGTCCCCAGCATGAAGGGGAGATTCCGGCAAATCCTGGATAGCCAGGATGTGTGCAGCCGGAGCTGGATCTGGCTCCACATGTGGCAGGGGCAACCTGCTCAGGCCGTCTGCATGGCCCATTTCCTTCCCCGGTTTGTGAATCATCCTGTAGCTGTAGGCTGACAGGAAGATAGACCACCTCAGCATTCGAGGAGACAGAATCTGAGGTGTCTGTTTGTTTGTAGTGAACAACCCTAGGAGTGGCTTGTGGTCCATGAAGACCATGAACTGGCGGCCATACAAGTAGTCATGGAACTTTTTAACTCCGGCCACAATGGCCAGAGCCTCCTTGTCAATTTGCACGTAGTTGCGCTCTGCGGACGATAGGGTCCTGGAGTAATATGCGATGGGCTTCTTCCTCCCATCAGCCATTAAGTGGCTTAACACAGCCCCAACCCCATACGGGGATGCATCACACGCAATACAGACAGGCAGCTGCTCATTGAAATGAGTGAGAACTGAGTTCGACGACAGCAGTGATTTGACTGCTTGGAAGCTACTCGTGTGGACACTGGTCCACTGCCACTGAGCTTGTCTGTCCAAAAGCCGGTGTAATGGCTCTGCCACTGCGGCCTTGTTTGGGAGGAAGGCATGGTAAAAATTCAAAAGGCCTAGGAAAGCCTGAAGCTCTCCCTTTGACTTTGGCCTTGGGGCCTGCTGGATTGCTTTTAATTTGGATTCTGCCAGATGAATGCCTTTGGCATCGATGCAGAAACCAAGGAACTCGGTTGACTCTACCCCAATCTTGCACTTTTCTTTTTTTAGTTTAAGTCCCGTGTTGCAGAACTGCTGAAGGACAGCCTTAAGCCGTTCAGCCAGAATCTCAACCGATTCCCCAGCAATGAGGACATCATCGAAGTAGGGGCAAACCCCTGGAATTCACTTGAACGTGTGCTCCATCATTCCCTGGAACAGCCCTGGGGCTACACTCAACCCGGACTGTAGGTGCTTAACCTTAAAAGCCCCCCTATGGGTGACAATGGTCTGAGCTACCGCCGTGGCCTCGTCCACGGGCAGTTGTTGATAGGCCTGTGTCAAATCTAATTTGGTGAACATGTGGCCTCCTTGCAATGATGCCAAAATATGGCTGACAACTGGCACAGGGTACGCGTGCTGTTGAAGTACCCTGTTGAGGGTGCACTTATAGTCAGCTCATATTCGCACTTCCCCATTGGCCTTTAATGGTGTTATTATGGGGGTCTCCCACACCCCACTGTCTATGGGCTGCAATACCCCTTGTTCCACTAGCTTATCCAGCTCTGCATCGATTTTGGGTTTTAACGCGAAAGGTACTCTACGAGGCTTAATCCGTATTGGAGTTACCATAGGATCAAGCTTGAGGGCGATCGGAGGACCCTTGTACTTCCCTAGATTAGAACTGAAAACATCCGCGAACTCTTGGCAGACTGCAGACAGATCTGCCGCTTGTGTTCGGTGAATGCCGGTTACTTGAATGCCCAATGCATCAAGCCAATTGAGCCCTATGTGGCTCGTGCGTTGGCCTTCCACCACTATGACATCTAGTGGCCCCTTGAACCCCTTGAATTCCACCAGAAGTGTGGCTTCACCTTTGACTGCCACTCGGGAGTTTTGGAAGTCTGTGAGTAGTAGATTAGACCAGGGCTTTTAAACTTTTTCACCGATTGTACCACTTTGAGGATATGGCAATATTCGAGTACCACCTAGCAAGGTGTCAAAAACTTGATGACCCCCCCCCCCAAAAAAACCCTGTTCAAAGTTGCAATTGCACTGAAATGACTTATGACCATTTTTCACACGACCATTGCAGCATGCCCAGGGTCATGTGATTTATATTTGGATGCTTGGTAACTGATTCATATTTATGATGGTCACAGTATCCCAGGGTCATGTGATCCCCTTTTGCAACCTTTTGACAAGCAAAGCCAATGGCAGGGCTGCTGGTGGCCAAGTGCTAAGGCGGGACTTCCCTCCCTCCCTCCTTCCCTGCCTCCCTCTTTCTCATGCCCACCTCCTTCTGAAGAAAGAACTTGACCCCCCCCCCCATATTTTCTCTCTTCCATATATTCATCAAACAAGGAAAAGCCTCCAGAGACAGAAAAAACAAGCTGCTGAGTGAACTAGCTTAAAAGGGCACATTCCCCTTTAAGAATTAGCTACTGGCTGCAGGCTAAGGCAGCCTCCCCAAATGGCTCCATTCATAAGTAAAGGAATGCTACAGGCAAAATCCATTCAGCAGAAAAATACTTCAAAATCCCTTGCAGCAAAACTTACAGCTAACAATAGCAGACCAATAAAAGCTAACACGAGACATCAGCCATCAGCCAAAGAGAAATTGCCAAACACTCCTTAAGAACACAAAGCCCACATTGCACAAATCCCAGAACTTCAAAGTCACAAAAGCACATAAGAATCCTTCCACTCTCCATCTCCCTCCCTCGTGCCTCACGTCCAGCCATTGCTGCCTTTTTTCATTCCTCTTGGAGGGCGACCCCTCCCCCACTGCATTTCTTGCCTGTTTGCTGCTGCCAGCACAGGTGGCTGCCACAGCAGTTGTAGATCATCTCATGGCCAGCCTGCTTGATCTCCTCTCCTCTCTCCCTACACTCCTCCTCCTCCTTCTTCTTTTCCTTCAGTGCAGCTAGAGCTGACTCCACCTCCTCCCAAGGCTGCTGCTTTATTTCTCTCTCCTTCTCCTGCCCAAACTCCCTCCTTTTATAGCCTCTCCTGTCTCCGCCCCCTCCTCCTCCTTTCTCATGGGGGAGGGTCAGCCAGAAGTGAGCCTAGGGCCTTTGCCTCGCCCCAGCCACTCTGCAGCTCCAGAGGACTCTCTCACAGTAAGTCCTTGCCTGCGCTGGCTCTTTCCCTCCCCCACTACACTTAGCTAGGCAGGGCTGCGTACCACCTGCCACTCATTAATGTACCACAAGTGGTACGCGTACCACCGGTTGAAAAGCCCTGGATTAGACGGCCGGAGCTTGGCCCATCTGTTGCTACGGTGGCATAGGTGCCTGAATGTTCCTTGTAAAATGATGGGCATGGCTGAGCCTATGTCCAGTTCCATCTTGCATGGAACTCCCTGAAGCTTGACCTGTAGTCTAAGCTTCTGCTTTAGGGGACGATGGGCACCAGTGCGGAATATGCTCCTTCGGCTGGAGCAGAACCCTACTCGATGTTGACCTGGGGCCCCAGTACCTCTCCTGAATGCATCTTGTTTTGGGCAGTCCCTCTGACAACCTCGGCAGACGGCGGCGATGTGGCCTGGTTTGCCACAGGCCCGGCACGTTGCAGTTTGGAATCGGCAATCCGCGCTTTGATGGCGGCCTCCGCAGCCCATGCATCTAAGGAATGGAACTGCCTTCCCAGCTGGCTGCAGTCCCTTCTCTGGGTGCTTTCGTAGCTGGTCGACTTCGTAGTCTGAGTCAGTGTCTTCCATCCACTCGGCGTCTTCGTGGTGGACAGCTTTGGTGCTTGGCATGCTTTTGGAGGGCCGCAGCACTGTAACAGCCCCTCCAACGGCTTCGTCTGCCATGACCTCCTTCAAGGCCTCTTGTAGCGAGAGAGTCTCTTTAGCGAAAAGTTTTTGTTGGAGCTCTTGATTCCAGAGTCTGCAGACTAAGCGGTCTCGTAGCCTCTCCTCTAAATCCGCGAAATTGCAGAGTCGGGACGCTTGACGAAGAGCAGCAATGAATTCTGTTGCAGACTCACCGGGTTGTTGCTCCCACTGCTCAAAAGCATGCCTCCATGCTATAATGGATAACTTGGGCTCAAAGTGGTCTCGGAGCTTTTTTTTCAAGTCCGTGTAGGTGACTGACTTGAGTGGCGCCGGGGCGACCAGGTTCTCTGCAATGTCGAAAGTGGCGGGGCCACACACGCAGAGGAGTGTCGCAGCCTTCAATCCATCTTTGGCAACCTGGTTGGCGTGGAGATAATTTTCGATGCAGTAGAAGTAGGATGCCCATCTCTCCAGGTGAGTTACGTCAAATTCTTCGAGCTTCCCGACCTTCGCCATGGTGGTTTGTTTCTTCGTTCAATGCCTTGCGCTGCTGGCTTCTGTGTAGGCCCTAGGACGGATCCTTAGGGCGTGGTGGTCTCCAGCGTGGCTTGCTGGCAGACTGAGGTGGGGGGGACGTAGTTCCTGTCAGGCTCTGTGCTGACCTCACCCACTAGTGTCTTCAAGCTCTCTCAATGAAGCAGCACATCCCACCTTCGTTGCCACTGTTATATCTTTGGTTCTTAGGCATTGAATGAGGCAGAGTGTTGAAACAGCAACAAGTTTATTAACTCAGAACAGAAGCAGCCCTAAATGCTGCTGCACAGCTATTTATACAGTTAGCCTCTAGGTGGCAACCAATAGGTTTAAAGTAACAGTTTCCCGCCGCAAACCTCATTATCAGCTTGGAGACAGCCAGTCTGGCTTTCAGTAACAGCAACTGTTAAACAATACAGCAATGTAGGTCAGACATTAAGCAAGTGATTTAAAACAGTTGTGGCCAATACATTACAACAAGTGCTTAATATTTTATCAGCAACATATTGTCTGGGTTCCAACATTTAACTTACTAATACGTATTAAGTTCCTTTCTCTCTACCTTCTTTTTCTAGCCAATGATAAAAGGTATCCCATGTTCTAAAATAAACTGAATCTTCTTTCTCTTTCATTTTCAATGTCAATCTATCAATTTCTGCACACTCTAATATTTTTTTAATTAACTCTTCCTCCGTTGGTAAATCTTCATTTTTCCAATGTTGAGCGAATACAATTCTTGCTGCAGTTAATATATGTAAAATTAAATATATACACTCTTTCTCATAATTTCCTAAAATTATGCCTAACAAAAATAATTCTGGCATAAAATCTATATGTTTTTTAATTATTTTCTCTAACCATGTATGTATTCTTAACCAGAATCTTTTGGCTTTAAAGCATGTCCACCAAAGATGGTAATAAGTGCCTGGTTTTTGGTTACATTTCCAACAATTCCTTGATATATTTTTAAACATTTTTGCTAACCTCACAGGTGTTAAATGCCATCTATAAATCATTTTATATAAATTTTCTTTGTACGCTACCGCTTTTGTTATTTTAGAATTACTTTCCCAAAGGCTTTGCCAGTTTTCTAGTTATATTTATGTCAAAAATTCTTTGCCCATGTTATTATTTGGAACGTGGCTCAGGATCCCAAAACAAACAAACTCACTTGGAATTCCAGCAACAACGTTTTATTCAAAATAAAGTGTTTGCAAAGACTTGGTGGACTGAAACACACACAGGAGTTCAGCCACACCTTAAAGAGCTGTTTGACACTTTTTTATATCCTACCCCCGACACAGATTTCCCCCCTCCCCTATCGCACTCAACGCCCCTTCCCTAATCATCCAATAACTATCTATACCGCCTAAAACCACTGTCCCTCCCATGTTCCAGGAAGCACAGCTCGTCTCCTATAGTTATTTCGATATTTCCTCTGCTTTCAATTTCAGTTAGCTAGCGACTTCTGCTTTTCACATTTGTACCTGTCAACACTATATATTATTATTTCTGATCTTTAGTTGGCTTCTGCTTCTTCTGACAACCTTTAGACTCATTAGAAATTTCTGAATAATACTTTATTCCTTTCAATCCACCCTCTCTTTTCTTTATCCTTTCAGAAATTTATAGACAATTCAAAAATACACTTCACATATATGGGTTACAGTTTATACTTATATGTTGGTAAGCTATAGTGATCCCAGTTATAAAGGAGTTCACATCCATTCTGATAGTTCTTGTTCTACCTCTCTGTGACTTTCCAGTGTCTGACTTTCCTGTTGGTCTTCCTCATCATTATCGCCCAGACACAATCCATTCTATATCCCATGGAATTTGAATATCACTATCTCCCAATATAACTGAATTTAGGTCAGGTTGTGTTTCTGCTGTCTAAATTTCAATTTCTCCTATAATTGGCTATGTGGGCTAAAGAGTCTGTTGATGTCAGACCTTTACATATTTTTAACCAATCCTCCACTATTACTATGTCACAAGGTTCTTGGTCCACAATCACAACAGTGATAAGAACAACAACATTCAGTGACACAATTACAATCACAGAACTAACACATTATGTAGAAGTTTGTAGGATGCGGAGGTCCACAGCTTCTTCTGGAATCCTTGGATGGAATAACATAGGCCACCACTCAGATTGAAAAAGCCAGAAAGCTGCTACTCCTGCAATGAGAAAAATCACAAACAAACCCAGGCTATTATTTCTTCACCCCACAATGACCACATCAGTTTTTGGTCATTTTTATTCAGAGTGGGTCTTCTCCAGGAATTATTTTCCACTCTTTTGGCTCCACCCTTTTTTTCTTTCTTTTGAAATGCTGTTTCAGTTGTTAGAAGGACTTGGTAGGGACCACCCCAGGCTGAAGTAAGTTTTTCTTCACACCAGCTTTTTATCAGGACCCAATCACCAGGCTGAAACTTGTGGACAGCAAACTCCAATGGAGGTGTCTGGGCTAACAATCCTTGCTTCCTGAGAAAAGAGAAAGCAGAAAACAGCCCCAGTATCTAATTCTTTATAAACATGTCATTAGTTTCATACTGTGGAATTTCCCACTTGAGGTAATTTAAAATCGACTTGAACACATTGAAATAGCCTCACCTCTAGATGTTATAGAGCATTTTATGTATTTGTCTACATATCATACTTATCATATAACCAACCATGTATTAACCATAGAAATTATCAATTGTCCCTCCCCTAGCCATTCCTTTGTCCATATTTACAAATTGCTTAGTAAAGAGCCAAGAAAGGAATGCTCACCAAACTCTTCTTGACTTTGTTTGCATACAAATCTTTATTCAAAACAACATAGCTCATTTATAATCCCAAAAATTTTCTCAACTCCTTCATTTTAAACAAGGGTTGAATTACAATTCCTTCAATTCTCTTAGGTATTATTTTCTATCAGTGTGTCCTACACACAGACATAAAAACATAAAAAAATAAAACAAAACAAAAAAACTCCACTAAATAAATAAATAAATAAACAAGCTTAACAAGACATGGGCCCAGGACTATCGAGAACATTGTAACATGATGCTAACACACCAGCATTTTCATGCGCTGGACTGCCATATCCATCAAGCCACTAGGAGGGCGAGCTGACAAACGGCCATGACACTCCAACAAAAAATGGACACCTTACAGACGCTGGATGACCGCAACCACACTTACAGACTTGTCCATAATCTATCTTCCAAAGTATTGACCCAACAACAGACCAAGTTGCTCAAACGAGACACAGGGTATAACCTGGCGGATGCACGAGTGCTGGATTTTGTAGCGGCATTGGAACCCGCCATACAATGAATTGAGGTGGGAGATGATGTCAGGAATTCCATCAGACAACGGGTCACGGGGCTATTGATGAACCACAAGCACTGCCAAATACTGTCCAGAGAGGAGAGGGAGGCCTCTGAACAGCTGAGGAAGGACAGTACTATCGTCATCCTACCGGCAGATAAGTGAAGGGCAACGGTAGTTATGGATAGAGCACAATATATAGATAAAGCCTTGATGTTGCTCAGTGATGTGACAGCATATAAAGTCATCAATAAAGACCCCATGACCACGCTCAAAAACCGTATCAACAAACTCCTTAACAACTTTAAGTGCCGCAAGAAGGTGGATGAAGACACTCTAAGGAGAATATGCTCGGGAGATTCAGCTATGGCCAGGTTTTACGGCCTACAAAAGATCCACAAAGAAGAAGTCCCCCTCCGCCCTATCGTCTCATTTAAAGGTACACCATCCTCAGAGCTGGCCAGATGGCTGAGTGGCCAGATCAGCCATTTAGTGGATAACAACACGAACACGATAAGATGAGCAGAAGAGTTTCTTGAAAAAATTAGACCCCTAAGGGTGGAGGAGGACGAAGTGATGGTGTCATTTGATGTCACCTCACTCTTCACCTCCATCCCACAAGATCTAGCAATCACAGTGTTGAAGGATCGCTTAAATGAAGAGGGAAAAGGACAGCACCAAGACTCCCTCCAGACCGAGGATTTGGTAAAACTAATAGAATTATGCCTGAAAACGTACTTCACCTTTCAAGGGACCATGTACGAACAGATTAAAGGGATGCCAATGGGGTCACCCATCTCGAGTATAATAGTGGAGGTGGTCCTACAACGGCTAGAGACCATAGCAATGACTAAGTATCAACCTAAATTTTGGGTCCATTATGTTGATGACACGTTTGCGGTCATCAAGAGATGCGACAGGGTTAGTTTCATGGACACACTGAACTCGGTATACCCGGACATTGGTTTTACAGCAGAGAAGGAGAGTCAGGGATCCCTGGCCTTTTTGGATGTGCTGGTTAGCCGCCAGCCAGATGGGACCTTACACACAAGAGTATACCGGAAACCAACTCACACCAACAGAACCCTCCATTATAAAAGTAATCATCCAGTGGCCCATAAAGCAAGTTGCATCAGGACATTATTTAAATGCATGGACTCGCATTGTAATACAGCCAAAGCAAGAACTGAGGAAAGAAACCATCTTTTCCGGACCTGTAAGTATAATGGTTACCCAGTAGAATTCATCAAGCGTCATAGCAGACCACTCAGACCCCGGGAAGAGTTACAAACCGATAAGGCAACAACACAAACCATACATATCCCCCTTCCATATATCAACAATGTATCAGAGGCAACAGCTAGATTATTAGCTCCCCTTAATATAAAAGTGGCCCACAAACCGGACCAGACTTTACGCACCAGAATCATGCACCCCAAAGATCCGCTCCCCAATGAAGAAAAATCATCAGTAATATACAGGATTAAATGCAAGGATTGTCCCTGCAACTACGTTGGGGAAACCTCTAAGAGACTAAAAACCAGGGTGCATGAGCATGTGCTAGCTGTCAAAAGATGTGAACAACACTCGCAAGTGTGGACCCACATGACCAATTTTGGTCACAAGTTCGATCTTGCTAATGTACAAACCTTATTTAGGGATGCCACCAAAGGAGGCCGCCTACTTAAAGAGGCTTGGCTCTCCAACGAGAACTCCGTAAACCACCAGGTAGAACTCTGCCCAGCACACCAAACGCTGAGAACATGGGATAAACAACATCATGAATCCCAATGAAAGCAATTTACTCACCCATCACAAGGTCAAGGAAATATGGCAATAGAGAGAACAACCTGTCAAAGTAACAACAGATCAACAGTGTATACCAAAAGGGGAATAGAGAAAGGGGGACAAAAAATGCACCCCATAAATGTCTTAGGTATACACAACTTAACCTACCCCACGAAGTTAGGAGAGGATGGGATGATAATAGTGCCACAGCTCACTGACAACCCTGCAATGAGTACCTGCGAACGACCGGCAGAAGACCTCCCTTTGGGAACTTGCACACGAGCAAAAAAAGCAAGAGAGTTATTAAATGGGGGAGTAAAATCCAATGTGCACTTTGCAGATGGTTTGGCGGTGCAGATGTGAGGACTACGAACGATGGACAAGAGAAAGGAAGATCAGAGTGAACAGCGGGAAGGAGGTCTCCAAAATACCCTGGAGTACCCCCAGAGTGGGGCAACGTACCCCAGTAGAGGAGCGAATACAAGAACATATCTGCCGGAAGCCCCCGGGACAGACATTCAAATACGCTCGGCAGACTACTCTAGAAACGCCTGCACATGCGCAGGAACAACAGGACGAAAGAGCAAGAGGACCGGGTTAGATACGCAGCCTGCTGACAGCCCTATAGAGAAAGAACGAATACGCTCTGGGATGGGGGTGAGGAGAAGGAATGAACTAGAACGTTTAGCACAATGTGATAGTTGGAGGCATAAGAACAAAACAAATACTGAGAGAAAGGGGGAGGAGAGAGCAGCGACTCTAAAAACTAATGGAGATACAGCGGATGATTGCAGGTACATGAGGAAAATGATCGAAAAGAAAAAGGGGGAGGAGAGAGCAGCAAGCCCGACACTCAGTGGGGTGGAAGCAGAGAATTGGACACACACAAAGAAAGCGATCGGCAAAAAGAAGGGGGAAGGGAGAACAGCAGCTTTAGAAATCAGTGGTGGGATAACAGACAGCGGTGTATGTACGAGGGGGGGGGATTGGAAGAAGGAAAGTGGATAATGGAATAGCAGCCTTGAAAAACACAAAGGGAACAGCCAATGCGTGCCTCCTAGGAGTTAAACAATTAAGGACATTGGATGGACCGATGACCAGGTCCAGGAGCCATGTGCAAAACTGGCCAGTATCATAAAAAGGGGACTCCCATTGACTTGCTCTTATGCTCTGATGATGTCAGTAGTGCTGGCTGACGAAAGCTCAGCATTTTTATTAAACATTTTGTAGTTTGATATTATCCTGGTGTTCGTATTTATTTGTTTTTTACTGCATGGCTCTACCCAGGATTCAAATTTTTAACGTATATATATAGCTTGGTGTTTCGTAACAAGGAAATAAACCACAAACAGGAACGATGAACAAACTTTACTGAACAAGTGTAGATGGGAAAAGTCGGCACTGGGAACCACCCGTTCTCAGCAGCTTTACATAAAGAACCTACCCGCCACGCCCCCAGCGAAATCAACCCCACCCAGCCAACACTCTGTAAACCACCATCCGGTCACAAAACATAAATACCATGCCCCCTGCACCCTTAGTTCCTCCCGATATCCATCTGGCCACACGCCTGCTAACAGTCCTCAGTCTTTTGTCGGCCCCTGCGAGGCTCCAAAGCTCTTCCATATGCTGTTCAGACGCCAAGTGATGACGTCATATGTACGCTGCAGCGCTGCTGGAACGCCGAGGACACCCAACCAACACGGAGGCATTTTCTTCGTCAGGAGGCAGAGACAGTTCCTTTTCCTATACGTAAACTGGAGGGCAGTGAGGTGAACCGGTGGGGTTTCTATCATGCTGTGATAGCCTCGCAGGGCACGACATGCCACTCCCCCTACCAGGGTTCTCCCTGGAAAGTAAACAAAGCAGAGTTATCAATGTTACACCTCTGGTTATGATTCCCCTCTCCCCGGTTTTCCTGGGTATTTCTTATGGAACGCCTGGACTAAACGGGGTGCATTCACATCGGCCACTTTCACCCAAGATGCTTCCGACAGCAGGTATCCTTTCCATAAAACTAAATAATACAGCCTACCCCATTTCTTTCATGAGACCAGTATCTCCTGGATCTCCTAATGGTCAGATGTTATAGGCCCAGGTGCTTCCGTTAAGCGATATTTGGTAACTGGTTTCAACAGACTACTGTGAAATACGGGATGGATTTTGCCCATAAATCGGGGGAGTTGGAGTTGCACTGTTACTGGATTAATTACTTGAGTAATTCGGAATGGACCGATATATTTTGGCCCCAGCTTTTTGCAGGGGACCCATAAACGTATGTACTTCGTAGACAAATACACCATCTGCCCTACGCTGAACGGCTTATGGGGTCTGCGTTTTTTGTCTGCTTGTACTTTTGCACTATCGCTTGCTTTTGTTAGGGCCTTTTTTACTACACCCCACACCCCGCTAACTCGAGATAACCAGTCATTAGGTAGACATGGATGGGACTCATAATTGCTGTATTCGGGCATGGGTATGAACTCTCTACCAGAAACCATCCGGAAAGGAGTGAAGCTGGTACTGCTGTGTACAGCATTGTTGTAAGCTACTTCCGCAAATACTACCAGCTCCACCCAATCGGTCTGCTGGTACAAAACATAGCTCCGCAGGTATCGTTCTACTGTTGCATTTGCCCATTCCGCCACGCCGTTAGTGTTTGGATGGTATGCCGAGCTTAGTCCTTGTGAGGAGCCAAGTAGACACACAAAGTTCCGCCAAAATCGAGCCATAAATTGAACTCCACAATCTGATATAATCCGACGTGGGGTCCCATGGAGGCGATAGACATGGGTTAAGAACATGCGAGCCAACCTTTGAGCCGATGGTAATCCCTTACAGGGAATAAAATGGGCCTGTTTAGAGAACAGATCAATCACTGTCCAAATCACTGTATATCCTTTGCTGTCGGGGAGATCCACAATAAAGTCCATGGCTATGTCCTGCCATGGATACTCTGGGTCAGCCACTGACTGCAGGAGCCCCACAGGCTTACCTGGGTTAGGCTTGGAGGTAGCACATACTGGGCAACACTTTACATACTTTTCTAAGTCAGATCTCATTTGAGGCCACCAAAACTGGCATCTAGCGAGGTGCAAGGTCTTCAAAAACCCGAAGTGGCCTGCCTGTTTGGAGTCATGGCACCGGTAGAAAATACGGTTGCGTAACGTTTGTGGAACATACAGTTTAGTCCCATACCAGGCCAACCCATCCCGTTGAGTTAATAATCCTTGGTGTTTCTTTAACCATGGGTCGTGTGTGAGGGCCGCTTTCAGTTCATCTTCCAGATCTATGGCTACTGGACGGGACACTGCCTTGGTGACACCCTGCGTATATGGAGGTAGGATCGCCTGCACCACCTCCTCCCGTTTACTATCATACTGCGGCAATCTGGACAACGCATCCACGAGGAAGTTCCAACTGCCTGGTACATGTTTAAGGTGAAACCTGAAACACCGAAAGTACTGTGCCCAATGCACATGTTTCGGTGACAATCTCCTTGGGGTTTGTAGCACCTCTAAGTTTTTATGGTCAGTCCAGACCTCGAATTCATGTTTCGCCCCTTCCAATAAATGCCTCCATGTGGATAAGGCCCACTTGACAGCGAAGGCCTCCTTTTCCCAGATGGCCCATGCCCTTTCGGTTTCAGTTAACTTCCATGACGTGTATGCGCAGGGCTGTAATGTTCCACTCGGGTTCTGTTGGAGCAGGACTGCCCCCACTGCTACATCACTAGCATCTGCCTGAACCACAAATGGTTGTTCTGGATTTGGATGTAAGAGAATGGGTTCCTTGGGAAATAAGGCCTTCAACATTTTGAACGCCGACTGGCACTCAGCGGTCCAGGCTAGTCCCTGTCCAGGTCGTGGCCGTATGGTACTCGTCTGGGTCCACAGCAGATCCGTGAGAGGCAAAGCCACCTTTGCAAACGAAGGAATGAATTGCCTGTACAAATTAGCAAAACCTAAAAAACTTTGTAATTGGCATCAGGTTCGCGGGGCTTGCCATTCCAAAACACTTTGTACTTTTGTTGGGTCCATCTCTAGCCCTGCTGCGGATATCCTATAACCCAAATAGTCGAGACGTGTTTTATGGAATTCACACTTTGATAGTTTTACAAATAGTTGAGCATCAAGCAATTTACGCAACACATCTTGTACCAGACTGACATGTTCCTCCATTGTGTTGGTATAAATCTGTATATCGTCCAAATACACCAGCACTCCACAATATAAATGATTATGTAGCACCCCATTGATGAGCTGCATAAAAACCACGGGGGCGCCCTGCAGCCCAAAGGGCATAACCCGGAATTGATAACTACCCAGGGGACAGTTGAATGCTGTCTTCCACTTATCACTGGCTTTAATCCTAACCCAGTAATAGCCCCCCCTCAGATCCAATTTTGTGAAGATTCTCCCCTGGGCTAGATGGGCTAACATGTCCCTCATTAAGGGAAGAGGGTACATATGTTGTATACAGACCGCATTAATGCCTCTGAAGTCCACACAAAGCCGGAGGCCCCCATCCTTTTTCTCCTGGAATACCAGTGCTGCGATCTGAGACCGTGCTGGTTGTATAAAACCTCGTGCCACGTTCTTGTCGATGTAATGCCTTAACTCCTCCAGCTCCCGGGGAATCATGGGGTACATACGTGGTTTTGGCAATTTAGCTCCCGGCAGGATGTCAATTGCACAGTCAGTCGGACGGTGGGGTGGCAAGCTGTCACATTCCTGCTCACTAAATACCTCTGCAACATCGTTATATACTGCCGGAAAGTCCGGATCTCGGTCTGGTTGGTTTACGGCTACTTTAACCCCTTCCCTAGTCGTGTCCTCTGTATTAACCTTGCTCCTAGATGGGCCGTTTTCACCACCTTCCTCCAATCTTGGTGGGCGAGGACCAACACCAAGGCGCATATGGCAACAACCACCCTCCCACCATATGGTAGGTCCCCACTTGTCCAACCATGCTAGCCCTAAAATCACCTCCTCCGTCATGGACGGAACTATAATAAAGCAGAGAATCTCCCAATGTTCTCTCATCTCCAACCTTACCTGCTCCATTACCAGTGTGGCCGGAGCCCCTCGCAGAAGAGACCCGTCTACTTGTTCAAAGCGGATTGGGCGTAACAGACGCCTCACCCTAAGACCTACTTTCTCTACAAACCTCTTGCTGATGAGACATCTGGTACAACCTGAATCTATTAATGCTTGGTACTCACTACTCTGGCCAGTGGTAGGACTTGTTAGGGAAATCGGGATGGCAAATGGTGCTATTGGCTGGCTTACCATAGGGTCTTCTTCCGGATCCATATTATCATATTCCTCCAGCAGGATATCAGGGGCAGTTGGTGTTGCCTCCCCTGAGGGTCGTTGGGGGGGTTCTCTTTCGGCCTGATGTAGTGCTCTTGAACGATCCGGAGTCCTCCGTGGAGTAGCACCCAGTCCTCCCTGGGTTGCCGAGGTGCCTTGTCCTGCCTGAACTGGACATTCAGCCACCCGATGTCCTGGCCGGTTACACCTGAAACACCTAAATGTCCCTTTATTAGGTGGTGCAGAAACAGGTGGTGATAGGGTAGGAGGCTGGCGCCCGGGGTCTTTTGGCCGGTCCCCTACCTGTCGAGGGATGAACGGGTCGGTTGTGACCAGCCAAAATTCCTGCAACCCTGCATGCAATTCGGTCACAACTCTGAACCAGTCCTGGAGCCTACATGGCACACCCCGTACAATGCAGGCCTGCCGCAGGTCTTTGTCCAGCCCATTACGGAAATGGTACACCAGGAGATGCTCTGGCCACGCCCTTAACCTACCAGCCGCACGTTGGAACTCCCGTACGTATTCCCGTACAAGCCTTCCCCTCTGTCTCAGCCCTAATACCTCCGTTTCGGCACGTTGAACCCGGGTAGGATCTTC
Organism: Crotalus adamanteus; assembly: GCA_039797435.1. Classification (NCBI taxonomy): domain Eukaryota; kingdom Metazoa; phylum Chordata; class Lepidosauria; order Squamata; family Viperidae; genus Crotalus; species Crotalus adamanteus. The sequence goes on along the minus strand of CM077935.1, from coordinate 56,107,427 downwards.
GAATCGGGCTCTTAGTGCGTCAAGGAACAGTCCAACGTCCCCCAACTCCCGGTTGCTAAACAGGTCAGCAGCCCAGGCAGCTGCCTCCCCCTGTAAACTTGCTGTTATTGCCACAACAATAGCCCATTGGGAAGAATACTGTGGAGCAAACCTATCCAGGTGACTCATGACATGTCCCATAAACATCGCCAGCCTATCTGGATCTCCATCGAATGTCACCCCTATAGGTGGAGGAACCCAGGCTATACCTGCCGGCCACAGGGCAGCTGCCTGTCCAGCCTGCTGGCTGTTATCTGGCGTGGTAATATGACAACTACCTGGGCCTGGAACCCCTGGCCCTAAAGAGTGAGAAAACAATGTGGAGCGGCTAGTGGGCGCAGCCGTTGAGGCCATGCCAGTTCGGTCCTCCTGCTTTTGCTAACCCTGGTCCAGCCTAAACCTTGGGCTGGCTAAACGAAATCCAGAGGAAACCGCTGGGCCCTGGGAACCTGGAGTGCCACCTGACCTGGGTAAAAAGCCCGTTTCTCCAAATCTGTCACGAAGGACGTCCAAGGTATATTGCCCAGGAGCCACAGAGTAGCTCCACTCCTCATCTTCATCACCAGTAATGCGTCTCTCCCGCCATCCAGATAGGGGGTCTCTTCCCCCCAGTCACATAAGGCCCGCCGGCATCCGAGCGTTGCGGGGCTGAACTCAACCACCAATCCCCCGAAGAGGCTGCAGATGGCTTCTGTGTAGTCTCACCCCCGCTATCCACCGGCTGCTGGGTGCACTCCTTAGGCTGCACTGCCGGTAAAGCCTCCGCCGCCCCCGCCTCAGCGACCGTTCCCTTGTCTGTGGGCGCTTCCGGAAGCTCCCCCACTGGATCGGCCTCCTGGACTCCCTCTGCCATGGCTGCTCCGAAAACCCCCTTGCAAATGGGAATAAAGGGATGAGAACATTGCAAGCAAAGTAGGAGTGCCGACTTGCTGTTACGTTGTCCTAGCTTGGTGTTTCGTAACAAGGAAATAAACCACAAACAGGAACGATGAACAAACTTTACTGAAAAAGTGTAGATGGGAAAAGTCGGCACTGGGAACCACCCATTCTCAGTACCTTTACATAAAGAACCTACCCGCCACGCCCCCAGCGAAATCAACCCCACCCAGCCAACACCCTGTAAACCACCATCTGGTCACAAAACATAAATACCATGCCCCCTTCACTCTTAGTTCCTCCCGATATCCATCCGGCCACACGCCTGCTAACAGTCCTCAGTCTTTTGTCGGCCCCTGCGAGGCTCCAAAGCTCTTCCGTATGCTGTTGAGATGCCGAGTGATGACATCATATGTACACTGCAGCGCTGCTGGAACGCCGAGGACGGCCGACCAACACGGAGGCATTTGCTTCATCAGGAGGCAGAGATAGTTTCTTTTCCCATACATAAACCGGAGGGCGGTGAGGTGAACCGGTGGGGTTTCTATCATGCTCTGATAGCCTCGCAGGGCATGACACTAAGAGTCTGGTAAGCCGGCAAAAAGATCTATATGCCAGTTGATGGAATTTTCATTAGAGAGCCAGGCTTCCTTGAGTAGGCGGCCACCCTTGGTAGTCTCACGAGCTATAACCTCTGCATTAGCTAGATCGAATGTGTGGCCAGAGCTGGACATATGGGCTCACACTTGTGAGCATTGCTCCTGCCTTCTAATAGCCAGTTCATGTTCATGGACCCTGGTCCTCAGCCTTTTAGCAGTTTCCCCACTGTAATTGCTTGCACAGTCTTTGCAATTGATTCTGAAAACCACAGATGATCTTTGACCGTTGGGGAGCGTTTCTTTTGGATGCATGACCTTGGACCTAAGGGTGTGCTCGGGCCTATGGGCAACGCTCACATTGTACGGGGCCAACAGCCATGCCGTGGCCTCGGAGACACCATGGATGTAAGGGAGGGTTGTTTGTGTGGCCGGCATTGCTGTCACATTGGAGCGTGAGTCTCTATGATTTTGATGTGGTCTACTATGCTGTCTCACAAACCCCATGGGATAGCCATTGCACATGAAGATGTGATGAAGATGTTTTTTCTCCTCGACTTTAGCTCTGCCCGTGCTACAATGGGAATTAACCCGTTTAAATAGCATCTGGATGCAGCTGATTTTGTGTGCTACCGGGTGGTTGCTATTATAATGTAGCATTCTGTCTGTATGGGTGGGTTTGCGGTATACAGACGTGCACAATGTGCCATTAGGGCGTCGGCTGATCAGTACTTCCAGAAAGGCAAGACTACCTTGGGTCTCTTCTTCTGCGGTGAAGCAGATGTCTGGATATACCGAGTTCAGTTCCTCCAAGAATTTGGCGCTATCCCATCTTTTGACAATCGCAAAAGTATCATCTACATAATGTGCCCAGAATTTTGGGCGGTACCTAGACATTATTATCAACTTTAGCTGCGGAAGAACCGCCTCAGCAATAATGCCTGAGATGGGGGATCCCATTGGCGTCCCTTTTAGTAATAGTAGTAAAGTTGGAAGGGACCTTGGAGGTCATCTAGTCCAACCCCCTGCTCGGGCAGGAAACCCTACACCATTTCGGACAAATGGCTGTCCAGTCTCTTCTTAAAAACTTCCAGTGTTGGAGCATTTACTGCTTCTGGAGGCAAGCTGTTCCACTGATTAATTGTTCTCACTGTCAGGAAGTTTCTCCTTAGTTCTAGGTTGCTTCTCTCCTTGATTAGTTTCCACCCGTTGCTTCTTGTCCTGCCTTCAGGTGCTTTGGAAAATAGCTTAATTCCCTCTTCTTTATGGCAGCCCCTGAGATATTGGAATACTGCTATCATGTCCCCCCTTGTCCTTCTCTTCGTTAAACTAGACATACCCAATTCTAGCAACCGTTCCTTATATGTTTTAGCCTCCAGTCCCCTAATCATCTTTGTTGCTCTTCTCTGTACTCTTTCTAGAGTCTCAACATCTTTTTTACATCGTGGTGACCAAAACTGGATGCAGTATTCCAAGTGTGGCCTTACCAAGGCATTGAAGAGTGGTATTAATACTTCACGTGATCTTGATTCTATCCCTCTGTTAATGCAGCCTAGCACTGTGTTGGCCTTTTTGGCAGCTGCAGCACACTGCTGGCTCATATTTAAGTGATTGTCTACTAGGACTCCGAGGTCCCTCTCACAGTTACTACTATTGAGCATGGTGCCACCTATGCTGTACTTGTGCATTTGGTTTTTCTTGCCTAAATGTAGAACCTTGCTTTTTTCACCATTGAATTTCATTTTGTTAGTTAGTGCCCAGTGTTCAAGTCTGTCCAGATCCTTCTGTATCTTAAGCCTGTCTTCTGGAGTGTTGGCTATTCCTGCCAGCTCGGTGTCGTCTGCAAATTTGATGAGTTCCCCATCTATCCCTTCATCCAAATCGTTGATGAAGATGTTGAAGAGTACTGGGCCCAGAACAGAGCCCTGGGGCACCCCACTACACACTTCCCTCCATATAGATGCAGTTCCATTGAGGACCACTCGCTGAGTACGGCCGGTCAGCCAGCTACGGATCCATCTGGTGGTGGTTCTGTCTACCCCACATTTTTCTATCTTGTCAAGTAGTAGGTTGTGATCTACTTTATCAAATGCCTTACTGAAGTCCAAGTAAATTATGTCCACAGCATTCCTCTGATCCACTAATTTTGTCACTTGGTCAAAGAATGCAGTAAGATTTGTCTGGCATGATCTATTTTTGACAAACCCATGTTGGCTTTTAGTAATGACTTTGTTTGCCTCTAGGTGTTCGTTGATTCGTTGTTTGATTATCTTTTCCAGGATCTTCCCAGGTATTGAGGTCAGGCTGATAGGTCTGTAATTTCCTGGATCCATTTTTTTTCCTTTTTTGAGGATGGGAACTACATCAGCTCTTTTCCAGTCCTCTGGTAGTTCCCCTGTGTTCCAGGATCTTTGAAAAATATAGTTCAGTGGCTCCGATATCACATCTGCCATATACCACGCCCCGAAAGGTGAAGTATGTCTTCAGGCATAAGGTTAGCAACTGTATTAAATCATTGGTATGGAGAGAGACTAGCCAAATGGCTTAGCGGTCGCATCAGCCACTTGGTTGATAACAATGAGACCACTGTGAAATCAGCTGAGGAGTTTTTAGAGAGAGTAAAGCCCCTAAGTATAGAGAAAGATGAGGTAATGATATAATTTGACGTTACCTCACTCTTTACCTCTATCCCTGAAGATCTGGCAGTCACGGCAATAAGGGACCTCCTACAAGAGGGGCTGGAACAACATAAGGACTCTCTCCATACCAATGATTTAATACAGTTAATATATATATATATATATATATATATATATATATATATATATATATATCCAAATTTCTTTTTCTGACAAAGAATTAAAGAATTAAATTGGGAGACTAAGATGGCCATTAGTCTCCCAATTTAATTCTTTAATTCTTTGTCAGAAAAAGAAATTTGGATTTGTAATGTTTCGCAGTTGCGACTTGAGCCTGCTTAACGCCCCTAGTTGGGGGCTGCAAGGCAAAAGAGATTGTAAAAAGTAAAACTGCAGTATAGCAGTTAAAAAATGTCAAGGTGTAATCAATTAGACATCTGTCTGAAAAACTTCCTGCATATATATATATATATATATATATATATATATATATATATATATATATATATATATATATATATATATATATATATATATATATATATATATATATGATTACAAAGTATTACTACTAATATCAATATTACTAATATCAACCTTAAGCATAATAAAATCCCTTCACTCCTCCCTTTTTAATATAAAAGCCGAATAGGCTTAGGCAGGGCTTTTTTTCTCGTAGAACGCCCAGAATGGAGTTCTGGCACCTTTTTGGGATGGAACCTTGTAGGGTAAGCAAGGTGGGTTGTATGAAGTGTGTGAGTTACGGCATCTTTTTTTTGTTTTTTTTTTTAGAAAAAAAGCACTGGGCTTAGGGACTCTTAAAGAGGGGAATATAGTCAGAAGGTAAAGGTTTCAAAATCATTGGACTTCCGGTGGTTAAAGCGGTGGAGATGGCGGCTACTTTGTAGCCGTCCTCCTGAGAAGGTGTCAGATCCGCGGAGCACAGCGTTCATCAGCTGGCCCGCGGCTCGCAATCCCCTTCCCGGGCGAAGGGAAGGGGTAGAGATCGCATGAATAGAGGTAGAACCTCTTAACCCTCCCTGGATTTTTATTTTAGGGGGGTAGAAAGAGTGCTCCCTCGGAGTTCATTGCCTTCTCCGCCTCTCAGCTGTCTTTGTTTCTTCGGAAACAAAGCGAAACGCCGCTACCATCTCCGTATTTAAAGTAACCGTGAGTAATGTTAAACCGGACAGAACTGTTTAAAGGATTTTATTTATAGTTTAGTTTTATTTTATTTTTTTTTTTTTTTAGTTTATTTAGTTTATTAGTTTGTGTGGATTTTTTTTTATTTTTTGAGCTTTCTCTCTTTTCTTTCGGGCGGAAAAGCGAGAGTGAAAGTAAAATGGCGTTTTGAAAGTTTTTTTTTTCTTTTGAAAGACGGACTGGCTGTACTGTCGTTTAATACTGCTTTTCTTTTTAAGTCTTTTTTATCTTTTGGGAGCTTTTAAATTGATTCTATTTTATTCTATTTTACCTTATTTTTAACTTTTGGACTATTTACTTTTTATTGGTATTTTTATGAAGAAAGAAAGATAAATTGAAATGGCTTCAAAACGACAACCAGCTACTACAGCTCCTAAGGTAACTTCTTCTCCTGCTACATCTACTGTGCAACAACAACTTAAAATAATACCCTCAGTGCAGCAACCTAAAATTACTCCACCTTCACCTCCTCCATCTGGCACATCAGCACAAGACATTAAAGAAATAATGGTAAGTGCTGTGTCACAGTTTAGGGAGGAAATGAAGCAACTTTTGGAACAGAATAAATCTGAAAGCAAGGAAGAAATGAAGAAAGAGATGAAGGATCTTTTAGAACAAAATAATACTATTTTGAGGGAGGACATACTTTTAGCTTTATCTGGAGTGGCCTCAGTGGTTGTGAAGCTGGACTCTAGAGTGGAGGAAATTGAAGAAACAGTAGAACTTTTGGATTATAAATTCCAAGAGATGGAGAAAAAAGTGGAAACTTCACAAGATGATATTCTTATATTCCAGTACAGACAGATGGAATATGCTTTGAGAATAAGGGGCCTGAAAGAAGATAAAACTCAAGATTTGATGGAAATGGTGATTAATGACTTGGCTGTTATTTTGAATATAGACAAAGATGAGTTACGTGGGGAAGTAGAAAGAATTTACAGAGTTAATTCTTGGATTGCAAAACAGAGGAATCTGCCTAGAGATGTGGTGATATATTTTGCTAAGAAGTCCTTGCGAAATCAGATTCTCCAAACTTTTTACAACAAAAGATTCCAGATTGCTGCTCAAGATATTATTATTTTAAAGGAAATTCCACCTAAAATTTTAAGAAGTAGAAAAGATTTTGCTTTTTTAGCAAATGAACTTAAAGCAAGACAAATGCCATTTAGATGGGAGATTCCGATGGGCATTGTTTTGAGCCATGCGGGGACACGTTATAGACTTAATACAGTTGCTAAAGCTAAGGAATTTTATAAAACGGTCCTGGGTGCAGGCTCACCTTTGCCCATGATGCATAAAGTCCTGAGTGATAAAGAGATGGAACAGAAATCTGAAGATGCAGATGCGATGAATGCTGGACAGGTGGTATGGATGTCTCAAGCAGAGGTTAAAGAACAGAGAATGACCCGTGCAGCACATAAACGTAAAGAAAAAGAACAACAGAAAAAAGAAAAAGAAATCAAAGAATCTACTCAGCAAATTGCTTCAGTGCCGGTGGGAGGAGCAAGACCCAAAAGCTCTGCAACATATTCTTCAGTAGCAGAATTTGAGGGGATCTTCTCCAGGCTTAAGGCCAAGGGAGATGGCAAAGCTCCTGACCTGGAATGTTAATGGATTAAACATTCCTCAAAAGAGAAGAAAAATCTACCATTATTTGAAACAACACAACAATGATATTATTTGCTTGCAGGAAACCCACATTACATCTAAAGACCAAAAATACTTAAACAATCCTCGTTTGGGATCTCATTTTGTATCACCTGCCCCTGGGAAAAAAGGGGGTGTGGTAATTTATGTTAAACAGAATTTATCTGCTGTTTTGTTAGAATCAGATCCTCATGGAAGATATGTTATGCTTGAACTTGGTTTATATGGCAAGAAAATTCTTATTGTGGGGTTGTATGCACCAAACCAGCAACAGGAGCAATTTTATAGGTTGCTACATCAGAAAATAACTTTGTTGGATTATAGATCTGTGATTTTAATGGGAGATTGGAATGGTGTCTTAGACATACAAAAGGATAAAAAAGGCTCTTCTACTTTTTTTAAACAGGCTAAACTACCTAAAACTTTCTTTGACATGAAAGAAGATTGGGAACTGAGGGACTATTGGCGTGAACGTAACTTAGAAGAAAGGGATTTTACTTTCTTTTCAGATAGACACCAATCTTTTTCAAGAATTGATTTTTTTTTTATTACAACGGACTTATACAACAGGGTGAAGAATGTAAAAATTTTTCCTAGGACATTGTCTGATCATAGTCCAGTATGGATGGAACTGTTTGCTGAGAAAGAAGATAGGAGATCCTGGAGGGTGAATGAGAATTTATTTAAACAAGAAAAAAATGTTTATAAATTAAAGGAATGTTTAAAGGAATATTTTGCTTTAAATATGAATAAGGGAACATCAATGTCAATGGTGTGGGATGCAAGTAAAGCTTTTATGCGTGGTATCTTGATAAAAATGAATAATTTGCATAGACAGAAACAGACTCAGAAACGTAAAGATTTAGAAGAGGAGATTAAATTAAAAGAGAAACTTTTAATTTCAAATCCTTTAGATGAAAAGGTGAAAGGAGCTTTAAAATTGTTAAAAACACAATTTAACATGTTGATGGCTGATCAAGTTGCAACCAATTTAGTATTTATGAAACAAAATACATTTTGTAATGCTAATAAACCAGGGAGATGGTTGGCTTATCAGTTAAGAAAGAAACAGAAACAGAGGAATATAGATAAAATAAATTATAATGGTAAATTGGTCTATCAGAAAGAATTGATTAAGAAATCCTTTTTAGAATATTACCAAAAATTATACAAGAGTGCTAATATTCAAACTATAGACATAAATAATTATTTAGGTAAAGTTAACTTTCCTAAATTAACAGAAGATCAGGAAAAAGAGATTAATGGCTTAATTACTAAAGAAGAAATTGTTATAGCTATTAAACAATTGAAATTGGGTAAAGCGCCGGGTACGGATGGGTTGACATCTATTTATTATAAAACTTTAGTAGAAGAGATGATTCAACCATTGTGTGAATTGTTTAATAACTTATTACAGGGTTTAGAGATCCCTCCATCTTGGCGTAATGCATTCATATCATTGATTCCAAAAGATAATCAAGATCTTACATTGCCTAAAAATTACAGGCCTATATCTCTTTTAAATGTGGATTATAAAATCTTTGCAAAAATTTTAGCTAATAGGTTTATGGGGATCTTGCAGCAGTTTATACATAAGGATCAATCGGGTTTTATAACTGGAAGGTATATGAAAAATAATGTTAGACAAATTATTAACTTATTAGAGTATTTAGAAAAGAATAACCAAGTCTCTGCAGGCCTGATATTTTTGGATGCTGAAAAAGCCTTTGACCAAGTGAATTGGCAGTTTATGTTATGTTTAATTAAGGAGATGAATTTTGGACAAAATATATTACAAGTATTATCTAATATATATCAAAAACAGACTGCTCAACTTATTATAAATGGGGGTTTGTCAGAGGCTTTTGTAATAGAAAAAGGAACAAGACAGGGATGCCCGTTATCTCCGTTATTGTTTGTTTTAACATTGGAAATTTTGTTGATTAAAATTCGGGAGTCTCAAGAAATAAAAGGAATAGAAATTAATAAAAAAGAATATAAATTAAGAGCCTTCGCAGATGACTTGGTTGTTACTTTGTCTCAACCTACCTGTTCGGTGGTAAAATTATTACAATTGATTCAACAATATGGACGTGTTTCTGGTTTTAAAATTAATAATAATAAGACCAAAATATTAGCTAAAAATATGACTAATGGTGATAAACAGGTTTTAGTCAATTTAACAGATTTTGAAATTGTTGATAAGGTAAAATATTTGGGGGTCATATTATCTGCTTCCAATGCAAAACTGTATAAAAATAATTATGAAAAGCTGTGGATGGAGGTACAGAAGGATTTAAAAAACTGGAACAATCTACAGTTATCTCTTATGGGTAGAATTGCAGTTATTAAAATGAATGTCCTGCCAAAGTTTATTTTTTTGTTTCAAATGTTACCTATTCTAAAGAATGAACGTAATTTAGATGAATGGCAAAAAGGTATTAATAAATTTGTTTGGGCAGGGAAAAAACCAAGGGTGAAACTTAAAATAATGCAAGATTTTCGTGAGAGAGGTGGACTCAAGGTACCAAATATGAAATTGTATTATGAGGCTGTAGTATTAACACTGATTAGCGACTGGGTGAATTTAACAAATATAGAAATACTTCATTTGGAAGGTTGGGACTTACTTTTTGGATGGCATGCCTATTTAATATTTAATAAAAAAGTGGATTGGGTTTTTAAGTCTCATATTATAAGAATCTCTTTGCTTAGAGTGTGGAGAAAGTATTATAAAAGTGACTTCAAAATACCATTATGGGCTATACCTCGGCATGCCATAGAAGGTATAAGGAAAGGGGTTAATATGGATATGGTCTCTTATGCACAGTTACTTAGATGGGATGGCCAAGATTGGCAGTTAAAATCTTTGGAAGAATTAACACATGAAAATTTAACTTATTCATGGTTCCAATACAGACAAATAGTGGATAGATGGAAGATGGATTGTAAAATGGGTTGGCTCAGAGAAGATGAAGTTCTTTTAAAACAAGTAAGAGATCAAAGGCCAACCCATATTAAGAGAGTTTATGGGGTTTTAGTGGAATTGGACTCAGAACCTGAATTAGTTAAAGATTGTATGATTAAATGGGCACAGAATATTGGTGAAACGATTTCAATGGATACCTGGGAACTTATTTGGATAAGAAATGTTAAATTCACACAAGCGCAAAATTTAAGAGAGAATTTTTATAAGATGTTTTATAGATGGCACCTTGATCCAAAGAAAATGTCCATTATGTACCCTAATCTGCAGCCGAAATGCTGGAGATGTGGACATTTGGATGCTACTTATTATCATACTTGGTGGACGTGTAAGCATATAAAAGCTTTTTGGATTAAGATATGGTGGAATATTCAAAGAATTTTTAAACGGAGGGTAAAATTTACTCCGCAACTATTTTTATTAGGTATTGTTATTGATTGCGATGCTAAGGAGGTTATATTGATGTTAAATTTGATTACAGCCGCTAGGCTGTTAATAGGACAATATTGGAAGAAGGAATCTTTGCCTACTTTGCAAGAGTGGTTTTACAAAGTTTCGTATTTGGCAGAAATGGCAAAGATTTCGGCTTTTTTAAAGGAGCAATCTCAAGAAAAATTTTTTGCAGTATGGGAAAAATGGATAAATTTCATACAACATAATTTGGATATGGAAAAATATCATTTAGCTTTTCTATAATTTGTAATGATTGTTTTTTTCTTTCTTTCTTTCTTCCTTTTCTCTTTACGTATTATTACTTATATATTATTATTTTTTTATATATATATATGTTCTATTTTTTGTCTATTTTTTTCTTTTCTCTTTCTCTCTCTCTTTTCTTTTTCCTTTTTTTCTTTCTTAGTATATATTATTCATTTTAAAGCTTATGTTATGCATATTATTATTATATATATTATTATATATATTATTATTATGACTTTTATTATATTTACTAATTATCTTATAAATTGTAAACGTTATTTTTTAAAATTTGTTAAATAATCCTATACTCAGTTCTGGGAAGTCGGGGGGGGGAGGGTGGGGTGGTTTGGGAGGGGGGGGGATGTTTACTTGTAAAATTTTTGAAAAATTTCAATAAAAAAAAAAAAAAAAAAATCATTGCTTTAGCTGGTTTATCGTTATAGATAGGAGTGGCAGCAAAAGTTGGTCCGGATATAGGAGATCTAACAATTCTCTAAATAAGTGGGATAAGGCATGATAAACACAACAACCCTCCTAAGGCCAAAACCACAATGAACAATATCCATTTCCAATTATCAAACATTCCCAAAAACCATCCTCCAACATCCAGTGCTCCTGTCCATATCTGGACAGGGACATGAGCCAACTTTCGCATTCTGTCAGCAACTTCTTTGACATATTCCTTATATGTAATGTCAGACTGGGATCTAATAATACAATATAGGGCCACAATAACGAAATAGAGGGCCCATTTGGTTGGATGGTCCTTTTCTTTCCAAGTCAAATTAAAATAAGTAGTGATGTTCTCTCAAGCTTCACATTTAAAAATGAAACAATTCTTTTGGGCCAGATCAATAATAATAATAATAAAAGAGTCTTTGATACTGAGGGACTCACAATTATGGTTTCCAGTTCATGAAAATCAACTTGAACCCATATCTGTATCTGGTACAATTGATAGAAAGTTCAAATGATGCTGAAAAATCCGTTGGTCTGGTTATCTTGAAGCACACCAGGTTGCAGGAATCCTTTGAATGTGCCAGGTTAGGTAGGATGTGCAAACATATTTGGTGTTTAATGTGTAGGCCTGTCTCCTCACTTAGTCCATTTAGCTTGATTATAGTCAATAGCTTTTCATGCATCAAAAAAAATTCTGGCACTTGTCCATAAATCTCGTGTTATTCTTCCCCAAAAGGTAATGTCTGTATGTTCCTCCATATGTCCAGATTTAAAGTTGTTGGTAAAGCTGTACTGTATTGACAGGAGCATAACAGGACCCTGTTGCCTCTTTGCAAGTGGAATACGTAGTCTTGTTATAAACACAACTCCCTTTTGTTCCTTAAAGTATTGGGCCGATGGTCCTTCCTTCTACCAAAGAAGGTACAAGGGAAACAACAGTAACAGAAGAAAAATATTGCAATACATAGTCCAGGTTCTAGGAACATGATTTCCAGGGTAGTCCAATCCATTGAGGTTTGTCTCCTATATAGATGGAAACAGTTCAACAGGTGGGGCAGGTTGAAATTTCATTTTCAGGCCGTCCAACTGCGGAGCTTGTCACTGGAGAGGATATGATGGGACTTTCCATGGACTCACGCCTCGATTCCTTAAATCAGGAGGACTTGGCATGGTTGAGACCACTCAGGACTGGTATTTCTAGGTGACAGTTCTTTTCACCTGAACCCACTCGCCAGGAACAACAATGGCCAGAGACAGGTGGTAAGGCAGCCTGGGCCTGTACTGAGATAGAAGACAAAACCTGCGCCAGATTATGCAAATATTGAGTAACTTTCTTCTCTTCTTCATTGACATTCTTGAACCTTCATATAACAAAAGCCTCCCATACATCATTTCAAAGGTACAAAGACAGCTTTCCAGTTGAGGCCTATATTGAAATGGCCTCACCACTAAATGTTGTAAAGCTTTTTATTTACTTGTATTTATCACAGATTTGTTTAACTAAAGTATAAATACAACCATCCTGTTGTTGTTTTTAAAAAAAAAACTATCAACCATCCCTTGCAACCCCCTTTTAGTGGCTGCTTCTGTGTTCTGGCCATTGCCTTTTTTTTCTTTCTTTCTTTTCTTTCCTTCTTTTCAACATCCGTCTCCCATCTTGCAACATCCACCTCCCACTTTCTTCTACTTCCCATTTTTCTGTCTTTCCATATTTCTATAGTACATTCTTGTTCCTTCAACATCCTAAGGCTTGTGTTAAGGCATACAATTCACACGTTTGGGCTGACCATGTTAATGGCAGTCTCCTGCTTAATGCATGCAATTCACAAGTCTGTGCAAACCAACTTAAAAGCAACTTTCCTGCTTCTCCCTTCTATTATCCGTTCCTTCACTTCACTTCCACCACTTTGGCCTAACTTCTTTCTTTTCTTCTTCCACAAGTACATCTTCTATCAACTTTACATGAGCCAACTCTTTCCCCTCACTATTAATCAATCCTCTTCATTTGTCTTCTCCAAAAGTATTCAAGACTCCATAAACATACTTGGAGTCAGTGTATATATGCGCCTTCTCCCTTATTAACAACCTCAGAGCCTGCTGTAAGGCATAAAATCCACATTTTTGGGCTGACTAAGGGAGGGAAATTCATCCAGCCTCCAGTCACATTTTCTCTTCCCCATCTACTATCGCATCTTCATTATGTCTCTCTTTTTCTTTTCTTTTTCCCAACTACTTTGCTATGAACAAGTGTGTACCTCCTTTAGGCTTTCTGATTTAAAATTGCCCACACTTGATAAGAAATGCTAACCACCAAGACGCCCCCAAATGTCAATTTTAGACAAAAATGCCACTGGCTGCCTCTTTCCCCTCACTTCTGGGTCAACACTTGTGGCTGGTAGAGAGATGAAGACAACAACCAGGAAAGATGCCTTCCACCTTTTATACCTTTCCAGAACAAAAAGATCAGGTCTTGGTACCAGGCATAAGATGGCACAAAAAAAACAATTCTTAGATGATGACTCATACACAGTAACCCAGGCTCCATCCATAACTCCTTTTCCCCCTCCCCTTACCATGCTCTTTTCATGTAAGCAATCACCTGTACCGAAAGCATGAAACATTTGCTTCTACATAACTAATTTCCCAATATAAAGCACCTACAAAGCTTCTTGCACATAAACAAAGATATATATATATATATGTATATATATATATCCCTTCAATACTTTTACTTTTACTTCAAGTATATAGTTTATTCTGCCAACCTTGCCCTCAAATGAAGTAATTAAAACTACCTAACTGTGGCCACTGAGTTCCCTCATCTATTTGTTTCTGTTCCTAAATAAAATAAGAATATTAAATCATCAGGTCTTTATCTAAATCTTTTACCATTCTGCTATAAGGAGGATAATTCCACCCAGCCAGGATCTTTCCCAGGGGACTGTGAGGAGGGATGAATACATTCTCTCCCTTTACCTGACATTGGGTGTTCTGTTTCTCACGTTGGTAGGCATTGAACGAGGTAGAGTAACAAACAGGTACTTCTTTATTTGCAGCTAAACAGAACTCTCTACAAAATGGCTCCGCCCCTTTTTATACATTCACCCTGGGGCGTTGTCAGCCAATGAATGCAATGTATTTTCCTGCTCCAACGCATGCTCAGTAACTCGGAGACAGCCTGTCTGGGCCGGGCAGGCCACGTGGTCTGCCCAGGTCTCAGTGCAGCTTCCTGCACCTGCTCCGTCAATCAAAGCCCAGGACATAACACCCCTCCCCTCCAGGTTCCGAAGGAGATACTTACTATTTTACAATACTACATGCATTCTCCCAATGTTTATTGAAACAATCAATAATACACAACATTATAGGTCTTTCCACTTATCACAATAATAATATTAAATGAACCCTGTTACAAGGAACATATACAACATTCCCCATACATCACATCATAGCACAAAATAAGTCAGTTCCCAAAAGACATACACAAGCTTTTCAATTGCAATAAAATACAAAAGCATTTTATGGTTGCAAAGACAGAAACCTCACATAGTCCTTTAAGAACTTCGGTTTGCCTTTTGCCCGCTCCGATCGTCTCGGAGCTGCTGCAAGTGCCCGATCTGCAAGCTCGCCTGCCAGGCTCGGCAGACCGGGACTTTGAGACCCGTTCGATACGGGTGAAACCGGATCGTGAATGCTGGCCTGTTTCGGTAGATCCAAGCCTTTGTCCATTTGACTTTGGTTGGCCCGTTCCAGAAGGCCCAAACCAGAGTTCCTTGATGGGGTGGAATTCCCCGCATTGGCGTAAACAGCTGGCTGGGAGCACTGTCCCATTGGTGCAAGGCCTGAGGTAGATGCGGCGTGAAAAGCCAATTGAGCGCAATGTCCCATGGACGCAGTGCCCAAGTTAGGAGCCGCCTCGTTGACAAAACCCCCATTTGGCGAATGCAATATCCCACTTTCACTGAGAGACTGAGATTCACGATCATGATCATGGTCCTCCTCCCCCCTGAGTGCAGAGTCAGGAGCGGAAGGGTGGCTAGGTAACCTCCAATGCAGCTGGTCAATGTGCCTGTGCAGCACACGACCATCTTCCAATGCCACTTCGTAAGAAAGTGGCCCGGTAACTTTGCAGACCACCGCAACCACCCAAAGGTGCCCAGGTCCATAGTTCTGTGCCCAAACTGGATCACCAACTTGCAATTGCCTCGGTGCCCTCGGCTGTGGCACCTGTGATGCAACCCGATCTGGGTGTTACCTATCTAGCTTGGTGATAAGGCGGCAACCCCATCGAAGCTCCGCTGGGCTCTTGCCCGTAGATGTGCATGGAGTAGTACAGTGGCAGAGGAGGAAATCTTCCAATTTGTGATGCCAGTTTCAAGGCTTCTTTTGTAGTGCGAACCATGCATTCCGCTTGGCCATTCGAGGCCGGATGAAAAGGTGCAGAAGTAGCATGCCTAATCATATTCACCCTCAGAAAGGACTGAAACTCCGAGGAGGTAAATTGAGGTCCGTTGTCAGAGATGAGGACATCTGGAAGTCCATGAGAGGCGAAAATCCACCTCAAAACCCAGATGGTCCTGGCAGTCGTCATAGTCGACACTGGAATGATCTCCAGCCATTTGGAGTGACTGTCCACCACAATGAGGAAGAGCTGCCCCTGAAAGGGGCCAGCGTAGTCAATATGAACCCTCGACCAAGGAGCATGTGTGGTCTCCCATCTATGAACGGGAGCCTGTGGCATTTCGGGCTGGAATGGCTGGCAAATGTGGCACCCTTGGACCTGGGCCTCAATCTCTTCATCGAGCCCAGGCCACCAGAGGTAGCTGTGCACGAGCGCCTTCATCCAGACTATGCCCAGATGTCCCTCATGTAAGGAAGTCAAGACCCTAGTCCTCAGTGAGGTCGGGATCACTACCCTACTGCCCCACAGGACACAACCCTTAAAGGTGGATAACTCATGCTTCCTTTTCCAGAAACTCTGGAAATTAATGCCAGGACACATGTCAGGCCATCCTGACAGGACCCAGTTCAACACGCATGTTAACGTGTTGTCAGTAGCTGTTTCTGCAGCCACATCCCCTACATTGAGGGGAGACGCCAGCAAATCCTGAATAGCCAGGATGTGGTTGGCCGGAGCAGGATCCGACTCTAATGGCTGTAGAGGCAACCTACTAAGGCTGTCAGTGTGGCCCATTTCCTTACCCGGTTTGTGAACCAGGCAGTAGTCATAAGTAGAAAGAAATATTGACCATCTCAACATTCTAGGAGAGATGATTTGGAGCGTCTGTTTGTTTGTCGTGAACAACCCCAGGAGCGGCTTGTGGTCTGTGAAGACCATTAAGTGGCGGCCATACAAAAAGTCATGAAACTTCTTGATGCCAGCCACAATGCCCAAGGCCTCTATATCTATTTGCGCGTAATTACGCTCAGCAGTCGACAGTGTCCTGGAGTAATATGCTACAGGGACTTGTGTCCCATCAGCTCTGAGATGGCTTAAGACAGCCCCAATCCCTTAAGGAGATGCATTGCAAGCTATGCTAACTGGCAACTGCTCATTGAAATGAGCCAAAACAGCATTAGAAGACAACAATGCTTTGACCTCAGCAAAACTCCTTTCGTGGACTTTTGTCCACTTCCATGGAGCCTGTTTGTCCAAGAGCCAGTGTAACGGTTCTGCCACTGCGGCCTTGTGGGGGAGAAATGAATGGTAAAAATTTATAAGTCCAAGGAAGGCTTGAAGCTCGCTCTTCGACTTGGGACATGGGGCCTGCTGAATCGCTTTGAGCTTAGATTCAGCAGGATGGATGCCTTTGGCATCTATGCGAAACCCTCTCAGCAACCTCTTGATGGATTGTGTCAGAGCAAGGAGGGTTCTTAGAGAGCCGCAAGGCCTTAACAGCTCCACCTGCTGCTTCTTCAGCCATTATCTCCCTCAGCACATCTTGGAAGGAGACAGTTTCCTTAGCAAAAATCTTTTGCTGAAGTTCTCGTCTCCTCAGACCACAAACTAGCCGATCTCGTAGCCATTCTTCCAAGTCCTTAAATTCACAAGGCCTTGCAGCTTGATGCAGAGCAGCAATGAAATCCGCAGCAGACTCTCCTGGATGCTGGTCCCGCTGTTCAAAAGCATGTCGCCAAGCGATGACTGACAGCTTCGGCTCAAAATGTTCTTTGAGCATTTTTTTAAGCTCCGCGTAAGCAATGGACTCCAAGGGTGCTGGAGCAACCAAGTTTTCAGCGATGTCAAAAGTCTCTTGACCGCAAACACACAGCAATGTTGCAGCCTTCAGTCCATCCTCCCAAACTTGGTTGACTCTGAAATAATTTTCCACCCTGGCAACGGAGAAGCTCCAATGTTCAGGATGCGTGACGTCGAATTCAGAAAGATGACCGATCTTCGCCATGGTGAATTTTGGCAGCCTCTTTCAACGCCTTGTGCTGCGCAGGCTTCCGAATGGGTTCTGGGGCGATCCTAGCCATACTCTCCTCAAGCGTCTTCATACTGGCAGGCAAAGTGGAAGGAAGTTGGAACGCCGCACTTCTAAGCGCTTGCAGGCCTTCCGTGATGAGTCAGCCTTTGAATCTTCTGCAGCACGATCCCACCTTCGTCACCAATGTTCTGTTTCTCACGTTGGTAGGCATTGAATGAGGCAGAGTAACAAACAGGTACGTCTTTATTTGCAGCTAAACAGAACTCTCTACAAAATGGCTCCACTCCTTTTTATACATTCACCCTGGGGCGTTGTCAGCCAATGAATGCAACATATTTTCCCGCTCCAACGCATGCTCAGTAACTCGGAGACAGCCTGTCTGGGCCGGGCAGGCCACGTGGTCTGCCTGGGTCTCAGTGCAGCTTCCTGCACCTGCTCCATCAATAAAAGCCCAGGACATAATATTGGGAGTCCCCTCTTTGATCCTTCTGTGGCTTCTTGGAAGGTCTATTACCCATCAGTGGTTACCGTCTGGTTCTCTTATCCTTACAAACCTAGTGAGACCACCTTATACTTCACCAAGTCACTTCCTCCTTTTTCAGCCAATCTCCTTGCAGAGGTATGGGAGCTCGTACTCAGGAGTCTGCACTCACTTCGCCTTGCCAGTCCTTATGACTCTCGGGGTGTCTCAGTCACACTCTCACAGGTCTCAGATTCACACCAGCCTGCCCACCCAGCCGCCCAGGTAACTGTGAAAATGCCCTGATTTTCTTACCTGGGTCTGTGCACAGAGTTTCCCGGCAATTGGTACTTGACCCACCTCCTCACCTTGCCAGTCCTTGAGACCCTCGGGATGTTAAAAAAAATGACCTGACCTATTTTGTTCCTGGAATCCACTATTTAGTGTCCGGTTCTTCACGGGTACCGGTCCGGGGGTGGTCACCTTTCAGGAGACCGTCAAAATCGACGTGGCGCCTGTCCCCTTAGGGGTGGCCACTCCTGGTGATCCGGGGACCATTTAGATATCCCGGAGGAGCCCCCAAGTTGTTTGGAATGTGGCTCAGGATCCCAAAACAAACTAACTCACTTGGAATTCCAGCAACAAAATTGTATTCGAAATAAAGCATTTGCAAAGGCTTGGTGGACTGAAACACACACAGGAGTTCAGCCACACCTTAAAGAGCTGTTTGACACATTTTTATATCCTACCCCCGACACAGATTCCCCCCTCCCCTATCACACTCAATGCCCCTTCCCTAATCATCCAATAACTATCCGGATTGCCTAAAACCACTGTCCCTCCCATGTTCCAGGAAGCCCCTTTGATCATATCCTATCTTTCACCATCTAATTTTCTGTTAGCACAGCTCGGCTCCTATAGTTATTTCAATATTTCCTCTGCTTGCAATTTCAGTTAGCTAGTGACTTCTGCTTTTCACATTTGTACCTGTCAACACTATATATTATTATTTCTGATCTTTAGTTAGCTTCTGCTTCTTCTGACAACCTTTAGACTCATTAGAAATTTCTGAATAATACTTTATTGTAAGATGCTAACAAAAAGACATAGGCATGTTTTGAGCAGAGGTTTGAAGCTGCAGGACACAGCTTGACAAACTCTGAGTTTATTGCTTTTTATATTCTTGTTACATACACCAGCTTAACCATTAGATGCTGACATAAAGTTTCTTCATTGGAAAATTCCTTCATATAAGCAACTATTTCCTAGTAACACATTACATGGTCAAAGACCAGGTAAAGAACAAATACAGGCAGGTCAAAGAAGAAGGAATTAACAAAGACAGGAAAAGATAGGAAGGAACTAAGCATAGTATCTGTTTAGGTAGGGGAGGCATTAAGTCAAAAGGGGATGACCTTCTGGCTGCTTCACTGGGACAAAGGGTATCAAAAGGTTATGAGGTTTGTGGGGGGGGGGGGCGAAGCACGGCAGTTTGCTGTGCATGCGTTTTTCCCCACATCTCACTCTTCTCTATTTTATTAGTGAGGACATTATGCTAAGCTGGAGTAGTTAGTGGGTATTAATACTGTAAGACATCTTATTAAGTAGAGAAAAAAGACATTGAATAACCATATGTATGCATAATTAAAGGATACCTCTTGAAAGGAGGTACAATTTAAAATTCTTTGACTGACATGTATACAATAAGGTTTTTTTAGGTGAAGTAGTACAATTGACAATTTTTAAACAGGCTAAACTACCTAAAACTTTCTTTGACATGAAAGAAGATTGGGAACTGAGGGACTATTGGCGTGAACGTAACTTAGAAGAAAGGGATTTTACTTTCTTTTCAGATAGACACCAATCTTTTTCAAGAATTGATTTTTTTTTTATTACAACGGACTTATACAACAGGGTGAAGAATGTAAAAATTTTTCCTAGGACATTGTCTGATCATAGTCCAGTATGGATGGAACTGTTTGCTGAGAAAGAAGATAGGAGATCCTGGAGGGTGAATGAGAATTTATTTAAACAAGAAAAAAATGTTTATAAATTAAAGGAATGTTTAAAGGAATATTTTGCTTTAAATATGAATAAGGGAACATCAATGTCAATGGTGTGGGATGCAAGTAAAGCTTTTATGCGTGGTATCTTGATAAAAATGAATAATTTGCATAGACAGAAACAGACTCAGAAACGTAAAGATTTAGAAGAGGAGATTAAATTAAAAGAGAAACTTTTAATTTCAAATCCTTTAGATGAAAAGGTGAAAGGAGCTTTAAAATTGTTAAAAACACAATTTAACATGTTGATGGCTGATCAAGTTGCAACCAATTTAGTATTTATGAAACAAAATACATTTTGTAATGCTAATAAACCAGGGAGATGGTTGGCTTATCAGTTAAGAAAGAAACAGAAACAGAGGAATATAGATAAAATAAATTATAATGGTAAATTGGTCTATCAGAAAGAATTGATTAAGAAATCCTTTTTAGAATACTACCAAAAATTATATAAGAGTGCTAATATTCAAACTATAGACATAAACAATTATTTAGGTAAAGTTAACTTTCCTAAATTAACAGAAGATCAGGAAAAAGAGATTAATGGCTTAATTACTAAAGAAGAAATTGTTATAGCTATTAAACAATTGAAATTGGGTAAAGCGCCGGGTACGGATGGGTTGACATCTATTTATTATAAAACTTTAGTAGAAGAGATGACTCAACCATTGTGTGAATTGTTTAATAACTTATTACAGGGTTTAGAGATCCCTCCATCTTGGCGTAATGCATTCATATCATTGATTCCAAAAGATAATCAAGATCTTACATTGCCTAAAAATTACAGGCCTATATCTCTTTTAAATGTGGATTATAAAATCTTTGCAAAAATTTTAGCTAATAGGTTTATGGGGATCTTGCAGCAGTTTATACATAAGGATCAATCGGGTTTTATAACTGGAAGGTATATGAAAAATAATGTTAGACAAATTATTAACTTATTAGAGTATTTAGAAAAGAATAACCAAGTCTCTGCAGGCCTGATATTTTTGGATGCTGAAAAAGCCTTTGACCAAGTGAATTGGCAGTTTATGTTATGTTTAATTAAGGAGATGAATTTTGGACAAAATATATTACAAGTATTATCTAATATATATCAAAAACAGACTGCTCAACTTATTATAAATGGGGGTTTGTCAGAGGCTTTTGTAATAGAAAAAGGAACAAGACAGGGATGCCCGTTATCTCCGTTATTGTTTGTCTTAACATTGGAAATTTTGTTGATTAAAATTCGGGAGTCTCAAGAAATAAAAGGAATAGAAATTAATAAAAAAGAATATAAATTAAGAGCCTTCGCAGATGACTTGGTTGTTACTTTGTCTCAACCTACTTGTTCGGTGGTAAAATTATTACAATTGATTCAACAATATGGACGTGTTTCTGGTTTTAAAATTAATAATAATAAGACCAAAATATTAGCTAAAAATATGACTAATGGTGATAAACAGGTTTTAGTCAACTTAACAGATTTTGAAATTGTTGATAAGGTTCTTATCACCTTCTTCCAATATTGACCCACCAGTAATCTTGCTGCTGTTATTAAATTCAACATTAAAATAGTTTCTTTAACATTAAAGTCCACGAAAATTCCCAAAAGAAACAGTTGGGGAGTAAACTTAATCTTCCTTTTAAAAACCTTTTGAATGTTCCACCAAATCATAATCCAGAAGGCTTTAATAACTTTACAGGTCCACCAAACATGAAAATAGGTTGCATCCAAGCAACCACATCTCCAACATTTAGGTTGCAGGTTCGGGTACATACAGGACAACTTTTTAGGATCCAAATGCCATCTATAAAACATTTTGTAAAAATTTTCCCTCAAATTCTGGGCCTGCGTAAATTTAACATTTCTAGTCCAAATTTCCTCCCATAAGTCCAACGAGATCAGTTCTTGAATATTCTGGGCCCATTTAATCATACAATCTTTAACTAACTCTGTTTCTGAATCCAATTTTATTAACTCATTATAAATTCTTTTAATATGGGCACATTTCTGATCCTTGATCTGAATTACCAAATTTTCATCTACTAAAGTAATTCCCACTTTCTTATCCAAGGTCCATCTCTGCACAATTTGCAAATATTGAAACCACGATTGTAAAATGTTTTCTTGCCTTAACACATCAGAAGACTTTAATTGCCAATCAGTACCCGACCAAGTAAGTAACTCTTTATACAAAATGTTGTCAAAATTCACCCCCTTAGAAACCCCCTGGATTGCTTGTCCAGGGATCCCCCAAATAGGTATTTTATAATTTAACTTATAATAATATTTTTTCCAAACTCGAAGTAAAGCATGTCTTAAAATATGTGACTTAAAGACCAAATCTACTTTCTTATAAAAAATTAAATATGCATGCCAACCATATAATAAATCCCACCCTTCAAGAACAAGAATATCTCTATTTGTTAAATTGAGCCAGTCACTTACTAAAGTTAAAGTGGCCGCATCATAATATAATTTCAAATTTGGTGCTTTAAGTCCACCTCTTTCTCGAGCATCTTGTAAAATCTTAAACTTTACCCTTGATTTCTTCCCACCCCAAATAAATTTATTAATACCCTTCTGCCACTCATCCAAATTAGCATCCTTCTTTAAAATGGGTATCATCTGAAACAAAAAAAAGAAACTTTGGTAGAACATTCATCTTCACTACTGAAATTCTCCCCAATAACAATAGTTGTAACTTTTGCCAATCATTTAAATCTTTTTGAACTTTAACCCATAAGTGCTCATAATTATTCTTATACAATTTTCCATTAGATGTTGTAATATAAACTCCTAAATACTTAACCTTATTAACTATTTCGTAACCAGTTGTTTCAGCTATAAAATCTTTTCCCTTCCTAGACATATTTTTCAATAATATTTTAGTTTTATTCTTATTTACCTTAAAACCAGAGACCTGTCCATACTGTACTAAAATTTCAACCAAGTCTTTGACCGAATCTGTTGGATGGGATAACGTCACAACCAAATCATCAGCAAAAGCTCTCAGCCTATAATCAATTTTACTTATTTTTATTCCTTTTAATCTAGATGAATCTCGAATTTTAATAAGTAAAATCTCCATTGTTAATACAAATAACAAGGGGGATAAAGGACAACCCTGTCTTGTACCTTTTCCTATTTTAAATACGTCTGTTAATCCCCCATTAATTATAATTTGTGCCAATCGTTGTTGATAAATGGCCTTGAGAGCAGACAAGAATTTATCTCCAAAATTCATTTCCTCTACAACTTTCAATAGAAAATTCCAATCTAATTGATCAAAAGCTTTCTCAGCATCTATAAATATTAAAGCAGCAGGGATTTGGTTGTTCTTATCCAAATACTCTATTAAATTAACAATTTGTCTTACATTATTTTTCATATATCTCCCCATTATAAATCCGGATTGGTCAGTATGAATCAATTGTTTCAAAACCTGCATTAATCTATTTGCCAGTATCTTTGCAAAGATCTTATAATCTGTATTTAAAAGAGATATAGGCCTATAATTTCTAGGTTGGGACAGATCCTTGTCATCCTTTGGAATTAATGATATAAAGGCCGTTCTCCAAGATGGAGGTAATTCTGCTCCAGATAAAATATCATTAAAAAGTACCTTTAATGATTCTATCATTTCTTCAGATAACATCTTGTAATAAATCGCTGTTAACCCATCAGTACCTGGAGTCTTACCAACCTTCAATTGTTTAATTGCAAAAATAATCTCTTCAGAAGTAATTAAACCATTAATCCCGTCACATTGATCACTCGTAAGTCTAGGAAAATGTGCTCCCTGTAAATATTTTTCTATATCTGAAGTTTGTATACTTTCACTAGCATATAATTTAGAATAAAAATCTAAAAAAGACTTTTTAATCAAATTTTGTTGGTAGACTTCTTTACCTTTATAAATTATTTTATCTATTATCCTCGATTTCTGTTTCTTACGTAATTGGTAAGCCAACCATCTACCAGGTTTATTTGCATTACAAAATGTATTATGTCTCACATACCTCAAATTAGTTGCCATTTGATCTGCTAATAACATATTAAATTGCTCCTTCAGCAAAGTAATAGAAACTTTTAACTTATTGTCCATTGGATTTGATATTAAAATCTTTTCCTTACATTTAATCTCATCTTCAAGATCTTTACGTTTCTGGGTCTGTTTACGTCTGTGAGCATTGTTCATAGAAATCAAAACCCCTCTCATATATGCTTTACAAGAATCCCATACCATTGGCATCGAAGTACCCTTATTCATATTCCAAGCAAAAAAATCCTTTAAATAACCTTTACATCTCTGTATATTCTCTTCATATCTAAATAAATTCTCATTCAACCTCCAAGTCCTTCTAGTTCTTTCTTCCGATGAAATTTCCAACCATACCGGACTGTGGTCTGAAATTATTCTAGGAAATATCTTGATATTCTTCACCCTAGAAAGGAAATCACTAGTAACCAAGAAAAAATCAATTCTAGAATAAGATTGGTGTCTATCCGAAAAAAAAGTAAAGTCTTTTTCCTCAGTATTCCGTTCTCTCCAAATATCTCTAAGTTCCAAATCATCCTTTAAGTCAAAAAAAAACTTTAGGAAGTCTTGCATGGTTAGAAACTTTAAAAGGACCCTTCTTATCTTTACTTGAGTCTAAAACACCATTCCAATCTCCCATCATAATAACTGACTTATAATCCAAAGAAGTTAATTTCTGATGAATCAACTTATAAAAATGTTTTTGTTGTTGATTGGGAGCATATAAACCAACCAAAAGAGTTCTCTTATCATTTATTAGTAAATCAATAATAACATATCTTCCTTGTAAGTCAAAATCAATTAACCTCGGTGAAAGCTCCTTTCTCACATAGATAACTACTCCTCCTTTTTTCTGCAAAGCAGGAGCTATAAAATGTATCCCCAGCCGGGGATTAAACAAATATTTTTGATCTTTAGAAATAATATGAGTCTCTTGTAAACAAATAATATCATTTCTGTGTTGTTTCAAATAATGAAAGATTTTCTTTCTCTTCTGTGGTGAGTTGAGCCCATTAACATTCCAGGTTAGAAGCTTTGCCATCCTTGGCAGGATGAAGCCTTTGGAACAAAGCCTCTAGATTTACAGTCAATGATCTCTTTGGCCTTGCTCCTCCCACCGGCTCCGAAATAGACTGTGGTAAACTTCCATCAGCTGCCTTTTGTTGTTGTTGCTGTTGTTGTTGTTGTCTTTCTCTACGTTTATAAGCAGCGCGTGTAATTCTCTGTTCCCTTGGGTCTTCTGTTATTTGCAAATTCTGTTGCATAACTTCAACCAACAATTCTTCTCCCAAAGATGGCATTGAACCTACAGACAACTGTGCTTCTGCCTTGCTCTCATCTTTCTTTGATCTTGGAGATGGTGGTGAACTTGCTTTTAAAATAGTAACATAAAAATCTCTTGCTTTTGAAACTGTATTAAGACGGTATCGTGTACCAGTGTAAGTCACCACTATCCCCACAGGTATGTCCCATCTAAATTGAATTTGTCGCTTCTTAAGTTCTTCAGCCAAAAAAACAAAGTCTTTTCTTTTTCTAAGAATTTTAGAAGGTATTTCCTTTAAAACTATCACATCCTGAGCTGCAATCTGAAATCTTTGTTTATAGAAGGCCTGTATAATTTCATTACGAAGTGATTTTCTCACAAAATAGACCACCACATCTCTTGGTAATTTCCTCTGTTTTGCAACCCATGAATTAACTCTAAAAATCTTTTCAATATCTTTCAACATTTCTTTGGGATCAATTTCCAAAATAGAGGCCAGTTCTGCTGCAATTTCTTCTCTCAAATTCTCCTTAATATTTTCCCTCAGGCCCCTTATTCTCAAAGCATGTTCCATTTCTCTGTATTGTGACATTATAATATCATTCTGTGTGGCATCCACATTTTCTTCTATTTTTTCTAATCTATCTTGTAATATTTCAACATTACCAACCACTTCATCCACCCTGTCGTCAATCTTTTCCACAAGGCCAGCAAGCCCTTGGAGTGCCAAAACAATATCTTTCCTGAGCTCATTACTTTCTTGAGCCAAAAGCTCTGCTGATTTTTCTAGTGATTTTTCCAAAGTCTTATCTAAAGCGTCTTGTAAATCCTGAAGTATAAGTGCCTGAGGTGGGGGCGAAGGTGGAGAAGGTTTGGGTTTGGGTTGTTGTACAGTCTGAGTTACTGGAGAGGCAGTTGAAGTTTTAGAAAGAGAAGGAAGTCCAGGACGTTTTGAAGCCATTTTTAAAAAAAGTGGGGGAGGGGTTTTCCCCCCCTTCCCTTTTTCAAAAAATAATAATATAAAAACAAAGGAGAAGAAAAAAACAATTCCCCCTTTTAAAAAAAGGGGAATAAGAATTTTTCCCCTTTAAAATGGGAATGTAGGGCACTGATAGACACAGGGTGTACCCGCTGCTTGATCAGCTGAGCACTAGCTCTGGAGCATGGGATCCGGCTACATAATCGCCGGATCTTTCTAAAGATCAATACCTGTCGTACCAGAGCAACATGCTCCTCCATGTTTGTGGTAAAGTTGTTAAAACTTTGTTGCCAGTTTAAAAATAGAAAGTAAAAAATAGAAAGTGAAAGTTCTCAAACAAAGAAAGTGACAAAGAAGGAGGATTCCTCCGCCATATTTCTTCACTCCAGTTAGAATAGTAACAGGAGTAGATGTTAATTCAAACTGAGTTAGGTTTAAAGTAAAATCATCAATTCTTCTCTTCCTGACAGCTCTGTCTGCTTTTGAGTTAACTTACTGTTCCCATCAGATAGCAGCAGTGGAGGCAGCGTCTAGCTTCGTTCTCTTCGGAGAACAAAGGCATCCAAGGAAACGGAGCAACGCCCAGACTCTGAGGAAGCTCTCACTTCACCTCCCAGAAAAAAAAACTGGGAAAGCTGCGAGGCTTTACCTCTATCCAGGCAAAAGCTCACCTCCCTCCGTTCGCCTGGGAGGGAAGTTTCAAGCCGCAAAACAGCTGATCGTTGCTGTTTTGCCAGCTTTTACGATTTCCCGGGACGGGCAGCTGTCAAACAGCGGCCATCGGCACTGACACAACCACAGGAAGTCCCCAAAATCCAGATGTTTTAACATCTTTTTCATATCTCATTTGAATTTGCAGATATGGCCACCATGATAGTTCAATACCCTGTTCTTCTAGTTCTTGTCTATTTTTTAATTTTCCTTCATTATTCAAAACGTCTTTATAAGTCACGATTTTCTCATCATTTATTAAGTTTGGGTGAACAAACGCTTCCATTGTTGAAAGCCATCCAGGTATTTTCATATAGATTTTCGCTTTTATTTTTTCCCATTCTAGCAAATGTGCATTTCTTATGTAATGATATTGAAAGTATCTGTGTATTTTATTTTTCCCATACCATAGAAAGGCATGCCATCCAAGTTGTAAGTCATGTCCTTCTAGGTATAAGTAATCTTTTATCTCTAAGAGTTATCCACTCTTTTAGCCATGTTAATACAGCTGCTTGGTAATATTAAGTCCAGTCTGGCAGTCCAAATCCTCCATTTTCTTTCGTTTCTTGAAGCATTTTTAATCTAATTCTAGCTTTTTTTCCTTGCCAAATAAATTTCAGTATTAATTTGTTTAGTTCATCAAAGAAGTTTTTTCCCAATTTTATAGGTATTGTTTGAAATAAAAAAAGTATTTTTGGTAGAATATTCATCTTCACTGTTGCTATTCTCCCCAGCACTGAAAGTTGCAAGTTTTTCCATTTTTCCAAGTCTAGTTTTATTTGTTTTAATAATTTTACGTAGTTGTCTTCTTTTATTGTTGCACATCTTGCTGTTAAGTAGATTCCCAAGTATTTAATTTTTTTGACTATTTGAAGACCTGTTTTTTCCGATAATTGATTTTTTTGTTTTTCTGTAAGGTTTTTAGTTATCACTTTGGTCTTTTCTCTATTTATTTTCAGACCTGCCACTTCTCCAAATTCTTCTATCTTTTTCATAAGCTTAAGCTTGTCTCAAGGGGCTCTTCTAGTATAAAGACCAAATCGTCTACAAATGCTTATAATTTGTATTTTTCATCTTTTATTTCCAATCCTTTAATTTCCGTATCTTGCCTAATATTTCTATTTAGTACCTCCAATGTTAATATAAATAACAATGGGGATAATGGACACCCTTGTCTTGTGCCTTTTTTAATATTGAAATTTTCTGTAAAATCTCCATTTACAATGACTTTAGCTGTTTGTCTGTAATAAATTGTTTTAATTATATTTATGAAGCTTTTTCCAAAATCCATTTCATCTAGTTGTTGAAACATAAATTGCCAATTTACGTTGTCAAAAGCCTTCTGTGCATCTAGAAATATTAACACCATCTGTTTCCCTGGGTGAAGTTCATAGTATTCCAAAATGTCTAGGATCATTCTTAAGTTATTTTTTATTTGTCTTTTAGGTAGGAATCCATTTTGATCTGTATGTATACTGTAAATTCAGTCAAAAATTTCTTTAGTCTTTCTGCTATTATTGAGGCAAAAATTTTGTAGTCCACGTTTAATAGAGATATTAGTCTATAATTCTTTATTTGCGTCAGGTATGAGTCTTCTTTGGGTATTAAAGTGATATTAGCTTCTGTCCATGTATTTGGTATTTTAGCCTCTAAAAGTAGTTCATTGCATAGTTCTTTCATTATTGGACTTAGAGTGTCTTGTAGACATTTATAAAACTCTGCGGGTAATCCGTCTGGACCTGGAGTCTTATCATTTTTTTTTTCTTTTTATAGCCTCTGTCATCTCCATCATTGATATTTTTTCATTTAAAATGTTTTGTATATTCTCTGGGATTTTTGGTAAATCTGCTTTTTTAATATAGTGCTTTATTTTTTCTTGAGAAGTTTCCTCTGTATCATAAAGTGTCTCATAGAAGACACTTCTTTTTTATTTATTTTGAAAAAGAATTCCATTTCCTTTGTTGCTATTTGTATAAATTCTTTCTCTTTTAATAAAGATTTATTCATAGACCATCTTAATTTTTACTCGGTTCCTCTCCAAATCATCTTTATTGGTTTGTGATCTGCCCATATATTAGGTTCTATTTTGATCTCTTGTATAATCGTGCTTAATTCAGGAGATATCAATATCATATCAATTCTGGACCATGATTTGTGTCTGTTTGAATAAAAAGTATACAGTATTGTGATTTTTGGGGGGTTCTTTTCTCTCCATATGTCCTGGATACAGATTTCTTCTGCCATTTAAAAAAAAGTTTTAGGAAGTATATTTTTCCCTTTTTTCCCCTATTTTACTACTTTTATAGTCCAGTATTCCATCTACTATTGCATTAAAATCTCCCATTAAACAAATGTTTTGCTATTCTAATTTCACTATTTTTTATGCAGTTTTTGGTAGAACTCTTCTTGCTTGTTATTAGGTGCATATATTGCTACTATCAGTATCTGTTTTTGGTTTATCATTATTTCCACCATCAATATTCTTCCCTCTTCATCTGCATAGATTTGTTTGGGATTCATTATTTCTTTAATATATAGAGCTATTCCTCTTTTCTTTTGTTGAGCTAATGCGAAATGAAGTTTCCCAATTTTCGGTTGCTCCAACAATTTGTAGTGTTGTCTCTTAATATGTGTTTCTTGGAGACAGATTATATCCATTTTAAATCTTT
The DNA here is from genome assembly GCA_039797435.1 of Crotalus adamanteus. NCBI lineage: Eukaryota > Metazoa > Chordata > Lepidosauria > Squamata > Viperidae > Crotalus > Crotalus adamanteus. The sequence continues at coordinate 56,077,678 of CM077935.1, read as the reverse complement.
GTAGTTGTGTAAAAAAAATTTCCTTTTTATGTTGTTGTTGTTAATTGCGAAGTCGTGTCCGACCCGTCACGACCCCATGGACAATGTTCCTCCAGGTCTTCCTGTCCTCTACCATCTTCTGGAGTCCATTTAAATTCACACCTACTGCTTCAGTGACTCCATCCAGCCATCTCATTCTCTGTCGTCCCCTTCTTCTATTGCCCTCAATCTTTCCCAGCATTAGGCTCTTCTCCAGTGAATCCTTCCTTCTCATTAGGTGGCCAAAGTACTTGAGTTTCAACTTCAGGATCTGGCCTTCTAAAGAGCAGTCGGGGTTGATCTCTTCTAGGACTGACCGGTTTGAACGCCTTGCAGTCCAAGGGACTCGCAGGAGTCTTCTCCAGCACCATAGTTCAAAGGCCTCAATTCTTTTGCGCTCAGCCTTTCTTATGGTCCAACTTTCACAGCCATACATTGCAACTGGGAAAACCATGGCCTGGATTATACGCACTTTTGTTGGCAGGGTGATGTCTCTGCTTTTTAGAATGCTGTTTAGATTTGCCATAGCTTTCCTCCCCAGGAGCAAGCGTCTTTTAATTTCTTGGCTGCAGTCCCCATCTGAGGTGATCTTGGAGCCCAGAAAAATAAAATCTGTCACTACCTCCATTTCTTCCCCATCTATTTGCCAGGAATTGAGAGGGCCGGATGCCATGATTTTGGTTTTCTTAATGTTGAGTTTCAAGCCAACTTTTGCACTCTCCTTCTTCACCCGCATCAAGAGGCTCTTTAGTTCCTCTTCACTTTCTGCCATCAGAGTGGTATCATCTGCATATCTTAGGTTGTTGATATTTCTCCCGGCAATCTTAATTCCAACTTTTGATTCATCTAGCCCTGCCTTTCTCATGATGTGCTCTGCATATAAGTTAAATAGGCAGGGTGACAGTATACAGCCTTGCCGGACTCCTTTTCCAATTTTGAACCAATCAGTGGTTCCGTGTTCGGTTCTCACTGTTGCTTCTTGACCCGCATATAGGTTTCTCAGGAGACAAATGAGATGGTCTGGTACTCCCATCTCTTTAAGAACTTGCCACAATTTGTTGTGATCCACACAATCAAAGGCTTTTGCATAGTCAATGAAGCAGAAGTAGATGTTTTTCTGGAACTCCCTAGCTTTCTCCATGATCCAGCGTATGTTGGCAATTTGATCTCTAGTTCCTCTGCCTCTTCGAAATCCTGCCTGTACTTCTGGTAGTTCTCGATCCACATACTGCTGGAGTCTAGCTTGTAGGATTTTAAGCATAACTTTACTAGCATGTGAAATGAGTGCAATGGTGCGATAGTTTGAACATTCTTTGGCATTGCCTTTCTTTGGAATTGGAATGTAAACTGACCTTTTCCAATCCTGTGGCCACTGTTGAGTTTTCCAAATTTGCTGGCAAATTGAGTGTAGTACTTTTACTGCATCATCTTTTAAGATTTTGAATAGCTCAGCTGGAATACTCTCACCTCCACTAGCTTTGTTGTTGCTCAGATTTTCTAAGGCCCATTTCACTTCACATTCTAGGATGTCTGGTTCGAGGTCAGTGACCATCTCATTGTGGTTATCTGGGATGTTAAGCTCATTCTTGTATAGTTCTTCCGTGTAGTTTTGCCATCTCTTCTTAATCTCTTCTGCCTCTGTTAGGTCTCTGCCATTTTGGTCCTTTATCATGCCCATCTTTGCATGAAACGTTCCCTTCATATCTCCAGTTTTCTTGAAGAGATCTCTGGTCCTCCCTATTCTGTTGTTTTCTTCTATTTCTTTGCACTGTTCATTTAAGAAGGTATTCTTATCTCTTCTAGCTATTCTCTGGAATTCTGTATTCAATTGGGTGTATCTTTCTCTTTCTCCTTTGCCTTTCGCTTCCCTTCTTTCCTCAGCTATTTGCAAAGCTTCCTCAGACAGCCATTTTGCTTTCTTGCATTTCTTTTTCTTTGGGATGGTTTTAGTTGCTACCTCTTGTACAATGTTGCGAACTTCCATCCATAGTTCTTCAGGCACTCTGTCTATCAGATCCAGTTCCTTAAATCTATTTGTCACCTCTACTGTATATTTATCAGGAATATGATTTAGTTCATACCTGAGTGGCCTAGTGCTTTTCCCTACTTTTTTCAATTTAAGCCTAAATTTTGCAACGAGAAGCTCATGATCTGAGCCACAGTCAGCTCCTGGTCTTGTTTTTACTGACTGTATACAGCTTCTCCATCTTTGGCTGCAGAGCACATAGTCAATCTGATTTCTATGTTGACCGTCTGGTGATGTCCATGTGTAGAGCCGTCTCTTGGGTTGTTGGAAAAGAGTGTTTGTTATGACCATCGTATTCTCTTGACAAAATTCTATTAGCCTGTGCCCTGCTTCATTTTGTACTCCAAGGCCAAACTTGCCTGTTATTCTGGTTATCTTTTGGCTTCCTACCTTAGCATTCCAATCCCCCATGATGATAAGGACATCATTTTTTGGTGTTAATTCTATAAGGTCCTGTAGGGCTTCATAGAACCGGTCAATTTCATCCTCTTCAGCACCAGTGGTTGGGGCATAGATTTGGACTACTGTGATATTGAATGGTTTGCCTTGGATTCGAATTGAGATCATTCTGTCATTTTGGGGATTGTATCCCAGTATTGCTTTTCCTATTCTTTTATTGACTATGAAGGCTACTCCATTTCTTCTGAGGGATTCTTGCCCACAGTAGTATACCTGATGGTCATCTGAGTTAAATTCACCCATTCCTGTCCATTTTAGTTCGCTGATTCCTAAGATGTCGATGTTCAGTCTTGTCATCTCTTTTTTGACTACGTCTAGCTTGCCTTGATTCATGGATCTTACATTCCAGGTTCCTATGGAGAAAAAATCTTTACAGCATCGGACTTTCCTTTCACCACCAGATATATCCACAGCTGAGCGTCCTTTCGGCTTTGGCCCAGTCGCTTCATTCTTTCTGGCGCTACTAGTACTAGCCCTCTGCTCTTCCCCAGTAGCATATTGGACACCTTCCGACCTGAGGGGCTCATCTTCCAGCGTCATATCTTTTTTCCTTTTAGTACTGTCCATGGGGTTTTCATGGCAAAGATACTGGAGTGGTTTGCCATTTCCTTCTCCAGTGGATCACATTTTGTCATCACATTCCTTTTTATAGGGGAGTTCAATCCATTTACATTCATTGAAAGAATCCCATTTTCCTTCTCCATCTCCTTCAATTATATATAGGTCTTAACCTTCTAGTTGTTCTTATCTGTCTCTGTTCTCTTGCTCTTACCACTTCTTCTGTCTTTGTATTTTCAGTTTCTTCTTCTTCCCTTGGCTTAGCTGCTCCTTCTATTACCGTTTCTTCCTGTCTCTTTGTTTCTCTCTCTGGATGGGGTTCTGCACTTTCCCCTTCCATAAACGCTTTATGGTTATCATAAAACTCCAATGCCTTAAGTGGCGTGTCCAATCTGTATCTTTTCCCATCCCAGTTAATTAGGATCCCTTCTGGAATCAGCCATCTGAAATTCACTCCTTTTTCAGTTAATTTTCTAGTCACTAATTGATATTCTCTTCATACATCTCTTATTCTCCTGGGAATCTGCTTCAGGACTACAATCTCTTTTTCTTTGTATCGCAGAGGGTCATCTCTCACTCTTCTCAAAATCTCATCCCTTATAGATCTTTTGACAAATCTAACATGTACTTCTCTAGGGACTTTATTTCTTCTCACGTAGCTTGAGCTGACTTGAAATATTTGATCTAACTCTCCTTCCATTTCTTGTTTCCTGATTTCCAGTGCTTCAGCCAATAGCTCTGTTATCAGATCTGCAATATCCTCTTCTTCAGGGCTTTTCAACCGGTGGTACGCGTACCACTTGTGGTACATTAACGAGTGGCAGGTGGTACGCAGCCCTGCCTAGCCAAGTGTAGTGGGGGAGGTAAAGAGCAAGCACAGGCAAGGACTTACTGTGAGACAGTCCTCTAGAGCTGCAGAGTGGCTGGGGTGAGGCAAAGGCCCCAGGCTCACTTCTGGCTCACCCTCCCCCATGAGAAAGGAGGAGGAGGGGGTGGAGACCGGAGAGGCTATAAAAGGAGGGAGTTTGGGCAGGAGAGGGAGAGAGAAAAAAAGCAGCAGCTTTGGGAGGAGGTGGAGTCAGCTCTAGCTGCACTGAAGGGAAAGAAGAAGGAGGAGGGTGGGGGGAGAGGAGAGGAGATCAAGCAGGCTGGCCATGAGCTGATCTACAACTGCTGTGGCAGCCACCTGTGCTGGCAGCAGCAAACAGGCAAGAAATGCAGTGGGGGAGGGGTCACCCTCCAAGAGGAATGAAAAAAGGCAGCAATGGCTGGAGGTGAGGCAGGAGGGAGGGAGGGAGATGGAGAGTGGAAGGATTCTTATGTGCTTTTGTGACTTTGAAGTTCTGGGATTTGTGCAATGTGGGCTTTGTGTTCTTAAGGAGTGTTTGGCAATTTCTATTTGGCTGATGGCTGATGTCTCATGTTAGCTTCTATTGCTCTGCTATTGTTAGCTGTAAGTTTTGCTGCAAGGGATTTTGAAGTATTTTTCTCCTGAATGGATTTTGCCTGTAGCATTCCTTTACTTATGAGTGGAGCCATTTGGTGAGGCTGCCTTAGCCGGCAGCCAGTACTTACATTTTGTTTTCTTCCTTAAGTGCCGTCTGTGCTCCTTAACTTTCCTTTCTAGCCAGTAGCTAATTCTTAAAGGGGAATGTGCCTTTTTAAGCTAGTTCACTCAGCAGCTTGTCTTTTCTGTCTCTGGAGGCTTTTCCTTGTTTGATGAATATATGGAAGAGAGAAAATATGGGGGGGGGGTCAAGTTCTTCCTTCAGAAGGAGGTGGGCATGAGAAAGAGGGAGGCAGGGAAGGAGGGAGGGAGGGAAGTCCCGCCTTAGCACTTGGCCACCAGCAGCCCTGCCATTGACTTTGCTTGTCAAAAGGTTGCAAAAGGGGATCACATGACCCTGAGACACTGTGACCATCATAAATATGAATCAGTTGCCAAGCATCCAAATATAAATCACATGACCCTGGGCATGCTGCAATGGTTGTGTGAAAAATGGTCATAAGTCATTTCAGTGCAATTGCAACTTTGAACAGGGTTTTTTGGGGGGGGGCTCATCAAGTTTTTGACACCTTGCTAGGTGGTACTCGAATACTGCCATATCCTAAAAGTGGTACAATCGGTGAAAAGGTTGAAAAGCCCTGGAATATACAGCTAAAACACATGAACTGATTCAGGCAATGGGAACAAAGCTTGAATCAAAGCTTGATATGCTTTCAAAGGAACTTCGTGAGGAGATACTATATTTGACTGGAAATATTAAACAGGTGAAGGATAGAGTGGATTTTATGAAGCATAAATTGGAGAAAAAAAAGATGTTTTGAATGAAGCTGATTTGGACAAAAGGGCGCTTTTGGAAGCCCAGTTTAAACAATTGCAATTAAGATTCCGAGCAATTCCTGAACTGTCTGGAGAGAATATTAGATTAAGGATGATTAAAGCCTTCGCTCAGTTAACTAACTGGGAAGAAAAGACCATTGACCTTGAAATAGACAAAGTATATAGAGTAAACTCTAGATTTGCTACTACAAGAAAACTACCAAGGGATGTCTTAGTTCAGTGGTTCTCAACCTTTCTAATGCTGCGACCCCATAATACAGTTCCCCATGTTGTGGTGACCCCCCAACCACTTATACATCACCGGGTGCCAGGGGCGTGGCCGAGTGGGTGTGGCCCCCAAGTGGGCGTGGCCCCCAAGTGGGCGTGGCAAGAAAGACAGCCCCAGCCACCATTAATACTGTGCCGCCGCTGCATGTATTTTAATGCATGTTTACCCTGCCTTTAAATGTGGGACCAAAATTTACAGAAAGTTAGTAAATAATAAATAAGAACAGGCTGCTTTCATTTGAACCATAGATTATAGTGGGGACCTGGAGGGATTTTCTTTCACTGAAGATGAAAGAAAGTATATGAAAGAGAGGGAATAAAAAGCAAAGCAGAAAGGAATAAGAAGAGTGAGAAATGGCATGGAGGTTATAAGTTTCGTGGATCAGAAATAAACAAAACAATTAAATCAGTTTTAAGAGAATAAATGGCAACAAATGGAAGATTCAAACTAGTTTTAAGGGAATAAAAGGAAATAAATGGAAGTGTTAAACCACTTTAAACAATAAATGGAAGAAACAAAGCAGTTTATGAAGGGGAAGGGATGGAGATGGAGATGGAAGGAAGGAAGAAAGGAAGGAAGATTGAAGGGGAAAGGAAGGAGATGGAGAAGGAAGGAGATTGAAGGGGGGAGGTGCTGCCAAGGATGCAGGAAGGAGATGGAGAAGGAAGGAGATTGAAGGGGAAGGAAGGAAGGAGAGAGAGATTGAAGGGGAAGGGATGGAGTTGGAGATGGAAGGAAGGAAGGAAGATTGAAGGGGAAAGGAAGGAGATGGAGAAGGAAGGAGATTGAAGGGGGAAGGGGGGAAGGAAGGAAGGAAGGAAGGAAGGAAGGAAGGAAGGAGAGGGAGATTGAAGGGGAAGGGATGGAGTTGGAGATGGAAGGAAGATTGAAGGGGAAAGGAAGGAGATGGAGAAGGAAGGAGATTGAAGGGGGGAGGCGCTGCCAAGGACGCACAAGCAGCTCCGCACAATTGCCTGGGGACGGGGGGGGAGGCTCTGGCAGAGAGCTTGGCGGAGAGCCAAGCGGCGGCACATCCGGGGCCTCGGAAGCTGCGCGGAGGATCCGCGCGCCTCGGAACCGCTGACTGCCCTCTCACACCTGCCAACCTGGAGACCCCCATCCTCATCCCGGCACCTCTTGCCCTCTCACAGCCGCCCCCCAGGACCTGCCCGCCCCTCCAGCCTCCTGAGCGCCATCGCCCTCCGCACCGGCCAAAGCGTTGCCTGACATTACAGCTGACGGGCGCAGGTCCGGGGATCGCCAGCTGACGGCACAGGAGGTAGATGCCGCGGCAGCCTCCCAGCCACCTGCTTCTTTGGCTGGAGCAGATGCCAGGGCTTGCATGGTCACCGGCTGCAGAGAGCACGTCAACGGCCCTTGAGGACCATGCAAGCCCTGGCAACTGCTCCAGCCGAAGAAGCAACCCCGGCATCCTCCTGCTGGCCGCAGCGCAGCCAGCGATGCTCTGCGGGGCCTTCCTGTGGCCGCCTGCCCACCCCAGGATCGAGGGGAAGGCCAGCCGGGAGCGGGGTCCAGAGAGGCATGGCCGCCTTGCCCTTTCCACGCAGCAGGAGCCAGGCCTGCTTTCCCACAGGCGCAGCACCAGCACCCGCCGGCCGTGCCAGCCACTGCCGACTCCTCATCCAAGCATGGTGGTTCCCGGCCAGCCACCGGCATGGGCCCCAAAGACGCCGAGGAGGAAGGCAGGTCTGCAGAAAAGCTGCCGTGCCCACCGCATCTCCCTTCCCACCAGACGGCAGCTCGGAGCTCCGACCCTGGTACCACAGCCAGCCTCTGACCGGCTCCCCACAGCCGGCCCTGAGATCAACGGGTGACTCCCACCCAGCGCCCCCTCGGCCCCGGCTGCCTCGCCCCCCACGGCCGGGCTTCCCATGGGAGTTTCCGCCACGCTGAGTGCTCTCTTCAGGCAGTGCCCACTTGCAAAGCGGGAGAGGCTGCCAATAACACCGCCAGGGACGGTCCCACCTGACTCCCAGGCCAAGGGGCGCCCCAGTTCCCGAGCGGCTGCGGCCGGAAGTGGCAAGCGTGTGTGCGGAGGGACTGCGGGATGCCCGCCAGGTGCGCTGGCCTCGGCCCCTTCCTACGAACAAGCTGGAATGCCAGGCAATGCCTTGGCCGGTGCGGAGGGCGAAGGGGAGGCCGCCGCAGTGCCAAACTCCTGCGCCTGTCATCTGGGAGGTCTGGTGACGGAGCCAGCTGGCATGGAGGGCAATGGGGAGGCGTCGGCTCGGTGAAAGTCGAACCTCTCCCCCCCTCCTCTGCTCTCCGTCTTGCGTCCTTCTAGATTTGCCGCAGCGAGGTGCAGGGCAACCACCGGCTGGGACACCAGCTGGCCCAGCCCAAGGGAGGTAAGCCACCCGCCGGGCCCCACGCACACCAGCAACCCTCCCTGCGCCCGCTGCTGCCCCGCTAGCCTTACCTTGGCCACCATACATTCGATGCGGCGGCAGGCAGGCCCAGGCGCTCCTGGGTGGCCATGGCACGCAGCAGCGAGGGCGCAGGCTGACCACCGGCTGGGCCACCAGCTGGCCCAGCCCAAGGCAGGTAAGGCACCCGCCGGGCCCGACGCATGCCAGCAACCCTCCCTGCGCCCACCGGCCTCCCACCTCCCACCCCTGGCCCTCTTTTACTTACTTTTAGTAGTTGCTCAGCAGGGAGGGAAGCTTTCCAGAAAGTTCGCCTTGCAGCACCGTTTGCAGACTGGGGCTTTTGGCGGGCTCAGCAGGGAAGAGACAGCCTGGACAATTCCTATTGGCTTTTGAAAGCCAATAGAATTAGACTCTATTCAAGAGAGTCTATTCTATTGGCTTTCGAAAGCCAATAGATTCTATTGGCTTTCGAACACCAATAGAATAGAGTCTCTTGAATAGAGTCTATTTTATTGGCTTTCAAAAGCCAATAGAATAAGAGGGAGTAGCACAGCTAAAGAAAAGGGGGGAAAATGGCGGACAGCCTTGTTTGGCGACCCCCGTGAAATGGTCGTTCGACCCCAAATGAAGTCGCGACCCATAGGTTGAGAACCGCTGTCTTAGTTCATTTTGTAAGATGAACAACGAGAGACCATGTCCTGGATTACCACTTGAAATCCAAACTAAGAATGGAAAACGTGGATATAATTGTTTTGAAGGAAATTCCTGTTAGAATTTTGAGAAAAGGGGAAGCCTATTCTTTCCTTACTGAAGAGAAAAATTCCCTTCTGCTGGGATAAACTTGAAGGAGTGATACTTATTAAGAGCAAAGATTTAGACTGAATTCTACAGAAAAAGATTTCTTGATCAGACATAAACTAATTTTGGATACAGCTGAAGAGATGGATACAGACAAGAAATTAGAGGTAGATAAACCTCAAAAAGTTGACACTGAAGAAGAAGATGCAGCTGAGACGTTCGTGTAGGAACTTGCTATTTCTTCTAAAGATGGAGATTAGGTCTATTACATGGAATATTAATGGGGCAAATGCCCCATCTAAACATAAAAAAACTATTTCATTACCTGAGGAAACTCAATGTCGACGTAACTTGTCTTCAAGAAACACATCAAGAAACAAGACAAGAAATACTTAATAAATAAACTAATAGGGGAGGAATTTATATCTGCTGGTTTAAAAAAGATCAATGGAGTCATATTATATATAAAACCCCAATTTAAACCTAAGTTACTTTTATTAGATGAACATGGTAGGTTTGTAGCAGTGGAAATTGAACTAAACGGAATAAAATCAATAGTAGTTGGACTCTTTATGCCAAATGATGATAAAAGTAAAATTTTTGAATATCTTATGGATCAATTACTGCCCTTTTCGTATGAAAATTGGCTTATGCTGGGGGATTGGAAAGGAGTGACTTCCCTAGTTTTGGATAGAACATCTATCAAAGGGATTAAATCCTCCCAGGGTAAATTACCAAAGACTTTTTTGTGAGATGATGGACAACTTAGCATTAATAGATTCATGGAGGCAAAGAAATGGCTCCGCTAGACTAGAGAATATACTTTTTTTTCCAGAAAGACATAAATCCTTTTCAAGGATCGATATTGTGAGAAGAATTTTCTCTGGTTTGGGTTTCCAGCTGGGAAGCAGACCTTCAGCTCAGACGGAAGAATTGACACTAAATGAAGCAAGCTGCCAGAAAGTAGGTTTTATTGCAGAAACCGGACGGAGTAGTGACACAGCAGTGGTTTCTGGACTAGCTAGTGCTTTTCCAAGGTGTGGGGTCTTGCTCATATACCCCTGGAGTTATTGAAATTATGATTTAGATTTTGTAAAGGTATTTACATCAGCCACAGCCCCAGGGAAGCAGGACATGACCTTTAGGACATAATAGGATTAACCCACCACCATCAGAATACTAAAAGGGCACACTGATCCTCAAGTCAAAGTTCATGCCACAGGAACAACTCCAAACACAAAAGCCCAAGAAGGTATAAAAACCCACCACTCCCAGCAACATGTGGTCAGCTGCTCCAGAGCCACATCTTGTGGTTCTGCTCTTCAATAAACTAGAACCTTCTTTCTAAAGCAGTCTCCATTTTGTTTATTCCCAGCTTGGACTAGACCCTGATGAAGATTTTTCTTTCAACAATTGTAATCTTCTTTCAGCATGGTCTGCACTGAAAAACAACTACTTATCACTCCATGTTCTAGCCAGCGTTCAACCCTGGCAATCTATGTTTGCCATGTGGTATTGCAGGGACTTTCCGCCTTCACTTCTTGAGAAAGTAGTGTTCTATTGTTATAGTTTGGGTATCAGGTCTACCATACTGGAATGACCAGACAATGAGAACAAAATCCAAGTCATTTCCAAAGGGTCAAAGAAATCTGTCCAGATGCTCTTTACATATACAGGTAGTCCTCAACTTACAACAGTTCATTTAGTGACCATTCAAAGTTACAACAGCACTGAAAAAAGTGACTTATGACCGTTTTTCACAGTTACGACTTTTGCAGCATTCCCATGATCATGTGATTAAAATTGAGATGCTTGACAACTGGTTCATACTTACAACCATTGCTGTGTCCCAAGGTCATGTGATCACCTTTTGTGAGCTTCTGACAAGCAAAGTCAATGGGGAAACCAGATTCACTGTCAGAATCCAATTGACAATGTGTCCGTTGTCGTGCGTAGGGAAAAATCCAGGAACGCCGGTACACAGTGCAATCATCAAAAGGTTTATTCTTTGACAAAACAAAAGTTAGCACTGGGAGTGGTTTGCTCCCAGTGCTTTACATAGGATTGCCACACCCCGTATCCCCACCCCCAGTTCCAAACCAACATCTGTCCTAAGTGTATAAATGTTCCTCCCCCGCCTTGTCCACGCCCTCCCTCAGATGCGGATCCGCCCCGCTGATCTCCACCATGACCGGTAAACCCCTGTGCCATGCCTTTGGGAGCCACCCGGTCCCTGTCAGGTCGTTCAGGTAAGACCGCCCCATAACCACCCCCTATGCTGTCCAGGCAGGCCCCCGATTCAGCCAAGGGTTCCAGACAGGCCTCCATTCTTGCTAGTGATGTCCCTGTGTCAGCGCTCATTACTGGCACTCCGCTATGGGCCCGTGCTGGCGCATGTCCGTTCTGGGTGCTTTTCCCCCCTGGCAGCGACGTGCGACGGCTGCTATGAGAAAATGACACTGCACCATGGTCCGTCGTTGCCTCACCAGTGGTACGTTGTGGACGCCGGAACCGCCCGATCATCAGGACACGTGAGAGGGGAAGACCGGAGGCTGTGGTCCCTGGCCGAGAGGAGACAGTCAGTATGGCGGCGGTCGGTATGGCGGCGGTTGGTATGGCGGCGGTCCTCAGCGTCTGTAGGCTCCAGTGTGCATCACCCCCCCCCACCTTCGAATGGCATGGCTCCTCCTGGAAAAGAAAAGGAGGAGGATGAATATATGTTCTTGCACCCATCTTTCCCTGGCCTCCCACCAGACGGATGAAATCGCGCCAAAATTGTGCGGTGAATTGTACCCCCCGATCTGAAATAATCCATCAGGGTATTCCATGAAGGCGATAAATATGTTGTATGAAAAGTCTTGCTAGACGACGTGCTGATGGTAATCCCCTACATGGGATGAAGTGTGCCTGTTTGGAAAAAAGATCGACCACTGTCCAAATCATGTTGTAGCGCCGATTTTTGGGTAGTTCTACCACGAAGTCCATGGCGATCTCTTCCCAGGGTCGGGATGGGTCGGCTACCTTCTGTAGAAGGCCCATTGGCTTCCCCGTTCGAGGCTTTGCACTAGCACATACATGGCACTCTTTTACATACTTTTCTACATCTGGTTTTAATCTAGGCCACCAAAACTGCCGACGCACTAAGTGCAAGGTCTTTAGAAATCCAAAATGGCTGGCCTGTTTGGCGTCGTGGCACCTCTGGAGAACAGTTTGTTGTAGGCGTTCAGGCACATACATCTTATCACCTTTCCAGGCTACACCGTCTCTTTGGGTTAACACCCCTGAATGTTCACATAAACACTCATCATCCAGCACAGCCGCTTGCATATCGGCAAGCTCACCAACCCCCCTTCCTTGTAACACAACTTTGGTTACCTCTTGCTGACCAAGGGGCATTAATGCTTGTACCACATCCTCCCTTTTGCTGTGGTACTGTGGCATCCATGATAATGCGTCGGCTAAGAAATTCTTTCCCCCAGGTACATATCTCAAATTGAATTTAAACCAGGCAAAGTATTGGGCCCACGTGACATGTTTGGGGGCTAGGCGTCTCAGTGTCTGTAACGCTTCTAAATTTTTATGGTCTGTCCATACCTCGAATGGTATCACTGTCCCCTCCAAGAGGTGTCGCCACGTCGTGAGGGCCTACCGAACCGCAAATGCCTCCTTCTCCCAGATGGCCCAACCCCTTTCGGTCGTGGTGAACTTACAGGAGGTATAGGTGTTGTGGAAAAACCACAATACTTACATCAGAAGACAAGACCACGAAGGGTTGGAGAAAACAGGCTTTATTTGTGCACAATGGTTCAGAGCATTCACATGACAGATTCTGAACCCTGAGTTACTCCCAGGGTGTCATTTTTATACAGCTTGCCGCCCACGCTTAACCTAATAGATGACTTCTTATCTACCTTTAACACACTAAAAGAGAGAAGTTCATATCTTAAGACAACACACATAGGAAAAAGGGAAGTTTATCCAATGTGCAGAAAACCACACTCCCCTACGTGTAATATCTTACACCATTTGTGACTTTCGGTTGGCACTTCTTGTAAAAATGTTTCTTCATAGAATTGCACACAGGTCATCACACTCAGCCAGTTTATAGTATTAGTTAATGCTTTCAAAACATCACCTCTGTTAATTAAAATATAATTCAAAAGTACTTTATCATTTCTCTTAATGGCAATTTTCCATCTACCTCATTACCCCCCTTTGAAACTTCACTTAAATCTTGAGATTATTGGGGAGTTTCATATATTGGGGGGTCTCCATCTGGAGCACTCAGTTTTACATATTCCCCCCTCATCCCACAAGGCCATAACCTGGGCTATGGCTAACAGGGAATTAATGACAATACTAATCAGCAACACCACAATCACCCAAATAGTTGGCATGAGCCCCTTTCTAATACAAGCAGTTTCCCTCATCCTTCGGCTGGGTTCCATACTTAGAGAAGCCTAATACTAGTGACGCGATTGCAGCTTCCAGAGCAGGGGATTTTTGTTGCCCATGCGATGGGTGTTAGCTTCCGGAGTAACACCTGCAGGGGTTTTCTTCACCTCTCCCATTCGCAGGGGTGCAGCTTCCAGAGTGTCACCAGAAGGGGAGAGGCTCCTTCTTCTACGATGCAGGGATAGTTTAAAGGGTTGAGTTGGGTCACTATTCACTTTCTACTGGGTGGGGGCTGCCAATTTAACCCTGGACCAATGGATCCACAATTTGATTTCAGCCACCTTAATAGCAAGGGGAGAACACATAACAACAGTATATGGCCCTTTCCACTTTGGGCTTAAGACTTCCCTCTTCCAATCCTTTACCCAGACCTCCTATCCCGGTTGTATATTATGTGTTAGTGTAACCAAGACATGGGGTCTTTGGGTTAGATCATATTGTTGTAGCCACTGGACTATAGTGTTAAGAGTCTGCAGCTGTTCTAATTTTAACAGTATCTGCCACTTGTTCAGCGTTCTGGACACCTGGTTTGAGTAAGTTGGGGACTCCGCCATACAATAATTCAAAGGGAGATATGAGCAGCCCCCTTTGTGGGGCACACCTTACCACAACCAGGGCCATATTTAAAGCATCTGGCCACTTAAGCTGAGTTTCCTGACATATTTTTGCCAATTTTTCCTTAATGTTCTATGTATTCTCTCCACCCTTCCTCCTGATTGAGCATGGAAACTACAGTCAAGCTTCCTAGCATAGCTGCTATCTTTGGGTGGCTCTATAGATAAATTCAGGACCATTATCTGAAGAGATTCTAGATGGCAACCCATACCTGGGAATAATAATATGAAGCAAGGCTTTTGCGACCTCAGTTGCTTTTTTTTTCTTTTTCTTTTTCTTCTTCCTTGTAGGGATGCAATCCAGCCATCCAGTGTATGTACATACTATGACTAGCATTGCTTTATAGGGACCTGAGCATGGCATGTCAGTGCAATCAATCATCAAGGAATCGAAGGGATAATTTCCTCTGGGCTGATGTCCTTGAGGCAGTTGGGGTCCTTGTCTTGGGTTGTTGGCTGCACAGATCTCACATCTAGCACAAACATTTGCTGCAATCCTGTGTATTTTGTCAATATAAACCTCTCTCTTCAGGGCATTTGCCAGTGCCGCCTTTCCCAGGTGCAGTTGCTTATGAACCTGTTGCACTGCATCCCATGCCATATATCCTGGGATAAAGACTCGCTGGTCTGGCAAAATCCATCAACCATCTTCCTGCCTTGCTTCCAGCACCTCAGCTTTGTCCAAGTCTTCCTGAGAGTAGTTTGGTTTACCCTGGTCCTGTTCCTCAGGGGTCCACAAAGCTAGACAATTTGTATGCTCAGAAGGTGCCTTTTGTGCAGCCATACGAGCTTCCCAGTCTGCCTTATTATTTCCTAATTGAATATCTGATGTTCCCTTCTGATGGCCTTTGCAATGCATTACAGCTACTTCCTTAGGCTCCCACACACTATTCAGCAGACGCAATATCTGGGGTCCATATTTAACATCCTTTCCCCTGAAGTTATAAGTCCCCTTTCTTTGTATAAGGCTCCATGGACTTGCACTGTTAGGAATGCATACTTAGAGTCTATGTAAATATTAATGCACTTTCCTTTTGCCAACTCCAAAGCTCTAGTTCAGTGGTTCTCAACCTGTGGGTCGGGACCCCATTTGGGGTCGAATGACCATTTCACGGGGGTCACCAAACCATGCTGTCCGCCATTTTTTTCCCTTTTCCCTAGCTGTCCTACTCCCTCTTATTGGTGGCCACACCCACTTGGGGGTCACCACAACATGGGGAACTGCATTATGGGGTCACGGCATTAGAAAGGTTGAGAATCACTGCTCTAGTTAATGCATGCAGGTCAGCTAGCTGAGCATTTGTACCGGGCGGAAGTTGCTCAGCTTTCCATACTTCCTCCAAAGTCACCACAGCACATCCTGCCTTTCGAATGTCTTCTTGCATAAAACTAGTTCTACCCGTGTATATTGTAAAGTCTGGATCAAGCAGGGGGACATCTCTCATGTCTGGGCGGCTAGCGTAAGTTTCTTCAATAGCTTGTATGCAACTATGTGTGGTTTCCAAGTCTGATTCAGGCAGCAGCGTGGCTGGATTCAGTGAATTTGATTGAATTAATATAACCATTGGATTATGTATTATTAAGGCTTGATATTTTAGCATGCGTGGGTTGGTCAGCCACAAATGTCCTTTGGCTTCCAAGACAGCTTTAAGAGCATTGGGTGTGTAGATATCTAACTTTTGTCCAAAAGTCAATTTATTAGCTTCCTGTGTTAACAACGCTGTTCCTTTCACAATGGTTCTTTATCTCCCCCCTTTGTGGCCTCATATAGGGATTTTGCTATTAAACTAAAGGTAGGGATCCATATTCGGCAGAAGCCAGCAGCAACTAAAAGTCCTCTTAACTCTTTCCTATTCTTCGGTACAGGCAGCTGGCAGATAGTGGATGATGCTTTGCAAAACCAGTGGGGTTGTCCTCTGCCCACAAATATGGTACATCAAATTCTTCCCATCCGGCATTTTTCTCTATCATTTTTGCCAGCATCACCATTCTCCATTCCTCTGCATGGGGTACTTCCATCATCACCTTTCCATATTTTATGGCCATTGTGCCATCCTCTTCAAAGGAGATCTGTGCCCTTAGTTTACAAAGCAGATCCCTTCCCAATAGAGGAATTGGCATATATACAAACTGATGGGTTATAATTTTTCCTCCCATAGTGCAACTTAAGGGCTCCAAAAAGGGTTGCTGTAATATTTTTCCTGTTGCTCCTTGTATCTTGATAGAATGAGGGGAGGCTTGGCTTAGGGGTTGGGTTAGGACTGATCGGGTGGCTCCAGTATCCACAAAGAAGGGAATAGGTTTGCCTCCTACTGTTAAACTGACCACAGGTTCTGGGAGGCGGGCTGAACCCAGTCAGTCTCAGTCCCACTCCTCTACTTCTGCCAGGCCTATGAGGGGAGTTCTTGAAAATCCTCTTCTTCTTTCTCTCCCTCCCTGGCTTCTCCCTGGGCCACCTCTGTAGCTCTTCGCAAACCTGCCTCTTCCCCCTCCTTTTTCTTTATCCTTTCCTCTTTCTGGACATTCACCCCTCCAGTGTCCTTCCTTCTTACATATGGCACACTGGTTTTGTCCTAACACCATTCCTCGTCCTCTACCTCTGCCACCTCCCCTTGACACCCCCATCATAGCAACTGCCAGCAATTCAGCTTTCCTTTGCATTTTCTGATCCTTTTTCTTTTCCTCCTCCTTTTCTCTATTCACAAAAGTCTTTCGGGCCACTTCCATCCTAATCTTTTCCCTTTCTTCTGGATTAAACAAGGTCCCCATAAGTTGCTGTAGATCCATCCAGGTGGGGTTGTGGGTATCGACAATAGTCTTCACCAGGTCTGCTACTTCATTTGGTTTTTCACTAAATGGGCCATAATGAAATTTTCGAATTAAGAAGGTCTGATATAGTAAAAGGCATTTGTTGGAATAGAGGAGCTGTGGCTGTTTCTGCTGGATCGTCCTTACTGACAACCAATTGATCTACTTTTCTAAGGGGAGCATTCAAAGACGCTTCCTCAGTCTTTGCCCTCGTTTGTTCAGCTATCAGTCCTCCCACTTCTCTGTCTTCTGTTTGCAGTCCCGTCCGCTCCTCTTCTGCCTTGGACCCCCTCAGCACCTCTTGCTGAAGGTCCAGCTTGGGTCCCTTGATCCTGGACATCTGGTTGGATTATGGCTTGTCCCCAGCTTGTTCTATCTTCTAAACTTTTTAACATAGGGGACAGTTTTGCATTTCTGGATCCATGGTGGAGGTCTTTGCAACAAGCCGAGCCACACATCAATATAGGGTGCCTGGTCTGGGTGCCCTAACATGGGATTGAACACTAGCTGATGTACTTTTAGGGTAATGGATGGATCTAATGTCCCTGTGCTTGGCCAGCCTATGTTAAAGCTGGGCCAATCTACCTCACAGAAGATCCACAACTTATGCCTGCTCCACTTAATACCATAATCCTGATCCTCATAAGCAGACTTAAAATGCTTTAACATACACCCCAACGGAGTAAGGGGTACACTTTCACCCCCCCCCCCATGAGCCTCCCAGGGCACCAGACAAGGCAAATGAGGAAAAGGGATGAGAGGAAGGTAAGGGGTCCTTCCACTCGGGATGACACTGAGGGTTTCACTTATACGCACTAGACCCAGGGAGCCGGAATCTCGACGGTCACCGATGGGAATTTTGAGCACCACTCACTCACTGCAAACACACACAACAATCCTCCCACCTTATTCCAAAGAGAGGGTGATCAGTCCTCTCCTCCGTCCCTGTTTACAGGGAGGGATTCCTTATTTCCCTTTCAATACTTGCCTGCAGGAGAATCCTTTGTCCTCTAGCCGGCTGGAAAGTTGCCTGGTCTCCTTACCCTTCACCTGTGGTTCTTGAAGTGGCCGACCGCCGATGCTGGAGCACTGTGTCACAGGGAAGTCCCTCGGAATAAAAGGTCCGATGGCGCCTGGGATGTTCCCCCTAACACTACAGGCCCCTGGCACCAGGGTGTGCCTTCCAGAGAGCCCCAAGACTCCTTGCCGTCCTGCCGCGGTCGCCAGATAATTGTTGTGGAAAAACCACAATACTTACATCAGAAGACAAGACCACGAAGGGTTGGAGAAAACAGGCTTTATTTGTGCACAATGGTTCAGAGCATTCACATGACAGATTCTGAGCCCTGAGTTACTCCCAGGGTGTCATTTTTATACAGCTTGCCGCCCACGCTTAACCTAATAGATGACTTCTTATCTACCTTTAACACACTAAAAGAGAGAAGTTCATATCTTAAGACAACACACATAGGAAAAAGGGAAGTTTATCCAATGTGCAGAAAACCACACTCCCCTACGTGTAATATCTTACACCATTTGTGACTTTCGGTTGGCACTTCTTGTAAAAATGTTTCTTCATAGAATTGCACACAGGTCATCACACTCAGCCAGTTTATAGTATTAGTTAATGCTTTCAAAACATCACCTCTGTTAATTAAAATATAATTCAAAAGTACTTATCATTTCTCTTAATGGCAATTTTCCATCTACCTCATAGGCACAAGGTTGTAACACTCCGTCTTCGTTCCTCTGGAGGAGGACAGCTCCCACGGCCACGTCACTGGCATCGACCTGTACCACGAATGGAACATCTGGATCCAGATGGCGCAACACGGGTTCTCTGGCAAACAGGGACTTCAGGCTCTCGAAAGCTTTTTTGGCAGGTCATGGTCCACTCTAATGGTTGACTGGGACAGGGTTTTCCACCTAAATGCTTTGTTTACAAAAGTTGCGTTAGGGGGTGAACTACTGCGGCAAAGGAAGGGATGAAATGCTGTTAAAAATTGGCAAACCCCAGGAAACTTTGTAGCTGACGCCTCGTCCTGGGAGCCTGCCATTCCAACACAGCTTGCACTTTGCTAGGATCCATCTCCACCCCGTCCCCTGAGATTTGGTATCCTAAATAGTCCAGTTGCTTTTGATGGAATTCGCATTTTGACAATTTTACGTACAGGTGAGCATCAAGGAGTTTGCGTAATGCCTGCCTGACAAGGCTAATATGCTCTTCCATGGTGGTCGTGTATATCAGAATGTCATCAAGATACACAAGGACCCCCCAGTACAAATGTTCATGCAACACTTGATTGATCAGTTGCATGAAGACCACAGGGGCCCCTTGTAACCCAAAGGGCATGACGCGAAATTGGAAACTGCCTAGTGGACAATTGAAAGCTGTTTTCCATTCGTCACCACGTTTGATCCGCACCCTGTAATATGCTTCTCGAAGGTCCAGTTTGGTTAATATTCGGCCTTTTCCCAGCTGTGCTAGCAAATCTTTCATGAGTGGGAGAAGATACAGATGTTCGACACACACTGCATTCAGTCCCCGGAAGTCAACACACAACCGCAGCGACCTGTCTTTCTTCTCCTTGAAGAGGACTGGAGCAGCCACTCGGGAACGGGCTGGCTGAATGAATCCTCGTTCCAAATTCTGGTCGATGTATCGACATAATTCAGTTAACTCTTTCGGCGTCATAGCATACATTCGCGGTTTTGGGAACTTGGCCCCCGGTATGAGCTCAATAGCGCAATCCGTCAGTCGGTGAGGAGGCAATTGGTTACACTCCCTTTCACTGAACACTTCTGCTAAGTCATCGTACTCCTTAGGGAAAGGGTTGTTTCCTCCTCCCTCCTGGGGTTGCGCCATTGCCACCTTTACAGGAACCCGATCCCCAGAACATGGGTCTAGCGGTTGGGGTCCAATCTCAAGATGTACCTTATGGTAGCCACCCTCCCACCATATGGTGGGAGTCCACTTATCCAACCAGGCTAGTCCCAATATTACAGTTTCAGTCATGATGGGAGCAACGATGAAACAAAGGACCTCCCAGTGTTTTCCCAGTTCCATACGAACTGGCTCGGTAACGTGGGTGGCCGGAGTTCCCCCTAACAATGATCTGTCCACTTGCTCAAAGCAGATAGGTTGCGCTAATTTGTGTAACTGGATGCCACTTTCCACTGCCACCTCCCTGCTGATCAAACACCGTGTGCACCCGGTATCTATCAGGGCTTGGCACTCCCTTCGCACCCCAGTTTGAGGGCTCGTTAAGATTATAGGTAGGACAAATGGGCTCACTTACCATCGGATCGGCTGACACATCATCCGGGCTGTCCTCATCATCCACCAGTCGATACCGTGCCATCGCTGTGGTCTCTGCCACAGCTGGGGACCCCCCGCTGGACCACTGGACTTGGTTGCTGTTTAGCAGCTCTCGATCTCTCCACACTCTTCTTTGGAGGGGTAACCCCACTAGCCACCCCAGGACTCTGTGGACTAGGTGCTGGGCACTCGGCTTCCCAGTGCCCCGGCTGGTTGCACCAAAAGCAACGGAAGGCAGGCCCCACAGAGGGGCTAGGAGGCTTAGGCATTCCTACTGGCAGGCCCTGGCCTCCCTCTTGTGGCCTTTCCCCCGGTCGTCGTAAGCAAGTGGTGTCCCCTCCCTCTCTATGGACCTCTTTGAGGCCCATGTCCAGATCGACAACCACTTTGAACCAGTCTCGGAGTTTGTTTGGTACCCCACGGTATACACAGGCCTGGCGTAGGTCGTAGTCCAGGCCGGCCCGGAAATGATGTTCGAGCAAACGTTCCGGCCAGGAAGAACACAACCGGCCTGCTAACCTGTGGAAGTCCCGAACATACTCTATTGCAGGACGTCTTCGTTGGGTCAGCGAAAGGAGTTCTGCTTCCGCTCTCTGGAGCCATGAGGGATCCTCGAACCACACACGTAGAGCATCCAAAAACAGCCCCACACTACCCAACTCTCGGGCATGGTCACTATAAAGATCAGCGGCCCATGCTGCTGCCTCTCCTCGCAAAGCAGCTGTGACCGCCACCACCATGGCCCACTGAGAAGTATATAACTGGGTGTACTGGTCTAGATGGCTAATTGCATGGCCTAGAAACATCGCCAACTGGTCAGGATTCCCATCGAACGTTATTGGGATGGGAGGGGGCCCCTCCTGGACCCCATGGACCTGCAGGCTGGCCAGGCATGGCACCGGGGTGCCCAGGACCAGGACTTTGTGACCCCAAAACTCCCCCAGTCGAAAGGCCTCTGGCATCTAGCCCCAACCCCCCAAGCCGTGCTGACCGTGCCTGAGCAGTTGCCCCACCTGACACGAGGCCAGCTGCCACTGACCCACCTGCTTGGGGTGGCAGGCGTACCCTCAGGCTGCTCAGCCAAAACCTGGACGATGAGGTGTGTACCGCTGAGCTATCTTCTCGCTGCCATGACCCAGGACCCCGATAGCTGGTTTCACCAAAACGGTCACGCAATATGTCCATTGTGTCCTGGCCTGGAGCTGTTGAGTAATTCCACTCTTCTTCGTCGTCTCCTGTGACACGCCTCTCCCTCCATTCCAAATGGGCGGGTTTGGCCCTGGGCGTGAGCAGCTGTCCGGTGTTCACACGGGCCACAGCTGGGCTTTGCCACCATTCTTCCTGGGGTTTTGAAGCTGTAGCCTCCTCAACCCCCCCTCCAGGATTCGAGGTCTGTACCACCTTTGGTCTCACAACTGGTTGTTCTGGTTCATGTTCCGGCACTGGGACAGGCTCTGCTACCTCTCCAGGGCCCACTTCCCCCAATCCCTGGGGAGCGTCTTGAGTACCCTCTGCCATTTCCTCCACACCAGGGTCAGGGGAGAGTATACAGGAAAATAAGGAGTGCTAACTTATTGACAATGTGTCCGTTGTCGTGCGTAGGGAAAAATCCAGGAACGCCGGTACACAGTGCAATCATCAAAAGGTTTATTCTTTGACAAAACAGAAGTTAGCACTGGGAGTGGTTTGCTCCCAGTGCTTTACATAGGATTGCCACACCCCGTATCCCCACCCCCAGTTCCAAACCAACATCCGTCCTAAGTGTATAAATGTTCCTCTCCCGCCTTGTCCACGCCCTCCCTCAGATGCGGATCCGCCCCGCTGATCTCCACCATGACCGGGAAACCCCTGTGCCATGCCTTCGGGAGCCACCCGGTCCCTGTCAGGTTGTTCAGGTAAGACTGCCCCAGTACCACCCCCTACGCTGTCCAGGCAGGCCCCCGATTCAGCCAAGGGTTCCAGACAGGCCTCCGTTCTTGCTAGTGACGTCCCTGTGTCAGCACTCATTACCGGCGCTCTGCTATGGGCTCGTGCTGGCGCATGTCCGTTCTGGGTGCTTTTCCGCCCCGGCAGTGACGCGCGATGGCTGCTGGGAGAAAATGACACTGCACCATGGTCCGTCGTTGCCTCGCCAGCGGTACGTTGTGGATGCCGGAACTGCCCAATCGTCAGGACACGTGAGAGGTGAAGACCGGAGGCTGCGGTCCCCGGCCAGGAGGAGATGGTCGGTATGGCAGCGGTCGGTATGGCGGCGGTCCTCGGCGTCTGTAGGCGCCAGTGTGCATCACCCCCCACACCTTCAAATGGCAAGCCCCGTGGGGCTTGATACCAATTATATTTCATTTCTAGTTATCGACTATAGAAAACCCCATTTCTGCCCTCTCTGGATTCTGTCATACTACGAAGGGGAAGGGCGATGAGCAAAGGGGTTTTATGGCTCTCACTTCCTTCATTAAAACTTCAAATCGACTGCATGTGGATCTCACCAAGAGGACTGACCATAACAATATGGCCATCAGCTTTCATCTACTATTCTCTGAAGTCCCCCTTCCGCCGGCTGTGAGGAAAAGGGGGTGGAAATGTAACACCTGGGATTGTTGCTGGAAGGACGGTGGGGTGGGGGCTGCTTGGGAACACTTAAAACCTTGAATGGTAGGGGTTGGCTCCTCAGATCCTGTCTAGAATGCCTGCAATCATCTTCTCTTAATAAAGATGCCTGTTGGAAGAGATATTCCAAGAATTCTGTCTTCTTAAGATGTATAGTGGGGTGGCTCCTTACATTAGACAGGATCTGCAAAATTAGTCCACCTGGAAGGGAGAACCTTACCGGGGGACTTTGCAAAAATTACCATGTCAGACGACGGAGCAGGAAAGGGAGCAAACTCCCCGGAAAGGGAGCCGCTGCCCCAACTGAAACCCTGCCAGATGTCGGGATCTGAGAGGTCAGATTCCACAGGAGAAGAGGTGGTGGAGACACGTAACCACAAACCTTGGTGGTCAATGGGCCTTGGAAAGAAAGGCGAGTGGGAAAAGAAATCAAGAAAGGTGACCCTGAGACGGGGGGGGGGGGGCAACCAACCAGAATGGAAGCAGGAGATGGGGAAATCCTTGCACGCAAGTGAAGAGGAAGGGAGCTGGGCACCGTACTCCGGCTGGATCCTATAGAAAGCTATCGACCTGCTGAAGAGAACCCTCAGCTCCCTAGGAGAGGAGAATTCTGAGCCCTACGGCTGCACCAGCTCCTGGAGCTGCAAAGGGAGAGACATTAAGGGGGAAGTGGATCCTGCAGCCCCAAGGACGTCTGCTGATCCAGTAGTCCCCACTCCCTGCCGACCCGCAGATGGCGATCTGGATGGAAGACACTACCACTGACAATGAAGGCACCAATCCATTCAAAGACTCCCGCCGCTGGACGTGAGATTCAAGGGGGAGCCGACATGCTTGAGGTTTTTCCTAACCCAAGTCCTCAGCTACATGGAGAAATACGGGCAGCACATCCCCAGCGACAAAGCCCGTATCCCGATCGTGCAATCTGCCCTGGACGGGCTGGCTGCAGATTGGGTGGTGAACTTGCATGACTCCAATGCCCCAGAGCTCAACGACTTCAACCGTTTCATGTCCTCTCTGAGAAGGCGATTTGAGGACCCCCTGGCTGATCACAAAGCCCGCGAAAGGATAAAAACGATGAGGCAAGGCAAACTCCTGGTAGCCGAATATACGCAAGAATTTCGGGCCATTGCCAGCAAACTGAACTGGCCAGAAGACATCCTCCTTAGCCATTTCAAACACAGGCTAAACTACGACCTATATGATGCTTGCCTGCCCTGAGGGGACCCACGCCAACTTGATGAATGGTACTTCCCGACAGAGGAAGCAGAGATCGACCTACTGAAGAGACACCGCCGAGGAAAACAATGGAGCCGCTCACTGCCTGAGTTGACACGTGAACCAGTGAAACCATCGGCTACGACCAAGAAGCAAATGGGGTGTTTCAAGTGCAGGAGATAGGGGCATTGGGCTGTAGAATGCCACTGAAAAGCCCCCCAGCACAACCCAGACAGATCACCGGCCAGCAAATCCGGGAAGTCTCCAGCTAAGCCAAAAGAACCTGCCATGAGAATGATGGAGGCTGTGGAATCCCCCACCTCTGCTCATCAGGGGGAAAGAACTCCAGCCTACACCGCAGGGCCGGTGGACACCTCAGACAACAGCTCGGAGGGTGAACCCCTGGTAAGTGGACCCATCACACCCATCCTCAAGACAGTGACTATATTAATTCCCCCCATGCCTGAAGCTGTGAAGGTGAAAGCCTTAATAGACTCTGGCTGCACCCGCTGCCTCATTAGCCCAACGCTAGTGGAGAATCAGGGCATTCCGTCAAGGAGACTGGAACAACCAATCTCATTTGGCCAGTTAGATGGGTCCATAGCAGGGGGGGTGCCAGCTACCCTAGCCACTTTACCAATACACCTCTCCGTGGGCAAACATGAGGAAGACATTACGTTTGTAGTGACCCCAGGCATGGAATGCCCGATGATCCTAGGGATGGAATGGTTAAAAAAATGGAACCCCTGGGTGAATTGGAGGATGGCAGAAATCAAATTCCCGAAGGGGGACCCTATGGACTTAAAATCCCAAGGGGGCTACCAGAATCAAGAACAGAAAAAGCATCATGGGAGAGGAAAAGGGACTACCAGAAATACCAGAGGAATACAGAGATCTTGCTGAAGTTTTCAGTGAGGAGAGGGCGGATGAGCTCCCCCCCCCCCCACTGACCCACAGACTGTGCCATTGAATTCAAGCCTGGGGCAAAACTCCCAAAGCCCAGATTATACTCCATGAGCCCAAAGGAGAATGAGGAAATGGAAAGATTCATAAAGAAAAAACCTAGAAAGGGCGTTCATTGAGCCAGCCAAGCCTAAAGTGACCGCCCCGGTCCTCTTTAGAGAGAAGAAGGACGGCTCTTTATGCTTATGCATGGATTATAGGTCCCTGAATAGAATCAGTGAAAGCAACCTATACCCCCTGCCCCTCATGAAGGACATGTTGTCACACCTCTCGAAAGGGAATTTTTTTTACTAAACTAGGCCTAAGGGAAGCTTACTATCATGTGAAAATTAAGGAAGGGGATGAATGGAAGACCGCATTTAACTGCCCCATGGGGTGCTACCAATTCAAAGTCTTGCCATTTGGATTACAAGGGGGCCCCACAGTATTTATGCAATTAATCAATGACGTTCTAAGGGAGCACCTGTTTAAGGGGGTCCTGGTTTACTTAGACGACATTCTTATCTTCACCGAATCAAAAGAGGAACATGTCAACCTAGTCAGAGCGGTTTTAAAGAAACTGTGAGCCGCCCACCTATATGCCAAACTCTCGAAATGCAAATTCCACCAGGAAATGATAGACTGCCTAGGTTATCACATATCTCCACAAGGCATTGAAATGGACCCAGAGAAGGTCAGAGCAGTATTAGAATGGGCACCACCCCGCACAAGAAAGCAACTGCAAAGTTTCCTGGGCTTCGCAAACTTTTACCGCCAATTCATCCCCTCATTTGCCCAGATAGCCCTGCCCCTCACGAACTTACTAAAATGAAGGGAGCATCCTCAGTAAAACCTAGTCAGCCACTAACATGGACAATGGAGTGCCAAGCAGCGTTTGAGAGACTAAAGAGACTTTTTTCTGCCGAACCAGTACTAAGGCACCCAGACATGGATAAGCCCTTCGTAATACAGGCAGATGCAAGTGATGTGGCAGTGGGGGCTGTTCTATTACAAGAAAACGATGATGGAGTATTGCAACCCTGTGCATATACATCCAAGAAACTCACGGAAACGGAACAGCGCTGGCCCGTGTGGGAGAAAGAGGCATATGGGATACGTTGGTCATTACTCACATGGCGTCAGTTCCTTGAAGGCAACAAAATCCCTTTCCAGGTGTGGACAGACCACAAAAATTTGGAAGCCCTAAAAACACCCAGGAAGCTCAACCCCAAGCAAGCCCGCTGGTCCCAGCATTTTCACCAGTTCCAATTTACGCTCAAGCATTTGCCGGGGGAAAAGAACTTCCTGGTAGATGCACTATCTCGCATGCCCCAATATAACAGCACGCGAGCAACCGACTCTAAACCGATGATGGTAGAATCACAACTGGCAGTGCCAGTAACCACCAGAGCCCAAGCTAAATTAAAACCACAGCTGGGCAGCCAAACCGGAATTGAATTCCGGAAAAGTTTGGAAACAGATGAATGGTTCCAGACAAATAAACACGTGTGCACAATGAAAGACGGGCTGCCTTTGGTGGGAGAAAAGTTATATATACCAACAACCCAAAGAATCACATTCATGCAGCTTTGCCACGACACAAAATCAGCAGGGCATTTTGGATTTGTAAAAACATTACACTTAATTAAATGGCAATTTTGGTGGCCATCCATAAAAAAGGACATAGAAAGTTACGTGGCCAGCTGCCCAAAGTGTGCAACTGCAAAGAGGTTGCAAGGGAAATCGTCCAGACTGTTACAAACAGTGGCAAATCCCTCAGCCCCCTGGAGGGAAATAGCCATGGGCTTTATAGTAGAATTACCAGAAAGCAATGAGAATACTGTCATCTGGACGGTCATGGACTTGTTTTCCAAACAGGTGCACTTTATCCCTTGCCAAAAGATTCCCACCGCAAAAGCCTTAGCAAAACTTTTCATCCAGCATATTTACAGATTGCATGGGGCACCCCAGCGCATCATATCTGATAGAGGAGTGCAATTTACGTCTGCATTTTGGAAGGAATTTTTATCCCTCTTAGGGACCACTCAGGGACTGTCATCTAGTCATCATCCTCAAGGAAACAGTCAATCAGAACGTTCTAACTCAGTACTTGAGCAATACTTAAGATGCTTTATTAATTTCTAGCAAACGGATTGGACAGACCTACTCCCTTTCACAGAAGTTGCCTACAATAATGCAGTCCACTCCAGCACAGGTTACACTCCTTTTCAAATAGCTACCAGTCAAAGTTTCATCCTCATGCCAGAACTAACCCCAAACGAACCGGCGACCCCATCACTGAAAGAACGGATGGAACAATTACAAAACACCTGGCCAATAGTTAGAAAAGCACTAGATGAAGCCAGGCATGCATATAAAGAACAAGCTGATAAAAAAAGGGTTGAGCCTACACCATTCATCATAGGAGAAATGGTGTACTTATCTACAAAATACCTAAAATCCCTACAACCCTGTAAAAAACTTGGACCAAAATACACAGGGCCTTTTTCAGTTAAAAGAATCATAAACCCAGTAACAGTAGAATTAGAATTACCCAAAAATCTCAGGCAAATACACCCAATTTTTCATTGCAGTTTGCTGAAAAGAGAGCATCAGTCACCTTTACAGCCAAAAATCCCCCCCACCACCTCCAATCATGGTGGAGGGCGAACAACACTTCGAGATAAAGGAAATCCTAGATTCTAGGAGATATCATGGAGCAACTCAGTACCTAGTTGCCTGGAAACACCTCCCTGCCTCACAAAACGAGTGGGTCCATAAACGTCATGTCAGAGCTCCGAAGCTATTAAAGAAGTTTCATACCGAGTATCCTAACAAGCCAGACTAACTTTTATACCTGTTTTGTTTTCTTTTCAGGTGGATCTTTCTTATTTTTAAGGGGGCAGGATGTCAGAATCCAATTATATTTCATTTCTAGTTATCGACTATGGAAAACCCCATTTCTGCCCTCTCTGGATTCTGTCATATTACGAAGGGGAAGGGGGATGAGCAAGGGGGTTTTATGGCTCTCACTTCCTTCATTAAAACTTCAAAGGGACTGAATGTGGATCTCACCAAGAGGACTGACCATAACAATATGGCCATCACCTTTCATCTACTACTCTCTGAAGTCTCCCTTCTGCCGGCCCGTGAGGAAAAGGGGGTGGAAATGTAACGCCTGGGATTGTCGCTGGAAGGATGGTGAGGTGGGGGCTGCTTGGGAACACTTAAAACCTTGAATGGTAGAGGTTGGCCCCTCAGATCCTGTCTAGAATGCCTGCAACCATCTTCTCTTAATAAAGATGCCTGTTGGAAGAGATATTCCAAGAGTTCTGTCTTCTTAAGATGTAAAGTGGGGTGGGTCCTTACATTCACTTAACAACCGGGTTACTAACTTATCAACTGCAGTGATTCACTTAACAACTGAGGCAAGAAAGGTTGTAAAATGGGGCAAAACTCACTTAACAAATGTCTCACTTAACAAAATTTTGGGCTCAATTGTGGTCATAAGTCGAGGACTACCTGTATTATTTATTTCCTAACCCTGCTGGTTGGGAATTTTGAGAGTTGCAGATCCAATATAACTGAAGACACGGAACATGAAAAGCTGCATGAGATAAGTCATGGACAACTTTTTTAGGCAATTGTTTTTTAGAATGTTGGGTGTGTGTGTTGTAGGTCTATGCACAAAGTGGCTGTCCTGTTGGGAACTGCACTCACAAAAACCAATGGCCAAAAGTCAGACTACTTTGCAACATCACACTTCCCAGTGTAATTAATTTTTGAGTAACAGTAGAATATTTAAAGAAAACAGAGCATATTGCAAGCACCCTGGGAGATGTTCTCAGGCATGTTGGCACTGGTGTGACCTATACTGCCTCCCTCAAAATAAATTATAAAATAAATAAAGCATGAACTTCCTAAGGCAAGTTTGCAGACAGGAAGGAGACAGTCCATGAGGACTGAGCTTGCTTTATGGCTTTGGGAGCCTGAGTGACTGTCCAATGAACAAAACAAAACAGAAAGTAATGAAAATGGACTGAATGCCTCAAGTCCTCTTTAGAATATTTGCAAACAGGCACAACAAGCCACCTGAACAACTGATATGCAGGTTCTGAGGTTTTGCTGGTTAAAGAAATACAGGAAACTAGAAGTTGCCTTCAAGTTTATGTGTTTATTCAGCTGAATAGAGATGGACCCCTCTAAATGAGAGGAGCAACGAATGACAAGAAATCCTTGTATTTATTCTGTATAATTACATAAGCAACCCATCCAGCAAAGCTGACACACACGAGATACAGATTGCACCCAGTAAGTCTGGCACACTGCAGATAAGAAGGGAGAAAGCAGAAGTAGCTAAACATGCTCCCATTCGGGTGTTCCCTAAAGATATCATATGTTCTTGGGTGGGTTAGGACATTGGGTGTTGTCCTTGCTGTCCTTTCATGACCCTGCATCCAGGACTATAAGTGACCAGAGACAGAGGGGCCATCTGTATATTGATACTGTCCCCTAAGTCCTGGTCAGCACAATTAATGTCCTCTTGGGGCAAAAATACAAAGTGCAGATTGAGAGCCTCTAGAAACACTCTACAGGTACTTTAAAACAGGGGTCACCAACCTGTGGTCCACGGCCCACTACTGGGCCATGGGCTGTTGGCCACTGGGCCATGTGAGTGGCTGGGCAGTGCACATGTGTGTGCATGCTCACACACCCACCTCACGCTAGCATTGCGCTGTCGCACGGGCGCTAGCAATGCCGTGAGCGTTGGGCAGGCACTAGCGTCACCACAAGTGCAACATCCCCACTCGCGCTAGCATCACAGCATTGCGCAGGCACTAGTGTCACCCGAGGATCGCGCAGGCGCTCATGGCCGTTTGCGTTGCACGCGCAATCACAGGCCCATTCATGCATGTGCATGCTCGCATGCATAAAGGCGCCTCCTGCTCTAAAATGCAGTCACAGCACAGTTGCCTCATGAGTATTGTAGTTCTGTGTTCATATATCAATGGAGATTCTCAGTCATCCAGGTCATAGTTATTCCAAAGATGCTTTTTCACGAGGCAACTGGACTTTCAGTTGCCTCGTGAAAAAGCATCTTTGGGATTGTGTGTTCATATGATTCATTTTTATCTTAGGTGAATAGTATCTATGTGATTCACTTGTCACTTTGCTCTCTACTGAGGAGGAAGGGACCTACTGTCTTCCCCAAAAGAGTGACAAGGTCTCTGAATGAAAAAGAAAAAATAAAGTACAGTAGAGAGTTTGAATTGAACACATAGGAAGGAGGGACCCATATATTAAATAAGCTGGAACCAAACTATTCACATGGAAATGTAGAATGCCCAATTATTGTATTTATAAATCCTTCTTTGTTTTTCTTAATGCAAGAAGAGGACATTGTTATTGGCAGGAAGAATTTAAATGAATTGGACTCTGCACTAGCAAATATTTAGGGGAAAGATATATCCATTCACTCCATTCTCCTAACAGTTTAGCTACACACACACACACACACACACACGTGAACAATAAGCTACAATCTCTCATGAGCAGTGCAGCTGTTAGGATTCTAGCTGGCTCTAAAAGCATCCATGGCTTGTAATATGTATTCACTGTCATGTGCAATTCATTCAGAGTCATAGACTGTCTTGAGTTACTGTCAAAAGGCAATTCAAATATGATACAGCAGCAGAATGGGTCTGAATGCCACCTTGGAATAAGGCAAAGGTATTTGACTTGGAGGACCTGACTTCAAATATCCCTCTACTATAAAGTTGTTTCTCAATCTAATCTACCTCACAGAATTGTTGTTGGATGAAGTGGGAGAGAAGAAGGACTATATCATGGAGGAAATGAAGTAAGGAATAGATATTGATATAGCTGGTAAAAAAAAACCTTTAGCTTTCAAGTTTTTAAAAGACAGCTGTGGGAAGTCAGCCCCCCCCCCCCCCGAAAGATTGGAGTCAGGAAACTGGGATTAGAAAGAAAGATCCCTAGAATCAACAATTCCTCACACCAAAAAATCCAACAATCATCAGCCACAGCCCCAGGGAAGCAGGATATGACCTTTGGGACATAATAGGATTAACCCACAACCATCAGAATACCAGAAAGGCACACTCAGACTCAGGTCAAAGTTCATGGCACAGGACTTCCGGTTCTGGTTCGCGGCGTCACTAGTCGTACGAGGAGACTTGTCTCCTCGTCGGCTAGCTTTCCCTCCGTCGGTGGACCCTTATACAGGTCCAAAGTCACCCTGGAGGGTGCGACTTCCGTCGAGGAGGCTGCTGTTCGGCTGTGGAGGAGCGGTGGCTCCTCCAGATGTCCGGACGATCTCCGAGGGCCAACAGAGAAGAAGATCAGCCAGTAAAATGGCCGATCGCCCTGCCACTTCAGACCGCAAGTCAGAGAACACCTAAGCTGTGAGTGCCCCCGTGGTGAACACGGGTGAGAACTTTCTTTTGTAATACTCTCTATTCTTTTTTTTTTTTTTTTTTTTTTTGGTACCTGTAAGAGCTTTTTGGAACTATTTCCCTGGCTTGGAAAGGCAGTTTCTACTTTTTTGGGGAAGAAAGGCATTTTACAAATATATAAAAAGTCTTTATTTCACTTCTATAGATATGTTTCTTTTGGATACAAAAAAGGAAAAAAGAACTGTACTATCATTCTATGTGGGAAGACTATTTCTTCTTTTTTTTATATTATACATCAAAGATAGAAAAAAGGAATTGATCTTTGGAAAAGACTTTTTTGACTGAGGGCATCTAGTGGTGAAAATTTAATACTGCAGCTTCTGCTTATTTTCTTTAAAAGATGGAACACTGAACTTCAAAAGACTTTGGAGGGGGAAAGATAAGCTGTGCAGTTGTGGGAACTGTGGGGGTGGATATCGTTTACATCAAATATAGCCTCCACAAAAAGAAAAAGAGACCTTGCGTTAATTATTAGTATTAAAATGGAGAAACCTCAGCTACTGTTAAACTATGCGCTCATACTGGAAAAGATTTATGAGGCCACTGCAAAAATATGTGCCACAATTAAAAACTCTACTTTAGAATTAAGATTCAGAGATTCTACTACATATGTTCAAATGGAAGTCCAGGTTACATCTGACAATGGTATAAATCAGAACATACCAGAACAGGAATCTACAGAGATAAAAGAGGAACTTATTTCACCTAACAACCCTTTCTTCTGCAATTTAGAGAAACAGAAGAAGCAAAAACTAAGATCTCAAACTACAAAACAATGATGCTGCAAGGAGAAAAGAAAAAGATCTCTATTGCAGAGGAAAGGAATTATATTTTCTCAAAGGCTACTGCAAGCAATAAAAATGGATCCACTGGCTGAAAGGGAAGCGTCTTTATGGAAACCTGTTTGGCATAGAAAAAAAGCCAGAATAAGATTTAAAAAGAAATTTAAAATTGTGTAATAGATTTAAAGGCAATGTTGGTTTTTTATGGATTGTTTTAAGGATTACGATTCAGAGTTAGAAATAAGAAAAATGCAATTATATACATGTATGTTGGCTTTATGGATTGTAGCAAGGATAATATATATACATACAACACACACACACACACACACACACACATATATATATATATGTTTTCTGAGGTTTTCGCGGGTGTTTGTATGTAGATCTTTGGTTGTTCGGGTTTTCTCCCGCGTAAAATTGGAAGTGTCTTGGCGACGTTTCGACGAAGTCCCATTCGTCATCTTCAGGCTGGTGTTTTCAGCTTCGTGCTTCGAGCAGCAATGTGTGGTCTTAGCTGTTTCTTCCTTTTAACTGCCAGTGGGGGTATGAACTGATTGGGTGGGAGCTTGGCTGTGTTCTGATTGGGTGTAGGTGTGTTCTGATTGGTTAGGGGCTTGGCTGTGCTCTGATTGGCTGGGGGGTTGGCTGTGCTCTGATTGGCTGGGGGGTTGGCTGTGCTCTGATTGGCTGGGGGAGTGTTCTGTTTGGTTGTGCTCAGGTTAGTCTGAGTTGCAGGGGGGTTTAAGATTTTGGGCTGCTTTGCTATTTTTTGGCTTCATGTTCGTGGTCATGCCTCATCTTCATGGAGGGTGTCAGTTTGCTTCATGTATGGATTGGAGGGGTTTAAAGTGGCTAATGATGCAGCTCTGGTCTGGCTTCTGGTTTGTGGTCGTGCCTCATCATCGGTGTGGCTTTGGGTTTGCTTTTTGCGTGGATGTGTGGTGGTGACATCCTGTGTGGCTTTTGTGAGTGTGGGTCTGGTATCATTTTTTGTGTTAGGGAGTCGTTTGTCAATAAGGGCGGGTTTCCAAATGGCTGGTAGGCGGGAGGTATCATCTCGCTTGTTCATGCTGTGTGGGCGTTTTTCTATCTCGATGGCTTCTCTGATTATTCTGTTATTAAAATGTTCACTTTTGGCAATGGTTCTGGTATTTTTAAAGTCAATTTCATGTCCTGTGGCTTTAAGGTGTTGGACCAGGGAAGATGTTGGTTCCTCTTTTTTGACTGAGTTCTTATGTTCTTCAATGCGTGCACTTATTCTTCTGTTGGTTTGTCCGATGTATGTGGTGGGACAAGTGGTGCATGGGATTTCGTATACTCCTTGATTTTCTAATTCAATTTTATCTTTGGGGTTTCTAAGGATGGTGGATATTTTTCTGTTTGTGCAGAATGCTGTTTTGATGTTGTGTTTATGGAGGATCTTACTGATTCTGTCTGTGGTGCCTTTTATGTATGGGAGGAGGGCTTTGCCGTTTTCTTGTTCTTTGTCTTGGATTTTAGTGGGGGTTACCTACCATGATGTGCAGCGCTTCAGTCTGGGCTAGTTTGGGGTTGCTAGACGTCACGCGGTTGTGTGCGGGGGCGTCCTGCCGGCTCCCGATGCCCAGCTGGTCGGCAGAGCTTCCGGGCCTGGTTCCCACTGCGGCCGGCGGACAGGCGAGGTGTCAGGGAAGAGCTGCAGCCTGAAATGGCGGTGGTGTGTCCTCTTCTAACTTCCCCCCACCAGCGAATGGCAAGCCCCACAGGGCTTGACATGCGGACCCCCCTACCACGTCTTCACCTGAAAGGTAAGAGGGACAGGGTGAGTGCACTTGTCCACAGTTCATACTACTTGGCTTCTCCGGGCATTGGCGATGGAATGCCTGCAAGAGCCGAGGAGCATGTACATCCGCCACCCCTACCCAAGAGGCCTCTGAAAGGGGATACCCCTTCCAGTGGATGAGATACTGTAGTTTACCGTGGTGAACCCGTGAATCGATAACCTCCTGTACCTCATACTCTGATCCAGCTACTGGCCCTGGTGCCTTACTACCCACCGGGATCCCGTCTACAGGTTTTAACAGACTGCCGTGAAACACGGGATGTACCCTTCCCAACAATGGAGGTAATAGTAACCGCACTGTTACCGGATTGATTACCTGGACTACTGGGAATGGTCCTATATACTTTGGGCCTAGTTTCTTGCAGGGCATTTGCAGGCGGAGATATTTCGTGGACAGATATACCCAGTCCCCCACCCTGAAGGGTTTGTGGTCGGCCCTCCTTTTGTCAGCCTGAGCTTTAGCACTTGCCTCAGCCTGTGCTAGAGCTTCCTTTACGTGCCCCCACAACCCCGTCACTCGTGCCATCCATGCTTGGGGTGTATGTGTCATGCCCGCCTCCTTGGACCATTCCAGGATGGGTACAAACTCCACTCCGTTTACCACCCGGAAAGGGGCGAACCCGGTGCTACTATGCACCGTATTATTGTACGCCACCTCAGCAAACGGCAACAGGTCTACCCAGTCCGTTTGCTGGAAGGTGACGTAGCTACGAAGGTACTGCTCCAGAATTGGGCTGTGAACTGCACCCCTCGATCTGAGATTACACGTCGTGGCACCCCATGCAGACGGTAGACGTGCTGTATGAAGAGCCTGGCCAGCCACCGAGCCAACGGCGACCCCTTGCAAGGAATGAAGTGAGCCTGTTTTGAAAAGAGATCGATGACTGTCCATATCACCGTGTAGCCTCGACTTGAGGGCAATTCGACTATGAAGTCCATCGCGATCTCTTCCCAAGGCTGGACTGGATCAGCTACTTTTTGCAAAAGGCCCATCGGTTTACCCACTCGGGGTTTTGCAGTGGCACAGACATGGCAGTTCTTGACATAGGTCTCCACCTCCAGCTTCATCCGGGGCCACCAGAATTGCCGCCTTACGAGATGTAGGGTCTTTAGAAATCCGAAGTGCCCAGCTTGTTTGGCGTCATGGCACCTCTGGAGGACGGTTTGTCATAGGCCTTCAGGAACATAAAGTTTGTCGCCTTTCCAAGCCAGTCCTTCCCTCTGCGTCAACAGGGCCGGATGTTCTTGTAGCCACTTATCGCCTGTTACAGCGTCCCTTAGTTCTGGCAAGGTAACGTCCGCCGATCGCCCTGCTGTCATATGTGCCACCCTGTGGGTGCAGGGAGGTATAATTGCCTGTACCACCTCCTCCCTGTCACTGTGGTATTGGGGTAGGCGAGATAATGCATCCGCAAGGAAATTCTTACCCCCCGGCACGTACTTCAGGGTGAAACGAAAGCGAGCAAAATATTGAGCCCAACGAACATGTTCAGGCGACAGGTGCTGAGGTTTTTGCAACGCTTCCAGTTTCCGATGGTCAGTCCATACTTCAAATGGTTGTGCAGAGCCCTCCAATAAATGTCGCCACGTTACCAGTGCCCACTTTACGGCAAAGGGCTCTTTTTCCCAGATGGCCCACCCTCTTTCTGTTGTGGTAAACTTCCGGGACGTATATGCGCAGGGTTGCAACACCCCCTGTTGGTTTTGCTGCAGTAATACAGCTCCCACAGCCACGTCACTCGCGTCAGCCTGGACCACGAAAGGGGCATCAGGGTTTGGATGGAGCAACACTGGTTCCTTGGCGAAAAGGGCTTTAAGCTCTTTGAAGGCTTTCTGGCAGGCCATGGTCCACCCCACTGGTTGGCCAGGCCATGGTTTACTCTTTAGGTGTTTCGTTCGTAACAACTCTGTTAGGGGATGGGCCATAGTGGCGAATGAGGGGATGAATTGCCGATAAAAGTTGGCGAACCCCAGAAAGCTTTGTAGTTGTCGTTGGGTGCGGGGCGCCTGCCAGTCCAGAACCACTTGTACCTTAAGAGGGCCCATCTCCACCCCCCTTGCTGATATATGATATCCAAGGTAGTCCAACCGGTCACAGTGAAACTCGCACTTGGACAGTTTCACATACAACTTTGCAGCAAGTAGCTTTTGCAATACCTGCCGTACTAGGCTGACATGTTCCTCCATGGTGGCAGTATAAATGAGGATATCATTCAGGTATACTAAGACCCCCCGGTACAGGTGTTCATGCAGCACCTGGTTGATCAACTGCATGAACACCGCGGGGGCTCCCTGTACCCCGAACGGCATCACTCGGTATTGGAAGCTACCTAACGGGCAGTTGAATGCTGTCTTCCACTCATCTCCACATCGTATGCGCACCCTGTAATACGCCTCCCGAAGGTCCAGTTTGGTGAATACCCGTCCTTTTCCCAACTGAGCCAAAAGGTCTTTCATGAGTGGGAGAGGGTATTGATGTTCAACACATATGGTGTTAAGGCCCCGGAAATCAACGCAGAGATGGAGCGACCCGTCCTTTTTCTCCCAGAACAGAACAGGTGCAGCAACTTGGGAACGGGCCGGTTGAATAAGCCCTCTTGCCAGGTTCAAATCAATAAACTGCCGTAACTCCTCCAACTCCCTGGGTGCCATGGCGTACATCCGGGGCTTTGGTAGCTTAGCTGCCGGTTCGATTTCAATGGCGCAGTCTGTCGCCCGGTGAGGTGGTAGCTGGTTGCACTCTTCTTCGCTAAATACTTCAGCCAAATCATTGTACTCTACAGGGAAAGGGGCCTTCCCCCCCCCTACAACCCCACACACTGGGGCTTGGTTTGTAGGACGCGGTCCCGGGGGCCGGGGCCCAATACCAAGACGTACTTTGTGGTACCCACCCTCCCACCAAATGGTGGGCTCCCACCTATCCAGCCATGCTAGGCCAAGAATCACCGCCTCTGTCATGGCTGGGGCCACGATAAAGCGGAGGATTTCCCAATGACCCCCAAGCTCCAGATGAACCGGTTCCATGATATGGGTAGCTGGAGCCCTTCCCAACAGGGATCCATCCACTTGTTCAAAACGCACGGGCTGGGCCAATTTATATAACTTGATGCCACTTTCCAAAGCTACTGCCCGACTTATCAAGCACCGGGTGCAACCCGTATCTATAAGAGCACGACACTCCCTTCATGCCCCGGTCCGTGGACTCGTTAGTACTATGGGTAAGACGAAAGGTGCTATAGGCTCGCTTACCATTGGATCGTCGACCGGGTCGTCGCTATCATCGTCAGCTGGGTGGTATCGTGCTACAGCCGTGGTGTCCTGGTCTGTCGGCAACACCCATGGCGATGCCGGGGTTGTTGGTTGCTTTGCTGCCTTTCACAATTCGGTCCCTTTCTTTGGTGTTGGAGCAGTTCCTCTAGGTATCCCGGACCCCCGTGGAGTAGGGGCTGGGCATTCGGCTGCCTGATGACCTGGTTGATTACACCGGAAGCAACGGAAGGAAGAGCCACCGGACGGACCGGACCCCCTGGGGTAACCAACCGAACCAACCGGCTGTCCTTGTCCACCCTCCCATGGCTTCCCCACTGGTTGTCGTACACGACCAGTGTCCCGGTGTTTCTGGAACTCTCTAAGGTTAGTATCTAGGTCTGCCTCCACCCGGAACCATTCTCGAAGGTGGTTAGGTACACCCCTATAGATGCAGGCTTGGCGTAACTCCTGGTCGAGCCCAGCCCGGAAATGATGGATCAACAGCCACTCCGGCCATGATGAGCTGAGTCGGCCCGCCAACCTGCAGAAGTCGCGAACATAATTTGCTACTCTCCGTCCTTGTTCCAACGAGAGGAGTTCCGCTTCTGCCCACTGGATACGTGAGACATCCTCGAAACGTCCATGCAATGCTTCCAGGAACAAGCCCACGTTGCCGAGCTCCTGGGCATGATCACTATAGAGGTCAGCAGCCCATGCTGCCGCCTCCCCCTGCAGCCCCGCTGTGACTGCCACCACCATAGCCCATTGGGAGGGATATAGGTGGGCATATCGATCGAGGTGGCTGACCACATGGCTCAGGAACATAGCTAGTCTGTCAGGGTCCCCATCAAAGGAAATAGGGATGGGTGGCGGGCCCCACGTGTGCCCCGGGCCCCATTGGGCCGCAGATGGCATCATACCACCAATCCCATCAGGCGTAGTTGAGCCCCTAGGACCATGCACAGCACCCCGGCTCTGTGATGTCCTGCCTGAGGATTGGCCCCATCCATTACCCCCTGAACCACCTAGCCATGCTGCCTGGCCCGGAGTACCTGCAGAACCCTGCCCAGAGGTGGAGGGTCCCATTGCCGCTGCACCCACCAGCTGGGGAAGTCGGAGCCTGGGACTGCTCAACCGGAACTGTGAGGTCTCTGTACGTCTGGAAGGGTCATCCGTCCGTTGCCTAGCCGACGGGCCCTGATAGCTGCCTTCACCAAAACGCTCATGAAGGACATCCATTGTGTACTCCCCCGGGGCGGTGGAGTAGCTCCACTCATCCTCTTCGTCCCCAGTTAATCGCCTTTCCCTCCACCCCAGAAGAGATGACCTAGCTGGGGGGTTGCGAGGCCGTCCAGCATCCAGAGATGTCAAGGCTGGGCTCTGCCACCACTCCTCCCTCGGCCTTGTGGCCACAGCCTCCTGGGACTCAGCCAGGGGTCCAGGTGCCTGGGTGGCCTTTGGTCTTACCGCCGGCTGCACCTCCTGGGTTACGGCTGCCTTGGAAGATTCTGCAGGTTCGGCCATTGCAGCTTCCTCCACCTGGGGAGCATCTTGTTTGCCCTCCGCCATTCCCTATGGTTGGGGTAAAGGCAAAGAGCAGCAAATGAAAATTGAGTGCTGACTTACTTTCAACCTAGGTCCGTCGTCATCCCGAATGAAGAAAGACAGGAACGCAGGAACATAGTGCAAGTTAGGTAGTTTAATCCCTAACAAACAAAGTCAGCACTGGGAGTGGTTTGCTCCCAGTCCTTCTTATAACAGTGCCACACCCATAACCCCACCCTCCACCCAGAAACCACCATCTGCCCGGCTGCCTTTAAAAGTCCATTTGTCTGGCCCCAGCCCTCTTCCTGCTGAGCCCCGCCTCCCACTCCAGCCCTCTGACTGATTAAGGTAGAGCCATTTGCTGCTGCATCGTGTTCTGGTTGCTTCAGCAATGGTAAGTCAGTTTGTGCCTCGCAGCTCTCTGTGGAGAGCGGTCCCTGCAGTAGGTTTCCAACTGACTCGTTCCTCTTAGCGTCCTGCCGGCTCCCGACGCCCAGCTGATCGGCGGGGCATCTGGGCATGGCTCCCGCAGCTACTGGCTGACAGGCGGGGTGACGAGTCGTGGGGTGCTCGGCCTCCAGCTGGAAGGGAGGGCTGCTCAGCACTTCAGTCTGGGCTAGTTTGGGGTTGCTAGACATCACGCGGTTGTGTGCGGGGGCGTCCTGCCGGCTCCCGACGCCCAGCTGGTCGGCAGAGCTTCCGGGCCTGGTTCCCACTGTGGCCGGTGGACAGGCGAGGTTTCAGGGAAGAGCTGCAGCCTGAAATGGCGGTGGTGTGTCTTCCTCTAACTTCCCCCCACCAGCAAATGGCAAGCCCCGCAGGGCTTGACAGAAATCATGTACTGGAATCGAAAAAATGTTGAGTTTTCTAGAGTGGGATTTTGAAGTGTTTAAATTAATTAGATGATTTTTTTGTATATTAGTATAGACTTGATAAGGTAGAAGTTGAAGTTTGTGTAATGAATTGATAATTAAGGTTTAACATTGTTTTTTTTCTAACTAAGTTGACTGAGTTTGAATGTATCTGGAAGAGATATTCGAAGTGACAATTTGTTGATGTAAAACTATACTTGATTATGGTAATTTTAAACTGACATATATGTTTAATTAGATTAAGAATGCATTTTTTGGAATAATAGATTGACTTTGATGGAAATCATGTATTGGAATTGAAAAAATGTTGATTTTTTTTTTTTAGAGTGGGACTTTGAAGTCTTTAAATTAATTAGTTGGTTTTCTTCTATATTAGTATAGATTTGATAAGGTATGATAACTAATTGGATGGAGGTTGAAGTGTGTGTAATGAATTGATAATTAAGGTTTAACACTGTTTTTTTAACTAAGTTGATTAAGAGTTTGAATGTATCTGGAAGAGATATTCGAAGTGACAATTTGTTGATGTAAAACTATAGCTGATTATGGTAATTGTAAACTGACAAAGTTGTAAAACAGGTTTAGTAGTAATAGAAATTTAATTTAGAAATGTAATATATTAAATGTACTGTGTTATTTGAAGGAGATAGAGAGATGACAGTGAATGTACTAAGTTGAGCTGTTTATCTATGCTTGTATTTTGGAATGCTTGTTTACCCAAACACCACGGTGTGTTTTAAGTACTTTTTGTTAAAATTAAAAAACCAATAAAATATATTTTTTTAAAAAAAGTTCATGGCACAGGAACAACTCCAAACAAAAGCTCAAAAAGGTATAAAACCCACCACTCTCTACTACATGTGGTCAGTTTTTCCAGAGCCATCTTTCCGTCTGGCTCTCCTCTTCAATAAACTACAACCTTCTTTCTAAAGCAGTCTCCATGTTTGTTTATTCCCGGCTTGGACTGGACCCTGATGAAGATTTTTCTTTCAACAATTTGGCACTCCAGATGGGACTCCAAGCTAACCTCTCCAATGGACTGAGACTGGTAAGCCACCTCTTGCCGGCAGCAGACACCTTGTGTCTATGGATGGGTTTCCCAGGCCATGCCCATGTGGAGCAAGGATAGTAAAAGGAGTTTTGAGTTTGAGCTCAAGGGCTGCTTTGGAAAGAAGGTAAGTACCTCTAAATTTTAACTTTAAAGCCCAGGGGAGCAAGGGAAATGTGTGTATGTGTGTGTGAATGAGAAGACCCTTTTCCCAATCACAGTTGGATTTTGCTCCCTCTGGCCTTTCCTAACCGTAGAAAG
Source organism: Crotalus adamanteus (assembly GCA_039797435.1). Taxonomy (NCBI): domain Eukaryota; kingdom Metazoa; phylum Chordata; class Lepidosauria; order Squamata; family Viperidae; genus Crotalus; species Crotalus adamanteus. Next base: position 56,036,796 of record CM077935.1, on the reverse strand, counting down.
GATCTGTTCAAGTAACAGACTCTGCAAAGCATGGGGGTTTGGCCAGAGCACAGGACCTTTTGTTAGGGAAAAGGGAGAGGCTGTGTGAAAATGGAATGGAATGAGTGAATGAGAGAATCGGATTTGGGCAACTAGCTAAGAATCACTGAGCAGAGCCCTATTCTGGAAAGGAGGTACTCGTACTCTGAATTAATCTCAGTGGACAGAGTCCTCCCAGGCCATTTGCCTGAAAAACCGAGGGGTTACCAAAGGTTGGAAGGTACCTCCATCTGTTGGGGGAGGTGTAGTTCCACTGGCGGTGTAGTTCCGCAGGTTGCAAGGGACCAAGGAGAAAGCCTTGGAGTCTCATCGCGGGGTCTCCTGTAGGGAGACGGATGAATGACTGGGCCAGGGCCAAATTGCCCACCCAGGTGGGAATGAGTAAGAAATGTGCACACAAGTTATGCAGGAGTGGACTCTGCTCAGGGATGAAGCAGGAAAAACCAATTTGGCTAAATAAAGGTACTTAAAAGGAAAAGGAAAATAAAATACAGGAATAGTGATTCTCTCTCTCTCTTTCTATGCAACCACGTGATATGGTTAAGATTTGTGCCTTACCTAATTTGAGTTAACTGAGATTTATAGTGGGAATGACCAGGGTGTGAAAGCTGAGTGTTCTGTTTTTCCCTCCTTTACTCTTTTCCTTGTCTTTGTGTGTGTATGTGTGTCAAAGTCTTTGTGTGTGAGGTAAATGTAACTGTTAATTGTCTCTAATCCAAAGAGAAAAGAATTTTAAAATTCTGCTAGAAATTCTGCTTAAAATAAGCCACCAAAAGAAAAATACCTTCAGCCTGTTTGCCTGGCCAGAAAATAGGCTGAAGATAACTGAGTTCCCTTTTGCCTTCCCTTATTAGGAGGGAATGTTTTAAGCTCATTTAAAGGAAAAGTTTTATTTGTGTATTTTCTGTATGTGTTGTAAATGGGTTTTATCTGTCTATCCTTTTCCTGAAACATGAGGTGTGTCTAGCTACAAGAGCCTCATGAGTTCAAGTTTGCTTGTGTAGGGAAATAATCTTAAGTTTCTTTTCTTATCCTATCACTAATCAGTGAAACTACTATGGAACTAATCCTGGAACACATAAGCATTTATTTTCAATCTCTAATGTGGTATTTTTATCTACATTGTGCATTGGTAATGCTGGGAAAAATGCTGTCATGATGTTTAAATATTTTGAAAACAGATATAAAAGGTAGACTCTCCTGCCCCTGGCAAATTGCACACCTTAAAATATTAGGCTTTTAAAATTATTTGGAGCTTTCAGCATTCTCAAGCTGCCCAGCATTTTCAAGTTGCAAGTCCTTAAGTCCTCTTTAACATGTTGCAAATGTTCAATTTCAGAAGTGAGATCTTTCATTTTTTTTTGTTCTCTTACTAGAATCCAGCCTCTCTTTTGTCCTCATCTGTGGTGTCCCCATTTTGTCTGCTTATCTGTTTCTTTAACAACTGCAGTAATGTCTTTTCAAACTCTGTCTGCAAGCTACCCTCCCCCCAATCTACTTCTCCATTTCTTATCTTCTGTTCTCCATGCCTTTGTCTGATCAGCAAAGCCTCTCCTGGGAGAGTCCACCCAGAAAGGGGGGAGGAGATCTTGTTCTCATGTCTTTCAGCCCTGGACTCAGTAACCCTTTGGGAAGCAGACCACACTGACCCAGACGCTGCTTCCAGAGGAGACCCTCCATTCGTTTGAGCCATGGAATTGGGTTTAAATCCAGCCATCCATTAAAAGGCCACCATGCAATCAGAGTGGAACAGATCTTCCCAAGTCCTACCATCCTCCCAAATACCTGTGAAAGCTGCAGAGGAAGGAAGCAGTCCTGGACACATTGGCCCTCACCTGGAGCCTCAGAAGACAACTGGAAAGACTATGAGGGGAGGGCAGAAACTCATTGTAACTCATTTTCTTTCTTGCCTCATTTGTACTGTAATAGGCCAGTTGAATGTATTTATGGAGAGATGGCATTTGGGAATGGTGGGCACAGCAAGTATTGGAAACCTTGGACTTCTCTTCTGGTGGGAGGGAAATTTGTTAAGGATGTTTGTATTACATGTTTTGTAGAAGTAGCTGCATGCACACATGCACACACACACACCATTCAGAATCACACTGAAGCTATTCCCTTCAGCTACCTTCAGTAAAGCTCCCCAGACTGATTCTTGCTCTGTGACACTGCAAATTCTAAGGAGAAGGGAATCAGCCCCCCTCAGGCGATTTACAATTCATATGCTCTCACTGAGGAGGTAGTAGGAAAGTGATCTCAAAACCTAAGCCCTGAATATCTTGCACTGGTGGACTCAGAGTGGGAGTCCTAGGGCTCACTATGTGCAATTTAAGAAAATTTAATAGCCTGGCTTACAAACTGGCTAACCTCAATTGGACAGCACAAACCTGGATGCACTGAACTAAGAACTAAGGCAGGAAGCAACCCTTGAAAATGGGCAGCCAGTGGTTATGTACTGAGGAAAAACATGGCTGTGAGTAGTTTTGAGGAATGTGCTGACCTGACTGGAAATGTAAAGTAACATCAAACATTTTTAAAAAAATTGGCACAGAATATTGGACACTATAAATCTATTTTCCATCTAACAGAACTTTTGCCCTGACTTTTAGAACTTTATGGGTTGGAAGCTCCCATTTTGGAGGGTGAATATGAATGGAAGCTTTTGGGAGCCATTGCAGAGATCTTTTTCTGCTGCCTCTATTAGTGTCTACCCCTTCCTGCATTAAAAGTTTAAAAGCTTGTTTATCAAGTCTCCTTGACCAGATCAATTTTAAACTTGTGCCAGTAAAAGTGCGTCACCCACACTATTATGGCACAAATGGGGGAGATTGTGGGAAGTCAGCCCCCACCCAGAGAAAGAAGTATTTTTGGGAATATTAAAAGGCAGAATATTATATTTCCCCAAAGGATCTTAAACGCAGACACACACACACCCCTCCAAGTCTCTCTGCCCCAAACAAAAACCAGGTCTGCAGAAATGCAGATGTGATAATCTTGTCAAAAAGATTGGAGTCAGGAAGCTGGGATTAGAAAGAAAGATCCCTAGAATCAACAATTCCTCACACCAAAAAATCCAACAGTCATCAGACACAGCCCCAGGGAAGTAGGATATGACCTTTGGGCAGGGGGTTGGACTACAAGATTTCCAATGACTTTAAACCACAAAGAAATCCAAAATAACTTTGAAAATATAAATAAATCTATTTCTAAGTTACCTCTACAACAAAAAAATTCCCAGAAAACAACAACAGAGAAGGAGCAGATAAAACAGATAAATGGATATAGAATTGAGAATAGAGACTTAAAGATGGAACTTAACAAAATAAGGAAACATGATTTAATCTTAGTGGGAAAAAATTCACAGGAATTGGAAAAGACAACTAATCCCTTAAGGCTACAAAATCAATCTGAGGACAAGAAAACAGATTGGATAAAATGGTCTGTAGAGATGTCAGGAACATCAGAGAGAAAGGAAATGATAAGAGAAGTGGAGAGAAAGAAAAAGAAAAAGATTTTCAACAAACATGGAAAGGCAGAAGCCCCGTACAAAGACATTTCTTCTGATTTACTTTTTATATTTACAGCAACATTTACGAACATACGGAAAAATTTATTGATTCAGCAAAATACATTGATTAAGAAAGATACTGGGCAAAGGAAAAAGACTAAAGTGGAAACCCAAAAATTAGATGATGGGACTTACCAGAGAGAATACTTTAAAAAGAAACATTTGTTTGAATATGGTGTGAGAAGTAAGTCTTCATCCTGGTTCATCCAAGCCGGGAATAAATAGGCAACATGGAGACTGCTTTGGGAAGAAGGTTACAGTTTATAGAAGAAGCAGAAAGATGGTCCTTGCAGGAAGGAGCAAAGGAGAGGAAAGAGAGAGAGCACATGGGCAGTAGGTTTTTTTATACCCTCTCTAGCCTTGTTTGGAATAGTTTCCTGTTCCTGTGGCATGAACCTTGAGGCTGTCCCTGTGTGTTTGTCTAGGCCTTGATATCTGTGGTTTAATCCTATTATCATATCCTGCTTCCCAGGTGATGGGGCTAATGACTTCTAGAGTTTGGGTGGGGTATGCAGATCTTCTCTTTGTCTTCTTGATTGCTCTGGCTCCAACTTTCTGATGGTTTTACATCTGCATTTGTATGGGGCTAAAGTCTTGCTTGGGGCAGAGAGATAGATTTGGGGCCAGGTTTGGTTTTAAAAAGTCCTTTTGAGGAAAAATATATTTTTCTGCCCTTTTTAATATTTCTTTCTCTGGGCTAACTTCCCTCAGTTGCAAAAGGGGATCACATGACCCTGGAACACTGTGACCATCATAAATATGAATTAGTTGCCAAGCATTCAAATATAAATCACATGACCCTGGGCATGCTGCAATGGTCGTGTGAAAAATGGTCATAAGTCATTTCAGTGCAATTGCAACTTTGAACAGGGGTTTTTTTGGGGGGGGGTCATCAGGTTTTTGACACCTTGCTAGGTGGTACTCGAATATTGCCATATCCTAAAAGTGGTACAATTGGTGAAAAGGTGGGAAAGCCCTGATCTAAGTCATTTCAACTTTTTTATATTACTCATATCAAGAAAGAGAACAAAAAAGGGGAAAAAAGCATACTATATTATATTTAGAGAATTCATCCCTCTTAGAGTGACATATATATTCCAAAACTTTTCTATTTCTTTAACCATTGAGGGAAGTTAGAATAGTTTTTCCCCCTTGCAAGACAGGCACACAGTTTATGAAGTTCTGCAACTCTGTTTACCCAACCAATTTGACCTGACATCTATCTATTATATCAGAGGTCCCCAACCCCTGGTCCGTGGACCAGCACCAGGCCATGGCCTGCCAGAAACCAGGCCACGCAAACAAGTGAAGCCCCATCTATGGGATGCAGGCAGCACATGAAACCACGCCCCCTCTGGTCCACAGAAAAACCTCTCCCCAAAGAACTGGTCCCTGGTGCGTAAAAGGTTGGGGGTAGCTCTGTACTATATAAAAAAAACATAGTTAACAAGTAAAACCAACAGCAGAGTTAAACTTCAAAGCCCTCTGTTAACAATCTATTGTTGTATTTCATTCACAGAAAGTTCACAACGGCTTCTAATCTACCATAAGCCGCCACAATCGTTGTCTCTGGTCCATCTGGGATCAATTATCCTCAATTTATTTTTAATAAGAAGACTTTTCCTTAAAATTGTAACCAGGAACTTTCCCAACAATTGGATCCCATTCCCCAAAATCATAAAGCTCTGTTGTGGATATCCCCACAGCATTTCTTGTTCAAAAAAACCTCATACAGGTTGAAATGCAACGTCTCTTAACATTTGTTTTCCAGTTAGATATAATAAATCCATTCCCCAATCTTCATCAATCTTCTTTAAAAAGTCCAGTTCATCACTCACCTGTTCTGTCAACTTCTGAGTCTTTAGAATCCATGCCCCTTTTAGCTTTCTCCAACCAGCCTGAAGTTTTCAGACCAGACTTTTCCTTCAAATCTGCCAGCAACAAATTAGATTCCAATCCATCTGATTTTAAGTCTGGTTTAGCTGCTGTTACTTGTATCGGAATATCATCTTTGGGCTATTTGTTATTTTTTCAAACTTTTAATCTAAATTTTCAATTTGAAGTTGTTAAATTGAAAAGCATTCTGGTGGCGATCGCCGCGCTGATGGCGGCTTTTTTAGCCGTCTGTCTCAGGAATGTGTAAAAGCCGGCAAAGACAGTGATCATCAGCTGTTTTGAGGCTTGGAACCTGTCTTCCCGGGAGAAGGGAAGAAGGTGAGTTTTTCCAGATAGAGGTCGAGTTCCTCTAGTCTCCCAAAAATTTTCTTTTGGGAGATGAAGGGTGAGAACTCCCTCAGAGTCTGGATCATCTCCGCATCCCAGGACGCCTTTGTTCTTCGGAACGAAGCTAGACACTGCTTCCACATCTGCTGCTTAAAGAGAATTGTGAGTAAAATCAAAAGCAGACAGAGCTGTTCAGGAGGATCAGAATTGTGATACTTTGGAACTTTAACTCAAAAAAGAATTAATATCTTCTCCACTTATTATTTTAATAAAAGGAGAGAGGGGGAAAAAATAAAAAATGGTGGAGGAATCCCGTTTCTTTGTCTGAAAGGACACTGTTAAAAAAGACTTTCACTTTCAATTGGCAACAAAGTTTAAACAATGTAACGGACTTTGCTTATTTAAAGAGTCAGCTTCTTTTTTCTTATGTATGGGGGATTTGTTTTTATTATCCCCTTATTTCATTTTGTTATAAGAAGTGGCTTTTAAAAAAAAAAGTTTGAAAATGGCTTCAAAACGCCCTGGAATTTCTTCTCTTCCTAAGGGCTCAATTTCTTCTCCGGTAATTCAGACTGTACAGCAATCTAAGCCTAAATCTCCTCCACCCTCCTCCCCACCTCAGGCACTCACACTTAAAGATTTACAGGATGCTTTACAGGAGGCTTTGGAGAAAACTGCACAACAGATTAAACAAGAGACAGCAGAGCTTTTGGAGCAGAAAAATAATGAGATGAGAGAAGATATAGTGCTGGCTCTCCAGGGACTTGCAGCTCATGTAGAATGTCTTAATGAGTGTGTGGATGAGGTGGTGGAAAATGTTGAAAGATTAGAGGATAGAGTTGAAAAAGTTGAAAATAATGTTGATGCAGCACAGAATGAAATTATTATGTCACAATACAGAGATATGGAATATGCTTTGTGAATAAGAGGATTGAAGGAGAATGTGCAAGAGAATCTGAAAGAAGAAATTGCAGCAGAATTAGCCTCCATTTTGGGATGTGAACCTGAAGAAATGTTGAAAGAGATAGAAAATTTTTTTAGAGTTAACTCATGGATTGCGAGGCAGAGAAATTTACCAAGAGATGTGGTTATTTACTTTTTAAGAAGATCACTTCGTAGTGAAATTATACAGGCTTTTTATAAGCAGAGATTTCAAATTGCAGCTCAAGATGTTATAATTTTAAAAGAAATACCTCCAAAAATTCTTAGAAAAAGAAAGGACTTTGCTTTTCTGGCTGAGGAGCTTAAGAAACGACAGATTCAGTTCAGATGGGATGTACCTGTTGGAATAGTGGTGAATTATGTTGGGACACGTTACAGACTTAACACAATTTTAAAGGCAAGAGATTTTTATGTTTCTGTTCTGAAGGCAGGTGCACCACCATCTCCACGATCTAAAAGAAATGAAGGCAAGTCTGAAGAACAGCTGGCTGTAGGAGCAATGTCATTAGTAGGAGAAGAATTGTTGGTTGAATCTATGCAGCAGTCCTTGGAGATAAAAGCAGACCCAAAGGAACAGAGAATGACTTGTGCAGCCTATAAACGTAAAGAAAAAGAACAACAAAAGGTAGATGTTGGAGCTTCACCACAAGTGGTTACCTCAGAGCCAGTGGGAGGAACAAGACCGAAGAGGTCATCGACTGCAGATTTACATGCAGTGTTCCGAAGGCTTCAGGTCACTAAAGATGGCAAAGTTCCTGACATGGAATGTTAATGGTTTGAATTCACCACAGAAAAGAAAGTATTTCATTATTTGAAACAACACAAGAATGATGTTATATGTTTGCAAGAGACTCATATTGCTTTAAAGGATCAAAAGTATTTGATTAACTCTCGGCTGGGAGTAGTTTTCAGCCTCTGCTCCGCAGAAAAAAGGAGGAGGAGTTATTTATGTGAGGAAAGATTTATCGCTGAAGTTAATTGATTCTGACCCACAAGGAAGATATGTTATTATTGATTTATTATTAAATGGTAAGAGAAGTCTTATCATTAGATTATATGCTCCTAATCAACAACAAAAATATTTTTATAAGATGATACATCAGAAAATAACTCAATTGGATTATAATTCAGTTATTATGATGGGTGATTGGAATGGTGTTTTCGATTCAAGTAAAGAGAAGAAGGGTTCTTTCAAATCTCCTAATCATGCAAAATTACCTAAAGTTTTTTTTTTTCATTTGAAGGATGATTTGGAACTTAGAGACATTTGGCGAGAATGGAATACTGAAGAAAGAGACTTCACTTTTTTTTCAGACAGGCATCAATCGTATTCCAGAATTGACTTTTTTTTAATTACTAATGATCTTTTTTCTAGGGTGAAGAATGCCAAGATATTCCCTAGAATATTGTCAGACCATAGTCCTGTATGGTTGGAGTAATCTACTGAAGACGGGAATAGAAGGACTTGGAGACTGAATGAAAATTTATTTAGACATGAGGGGAACCTACAGAAATGTAGTGATTACTTAAAGAATTTTTTTCTTTTGAATATGCATAAGGGTACTTCGATGCCAATGGTATGGGATGCCAGTAAAGCATACATGAGAGGGGTTCTGATTCATATGAATAATGTACATAGGCACAAACAGATGCAGAAACGTAAAGAGTTGGAAGAAGAGATTAAATGTAAGGAGAAGGATCTTGTTTTAAATCCAATGGACAATAGTTTAAAGGTTTCTATAACTATGCTTAAGGAGCAATTTAATATGTTAATAGCTGATCAGATTGCAATTAATTTGCGGTATATGAAACATAATACATTTTGTAATGAAAATAAACCTTGTAGGTGGTTGGCTTACCAACTACAAAAGAAACAGAAATCAAGGATTATAGAGAAAATAAATTATAAAGGTAAAGAAGTATATCAACAAAATTTGATTAAAAGGAGTTTTTTAGACTTTTATTCAAAGTTATATGCTAGTGAAAGTATACAAGTTTCAGATATAGAAAAGTATTTACAGGATGCACATTTTCCTAGACTTTCAAAAGATCAACGAGATGAGATGAATGGTTTAATTACTTCGGATGAGATTATTTGGGCAATTAAGCAATTAAAGGTTGGTAAGGCTCCAAGTACAGATGGATTAACAGCAATTTACTATAAAATGTTATCTGAAGAAATGATAGAACCATTGAAGGAACTTTTTAATAATATTCTGTTGGGAGCAGATGTACCTCCATCTTGGAAAAGGGCATTTATATCATTGATCCCAAAGGAGGATCAAGATTTGGCTCAGCCTAAAAATTATAGACCTATATCTCTTTTGAATACAGATTATAAGATTTTTTCAAAAATATTGGCAAACAGATTAATGCAAGTTTTGAAGCAATTGATCCATAGTGATCAATCTGGATTTATAACTGGAAGATATATGAAATATAATGTAAGACAAATTGTTAATCTAATTGACTACATGGACAAGAACAATCAAATCCCTGCGGCTTTGATATTTTTGGATGCTGAAAAAGCTTTTGATCAATTAGATTGGCAATTTTTATTGAGAGTAGTAGAGAAAATGAATTTTGGGGATAAATTTTTGTATGCTCTTAAGGCTATATATCAACAACAATCTGCACAAATTATAATTAATGGGGGATTAACAGAAGCATTTAACATTGAAAAGGGTACTAGACAGGGATGTCCTTTATAAGAATGATTATAAGTTGAGAGCTTTTGCTGATGATTTGGTTGTGACATTATCTCAACCGACAGATTCGGTTAGGGATCTGGTTGAAATTTTAACTTAGTATGGGAAGGTCTCTGGTTTCAAGGTAAATAATAATAAGACTAAAATATTATCGAAAAATATGTCTATGAAGGAAAAGGATATCTTGGCTAAATTAACAGGTTTTGAAATAGTGAGGAAGGTTAAATATTTAGGAGTATATATTACAGCTTCTAATGTTAAATTGTATAAAAATAATTATGAGACATTATGGGTTAAAGTGCAAAAGGATTTAAATGATTGGAAAAAATTACAGTTATCTTTGTTGGGGAGAATCTCAGCAGTTAAAATGAATATACTTCCAAAGTTTCTTTTCTTGTTTCAAATGATACCTATTTTGAAAAAAGATGTTAATTTGGAGGAATGGCAGAAGGGGATTAATAAGTTTATTTGGGCAGGGAAAAAACCAGGAGTTAAGTTTAAGATTATACAAGACGCACGGGAAAGAGGAGGACTTAAGGCACCTAATTTAAAATTGTATTATGATGCGGTGGCTTTAACGCTGATTAGTGATTGGCTCAACTTAACAAATAAAAATATCCTTTCTCTTGAGGGATGGGATTTATTATATGGATGGCATGCATATTTAATTTATGACAAAAAAGTAGATCAGGTTTTTAAATCCCATATTTTGAGAAGTGCTTTGTTCCGTGTCTGGAAGAAGTATTATTATAGGTTAAATTATAAGATTCCAATTTGGGGGATTCCTGGACACGCGATAGAGGGAATATCTAGGGGAGTGAATTTGGATAGGATTTCTTATAAGGAATTACTTAGTTTGGTAGGGGAAGATTGGCAACTAAAGTCTTTAACTGAGCTGAAGCAAGAAAATATTGTACACTCTTGGTTTCAGTATAATCAATTGTTAGTTAGGTGGAGTTTAGATCAAAAGGTTGTTATTACCTTAGAGGATGTGAATTTGGTAAAACAGATTAAAGATCAAACTCGAGCCCATATAAAGATAATTTATAATGTTTTAATAGAATTGGATTCTGAAATGGAGTTAGTTAAAGATTGTATGGTTAAATGGGCTCAAAATATTCAAGAGCCGATTTTATTGGATACATGGGAGACAATTTGGGTTAGAAATGTAAAATTTACCCAAGCGCAAAACTTAAGAGAAAATTTTTATAAAATGTTTTATAGATGGCATTTGGATCCCCAAAAGTTGTCCCGCATGTATCCGAATTTACAGCCCAAATGTTGGAGATGTGGAAGCTTAGTTGCAACCTATTTTCATATTTGGTGGACTTATTTATTTATTTATTTATTTATTTTCAGTGTTTATATGCCGCCCGATCCCAAAGGACTCAGGGCGGCGTACAAAGTTAAAACAATGATAAAACAATAAAATAAAGCAGTCATACCGCGAGTCCGATCATATCCCGGCCCCCCGGGGACATCAGTCCCAGGCCTGCCGGAACAGGAGGGTTTTAACAGCCTTCTTAAAGGCCAGCAGGGTGGGAGTAGTTCGAACCTCGGGGGGAAGTTGATTCCACCAGGTCGGAGCCACCACAGAAAAGGCCCTTCCCCGAGGGCCCGCCAGCCGACATTGTCTGGCCGACGGGACCTGAAGGAGGCCCAATCTATGGGACCTCACCGGTCTCTGGGAGCTGTGCGGCAGAATGCGGTCCTGTAAGTAACCTGGCCCTATGCCATGAAGGGCTTTAAAGGTGATAACCAACACCTTGAATTGCGTCCGGAGACCCACAGGAAACCAGTGCAGCTTGCGGAGGATAGGTGACACGTGGGCGTACCTTGGCGCACCCACAATCGCTCTCGCGGCTGCGTTCTGAACCAACTGCAGCCTCCGAACGCTCTTCAAGGGTAGCCCCATGTAGAGCGCATTACAGTAATCCAGTCTTGAGGTGACAAGGGCATGAGTGACTGTGAGTAAAGCCTCCCGGTCCAAATAAGGCCGCAACTGGTGCACTAGGCGAACCTGTGCAAAGGTCCCCCTGGCCACAGCCGATAGATGTTGTTCCAGATTTAGCTGAGAGTCCAGGAGGACACCCAAGTTGCGTGCCTGCACTGAGGGAGGTAAATTTGCCCCCCCCAGGACTAATGATGGACCATCCAGTTGGCCTTTGGGAGGCAAGACCCAGAGCCACTCGGTCTTGTCAGGGTTGAGTCTAAGCCTGTTCACCCCCATCCAGACCCTCACATCTTCCAGGCACCGGCACATCACGTCGACTGCTTCACTGAAAGGACACGGGGTGGAGATGTATAATTGGGTATCATCCGCATACTGATGATACCTCACCCCGTGTCGCCGAATGATCTCACCCAGCGGTTTCATGTAGATGTTAAAAAGGAGGGGGGACAGGACCGAGCCCTGAGGCACCCCATAATCGAGGCGCCTAGGGGTCGATCTCTGTCTGCCCGCCAACACCGACTGCGACCTGTCGGAGAGGTAGGAGGAGAACCACCGCAATATGGTGCCGCCCACCCCCACCTCTCCGAGACGACGCAGAAGGATACCATGGTCGATGGTATCGAAAGCCGCTGAGAGGTCAAGAAGCACCAGGATAGAGGAATGACCCCTATCCCGGGCTCGCCAGAGGTCATCGGTCAGTGCGACCAAAGCAGTCTCAGTGCTGTAGCCGGGCCTGAAACCAGATTGAAAAGGGTCCAGATAATTGGTTTCATCCAAGGATCGTAAGAGTTGAGATGCCACCACCTTCTCTACAACCTTCCCCACAAAGGGGAGGTTGGAGACGGGACGAAAGTTCTTCAAAACAGCTGGGTCCAGGGAAGGCTTCTTGAGGAGGGGCCTCACCACCGCTTCCTTTAAAGGTTGCGGGAAAGACCCCTCCATCAAGGAAGCATTGATTATCGCCTGGAGCCAGCCTCGTGTCACCTCCCTACTGGCAGAAACCAGCCAGGAGGGGCACGGGTCCAATAAACAGGTGGCGGCATTCATTGCCCTCACGGCCTTGTCCACTTCATCAGGGGTCACAGGCTCAAACTCGCTCCAGATAATATGACTAAGACCAGCCCCTGGCAACTCGGCTGGCACTGCCCAGTCAGAGTCCAGGTCCCTCTGAATCTGAGCGATTTTGTCCGAAAGAAACTGAACAAACTCCTCAGCTCTCCCCTGCAAGGGTTCCTCCGCCTCCTCCACTTTAAGAAGGGAGCGGGTCACCCTAAACAAGGCGGCCGGGCGAGATTCTGCGGACGCAATAAGTGCGGAAAAGTGAACACGCTTTGCCGCTCTTATCGCCACTAAATAAGTCCTAAGATAGGCTCTTAATAGTGATTGGTCAGATTCAGAGTTACTGGCCCTCCAACGTCGCTCTAGACGTCTCTTGTGGCGCTTCATCTCCCGGAGCTCCTCAGTAAACCAAGGCGCCCTCCGGGGACCACCACCACAGAGAGGTCGCAAAGGCGCAATTCGATCCAGGGCCCTGGACGCCGCCTCATTCCAGGCCGCAACCAGGGACCCGGACGAGTTGTGGACAAGGGAGTCAGGTATTTCCCCAAGCTCCTCCTGGAACCGATCTGGGTCCATTAGGCACCTGGGGTGGAACCACCTAGTCGGTTCCCTCTCCCTGCGATGGGGGAGTGATGCTCTGAAGTCCAGCCTCAATAGGAAATGATCTGTCCATGACAAGGGCGAGATCTCTATTCCCCTTAATTCCAGATCATGTCTCCATTGCCCCGAGAGAAACACAAGGTCGAGTGTGTGACCACCCCTATGGGTCGGATCCTGAATTACTTGGGTCAGGTCCATGGTTGCCATGGAAGCCATGAACTCCTGAGCCGCCTCTGAGCGATCGCCGAGTGATGGTAGGTTAAAGTCCCCCAGTACTATAAGTCTGGGGAACTCCACCGCCAACCCGGCTACTGACTCCAGCAACGCAGGCAGGGCTGTTGCAACGCAGCTGGGAGGTAGGTACGTCAGCAGCAAGCCCAACTGAACCCGTGAACCCAACTTCAATAGGAGGGACTCACACCCAACAACCTCCGGGGCAGGAATCCCACGAGGACTCAAGGACTTCCGAGCGATGACTGCCACTCCCCCACCCCTGCCCTGATGTCGAGGCTGATGAAGCACCACAAACCCGTCCGGGCACATCTCCGAGAGGGAAACACCCCCCTCAGGGCCCAGCCAGGTTTCGGTTATACATGCCAGGTCCGCCCCGCTGTCCAATATTAAATCACGGACAAGGGGGGCTTTGCTGACAACGGACCTGGCATTAAGCAACAGCAGCCTACAATTAGGGCCCTGTACTCCCCTGTCACCAGTACTACAGGATGAGCCTTTTGAGGGGCCGGAACAAGGAATCGCTCTAACATAGCGAGTCCTCGTTCCCCAAAGATGGCCTGCCCCTCGGCTCCCACCATATCTGCCCATCCCAGTCATGACCGGGATGCTCCGACCTTCTCCCCTCCCCGGAATGCCCCCACCCTCACCAGCCTTCTCCCTTCCTGACCGGACTCGCTTTCCATACAGACCAAGCCCAAGGGTAAGTCCTGCCCCCCCCCCCCACTTTTGCTATTGCACTCAGCAGAGGGGGTACCAGGCTCCACCCCCGACTCCACCACTTGTAAAGATATTAAAGCTTTTTGGATTAAGATTTGGTGGAATATTCAAAAGATTTTTAAGAGAAAGATAAAATTTACTCCGCAATAATTTTTGTTGGGTATTATGGTTGATTTTGATGTTAAAGAAATTAATTTGATGCTGAATCTTATAACAGCTGCAAGATTATTGGTGGGACAATATTGGAAGAAAAATTATTTGCCTACTATGGAAGAATGGATACTTAAGGTGTCTAATTTAGCAGAAATGGTGAAAATCTCCACCTATCTGAAGGACCATTCACAAGAAAAATATATTTCGGTCTGGAGAAGATGGATTGATTATATTCAAAAGAAATATGAGACTGAAAAGTATTATCTTGCTTATGAGTAGATTTTAGATTATTATTAATAGTTTAATATGGTTGAATTTATATTATTTTTAGTGTTATGGTTTAATTATATTATTATTTTTGTTTTTAATTAGTTAACATTTGTTTTGAAAAGGAGTTAAAAGTATGTTATAGATTGATTGATAGTATAGTCGGGTAATGTTTGCTAGATTATGATTGTTTATTTGTTACCCTGTAATCAGCTCTGGGAAGTGGGGGAGGGGGGAAGGGGTGGGAGGGGTTTGGGTTATATTGTATTAAATTTGTAAAACTTTTAATAAAAAAAAAGCATTTTTTCAAAGGCTTCCCAAAGGGCTTTATCCTTAAGCTGATGCATTGTTTGCATTTTAGATATAGCCCAAAACTCTTCTGTAACTGAGGTTTTACAGTCAGACACAAATAGTTCCTCTCAAGGACAGGGGAAGCATCATAACAAAATAACCTCAGAAAACGTTGAGATAATCTTTCCCACAATAAAAATAAGTGGAAAAAAGGGAAATTTCCATCAAAGATAAAAAAAGACCAGACCTTTTAAAAATTAATAAAATGCAAAATCCCAGTAGCAAAAAAAAAATACAAATGTAAATCACATCAGATCGATGTCATGGTTCCAATTAACGAAACACTTCAAAGAACTTCCAGGCACTGTTTATCCTAAAAAGTCTTTAATCGTGTAACATAGTGTCGGCAGTATGACAGTATTTCCTCTACTTTCAGGTAGGTCTACTATAAAGTCCATAGCTATTTCTTCCCATGGTTGAGAGGGGTCTGCTACTGGCTGCAGTAGCCCAGGGGGTTTCCCTGGAATTTTTTTCATGGTGGCACATACAGTACAACTCCTGACATAGTTTTCCACATCTTGTTTTAGCCCTGGCCACCAGAACTGCCGGCGGATGAGGTGTAGAGTTTTTAAATATCCAAAGTGCCCAGCCTGTTTTACATCATGGCTGTGTTTGAGAGCATTAAGACGGAGGGCTTCTGGCAGATACAGTTTCCCTCCCTTGTAAGCCAAACCATCCCTGCATGTTAGGGAGGTTTTGATTATCTTTGAACCATTCATCTTTTTTTTCTTTGAACAACACAGGGGCTCCCACAGTAGACTTGGTTCGTTCAATGAACCCCCTCGCTAGGTTTTTATTCACGTATCATTGCATCTCCTCCATTTCGAGGGGGGACATAGCATACATTCTCGGTCGTGGGAGTTTGGCTCCCAGCAACAGTTTGATTGAACAATCATTGGGTGTGTGAGCGGGCAGGGTATCACATTCTTTCTCACTGAATGCTTCCGCCAGGTCCCGGTCCTCGCTTGGGATGATTGGCCCGCCTGGTGGCGGTGAGGTAGCCATGTGCACTCACTCATTTGGTGGCCTAAAGTGTCCTGCAATTTCGGTTGAATCAGTGGGAGGTTTAGGCCCTATAGGTAGTCTCACAGTTCTCATTCCTTTCTCCCACCAGATAAACGGTTTCCATTTGTCCAACCAGGCTAATCCTAGGATCACAGCCTCAGTCATTTTT
Organism: Crotalus adamanteus; assembly: GCA_039797435.1. Taxonomy (NCBI): domain Eukaryota; kingdom Metazoa; phylum Chordata; class Lepidosauria; order Squamata; family Viperidae; genus Crotalus; species Crotalus adamanteus. The sequence continues at coordinate 56,020,807 of CM077935.1, read as the reverse complement.
GGAGCCACCAGGAAACGAATGAACTCCCAGTGCTCTCCTATTTCTAAGCATAGGGGGTCAGTTAATTGAGTGACCAAAGTCCCTCCCATCAGGGAGCCATCGGCTTGCTCAAACCTCACAGGTGTGGAGAACTATTTTGCCCGTAGGCCCATTTTCATGGCAAATGGCAGGCTAATGATGCACCAGGAGCATCCAGAATCGATTAGCATGTTTAAGTCTATTTGTGCCCCCGACTTAGGGATTATAAGTTTGGTGGGCATTGAAAAAGGCAGGATGTGTTGACTCACCATTGGGTTGTTCTCTCCTTCGTCGTCGCTGTCAAAGGAGGGTAGACTGGGGGCAGGTCCACCTGGAGTCCCAGCGTCCTTCTGTGTGGGTGATGTGACCTGGGCAACAGGTTCCTGCATGATCCGGGTGGATTTCTCTCTCGTTAGCCGCTGGGCAGGTTTTTTTCTCACTGCTTGTCCCGGTCTGTTCTGTTGTTAGGAGTAGGGGACTGGACAGTTTGCTGCTCGATGTCCCTCCTGTCCACACCGGAAACACTTAATTGACAGGCCTGCAGGTGGCCTGGGTCTTTCAGCCATCACAGTAGTTGGAGACTTTCGTGGGGGGGATTGCCGTTCGGGTTGCTCTGGCTTCGGCTCAGATTCAGGTGGGGGAGGCTTCTTATAGTGGGCGAGCTGAACGTCTAGCCTCACCGCTGTCTGGTACCATTCTTGCAGCTGATCAGGTACTGCTCGATAGATACAGACCTGAGAGAGGTGGTCGTCTAATCCCTCAATGAAGTGATGGATTAGGGATTGCTCAGGCCACTTCTCTATACGACCAGCTATCTTGCAAAACTCTCGTACGTACTCCAGGGCAGGCCTGCCGACTTGTTTTATTTTGTGGATTTGTTCTCCTGCTTTGAGGCCAATGGATGGGTCCTCAAATCTTTCTCTCAGCCCTAGGAGGAAGAGGTGGGGGTCCTCCAATTTGGGGGCTTGCTCATTATATAAATTGTTCAGCCATTCGGATGCTTCTCCCTCTAGGCCGGATGCAATCACATCGACCATAGCACCTGGGTCCGGGCAGAGATAGGCCCAGCGGTTCAAATGCGAGCTCACTTGGTTGAGGAAGAAAATCAGCTTTTCTGGGTCTCCATCGAAGGTTGCTCTGAATGGTGGAGCAATTAATAGCTGCTGTGCCCCCCACTGTCTGTGTTGCACCCCCAGTTGCTGCTGGTCCCACCCTGACTGCTGCTGCATGCCCAGGGGTTGTACGTTCAGGGGCTGTGGCCATACCCCCTGCTGCTGTAGGCCCCTCAGCGGTTGCTGTACGTTTGGGGGTGGTGACCAATCTCCTTGCTGTGGTCATCCTCCCACCAGCTGCTGATCTCCTGGCTTCTGCACCACCCCAAGCTGTTGCAAGGCCTCTGTTAGCTGTGGCAAGCTCAAAGGTTGCTGACCAACACCTGTGGGGGATGCCAAACTCCCCATTGCTGCAGAGGCCTCAGACTGGGGTTCCCTCTCTCTGTAGGGCTGGAGGCCCTGGCAGGGGAAGACAGGGTCTGGAAGGCTGTCTGATCTGCAATGGAGGGGCTGTAGGCTCCTCTCATCAGGAGTTGATTTCTGCTTCTCATCTCTAACTTTTCAAATCTTTCCAGTGACTCACCCGAATCTTCAGTGGCAGACAATCTGGTAGCTCTCCACCGTTCTGCTTTTGAAGCCTTTGAGGGTGGCAAGGGAGTCTCGAGGCATCTGGTGTCTTCGCTTGGCTGGGCCCGAGCTGACAGCCAGATCAGCTCTCCTAGCTGCTTGGGTTCCACTTCTATCTGCCAAAACTCATCCTCCCACAGCATGCTGTCTGTTGCTTCCTTCTCTGGGGTATCAGCAGCTGCCAGGTCATTGTCTTCAAGCAGGTTCTCTTCTCCCATGATGAAATTTCCTCCTGAATCTTTGCCAGCTTCTCTCAAGTTTAGAGACAGCGGCTGGAGTTCAGGACCCCAGATTGTTTGAAAAGAAAGTAGATCTTGGCATGATGCCGTGGTTCCAATTAACGAAACACTTGAAACAACGTCCAGGCATTGTTTATCCTAAAAAGTCTTTAATCGTGTAACATAGTGTCGGCACAGCATGGTGGATGCCAAGATCTGAATTCCCCTCCCCTGAGCACATAATATTCCAGCATATTTCCCTCCTCTTACTTGCAGTCATAAATCACGTTCTCCAATTAGTTTGAAGGGCAAAGTTTCCCTTCCATTCTGTAGCCCGCGGTTTCTTAACTAATCCCCACACACATTCTTTCTCCTCCCCTCCCAGCATCATCTAATTTAACTCTAAATATACCACACAGCTTATACAGAGAGTAACAGCCTCTTCATATATTGTCAAAGCAAGAACATCCAATGTTAGCAGTGTTGACAATCACTTTCACTACCCAGAAAATCACCGTCATCTTCCATACAGAGAAAGCAAAAGTGATTTGGAACAGCATAATAAGGCAGTAAAAGAAAACACAAAAAAATCCGTTTAAAATCCAGCAAGGGGTTAGAAAAAATCAGCATACAACCAGTCAATTATCTTTTAAAAGTAAAATACAAAGTAAAAAAGGAAATGTCAAAATGTGCAGTTAAAACTGAGGCGTGTTTAAAACAAACAAACAGCTGAAAGGAAAAGATGGCGACCCAGCCCTCCGGCCATTTCCGCCAAACATTGCAACCATCAAGATTCCTCTTCTCAGGTAAGTCCACGGTCATCTGAGGATCGTCTTGGGTCATTCCTGGTTGCTTCAATTCAAATCTGGAGAGCATGTCACCAAAGAGCCAGCTTTGGCAGTCAAATCAGCTGTTTGTTTATAGGAGAACAAAATTGCCACTCAGCATGCCATCTTTGGAGGACTCCAGTAAAGTACTTTTTATGACAAATACAAATTGTATGTTATTTGAAAATGGTCACCATGTTGTAAAAAAGATGTTGAGACTCTAGAACAGGGCTTTTCAACCAGTGGTACACGTACCACTTGTGGTACATTAACGAGTGGCAGGTGGTACACAGCCCTGCCTAGCCAAGTGTAGTGGGGGAGGGAAAGAGCCAGCACAGGCAAGGACTTACAGTGAGAGAGTCCTCTGGAGCTGCAAAGGCCCCAGGCTCACTTCTGGCTCACTCTCACCCATGAGAAAGGAGGAGGGGGGTGGAGACAGGAGAGGCTATAAAAGGAGGCAGTTTGGGCAGGAGAGGGAGAGAAAGAAAAAAGCAGCAGCCTTGGGAGGAGGAGGAGGAGGAGGAGGAGGAATCAAGCAGGCTGAGGAATCAAGCAGGCTGGCCATGAGCCGATCTACAACTGCTGTGGCAGCCACCTGTGCTGGCAGCAGCAAACAGGCAAGAAATGCAGTGGGGGAGGGGTCACCCTCCAAGAGGAATGAAAAAAGGCAGCAATGGCTGGAGGTGAAGCAGGAGGGAGGGAGGGAGATGGAGAGTGGAAGGATTCTTATGTGCTTTTGTGACTTTGAAGTTCTGGGATTTGTGCAATGTCGGCTTTGTGTTCTTAAGGAGTGTTTGGCAATTTCTATTTGGCTGATGGCTGATGTCTCATGTTAGCTTCTATTGCTCTGCTGTTGTTAGCTGTAAGTTTGCTGCAAGGGATTTTGAAGTATTTTTCTCCTGAATGGATTTTGCCTGTAACATTCCTTTACTTATGAATGGAGCCATTTGGGGAGGCTGCCTTAGCCTGCAGCCAGTACTTACGTTTTTTTTCTTCCTTAAGTGCAGGCTGTGTGCCTCACTTTCCTTTCTAGCCAGTAGCTAATTCTTAAAGGGGAATGTGCCTTTTTAAGCTAGTTCACTCAGCAGCTTGTCTTTTCTGTCTCTGGAGGCTTTTCCTTGTTTGATCAATATATGGAAGAGAGAAAATATGGGGGGGGGGGTTCAAATTCTTCCTTCAGAAGGAGGTGGGCATGAGAAAGAGGAAGGCAGGGAAGGGAGGGAGGAAAGGAAGTCCTGCCTTAGCACTTGGCCACCAGCAGCTCTGCCATTGACTTTGCTTGTCAAAAGGTTGCAGAAGGGGATCACATGACCCTGGAACACTGTGACCATTATAAACATGAAGCAGTTGCCAAGCATCCAAATATAAATCACATGACCCTGGGCATGCTGCAATGGTCATAAGTGTGAAAAATGGTCATAAGTCATTTCAGTGCAATTGCAACTTTGAACAGGTTTTTTTTTTGTCATCAAGTTTTTGACACCTTGCTAGGTGGTACTCAAATATTGCCATATCCTAAAAGTGGTACAATTGGTAAAAAGGTTGAAAAGCCCTGACTTAAAAGCACGGATATGGAAGGTGAGTTGGCAAAGAAAGAAAGCTAGAATAAGGCTGAAGAAAATTGAGGTTTTGACTTATGAGGATTAAAATAGAATATACTCAAATAGACAAGATGTGTACTTATGAACTGAGATAAAGAAAACTTTGGTCATTTAAAACTTGGAAGTATAACTATTAAAAGTTAAATCTGAATATTGATTTGTTTATAAAGGTTGAATGTAAAAGTAATTAAGATATATATAAGCTAAAAATATATTGATAACTGTAATAAACATGTTTTTACTTAGCTGATATAATAAGAACTACTAGCTTAAATATGAGATAGTAGACATTAAAAAAAAGAGAGGAAGTATTTGATGTTGAAACAACAGAAATTTTGGTTACTAAATTTAAGACATTTGGAAATTAATAGAAAATAAGAATGTTATACTGTATTATTAATTAGATGATGTAAGATGGTGAGAAATAGAATATATTCAAATAGATAAGAGGTATACCCTGAATATTAGACTTTGTGATGAATTGTGATAAAGGGAACTTTGGTTACTTAAAACTTGGAAATTATAAATATTAAATGTTAAATTTAAATATTAATGGGAAACTAAAAATTGGGAAAAACTAATTAGAACATTGATTGTCTATAAAGACTGAATGTTAAAATAACCAGGATATGTATAAGCTAAAAATTGTTGATAAATGTAAGAATGTTATTTTTATTTAATTGATTGTCAAAGTCATCCTTTTTGGTGCTCCGAATAACAAGCCAACAAGCAGGAACAAAAGACTGATGGTAGTTTTAATTCACTCCGTATAAAACAAAGACAGCACTGGGAGTGGATTTCTCCCAGAGCCTTACATAGGCTACCCACGCCTGCCCCACCCCAGGAAACCGGCCCCACCCTCGTTAAACTACCCCACCCCTGAACCCACCACCTGGTGCATCAATTAATGCAATTAATTGTATGAAAGTCAGCTGGAGTGTCCGGCCACTTTCTAGTGCCTTGCAGGGTGCTTCGTTCCTCACACGAAGCAGCTGAGTCCAGAGAGTCCATCTAGGCATTGCACTTGTTGGTCGTGTGGCCCCACAGTCAGCTTCCGGCGATGGAGGACCCAGCTGACGGCCTCCTCCCCGCCGGGGAGTGTCGGCCCTGTGAGGCGAGTGTTCCGGCAGCGGCGACGGGCCTGGAGGCAGGTTAGAACTCGGGGAAGAGGTCTGGGTGGCGATGGAGCTAAACGCCAGGGGCTCGCAGACCGCCACTCGGCCCGGACAGGTCAGCCTCACAGGGTTCGACATGCAGCCCCCTCTACCAGCTGTCCTCCTGGAAGGTAAGCAGAACAGTGTAAGTGGTCAAGTAAGGGTTACATCTCACCTACCGCCTGCCCTGGTATTTCTTAATGAGGCGAGGAGCTTGAACATCTGAGTCCTTTACCCAAGATGCTTCCGACACAGGGTACCCTTTCCAATGAACGAGGTAGTAAATCCCACCCTGTCTAGACCGCAAATCAAGGATTTCTTGGACTTCTTAATGGTCTTGTCTAATGGGCCCCAGGACTTTGGGCGTACAATCACAGGAGACCTCCCCCAACGGCTTCAGCAGGCTGCTGTGGACTACTGGGTGGATCTTGCCTAACCACCGAGGCAGGTGTAGATGCACAGCCACTGGGTTAATAACCTGTGCAACCCGGAACGGGCCTATGTATTTAGGTGCCAATTTCTTACTCGGCACCCGGAGTCTTATGTACTTGGTTGACAGGTAGACTGACTCCCCAACGTGAAATGGTTTCTGTGCCCTCCGCTTCCTGTCTGCCTTTGTTTTAGTAATGTCTCTGGCTTTGGTCAGCGCTTTCTTAATGACACCCCACAACCCACTCACTCGGGTTGACCATTCACTAGGTTCGCATGGTGGGAGGTCTTCTGAGCTACGCTCTGGAATGGGAAGGAAGTCCCTACCATACACCACATGGAAGGCGGTGAACTCCATACTGCTGTGTACAGCATTGTTATATGCCACTTCGGCGAATACCACCAGCTCCACCCAATCTGTTTGTTGGTGGGATACATAGCTTCAGAGATACCGCTCCACCACAGCATTTGCCCATTCTGCTGCTCCATTTGTACAAGGGTGGTAGGCAGAGCTGAGTCCTTGGGAGGATCCGAGGAATCGAACAAACTCCCGCCAGAAGTGGGCCATAAACTGAACCCCCCGGTCTGAGATGATCTGACGGGGTGTCCCATGTAGACGGTAGATATGTGTTAGAAACAAACGGGCTAACTTCCGGGCCGACGGCAACCCCTTACAAGGTATGAAGTGGGCCTGCTTCAAAAACAGGTCCACTACAGTCCAAATTACAGTATAACCCCGGCTCTCGGGCAGGTCTACGATGAAATCCATTGCTATTTCTTGCCACGGTCTGGTTGGGTGGGCTACCGGATGTAGCAGCCCTGGAGGCTTCCCTATGTGGGGTTTTGAGGTAGCACACACTGGGCAGCTTTTGACATATGCTTCTATGTCCATCTGCATCTGGGGCCACCAGAATTGCCGTCGAGCCAAATGCAAAGTTTTTAGGAACCCAAAGTGGCCGGCCTGTTTCGCGTCACGGCAATGGTGGAGGATACGGGACCGCATGGCCGTAGGAACATACAACTTACTACCATGCCAAGCAAGGTCGTGTCGCTCTGTGAGAACTCCATGATTGTCCCGTAGCCACGGGTCGTCTAAGAGGGCCGCTTTGAGATCTTAGTCAAACCCGGTGTTGCTGAACGGGAAACTGCTTTCGCCTCCTCCTGGCTATACGGGGGCATGATTGCCTGTATCACCTCCTCCCTCCTACTGTCATAGTGAGGTAAGTGGGACAATGGATCTGCCAGGAAGTTCTTTCCCCCTAGCACGTATCTGAGTTGAAATTGCAACCGGCGGAAATACTGCGCCCACCTAACATGCTTGGGAGATAACTGTCGAGGGGTCTGCAATACGTCCAGGTTTTTATGGTCAGTCCAGACCGTAAATGGCTCCCTCGCCCCCTCCAACAGATGCCGCCATGTTGCTAGGGCCCACTTTACTGCAAACATTTCTTTTTCCCAAATCGCCCATGCTCATTTTCCGTTAGCTTTCAGGAGGTATACGCACATGGCTTCAATGCCCCCTGGCTGTTTTGCTGGAGTAGAACCGCCCCTACAGCCACATCGCTGGCATCAGCCTGCACGACAAACGGCCTCGCCGGGTCTGGATGTAGCAACACGGGCTCCCTTGCAAAGAAGAGTTTCAAAGCCTCAAAGGTGCGTTGGCACTCCGTTGTCCAGGCCAACGGCTGTCCGGGATGCGGTTTCGTATTGGCCTTTCGAGTGCGCAACAGGTCCGTTAGGGGTAATGCCACTGTGGCAAAGGAAGGAATAAAAAGTCTATAGAAATTGGCAAACCCCAGGAAACTCTGTAATTGGCGGCGTGTTTTCGGTGCCTGCCACTCCAGTACGCTCCTAACCTTATTGGGGTCCATTTTGATCCCTTCTGCCGAAATCCGATAGTCCAAATAATCCAGGCGTGAACAATGGAACTCACATTTTGATAATTTGACGTACAACTGGGCCTGCAACAGCTTTTGCAGCACATCACGCACCAACCTCACGTGTTCCTCCGTGGTCTTAGTGTATATCAGGATGTTGTCCAGGTATACGAGTACCCCGCGGTACAGGTGTTCATGCAGTACTTCATTAATCAGTTGCATGAACACTGCAGGGGCCCCTTGCAACCCGAAGGGCATCACCCAGAACTGATAACTACCCAAAGGGCAGTTAAAGGCAGTTTTCCACTCGTCACCCCTCTTTATCCGTACCTGGTAGTATGCTTCCCTAAAGTCCAATTTTGTGAACACTTGGCCTTGGGCCAAGTGAGCCAGCAGGTCCTTCATCAGAAAAAGGGGGTACATGTGCTCAACACATACCACATTGATACCGCAAAAGTCCACGCATATCCGTAAGCCACCGTCTTTTTTTTCCTGGAAGAGAACTGGTACTGCTATCCGGGATCGGGCTGGCTGGATGAACCCTCGGGCGAGGTTCTTATCAATGTATTGCTGCAACTCATCCAATTCACGGGGTGTCATAGGATACATGTGGGGTTTTGGCAGTTTGGCCCCCGGCAGTATATCAATAGCACAGTCCGTTGACTGGTGTGGCGGTAATCGCACTCCTGCTCACTGAACACCTCCGCTATGTCCCTATACACCTCTGGGAAGCTGAGTTTTTGTACCGGTCGTTCCTGGGATGCTTTTACTCCCTCCTGCTCTCCCTGCGACTCCATACCCGGTGGCCGGGGACCAACCCCAAGTCATAGGTGGCGACAACCACCTTCCCACCAGATAGTGGGGCCCCATTTATCCAGCCAGGCAAACCCTAAGATGACTGCCTCAGACATTGAGGGGACCACGATAAACCTCAGAACCTCCCAATGCTTCCCCATGCCCATTCTGACCAGTTCCATTACAAGAGTGGCGGGGGCTCCGCCCAGAAGGGACCCGTCCACCTGCTCGAAGCTAATTGGCTGAGCTAAGTGAACAACATTGATACCCACTCTTTCCACTACGTCCTTACTAACAAGGCAGCGGGTGCACCCCGAATCTATCAGGGCCTGGTACTCGCCTGTACAGCCCATATGTAGGCTTGTTAAAGTGATGGGAATTACAAAGGGGCAGATTGGCTCACTTACCATAGGGTTGTCAGTGGGGTCCATGTGGCCATACTCTGTCAACCGTTCTTCAGTGGCGGCCGGTAGCTCTTCAATTGTAGACCGTTGGGGCGTAACCCCCTCCGCTTGACAAGCCACCTGTGACCGTTCCGGGGTTTTCTTGGGTGTAGGGCCCGGTTTGCTGGCCAGTACCGGACGGCCCTGCGATACAAGGACTGGACAGTCTGCCACCCGATACCCGGGTCGGTTGCACCTGAAACATCTGAACAAAGGTCGAAAGGCGGGGCCAGGTCCCTGGGGTTTCTGACTGTCATCAGAGAGGGCCTCCCCTAGCCCTGACATACGCAGCTGGCTGGCCTCTGGGCACTGCAGGGCAGGGCTTAGCCACCATTCCCCTGAAGACACCGAAGGGCCTGTCTGCTGAGGCTCACCCACAGGCTCCACAGGCTGCTGGGCCTTTTCCTTGGGCCATACTACCAGCTGCTCCTCCCCTGCCTCTGCCGCGGTTGGCTGCGGTTGAACCACCGGCTCAGTAGCCTCTGGCTCCATCACAATCCCTTGGGTTCCCTCTGCCATGTCCCGCACTCACAGGGAACCAGGAGATCAAAAGAATGTAATGAGTGCTGTCTTACTGTCAAAGTCATCCTTTTTGGTGATCTGAATAACAAGTCAACAAGCAGGAACAAAAGACTGATGGTAGTTTTAATTCACTCCGTACAAAACAAAGACAGCACTGGGAGTGGATTGCTCCCAGAGCCTTACATAGGCTACCCGTGCCTGCCCCACCCCAGGAAACCGGCCCCACCGTCGTTAAACTACCCCACCCCTGAACCCACCATCTGGTGCATCAATTAATGCAATTAATTGTATGAAAGTCAGCTGGAGTGTCCGGCTGCTTTCTAGCACCTTGCAGGGTGCTTCGTTCCTCACACGAAGCAGCTGAGCCCAGAGCGTCCATCTAAGCATCGCACTTGTTGGTCGTGCGGCCCCACAGTCAGCTTCCAGCAATGGAGGACCCAGCTGACGGCCTCCTCCCTGCCGGTGAGTGTCAGCCCTGCGAGGCGAGCATTCCGGCAGCGGCAACGGGCCTGGAGGCAGGTTAGAACTCGGGGAAGACGTCTGGGTGACGATGGAGCTAAACGCCAGGGGCTCGCAGCCTGCCGCTCGTCGGCCCAGATGGGTCGGCCTCGTGGGGTTCGACATTGATATAATAAGAATTGTATTAGTTTAAACATGAGACAGTAAACACTAAGGGGAAAAGAGAGGAAATATTTAATGTGGTAGTTTGAGACTTGTACTAAAGATACTTGTATGTCATTGAATTATCGATTAACTCAGCCACCACGTTGCTTTTTAAATACTTAAATGTAACATTGGAAAATCAATAAAACATTATAAAAAAAGGAGGATGAGGAAGGTGAGGGCTTGGTGTTTGCCCCCCTTCAAGGGCAAAGCTAATATGTGGAGGGAAAGAGAGACTGGTTTTTCCCTGCAGAAACCAACAGTGGCAAGACCCCAAGACAGACATGAGTTCATGCAGACTGCAGTTTTCCATCAACCATGTATTTAAAGGGCAATTTTTTAAATTACATCAAGGAGCAGAGAAAGAAAACCCCAGACTCTTTCCTTTTTATAGCAATCTTTAGCTACTATTTTAGAAGGCTGGATAGCAATTTTTGGTTAGATGTCTATGGAGATTCTCATTCATCCAGGTCATAGTTGTCTCAAAGGTGCTTTTTCAAAAGGCAACTGGACTGTTTTTTTCCTTGAGGAAGACGTTTTGCTTCTCATCCAAGAAGCTTCATTGGTTCTGGCAGGATTGTGGGGGTGATGGAAGGATTTGTGGTTAGATATAGTAAGGATAAAAAAATCAAGTTTCTGCTCACAGTATAAATGTTTTCTCATTATTTCCCTCTTGGCCATGATCCAAGCACTGAGGAGTAACTTCAAGTATTTGTATTGGAGTGGGGAACATACAAGTCAGCTCCAAGATTTGGCACTAAGCCAATGAAATCCATACGACTCATGGATAACTTGTATGTATCACCCTATTTGACCCATGGACAATTAATGTCCATCTACTCTGCTTTTCATACAACATGGGGCCTAAAGTTCATCAAGTGTTCTCACAGAAAGCAACATCCTTGGTTTCCTCTGGTGGTCTGGTAAGCAATTTTGGTCCTCTGCAGATGGAGGACTCTTCCTAGCTGTCAAACCTTGTTGTGCCAGATTTTTCCTCTAAAATTTGCTCTTTTTGGAAAAAAATACCAGCTAGGGCAAGAGTCTACGTTACAAAGTTTTGGGGCTGGAGGTCTTCCTTTCAGACCCTGCTACAAAGCCTTGGCGAGGTCCCACATCCATGCCAACATCTAGAGCTGAATTGTCCTTATTAAGAGGAGAAAAGGAGAATATTACATAGAAAATTATCCAAATAATGATATTTAAATCTATTTTAACAAAACTGTAATTAAATGAAATCCAGTGTTCATTTTTCCTGCCACAACCCCAGCTTTTAGAATGAAGGCTCTGGCATGGTGTTAAAAAGCCTGAAAATGGTTGTGGACCACTTATTTGGGAATCATTAAAAAAACAGATTTCCTCTCAAGATGGCTGCTGCACGGTAAGGGCTTCCTTTTTCTCTTATTGATGATCTGCTGATTTCACTGCCAAAGCTGGTTCTTTGGCAGTCCTGCTCCCTGGTTTAGAATGGGAGCACTTAGGAATGACCCAAGACAACTTTTAGGCAATCATGGACCCAGATGGGAAGGGGGGGTCTTGAAGATTCCAGTTCCCTCTGGAAGTGATCAAAGTCACTGGGCGTATACACCTTCCTGTCAAGCAGTTTAGTTTTCTAAGCAAGCCTGGGTATTATCTTTCACTTTTTGAATTTATTGTTTTATTTTGCTATTTGCTTTAAAAGTGGTGGTAAAAGATATAGCTTTCATTTTGGGGGCTGAGCCTGAAGAAATATTGAGAGAGACGGAAAAGGTTTTTAAGGTTAATTCTAGGGTTGCGAGACAGAGGAATTTGCCACGAGACGTGGTTATCTATTTTTCTAGGAGATCACTTCGTAATGAAATTTTACAGGCTTTTTATAAGCAGAGATTTCAAATTGCAGCTCAAGATGTTATAATTTTAAAAGAAATACCTTCAAAAATTCTTAGAAAAAGAAAGGATTTTGCTTTTTTGGTTGATGAGGTTAAAAAACGACAGGTTCGATTCAGATGGGAGATACCGGTTGGAATAGTGCTGAACTATGCGGGGATATATTACAGACTTAATACAATGTCAAAGGCGAAAGATTTTTACATTTCGGTTTTGAAGGTGGGCTCTCCATTATCTTTACGACCTGAGATAATAGAAGAAAAGTTGGAAGAGCAGCCGGTTGAAAGTGCTATGCTATTGGATGTAGGAGACATACAGGCTGAACCTTTGCAGCAATCTCTTGAGACAGAAGATTTTTTAAAGGAACCGAGAATGACTCGTGCAGCCTATAGATGTAAATTAAAAGAACAACAGAAGATGGATGTTGGAATAAAGAAAAGGAAATGATGAACTTTAGTAGTAGTTTTTTGAGATAGAAGATGTTTTAAAGGAATAGTGAATGATTTGTATTTAGTATGTTTTAAAGGAACAGTGAATGATTTGTGTAGTATGTAGATGTAAAGTAAAAGAATAATAGAAGGTGTTCATTTAGTGGAAAAGTTTAAATATTTGGGAGTATATATATTATAAATTCTTAATTTAAAGTGAAAAATAATTATGAGATATTATGGGTAAATGTGTAAAAGAATTTAAATTCTAATGATCTCTGTTGGTGAGAATTTTAGAAGATGAATGGTTTGCTGAAACTTTTTAAGTAGGAGGGTATTAATAGACTTTCTTAGGGGTAAAAAGCAAAGAGCCAATTTTATCGAAGGTAAGTTTGTTGGTTAGGTTATATTGGAGGGAAAATTTTGTGTTTAGTATGGACGAATGGTTGTTTAAAAGAAATATACACCTCAGCGAGGTGAAGATGGATAAATTATATGTAGAGTAAATATGGGTTATGATATGGGTTTAAAATGCATTATGCAGATTATGAATAATTTTTAGTTCTCAATTTGGAAATGCTTATATTGTTAAAAAAATTTTTTTTCCTTTTTTGTATTTGAGTTAAAGTATATTATTGATTTTATTATTTGTATAGTTGGATAAGTTTATTTAGAATTTGCTTGTTTATTTGTAACCCTGTAACCAGCTCTGGGAAGTGAGGGAGGGAGGGAGGGGGTTATTTTAGGGGGGGATATTGTTAAAAACTTGTATAAAACTTTTCAATAAAAAAAAAGTTAATTAGTAGTTGAATGCTGATTTATCTCAACCACTTGCTGGACTCTAAATAGTTTTTCTCCCCCCCCCCTTTTGATATATGTTGTTCTGGATAACCTCTGTCTCCTCTGTATGGAAGCGGCACAGCAGGCATGGGGGTGTGTGAAGAGCTGTTAGACTCTCACCACTGGACTTTTGTATTTTTTGAATTTGCAAAATATCGAGTTTATTTTTATTGAATTTTTTTACAACCTTGGATTGAAATACAGAGGAAAACATACTTTCTGTCAAGCCTGAAAGAATGCCTATGCTGTGTCAGCCATTATTGCTTCTTAGCTTGCCTACAAACTCAGGGGGAAGGGAGGGGAGAATGGAATTCAAACTGCAGATATCGAGAGGCCCGTTCATGAGAACCAAGGACTTTCAAGATTTGTTTACTGAGAACTAAAGACATTCTCTTATAATAATTCTCTGACTTATAATTAGATAATGTGACCTGCACTAATGAGGGGAGGGAGGTTTCTATGCTTTTAATATAGTAATTTAGGCGCAAAATAACCAGAGCTGGTTTTCCTTTCATCTGTGCCAAAATGATGTGCTCAATAAAGTTTTGCATTAGAGATTGGATCGTCTCAGCTATGCTTACTTCATTGGGTTCGTCATTTGGAACCTTGACATTAAACCACCTCTCATTTTAAAATTCCAACTCAGTTAAGGAGTCCTGAGCTCTTATGCCCTATCTGGAAAATTCTGGAGGGGTCGTAAAGACTCAGGGGAACATGCCTGAAACGGAGCGGAAAGGAGAGCAGCTGGTCGGAACCAGGACAGAGGCGATGGGTGAGACATCAGTCGGGTCCCAGGGAGACTCTGGAGCCCAACCAGCTGTTACCCGCCCAAAAGTGAAAGCGGAGAAGTTGGCCTCGCCGGTGACTGGACTGGACAGCTGCCAATGTTTGGCGCCCTGCCATGGATGTTCCTGTATGGGATGGGGTGGCCCCTGGGATATTGGGGTACCCTGAGATCACAACACCCCCCCCCCCGGATCAAAGCCACCTTTGATGGCAACCCAGAGAAGCTGACGTTTTTCCTGAACCAAGTGTGGTCACACCTGGACCGGCATGGGGTGATGTATGCCGATGAGGAGGCCCGCATGGATGTAATCATGGCAAACCTTGAGGGAGAAGCAACGGAGTGGGTGACGGCCCTCCATGACAAAGGAACTCCCAAGTTGGGAGACCACAATGCTTTTCTGGGAGAACTCAGGGCCCGGTTTGGCGACACCATGCAGACCCGATGAGCGGAGGCCAACGTCCGCAACATCAGGCAAGGGAGCTGGCCAGTAACGGAATACATCAGAGAGTTCCGGAGGATCACAGGAAAATTAAGGCACTGGCTAGAGCAACTCCTTGCCCATTACTTCAGAGATGGCTTAAACCGAGAGTTGTACTACATATGCCTGCCCAGAGGGATACCGGACCAGCTCCACGACTGGTACCAGCTGGTGACCAATGTGGAGTTAGACCTAAAGGAGTATAAAGGGCACGGGAGGCCAGAGACTTGCTTGAAAAGGAGCCAAGAAAGGCGTACGCTGGGTAGGAAGCTGTCAGATCCCCAAAGAAATGTATTACTATTCTTTCTAACCTATACATGCTTCTATAACCATTTTGGGGGTCTGCCATTCTGTTGGGAAGGGAGATTCTGTTGCGGAGATATACAATATACTTTGCTTTGCCCATGCCACACTGCCCTTCCTCCAGGGGAAGGAATGCGGGCGAATACCATCACCCTTATCTGGAAGACGGTTTGCACTTGGAGCCAAAGGGAAACGAAACCGAGTGAGACCTTGAAGAGAGTGCCAAAGGAGCCAGTTACCAAAACAATATACCACCTGTGGATTGGCTGAGATTCAAACTGACAGAGGGACCCTGGGGGGAGGAGTAACGAATACTGCTTTTGATATACTGCTTGCACAGGCTATGTCCTCAGACCTCGCTTTGCTTCCTTGCTATCACTAACTCTCAATACAAAGTTCCTTTTGAGACAATGCCTGTTTCAAGAGTTCTGCTTTCTTGGGAGACCTAGCTGAGGCAGGTCCTTACAGAAGCCTCCTGCCACATCATCCTCTGGCCCTGCCGAGAGCCTGAGGTACGCACCTGGCCTGTGCTTCTGATGTGGCCAGGATGGGCACTGGGCTGTGATGTGCCCAGCCCCAATGCCCAGGGTATCTCTGGCAGCTCCAACCCCCCCCCCCAAAAAAAAACCCAAAAAGCTACCCAGCAAGGGAAAGGAAAGTTGTGAGCGGCAGGTCATTGAGGTCTTCCCCCTGAACGGCGAAGGGGAGGGAACTCCGGCTGCGGAGGACTTGCAGCTGAACCTCTACGAGAGAGACAGTGTGGGTGAGGATGACCCGATGGTAAGTGAAACCATGAGCCCTCTATTGGCCCGGGTGGAGATCGTAGTGCCCAACTCAGGGGTGAAAAGAATAGTAAAGGCCCTAATAGACTCAGGGAGTACCAGGTGACTTGTCAGCCTGCAGACCATGCAAAAGGTGGGGTTGCGAGTGAGGAAGCTGTGCCAGCCCACAAAGTTTGAGCAGGTCGATGGCTCCATAGTAGAGGGATTGCCCACCTCCTACCTAACTGAGTCGGTGCACCTGAGATTAGGGGGTCACCAAGAGACCATCTGGTTCATGGTCAGCCCGAAAATGGCTGAGGTGATGATACTGGGGTTGTTCTGGCTGACCAAGTGGAACCCTAGGATCCACTGGGGGAAGAACACAAAATGTGTGAACCTGGAGAAGAGTACCCCCACCCCCCGAGGGGAAAACTCAGACAGGTCCACACCACTGAGAGGGGCAAGAAAAAAACCCAAACGTGGCCAAGCCACAACTGAACAAGCGGCCAAGCTGCAACTCATCCCAAGGCAGTACTGGGACTTAATAAATGTGTTCAGCAAAAAGGAGTGTGACCTGCTGCCCCCTCACCACCCCACTGACTGTGCCATCGAAATACTGCCAGGGGCGAAACTCCCCAAGCCAAAAATGTACTCTATGTCCCCAAGGGAGATGAAAGAGCTAAGAGACTACATAGACAAAAATTTGGCTGGGGTTTCATGCAAGTGGCAAAATCCCAAGTGGCAGCCCCAGTGCTATTCAAAGAAAAAAAAAGACGGTTTGCTGAGATTGTGCGTTGATTTCCGTGGGATAAACAGCATGTGTGTGGAGAACATGTACCCCCTTCCCCCTCATGAAAGACATGCTTGGACATTTAGCCAAGGGAAAAGTGTTCACAAAGCTAGATCTGAGGGAGGTGTACTACCGGGTGAGAGTTAAGGAAGGCGATGAGTGGAAAACTGCCTTCAACTGCCCGCTAGGATGCTATCAGTTTAAAGTGATGCCTTTTGGACTACAGGGAGCCCCCACCATATTCATGCAGCTCATTAATGAAGTGCTACATGAGGACCTATACAAGGGGGTCCTAGTGTATCTGGTGACATCCTCATTTAATCTGAGACAATGGATGAACATGTGAAACTCGTGTGGCAGGTTTTGAAAAAACTTTTGGACGCTAAGGTGTATGCCAAGTTATCAAAGTGCAAGTTCCACAAGACCAGTCTAGATTATCTCGGCTATAGGGTGTCGTGCAAAGGAGTGGAAATGGATCCAGGAAAAGTGAAATCCATTCTAGAATGGCAAGCCCCATGGACTCATAAGCAGCTGCAAAGCTTCTTGGGGTTTGTGAATTTTTACCAGCAATTCATCCAGTCCTTCACAAAAATCACCTTGCCAATTAAAGAACTGTTGAAGATGTTGGAAGGGGGAGAAAAGCCCTGCCCGAGTCAGCCACTGAACTGGACTATGGAATGTCAAGCGGCATTCAAAGAGCTCAAGAGACTGCAGCTGAGCCTGTTTTAAAGCACCCTAACCCTGAGAAGCCATTTGTGATCCAAGCGGATTCCAGTGATGTGGCGATAGGGGCAGTCCTCCTTCAAAAGAACAAGGAGGGAAAGCTGCAACCGTACGCATACATATCCTGAAAGTTAAATGAGATCGAAAGGCAGTGGGCAGTGTGGGAGAAGGAAGGAAGCTTTTGCAGTACAATGGGCACTGTTAACTTGGAGGCAATTCCTGGAAGGAAGTAAAATCCTATTTGAAGTGTGGACTGATCACAAGAACCTAGAGGCATTGAGGACCCCCCCACAAACTTTCCCCTAAGCAAGTTCGTTGAGCCCAATACTTTAACTGGTTCGACTTTGAGTTAAAGTACATCCTGGGAGGAAAAAACTTCCTGGCTGACACTTTGTCCCACATGCCAAAATACAATAGGAACTGAGAGGAGGTGGTGTACTCCATCATCCCCATGAAACAGCAAGCAGTGCAAGCCACCACGAGGCAACAAGCCAAAAAGAAAAGTCCATCCCCATGTGACACTTTCACGCAGCAACTGAAGCAAGAGCTAAAATCTGACGTGTGGTTTGGAGCCCATCAAGGGGAGATAACCATGAGAGAGGGAGTAGCATGGAAGGGGAACAAACTGTATGTCCCTAACAGCTTGTGGGTACAGGTCCTGCAGCAGAGCCACGACATCAAGCAAGCTGGCCATTTTGGATTGCTTAAGACTTTGCACTTGGCCAACCACCAATTCTGGTGGCCAAAGATGAAAATGGACATTGAGAGCTATTTAAAAAGTTGTGCTGCTAGTAGGTCAATATTGGAAGAAGGAATCTTTGCCTACTTTGCAAGAGTGGTTTTTTAAAGTATCTTATTTGGCGGAAATGGCAAAGATTTCGGCTTTCTTAAAAGAGCAAACGCAAGAGAAATTTTTTGCTGTATGGGAAAAATGGATAAATTTTATACAATTTAAATTGGATATGAAAAAATACCATTTAGCTTTTTTATAACTTGTATAAAAACTCTACTTTTTTTTTTCTTTGTTTTTTTTTTTTAAATATTTTTTCTTTTTAAGGTTTATAATTCTTTATTCACATACATTTTCTTCTTAATTATCTTATAATTTTGTTAACTTCTTTTAATTAAGCCTATATTCTGCTCTGGGAAGCTCGGGGGGGGGAGGGAGGGGGTGATTTGGGAGGGGTTGGGGGAGGGTTGTATTGTTTTGTTTTTTGTTTTTTTTTGTCTTATTGTAGTTGTCATTGTTTTTTTTTCTGTCTTTGTAAAAGTTTTTAAAAAATTTTCAATAAAAAAAAAAAAGTTGTGCTGTGTGCACAGCCAGTAAGAGAATTTCAGGAAAGAGCCCAGGGCTGCTACAGCAAGTTGCCAACCCGACACGGCCCTGGGAAGAGATAGCCATGGAGTTTATAGTCGAACTGCCTGAAAGTGGTCTAACCAAGGCTTTATAAAGTGGTATTTGTCATCTTGATTCTATCCCTCTGTAGCAGAGTGGGGAGTTGGGGTGGGATCGGCTCTGGCTGGGATCAGCACTGGCTGGGAGGTTTTGCTGGAGCTCTGCAGATTCAGCGGAGAGGTCGGGAGCTCCAGCGGCCTCTGCAGTGGCTGGCAGTGGGGCGTGACTCTTGGGGAGGGATTTTTAAAGGGGAAGAAGAGGTTGACTGGGGAGGAAGAAGCTTTTATCTTTTTTTCCAGAGGGGAAAGCTATATGGAGGGAGAGTGAGGTAGGAGATTGGCGAAAAGCCTTTTATCTATTTTTTTCCAGAGGGGCAAAGCCAGACAGAGGGAGAGCAAGGGAAGAGGTTGGCTGGGTTTTGTTTTTATTCTTTTCGGTGAGGCAAGCCAGACGGAAAGGGGGGAATAGAGATAGAGAGGTTTCTGTAGAGGAAGCTTGAAAGAGAGAAGGGAAGAGAGGATTCAGTCAGAGAGAGAAGAGGAGATAGAATAAGGGAGGTTCCTGTGAGCTGCTGAGAGAAACTGACCATCATCACCTCACATGAGCTCCCTGCAAGATACTGACCATCATTATCTCACATGAGCTGCTGCTGCCAGAGACTGGCCATCATCATCTCATGTGAGCTGCTGCTGCCAGAGATGGGAGCTGCTTGTTGACAGAGACTGACCACCATCTTCACCTCACATGAGCTGCTGCTGCCAGAGACTGGCCATCATCATCTCATGTGAGCTGCTGCTGCCAGAGACTGACCATCATCATCTCAAGTGAACCGCCTGCTGCCAGAGACTGACCATCATCATCTCATATGAGCTGCTGCTGAGAGACTGACCGCCATCACCTCACGTGAGCTGCCTGCTGAGACTGACCATCATTACCTCAGGTGAGGTGCTGCCGACAGAGACAGAGCACCACCGCACCACGTGTCTCTGTCAAGCAGAGGTGTCCAAGTAAGGGACCCCTTGGACTGGCAGCCAGACCAAGAGGGCCAGGAGAACCCGGACTTCAGCGGTCCCTTTGGGGGTGGCACTACATCTCTGTTAATGCAACCTAGGATTGCATTGGTTTTTGCTGCTGCCGCACGCTGCTGGCTCATGTTTAAGTAATTGTCCACTAGGACTCCCAGATCCCTCTCACAGCACTACTATTGAGCCAGGTATCACCTATATCTGTGCATTTGTTTTTTCTTGTCTAAGTGTAAAACCTAACCTTTTCTCACCATTGAATTTCATTTTGTTAGATATGGCACAGTGTTCAAAGTCTCTCAATTTCCTTCTGTATCTTGAGCCTATCTTCTGGAGTGTTGGCTATTCCTGCCAGCTTGGTGTCATCTGCAAATTTTATGAGTTCCTCATCTATCCCCTCATCTAAATGGTTTATGAAGATATTGAAGAGTACTGGGCCTAAAACAGAAGTCTGACTGACTGAGGTCCAAGTAAATTATGTCCATAGCATTTTGGTGGTCCACTAATTTAGTCACTTTGCCAAAGAATGAAATAAGATTTGTCTGGCATGATCTGTTTTTGACAAACCCATGTTGGCTTCTGGTTATAACTTTACGTGCCTCTAGGTGTTCGCAGATTGAATGCTTATGTTTTCCAGAATCTTCCCAGGTATTGATGTCAGGCTGATAGGTCTGCATGATCATATTCCTTTCTACCATACTCTCCCACTTTTATTTATTTTTATTTAACTAATTTATATGGCTCCCATCTTGCAAATGCACCTCTGGGCAGCTAACAACATACATAAAAAATAAAAAAATACTAATAAAGAGTACAAACGTACAGAGGACGATGCTGAGGGTAAACCCAAACACAACAATCAAAAAAAACTTCTCAATGGGCTATCTAACCAGGGGCTTTTCAACCTTTTCACCCATTGTACCACTTTTAGGATGTGGCAATATCGGAGTACCACCAGTCGCCTAGCAAGGTGTCAAAAACGTGATGACCCAAAAAAAAAAAAAAGGAAAAAAGTGATAAAGTACAGGTAGTCCTTGACTTACAACAATTGGCTTAGTGACTGTTCAAAGTTACAACGGCATTGAAAAAAGTGACTTATGACCATTTTTCACACTTATGACTGTTGCAGCATCCTCAGGGTCATGTGATTTACATTCGGATGCTTGGCAACTGATTCATACTTATGATGATCACAGTGTCCCGGGGTCATGTGATGACCTTTTGGAACTTTTTGACAAGCAAAGTCAATGGCCGGGGGGGGGGGGGGGCATGGCCAGCTCAGCATCACTCAGGTCGCAGGGTGCCTGTGGGGGGAGTGGGAGGGGCTGAAGGGGGGATCTGTGGGTCTCTGGTGGAGGGTGGTGGGATGGGTAGGCGCCTTCCTTCCTTACCTCCCTCCCACTGTCTCTTCCTTCCTTCACTCCCTCCCTCCTTCCCTCCCTCCCTCCCATTGTCCCTTCCTTCCTTCCTTCTTTGTGTCTTCCTTCCTTCCCTCCCTCCCATTGTCCCTTCCTTCCCTCCCTCCCTCCCGCCCATTGTCCCTTCCTTCCTTCCCTCCCTCCCTCCCATTGTCCCTTCTTTCCGTCCCTCCCTATCTCCCATTGTCCCTTCCTTCCTTCCTCCTTCCCTCCCTCCCTCCCTCCCTACCCAGGAAGGGAAAAGGGGAGGGGGACAGGCTGCCAGCGCGGCTGGTGGCCGTGCTGCCAGTGGCCATGGCTTGAAAGGCCACTGTAAATTCCTGGACAAGAGCCACATAGCATTAAGAGCAGAGTGGTGGGAAGATATTTGTAATGAGGGAGGGAGAAAAACAGGCATGCCCTGAAGGAGATCAGCAAATGGCCCTTGCCCACTTCACACACCCATGGACTCCAGGGGAGGGGATGCCGTGAGTGGCATGAGAGTCCACGTTACCTGTGCTACACTGCCCAGACCCCAGTCTGGTTTCGGCAGGCAGTGGCGCGCTCTACTCACTGCATGGAATGGCTGGGCTAGGCGAGGCAAACGGGCGACATGCCGAACCTGCCTGGGTGTGCGCAGAGGTGGTGGCGAGCACTCAGGGAAGCACTCAGAATGTGGTCCACCTGCGGGGCAAAACAGTCACCCAGGATGCCAGGATACCTCCGGTTTCGTCAATCATAAGAGGGTTGAGTTTGGAGGAGAGGAACAGTGGCAAAGTCACTGCGGCAAAGAGATTACAAAGTAGCTGGATGGGGTTGCATCGGGAACTTCCCACCCTTAATTTTATCCAGGCTCATTTACTTTCTTCTTCTGCAAGTGCTTTCCAAAAATGAACACCCAGAAAACTTTGATCTGATTATAGCACAGTCCTCCAATCCCTACTTCCCTCTCCCCCCCTTTCCAAAAACCCTCAGCCTTTTATTTCCTCCCAAAGATGAAAACTACCATGCCTCTTACCCATAGACCCCTTGTCCATGATGTACACTGTGCGGAGCGGCTGGGCCGGGTGAGACGAACTGGTGAGAAGCCGAACCTGCCTGTGTGCACACAGCGAGCGCATGCACCTGGCGCCTGGTGTCCCGAGTGAATGTTTGGCCACAGGCTGACCGCGTTCTGAGTGCTTCCCTTTCACCTGGGATGCCAGGTGCTCGCTGCCGCCTCTGCGCACGCCAAGGCAGGTTCAGCTTCTTGCCAGTTCATCTTGCCCAGCCCAGCCTGTCCACTCGGTGAGGAGAGCACGCCGTTGCCTGCTGAAACTGGGGAGGCTGGGGGAGGGGGCTGGGCCGCATAGCGCAGGCAACTTGGATTCTCATGCCACGACCCTTCCCCAGCTGCATTTCTTACCTGTTTGTCACTGCCACCCATGTGTGCGCCCAGCCTGTTTTTTGTCCTCTCCTCTCTCACCCCTTCTCCTCCTTTTCCCTTTGATGCAGCTCCAGCTGACTCTTCCTCCTCCTCCCAAGGCTGCGTCTTTTTTTTTTCTCTCCCTCTCCCACTCAAACTGCCTCCTTTTATATCCCTTCATGTCTCCGCCCCCCCTCCTCCTCCTTTCTCTTCCGGGTGAGCTGGAAGTGCCGATCCTGGGGCCTTTGCCTTGCCCCAAGCAGCCCTGCAGCTCCTGAAGACTCTATCAGGGCAAGTCTTGCGCTGTGCCGCTTTGGCTCATTCCCTTCCCCGCTACCCTGGGCTGGACTGGGCAGGTCCGTGTACCACCTGCCCTGTGCCAATTTACCACAGGTGGTACATGTACCACCGGTTGAAAAGCCCTGATCTAACCTCCTGACTATCAGGAACACTTACTAGGTCCCATTAGATGACAGGGGCCCGACTTCCAGCTGTGACGTCATCGTGGAGCAGGTGAAGGAACAGGCCTGTTCCTAAATCCCGAAAAATCTTCGCTAAGAGCCCAGCAAGGACTTTGCTGATCCCGGAGAGATTGGTAAACTAAAGAGGAAGCTTCAGAGAAGCCAGGTGGAAAGCAAACACCTGAGCAGACAGGAGCAGCACTTTTAAAATTGGCAGAGAAGAAGCCAGTCTCTAAGGCCGGCCTGGAGTGATGGCGGCAGTCTGAGAGGGAAGTGAAAAGTAGAACTGACAGCTTTGTACGGGAGACGAGGAAAACCCCTGAAGGAGGTGAGGAACATTTGGCTGAGAGAAGGCACAGAAAAAGCAAAGCGATAAGGAGAGAGACACAGCGGCAACTGAAATGGAATAGAGCAGAGAAGGGAGCGATAGAGCAGAACGAGAGCAGCGTGAAGAAGCAGAGAGCCCACAGTAAAGCTTATAAAACATGAAAGACTGGAATTTAAGAGCTGTGAGAAGTAGAGATTGAAACTAGAGAAAGGACTGGAGAAAGGACGGCCGGAGGCAACAAAGGGTGATTAAGAAGGACTTTGAAAAATTAACATAAGGATTAAAAGGTGAAGTGAGACAATGGAAAAATTTAATACTACTTAGTGGAACCTATTTTTGAAGAACAAATAGCATTGAAATTTGGACTTTAACTGACATATATCTGGGTAAAGTGACGAGTGGACATTTTGGAAATATTGGATATATAGAAGAAGAAATAAGAGGTGACATTTGGTGGATCGGTGGATACATTAAATTGAGACAGAGAGAAAAAAGGCTGATGCAATATTGTAGCACCCATATACAAGCAGTGACTAAGCTACAAGTAGAAAAGGGGCATCAGGCAATGTATTAAAAGGAATGAAGTACATGAATTGTATTAATGAATAGAAATAAGCATAACTGAGTAATTGAATTAAATAGAAAGTGAGAAAGTAATTACAGTATAGTAAAGAAATATAGAGACAGGTGATTATTCAAATAAGAGTGATAGTGAATGAAATTAAGAGTGGTGATAATACTTAGAGAATAGTATATGTATATGTATTGCGTGTAGTGTTATAGAAATATATATAAGAGGTGTTAAGAGTATTATAAATTATACCAGATAATAGTGGGATAAGGAAAGGTATAACTCTATTTGTAATTTTATTTTTTAACATTAACCCTAAGAATAACGTTATATAAAGGTATTATAGTTATATATATTGATACATAATTAGAAATATTATATATATATATATATTCTTTACTATCTATATTATATATATACTTACATATTTAAGCTTAGACTATATAGATTGAAAACCAACTGGATCAACACAAACAACTTGCCATAAATTGGTATATGCAAAAGTGGAGAAATATTATTCAAGTAATAAAAATGACAAGTACCGCAAAACAACAACTAAAGTAGGGAAAAAAACAGTTACAAATCCCACACCTATAATGGCCTCTCCTACAGGTCAAAGAATGATAGTGACCATGTTGGGGAAAGAAAAAGAAAAAGCAGAATTGGCAATGAACCCACAGAGCATGCAGATAACACTACAAACGATTCAAGAAACAATGATGATGACCCAAGAGGCAATAGCAAACAATCATGAAGAAACGAAAATATATCACAAAGAAATCAAGAATGATATTGGAGAAATGAGAGATGAAATTAAAAACACGAATGATAAGATAGGCAATATACAAAAACAATGATGGAAAATGAACAAAGAATTCAAAAAGTCGAAACAAAAATGGAGCAAGTTGATAGCAAAATAGAAAGGATGATACAGAAATCTGAACAGGTAAATAGGGAGTTGACTGAATCTATTGCCTTTTTGGAAATGGATAAAGCTTTGTTCTTCCTAAGATTCCAAAATATTGTAGAGGAAAAGAAAGAAGATTTGGGAGAGAAGATGGCGGAGATGTTGGCGGAGATATTAGGAAAGAACAAACAGGAAACAAGAAGAGACATAGATGAAATATATAGAGTATATACAAATTATACACGAAGGCATAGATTGGCAAGAGAGGTCCATATAAGGTTTACTAGAACAGTTGTTCTCAACCTTCCTAATGCCGCGACCCTTTAATACAGTTCCTCATGTTGTGGTGACCCCCAACCCCCCATCCAGCTGGCCAGGGGGTGTCAAAAACTTGACCAAAAAAAAAGGAAAAAATGGGAAAGTATAGGTAGTCCTCGACTTACAATTCGCTTAGTGAATGTTAGAAGTTACAACAGCACTGAAAAAGCAAATTATTATCATTTTTCATGCTTATGATTGTTGCAGCATCCCCAGGGTCATGTGATTTACATTCAGATGCTTGACAACTGATTCATACTTATGACATTCACAGTGTCCGAGGGTCACGTGATCAATGGCCAGGGGGCATGGCGAGCTGCTCACTCAGGTTGCAGAGTGCCTGTAGGGGGGAATCTGTGGGTCTCTAGGATGGGACTGGGGTGGGTGCCTGCCTGCCTTCCCTCCCCTTGTCCCTTCCTTCCTTCTTTCCTTCCTTTCCTTCACCTCCTGCTGTCTCTTCCTCCTTCCCTCCCTCTCCCATTGTCCCTTCCTTCTTTCCTTCCTTTCCTTCCCCTCCCTCTTAGTCTCTTCCTCCTTCCCTCCCTCTCCCCTCGTCCCTTCGTTCCTTCCTTCCCTCTTTGTCCCTTCCTTCCTTCCCTCCCTTCCATTGTTCCTTCCTTCCTTCCCTCTCTCATTGTCCCTTACTTCCCTCCCTCCTCATCCCTTCCTTCCTTCCCCCCTCCGTGCCCAGGAAGGGACAAGGGGAGGGGTACAGGCTGCCAGAGGCAGAGGAGAGCTCCGCCCAGCTCACTTGCTCAGCTTTGCCGAAAGACATGCCGCTTGCTAAGTTAGCAGAAGCTCCAGCATCAGTGCCGGGCTACAGCTGATTCACGCTTCTGCTAAATTAGCAAGGGCATGTTTTCTAGCAGAGCTCGAGCAAGTTTGCTGGGTAGGAGCCAAGGAGAGCAGCTACAGCTGCAGAAGGGCGGATCAGCTGTAGAGGTTCGCCCCGATCCTGGACAAGAGGGAAGGAAGGAAGGACGGAAGGGACAAGGGGGAGAGGGAGGCAAAGGAAAGGAAGGAAGGAAGGGACAATGGGAGAGGGAGGGAAGGAGGAAGAGACCAAGAGGGAGGGAAGGAAAGGAAGTTCCAGCCAGGAGAGGCTTGCCAGCCCGGCTGCCAAGGAACAGAAGAGCGCAAAGCCAAGGAGAAGGAGGTGGCGGTTTCCTCCCAAAGGGGGATCCCTGGGTTTGTGGGGAATTTCTCATCAGCAACGCTGACAGGTGCTCCTTCGAGCCTGCCATGAGCTTTCTCGTCCCCTTTGCTTCTCACCCCCCCCCCCACTTTCATGAGGATTGTGGCGCCCTTGGGAAGCCAATCCTTTGAAGCTTAGGGGAGGAGGAGGAGTCCCTTCCTCCTTCCCTCCCTCTCTCCCTGTCAAGCCCCGGTGGGCTCGACATGAACAGGCAGGTGAGTTGAGGATGGGCGGGGTGGCAAAGGAGACTGGTGGCCGTCGCCAGACCTCCCGGCTGACAAGCACAAGTTTGGGGGTTGCCAGCTGACGGGCGCAGGAGTTGGGTGCTGCGGCGGCCTCCCCTTCGCTGACCTGCGTGCATGAGAAGAAGTCAATCTGGTTGCTGCACAATGAGTCTCTGTAGAGGGTGGGGCCTTGCTCTTCGCCTGCGCTCTTCATGTGCCCCCTGCAGGGCACATTTGGTAGAGTTTGTGCAGACTGCCGCCAAGCAGCATATTTTCCACAAACAAGTGAGGTGGAGCGGAGTGGGGGGAGGGAGAGAAGGCAGTTGACAAGCCCTGCCTAAGGCCATTGGAAATATGTGTTTTTCAATGGTCTTAGGCGACCCCTGTGAAAGGCTCGTGCGACACCCCAAAAGGGTCGTGACCCACAGGTTGAGAACCGCTGTACTAGAAGATCAATAAGGGATGAAATATATAAAAAAACAAGAGACGAACCAATAATATATAAGGGTAAAGAAATAATTGTATTAAAACAAATACCACGTAGAATACGAAATCAGAGATGAGAATACCAATTTCTAATGACCCAATTAACTAAATATAAAGTTATGTTTCGATGGTTAATACCTGAAGGCATATTTCTAACTTGGCAGGAAAAAAAATATAAGAAAGATACACTTGACAAAGTGCAGGACTTTTATGAACGTAACTTTACGCAGGGAGAAGAACAAGAAAGTAGGGAAGAGCCGGAGAGTAAAAGTCAGGATGAAGATTTATTAGAGGAAGTCGAACGAGAAAGAGAAATACAAAAGATACAAGAAAGAGAAAGGTTAGAAAGAGAAGGAGCAAAAGGAAGGGTAATAGAGACAAGAAGCATAAAAAAAATAGATCAAGTAAAAAATGGGAGACGCAATTAAGCTCTTCTCTGTAAACATTAATGGTTTAAATATACCAAGAAAAAGAGCACAAACATTTAACAAATTAAGGAAATTGGATGCAGATGTGATATGTCTTCAGGAAGTTCATGTAAAAAAGGATTATAGAAAACTACTAGAGGGACTTCCGGTGGCGTTTGCCGCGCCGATGGCGGCTTTTTTCTTAGCCACCCGTCTCAGGATCGTGTAAGAGCCAGTAGACAGCGACGATCAGCTGTTTTGCAGCTCAGAACTTTCTTCCCGGGCAAAGGGAAGAAAGTGAGCCTTTTTCCAGATAGAAGTTGAGCTCCTCTTGTCTCCCAGAGATTATTTTTTGGGAGACAAAGGGTGAGAGCTCCTTTGGAGTCTGGATCAACTCCGCATCCCAAGACGCCTTTGTTCTCCGAAGGAGAATGAAGCCAGACACTGCTTCCACATCTGCTACATAAGAAGAACTGTAAGTAAATTTTAAAGCAGACGGAGGTGTTCAGGAAGATCAGAACTGTGTTGAATTCCAACTTTAACTCATGAAGAAATATTGTCTTCTCCAGCTACTACTTTTGTGATTCGAGTGAAAGGAAAAATGGCGGAGGAATTTTGTTTCTTTGTTTGAAGACTTTCACTTTTACTAGGCAACAAAGTTTCAACAATTTAATAGACTTTGCTTACTTAAAGAGTTTCTTTGGGGGGGGGATTGTTTTTATTACCCCTTTATTTTATTTTACTATAAGAAGTGGCTTTTTTTTCTTTCTTCATCTCTTTTTTTTTTTTTCTTAAAGTGGCTTCAAAACGCCCTGGAATTTCTTCTCTGCCTAAAGCTGCAATTTCCTCTCCAGTAACATAGACTATACAACAAACTAAGCCTAAGACTCCACCACCCTCCCCCCCCCACCTCCAGCACTCACACTTAAAGATATACAGAATGTGGTTCAGGATTCTTTGGAGAAAGCTATACAAAAGATTAGGTTTGAGACAACAGAGCTTCTGGAGCAGAAAAATCATCAGATGAGGGAAGATATTCTGCTGGCTCTTCAGGGGCTTGCGGCCCATGTAGAAAGGCTGGATGATAGGGTGGATGAGGTGGTTGGAAATGTTGAAAGTTTGGAAGGAAGAGTGGAAAGAATTGAAAATAATGTGGATGTAGCACAGAATGAAATTATAATGTCACAATACAGAGATATGGAGTTTGCTTTGAGAATAAGAGGGTTGAAGGAGAATGTGAAAGAAGACTTGAAAGAAGAGATTGCAGCAGAATTAGCAGCCATTTTGGGATGTGGAATTGAAGAAATGCTGAGAGATATTGAACATTTTTTTAGAGTTAATTCATGGATTGTGACGCAGAGAAATCTACCAAGAGATGTGGTTATTTACTTTTCTAGAAGATCACTTCGTAATGAAATTATACAGGCTTTTTACAAACAAAGATTTCAAATTGCAGGTCAAGATGTTATAATTTTAAAGGAAATACCCTCAAAAATTCTGAGAAGAAGAAAGGACTTTGCCTTTTTGGCTGAGGAGCTTAAGAAGCGTCAGATTCAATTTAGATGGGATGTACCTGTTGGCATAGTGATGAATTATGTTGGAACACGTTATAGACTAAATACAATTTTAAAAGCAAGAGATTTTTACGTTTCTGTTCTGAAAGCAGGTGCACCACCATCTCCAAGATCTAAAAGAAATGAAGTACAGTTGGCTGCAGGAGCAATGTCACCAACAGGAGAAGAGTTGTTGGTTGAATCTATGCAACAGTGTTTGGAGATAAGAGAAGATCCAAGGGAACAGAGAATGACTCGTGCAGCCCATAAACGTAGAGAAAAAGAACAACAGAAGTTAGATGCTGGAGTTACAACACAGGCAGTTACCTCTGAGCCAGTGGGAGGAACAAGACCGAAGAGGTCATCAACTGTGGATTTAGATGCAGTGTTCCGAAGGCTTCAAGCCATGAGAAATGGCAAAGTTCCTGACATGGAATGTTAATGGATTGAATTCACCACAGAAAAGAAAGAAAGTATTTTACTATTTGAAACAACATAAGAATGATGTCATATGTTTGCAAGAGACTCATATTGTTTTAAATATTTGATTAACTCCCGGCTGGGAGCACATTTCACAGCCTCTGCTCTGCAGAAAAAAGCAGGAGTAGTTATTTATGTGAGGAAAGACTTATTACCAAAGTTAATTGATTCTGATCCACAAGGAAGATATGTTATTATTGATTTATTATTAAATGGCAAGAGAAGTCTTGTCATTGGACTATATGCTCCTAATCAGCAACAAAAATATTTTTATAAGATGATACATCAGAAAATAACTCAATTGGATTATAAATCAGTAATTATGATGGGAGATTGGAATGGTGTTTTAGACTCAATTAAAGATAAGAAGGGTTCTTCTAAATCTCCTAATCATTCAAAATTACCTAAAGCCTTTTTTGATTTGAAGGATGATTTGGAACTTAGAGACATTTGGCGTGAACAGAATATGGAAGAAAGAGGCTTTACTTTTTTTTCAGATAGGCATCAGTCGTACTCCAGAATTGACTGTTTCTTAATTACTAATGATCTCTTTTCTAGGGTGAAGAATGCCAAGATATTCCCAAGAATATTATCAGACCATAGTCCTGTATGGATCTACTGAAGATGGGAATAGAAGGACTTGGAGATTGAATGAAAATTTATTTATACATGAAGGGAATTTACGGAGATGTAGAGATTATTTAAAGGAATTTTTTCTTTTGAATATGCATAAGGGTACCTCGATGCCAATGGTATGGGATGCCAGTAAAGCATATATGAGAGGGGTTTTGATTTATATGAATAATATGCATAGACGTAAACAGATGCAGAAACGTAAAGAGTTGGAAGTAGTGATTAAATCTAAGGAAAAGGCTTTTATATTAAATCCATTGGACAATAACTTAAAGGCTTCTATTAATTTGCTTAAGGAGCAATTTAATATGTTGATAGCTGGTCAGATTGCAATTAATTTGACGTATATGCAACATAATACATTTTGCAATGCAAACAAAGCTGGTAGGTGGTTGCGTTACCAACTACGATGTAATGACGTCCTGCTTGAGCTCCGATGAAAGCCAGAAACCAGGAACGTTAAACAACCACCAGATTTATTTTACTGTGTGGAAACAAAGTTAGCACTGGGAGTGACTTTCTCCCAGTGCCTTAAATACATCAAACATATCACACCCCCACCACACCCCCATCGGACCCCACCCCTACCTAGCCCAGCCCCGTGCTAATAAGCTACAATCGGTAAAAGAAACAGCAGCTGTTTGGTGTTTAGCCCTCCCTTGCCTATCACCTCGCTCCCGTGCCCTGCCCCGTCTGCAGACGCATCGCCGATATGTGAAAAGCCCCAGCGAACTAGACTGTTTCCCCTGTTAACCAGCTTCACGTCGTCTGACGATGTCGGACCCGGCGAGGCTGGAACACCCCCCAGATTGTGCCGATAGGCTCGTCCGAGGAACAGCGAAGGGAGTCGGGCGCCTCCTGATGACGTCATTGGTGCCCCCTGACTACAGCAGGCGTCGGCACAGGGAAACAGCGGTCGGCCACTATGGCGACAACGGCGGCATGGCGTTCGGGTCTACTGGAGAGGTAGGCGAACAGCGGCTCCACCCGTCCCTTTGGCTAGGCCTCGCAGGGTCTGACATTCGGCTCCCCCTACCACAGGTCCCCCTGGAAGGAAGCACAACGGAGTTAGCATTTATGTACTTATATGTCACGGGCGACCGATACCCTCCCTGGTTTGTGGGAAACTTTTTATGATATCTGTGGATCAATTTGGGGGCGGACACATCCCTATCTCATACCCAGGAAGCTTCAGACAGGGGATATCCCTTCCAGAGAATCAGGTAGTAAAGTTTACCCCCCTTTATCCATGAATCCAGGATCTCTTGCACTTCGTACTGACCTGGGGCAACGGGCCCTGGAGGCCGCTCCTGGGGTACCTTCCCCATGGGTTTCAATAGGCTCATGTGAAACACTGGATGCACCTTACCAAGGAATTTTGGTAAATGTAATCGCATCGCCACTGGATTAATAACCTGGGCTATTCGAAAAGGTCCGATGTACTTTGGGGCTAACTTTTTTACATGGCACCTGAAGCTTTATATATTTGGTTGATAAATAAACTAGATCGCCCACCCGGAATGGAATTTGTAGTCTATGGTTTTTATCTGCCTGATGCTTGGCTGCTTGTTCTGCTTTTATCAGAGCCCTCTTCACTGTACCCCATACTCCACCCACTCGAGCAAACCATTCATTAGGTTGACAGGACTGGGACTCCTGAGGCCCACACTCTGGCATAGGAATGAAATCTTGACCATATACCACCTGGAAGGGGGTGAGGCCAGTGCTACTATGCACGGCATTATTGTATACGACCTCTGCAAACGTTACCAGTTCCACCCAGTCCATCTGTTGATAGGATACGTAGCTCCTCAGATATCTTTCCACGGTGGCGTTGGCCCGTTCCGCCACCCCGTTAGTACTAGGATGGTACGCTGAACTGAGGCCTTGAGTGGAACCAATAAACTGGACAAACTGACGCCAAAACTGGGCTGTAAATTGTACTCCACGGTCCGAGATAATTCGGCAAGGTGCTCCATGCAAACGATAGATATGTACCAGAAACATTTTAGCTAGCCTTTTCGCCGACGGCAACCCCTTGCAGGGTATAAAATGGGCTTGTTTAGAAAATAAGTCAACTACCGTCCATATCACGGTATAACCCCGCACTTCTGGTAAGTCCACTATAAAATCCATCCCAATGTCCTGCCACGGCTGATTTGGGTCGGATACTGATTGGAGCAATCCCATCGGCTTCCCGGGGTGGTTTTTTGATTGTGCACAGACGTGACAGTTCTTCACATATGTTTCAATGTCACGTCTCATTCTGGGCCACCAAAACTGACGCCTGGCCAGGTGTAACATCTTTAGGAAGCCAAAATGACCAGCTTGTTTAGAATCATGGCAACGGTGATATACTCAACTCCGCAACCCCTGGGGAACATATAATTTGTTGCCATACCAAGCTAAACCATCCCATTGTGTCAGTAACCCGGGATTGTTCAATATCCAAGCGTCCTGCAACAGAGCTGCCTTTATCTCATCCTCAAATGATGTTGTTCTCAAACACGAATCTAATTTCAGATCCCCAATGCTATAAGGGGGCATGATCACCTGCACCACCTCCTCCCTCTTGCTATCATATTCTGGTAATCTGGATAGAGCATCTGCAAGGAAATTCCTCCCTCCCGGAACAAACCTAAGTTGAAATCGGAAACGTTGGAAGTATTGTGCTCAGCGTACATGCTTAGGGGATATACGTCTGGGTGTTTGTAGGACCGCCAAGTTCTTATGATCTGTCCATACTTCGAAAGGATGTTTCGCCCCCTCCAGTAAATGTCACCAAGTGGACAGGGCCCACCTCACTGCGAAAGCCTCTTTTTCCCAAATGGCTCACCTTCTCTCAGTGTCCGTTAACTTCTTAGAGGTGTAAGCACACGGTTGTAATTTACCCTGAGTATTTTGTTGGAGTAACACTGCACCCACAGCAACATTGCTAGCGTCGGCCTGTACGACGAACTGACGTTCTGGATCAGCATGTAGCAACACAGGCTTCTGTGCGAACAACGCCTTTAAGGACTCAAACGCCCGCTGACACTCAGCTGTCCAGGCTAAGGGTTGTCTGGGCCGGGGCTTTGTTGCGGAATCCCGGGTTCGTAACAAATGGGATAGAGGCAACACCACAGTTGCAAAGGAGGGGATAAATTGTCTGTAGAAATTGGCGAAGCCCAAGAACCTTTGTAACTGGCGATGGGTTCTTGGAGCCTGCCATTCCAGAACACTTCTCACCTTATTCGGATCCATTTCCACACCTGCTGCCAAGATCTGAAACCCCAGGTAATCAATGCAATCTTTGTGGAATTCACATTTAGACAACTTGACATACAATTGGGCTTGCAGCAGTTTCACCAACACGTTGCGTACTAGTTGGATGTGTTCTTCCAAGGTTTGGGAGTAAATAAGTATGTCACCCAGATAAACTAGCACCCCATGATATAAATGTTCATGCAGAACTTCATTGATGAGCTGCATGAACACTGCAGGGGCTCCTTGTAAACCAAAAGGCATTACCCTAAATTGGTAACTGCCTAATGGACAGTTAAAAGCTGTCTTCCACTCATCACCATGTTTTATCCTGACTCTATAATAAGCTTCATAGAGGTCTAATTTCGTGAATATCTTCCCCTCAGCTAAATGAGTGAGAATATCCTTCATAAGTGGTAAGGGGTACATATGCTCCACACACACCGCATTGAGACCACGGAAGTCCACACAAAGCCGCAGTCCCCCATCCTTCTTCTCTTGGAATAAAACCGGTGCCGCTATACGGGAGCGAGCTGGCTGTATGAAACCGCGTGCTAGATTTTTGTCTATATATTTCCTCAACTCTTGGAGCTCTAGGGGTGTCATAGGATACATTCTAGGTTTTGGTAACTTGGCCCCCGGGAGTATTTCAATCACACAATCAGTTGGGTGATGGGGCGGTAGACTATCACACTCCCATTCACTAAACATAGCTGCAAGGTCATTATACACAGCTGGAAAGTTGTGGTCACCCTCCTCCTGTGCTGCCCTGATCCCCTCTGCCATCTTCTCCACGCTGTCTGTATGTGGTTGGGACGGCTGCGGACCCACTCCAATCCGTAAATGACGATACCCATCAGCCCACCACATAGTCAGAGTCCATTTGTTTAGCCACGCTAAACCTAGGATCACTGCCTCAGTCATAGATGGGACCACTACAAACCGGATAGTCTCCCAATGTGTACCCATTTCCATCCTCACCGGCTTTGTAACGAGAGTGGCAGGCCCCCCCCAAAAGGGATCCATCCACCTGTTCGAACCAGATGGGAGATGCTAGCCGGGTTACTCTAATGCCCACCATCTGTACCACCTCCCGACTGATTAAACAGCAAGTGCATCCTGTGTCAATTAGGGCAGGATATTCACCGGAATGCCCTGTGAGTGGACTTGTTAAGGTGATCGTAATGGCAAAAGGAGCTATGGGCTCACTCACCATGGGGTCTTCTACTGGATCTCCATCGTCATACTCCTCCAGAACGGGTGTCTGTTCACCTGGAGATTGTTGGGGAGGTCCCCCTCCCGCTTTGCGGGCGGCCCGTGACCTTTCTGTGACCTTCCTCGGCGTAGCCCCTGGCTTCCCGGTGGCAGTTGGTGTGCTAGGTAGTACTGGAACCGGACATTTGGCTACTCGATGACCCGGCCGGTTACACCGGAATACAGCCCTAGGCTTCGGACTAGCTGTTGGGGTTTGTCTGCTGACGTCCCTTGGCTGCTCCACATCCCGACGGGGTTGTGGTTGTTCATCAGGCGTTTGGTGAAACTCCCGCAAACCTGCATCCAACTCCATCACCACTCTGAACCATTCTGGAAGGCGGCCTGGAATCTCCCTCACCACACATGCACGGCGTAGTTCACTATCTAACCTGGCCCGGAAGTGGTGGACTAACAGGCGATCTGGCCATGACCGAAGTCTCCCAGCCACCCTTTGAAATTCACGTATGTACTCCCTTACCGGCCTGCCCCGTTGGCGTAACCCCAACAGCTCCGCCTCTGCCCTTTGCACCCAGAAGGGATCTTCAAACCGGGTCTTTAAGGCATCTAGAAACAGGCCAATATCCGCCAGCTCCCAGGCGTGGTTGCTGTATAAATCAGCAGCCCAGGCTGCTGCCTCTCCCTGTAAGCTTGCCGTCACAGCCACTACCATTGCCCAGTTGGATGGATACAGATCTGTAAAATGGTCCAGGTGGCTGAGAATATGGCTCAAGAAAACAGCCAGGCGATCTGGGTTGCCATCAAAGGTGACTGTGATAGGAGGTGGATTCCACAGCACCGCCTGGGGCCAAGGGGCTGACACCTGGGCCCCATACTGAGCGTTATCCAGGACTGCAGGGCGACGGCCTAAAGAGCCTGGCAAACCCCCCCTTGCCTGGAAGGGGCTGCAGCCAGGGGCCCACCCTGCCGTGCCTCCTGCCAATACTGGGACTGCTCAGTTGAACCATGTCCTGCTGGAGGGCCTGGCAGGGAAGGATGGCTGCTTGGTGTTAGTTTAAGCTTTGGACTAGCCAGGTGGAAACGAGAGGACTCAGAAGGCAACCCCAGCCCTGAAGCAACCCGGGGCCGGGAAGGTGGTGGTGGTGCAAGATAGCCCGGCTCCCCAAACTGGTCCCTGAGCACGTCCAAGGTATATTGTCCTGGAGCTGTTGAGTAGCTCCATTCCTCATCCTCATCTCCTGTCACGCGTCTCTCTCGCCAACCGCTCAGGGTAGGCCCTGTCACTTGCTGTCTGCCTCTCTCGGGGTGATGTAGGGCAGGGCTTAGCCACCACTCTCCAAATGAAGCTGTAGAGCCCTGTTGCTGGGCCCCAGCGTCCGCGACCACTGGCACTTGTGGCTTCTCTTTTGGACGAACCACCGGCTGAGCCTCCCCTGCCTCCACCACAGCTGGAACCTCCGACTGGTCCGTGAGTTCCAGCGACCCTTCCACGGGCGTGGCTCCCTGTGTCCCCTCCGCCATGCCTTATCACTATCCAGGAACAAGGATGCTCTACTACAAAAGTTGTTGCTTGGGTTTCTTTGGAGAGTGCTAATTTACTGTAATGACGTCCTGCTTGAGCTCCAATGAAAGCCAGAAACCAGGAACGTTAAACAACCACCAGATTTATTTTACTGTGTGGAAACAAAGTTAGCACTGGGAGTGACTTTCTCCCAGTGCTTTAAATACATCAAACATATCACACCCCCACCACACCCCCATCGGACCCCACCCCTACCTAGCCCAGCCCCGTGCTAATAAGCTACAATCGGTAAAAGAAACAGCAGCTGTTTGGTGTTTAGCCCTCCCTTGCCTATCACCTCGCTCCCGTGCCCTGCCCCGTCTGCAGATGCATCGCCGATATGTGAAAAGCCCCAGCGAACTAGACTGTTTCCCCTGTTAACCAGCTTCACGTCGTCTGACGATGTCGGACCCGGCGAGGCTGGAACACGCCCCAGATTGTGCCGATAAGCTCGTCTGAGGAACAGCGAAGGGAGTCGGGGGCCTCCTGATGACGCCGTTGGCGCCCCCTGACTACAGCAGGCGTCGGCACGGGGAAACAGCGGTCGGCCACTATGGCTACAATGGCGGCGTGGCGTTTGGGTCTACTGGAGAGGTAGGCAAACAGTGGCTCCACCCGTCCCTTTGGCTAGGCCTCGCAGGGTCTGACATACGAAAGAAACAGAAATCAAGGATTATAGAAAAAATAAATTACAAAGGTAAAGAAGTTTATCAACAAAATTTGATTAAAAGGAGTTTTTTAGATTTTTATTCAAAGTTATATGCTAGTGAAAACATACAAGTTTCAGGTATAGAAAAGTATTTACAGGAATCACATTTTCCTAAACTTACTACTGATCAAAGAGATGAGATTAATGGTTTAATTACTTCAGATGAGATTATTTGGTCTATTAAACAATTGAAAGTTGGTAAGGCTCCAGGTACAGATGGATTAACAGCAATTTATTATAAAATGTTATCTGAAGAAATGATAGAACCACTGAAGGAACTTTTTAATAATATTCTATTGGGAGCAGAGGTACCTCCATCATGGAGAAGGGCTTTTATATCATTGATTCCGAAGGAGGATCAAGATTTGACCCAGCCCAAAAATTATAGGCCTATATCTCTTTTAAACACAGATTATAATTTTTTTTCAAAAATATTGGCAAATAGATTAATGTGAGTTTTGAAGCAATTGGTTCATAGTGACCAATCTGGATTTATATCTGGAAGATATATGAAATATAATGTTAGACAAATTGTTAACCTAATTGAGTATTTGGATAAGAACAATCAAATCCCTGCTGCTTTGATTTTTTTAGATGCTGAAAAAGCTTTTGATCAATTAGATTGGCAATTTTTATTTAGAGTAGTAGAGGAAATGAATTTTGGGGACAAATTTTTAGTTGCCCTTAAGGCAATATATCAACAACAATCTGCACAAATCATAGTTAATGGGGGTTTAACAGAAGCATTTAAAATTGAAAAGGGTACAAGACAGGGATGTCCTTTATCCCAATTGTTATTTGTTTTAACCATGGAGATTTTACTTATTAAAATTCGGGAGTCACCTAGAATAAAGGGAATAAAAATAAATAAGAATGATTATAGGCTGAGACCTTTTGCTGATGATTTGGTTGTGACATTATCTCAACCGACAGACTCGGTTAGGGACTTGGTAAAAATTTTAACTCAGTATGGGAAGGTTTCTGGTTTTAAGGTAAATAATAATAAGACTAAAATATTGGACTTCCGGTGGTGTAGCGCTGGCGATGGCGGCTACTTTGTAGCCGTCCTCCTGAGACAGCGTTAAAACCGCTGAGAACAGCAGGCATCAGCTGTTCTGCGGTTTAAAACCTCCTTCCCGGGCCAAGGGGGGGAGGGGAGTTTCACCCTGAATAGTGGTAGAGCCTCTGAAATCCCCAAAGGAGTTTTCTTTTGGGGTGAAAGGAGTGCTCCCACAGAGTTCAGGGTGTCTCCGCTGCTCAGGTGCCTTTGTCCCTTGTTGTTCGGGACAAAGCAAGACGCCGCTCCCACCTCCGCGCTTAAAGAGAACTGGTGAGTTATTTAAAAAGCAGACAGAGCTGATTAGACGATTTTATTTTTTGATTTTAAGTTTGGATTTTAAGTTTAAAGAGTTACTTTCACTTTCTCTTTTTTCCTTTGTTGAGAGGGAAAGTAAAATGGTGATTTGAAGTTTTTTTTTAAGGAGACAGAACGGATTTTGTCTATTTAATTATTTCTTTTCTTTTTCTATTTTTTTCTTATTACAATGATTTTTTTTGAAGGAGGATTTGGGTTTTTGGAGTTAATCTCCCTCTCTTTTGTTTAATTCTTTTTTTTTCTTTTTTTTTTGTATTTTTTAAGAAGGAGGAAAGAAGAAACAAAATTTTTTCTTTTAAGATGGCTTCAAAGTGCAAAGTAATTTCCACAGTTCCTAAAGTGGCTTCTTCTTCGGCAATATTACCAGTGCAACAACCTAAATCAACATTATTATCTTCTCCTCTTGCACAGTCATTAACAGTAAAAGATTTGCAAGATGTAATGGGAAATGTTATATCTCAAATTAGGGGAGAAGTGAAAGAGATCTTAGTGGAGAATAACAGGATCTTGAGGCAAGATATAGTTTTGGCTTTAAAAGGACTTGCTTCTGTTGTTGAAAAGTTGGATTTTTGTGTTGAAGAAGTTGCAGATAAAGTGGAGGTGTTGGAGGAAAAATTTGAAGGCATGGAAAAAAAGATGGAAAATTCACAAGATGAGATTCTTATGTTTCAATATAGAGAGATGGAAGTCGCTTTAAGAATCAGAGGCTTGAGAGAAAATTTGCAAGGAGATCTGAGAGAGATGGTTGCAAATGACTTTGCTGTGATTTTGGATAGAGAAAAAGAGGAAATATTCAGAGAAATTGAAAAAATATTTAGAGTCAACTCTTGGGTTGCAAAGCAAAGAAATTTGCCAAGGGATGTGGTAATTTACTTTGGGAAAAGATCCCTGCGCAATGAAATTATACAAGCTTTTTATAATAAGAGGTTTCAGATTGCTGCACAAGATGTTATAATTTTAAAGGAGATCCCATCTAAAATTTTAAGAAGAAGAAAGGAGTTTGCTTTTTTAGCAGATGAACTTAAAAAGAGGCAGATGCTGTTTAGATGGGATATTCCGATTGGAATAGTGGTGAGCTATGCGGGGATACGTCATAGACTTAATACTGTTTTTAAAGCAAAGGAGTTTTATACTTCGGTCCTGGGAGCATGCTCATCACCACCTATAATGTTTAAAGTTCCGGAAGAGAAGAAGGTAGAACAGCAGTCTGAAGAAGCTGTATTGATGAAAGTTGGAAAACTACAGACTGAGGGGTCTCAACAAGTCGAGATGAAGGAGCAGAGAATGACTCGGGCAGCATACAAACGTAAGGAAAAGGAACAACAGAAAAAGGAGGTTAAAGAAGTATTACAAGAATCTGTTTCTGAGTCTGTGGGAGAAGCAAGACCTAAGAGTTTTTTGGTGCAATTTTCAATGGCAGATCTTCAAGCAGCTTTCTCGAGGTTATTGGATAAGAGAGATGGGTAAAGAATGTAAAGATTGTTCCAAGGTTATTGACAGATTATAGCCCATTGCGGATGGAACTGGTTATTGGAAAAGAGGAGAGAAGATTATGGAGACTGAATGAAAACTTTAGATAAGAAGTGTATGCTTAGAAACTTAAGGAGTATTTAAAGGAATATTTTGTTTTAAATATGTATAAGGGAATTTCAATGGTATAGGTAACGCTTATATGTGTGTTGATTGTGATGACAAAGAAAGATGGATAAACTTTATATAATACAAGTATGATATTAGAAAATATTGTTTAGCTTTCTGAATAATTTATACTTAAATTTATACTTAAAGTTTATAATATTTTAATGGTGGACTAGATTCTAATTAATTTACTTTATATGAAATATGATATTTTGTAATGTTATTAAGTTAGGGAGATGATTGGTTTATTAATTGTGAAAGAAACAGAAGTTGTGAATTATAGATAAAATAAATTATAATGGTAAATTGGTAGGATTGTAATGACAAAGAAATTATTTTAATGTTAAATTTAATTATAGTGGTATGGTTGTTAATAGGCTAGTATTGGAAGGTTTTTTTTTCTTCTTTTTCTCTTTCTGTTTTTCATACATAATGGAGTTAAAGTACTTAATAATTCGTTTATTGAATGTAATTATATTTGTTTGAGGTTTATTTGAGTTTAAAAGTTTTTCTTTTTAAGTTCTAGTTAACCCTGTATTCAGCTCTGGGAAGAAGGGGGGAGGGTTTTGGGGAGGGTTGGGAGGGATTGGGGAAGGGGTTTTTTATTGTAAAATTGTAAAAATTTATAATAATAAAAAAAATAAGACTAAAATATTATCGAAAAATATGTCTATGAAGGAAAATGATGTTTTGATTAAATTAACAGGTTTTGAAATAGTGAGAAAGGTTAAATATTTAGGAGTATATATTACAGCTTCTAATGTTAAATTGTATAAAAATAATTATGAGACATTATGGGCAAAAGTGCAAAAGGACTTAAATGACTGGAAAAAACTACAATTATCTTTGTTGGGGAGAATTTCAGCAGTTAAAATGAATATACTTCCAAAGTTTCTTTTCTTGTTTCAAATGATACCTATTTTGAAGAAAGATGCTAATTTGGAGGAATGTCAAAAGGGGATTAATAAGTTCATTTGGGCAGGGAAAAAGCCAAGAGTTAAATTTAAGATTATACAAGATATACGGGAAAGAGGAGGACTTAAGGCGCCTAATCTAAAATTGTACTATGATGCGGCGGCTTTAACCTTGATTAGTGATTGGCTCAACTTAACAAATAAAAATATCCTTTCTCTTGAGGGATGGGATTTATTATATGGATGACACGCTTATTTAATTTATGATAAAAAAGTGGATCAGGTTTTTAAAACCCATATTTTGAGAAGTGCCTTGTTGCATGTCTGGAAGAAATATTATTATAGGTTAAATTATAAAATCCCAATTTGGGGGATTCCTGAACACATGATAGAGGGAGTATCTATGGGAGTGAATTTGGATAAGGTTTCTTATAAAGAATTACTTAGTTTGGTTGGGCAAGATTGGCAATTAAAGTTTTTGATTGAGTTGAAGCAAGAAAATATTGTACACTCTTGGTTTCATTATAATCAATTGTTAGCGAGGTGGAGTTTAGATCAAAAGGTTGGTATTACTTTAGAAGATATGAATTTGGTAAAACAGATTAAAGATCAAAGTTGAACTCATATAAAAAGAATTTATAATGTTTTAATAGAATTGGATTCTGAAACAGAATTAGTTAAAGACTGTATGATCAAATGGGCGCAAAATATTCAAGAGCCGATTTTATTGGATACATGGGAGACAATTTGGGTTAGAAATGTAAAATTCACTCAAGTGCAAAATTTAAGAGAAAATTTTTATAAAATGTTCTATAGATGGCATTTGGATCCCCAAAAGTTGTTCCGCATGTATCCGAATTTACAGCCCAAATGTTGGAGATGTGGAAATTTAGATGCAACTTATTTTCATATTTGGTGGACTTGTAGAGATATTAAAGCTTTTTGGATTAAGATTTGGTGGAATATTCAAAAGATTTTTAAGAGAAAGATAAAGTTTACTCCGCAATTATTTTTGTTAAGTATTATTGTAGATTTTGATGTTAAAGAAACTAATTTGATGTTGAACCTTATAACAGCTGCAAG
The DNA here is from genome assembly GCA_039797435.1 of Crotalus adamanteus. Classification (NCBI taxonomy): domain Eukaryota; kingdom Metazoa; phylum Chordata; class Lepidosauria; order Squamata; family Viperidae; genus Crotalus; species Crotalus adamanteus. Next base: position 55,979,090 of record CM077935.1, on the reverse strand, counting down.
ATTATTGGTGGGGCAATATTGGAAGAAAAACTTATTGCCTACTCTGGAAGAATGGATACTTTAAGTGTCTAATTTAGCAGAAATGGCAAAAATCTCCGCCTATTTGAAGGATCATTCACAAGAAAAATATATTATGGTTTGGAGAAGATGGATTGATTACATTCAGAAGAAATATGAGATTGAGAAGTATTATCTTGCTTTTGAGTAGATCTTAGATAATTATTATTAGTTTTAATTATCTTATTATTTTTGACTTAATTTGTTAATATTTGTTTGGAGAAGTAGTTAAAGTGTGTTATGGTTTTGATTGATAGTATAGTTGGTTTATGTTAGTTAGATTATGTTTGTTTATTTTATTTTTTACCCTGTAATCAGCTCTTGGAAGTGGGGGAGGGGGGAAGGGGTGGGGGGGGTTATATTGTAATAAATTTATAAAACTTTTAAATAAAAAAAAGAAAACTACTAGAGAATGTAAAATCAGGAACACTATACAGAATATTAGCACAAAACAAAAAGGAGGAATTGCTTTATATGTCAAAGAAAAAATAAAATCAAAATTAATATATTCGGATGAAGAGGGGAGAATTTTAATGTTGGAAATAGAATGAGAGCAAAAACAAATCTTATTAACGGCAGTATATGCACCAAATAATAATCAACATGAATTTTTTTAAAAGGTACATAAGAAACTAGTGGATCTGGATTACGAAAGTATTTTTATGATTGGGGATTTAAATGCAATAGTTGATGTTAAGAAAGATTATAAGAGTAGTAAAAAGAACAAAAAGAAGAAAAATATATTACCAAAATCGTTCTTTGACATGGTAACAGAACTCAACCTTCAGGATATATGGAGAGAGACACACAGGTCAGACAAACAATATATACATTCTATTCGTATCTGCATCAATCTTGGTCTAGGATCGATATGGCCTGGGCAACAACAGAAGTACAAAACGGGATAGAGGAAATTGAAATAGGACTTAATGAATGGGCGGATCACAACCCAATAATAATAAAATGGAAAGGCCAGAAACAGAGAAAAAGATAGTCAATGAATCAAAGACTGTGTAAAGATAAACAATATATACAGATGCTAGAAAAGGAGTTGACATTATTTTTTCAGGTAAATAAAAAGGAAGAGACATCAACACAAAATTTGTGGGATACTACAAAAGCTTACATTTGGGGATTGACAACTGCATATAATTCTAAGAAAAACAAAGATAGGAGACTTCAACAAGGAAAATTACAAGAACAATTTTAAAAAATAGAAGGTGATCTACAGAAGGACCCACAAAACAAAAAGATAAAAGAAAAATGGAATATTATAAAACACAAGATTAACCTGACAACACAAAAAGAAATGGCACAGAAAATTAGGATGGCAAAACAAAACTACTTTGAAAATGCGAATAAAACTGGTTGATGGTTGGCCTATAAATTAAAAAAAGAAAAAGGCAAAAGAATAATACATCAACTACAAGACGAAAGTGGAACAGTACAATATAGACAGGAAGAAAAAAAGAATATAATACAAAATTTCTTTTCAAAGCTATATCATCAGGAAGATATAGCAGATGATAAAGTCAAACAATATATAGAGGCAGCAAAAATGAGCAAAATCACCGAAGAACAAAAGGAAATGTTGAATAGACCAATAACCGCAATAGAACTAGAAACAGCATTGAAAAAACAAAAAAACAATAAATCACCAGGCCCAGATGGAATTCCGGTTGAGTTTTATAAAAATACACAAGAGTCACTACAATGGATAATGTTGGAGATTTACAATGAGGTGCTGGAGGAGGCGAAGATACCAACAACTTGGACTGAAGCAATCATCACCCTCATTCCTAAGGAAGACTCAGACCTACAACAAATTCAAAATTATAGACCGATTTCTTTACTGAATACAGATTATAAGACATTTACAACAATAATAGCAGAAACGATAAAAAAAATTTTGAATAACTACATCCACCCAGATCAAAATGGATTTTTACCAGGACGACAAATAAAAAATAACATGAGGATAATACTGAACACTTTAGAATTTTACGAAGTCCATCCTGAAAGACAAGGTACACTGGTTTTTCTTGATGCCCAGAAGGCATTTGATAATCTGAATTGGAATTTTGTTATAACACAATTGTACTATATGGATTTTGGGACAAAATTTGGAAAGATGGTTGAGAAAATATATACTAAACAAACAGCTAGGGTAATTATAAATGAGGAAATGACAGAAAAAATTGATATAACCAAAGGAGTAAGACAAGGATGCCCACTTTCCCCTCTTCTATTTATTTTATCATTAGAAATACTCCTGACAAAAATCAGAGAGGACCAAGAAATAAAGGGTTTAAAAATTAAGAAGGAAGAATATAAGGTCCAAGTCTTCGCTGATGATTTGGTATTCATTTTGGAAGATCCATTAGAAACCGGCTTTAAATTGATTCAAAAAAATAGAAGAATTTGGTGAGGTAGCCGGACTTAAGATTAATAAGAATAAATCCAAATTAATAACAAAAAATCTTACAAAGGCACAGGAAAGGGAACTGGAAGATAAAACAAAGATAAGTATAACCAAGAAAATAAAATATTTAGGGATCTGGCTTACAGCGAAATGTTCCTCGATTAAGGAGGACAATTATGATAAAATATTACACCAGATAAAAAAAGATTTAGAAAATTGGGGAAATTTGCAAATTTCATTTTTAGGGAGGACCACTACGGTCAAAATGAATGCATTGCCAAAAATATTATTTCTGTTCCAGGTTATTCCAATAATATTAGGGAAAACATTCTTTCAAGAATTAAATAAATTCCCACCCACCCCAACCTCCCCTCCCCCCCACTTCCCAGAGGTTGGCACAGGGTTTTCAAACATATTAAACAAAATCTACTTAACTTTAACTAATGCAAACTAAATCTAACTAAAACTATACAACTATACAAATAACAAAATCAATAAGTTACTTTAACTCAAATACAAAACAAATTTAAACAAATTAAAGAAAATCAACTATCAAAATCAAATAATGCCAAATTTAAAACAAAAATTATTCATAATCAAGACAATACTTTTAATGATATCTACTCTAATCAAAGTTTACCCATTTTTTTTCAAACATATTAAACAAAATCTACTTAACTTTAACTAATGCAAACTAAATCTAACTAAACTTATCCAACTATACAAATAACAAAATCAATACATTACTTCAACTCAAATACAAAACAAATTTAAACAAATTAAAGAAAATCAATTATCAAAATCAAATAATGCCAAATTTAAAACAAAAATTGTTCATAATCAAAACATAATCCAACTTCTCCTTCTATTATCTGTTACTTAGAAGATGACGAAAAACCTTCTGCTGTTCCATTATTTTACTTCTAAAAACTGCACGAGTCATGCCCAATTTCTTTGATAAATCTTCTGTTGAAGAGGACTGCTGCAAAGGTACAACCTCCATATCTTCTTCAATCAGCTGCTCTTCCGGCTTTTCTTCCACCTTTATCTTACTTCTAAAAGGTCCACAAGTACTCAATTTCATTAATGAATCTTCTGTCAAAAAAGATTGTTGCAAAGGTTTAACCTGCGAATCTTCTATCAGTTGCTCTTCCAACTTTTCTTCTAATACCTCAATTGTAAAAGCTGCGCGAGTCATGCCCAATTTCTTTGATGAATCTTCTGTTAAGGAGGACTGGTGCAAAGGTTCAACCTGCATATTTTCTTCAATCAGCTGCTCTTCCAGCTTTTCTTCCACCTTTATTTTACTTCTAAAAGCTCCACAAGTACTCAATTTCATTAATGAATCTTCTGTCAAGAGAGATTGTTGCAAAGGTTTAACCTGCATATCTTCTATCAATTGCTCTTCCAACTTTTCTTCTAATATCTCAGCTGTAGGTAATAAAGAGCCCGCCTTCAAAACAGAAGTATAAAAATCTTTCGCTTTTAAGATTGTATCAAGTCTGTAGCGTGTCCCTGCATAATTCACCACCATTCCAGCCGGTATCTCCCATCTGAAACGAATCTGTCACCTCTTAAGCTCATCAGCCAAAAAAGCAAAATGCTTTCTTACTTTGAGAATTCTTGAAGGTAGTTCTTTCAGAAGTATAACATCCTGGGCTGCAATTTGAAATCTCTGCTTGTAAAAGGCTTGTAAAATTTTATTACGAAGTGATCTACTAAAAAAATAAATAACCACATCTCGTGGCAGATTCCTCTGTCTTGCAACCCTTGAATTAACCCTAAAAACTTTTTCTGTCTCTCTCAATATTTCTTCAGGCTCGGATTCCAAAATAAGAGCTATATCCTTTGCAACCACTTGTCTCAAATCTTGTTGATTATTTTCCTGCATTCCCCTTATTCTTAAAGCAAACTCCATACTTCTGTATTGTAACATAGTAATTTCATCCTGAATTATTTCCACCTTATTTTCTATTTTATCTTCCAATTTTTCAGAATTTTCTACAGCAACATCAATACGCTGATCCAAACGATCTATGTGATCAGCAAACTTCTGAAGCACAGATGCTATATCTTCTCTCAATTTCCTAAATTTATTTTCAATAATTTCACTTATCTCTTTTTCAATCCGTCGTACACTATCTTCCAAAGCGTCCTGTAAGTCTTTAGGTAAAACTGCTGGTAAAGCTGAGAAAAGTGGTGGAAATTTAGACTCGACTTGCTGAGCTGTCTGCATTACCGAAGAGGAGATTGAGGCTTTAGAAACAAAAGCTCCAAAATGCTTTGAAGCCATCTTGAAAAAACAAAACAAAACAAAAAAAACTCTTAAAATCTTATAAAACCTTTAACAAAGAGAGAGAAAAAAGAAGACAAAAGGAGGGGAAAAAAAAAAGCCCCCTGTGTAAATAGAAAAAAAGAAGAAGAAAAAAGAAAGCTGTTACATTATTTCAAATTAAAGTTCCGGTCCTTTCACTCTTAAAAACAACATCTCAGCGCCATTTTTCACCCCTCTCAAATAAGAAAAGAGAGAAGATGAAATCTTTTCCAGAGTTAAAGTCTCAAAATAATCACAGATATAACACAGATATAATCTCCCTGGTCAGCTCTGTCTGCTTTAAATTTTACTCACAAGTTCATTTTGAAAGCAGATGTGTAAGCAGCGTCTAGCTTTGCCCCCCCCAAAAAATTAGAGCAAAGGCATCCTGGAATGTGGAGAATGCCTCAGACTCCGTGGGAGCTCTCACCCTCCGACCACCAAAGAAAAAAAAACTTTGGGGTCTCTCAGGGAGCCCTGCCAGTATCCGAGGGAAACTCATCTCCTCCCCTTCGCCCAGGGAGAGAGATTCCAAGCCGCGAGACGGCTGTTGCTCGCTGTCTCAGCTGGCTTTGACACATTCCAGGGCGGACGGCTGAAAACAGCCGCCATCGCCGCCGCCGTCACAGGAAGCACAGGTTTTTGGGACTGGGAGGGAGGGGGGTTGGGGTGGGGGGGTAGGTAGGTTAGATGATAGGATTAAAGTAAGATAATAAGGGATAACCTATGAGAGAGATGTTGCTTGGGCATTTCCCCGGTACTGTATCCGAAGAGGGATGAGAGAGGAGGAGAAAGGTTAGGGAGGAAGTAGGATGGTGAGAGGAGAGGGGGAGGGGAGAGAGAGAGGAGGAGAAAGGCATGGGAGGAAGTAGGATGGTGAGAGGAGAGGGGGAAGGGAGAGAGAGGTGAGGGGAGGGAGAAGGAGGAGGGAAGTAAGGGAGAGTACAAGAGAGGGCGGATGCAGTTTCGGGGGGGTGGGCAGGCGACATCTAGGTGTATTTATTTTATCTTGTTAAATGTGAAATTTCTTCTTTTTTGTTTATGTAATTGATAATTGGAAAATAAAAACTTTTTTGAAAAAAAAAAGAATTAAATAAATTGGTTACTAAATTTATATGGCAAAGGAAAAAACCCAGGATTAAATTAAAACTCTTGCAAGATATGAAAGATAAAAGGGGATTGGCGTTACCAGAGTGGGAAATATACTACCAAGCATCAAGCTTAACTTGGCTAAAAGATTGGATGGATTTGAAAAATACTAGAGTTTTAACAATAGAAGGACATGACTTGCAAGCAGGGTGGCATGCATTCCTATGGGACGAAAAATATAAAATACACAGATACTTTCAAAGACACATAGTTAGGAATGCATTGCTACAGACTTGGGAAAAAATAAAACAAAAACATTATATAAGAATTCCAATGTGGTTATCCCCAACAGAAGCTCTGAAACACACAAACCTACTGGATATAAATAAGATAATTAGATACAAGGAATTAGTAAATGAACAGGGAAATCTGAAAACAAAACAAGAATTGGAACAAGACATTGGCAGAGAGATTGACTGGTGGACATTTACATAAATTCAATCTAAATATACAGAGGACATAAAATTATATGAAATACAAAAAGAGCCGCAAGAATTGGATAAAATTATACATGGAACAGAAATAAAATTAATTAGCAATTTATACAAATACCTATTGAGATATAAAATGGAAGATGAGGTTGTCAAAGACACAATGATTAGATGAGCAAAAAAAATTGGATATAATATAGAATTGGAGAAATGGGAAAAAATATGGGAAATAAACATAAAATTGACTATGTCGGCGGCATCCAAGGAAAACCAGTTGAAGATGTTTTACAGGTGGCATCTTCCACCAGCAAAGCTTGCCAAGATGTTCCAGAACAATTCACCAACATGTTGGAAATGTAAAAAAGTACATGGAACATATTATCATTTATGGTGGACATGCCCAGTTGCGAAAAAATACTGGACTAAAATAAGAAGATGGATCGAAGAACTAATAGACCAACCCGTAGACTGGAAACCAGAGATCTTTTTGTTGGGTATGTTAAACAGAAAATATAGTAAAGAAATAAGGTACTTAATTCTACATATAAAAACGGCAGCAAGAATAGCATATGCACAGTTCTGGAAAAATGAGAATATACCATCAGAGGAAGAAGTGATAAGAAAAATCCTGGCCTGTGCTGAGATGGACAAATTAACAAAAGAGGTAAAAGAAAAGGAAGACACGGAGTACTATCTAATATGGAACAAGTGGTATGACTGGTTGGAGACTACAAATAATAGAGGAGAATAAATGTGGAAAGGTCAAAAGTGGAAAATGTGTGTATAATAAACACAACGTGACAACAAGGATAAATATTCTAAAGAAGAATAAGGGGGGGAAATGTAAATAATAGAAGATTACCGGTACGAAATTGCTATTAAAAAAAGGGAGGAGTATACACTGTGTGTGTATGTGTGTTTTGTTTTGTTTTGTTGGTTTAAAAAATAAAAAATTATATATATATATATATATATATATATATGTAGGTCTTTGGTTATTTGGGTTTTCTCCTGCGTCAAATTGGAAGTGTCTTGGCGACGTTTCGACGAAGTCTCATTCGTCATCTTCAGGCTGGTGTTTTCGGCTTCGTGCTTCTAGGAGCAAATGGACTTGCTCCTAGAAGCACGAAGCCGAAAACACCAGCCTGAAGATGACGAATGGGACTTCGTCGAAACGTTGCCAAGACACTTCCAATTTGACGCGGGAGAAAACCCGAATAACCAAAGACCTACATACAAACACCCGCGAAAACCTCAGAAAACAAATATATATATATTCGTCATCTTCAGGCTGGTGTTTTCAGCTTCGTGCTTCGAGGAGCAATGTGTGGTCTTAGCTGTTTCTTCCTTTTAACTGCCAGGGGGGGTATGAACTGATTGGGTGGGAGCTTGGTTGTGTTCTGATTGGGTGGAGGTGTGTTCTGATTGGTTAGGGGCTTAGCTGTGCTCTGATTGGCTGGGGGGTTGGCTGGGGGGTTGGCCAGACCACAGCTGCATCATTAGCCACTTTAAACCCCTCCAATGCATACATGAAGCAAACTGACACCCTCCATGAAGATGAGGCACGACCACGAACGCGAAGCCAAAAAATAGCAAGGCAGCCCAAAATCTTAAACCTCCCTGCAACTCAGACTAACCTGAGCACAACCAAACAGAACACTCCCCCAGTCAATCAGAGCACAGCCAACCCCCCAGCCAATCAGAGCACAGCCAACCCCCCAGCCAATCAGAGCACAGCTAAGCCCAATCAGAACACACCTCCATCCAATCAGAACACAGCCAAGCTCTCATCCAATCAGTTCATACCCCCACTGGCAGTTAAAAGGAGGAAACAGCTACAATCACACAATGCTCCTAGAAGCACGAAGCCGAAAGCACCAGCCTGAAGATGATGAATGAGACTTCGTCGAAACGTCGCCAAGACACTTCCAATTTGTGGGAGAAAACCCGAATAACCAAAGACCTACATGCAAACACCCGCGAAAACCTTAGAAAATATATATCTATATCATGCCGTTCAGGTAGGAAAGCCCCAGCTCTGGCCCCTGGGTTGTCCAAGCAGGCCTCCGTTCCATCCTGATTGGTCAAACAGGCCTCCGTTCGATCCGGTGGTGGTATCTCCATGGTGGCGCTCAATGCCGGTGCTCCGCCGCGCTGCTGCGTTGGCGCATGCTCGCTCTCCCCATCAGCTGTGGTGCGCGACGGCCGCCGTAAGAGAATGGCATTGTGGCCGCACAGCGGGCTATCGTCGGTTCGCCGGCGTCGGGTTTAAGGGGCCAGAGCCGACCGATCGTCAAGGCATGAGAGGAGGGAGGACCGGATGCTACGGTCCCCGACCTTGTGGAGGCGGTTGATGCAGGAGCGGTCACCCCCCCACTTGTGAATGGCAAGCCCCATGGGGCTTGACACCTACCCCCCCCCCCACTTCCCAGAGCCGAGTACAGGGTTATTACAAACATATTAAACAAAATCTAATTAAATTTAACAAATTATACAATAACTAAATTCATACTTAACCCTAACTCCCTTTAAACCTTAATATCATAATATTATAAACAAATCCATTTTAAAACAATTATTATAAAGAACCATAATAACAGTAAATAAACTAAATAATTTCCATTATAAAATGCTATTAATAATAATTATTATAGTGAAAGATATTGCTCCTAATATTGGCTGGCGGCTTGAAATAATTGAGAATGAGATAGAAAAAAATTTTAGAGTTAATTCACGGGTTGCTAGACAGAGAAATCTACCAAGAGACGTGGTTATTTATTTTTCCAGAAGATCTATCCGTAATGAAATTATACAGGCTTTTTACAAACAAAAGTTTCAAATTGCTGATCAAGATGTGATAATTTTAAAAGAGATACCTCCAAAAATTTTAAGAGCCAGAAAAGATTTTACTTTCTTGTCTGATGAGCTAAAACATCGTCAAATTCAGTTCAGATGGGAGATTCCAAGAGGAATAATAGTAAATTATGAAGGGATACGTCACAGATTAACTACTGTTTCCAAAGCAAGAGATTTTTATCAGTCTATCTTAAAAGTAAGATTGTCACCACCTCCACAAATAAGGATAACGGAAGAGTCTCTTATGGCAGGAGCCTCATCAATGATGGTTATGGAACAAGCTGCACAGAATTCTGACATAAAAGAGCAAAGGATGACACGAGCTGCCCATAAACGTAAAGAAAAAGAGCAGTTGCAGAAGAGTGGTGAAAGTTTGGTTGCTACAGAGCCTGTGGGAGGGGCAAGACCAAAAAGATCTTCGACAGCAGATCTGCAGGCCATGCTCCAGAGGCTCCAGGCCGGAGGAGATGGTCAGGTTCCTGACCTGGAATGTTAATGGCTTAAATGTGCCACAGAAACAAAGAAAGATTTTTCATTATTTGAAACAACATAATAATGATTTGATATGTTTGCAGGAGACTCATATAACTTTAAAGGATTCTAAATTCTTGATGAATTCCCATCTGGGCTCACATTTTACTGCTCCAGCCCCTGGGAAAAAAGGGGGAGTGGTAATTTATGTGAAGAAAACTTTTTCAGCTAAACTAATTGAGGCTGATTCTGAAGGAAGATATCTTTTTGTGGAATTATTATTACAAGGCCGAAAGGTTCTTATTGTTGGACTATATGCTCCCAATCAACAACAGAAACAATTTTACAAGTTGCTGCATGGCAAGATATCTCAGTTGGATTATAAATCGGTAATTTTGATGGGTGACTGGAATGGGGTTTTAGACCCAACTATAGACAAAAGAAGTTCCTCTAAAACTTTTATTCAAACTAAACTACCTATGACTTTTTTTGATTTGAAGGAAGAACTGGAGCTTATTGATATTTGGCGAGAAAGGAACACAAGTGATAGAGACTTTACTTTTTATTCTGATAGACACCAGTCATTTTCAAGGATTGATTTTTTTTTTGATTACTAGTGACTTCCTCCCTAGAGTGAGGAAGGTGAAAATTTTTCCCAGAACATTGTCAGATCATAGTCCTGTGTGGATGGAGTTATGTTCGGAAGATGGGAATAGAAGATCCTGGAGACTGAATGAGAACTTATTTAATCGGGAGGAGTTTGTACAAAAGTGTAAAGAACATTTAAAGGACTTTTTTACTATAAATATGAATAAGGGAACATCGATGTCTATGGTGTGGGATGCTAGTAAAGCATATATGAGGGGAATTCTGATTCAATTGAATAAAGTTTTTAGGGAAAAAGGGTTACAAAGACGTAGAGAAATAGAAGAAGAGATCAAATCAAAAGAACAAGAGTTGGTTCTTAACCCTACTGATAATAATTTAAAGGTATCCATAAAGATGCTTAAGGAACAATTTAACATGTTGATGGCAGATCAGGTGGCTACCAATCTGTCGTATATGAGTCATAATACTTTTTGCAATGCGAATAAGCCTGGGAGGTGGTTGGCTTATCAGTTACGAAAGAAACAGAAAGCTAGAATCATAGAGAAAGTAAAATATAAAGGTACTGAGGTTTTTCAGCAAGATTTGATTAGAAAAAGCTTTTTGGACTTTTACACAAAATTATATTCAAGTGATAATATAAGGGGTTTGGATATAGATAAATATTTACAATCAGTACATTTTCCTAGACTTTCAGAGGAACAACAAAATGGGATGAATAGTTTAATTACTGTGGAGGAAATTGGTTTAGCTATTAAGCAGTTAAAGGTTGGAAAGTCTCCTGGAACAGATGGACTGACTTCTAGGTATTATAAGATCTTATCTGAAGAAATGATAGAGCCATTAAAGGAACTCTTTAATAGTATTTTGTTGGGTATGCAAGTTCCTCCTTCTTGGAAAAGAGCCTTTATATCACTGATTCCGAAGGAAGATCAGGATCTTACAGAGCCTAAGAATTATAGGCCAATTTCATTATTGAATGTTGATTATAAGATCTTTACAAAAATTTTGGCAAATAGACTAATGCAGGTTATGAAAGACTTGATTCATAGTGATCAAGCAGGATTTATAACAGGGAGATATATGAAACATAATGTTAGACAAATTATTAATTTAATTGAGTACTTGGATAAGAATAATCAGATTCCTGTGGCTTTTATCTTTTTGGACGCTGAAAAAGCTTTTGATCAATTGGACTGGCAATTTTTATTTTCTTTGGTAGAGAAAATGAATTTTGGGGATAATTTTTTACATGCACTTAAAGCTATATATCAGCAGCAATCTGCACAAATTGTTGTAAATGGGGGATTGACTGAGAATTTTAATATTCAAAAAGGGACAAGACAAGGATGTCCATTATCCCCATTGTTATTTGTTTTAACATTGGAAATTTTATTGATTCAGATTCGGGAATCAAAGTTAATTAAGGGTGTAAAGATAAGGAAGAATGAGTATAAATTGCGGGCATTTGCGGATGATTTGGTTTTAATTTTGGAACAACCGAATCAGGTGATTGATGGTTTATTAGAACTTATAATACAGTATGGGAATGTTTCCGGTTTTAAAGTTAATAATTATAAGACTAAGATATTATCTAAGAATATGTCAGTTAAAGATAGGGAAAGTTTGATTAAAGCCACAGGTTTTCAGATGGTAAAAAAGGTTAAATATTTGGGAGTATATCTAACTGCTTCAAATGGAAAATTGTATAAGAACAATTACGAACCACTATGGGCAAAAGTCCAAAAGGATTTAAGAGATTGGAAAAAATTGCAATTGTCATTGTTGGGGAGAATTTCAGCTGTAAAAATGAATGTTCTACCAAAGTTTCTTTTTTTGTTTCAGATGATACCTATTCTTAAAAAAGAGGCAAATTTGGAGGAATGGCAAAAGGGTATCAATAATTTTATATGGGCCGGGAAGAAACCAAGGGTTAAATTTAAGATATTACAGGATGCTCGAGAAAGAGGGGGACTTAAGGCACCTAATTTGAAATTATATTATGATGCAGCCGCCCTAACTTGGTTAAGTGATTGGCTTAATTTAACAAATATGGATATTCTTTTTTTGGAAGGTTGGGATTTAATATATGGTTGGCATGCATATTTAATTTTTAATAAGAAAGTTGATCGGACTTTTAAATCACATATTTTGAGGAATGCCTTACTTCGTGTTTGGAAGAAGTATTATTATAGATTAAATTATAAAATACCTATCTGGGGGATTCCCAGACATGCAATTGAGGGAACTTCTAAGGGGACAAATTTTGATAAAATCTCGTATAAAGAATTGTTAATTTGCTCTGGTTCGAATTGACATTTGAAATCCCTAGATGTATTAAGGCAGCAAAATATTCTACAGTCATGGTTTCAATATTTACAAATAATGGATAGATGGACTGTAGACAAGAAAGAGGGAATAACACTAGAAGATAGACAATTGGTTATTCAGATTAAAAACCAAAGTCCGGCTCATATAAAAAGAATATACAATGTTTTACTGGAGTTAGATTCGGAAACAGAATTGGTTAAAGACTGTATGATTAAATGGGCTCAGAATATACAGGAGCCGATCTCATTGGATTTATGGGAGACAATTTGGATAAGAAATGTTAAATTTACACAAGCTCAAAATTTGAGAGAAAATTTTTATAAAATGTTTTATAGATGGCACTTAGATCCTAAAAAATTATCTTGTATGTATTCCAATATACAGCCCAAATGTTGGAGATGTGGCAACAATGATGCGACATACTTTCGTATTTGGTGGAATTGTAAAAAAGTAAAGGCTTTTTGGATTATGATTTGGTGGAACATTCAAAAGATTTTTAGAAAAAAGATAAAGTTTACTCCTCAACTATTTTTACTTGGTATTTTTGTTGATTTAAATGAAAAAGAAACTACTTTGATGTTGAATTTATTAACTGCAGCAAGGTTACTAGTAGGTTTATATAGGAAGAAAGATTCCTTGCCTACTTTAGAAGAATGGATATTTAAAGTATCTAGTTTTGCAGAAATGGCAAAAATTTCTGCTTATTTAAAGGATCATACACAAGAAAGATATATTACTGTATGGGGAAGGTGGATAGATTATATTCAGAAAAAGTATGGAATTAAAAAGTTTCATTTATTTTATGAATGAATATTAAATATTATAGAGAATTGTTTTATAGGTTATGGAGTTAAAGGTTAATTATGATATTTTTTTTTTCTCTTCCTTTCTTTTTTTTTCTTTTTTCTTAATTATTATAAATTTTTTTTTTTATTAACCCTGTATTCTGCTCTGGGAAGTGAAGGGAGGGGGGTTGGGGGTGGGAGGGAGGGTAAGGGGTTTTTTTTTTCTACTTTAAAATTTTATTGTATTTTTATAAATGATTGTATGTTTTAAAAAAATAAAAAAAAATTTCAAAAAAAAAATAATTATTATTATTTAAAATTTAATCATAAAATAAATGGAACTTTTTAGTTCCATATTTAATCTGAATATAACCTATCCATCTTCTCCATACCATAATATATCTTTCTTGTGTATGATCCTTTAAATAAGGAGAAATTTTAGCCATTTCTGCTAAATTAGAAACCTTAAGTGTCCATTCTTCTATAGTAGGAAACGCATCTTTCTTCCAATATTGACCTACCAATAGCCTTGCTGCTGTTACTAGATTCAACATTAAAATAGTTTCTTTGACATCAAAATCCTCAAAAATCCCTAGTAAAAATAGTTGGGGAGTAAACTTTATCTTCCTTTTAAAAATCTTTTGAATGTTCCACCAAACCATAATCCAAAAAGCCTTAATATTTTTACAAGTCCACCAAACATGAAAATAAGTTGCGTCAGAACTACCGCATCTCCAACATTTAGGCTGTAAATTAGGATACATACAAGACAACTTTTTAGGATCCAAATGCCACCTATAAAACATTTTGTAAAAATTTTCCCTTAAATTTTGAGACTGTGTAAATTTAACATTTCTAATCCAAATTATCTCCCATAAATCCAATGGAATCGGTTCCTGGATATTCTGAGCCCATTTAACCATACAATCTTTAACCAAATCCGTTTCCGAATCCAATTCTATTAACGCATTATAAATTCTTTTTATGTGAGCCTGATTCTGATCTTTAATCTGAATTACCAAATTTTCATCTCCTAATGTTATTCCTACTTTCTTATCTAAAGTCCACCTATCCACTATTTGTAAATACTGGAACCATGACTGTAAAATATTTTCTTGCCTTAATACATCTAAAGATTTTAATTGCCAGTCAGTACCTGACCAAATAAGTAATTCTTTATACGGAATTTTTTCAAAATTCATCCCCTTAGAAATCCCCTCAATTGCATGTCCAGGAATCCCCCAAATAGGTACTTTGTAATTTAACCTGTAATAATACTTCTTCCAAACTCGAAGTAAGGCATTTCTTAAAATATGCGATTTAAAAGCTTGATCTACTTTCTTATTGAAAATTAAATATGCACGCCAACCATATAATAAATCCCACCCTTCAAGAGAAAGAATATTTTTGTTTGTTAGATTAAGCCAATCACTTATCAAAGTTAGTGTGGCTGCATCATAATATAATTTCAAATTAGGTGCCTTAAGCCCTCCTCTTTCTCGAGCATCTTGCAAAATCTTAAACTTCACCCTTGGTTTCTTCCCAGCCCAAATAAATTTATTGATACCCTTCTGCCACTCCTCCAAATTAGCATCTTTTTTTAAAATGGGTATCATTTGAAACAAAAAAAGAAACTTCGGTAGAACCTTCATTTTTACAGTTGAAATTCTCCCCAACGACAGTTGTAATTTTTTCCAATCATTTAAATCTTTTTGTACTTTTGTCCATAATAATTCATAATTATTCTTATATAATTTTCCATTAGAAGCAGTTATATATACTCCCAAATATTTAACCTTTTTCACTATCTGAAAACCTGTAAGTTTAACTAAAATTTCATTTTCCCTCTCAGTCATATTCTTAGATAATATTTTAGTCTTATTATTATTTACTTTAAAACCAGAGACTTTCCCATATTGAGTTATAAGTTCCAACAAATGACTAACCGATTGAGTCGGTTGTAATAAAGTTAAAACCAAATCATCCGCAAAAGCTCTCAATCTATACTCATTCTTATTTATTTTTATTCCCTTAAGTACAGTTGACTCTTGAATCTGAATTAACAAAATCTCCATTGTTAAAACAAATAACAGTGGGGATAATGGACATCCTTGTCTTGTACCTTTTTCAATATTAAAAGTCTCTGTCAATCCCCCATTAATAATAATTTCAGCAGACTGTTGTTGATATATAGCCTTGAGAGCATATAAAAACTTATCTCCAAAATTCATTTTCTCTATAAGTAAAAATAAAAATTGCCAATCTAATTGATCAAAAGCTTTCTCAGCATCCAAAAATATAAAAGCCACAGGAATCTGATTATTCTTATCCAAGTACTCAATTAAGTTAATGATTTGTCTTACATTGTATTTCATATATCTTCCTGTTATAAATCCAGACTGATCACTATGAATTAAATCCTTCATAACCTGCATTAATCTATTTGCCAAGATTTTAGAAAAAATCTTATAATCTGTATTTAAAAGAGATATAGGTCTATAATTCTTAGGTTCAGTAAGATCTTGATCCTCCTTCGGGATCAATGATATAAAAGCCCTTCTCCAGGAAGGGGGAACCGGAGCTCCCAGCAAAATACTATTAAAAAGTTCTTTTAATGGCTCTATCATCTCTTCAGATAACATTTTATAATACTTTGTCATTAATCCATCTGTACCTGGGGCCTTTCCCACCTTTAACTGCTTAATAGCTAAACCAATTTCCTCTGAAGTAATTAAACAATTCATCACATCTTGTTGTTCATTAGAAAGCTTAGGAAAATGTACTGATTGTAAATACTTCTCTACATCTAAAGCATGTATATTGTCGCTAGCATATAATTTTGTATAAAAATCTAAAAAACTCTTTTTAATCAAATTCTGTTGATAAACCTCACTACCTTTGTATTTTACTTTCTCTATAATTCTTGCCTTCTGTTTCTTATGTAATTGATAAGCCAACCACCCCCCAGGCTTATTTGCATTGCAAAAGGTATTATGTCTCATATAGCGCAAATTAGTCGCAACCTGGTCTGCCATTAACATATTGAATTGCGCCCTAAGCATATTTATAGAAGCCTTTAACTTATTATCCATTGGATTCAAAAAAAGCCTTTTCTTTTAATTTAATCTCTTCTTCTATTTCTTTACATTTTTGTATCAATTTAGACCTAAGAGCATTATTCATATAAATCAAAATTCCCCTCATGTAAGCTTTGCTAGCATCCCAAACCATAGACATTGAAGTACCCTTATTCATATTTAAGACAAAAAATTCTTTCAAATATTCTCTACATTTCTGTACAAGCTCCTCCCGTGTAAATAAATTTTCATTCAATCTCCAAGATCTTCTATTCCCATCTTCCACAAATAGCTCCAGCCACACAGGACTATGATCAGACAATGTCCTAGGAAAAATCTTGACTTTTTTAACCCTGGAAAAAAGATCAGTAGTAATTAAAAAGAAATCAATTCTAGAAAATGATTGGTGTCTGTCCAAATAAAAAGTGAAGTCTCTGTCATTTGAATTCCTTTCTCGCCAAATGTCAATGAGTTCCAGATCATCTTTCATATCAAAAAAAGCTTTGGGTAATTTAGTTTGATTAAAGGTTTTAAAAGAACCCTTTTTATCCTTCCTTTAATCCAGAACTCCATTCCAATCTCCCATCAAAATAACAGATTTATAATCCAACTGAGTTATTTTTCCATGCAAAAACTTATAAAATTGTTTCTGTTGCTGATTAGGAGCATATAATCCAACAATAAGGAATTTCTTGACTTGTAGTACTAAATCAATAATGACATATCTTCCTTGAGAATCAGAGTCAATTAGTTTAGCCGATAAGTTTTTTTTCACATAAATTACAACTCCCCCTTTTTTCCCTGGAGCTGAAGCTATAAAATGCGATCCCAAACAAGAATTTATCAAATATTTAGAGTCCTTCAAAGTTATATGAGTGTCTTGCAAACATACTACATCATTATTGTGTTGTTTCAGATAGTGAAATACTTTTTTTTCTTTTCTGTGGTGAGTTCAGACCATTAACATTCCATGTCAGAAACTTTGCCATCTCTCGCGGCTTGAAGCCTCTGAAGCATAACTTGAAGATCAGCTGTTGAAGATCTTTTTGGTCTTGCTCCTCCCACAGGCTCTATGGCAATGGTTCCTTCTGTTATTTCACTGGTGTTCTGCTTCTGATCTTTCTCTCTACGTTTATGCACAGCACGAGTCATCCTTTGTTCTTTTATCTCCAGACTCTGTACAGCAGGTTCCACTTGTGATTCTCTAGCAATCAGTGAAGTCGCACCTCCAGTTGTTTGCTCTTCTTCAGTTTTACTAGCTTGCGGAGATAAGGGCGAACCTGCCTTCAGAACAGAGGAATAAAAATCTTTTGCCTTTAAAACTGTATTTAATCTATAACGCGTTCCTGCATGATTCACCACTATCCCAGCTGGAATCTCCCATCTGAACTGAATTTGACGACGTTTAGGCTCCTCAGATAAAAAAGCAAATTCTTTTTTCTTAAAATTTTGGGAGGTATTTCTTTTAAAATTAGGACACCTTGAGCTGCAATTTGAAACCTCTGTTTGTAAAAAACTTGTACAATTTCATTACGAATTGATCTTCTGGAGAAATAAATAACCACATCTCTAGGTAGATTTCTTTGTCTAGCAATCCATGAGTTAACCCTAAACATTTTTTCAATCTCATTCCGGATTTCCTCCGGTCTCCATCCCAAATTAAAAGCAATATCTTTAGGAGACTTCCGGTGGTTAGCGTCGATGATAGTGGCTACATTGTAGCCATCCTCCTGGGACGGCGTCAGAACCGCGGAGCACAGCGGATACCAGCTGTCCCGCGGCTTGAAATCCCCCTCCCGGGCGAAGGGAGGGGGTAGAGAAGTACACGAATAGAGGTAGAGCCTCTTAAACCCCCCAGGACTTTTCTTTTTGGGGGATGAAAAGAGAGCTCCCTCGGAGTTCGTGTTGCCTCCGCCTCCCAGCTGTTTTTGTTTCTTCGGAAACAAAGTGAAACGCCGCTACCATCTCCGCGCCTAAAATGATCGGGTGAGTGATTTTTAAAGCGGACAGAGCTGGATAAAGGATTTTACTTATTGAGCCTTATTTGCTTTTCAGTCTATGTTGATTTCTTTTTCTTTTGTTTTTTTGTTGGTGTGGAGAGTGAAAGTAAAATGGCGATTTGAAAGTGCTTTTTTTTTTTCCGGAAAGAAGCGAGTTAAACGGAATGTTCTTTCTTTTTTAAACTTTCTAAATCTTTTTCTGAAAGTGGTTTTGTGGTTTTAAAGTTTCTTTTGGACTCTCCTTTGTTCATTTTTAATTTTTGAAGATTTTAGTATTTTTTTTTAAGAAGGAAGAAAGAGGGAGCAAGATCTTTTTAAAAAAATGGCTTCAAAGAGGCAAGCAGTTCCTACAGTTTCTAAGGTGGCTTCTTCTCCTGCAATCTTACCAGTACAACAACCTAAAGCTACACCACCATCTTCTCCTCCTTTGCCAGTATTATCTGTACAAGATATGAAAGATATAATGGGAAATGCTGTATCCCAAATCAGAGAGGAAATGAAGGAGCTTCTAGACCAGAACAAATCTGAAATTAGAGGGGAAATGAAGGAGCTTTTAGATCAGAACAAAACTCAAATTAGAGGAGAAATGAAGAACCTTTTAGAGCAGAATAACACTATTTTGAGGCAAAATATAGTTATGGCTCTATCAGGATTGGCCTCTGTTGTTGAGAAGCTTGATTCTAGAGTGGAAGAGGTCGCAGACAAAGTTGATATCCTGGAAGATAAATTTGAAGGTATGGAAAAAAAGATGGAAATTTCACAAGATGATATTGCTATGTTTCAGTACAGGGAAATGGAATATGCCCTAAGAATCAGGGGTTTGAAAGAGGATATGAATCAAGATTTGATAGAGATTGTGGTTAATGACCTTGCTGTCGTTTTGAATAGGGAGAAAGATGGATTACGTAGAGAAGTGGAAAAAATTTACAGAGTTAACTCCTGGGTCGCAAAACAGAAGAATCTACCAAGAGATGTGGTGATTTATTTTGCAAAGAGATCTCTGTGCAATGAAATTATACAAGCTTTTTATAATAAGAGGTTCCAGATTGCTGCTCAAGATGTTATCATTTTAAAGGAGATCCCATCTAAAATTTTAAGAAATAGAAAAGACTTTGCTTTTTTAGCTAATGAACTTAAAACAAGAATGATGCCATTCAGATGGGAGATTCCGATGGGTATTGTTTTGAGCCATGCGGGGACGCGTTATAGACTTAACACAGTCACTAAAGCAAAGGAGTTTTATACTTCGGTCCTGGGAGCAGGCTCATCGTCATCTATGATGCAGAAAGTTCTGGATGCTAAAGGGGTGGAACAGCAGTCTGAAGGATTAGGTGTGCTGGTTGCTGGAAAGTTACAGACGGAATGGTTGTGACAAACAGAGATCAAAGAGCAAAGAATGACCCATGCAGCACATAGACGCAAGGAAAAGGAACAACAAAAGAAAGTAGTTACCAAACGGGTTTTATAACTGGTAGGTATATGAAGAATAACGTTAGACAAATTATTAACTTACTAGAATATTTAGATAAGAATAACCAAGTTTCTGCAGGACTGATATTTTTAGATGCTGAAAAAGCTTTTGACCAATTGAATTGGCAGTTTATGTTAAGATTAATTGAGGATATGAATTTTGGAGAAAAAATTTTACAAGCTCTTGGTGCTATATATCAAAAACAAACGGCACAACTTATAGTTAATGGGGGTTTGTCAGAGGTTTTCACAATAGAAAAAGGGACAAGACAGGGATGTCCATTGTCACCACTACTGTTTGTTTTAACTTTGGAAATTCTGCTGATTAAAATTCGAGAATCCCAGGAAATAAAAGGAATAGAAGTTAATAAAAAAGAATATAAACTAAGAGCTTTTGCAGATGACTTGGTGGTTACCTTGTCTCAGCCTACCTATTCTGTAGTAGAGTTGTTACAATTGATTTACCAATATGGACGGGTTTCGGGTTTTAAAATTAATAATAATAAGACTAAAATATTACCCAAAAATATGACTAATTTGGATAAGCAGACTTTGGTTAACTTGACAGATTTTGAAGTTGTTGATAAGATAAAATATTTGGGGGTCACTTTATCTGTTTCTAATGTAAAATTGTATAAAAATAATTATGAAAGGTTGTGGGTCAGGGTACAAAGAGATTTGAAAAATTGGGAGAAGTTGCAATTATCCCTTATGGGAAGAATTGCGGTGATTAAAATGAATGTCCTGCCAAAGTTTCTCTTTTTATTTCAAATGATACCTATCTTAAAGAATGAGGTTAACTTAAATGAATGGCAGAAAGGTATCAATAAATTTATTTGGGCAGGGAAAAAACCAAGAGTAAAGCTTAAAATTATGCAAGATATTCGTGAGAGAGGTGGACTCAAGGTACCGAATTTGAAATTGTATTATGATGCTGTGGCTTTAACATTACTTAGTGACTGGGTTAATTTAACAAATGTAGAAATACTCCACTTGGAGGGTTGGGATTTACTTTTTGGATGGCATGCCTATTTAATTTTTAATAAAAAAGTTGACCGGGTTTTTAAATCTCATATTATAAGGATTTCTTTACTTCGGATTTGGAGGAAATATTATAAAAGTGATTTCAAAATACCATTATGGGCTATACCTTGGCATGCGATAGAGGGGATAAGGAGAGGAGTTAAGATGGATAGTGTTTCTTATGCACAATTACTCAGATGGGATGGTAAAAATTGGCAGTTAAAATCTTTGGAAGATTTAGCACATGAAAATATTACATATTCATGGTTTCAGTATAGACAAATAGTGGATAGATGGAAGATAGATCGCAATATGGGTTTGCTTAGAGAAGATGAAAATCTTTTTAAACAAGTAAAAGACCAAAGGCGAACTCATATTAAGAGAATTTATGGGGTGCTAGTAGAACTGGATTCAGAACCAGAACTAATTAAAGAATGTATGATTAAATGGGCACAAAATTTTGGTGAACCAGTTCTACTAGATACCTGGGAAACCATCTGGGTGAGGAATGTTAAATTTACACAAGCCCAGAATTTAAGGGAGAATTTTTACAAAATGTTTTATAGATGGCACCTTGATCCACAAAAAATGTCTCGTATGTATCCTGACTTACAGCCTAAATGTTGGAGATGTGGTTGTTTGGATGCTACTTATTATCATATTTGGTGGTCGTGTAAAAATATAAAAGCTTTTTGGATTAAGATATGGTGGAATATTCAAAGAATTTTTAGAAGGAGGGTAAAATTTACCCCACAATTGTTTTTGTTGGGTATCGTTACTGATTGTGATGCTAAGGAGGTTATACTGATGTTAAATTTAATCACAGCCGCAAGGTTGTTAGTAGGGCAATACTGGAAGAAGGAATCTTTGCCTACCTTGCAAGAATGGTTTTTTAAAGTTTCTTATTTGGCGGAAATGGCAAAGATTTCGGCTTTTTTAAAGGATCAATCGCAAGAGAAGTTTTTTGCGGTATGGGAAAAATGGATAGATTTTATACAACATAAGCTGGATATAAAAAAATATTACTTAGTTTTTCAATAACTTATATATAAATTTTAATATTTTATAGATTGTATTTTTTTTCTTCTTTCCTTATATTTCTTATTTTTATTTTATCTTATTTTACTTCTTTTTTTATATATATACATCTTTTCTTCTTTCTTTTCTTTTTTATTCTTTTTCTTTTTAAGCATTTTTCTTTTTTAATATTTATGCTTTTTTTACATATATATTATTGTTAATTATCTTATAAGTTTATGTAATGTATTTAGATATATTTATGGTTTATACTTTTTTAATCTTTTTTTAAGATTTTTAGAAATTTTAATTAAGCCTATATTCAGCTCTGGGAAGGTTGGGGGGATGGAGTGGGAGGGTTGGGGTGGTTGGGTAGGGTTGTTTTTTGTTTTTTGTTTTTTCTTTTTCCTATTTGTAAAAATTTTAAAAATTTTCAATAAAAAAAAGCAATATCTTTAACCACTAACTCTTTTAGGTCTTCTTGCAGATTTTCTTTCAAACCTCTAATACGCAGCGCAAATTCCATGTCTCTATACCGTGAGATAATTAATTCATCCTGTGTCATATCTATCTTACTCTCAACCTCATCAACTCTACTTTCCAATTTCGCTGCATTTTCCGTCACCTCATCCAATCTATCATCAAGTCTCTCAATATACATCGCAAGTCCTTGAAATTCAAACATTATGTCCTCTCTCATTTGTTTTTTTCTTCCAATAATTCTGCCATTACAGCCCTCTCTGAAGTCATTTTATTATCCAAAAGATCAGCTACCTCCTCTTTAATATCTAAAGCAGTTTTTTTTAAAGCTTCTTGTAAATCTTTAAATGAAAATGCAGGTGGAGGAGGAGAAGGAGGGGGTGTCTCTGGCTTAGGCTGAGAAACAGTCTGTGTTATCGGAGAGGAAATAGAAGCTTTAGGGACCGAGGAAACAAAACGTTTTGAAGCCATTTTTATAAATTCACAGTCTTATATTATAAAATCAAAAAAAAGGGGGGGGGGGGGAAACAAATTCCCAAAGACAACAAAAAAAAAGAAAGTTCTTGCCTTATAGTAGAACAGTCTATTAACTTTGTTGCGAAACCTTCAAACAAGAAAGCCGAGTGCCATCTTTAACTTCTGTCACTTTCCCTTTCTCTTCTTCAAAAAAAAAAGGAAAAAAAAATTGGAGAAGATACTTTTCAGGAGTTAAAGTCCCAGATAATCACAAATCTAATTTCTCCTGGTCGGCTCTGTCTGCTTCTAAATACTCACAAGCTCACTTTAAGAAGCAGATGTGGAAGTGGCGTCTAGCTTTGTTCCTAAATTTCAGAACAAAGACGACCTGGAATGCGGAGTTAAACTTGGGCTCCAAGGGAGCTCTTACCCTCCAACCTCCCTGAAGTTATGGGGGTCCAGGGGAGCTCTACCTTTACCCAAGAAGCTCTTCTCTTCTTCTTCTCCCAAGAAAAGAGGTTTTAAGCCACGGAACAGCTGATTTTTGCTGTCTCCGCAGACTTTTACGCGATCCCAGGGCGGGCGGCTAGAAGAAAGCCGCCATCGGCGCAGCAAACGCCACCAGAAGTCCACAGAAGTCCAATTTTGAGTAGTTTTAATACTGTGGTGGCATTCTTAATCTTCACCAAGGCCCAAACATTAGCCCAGGCCAGAAGGAGAGAACTTTTGGCTGACCAAACACTTGAACTGGAGTTGCAAGTGTAGTTCACCAATGGCTATGTTGACTGAAGCTATTGTGAACTGTAGTTCAGTTATATCTAGACAATCCAAACCCTTTCACACCCCTTTTCTTTGACACACCAGACTAGCGTGCATTCATGTGCCTCGTCCACTCGTGTTGGAAGTGATGTTGTGGCCCCTATGCGCTCAGCCTGCTAAACCTCACTTTGCAAAATCGATCACCCTGTATGATGACCCAAGGCCCCAAACGGAGGCAAAGCAATTAGCTGGTCAGAACAATTCTCTTCGTAAGCACTGCCAATGTTCACCCAACAGCCCCCACATATGCTGGCACAAGTTCAATAAAACAGTCAACAAAGTTAAACAGTTCTTTAAAGTAAAACAGATAACAAACAAAGTATGATCTTTTCAACGCCCAGCTTGCCTGTAACCTGCAAACTGCAAAACTGAGGACAGCAAGGAGAACTCAGCAGGAAACAAACTTGATCCAAAATACAAAGAGTCCAGGTACAAGAGCTCACATCACAAGAGTTCACGTTTGTTCCCAGCAAATGCCCCACCCCACAGCGTCTCCTTAAATTCTACTCCCCAGGTGTGCCTTGTGGAGTGGGGTGTGATGCTGTCCTCCCAAGCAAGTGAGCCTGCCTCCGTTGTTCCCTCCTCCTCTCTGCTCTCCTTGCTCTGGGATCTGGTGGGGAGGGGCCTTGCTCCTCGCCTGAGCTCTGCCTTCCCTGTTCCAATCTTGAAGGGCCCTGGCCTGCTTCAGCCTGCTCCTCCCCACAGTCCTCCGAAGCCACAAACTCCCCCTCCTGGGCCTCAACAGGTAACTCCATGTCGTCCTCAGAGTCAGGCTCGGACGGAGGCATGACACCCTGGCTAGAATTCACCCAACAAACTAGCCATCAATCCCCTTGCTTGCTGCAAAGCCAGACTGGAGCCCTTGCGCTGCTCCTTCCAGCCCATTTCGGGACAGTCCAAAAGCGAAGGGAATGGTTCCCATCCCACCTGGTCGTTGCGGGGCTTCATTTCTAAAGACCCTCTGCACAGACTCCGGACAAACCGAGATCCGGGACAGAAAAAGCAGCAACAGGAGTGAAGGACTGTTTAAAGGAGGAGGAACAAGGAGACAGTGGGAGAAGCGACTCCTGAACAGGCGAGGTGAGGCAGGTGGTGGGGTGGGAGTGGTGCCGTAGCCCCTGCGTGCTCAGCCCCCGCCGTCCAACCTCATCCTCCAGCGAGCCTGCCGCCCGCCACCCCACCCATGACAGCCCAAGCGAATGGGAAGGGCGGGGAGCCCCCATCCCCAAGAGGCAGCCAGGATTCCTGTCCCTGCTCTGACCCACCTGAGCCCAGCCCTGGAGCTGCCCCATGTGGCCCAAGAGTGTTGGCGAAGCTCCTCCAGTGGATCAGGCCCTGCCGCCCACCCTGGTCCCACCCCCCTCTGCCACAGACCCCTGGATCCCCCCAGCCCCACCTGGGCCCCCACAGGCGACCCCCAATGCAAGCGATGTCAAGCTGGCCACACACCCCTGGGCAACCACAATACTGGGGCTTATTTTTTGGGTAGGGCTTATGTCATATTTAAAAGAAGTTAAAACAATTATGATTTAAGGGATGAATGCAGGTTTTGTTGTTGTTACTGATTAAACTGACCTATATTATGTACAGATTTATTTCCACCTGGTAACTCTTTTATCAGACTAAAGTTATTCAGCTAAAAACTAAAATGTAGTCAATAGAGGCTGGGGGGGGCAGTTTATGTAGCAGAAAAAAAAAGAATAATAGGTGGCTTCCGGTTCCAGATCGCAGTGCCTCTAGCTGCACGAAGAGACTCGTCTCGTCGACTAGCTTCCCTCCGCCGGTAGACCCTTATGTGGGTCGAAAGTCGCCCTGGAAGGTGCGACTTCTGTTGAAGAGGCTTCGCTCGGCTGTGGAGGAGTGGCGGCTCCTCCAGCTGTCGGAGCCATCTCTGAGGGCCGACGGAGAAGAAGATCGGCCAGTAAAATGGCTGATCACCTAGCCGCTCCAAACCGCAAGCCAAAGAACATCTAAGCTTTAAGAACCACCATGGTGAACCCAGGTGAAACTCTTCTTTGCTACTCTCTTTTTTTTTCCTAAGAGCTGTAGTAGCATTTTATGCTGGAAGAATATTTCTTTTTTCACATTATATTTTAAAGATAGAAAAAAAGGGGGGGAATGGTGTCTGGAAAAGATTTTTTTTAATCTACTGAGGACATCTAGTGGCAAAAACCTAATACTGCAACTTCTGGTTATTCTTTGGAGATGGAATAGACTTGACCTTCAAATTACTTTTGAAGAGAAAAGGTAAGCTGATGCAGCTGTGGGAATTGTGGGGGTGGATACTGCTTAACTGTAGAGGTGAGAGACAGGCAAAAGTCATGCGCAGAAAACTGCCCCCCCAACGCTTGTGTCTTTTCTCTGCATCTATTTCCCCCCCCTCACATCACCATAGTGACGTGAAAGTGCGCAGGTCTGTGTGACCTTGCCAGTTTGATAAGGCTGGCTCGTGAACAACAAGTTTCCCTGTTTATGGCCTCTAGCTTTTTACTCTTGAGGATTGGTAAAGGATTTTAGCCAATGAAATGCTATTGCCATGCAGTAACTTTTGCTATTTGTAAAACTCTATATAAACAATAAATGCTGCATAGGGAGCGGCCATTTCTTTGCACCCTTCAATGACTAAGGACTTATTACTACAGCTGGTGCCCTCAGCAGGGACATTTTGTTTTGGGACCCCTACGGGAAGAAGCAGCTGCCAACATACTTAGCATCGTCTGGAACAGACCCCTAAGTGCACTTTCGTCTTACGAGACCCCTCAGTGAGTAAGTATGGGCTGTAAATTATCTCACCCTCAGCAAAAGCACATACAGGAGCTCAGACTCCTGCTACAGAAGTAAGGCGTGGCAACGCTTGAAACGGACATAAGGAAGCTGATTGGGGAGATAGGAAAACAGTGTTCTTTGAATCCTGAGCATCGGACGCTTAGGCTAAAAGATAGAGCATAAATTACATCTTGAACCTTGGGCTTCAGTATAAACATCTAATAGTGTTCAGTCCTGTCAGGCAAGGAAGAAAAAAATGGACCCAAATACTTCAGAAGGGCGGCAATTAACTATCAGCCCCCTTCTGCTTGCAACTAAGTAAAATATATTCCTCCTAGCTGAGGAGGCTAACATAAATCAAAATGTACTCCCTCAGAGTGAAGTGTTTTGAGCAATCGGAATGCTTTGAAACTCTGC
Organism: Crotalus adamanteus; assembly: GCA_039797435.1. Lineage (NCBI taxonomy): Eukaryota > Metazoa > Chordata > Lepidosauria > Squamata > Viperidae > Crotalus > Crotalus adamanteus. Next base: position 55,952,143 of record CM077935.1, on the reverse strand, counting down.
AATCTGTTAAGTTTAACCCTGTTGTGTTTTGTGTTAAGTGTGTGTGTGTGGCCACTCAGAACATTATGCTTGGGCTTGGAATGGTGAGAAAAAATGGGAAATGATTAGGGCCCTCAAAACCACTTTTTGGTTGAAATCACCTTGTCATTTTTCTCGCTTCTTGCAACACAGGTTATATGTCCAAATAAATGTTGTTGTAACAGTATCTGTATATATACGTTTCTCTGTGTTGTTCTGTGTTATTCCAAGACTTGGAAGAGGCTCAAAGCCTTCTCTGATAACAACAATACAAAAAGGCCTTGCTAAGAATACATGGTTTGCCTGGAGAAAGTATGAAATGAAATAATTGTATGTGGAATGGTTTTATGCAAACAGTCAGTATGGAACTGAATGAGTTAATTTGTTGAAGTGTGTGTTAGCCTTCAAAACCCACCCATTTTCTCCCAAACTGTGAAAATAATAGTAAATATTTGTATGAGAAGAATTTCATGGAGAAAGTATGAGAGAATTTATTGAAAAATGCATATGAAGGAGATGAAACTATTTTTTGGTGGTGAGATTCCCCCCCCCCCCGTCTCTTTCGGCTGGCTGCATTGCTTAAAGAGCCAGAGACAGGAAGGGGGGGGGGGGAAACTGTTCGTTTAAAAAAATTTTTTCCTCTGCTTGGAATTGTAATCTGAGAAGAGTGGAGTGAATCTGAAACTTGACATTCACCTATGCAGTTTCGGCAAATAAAGTTTTACTCAAAAGCGAAACAGTAAATGTTGGACAATATTTTTTAATATCCAACAACCAAAAGAACTAACTGAATTACTTTGTTATAGATTTATAAATGTTTAACCTATTTATATAAAATTTGTTTCCATCTGAATGGACTTTGCTTAAATTGGAGCACCAAAGATACAACTTAATTGGCTTTCAGAAAATATAAAATGATTTAGGATTGCAATAAGTCCCAGAAAAAATATAGTTGCACAAATTGATGACATCATGAATACTCAATTTGTGGACAGAATTCCACACTTTTGATTTTTTCCTACTAGTAAATTACCTAATGGAGTATTAACTGTAATAAGTTTTTAGTTTTTATCCAGGTGGTTGCTGAAATGATAACCTTAGGACACACAAGAGCTTGCCCTCGAAAAGGAACTGATAATTAATATTGTTTTCAAAAATAACTTATCTCTTTAATGTGCTTTAACTGACTATATAGGCTGTCTTTCATATCATTTGCCTAATGATCTTTGACTTGCTTGTTTAATGACTTTTTCCTTTCCAGTCTAGCCACTGCTTTCTTCCTCTTTCTCCCTTGCCACAAGTTATTGCTTTTTCTGATGGAGGGTGAATGAGAGGAGCAATTGCTTACAAGGATGATACCTGGAAAGTGTCCTACACTACAATGCAACCCTTATCACAATGCTCAGAATTATTTTAGCTTTTAAAACCTTTTCTCAACAGTCTTTTAACTTAATCTCTGACTCTCATTATGTGTGCCAACTTACTTTTACTTCTTCAGGTGCTTACATCACACCCAGGATTGACCCCAATCTTATGACTTTGTTTTTAACTTTGCAGCAGCTGTTCCAGAACTGAAAGCATTTATAATTTTGTTTCTCATATACACAATCACTCCTCCCTTCCTGGGCCTAATTTTTTTGGGGTATGTCTTTTTTATGTTTTTTATGTCTTTTATGTGGTTTTGCCTCTAATCAACTATGACAAATGGATGTTATCCATGTTCTCTCTTTTTGGCTTCCTAGAAATGTATATTCATAAATAGGTATTTAGGAACAATTTCCCCCACCTGTACAAGGGGAAACAGCTTCACATGTTATTTTTCATCTTTTTTTGGCCGTTACAGCCCTGGGTAAACCCTCTTCTCTAAAAACTGACAATGGGCCAGCCTATTTTCCAGTGGCCTTTTTACAATTTTATACAACCTGAAATATTATTTTTACTCATGGTCTTCTCTATAATTCCACAGGTCAAGCTATCGTGGAACGTGCTAATTGGTCTTTCAAGGACTGCCTTCACAAACAAATAAAAAAGGATGGATTATCTAGGGTACCCAATTTGTCGTGGGTAATACAACAGGTTCAAAAAGTATTTACATTACACCAATTGAATATTTCCATTCCAAATTTGACTGCTTATCAGAGACACTTTTAACAGAAAACAAGCTTGCCTCCACCTCTGGTATATTATCGGGCATTACCAGACAAAGCATGGTTGGGACCAGTCCCTCTGATCACTTGGGGGCGGGGCTACGCTGCTGTGCTTGCTCCAACAGGACCTTTGTGGATTCCAGCGCGTTGTGATCACCCAACCAGGGATGTCGTGGCACCAGTCCCTGGACCCAGTCCCGGAAATGGCAAGGGTGACTCTACAGATGGCACAGCAAGTAATCCAATCCTGACATGCCAGGCAGCCAGTGACATGGGGAGATGTAAAGAACTTGATCCCCGAGAACCTGTGCACTGCCATTTTTGCGGTTTTAACTGCAAATTTCTTATCCATCATTTGTTTATGTCTGATCGTTAACATCTGCCCTTTGACAACTGTAACTGTCATCCCACTCAAACAATCATTCGAGCAATGAATGAAGCAAAATCTAACATCACACAAAATGACTTCTTTTGTTTATCTGAAATGTATGACATGAAAATTTGCTTTCTACATGTTTAGTCTTTGTTTGCACCCCTTCTGCAGTAATTCAAAACTTCACTGACTCTGGGAGGTTATTGCTTAAAAAACCTCACTATCATCACATTGGCTCACCTGCTTTAAACTGCACAGCTTCAATAGAGACTTCCTTTCATTTTGGACATGCTTGGCTACTGCAAGGAGGGTTTTTTACGTGTGGTCCAGAAACTTTAAATTATATTCCTGCTAATATTAGTGAAGCGCAATGTTGCCTCAGCCAGCTGATTCCTGTTTTGCTTTCCAAACAACAAGTTCACATGAACCATTCTTCACGTGGTGTTACGCTAGACAACACTTGTGACTCTGAGAAAACCTTACTTTGTAGCATTGGCTATATCTCTAGTGGGCGTGCCAGGACTTGCTGTTCATGCTCACCTGAACATTAATGCTATTACATGAAATTTGGCAAAAACAATTAATACTACTTCTTCAACTATTTCATCGATCAACCATGAACTGCAAAATTTGAGAAAAGCTATTTTGCAAAATCACGCTGCAATTGATTATTTGCTTCTGCACCAGCATTTGGGTTGTAAACGTTTTGAGGAAATGTATTGTTTCAATATTTCTGATAATTCATGAACCATCCAGCACCAGATTTATATTTTACACAATTTGGCCTCTGATTTGAAATTGGTACCTTAGGATCTTTATGGGTGCTGTTTATGTAATGTATTTCTTTCATTTTGCAATATATGTATTAGAGCTTTAAATCCCAGCAGATCCTCTCTCACATTGCCTCAGGGTCAAGTTTTGGCCCTATATTAACAACTGCAAGGATGATCCTCTCCTGATTATAATCCTTTTATTAACCCCGCTTACAGCGATATTTTGTCTAACAAAACAAAAAGGAGTGAGATGTAGAGGTGAGAGACAGGCAAAAGTCGTGTGCAGAAAACTGCCCCCCCCCAACGCTTGTGTCTTTTCTCTGCATCTATCTCCCCCCCCCCTCACATCACCATAGTGACGTGAAAGTGCGCAAGTCTGTGTGACCTTGCCAGTTTGATAAGGCTGGCTGGTGAACAACAAGTTTCCCTGTTTATGGCCTCTAGCTTTTTACTCTTGAGGATTGGTAAAGGATTTTAGCCAATGAAATGCTATTGCCATGCAGTAACTTTTGCTATTTGTAAAACTCTATATAAACAATAAATGCTGCATAGGGAGCGGCCATTTCTTTGCACCCTTCAATGACTAAGGACTGATTACTACACTTAACTTTTATTAAATATAGCCTCCACAAAAAAAGAAAAAAGAGACTCTCTTTAATTACTATCAAAATGGAGAAATCTCATTTACAACTAAACTGCAAACTTATATTGGAAACGATTTATGAGGCTACTGCAGAAATATGTGCTACAATGAAAGAGTTTACTACAGAATTAAGATCAAGAAATCTCACTTCAAATCTTCAAATTGATTTCCAGACTACATCTGACCATTCTATAAATCAAAACATACTAGAAGAGGAAACAACTGAGATAAAAGAGGAATTTATTTTATCTTATAAACACTCCATCTATAGCTTTGAGGATCAGAAGAATCAAAGATTGAGACTTGAACCTTCAAAGTAACGATGCTTTAAGGATGAGAGAAATAGATGCCTAATGCAGAGGATGGGATTCCTATCATTTCAAAGGGCACTGCAAGCAATAAAGAGAGATCTATTGGCTGAAAGGGAAGTGTGGTTATGGAAACCTGCCTGGCACAGAAAAAAAGCCAGAATAAGACTGAAAAGAGAAATTTAAAATTGTGTAATGAATTAAAAGGCAATGTTTGATTTATGGACTGTTTTAAGGATTAAGATTCAGAGTCAGAAGTAAGAAAAAAAAATAGGAGGGTGATTATTAGAACAGATATCTTAAATAGATTAAGAATGTACTATAGTTACACAGTTACTATCCATCCTCACACTCAGGGGAAGCTTGAGAGTTGAAAGTAGGGGAAATAAATGGGGCCTGCAGACCATGTCCATACTTCTTCTAGCTTCACCCACCCCATCCCCTCTCAATTCCAGGTGTTCATCTTGCTGTGTTGTGTTTGTATTTAGGTTTAACTGAATGCAATTACATACTCCTTGTGATTGTGGTCCTCAAAACAGCAAAGGAATTGGACCTTTAGGCTCTCACCCTTGGCCACGCCTCCTTCTCCTCGAGCCTCCACCTCCGCCCATTTGCCTCCAGCATTCCTCTTTCGCTGGCCCGCTCCTGCCAATTCTCCCTGGCCAATGGGCCCCTTGAACTCCACCTTGCACCCTTCAGCCTGGCCCTTTCACCGAGGCCCCCTTTGTCCTGGGCCTTTGGCTGCATGGGACAGTTAATCACCAGCCAATCGGATGGGTGGCAGGCAGCAGCCATGTTGCTCTCAGGGGGGCAGCATGCAATGGGCGATCGCAGGGGTTGTGTTGTGGGGCAGCAGGCGAACGGCAGGGCCAGTGCTGCTTCCCCGATTACGGGGGGGGGGGGGGGAGAGAAGCCTGGTGTGGGGCAGGAAGGAGGCAAACAGTGCTGGAGCAGCTTCTCCAATTGCGGGGGGGGGGAGCCTGGCATGGGGCAGGAAGGAGGGGGGAAGCCTGGCATGGGGCAGCAGGCCAACTCCTCGTTCAGTGTGAGGCCAGAGTCCAGGAGCAGAGGCAATGGAGGGGAGGGTGAAAGAAAAAAAGGAAGCCAGTGCTCTGCAGGCTTTTTTTTTAAGCTGCCAGAGGCTCTGGGCAGAGAGGGCAACAGGCAGGCAGCAGTGGGCGGGGGCTTCCCATTTTGACCCCTCCCACCTGTCATTGCCTCTGCGCCTGGACTCCAGCCTGATGGGCCTCTGTGTGGCTCTCAGCTCACCTCTCTCTTCCCACTTTTCCCCTCTGTTCATCCAGTCTGGTTTCAGTCCCCCTTCCTCCTAGCCAATGTCTAGTCCTTGGTCCACCAAGTTTACTCCCCCCTCCCCTCCCAATGATCGATCACCTTGCTAACCCATTCTAGTCCTCATGTTTCCTTCCTTCGCTCTGCCCCCTTTCTAATGTTGTTACATTATCTTCATTTCTTTCCCACCCTCCCCGCCTGCCCTTCTGCTGCTGATTCAGAGGATTTTGGAGAATGAAGTGTGAAGTGTGAATTGATGTCTCTGAAGGCCTGTGGCTTGTAGTCAGCTAGAAAGTATGGCCTGTCTAGGGGAGAAAGCAAACAGGAGGCGGGTTTACTTTTTTCACTTGTTTTATACAATGTGTTCCTTCAATATTTTTCTTTGCTATAAATATATACTAGTAATAGTAGTAGTAAAGTTGGAAGGGACCTTGGAGGTCATCTAGTCCAACCCCCTGCTCAGGCAGGAAACCCTACACCATTTCGGACAAATGGCTGTCCAGTCTCTTCTTAAAAACTTCCAGTGTTGGAGCATTTACTGCTTCTGGAGGCAGGCTGTTCCACTGATTAATTGTTCTCACTGTCAGGAAGTTTCTCCTTAGTTCTAGGTTGCTTCTCTCCTTGATTAGTTTCCACCCGTTGCTTCTTGTCCTGCCTTCAGGTGCTTTGGAAAATAGCTTAATTCCCTCTTCTTTATGGCAGCCCCTGAGATATTGGAATACTGGTATCATGTCCCCCCTTGTCCTTCTCTTCGTTAAACTAGACATACCCAATTCTAGCAACCGTTCCTTATATGTTTTAGCCTCCAGTCCCCTAATCATCTTTGTTGCTCTTCTCTGTACTCTTTCTAGAGTCTCAACATCTTTTTTACATCGTGGTGACCAAAACTGGATGCAGTATTCCAGGTGTGGCCTTACCAAGGCATTGAAGAGTGGTATTAATACTTCACGTGATCTTGATTCTATCCCTCTGTTAATGCAGCCTAGCACTGTGTTGGCCTTTTTGGCAGCTGCAGCACACTGCTGGCTCATATTTAGGTGATTGTCTACTAGGACTCCGAGGTCCCTCTCACAGTTACTATTTGAGCATGGTGCCACCTATGCTGTACTTGTGCATTTGATTTTTCTTGCCTAAATGTAGAACCTTGCTTTTTTCACCATTGAATTTCATTTTGTTAGTTAGTGCCCAGTGTTCAAGTCTGTCCAGATCCTTCTGTATCTTAAGCCTGTCTTCTGGAGTGTTGGCTATTCCTGCCAGCTTGGTGTCGTCTGCAAATTTGATGAGTTCCCCATCTATCCCTTCATCCAAATCGTTGATGAAGATGTTGAAGAGTACTGGGCCCAGAACAGAGCCCTGGGGCACCCCACTACACACTTCCCTCCATATAGATGCAGTTCCATTGAGGACCACTCGCTGAGTACGGCCGGTCAGCCAGCTACGAATCCATCTGGTGGTGATTCTGTCTACCCCACATTTTTCTATCTTATCAAGTAGTAGGTTGTGATCTACTTTATCAAATGCCTTACTGAAGTCCAAGTAAATTATGTCCACAGCATTCCTCTGATCCACTAATTTTGTCACTTGGTCAAAGAATGCAATAAGATTTGTCTGGCATGATCTATTTTTGACAAACCCATGTTGGCTTTTAGTAATGACTTTGTTTGCCTCTAGGTGTTCGTTGATTCGTTGTTTGATTATCTTTTCCAGGGTCTTCCCAGGTATTGAGGTCAGGCTGATAGGTTTGTAATTTCCTGGATCCATTTTTTTTCCTTTTTTGAGGATGGGAACTACATCAGCTCTTTTCCAGTACTCTGGTAGTTCCCCTGTGTTCCAGGATCTTTGAAAAATATAGTTCAGTGGCTCCGATATCACATCTGCCAGTTCCTTGAGAACTCTGGGGTGTAATCCATCTGGTCCTGGCGATTTGAACTCATCTAGGCTGGACAGGTGCTCACTAACCATTTTCTTGCCTATCTTAACTTGTGTTTCTATTTTGTTTTTTATGGCACTATTTTTGATAGGTTGGTCTGTTTTTTCCCTTTGTGTAAAGATACTGTAAAGTTGGAATTAAGATTGCCGGGAGAAATATCAACAACCTAAGATATGCAGATGATACCACTCTAATGGCAGAAAGTGAAGAGGAACTAAAGAGCCTCTTGATGCGGGTGAAGAAGGAGAGTGCAAAAGTAGGCTTGAAACTCAACATTAAGAAAACCAAAATCATGGCATCTGGCCCTCTCAATTCCTGGCAAATAGATGGGGAAGAAATGGAGGTAGTGACAGATTTTATTTTTCTGGGCTCAAAGATCACCTCAGATGGGGACTGCAGCCAAGAAATTAAAAGATGCTTGCTCCTGGGGAGGAAAGCTATGGCAAATCTAGACAGCATACTAAAAAGCAGAGACATCACCCTGCCAACAAAAGTGCGTATAGTCCAGGCCATGGTTTTCCCAGTTGCAATGTATGGCTGTGAAAGTTGGACCATAAGAAAGGCTGAGCACCAAAGAATTGAGGCCTTTGAATTATGGTGCTGGAGAAGACTCCTGCGAGTCCCTTGGACTGCAAGGCGTTCAAACCGGTCAGTCCTAGAAGAGATCAACCCTGATTGCTCTTTAGAAGGCCAGATCCTGAAGTTGAAACTCAAATACTTTGGACAACTAATGAGAAGGAAGGACTCACTGGAAAAGGGCCTAATGCTGGGAAAGATTGAGGGCAATAGAAGAAGGGGACGACAGAGAATGAGATGGCTGGATGGAGTCACTGAAGCAGTAGGTGTGAACTTAAATGAACTCCAGAAGATGGTAGAGGACAGGAAGACCTGGAGGAACGTTGTTCATGGGGTCGCGATGGGTCGGACACGACTTCGCAATTAACAACAACAACAAAGATACTGTATGTTTGTGTTTTATTATTGTAAAAAAAATTAAGAATTTTTTTTAAAAAAGAAAGAAAATCTACTTGGTGTTTTAGACCAGTCATTCTGTTTCAGGCCATGCCATATAATTAGGCAGTTGTCAAAATGAAGCCTCTTGAAATTCTATACAGTGAGGGAAAAAAGTATTTGATCCCCTGCTGATTTTGTATGTTTGCCCACTGACAAAGAAATGATCAGTCCATAATTTTAATGGTAGGTTTATTTTAACAAAGAGAGACAGAATAACAACAAAAAAATCCAGAAAACACATTTCAAAAAAGTGATGAATTGATTTGCATTTTAATGAGTGAAATAAGTATTATACCCCTTCGCAAAACATGACTTAGTACTTGGTGGCAAAACCCTTGTTGGCAATCAGAGGTCAGACGTTTCTTGTAGTTAGCCACCAGGTTTCCACACAGCTCAGGAGGGATTTTGTCCCACTACTCTTTGCAGATCCTCTCAAAGTTATTAAAGTTTTGAGGCTGATGTCTGACAGCTCGAACCTTCAGCTCCCTCCACAGATTTCCTATGGGATTAAGGTCTGGAGACTGGCTAGGCCACTCCAGGACCTTAAAGTGCTTCTTCTTGAGCCGCTCCTTTGTTGCCTTGGCTGGCTGTTTTGGGTCATTGCCATGCAGGGATACCCATCCATGACCCATTTTCAATGCCCTGGCTGAGGGAAGGAGGTTCTCACCCAAGATTTGATGGTACATGGCCCCGTCCATCGTCCCTTTGATGCGGTGAAGTTGTCCTGTCCCCTTAGCAGAAAAGCACCCGGAAAGCATAATGTTTCCACCTCCATGTTTGACGGTGGGGATGGTGTTCTTGGGATCACAGGCAGCATTCCTCCTCCTCCTAACACGGCGAGTTGAGTTGATGCCAAAGAGCTCAATTTTGGTCTCATCTGACCACAACACTTTCACCCAGTTCTCCTCTGAATCATTCAGATGTTCATTGGCAAATTTAGACAGGCCTGTACATGTGCTTTCTTGAGCTGGGGGACCTTGCGGGCACTGTAGGAATTCAGTCCTTCACGGCGTAGTGTGTTACCAATTGTTTTCTTGGTGACTATGGTCCCAGCTGCCTTGAGATCATTGACAAGATCCTCCCATGTAATTCTGGGCTGATTCCTCACCGTTCTCATAATCACTGAAACTCCACGAGGTGAAATCTTGCATGGAGCCCCAGACCAGGGAGATTGACAGTTATTTTGTGTTTCTTCCATTTGCGAATAATCGCACCAACTGTTGTCATCTTCTCACCAAACTGCTTGGCGATGGACTTGTAGCCCATTCCAGCCTTGTGTAGGTTTACAATCTTCTCCCTGACATCCTTGGACAGCACTTTGGTCTTGGCCATGGTGGAGAGTTTGGAATCTGATTGATTGATTGCTTCTGTGGACAGGTGTCTTTTATACAGGTAAAAAGCTGAGATTAGGAGCACTCCCTTTAAGAGAGTGCTCCTAATCTCAGCTTGTTACCTGTATAAAAGACACCTGGGAGCCAGAAATCTTGCTGATTGATAATGGATCAAATACTTATTTCACTCATTAAAATGCAAATCAATTTATCACTTTTTTGAAATGCATTTTTCTGGATTTTTTGGGTGTTATTCTGTCTCTCACTGTTAAAATAAACCTACCATTAAAATTATAGACTGATCATTTCTTTGTCAGTGGGCAAACATACAAAATCAGCAGGGGATCTTATATTTTTTCCCCTCACTGTATATATATATAATTCCATGACATGACATGACATAACATAAAAAACTGTGATGGCTGTGGCTAATGATAGAGTCAAAGAATTTCTGGAAACCCACAGGTTTCACAGCCCTGACCTGCACAAACAGGCAGGTCTTTCAGTCACCGAGAGAGCTGAAAGAGTCTGGATTGATGAAGGTCACTCACAGGAACATCATTTGTTCATCAGCTCAGAACTAATTCTTTTTTTAAAACAAATTTTATTGTTTTTTTAATTCGTAGAACAAAGTGCTCAAGACAGACCGTGGTGCTGGGGTAATCAAACATCCAGAAATAAAACCATAGATGAATAACTCAAATCAATACATCAAATATTCCCTCTCTATTTCCCTCAAACAGCTTAATATATTTAAGATAGTCCATTTCTAATTTAAATTTCTATTAATCCTAAACCTGTTTTGGAGCTTTATGAATTTACAATTACCATAATCAAATTTAACTTTAAATAAACACATTATCCATTCAGGTATCCCTTCCAGGTATATTCTAGTTCCTTAATTTTATCATAAGTCTTGTTTATTTCTTCTTCCACTAATATCTCCTAATTAAAATAAAATATTAGTCTATCCTATACATATCTAATCCATCAATCAATCTCTTTAAGATAACAAGATAATATCAAACCTTACATCATTTCAGTCCATTGGACGAGATTCAAATTTCATCCAGTTAATTATCATACCTAATAACATCCATATTATCAAACAAAAACATCATCTTATTAAATTAACATTCAATTACTTATTAAGTCAATCCAAATCTAAAACACCTCTTCAATTTTCTTCATTCCATTACATAATAATTTTCATACACATAAACCTATTATTCCAAATAATACATTCTTAATCTATTTAATGTATATATTCTAATAATCACCCATTTTTCTCTTAGTTCTAACTCAAAATCTTAATCCTTAAATCAATCCATAGTTCTACAGTGCCTTTGATCCATTACATATAATTTTAAATTTATCTTTTCAGTCTTATTCTGGCCTTCTTTTTGTGCCAGGCAGGTTTCCATAACAAAGCTTCCCTTTCAGCCGATAGGTCTCTCTTTGTTGCTTGTAATATCATTTGAGACAGTAAAAAGCATCCTGACCTCTGCATTGGACATCTATTTCTCTTATCCTTAAAGCCTCGTTGCTTTAAAAGTTCAAATCTCAGTCTTTGATTTTTCTGATCCCCGAAGATATAGATGAGATGCTTGTAAGGTAAAATAAATTCCTCTTTAATCTCAATTGATTCCTCTTCTAGTATGTTTTGGTTTGTAGAATGATCAGATGTAGTCTGAAAGTCAGTTTGAAGGTTTGGAGTAGAGTTTCTGGCTCTTAATTCTGTAGTAATCTCTTTCATTGTAGCACATATTTCTTCAGTAGCCTCATAAATCTTTTCCAATATAAGTTTAAAGTTTAATTGTGAATAAGGTTTCTCCATTTTAATAGTAATTGAAGAGAATCCCTTTTTTCTTTTAGTGGAGGCTGTAATTAATAAAAGTTAAGCAATATCCACCCCCACAATTCCCACAGCTGCATCAGCTTATCTTTTCTCTTCAAGAATAGTTTGAAGGTCAAGTCCTTCTCATCTCCAAACAATAATCAGCAGTTGCAATGTTACCCTTTCGCCACTAGATGTCCTCAGTAAATTAAAAAATCTTTTCCAGACACCATTTTTCCCCTTTTTTCTGTCTTTTAAAGGAAAAAGTGGAAAAAGAAATAATCTTCCAGTATAAAATAATAGTACAGCTCAGAAAAGAGATTTTTTTCTGTACCCCAAAGTAAATGAGAATAAAGTGTAGTCTTTAAAATTTTTTGTTCTATCCTTTTGTTCAGCGCCTTTCTTCCCATGCATACAAAAGCTGCTTTTTCAAGACAGGGAAATAATTCCAACAAAGCTTTTACAGGCAATTAAAAAAAACAGAATAGGGTGAAGAGAGGAGCAGAAGGGGTCTCACCCGGATCATCCACGGTGGGTCTATTACGCTTAGATGTAATTGTGACTTTCGGCTGGTGCAGCAGGGTAATCGGCCATCTTGTAGGATGATCTTTGCTCCGTCGGCCCTAAGGAGATAGCTGGAGCCACAGGAGAAGCTGCCACCCTCCCGCAGTCACCAGCAAGCCTCCTTCTTGGTGGTCACCCCTCCAGGGTGGCTTTCGACCCACTAGGGGGTCTACCGGTGAAGAAAACCCAGCCGGAGTGGAGACGAGTCTCCAGACATGACCGGTGTTGCCACATACTGGAACCAGAAGTCAGCTCAGAACTAATTCTATCATTGTTACCTGCAAATCACAGATTCAAGTGAACTACCTAATTAACTCACTTTTGGTTCTGTGCACTAAGTACATCACTCTTTTAGTAGCCTTTAATAACCTCAATGGTAACAACATTGCCATATAGGTAGTCCTAGATAGCAACCCCAATTGGGACTAGTAACTCAGTCATTAAGTGAAGTGATCACTAAGTGAAATCTTAACTATTCTTATGATCTTACTTCAGCTTTTCTTTGCTTTACAGACCTGTGAAGGTCATAAATGCGAGGACTGGTCATAAAGTTACTTTTTCATCACCATCATAACTGTGAATGGTTGCTAAAAAAAGCAATTACTAAGGGAGGTCTATATTTACTCTCACCCTGTAACCCTTCTATCATACTGACTTTCTAATTATATTTAGGACAGGAGTATAAATTATGGATGCGCTTCTGATCTGACTAAATCCTGAACTGAGTTGTGTTAATTTGGGCAGATCTGGGAGATATGTGAATGGCAGCAGGGAATCCAGAAATGATTTGGATATGTTATTTCAACACCCCATCCCTAAACTATTGTTATAGAAGAGCCCACCCTAAGTCATGGATTTTGAAGAAAAGCTAGAATACTCAATCACAAAACTTTCCTTCCTCTGTCTATTCTGTAGCTCTCCTTATATAAAAAACTTGATCAGAACATATACTATTGTGCAGACATGTATACACTCTCTCTCATATACACAAAAACACGCATATGGGGTTTTCATAGTTACTGTATGAGATAGCCATGGGCTGAATTGGAAGAGAAAATTTACATCTTCATCCCTTTTTGCCTTTGATTTAGAATGCCATCTAGTGTCCATCAATAACAGTAAAGTTAGAGCAGAAAGTATATAAAAAAATCAAGACTCTGTCTATCCATGTAATTGCCAGCCAAATAATTCTGAAAACTAAAAAGAATAGGACCTAGTTTGATGTGGGGAGAAAAGCCACACAAAGAAAAGAAGAAACTTTATTTGGCCAAGTGTGGTTAGAATTTGTCTCCAGTGCAGAAGCTCTCAGTGTACATGCAAAGCAACAGAGTAATAATAATAATCATAATAATACCAATAAGAGAGGGTAGTAAAGATAAGAAGGATAATAATAATACTACAGTCACACAACTTACTTATACTTAGACATAAGACGGTATTGTGAGAATTAGGTGTTCAGCAGAGTGATGGCACGAGGGAAAAACTGTCCCTATGTCTAGTTGTTTTGGTATGCAATGCCCTATAGTGACATCCCAAGGAGAGGAGTTGAAACTGTTTATGTCCAAGATGTGAGGGGTCTGCAGATACTTTCTCAGCCTTCCTTCTGACCCGCGCAATATACAGGTCTTCTATGGAAGGCAGGCTGGGTGCAATTGTTCTTTCTGCAGTCTTAACTATCCATTGGAGTTTGTACCTGTCCTGTTTTGTTGCTGGACCAAACCAGACAGTTATAGAAGTACAAATGATAGACTCAATAATTCCTCTGTAGAACTGTATCAGCAGATCCTTGGGCAGTCTGAGTTTTCTGAGTTGATGCAGGAAGAACATTCTTTGTTGTTTCTTTTTAATGATGGTTTTAATGTTAGGTATCCATTTCAAATCATGGGAAATTATAAAACCCCAAAACATTAAGTACTCTACTGCTGATACTGTGCTGCCGAATATACTGTAGTAAGAGGTGGTAGAATAAAAGGACTCCTCCTAAAATCCACTCTCCTCTCTACAGTTTTAAGCATGTTCAGGTCCAGATTGTTCTGGCTGCACCACAGGGCCAGTTGTTCAACCTCCCATCTACAGGTAATCCTCGATTTACGACAGCAATGGAGCCTGCCCATTTTGGTCATAAGGCAGGAGGATGTTAAATGAAACTTGTTTAAGTGAAAGAGCCCTCATCCTGGATCACCCCAATGCATATGTTAAACTGTTGGAAGTAAAATCTGGTCCAGTTCCAAACCGGGAGAAAGACGCTGGAAAAAATGAATTGGAAGCAAGCTGCAGGAAAGGAGGTCTCCATTTGTTTAGGAATCAGAAGTTCTGGGACAGCTGACAATCTGGTCTGGTGACTGGATGGACTTTTATATTATTTTGGGGCTGTATGATTGAGATTTTTGGGCTTGTTGGGTAATAGTTTCAAGTGTGTGTCTTTGGTTATTCTAATTGTGGTGGCTTGGTTTCTATTGTGGCTGGGAGGTCATGCCCTGTCCTTGAGGTTGGGTGGGGGAATGCAGATTTTAGGTGTCTTTTGTCTCTCTGCTTTTTAATCTGATCAATTCCAGCCTTCTGTGGAGGCTGTAGCTGAAGGTGTTTTGTTTATGAATGGAACAGTTTGTGAAACTAAATATCCATTCACAGGGGTCAGCCGCTTGAATGGTTTTACTTCAAGGAAGCCTTTTCTCTTCCAGGGGGGAATTATTTTGCTAATATGGGGGCTTTCTTATATTAAAAGCGGGGGGAATTCCCCCTACAAAACAAATGTAGGGGTAAATACAGGGATTGTTAAGTGCACATGGGGTGCATCAGGGATGCCTGCCTTGGGTCTCCCAGTGCCTCCCTCACCCCCTGAGATACCCCCGTGCTCTGCTTCCAACCCTTGGGGTCCCCACAGCCCTCTACTATCTCTACCCCTCACAATCCCTTGCTTGTCTTTGGAAGATCTGCAGAACTCAGGATGTGGGGGAAAGGAAGGAAAGTACTATAGGTCTTTCTTACTAGGCTATGTGAGGAGTACGTTTGAAACCTGACCTGGACTCAGCAAAGCAGCTCTTCCACCTCCCTTTGCACCACCTCTTTAACTCATCACAGCAGAGAGAGAGAGAGAAAAAAAGAAAAGTTTGGGGAGTTATAATACTTTTAAACTTTTTTTACCTTTCCTGGAGAGTATTGGAGCAAAGTCTTATAAAAAATCCTGGCTGGAAAGTTACAAAATGGACACCTAATGGTAAAAGAAAAGAACTACACTAAGCTTTGTTTATATACTTTCTTTATATATTTTGTCTGGAGTGAGGGAACTTGGCCAGAAGCCCAGATACAGATTACAGACTGAATTCTTTGATGTCCCTGAACTTTGTAGCCTTGTAGATTGCAGCTGGAAAAAGAAAAAAAATGCTTGGGCTGTTTTTTCTGCAGGATGGATTACAACTAAAATTAAAAACTATTTTAAAGCCATCTGGCTTCTTTGGATTACAAATACTGTAGTTCCACAAACCACTCAGAGACAGAGTGACTGGTAAGGAATTACCAACAGTAAGACATTTTGGATTAAAATTTGGCAGATTGGCAACTCTGGACTTTGGGACATTTTTTTTCTTTTTTTCTTGTTGTTTGGGGAGACTATTGGATTATAAACTCTTTATATTAGAACTATTTATGGACAATGGAAGTATAAATATTGGTGACTTCCCTTGAAAGCTAGAATTAGATTGAAAATGCTACAAGAAGTGAAAGAAAATGGAGGATTTGGGCTGTCAGATTGGGCCTTATATTATCAAGCATCTGTATTAACTTGGTTAAAAGAATGGATAACTCTTAGACATAAAAGATTACTATACCTAGAGGGGCATGACCTACAACTCGGATGATGTTACCTAGTTTGGGTCATGAGACGTCTGCAAGAAAGCCACCAAGCTCAGAGAGCACCAAGGACTCCACAGCCGCCCTCCTTCTTCTCTTCTCCTCCTCCATTCCACAAACCTCCTCTCTTCTGACATTGCTGATGTTACCTAGTTTGGGTCATCTGCAAGAAATGCTGAATGGAAATAGCACCTTGCCTTTCTGACAGATGTAATAGAGCTACTCAACAGTTTCAATGTGCAACTTCAAGGAAAGGGGAAGCTCATCTGTGATATGCATTCACATGTGAAAGCATTTGAAGTAAAACTGGACATACTTATATGGGATGAAAACTTCTGCCATCTTCCCACAACTCAAAAACTATTTGCGGAAAAACCAGCAGTTGCATTCCCAAACAAAACATGTGTGGATTCACTGGAAATGTTGTATATTTTCTTCACTTAAAAACTCATTCAAATAATTAACCAATTCATTTTTCTTGTTTCATTTTTTCATTTTATACTTGATTTTACATTGTTCTATAATCATTAATTTTTTTCAAACTATAGTCAGCCCCCCCAACAGTCTGAGGGACAATGAACTGGCCCCGTTTAAAAAGTTTGAGGACCCCTGCTTTAGAACATGGGATACATTTTATCAATGGCTAGAAAAACAAGGTAGAGAGAAAGGAGCTTAACATGTATTAGTAAGCTAAATATTAAAACCCAGACAATATGTTGCTGATAAAATATTAAGGATTTGTGACTATAAAAAATTAATAAAATATTGAAAAAAAAAAGAAACTGTTGAAAGCTAGCCTCTATGCTAAGCTTTCTAAATGCGAATTTCATCAGAAGCGCAATTACTTGGGCTACCGAATCTCTTGTGAAGGAGTGGAAATGGACCCTGCCAAAGACAGAGCAGTGCTAGAGTGGCAGCCTCTGTGGACCCACAAGCAGCTTCAAAGCTTTTTGGGGTTCCCGAACTTCTATCGACAGTTCACCCCCTCTTTTGTGAAAATCGCTATGCCAATTACTGAACTGTTAAAGACTGGAAAAGGGGGGGGGGAACTCCACCCTTGTCAGCCTTTACAATGGACTATGGAATGCCAGGCAGCTTTTGAACAATTAAAAAGACTGTGTTGTGCCCCCGTCAGAGCCTGAATCTGCTGAGGAAAATGAGGTGGAACTGGAGCCGATGGAGGTCGAGGGAGGGGTGTCTGTGGCTTCAGAGGAATGTGGGGAAGAGCAGGCCAAGGCAGGCCAGAGCCTTTCAGGATTGGGACAGGATGAACATGAGAGACAGAGCTCAGGTGATGAGCAAGGGCCACCCCCTCCTGATCCTAGAGCACAGAGAGTGGAGAGAAGGAGGTAACAACACAGGCAGGCTCAACTACTCGGGAGGAGAGTGCCCCGCCCCTCTCCACAAGGCACACCTGGAGACTGAGACTTAAGGAGACGCTGTGGGGAGGGGCATTTGTTGGGAACAAACGCTGAATGTTTGGAGTTTTGTGTGCTGTTGCTGATCTTGGAAACAACTCTCTGATCTCTTGTTCTGTGTTGTGATTTCTGCTTGGAAACCCTGAAACTCTGACCTTTGGACTGGCTGACAAACTTGATTTGGTGTTCAAAGACCTCGGACTGAATTTTGGCTTCTCTTCTGAAACTGCTCAGGCAAGCTTGCATTTCCACAGACTCATTGGATTTTGGATGTATGTTTCTTTCCTTGTTATCTACGTGGCCTTGAGTAAATTACTCTTCTAATCTAACTGTGTGTGAGTCGAAACCTGAAGGAGGACGGCTTGTTCCATACACACATTTTCCCTGCCTAAAGAGTTAAAAACTTGTGAAACTACTTGCAGCCAGAGGCTGCTGAAGGTGTGTGTGTCTTACTTTGTTCTGCAGGTTGCCAGAAACGTGGGAGCATTTGGGGAAAATTGGAGCAAATAAAGGGCGTGTCAGCATTGTGACAACAGAAGAAATTGTAGACATTTTACTTTGTATTTCATTGTAACTTTCCACTCTATAGTTGGGGATTTTCACGTAGACAGACTAAGGGGGGAGGGAGAAGAATGGGCATTCTTAGTTAGTCATAACAATTGCAGCTGCAGTTATACTCAAGGTCAATGTGAGTAAAGAATTTTGGCGGCAAGAGGGTGGGGGAGAAAAGCCCACGTTTATTTGTAATTGGAGAATGTGATGCATGACAGCTTAGTTTGGGGTGGGAATTGCAACTTGTAACTTTGTATCAGGGGAGGGAACTTTCAGTTTTGGGTTCAACTATGTAAGCATCGTTATTTTGTTTCCTAATAAAATGTTCTTTAAGGAAGATTTTCTTGCCTTGAAGTTCTTTTAACTGGTTTCATCTATCGGAACCATGACAGGGCAGTTTAAACTGCCAGTTGACTGTTTTGCCTCTGTGCTGTGCCCTGGGTCATCACAGACTGTTTGCAGCAGAACTGATTCTTAATCACCCCGACTTGGAGGAACCATTCGTCATTCAGGCCGATGCAAGTGATGTTGCTGTGGGTGCTGTCTTCCTACAGAGAAATAACAGGGGGGACCTACAACCTTGTGCCTACACCTCAAGAAAACCTTCGGACACAGAGCGACAATGGGCTGTTTGGGAGAAGGAGGCTTTTGCGGTAAGATGGCTTTGCTAACTTGCTGCTATTTCCTGGAAGGCAGCAAAGTGCCATTCGAAGTGTGGACTGATCACAAAAACCTAGAAGCACTAAAAACTCCTAGAAAATTGTCCCCTAAGCAAGTAAGGTGGGCACACTATTTCAACCATTTTAATTTCACTCTCAAATACCTCCTGGGGGGGGGGACTTCCTGCCAGATGCTCTGTCTAGAATGCCCCAATATGAAAGCCGCCGGGAGGAAATTATTAATTCCATCATTCCTCAACCACAATCAGCCTCTCAAGTAACCACGAGAGGCCAAATGCAGAGAAAATCCGATGAGCCCGATAGGCAACTAACTCAAAAACTCAAAGAGAAAGTAAAAACAGACCCCTGGTTCAGAGATAATAGATCGCTATTGACTTTTCGAGATGGACTAGCCTGGAAGGGTTCAAAACTATACCTTCCAGCATCCCTCAGAATTCGAGCACTTCAACACAGCCATCTTGGCTTTCTAAAAACTTTGCATTTGGTGCAGCAGCAGTTTTGGTGGCCAGGCATGAAAAAAGACATTGAAAGTTATGTGCAAAGGTGAGCTACCTGCGCAGCTATGAAAAAGCGCCATGGAAAACCTCCTGGTCTATTGCAACAAGTGGCTGATCCTTCCCAACCCTGAGAGGAGATAGCCATGGATTTTATTGTGGAATTACCCGAGAGCAAGGGAAGCACAGTGATCTGGACTGTCATTGATCCTTTTTCAAAGCAAGCTCATTTCATCGCTTGTTCAGGACTCCAATCTGCCCAAAAGCTAGCCAGGTTATTTTTAAAACACATCTATCGGCTCCATGGAGCACCAAAAAGGATTATATTGGATAGGAGGTTCAGTTTACTGCAAAATTCTGGAGGGAGTTTGTAAAACTAATTGGGTCTACCCAAGGGCTTTCATCTGCTTTTCATCCGAGTACAAATGGATCGGCTGAACTTGCGAACACAATGGTGGAACAATACCTCAGATGCTATGTTAATTACCAACAGACTAATTGGGTGGACCTCCTGCCTTTCACTAAAGTGATGTACAACAACACTGTACACAGTAGCACTGGACTTACTCCGTTCAAAATAGCTACTGGTCGGGAGTTTGTCCCTATGCCCGAATACCCCCCAAGAACCTCCTGCTTTGCAGACCCTAGATCAGTGGGTCACCTCTTTGCAAACTGTTTGGGCAAATGTAAAAGAAGCTTTAACCCAAGCCGCTAAGACGTATAAAGAACAGGCTGATAAGAAGCATTCTCCCAAGAAGCCATTTCATGTGGGGGAGAAGGTTTACCTCTCCACTAAATATCTAAGACTAAAATTACCAAGTAGGAAATTGGGACCTAAGTTTCTCAGTCCTTTCCCCATAGTTAGAATTATAAATCCTGTCACAGTCCAGTTAAAACTCCCACGGCTATTAGGGAAGGTTCACCCCGTGTTCCATTGCAGCTTGTTAAAACCAGTCAGTCATCCTTGAGGCCAATCCCTAAGAAACCACCTGGTCCCATTTTAGTAGAGGGAGAAACTCACTATGAGATAAAACACATCCTTGACTCTAGATTACATAAGGGAAAATTACAATATTTGGTGCAAGGGAAAGGTTACCCCTTGTCAGAAGCTACCTGGGTGAAACATACTGATGTGAAGGCAGACAGATTAGTAAAAAAATTCTATGACAAGCATCCTCAGAAGCCCAGGGGGAATTCTTAACCTGCACTTTTGTTTCCTTTACAGGACTTGCTTTCTTCCTGGGGGGGGGGGGTGTCTGACTGTCAACTCTACAACAAACCTGGCTACAGCCATCTTGCTCGTTCTAGGTTGCCACCAGAATAGGAGAGGGTGCAGAGGATTTCTGCTAATCTAAACATTTCACTGTCCTGTGGAAACCAAAATAATTTCTGTCAGTTAGGTAGGGGGCGTGAGCATTTGGTTAGAAAGCCCACCAAACGATTCTATTGGGAAGCGTAGCTGATTGCATTGCAATGGGGTGGGAAGTTTAACTTTGCACTAGTGTTTCTCTTTGAAGGGGATTTCAGACTTGGTTTCACTTTTGACCGTGCCCAATACTATGTAACCAATAAACATGTTTTTTGAGGAAATCTCTAGCCTCGGAGTTCTGATTTGTTTGGTCTCGTCTATCGGAACCTTGACATATACTCTGTGTATGTGTTTATCTATGTATGTGTATGTTAGATAGCTGTCCACCTGACCTGGAAAAAGCTGTATGGAATGCAGTGAAAATTATTCTGAGTAGTCCATTATGGGATTGCAGATTTGCTTCTTCTTTCGTCCAAATATACTGTAGACAGTGCACTCAACAAATACCAATCAAGTGAGCTCAGCTTGGCATCACCTTTAGCTTGGCTCTTGGGTGGGGAATCCAATTCATCCATCTCCAAGTTTGGTTCTGGGTTTGGAGATTCATCGCAAGAAATGGATACACAGAATTTATAAAGAACAGAAAGCCAAGATAATAGTAAATAACTTTTTATCACAACAACAAACAACAACATGGTTGCCCCTTTCTTGCTTTCCTCTTTTGGGTGGGGGCAATAGAACCATTAGCAATGAAAATACATCAGGAAAACACCTGAAATTTTAAATTAGCAACTCGAGAACATAAATTGAAATTATATGATAGCAAATTATCTTTAGTCCTGTTAATGGAATGTATATAGCAATATGATATTATGTCAGCTTATGGGATTAATAAAGAAAAAAACTGAAATGTTGACATGAAATTTAGCAGAGGAAGAAAAACAATATCTGAACTTAGTATTGATGATTAATGTTCCTATTAAGAAGGTTAAATACACAGGAATTTATATGACCAAAAATAATAAGGATTTATTTAAAAACAACTACCTGGTGAGTTAGAAAAAAATATAACAGCAAATTTCTCTAGATTTGTCTAGTAGAATTGCAGTCATTAAAATGAATATTTTACTGACTTACTTTTTTTCAGATGGTTCTAGTACATATTGATAACTACATATTGTTCAGTAAAATATCAAGGATTAAATTCAGAATTCTGTACAACTCAAAAGAGTGAGGTGGATTAGTGGCTTCAAACTTTAAATTGTGTTACAATACTAGTAGGTTAACATGGATTTCAGAGTGGACTGTATCTCCTTATGGCTCTCTTACATAGAAGAGACAGGACATACAAATGGTTTCCATGAATATTTCTGGTTGACATAAACAGAAACTATCTATAAGAGATCATGCAATAGTAAGTGAAGTATTGGGATAAAAGCAGGAATAGGATCAGTCCAGATCTCTCCCCACTCCTATCATTATTACATGTTTATTTTATGAAGACAAAGGTCCCAAGAAATTTGTTCAGCAGAGACCTAATAATTTGTTCACATTGCAACATTTCATTATTAAAATAATGTGAAACTCTTAGTTCACAATGGCCCAGTTTACCTGATTCATGTTAGTACTTTCAAATAGGTAGCATAATATTAAAAGAATTGTAGAAACAAGGGGGACTACTGAAAAAGTTTACTGAATTTGCAAAACCTGTAATACATAACTCAGAATATTTATTGGGTCATACTTGTAGAGTACTATTGCAGTATGATTCAGGATCTGAACAAGTCAAAGACTGTATGTTTAAATGGATGTGGTAATAGAGATGCAACTATTGGACTTTCAAAGGAAGATGTGTTATTGTAGATGTATCACCCAGTTTGATTGTTAAAATGGACATTTCATTTTTTTTTAAAGTTAAAAATTAAAAAGTTGCTGGAATCAGAATGAGCAGGTTGGATAATTTTATATTTGGTGGCAATGCCATAAAGTTCAACAATTCTGGAAAACAATTTATACTAGAATGAAACAAAATTTAAAAACTGAATTCCCATTTCAACCTATTATATTCTTATTAAACTTTACCAAACTATACACTGTACAGCCACTCAAAGTATGCTGAATTAACTTTATATACAATAACTGCTGCAAGGGTACTATATTACTATACGTTTCTTACTGGAAAGGTCATCTGATCCCTTCAAGAACGGCTAAACTGTGGAAATAAGCTTCAATGTCTAGAATATATTCATACCTTAAAAGCAAATTTGACACAAATTTCAACTCAAACTGGAAACCATTCATAGATTATAATTTAATAAATTGGCATCATATCCAAAACTGGATTTCCTTGTGCATAGTACCTATATTTCAATTTTATGAGATACCTAAATCAAAACAATCTTTTAGTAATATGGTCTGAATTCATTGCAGTATATAATTCCATTATATGACTTATATTGTGTTGATCATGATTCTTGATGTTGTTTTGTAGCTTACGTTTAATAGTGATTGTTAATCTTTGACAAGATATAATATATATTAACATATTTAACTATTTACAACTAATCTAAACTAGTAGAAAGCTATAACCTTGAAGACATTTTAAAATCCCTGGTTTATTTATTTGTATTATATTCTTTTATTCTTATGTTCTCTTTTGTATTTGTTTAGGTATTTTATTTAAAATGTCCAATAAATAATTTATAAAATAGAAAGATACAATTAAAGATCAATTGCATACTTCCAATTAGTGCACAGAGCTGTATGAAGACCAGAAACCCTAATTTCCTGCTTTAATTGCATCTCTCTAGCTCTACTGACCAACATGGAGTTGTTCAGACATGGACTATCAGCCCCAGCCAGCATAGTAAGGGTTTATGAGGATTGCAGTTCAAAATATCCAGGGGACATCAGGTTACTTACCCCTTCTCTGTTGGATGCAGAAATGGCTGCAGCACTAAGCACTATTTCTCCGAAGTACCCTCTTCCATCAGGCAGACCCATTCAGTTCCAATGGAAACACTGAGCAGGCTGAGAAATATCAATATCAATAGTACTTATATACCGCTTCACAGGGCTTTACAGCCCTCTCTAAGAGGTTTACAGAGTCAGCATATTGCCTCCAACAATCTGGCTCCTCATTTTACTGACCTCGGAAGGATGGAAGGTTGAGCTGGTGAGAATCGAACTGCTGCCAGTTGGCAGAATTAGTCTGCAATTATGCATTTTAACCACTGCACCACCACTGCATAAGATCTTTGAGTCAATCTGTCTAAACACATTATCGACCCTACATTGCAATGGTAATGGCAGCCTACTATCTTTACTACCATTCCATTCACAGCACACTGCCAGCATTGTTTCCCTCTAATCAGAAGCTTATTAAAACTTCCAGGAAAACTTGTAAGTTACTAATCATCTCAAGAATAAAATTGTTTATACCTACTTGGATTCAGATGGTCAAATTATATATCCAAAGAATTATCTGGTTGTTGTAATAATTATTGTGAATTAAGGACATGAACAAGATATTTAGATATCGCCAAATTTGCTCAACTCTTGCCTATTTGGGTTTTTATAGTATCCCAGACAATGAATAGGAGATTGAATAGCTAGGTCCAGGAAGCTAGAAGTATCTCTTCTCAAAAGAAAGGTTCTCAGAGGCCTTTAAAAAGATGATTGTGCGAAGTACTTGCTTAAACACGGCTGACTGTAATTGCAAATGTCCTCCTTTCCTTGGGCACAATATTTGATTAGGTGGCTGCCTTGCAACTCTAGGCCTCCTTGGATAAAACCAGTTCCTCTCTTTCAGTTTGAATCTGGGCTTGGTTACAGCAGAACAACTATCTTGATAATAATAAAGGAGAATATTTATAGCTTAGGGTTGAATTGAGGGGTCCTTGGTGCTCTCTGAGCTTGGTTGTTTTTTTGCAGACGTTTCATTACCCAAACTAGGTAACATCATCAGCACCAAGGACACTTCATATCTTGGTAATCCTAATGGATTATCTATGTCAGGAGGAAATGCAATTCTGCTAATTGCCCAACAGTTTGAACACAACTGGACTTTAGTAAGTTTTGAATAATATTCTTTAGGTTGGTAATTGGAACATGGGGTTTCTGTCCCATCTGGAAAGGCAAATTTATAGAAACAGTGCTGAGGTACTATTGCTCTTCCTTTCTCAAGATGTTTTCTTGCCATTAATATATTTACCTAAAATCACTGGATTTGTATAATTAATTACATTAATTAATTACTTAATTATATTAAGCCATGGTAGTTTTAAACGTAGCTCACTGAACAAACTATAGGATCCTGGGATATGTATTATGAAACCACAATGGTTCAGTTCACAGAGCCAAAACCAAGGAACCCATTGTGGTTTTGTTTTTGTTTTGCAGTATTGTATGATCCATCAAAATTATATTTTATAATATTGAGTTATTTTTTTTACTGTGGATGTTTAATCTGCATCAGTGATGGATGTTGCAGTTGTATACTGTATACTACTGGGAGTCCCTGTAGTTGAAGTTATTTAATCTCTGCTAACTTCCCTACATACTACATAACTTGCCTCAACAGCTTGACCTAGAATTATTGACTCAACTAGGGGACATTTCCATAGCAGAATGCTATCAATAACCCAGAAAGTGTGGCAAGGCAGAAAAATAAGACCTCATTTATTTGGCGCCAACACAGTAACCACTGTAGGTAATACTGAACTATAATGTATTGGGCCTTTAGAATGCAATTACTTACAAAGTTTGATTCTCCTCTCCCCGAAGAACATACTTCCTGGGCTGTTAACCAATATCCAATAATTTAACCTGCAGTTGGGGAAAAAAAAATGCTTTTGTTATTGTTGTTAAAGCAGCTTAATTCAAATATATGCAATCAAGAGAGCTCACGTAGCATAATGATTAAAACCATGATCTAGGAGCCAGCCACCCTCCCACCCATCCAGATAACTGCTCAGCCTAGTTCCAATTTCAAAGTTCAACAAAAACTCACTTGGAGGCCTTCCACAAGCTGTGATCTTTCAGCCTTCAAGGTCTGGTCTGAAATTTCAAGATTTGAGCCTGCTTCCCTGGGTCTCTAATGGAAATCTCAGAGTAAGGGGTAAAAAGCAAGGACCATGTTATTATTATTATTATTATATTTGGCTCAAAAAAACAAGGTCATGTTCTTTTTACTATGCTACCACGCTCCACCCCTTGCTCCAAGGGTCTACCTCCCAGCCAGCTGAATATCTGTTAACCAAATGTGGGCACAAGAACAATACAGGTTTATCTTAATTACTACAGAGTCTATTACTAAGATGTCACTCTTTGTACCATTAAAAAAATCAGAAATATAAATACTAAGGGGTTTGTAGAGCCATAATACTGTAAATAATTTTCTACTGCATAAATCAGAACTGTTTTAGAACGTCTGCAAACATTCAGATGTATACACGGTCATCACAGTTTGCAGTCAAATATCAGCAACAAGTGTTTGACTTCTAATGGCAAAGCATTCTGAACAAAATCCTTGCGAATTCTATGCCTATAGAAAACTTCAGGTGCCATAGGTTGGCTGCATCATACATAGGCAGCTTTGCACTGGAAGGTCCCAGGAGTCAAGGTTCCGATAGACAAGACCAAACAAATCAGAACTCTGAGGCTAGAGATTTCCTCAAAGAACATGTTTATTGGTTACATAGTATCGGCACGGTCAAAAGTGAAACCAAGTCTGAAATCTCCTTCAAAGAGAAACAATATTACAAAGTTAAACTTCCCACCCCATTGCTATGCAATCAGCTATGCTTCCCAATAGAATACTTTGGCAGGCTTTCTAACAAAATACTCATGCCCCCCACCTAACCGACAGAAATGACGATGGTTCCCATGGGACAGTAAAATGTTTAGACTAGCAGAAATCCTCCGCACCCTCTCCCATTCTGGTGGCAACCTAGAACGAGCAAAATGGCTGCAGCCAGGTTCGCTGTAGAGTTGACAGTCGGAACCCCTAGGAAGAAAGCAAGTCCTGCAAATAAAACAAAATGCAAGTTAAGAATCCTCCCTGGGTTTACGTGGATATTTATCATAAAACTTCTGAATCAATCTGTCTGCTTTCACATCAGTACCTTTTACCCAGGTAGCCTCCGACAAAGGGTAGCCCTTCCACTGGACCAGATATTGTAATTTACCCTTATACCATCTGGAGTCAAGAATACGTTTTACCTCATATTGAGTTTCTCCCTCTACCAGAATGGGGCTGGGTGCTTTTTTGGGAATCAGCCACAAGGACAATTCCATGACTGGTTTTAACAAACTGCAATGGAAAACAGGGTGGGAGTTGCAATTGAACTGTGTTGTGGGAGTTGCAATTGAACTGTGACAGGATTTATAATTTTGACTATGGGAAAAGGACCAAGGAACTTAGGTCCCAATTTTTTACTCGGTAATTGTAATCTTAGATATTTTGTGGAAAGATAAACCTTCTCCCCCACATGAAATGGATTCTTGGGAGATTGCTTTTTATCAGCCTGTTCCTTTTATGTCTTTGCAGCCTGGGTTAGAGCTTTTTTCACAGTGGCCCAAACCACTTGCAAAGAGGTGACCCACTGATCTACGGTTTGTGAAGTAGGAGGTTCCTGGGGGTATTCAGGCATAGGGACCAAATTCCGACCAGTAGCTATTTTAAAATGGCGTACGTCCAGTGCTACTATGTACAGTGTTGTTGTATGCCACCTCAGCGAAAGGAATTAGTCTGTTGGTAATTAACATAACATCTGAGGTATCGTTCCACCATTGCGTTCATTCATTCAGCCAATCCATTCGTACTCGGATGAAAAGCAAATGAAAGCCCCTGGGTAGACCCAATGAGCCTCACAAACTCCATCCAGAATTTTGCAGTAAATTGAACCTCTCTATCTGATATAATCTGTTCCGGCGCCCCATGGACCCGATAGATGTGTTTTAAAAACAACTTGGCTAGCTTTTGGGCAAATGGGAGTCCCAAACAAGCGATGAAGTGAGCTTGCTTCGAGAAAAGATCAATGACAGTCCAGATCACTGTGCTCCCCCTGCTCTCTGGCAATTCTACAATAAAGTCCATGGCTATCTCCTCCCAAGGCTGGGAAGGATCTGCCACTTGTAATAGACCAGGAGGCTTGCCAGGACGCTTTTTCATAGTGGCACAGGTAGCACAGCTTTGTACATAACTTTCAATGTCCTTTTTCATGCCTGGCCACCAAAACTGCCACCGCACCAAATGCAAAGTTTTTAAAATTCCAAAATGACTGGCTTGCTTTGCATCATGACTACGCTGAAGGGCTTGAAGTCTGAGGGATGCTGGAAGGTACAACTTGGAGCCCTTCCAGGCTAGACCCTCTCAATGGGTCAATAGCGATTTATTGTCATTGAACCAAGAGTCTGTTTTTAGTTCCTCTTTGAAATTTTGCATTGATAGACTGCCACGTTTGTCGGATCTCCTTTGCGTTTGGCCTCTCGTGGTTACCTGAGAGGCTGACTGGGGGAGAGGAATAATGGAATTAATGACCTCCTCTCGGTGGCTCTTATATTGGGGCATTCTAGTCAGAGCATCTGCCAGAATGTTCTTCCCCCCAGGGAGGTATTTGAGAGTGAAATTAAAATGGTTTCATTACTGGGCCCACCTAACTTGCTTAGGAGATAACATTTGAGGGGTTTTCAGTGCCTCTAAGTTTTTATGATCAGTCCAGACCTCAAAAGGCACTTTACTCCCTTCCAAGAAATGGCGCCAAGTTAGTAAAGCCCATCTTACTGCAAAAACCTCCTTCTCCCACACAGCCCATCATCTCTCTGTTTCTGAAAGTTTTCTCGAAGTGTAGGCACAGGGTTGTAGATTCCCCCTAGGGTTCTTTTGTAGGAGGACTGTGCCCACAGTGACATCACTGGCATCGGCTTGGATGATGAAAGGTTCCTCGGGGTTAGGGTGTTTAAAAACCGGTTCTGCTGCAAACAGTCTCTTTGACTGCTCAAATGCCGCCTGGCATTCTATAGTCCATTGTAAGGGCTGACAAGGTCAGGGCTTCCCCCCTCTTTTCCGGTTTTGAACAGTTCAGTAATAGGCATGGCGATTTTCACAAAGGAGGGGATGAATTGCCTATACAAATTTGCAAACCCCCAAAAGTGTTGAAGTTGCTTGCGGGTTCGTGGAGGCTGCCATTCCAGCATGGCTTTGACCTTGGCAGGGTCCATTTCCACTCCTTCACTAGAGATTCAGTAGCCTAAGTAGTTGAGGTGCATCTGATGAAATTTGCATTTAGAAAGTTTGGCATAAAAACTAGCTTTCAACAGTTTCTTGAGCACCTCCCGAAATAACTTGATGTGTTCTTCCATGGTTTCAGTATAGATAAGGATATCGTCAAGGTAAACCAAAATCCCCTTGTATAGGTGATCGTGCAGCACTTGATTTATTAGTTGCATAAACACTGCAGGAGCTCCTTGGAGTCCAAGAGGAATCACTTTGAACTGGAAACTCCCTAAGAGGCAATTGAATGCTGTCTTCCATTCATCTCCCTCCCTAATTCGCACTCAGTAATAGGCTTCCCTCAAGTCCAGTTTTGTGAAGATTTTGCCTTTGGCTAGGTGGGCTAACATGTCTTTCATCAGGGGGAGGGGGGAGATATTTTCTACACTGACAGCATTTAACCCTTTAAAATCAAGACAGAGCCTCAAAGACCTATCATTCTTTTTAAACAACACTGGGCATCCACGCATGATTTTGCCAGCTGAATGAAACCACTGGCCAGATTTTTGTCAATATAGTCTCACAGTTCCTCCATCTCCCTAGACATCATAGAGTACATTTTTGGCTTTGGAAACGTGGCTCCTGGTAGTATTTCAATTGCGCAGTTGGTAGCCCAATGAGGGGGGAAGGTGTCGCATTCCTTTTCACTAAAAACTTCTGCCAAATCACAATATTCGCTGGGGATAAGTTGGATTCCCTAGCAATTGTTCCATGGCAACCTTTAACATCTCAATAGACTCCCCCTGAGCTCCGATAGCAGCAGCCCCCTTTATCTCACTGAGGTTGGTTGGTGGGAGAGGGCCAGTGGCTAATCTCAGAGTTCGCACACCGTTCTCCCACCAAATATTGGGACACCACTTGTCAAGCCAAGCCTAGAATCACAGTCTCTTTCATCTTAGGGACCACTATGAAGCGAATGATCTCCCAGTGCTCTCCCATTTCCAGAAGCAATAGCTCTGTTAGGTACATTGCTGGGGAACCTCTGATCAGCGACCCATCTTCCTGTTCAAACTTCATGGCTAGGGGCAAGAATTTGGCGCAAATCCCCAACTTAAGAACTGTGGGCGAGTTAATTAAGCATCTGGTGCAGCCTGAGTCTATTAAAACGTCTAAATTGGTTTAGGCCCATTTTTGGCACTATAATCTTGGGAATAGCGAAAGGTGGGATGGGCCGACTTAACATCGGGTCGTCTTCATCATCCTCATCACTCTCGTAAGGTGCCGGTAGGGGCAGACGTTCAAGTGGGGCTCCTATTTCACCCTGGGGCGGGTAGGAAATTTGGACAGCTTGCTCCTGTTTGGCCCAATTAGATTTCTCTCATCCTGCTTGTGGCAGTTGTTTTCTTGGCTTACCAGTTGAAACTGATGCGGTTTTTGCTTGGGGGGCAGAGGCTAAGCACTCAGCAGCATGATGGCCCTGTGCCCCACATCGGAAGCACTTTATGGGAGTCCCAGTGGTTGCTCGAGGAGCGTTGGCGGTTGAAGTGGCTTGTGGTTACCATCCAAACAGGTGCTTCTCTGGGACTCAGCTCAGCTTCGGCTCGGTGGCAGTTGGTCTCTTGACACGATCCAATTCGATGTCCAAGGTTACTGTCATGTTATACCACTCTCACAGCTGGTTTGGGATCCCTCGGTAGATGCATGCTTGAAGCAGGTTGCAGTCCAGCCCTTGTTTAAAGTAGTGGATCAGGGACCACTCTGGCCACTGTTCCAAGAGACCAGCAACTCTCCGGAACTCTCGGACATATTTTTTCACTGGGCAACATCTCTGCTTCAAGCGATGGATCTCCTTCTCTGCTTGCAGGGCTTGGGACTCATCCTCAAACTTGACTCTCAGCTGTTCCATGAATAAATTCACATCCAAGAACTTCAGAGCCCCTTCATCATGAAGGTTGGTCACCCACTCTGCTGCTTCCCCTTCCATGTTGGCCATCACTGCATTCACCATTGTGGCATCGTCAGGATAGGTATGGACATAATGATCCATATGAGCCCACACTTGGTTGAGGAAGAATGGCAACTTTTCGGGGTCTCCATCGAAAGTGGGCTTGATCGGTGGTGGCTCCAGGTGTTGTGGTGCCAGGTACACTGGTTGCTGAGCAGCTTGCTGATCTCGGGGCCGAGGTCGCATCACCCTTCAGAATCCCCTCTGCTGGGGCTCACAGAGCGAGGCTGCTGCAAAGGGCTTTGCTGGGATCGAGAGCTCAAGCCTGCAGCTGATGGAGGAGTGGGTGAAGCGGCAAGGGTGCCAGCAACAGGACTGGGACTTTGGCGAGGGGGTGGAAGTGATGGATAAGTCTTCGCCTTAGCCCCCTCCACGCACTCACATTGGGTGGCAGGAACCCCTTCTTTGACTTCCAGCTGGTCAAATTTCTCCTTTAGTTGCTCGACTGAAGGACTGTGAACTGCAGTCTGGTACTTCCAGTCAGCAGAGTTGTCCCATCCAGTCGATCACTTCCCCTTCTTTTGCGCTGCAGAAGATGGACCCTGGAGTGGAATTAACAATAGCTCCTCTTTGGCAGGCTTAGGGGTGCTTCTGCGTTGAGGGATCGGTTCCGATTGATAGAGGTCCACCAGAATGGTGGTCCCTTCTTGAGGAATCAACTTCCCTGGCTGGACGATCCTACTTTTTGGCTGGGCCATCATCAGACCCTCTTTGGTGGCCAGAGCAGCCACTTGTGCTCCGATGGCCAAATCCCCGCTGCGACCAGCGGCAGATTCCTCCTTTTTCTCCATAGCGTGATCTTCACTGAGACTTTGCTGGGGCTTAGTACCCCAAAAAAGAGAATGAGACTTGGTTTAATGTCAAGGTTATGATAGACAAGACCAAACAAATCAGAACTCCGAGGTTTGAAATTTCCTCAAAGAACATGTTTATTGGTTACATAGTATCAGCACAGTCAAAAGTGAAAACAAATCTGAAATCCACTTCAAAGAGAAACAATATTACAAAGTTAAACTTTCCACCCCAAAACTATGCAATCAGTTATGTTCCCCAATAGAATAGTTTGGCGGGGTTTCTAACCAAATACTCATGCCCTCCATCTAACAGACAGAAATGACCTTGGTTCCCATAGAACAATAAAATGTTTAGACTAGTAGAAATCCTCTGCCACCCATTCTGGTGGCAACCTAGAACGAACAAAATGGCTGCAGCCAGGTTCGTTGTAGAGTTGTCACCAGGCTTGCTTGATTTACATGTGCAAATAAGTTGGCACAATTAAGCTGCAGAATAACACTTTCATATTGGTTAGTGAAGTTGTTCCTTATGTACTGGCAGCACTAAGGATACATCTCTCAAGAAATACACAAATGTGTGAACTAGTCCATTACCTGAAACAGATATAACAAATGGTTGCCTTCATTCTGAAGGCAAAATCGGCACATTTGTGTAGGGTTAGGTCCATTAGGACTGTTACCATTTTTAAGGCACAATTGTGTTAACAGTAACTGGAACAGTAAGAGGCTTATGAGCTTTAGGTCCACCTATAAAATTCTATGGCCTTCCTAAAGGTTGTATATATTTTATCTTCTCTGCAGTTCTCTTTAAACCTAGAAGCAACTTCTGCTGAATAATGCCTGATTTGTTCATGTGTCTTTGAGGGAATTTGCTTTTTATATTTGAATTACTAGAGATGAACCAGTTTGCTTGAGTGATGGGGTGGTATTGTTCTTTGCACTTGGGGTAGCATTCCCTTGCCTGGTGCCCTTCAGATATGTTGGGGTACATCTCTCTTAACAATTAACAAGCCCCTTGACTGACTCTAGTTGGAGATGTTTGGACTTGCACTCCCAAAATACAGAGTGCACCAGATTTGGAGCAATTTGCTTTAGATATAGCATTAAGAGATTTTAAAAGCTGTCAGGATGGAAACTGACCAAATAAAAATGTGATGGACATACAGTATAAACTTGCTTTTTTCATCCTCATATGATAGACTGTGGTGCTGGCCCTGCTTGTTGTTTTAAAATTGAGCCCTGTTCTGTATGGAAATGTGGAGTTTTCAATGGACATTTGGTTGAAGATTAAATGAGCATACTCTGTCATACTCTGTCACTATAGCACAGTGCAAGAAAAATGGCCTCATAGCACGCACACAAGCACTCATACCAGTCTTCACCACTACCACCAAATAGCTCCTATGTTCACCAATGTTTATATCATGGAGGAATGAACTATTCCACTTCTGTGAGAAGAAACAAGCATATTTTAATCACATGCACATATGCAGGAAAGACAAAAAACAGAAACATGGAACCAAATGGGAGAAGTCTAAGTGTAGTTAATTTTTTAATGAGTACTCAAAAAGAACACTAGTTCTTTTGTTATTCAATGACACATAGTTAACTTGCTCTGCAGTTCTCATTACAGCAATATTAATTTTGCAGTTTTAATCTATAAATGATAATTCATTGATCTTTTTGTAAAATAAATGACATGGTGTAATATGTCATGTGTTGTTCATCTGAGGTTGCATTTACCTACTTTTAAGAACTGCTAAGGACCAGATGATGTTTACTATGTCCTGATACGTAAAACCATAGAACTCACAGAGGGTATACTTTCTTTTTCACATGACTGTATAATCTCTTCTATTGGAAATACATGACTGCCTATTTCCTATCCGATTTTTTTTTCTAAGTAAGATTTCAAAGGACATATGACATTCTGATGTTTACATTTACGTTTGTATGTTGATATATCTACATAGATATATCCATATATAGAAGGGTATGTGTGAGTGCGTGCATGCACACTTGTGGTACCATGGAAATTTGAGGATTAAAATGTATTTATTAAATTCTTACACCGCCCAAGGTGACAATAAACTGTTCTTTAAAGGAAGACCATTCAGAAAAGTACAGCATACCAAAATCTACAACATATAGGTTTCTTTACACTGAATCAAGGAAGCCTATAAAAAGAAAAATAATGATTTTTCTTCTAGGGTGAAGAATACCAAGATATTTCCTAGAATAATTTCAGATCATAGTCCTGCGTGGTTGGAAATTTCGTTGGAAGAAGGGACTAGAAGGTCTTGGAGGTTGAATGAGAATTTATTTAGATACAAAGAGAATATACAGAGATGTATTGGTTATTTAAATGAATTTTTTGCTTGGAGTATGAATAAGGGTACCTCGATGCCAATGGTATGGGATTCTAGTAAAGCATATATGAGAGGGATTTTGATTTCTATCAATAATGCTCATAGATGTAAACAGACTCAGAAACGTAAAGAGTTGGAAAATGAGATTAAATGTAAGGAAAAGATTTTAATATCTAACCCAATGGATAATAACTTAAAGGTTTCTATAACTCTGCTTAAGGAGCAATTTAATATGTTAATAGCAGATCAGATGGCAACTAATTTGAGGTATATGAAACATAATACATTTTGTAATGCAAATAAACCTGGTACATGGTGGGCTTATCAATTACGTAAGAAACAGAAATCGGGGACTATAGATAAAATAATTTATAAAGGTAAAGAAGTGTATCAACAAAAATTGATTAAAAAGTCTTTTTTAGATTTTTATTCAAAGTTATACGCTAGTGAAACTATACAAATTTCAGACAGAAAAATATTTACAGGAAGCACATTTTTCTAGACTTACGAGTGACCAACGTGATGGGATTAATGGTTTAATTACTTCTGAAGAGATTTTTTCTGCAATTAAACAATTGAAGGTTGGCAAGACTCCAGGTACTGATGGACTAACAGCAATTTATTATAAGATGCTATCTGAAGAAATGATAGAACCATTAAAGGAACTTTTCAATGATATTTTGTTGGGAGCAGAGCTACCTCCATCTTGGAGAAGGGCCTTCATATCATTGATTCCAAAGGAAGACCAGGATCTGTCCCAACCTAGAAATTATAGGCCTATATCTCTTTTAAATACAGATTATAAGATTTTTGCAAAGATACTGGCAAATAGATTAATGCAGGTTTTGAAACAATTGATTCACACTGACCAATCTGGATTTATAATGGGAAGATATATGAAAAATAATGTAAGACAAATTGTTAATTTAATAGAGTATTTGGATAAGAACAACCAAATCCCTGCTGCTTTAATATTTATAGATGCTGAGAAAGCTTTTGATCAATTGGATTGGAAATTTTTATTGAAAGTCATAGAGGAAATGAACTTTGGAGATAATTTTTTGTGTGTTCTCAAGGCCATATATCAGCAACAATCGGCACAAATTATAATTAATGGGGGATTAACAGATGTATTTAAAATAGAAAAAGGTACGAGACAGGGTTGTCCCTTATCCCCCTTGCTATTTGTATTAACAATGGAGATTTTACTTATTAAAATTCGAGATTCATCTAGATTAAAAGGAATAAAAATAAGTAAGATTGACTATAGGCTGAGAGCTTTTGCTGATGATTTGGTTGTGACATTATCCTATCCAACAGATTTGGTCAGAGATTTGGTTGAAATTTTAGCACAGTACGGACAGGTCTATGGTTTTAAGGTGAACAAGAATAAAACTAAAATATTATTGAAAAATATGTCTACGAAGGGAAAAGATATTATAGTTGAAGCAACAGGTTATGAAGTAGTTAATAAGGTTAAGTATTTGGGAATATATATTACAACATCTAATGGAAAATTGTATAAGAATAATTATGAACGCTTATGGGTAAAAGTACAAAAAGATTTAAATGATTGGCAAAAACTACAACTATCGTTACTGGGGAGAATCTCAGTAGTAAAGATGAATGTTCTACCAAAGTTTCTCTTTTTGTTTCAGATGATACCTATTTTAAAAAAGGATGCTAATTTGGATGAGTGGCAGAAGGGTATCAATAAATTTATTTGGGGTGGGAAGAAATCAAGGGTAAAGTTTAAGATTTTACAAGATGCTCGAGAAAGAGGTGGACTTAAAGCACCTAATTTGAAATTATATTATGATGTGGCCACTTTAACTTTAGTAAGTGACTGGCTTAATTTAACAAATAAAAATATTCTTGCCCTTGAAGGTTGGGATTTATTATATGGTTGGCATGCATATTTAATTTTTGATAAGAAAGTAGATTGGGTTTTAAAGTCACATATTTTAAGAAATGCTTTACTTCGAGTTTGGAAGAAGTATTATTGTAAGTTAAATTATAAAATACCTATTTGGGGGATTCCTGGACAAGCAATCCAGGGGGTTTCTAAGGGGGTGAATTTTGATAATATTTCTTATAAAGAGTTACTTATTTGGTCGGGTACTGATTGGCAACTAAAGTCTTCAGATGTGTTAAGGCAAGAAAATATTTTACAATCATGATTTCAATATTTGCAAATAGTGGAGAGGTGGACTTTAGATAAGAAAGTGGGAATTACTTTAGCAGATGAAAATTTGGTAATTCAGATTAAAGATCAGAAATGTGCTCATATTAAAAGAATTTACAATGAGTTAATAAAATTGGATTCGGAAACAGAGTTAGTAAAAGATTGTATGATTAAATGGGCCCAGAATATTCAGGAACCAATTTCATTGGATTTATGGGAGGTAATTTGGATTAGAAATGTTAAATTTACGCAGGCTCAAAATTTGAGGGAAAATTTTTATAAAATGTTTTATAGATGGCATCTGGATCCTAAAAAGTTGTCTTGTATGTACCCAAACCTGCAACCTAAATGTTGTAGATGTGGTTGCTTGGATGCAACCTATTTTCATGTTTGGTGGACTTGTAAAAATATTAAAGCCTTTTGGATTATGATTTGGTGGAACATTCAAAAGGTTTTTAAAAGGAAGATTAAGTTTACTCCCCAGTTATTTCTTTTGGGTATTTTTGTGGATTTTGATGCTAAAGAAACTATTTTAATGTTGAATTTAATAACAGCAGCAAGATTATTGGTGGGTCAATATTGGAAGAAGGACTCTTTGCCTTCTTTAGAAGAATGGGTATTTAAGGTTTCTAATTTAGCAGAAATGGCTAAAATTTCTGCTTATTTAAAGGACCATTCACAAGAGAGATATGTTATTGTATGGAGAAGATGGATAGAATATGTTCAGAAGAAATATGGAGCTACAAAGTTTCATTTATTTTATGAGTAATGGATTTGTTTATAAAATTATGATGTTAAAGTTTGAAGAGAGTTAAGGGTTAGTATGATTTTGGTTATTGTATAATTAGTAAACTTAAATAGATTATGTTTAATATGTTTGTATAACCCTGTACTTAGCTCTGGGAAGTCGGGGTGGAGAGGGGGGTAGGGGGGATGGGTTGAAGGTTAAATAGCTCAGATAAGTAGAAATAGTTTCATTGTATATAATATTATGTTTTATTTTGGAGAGAGGAATTGCTCGGGCATTTCTCCTGGGCTGCATCCGGAGTGAGAAGATAGGAGGAAGGGAAGAAGTAAGTAGGAAGGTTGAGGAGAAGGAGGAGAGGGGGAGAGTGAAGAAGAAGAGGGAAAGAGGGAAGTGAGAGAAGAGGTTAGAGGGTGGACGCGGTTTGGGGGGAAATGGGTGAGCAATACCGAAAGTTATGTGTATAAATTTATTTTACTCTTTATCTGAAGTATTTTTTATGATGTAATGTAAAATTGAAAATAAAATTTTTTTTACAAAAAAAAAAAAAAAAAAGGAAGCCTATAAAAAGGAAGTACAAATTTGATAGTAGGAAATTTGAGTTAAAAATTTACCTATAAAATATATACTAATTGGCACAATGACCCAATATTGAAGTAGCGATAGCAGAATGCTGTTGTACCAGCAAGTATCAATGTACAGTAGTGACATGATGTGAAAAGTACAGGAAGGGCTTTCCCTGGAATTAGTCATGAATGCAGATTTGGGCTTCTTGAAACTGTTTTTTCATTGATTAAAAAAGCACGTTGATAGTCCTTGTGGTTACAAAAAGAAATACCATATGTACAAATAGCTGGATTAACTACCTTCTGTATCTCAGTCTTTTGAATATTCTGTTTTGGTACTTCACTTGAGACATTTTGAATTGAATATTGTGAATTAGTTTGCAGTATATTAACTGCTATTAAAATGCTAATTGTAAGCAAGCATTCACAAACTTGCAGATCAAAAGCTGGAATTGTATTAAACTCAATGTGGTTTCTGCACAAATATGTACAATAGCTTTTTGTTATATATTTCTTGCACTTTAATAGTAGGAGTCATAGGTAAATGATGGATCATAAAGGTTTACAAATACAGTAGAACAGGGGTCTTCAAACTTGGCCCTTTTATGACTTGTGGACTTCAACTCCCAGAATTCCTCAGCCAGGCACTCTGGCTGAGGAATTCTGAGAGTTGAAGTCCACAAGTCATAAAAGGGCCAAGTTTGAAGACCCCTGTAGTAGAATAATGAACAATTCACAGGACAGAGCCACAGACCAGTACCAGTAGCATCACTTTTTCATTTTTGTTTCTGTCCCCACATTTTACATTTGTGAGCAACCCTTTCTCAGACAAAATAATATGGCAGAATGCATCCAGTAAAGTAGATTTTGTGTATCAGAGCTAGAGTATTCTTGTCTGTTACAGCTTCAGAACTATAGTACTCATGGAACATAACATTAGCTTTTCTTGTCAAGTACATTAGTTATAGCACCCTTGGGGATCATTGCAAAAGTCTTTACTTACAATTTTTTTACAAAACAAAACAAAAATGCTAATATTTCATGCTAATATTAGTTTGGTATGTTTAAGACAATGTTTATTCTTGGGTGGTGGGAAAATCTTGCAGTTGCTGCCTGCAAAATTCCAGTGTACAAAGTTGAGAGAGGACCTCTATCTGTATTCTGGCAAATTCATTGAAGGTTCAGATCAGTGATGACAAGTGCCTTCCCTGAAGGACAGTTTGTTCACTGATCTTTCCTATGCAATATATAGATAAAGTATAGGCAAATAATATATTGATTTCCAACTCTGCAAAGCACATGCAAGACACAAACATGGACAGTACCAAGTGTGAACAGCATTTGTGATCTTAAAAATATATTTTTAAGGGATATATTTTAACCCTCCCTTTTATTTACCATACTCTACACCAGTGGTTCTCAACCTTCCTAATGCCGCGACCCTTTAATACAGTTCCTCATGTTGTGGTGACCCCCAACCATAAAATTATTTTCGTTGCTACTTCATAACTGTAATTTTGCTACTGTTATGAATCATAATGTAAATATCTGATATGCAGGATGTATTTTCATTGTTACAAATTGAACATAATTAAAGCATAGTGATTAATCACAAAAACAATATGTAATTATATATTGTGAAATATTTATTTCTAATTACAAATAAATGAAATTTTGTCTTGAAGCATGGTGTAGCATGGGTAACAGTCTTAATATAACAACAGTAAACTACATTGCTACATTTTGCGACAGTATGTGTAAAAAGCCAACCCACAGGTTGAGAACCGCTGGTTTAATGCATCCAGCAGTAAACTAAACCAGGGGAGGGGGCTGGCTTTGCAAGGCATCTAATCCCCTCCCTGCAAAAGAAAAAAAACCCCGAAGCCTAAAATGATGGCCAATAACTTTAGCAAATAACACAAATAGAGTCAGCAGGATCCTGTCCCGGACGGAGACCAACTGGGTTAATGTGAAAGACACTTTTTACCAGGGAATCCTCAAGGATAAAGAGATTCTGCCTTAGGTATAGGTCTCCAGGTGGGATAGATTTGGCTGGGGGGGAGTGGAGAGGGAATTTCAACAAAAGCCTCCCAATCTTAAACCCTCAGACCTCTCCAAAGGGTTTTCTCCTGAAACTCGTGAGATCTTTTTCTCATTTTACATTCTCTTCCTGATGGAAAGAAACTATTTTCTAAAAAAAGTAGGCTTGGTTTTTCTCTGCAGAAAAAGTAAGGCGGGGAGAGCCTGGACTGGAAAAAACGAGGGGGATCACACAGTCTGAATCTGGCAGAAGTCTGGGTATGCTGCCTTCTTTTAACAACCCCCCCCCCGTCCCCTCTTTTGCATATTGGAGGGGCCCGAGGATAAATTCTATTAAAGCTGCCCAACAATGCGAGGAGCTGTCAATCAAAACCACTAGATCTGCACCTTCTGTCTGCTTCCTGTAGATGTGTAACTAAGGGCGATGGCGTATAGGTGATCAGATTTTCTTTCTGCAAAGCCATCCTAGGCCTCTAAATCTCTCTTTTTTTTCCCCCCTTCTTTCTTTGGAGCCTTTGAAAAGCATTTTGAGCAAATAAAACAAGCCGCTCTCCAACTTTTCTCCCCCATCTTCTGTTAGGGGGCATCAAATTCACCCGATCTTCTCCTCTTGAATATTATTTCTCTCGCGTTCCTAAACGGGCTCTTCCTATGATTTACTTCTTTCTTTTTTTAATATGCCATTTATTCGTTGATATTTGAAGGTAATAAATCCGGGAGGTTAAAAAGTTTGAGCAAACTATTAAATGGCCAAGCCTTTGCCTATTTAATAAGGGATTGAAAAACCCGGACACCCGACCCTCCGGGGCTTTTTCCTTGCTGGCTGCTTGAGCAGAAAAGCAGCCAAACCTCTCTGGTGGGTCTTTCCCTTCTTCCTAGGACCCCCCCCCATCAGCTCTCCCCTCCCCTGGCTCAGAAAAGCCAAAGAAGCGCAGAAAGATTCCCCACCTGGGAAAGACTTTTTTTTTTTTAAATGCCCCAGCAACAACTATTGGCTTGAAGATCCCCCGGCTGCTATTTTTAAAAAGCCGAGAAGAGGGAAAGAAAAGGAAAAAAAAGAGACTAGGACTTTTTTTTTTTTTTTGCACTAAAAAAAGAGGGAGAGGGAAGGGGGAAAAAAGGGAAATTCTCCCCAGCAGCTGGCTGGTCTGGCGGCGGTGCTGGTGGTGGAGCAAAGGGGAATCGGGACCCCGCGCAAAGCTCTCCAGCCTTCCCGGGCTTCAGTCTGGGGGTACCTTTCCTTTGCAAGTTGCAAAGGAAAGGAGGGGAGGGGAAAAAAGTCGGGGTTCAGGAGGCCCCGCCTCTTTCTTTTCAGCCCGGCTGGCTGGCTGGGCTTACTCGCTGGCTGGGGCTCGCTGACTCTTCCTCTCCCGCCCCCCGCCGCCTTTGCTTTTGTGACGTCGCTGCCTTTGATTTCAGTGCTTTTCAAAAATCGGGCTTGAGCCGCGCCAATCGGTTTCTAAGTCCATTGGAAATATGTGTTTTCCGATGGTCTTAGGCGACCCCTGTGAAAGGGTCGTTTGACCCCCAAAGGGGTCACGACCCACAGGTTGCAAACTGCTGCTCTAAGGTCAAGAGAATATAGTGATAACCCGTCCCCATGCCACCTCTTCAGTCATTTTAGTAAGGTACCCCTCTTCCTCCTCTGGGAGGTACTGTATTCTGCCCACGAAAAGCTTTCCCATAAGCAGTGGACTGGATTGGGTTTCCCCACGTGTGACTTGTACCTGTGTCACTCAAATGAGCCTTTGTTACTCCCACCTCATTGTTATGAATTTTGGCCTCTGAGTGTACCAGTGTATTATTACTCCCTTCAGTTTTGATGAAGGACTGCCCAACAGCAGAATGTATCCCTAAGGGGACTTGGGTGAAACGGAGGTCCTGGTCACCAGGGAATTGAATTGATCCTGTGCTCTGGTAACTGCTTGACTCTCTGATGTGACTTGTGAAACCCAGGAAGGTCCTACTTTTCCCCATGGGTGATGATGATGTCTCTGTTATAGTCTGGTTGAAA
Organism: Crotalus adamanteus; assembly: GCA_039797435.1. NCBI lineage: Eukaryota > Metazoa > Chordata > Lepidosauria > Squamata > Viperidae > Crotalus > Crotalus adamanteus. The sequence continues at coordinate 55,910,680 of CM077935.1, read as the reverse complement.
TTTCTTTCATCAACATCCAAGTTGCAGCTCTCACGCCTGACGGTGGTATAAGTCCTGGATGAAGTTTGTGACCTGGTGTATTCCAAGGAGGGCCTTACAACTTGGGGTTCCTGCTTTGGGTGGCTCAGCAGCCCTGTCTCTTGCTGAGATAAAAGTTGGAGGAGAGTGGCTGTCACAGCCGGGTTCAACTCCTGAGCTGCACTAGAGTTGTTTTCTTCAGTCAGATTGGGTGGTGGCAGCAGTGGTGGTCCAGGAGGCTCAGGGGGTCTCTTCTCTGGTGGGAGAATGTGACGACAGGCTGTGGAATGGTTACTTCTTTTAAACACCATCTCATAAGTACATGTGAACAAACATCAAACATTTCAGACACAGATATATAGGAAGTAGCCAAACTTAGGGAAGAGCACATTCTTTGAATAACTTCCAGATTATCAGACATAAAAAGGATTCCATATTATAGGACTCAAAAATTCTCTGAGATGTTTGAGAGCCACTGCCAATCACAGGGTAACAGTACTAGGTATGACATCGCTGTGCATGCTTTAAAGCTTTTTTTTAAGCTTTAAAAGAGGTAAACAAAAGCAAAACGAATTTCTGCATCAAAGTAATCCAAATTCTGAGACCCATGTACAAGATAAGCATTTCTCTGTTTATTATACATCTGATTGTCACAGTCAGTTGCAAAAATCTAGGCAGGGTGTCCCCCCCACCCCTAAAAAATGGTGTTGAGTCCCTCCATCTTCTAAAATGTTAGCAGTCATTGCCCATAGTATTTTCAAATACTATCTCTGAAAATAAAATGGCTAAATATACTCCTTTAAACAAATGAACATATTTTCACTATGAAGAATATCACAGACAGAAAATTCCATGTAGAACATACAATATAGCCCTTCCCATAATCAAAGCCCATATGGAATACCCAAAAGAAAGAAATGTACACTGATCCAATTGTACAAGAGACCAAGTAATATGCTGTTCATTTCCATTCTGGTAAAATGTAGGGATTCTCCCCATAGTTACCTTGGAGTACTGCTGAATCCCAAACCAGTATAGCTGAATAAGAATAGACCCTCTCCACCAAATTTAGCCTAGTTCAGACTAAGCAACTGGCATTTCTACTTCAGTTTAGACGACAGTAGTTTTGTCCATAAGAAGGGCAAGATGATGGGGCAAGCCTCAATCTCAATGGGAGAATCTGTGTCCTCTCAAAAGTAGAGCAGACTTCTTTTGAAATCCTTTCTTCAGCACAGATCAGCACCAATTTTAAGTTCACCATCATAAAGGGCTTAAAGATTTAATTTGAATAACATTAACTACAGGTTTAACTCATAGTCATAAGGTTTCGAAGCACAAAGCTAGGGCAGTAATGAGGAGGACCATGACCTAGCCGTCTCAGTACCACACTAGCTTTCACATGCATGAAAATTGACATGAGTATCTGAGCAATCACTTTTCAAGTTAACGTGGTACAAGCCAAAACTTCCCAAACTTACACTCTGAAAAGTCTTTCACATGAGGGGAGCTGTGGACAAGAGTACACAACCTGCTTAAGGTTTTACCAGTATTTTCAGGAACCCAAAGCTGTCACCAGATTCCACACACACTCAGAGATGACTACCAGGCATGGTTAAAGAATATTCAAAGTGTTTTTTATTTACCACATGAAAAGACCCACATAATTTTCCCACTTAAGTCCTGGGAACAAGGGGGTGTCACAATTATTTACCTGCAGTTTCCTCCTGAGGCAAAGTGGGGGTTTTCTGTGGCCCCCACAGATCTCTGTTCTTCTCACTGCTATTCTCTGTGTTTGTTGCAGGCTCTTGGGTTTTAATTAGCTGGCTCAGCAAAACTGCCAGGATGCTTTGCATGTCTCCCTGAGTGCTTGCCGCTTCTGGAGTGGCATGGTCTTCAGAGGGACCGGCTGGTGGGGATGGTTCCTCAGCAGCTGTTTCCTCTTCAGGCACTTTCTGAGAATCCTGCAGTTGCTGAGTGGTAGTGGCTTCATTAAGTGCATTGATTGACTGGTTAAGGGCCTCTAGATGTTGCTGCATCTCAAGGTTTGAATGGATGTTGAGTAGTTGGGCCATCTGTGGAACACTTAGGTCTGTCTGGCTCTGCAACAAGTTCAATAAGACAGCCAGCTCACTCTGATTCAACTGCTGTGTGATGTCACCAAGACCTGCTGCAAACATAAGGCAAGGCACCAGGGAACAGAAAAACAAGAAAAAAGGCCTTAGAAAAGGTAGAACAGAAAATGTCAACATGTAACTTTACTCCGTTCTTACAGACACATTTGGAGAACTATTTATCTTCTCCTCTCTTTCAAGAAATAATTTAAAAAATTATTCAATGTAAGACCAATAATCTGGAAGTTGAGTCATGGCAACTGGACTTTTCTTTTTTTGATTTGAAATGTTTCACTGCTTATCTTTCAAAGCTACTTGGATAAGCAACAAAATGTTTTAAAAAAAACCCAAAAACAAAAAAAAACAGTTGCCTTGACTCAACTTCTAGACACCTCTACCTGGATGACTGAGAATCTTCACTGTAAGACCAGTAAATGAATTAACAATCTAAGGACATAGGGTGCATAGATAGGGCCACAGCAAAAAATGTCAAACAGAATATTCATTCAAAATACTGGAGGGAGAACTACTATATAAGTCCAGCTTCTCACCTGACATACCAGGATGGATTGTTTGTCTACTTTCAGAGGTGAATCTATAGAAACTTCTCTCAATCTGGTATCCTCTAGTCATAAGAACTGAAGTTCAGAAAAACTGACATTTACCAATTTGGAGAGATCAGTCTAAATTATAAAACAGGAAGGTACAAGTTTCAGTCTTGTTATCGTGTTTCCCCGAAAATAAGACCTGTCCCGAAAATAAACCATAGCTTGATTTTTATGTGTGCACCTAATATAAGCCCTACCCCCAAAATAAGGTGGGGCAAGGCGCACATGTAAAAATCAAGCTAGGGCGCGGGTGGGGGGGGGGGTGGAGCTGCCCCAAATGCCCCGCACCAGCTTATCTCAGGACCGCTACAACCAGGCCTCCCACACCCCGACACCTGTCACACCGCTGCCTGACTTCTGCAGCTGCTTGTGGTCATTCGCAGCAGGAAGGCTGTGCGCCGGTGCCACTACTCGCAGGAGCTGCGTGGAGTGTTGTGCCAGTGCCACTGCTGGTGCGTGCCATGGCACAATGTGCCACATGGCATCCTGCTGCGAGCGGCGGCACCGGTGCAACGTGCCACGCAGCATCCTGCCACAAGCAGCAGCACCAGCACCATGCGGCCTCCTGTCACAAGCAGCTGAAGTCGGGTGGCAGTACAACAGGTGTCAGGGCATGGGAGGCCTGGCTGCGGAGGTCCTGAGGTAAGTGGGTAAGACATCCCCTGAAAATAAGACCTAGTGCCTCTTTTGGAGGCAAAAAAAAAATAAGACCTGGTCTTATTTTCGGAGAAACACAGTATGTATGACTACAGCACTATTAAGGAATTTCTTCTGTTTGTTCTAGTTTTATACACCTGCTAGTTCACACTACTGGCTATTGTAATTGCAGCCTCAGCCCCCTTGGTGCATTTGCCCCATCTGTCTTCAGCTTCTAGAATACTCTGCTCTGGTCAGTGTGGTGGATGAGAGATGTCAGGAAAGACAAAAGAATAACCCTGTTAATTTTTCTGGAACTCTTCAGCAACTACTAATGCATTAATCTTCTACAAAGATCTTCTAAACCGAGAGTGAAAAGCAGCATTTTAGGGATCTATACTCTGTTTTTACAAGTCCCCAGGACTGTTTTGGTGTGATTTGTAACCAGGTTCTCAGGTGAGCAAATATGCTAAATAAGACTTTGAAGCCAGTGACACACTGAGTAAGGAACAGAAGGAGACGCTAGGAATAGATGCTTCAACAATCAAAAGTTTAATTCATTGTAGGTGTATGCCTCAATGACTAAAATAATTGTGTATCTCAAATCTGACACAGAATTTAATTCAAACTGGAGACCATTCTTCAATTATAAATCAATACATTAATTTGTACCACAACCAAAATTTGGATTCCTTTCTGCATAATTTTTTACTAATAAAATACAGTCAATGACCAGCAGGACTGCATAAAGTCTATATTGTAGCTTTATAGGACTTCTAAAGTAGAATAGACTTTTAGTAGTATGGACTGAGTTTACCATTGGTCACAAATTTCATTTTATGATTTATACTGTATTAACTATGGTTCTTGATATTTATGCTTTGCTTAGAGCTTACAAGTGATGTTCAAGCTTTTATGCACATGTAAAATGGTAGACATTTCCATTAAGAGACTGCTAAACTGAAGTCCAGTAAATAAAGGATTTGCTGGCTCTTCACCCAGGCCTTTGGTGAGGAAGAATAAGACCACTTGGTTCATCATGCTTGCCATCTTTTATCTTTTATTGATTTTATTGTAATTTCTTTGATTGTTGTGAGCTGCCCAGTGTCACTGACAATCAGGCGGCATACAAGTTTAATAAGTGATGATTCTTACAGGATAAATTTCCAGAAACTGCTCAGAAACTTAAGATAGAATACAGCTGCGAAGTGTCTAATCAAAATTGGATGTTGTCAACTTGAACTGGGCCTTTATTTTTAAAGTAGTGGAAAAGATGGACTTTGGATTGAGCTTTATACAGGGTCAGAAGTCCATCTATATACTCTAGAAAGCTCAGATCATGGTGAATGGAGATTTTACAAAACCATGTGAAATCCAAAACGGAACAAGACAGGGGTATCCTTTATCCCCTTTATTATTTATTCTAGTGTTTGAACTGTTGAATAGAGATATTAGAAAAGATCACAGAGTAAAAGGACTACAAATTAAAGTGCATAATTACAAATTGCATGCATTTGCTGAGAATTTGGTATTGATTGTGCAAGACCCGCTAGAGAACACTGAACGTTATGAGGAAGATCAAAACGTTTGGAGTAATGGTGGGTTTAAAAATAAATAAATAAAAGATGACATTACTAAGAACATCAATGTGGAAGATCAGAAGAAATTGGAATTTAAAACTGATTTTAAAGTTATGAAAAAGGTACAGTATTTGGGGGTGACTCTTAGGAAAATTCTAAGCTTTACAAAAATAATTATGGTAAAATATGGAAGGAGATAAAATTGGATTTAAATAGAAGGCAAAAAGTAGGTTTGTCATTAATGGAAAGAATTTCAGTAATTAAAATGAATGTACTACCTAGAATGTTATTTCAGACTATACCAATATTGACTAGAGAATCCACTTTCAAACAGTGGCAGAAAGATATATCTAAATTTATTTGGCAAAATAAAAAAACAAAAATTAAATATAAGCTGTTACAAGATTCTAAAGATAGAAGTGGTCAGGGTTTGCCAGATTTTAGATTATATTACAATGCTTGTTGTCTGGTATAGTTAAAAGATTGTCTAACTTTAAAAACTTAGATTCTACCTGACTTTACTGCAACCAGCATCTTTTAGTAAAAGTGCCTTTCACGTCAATCAAATGGAGTCGAGTGTTTTTCTTAAGGGATCGGACTGGGGCAGGCCTGACATTAGGCGAAATCTGCATTTGTGGTTAACCTGGAGAGGACATCACCTCTACTGTGGGGACTGTGCACACGATGTCACGTGACAGAAAGATATATCTAAATTTATTTGGTGAAATAAAAAACCAAGAATTAAATATAAGCTGCTACAAGATTCTAAAGATAGAGGAGGTCTTGCCTGCTTTTAGATTATATTACGATATTTGTTGTCTGGTATGGTTAAAAGATTGGATAACTTTAAAAAATTCAAGGCTGTTAGACCTCGAAGGTTTTGATTTGAGATTTGGATGGCATGCCTATTTGTGGTATGACAAAGTAAAAGTTAACCCTGGTTTTAAGATTCATGCTATTAGGCAATCAATTGTACGTGTATGGTAGAAGTACAAAAGAGAATTAGCTGATAAAGTGCCACTTTGGCTTACACCTCATGAAGTACTACATAGATGAGAAATGATGTTGGAATGTAAATGGTTGACATATCCACTTATTGACATTTGAAAAAGAGGGATTCAAGTTCAATACAAGAGAACAATTAGTAAGTGAAGGATTTGCTTGTGATGGGTTTAATTATTATAGAATTTTTGAAATATTTAAATTGGATAAAAAAAAATTGTTTTCACAGGAACTAACTCTGAACTGGACGTTAATTTATGTTCTGGAGATGACCACTTGATTTCTAAAGTATATAAAACATTACTCAAGATGAATCTGGAAGATGACTATGTTAATTCCAGGTTGCTTCTCTCTTTGGTCAGTTTCCAACCATTGTTTCTTATCCTTCCCTTTGGTGCTTTGGAAAATAGTTTGATGCCCTCTTCTTTCTGGCAGCCCCTCAAATACTGGAATACTGCTATCGTGTCACCCGTTTCTTTTCTTTAGACTAGCCAAACCCAAGTCCTGCAGCTGTGCTTCATATGTTTTAGTCTCCAGGCCTTTGATCATCTTAGTTGCTCTTCTCTGAACTTTTTCCAAGGTCTCAACACCTTTTTTGTAGTATGGTGACCAAAATTGGTTGCAGTATTCCAGGTGTGGTCTTACTAGGGTTTTATAAAGCGGTCCTAATACTTCGCGTGATCTTGATTCTATGCCTGTTTATACAACCCAGTATTGTATTAGCTTTTTTGGCTGCTGCTGCACACTGCTGGCTCATAGTCAAGTGATCGTCTACTAGGACTCCAAGGTCCCTCTCACAGTTACTGTTCTTGAGCCAGGCCTCACCTAATCTGTACTTGCACCTTTGATTTTTCCTGCCTAAATGTAAACTTTGGTTTTCTCCACATTAAAACTCATTTTGTTGGATAGGGCCCATTGTTCAAGTTTATCAAGATCTTTTTGGATCCTAAGCTTGTCTTCTGGGGTGTTGGCTATTCTTGCCAGGTAAGTGCCATCTGCAAATTTGATGAGTTCCCTTTTTATTCCCTCATCTAAGTCATTAATGAAGATATTGAAGAGTACTGGGCCTAAGACGGAGCCTTGTGGTACCCCACTGCTTACTTCTCTCCATGTGGATGTAGTACCATTGAGGACTACTGGATGGACTACTACTGGATGGACAAATGGACTAAAATTTACATTAAATTATAGCTTGAAAGAAATTCTTTATAAAATGATGTATCGTTGGTATTTGACCCCAGATAGACTAGCGAAAATGTATAAAGGGACTTCTCATAAGTGCTGGAAATGTAGTCAAAATCTAGGTTCATTTTATTGTATGTGGTAGTCTTGTAAATATGTGGAAACATAATGGATAAACATAACAATGACAATGCAGAAAATATTTAAGATACAAATATTAATGAAACTTGAAGCTTTTCTTTTAGGTATGATGGACAAGCCAATTGAAAAACAATTTGGGGTGCTATTCCTTCACATGGTGATGGCTACGAGGGCTGTACTTGCCAAGCACAGGAAAGAAAAAGGGATGCCGACTGTTGAACAATGGATTTTGAAATTGAGAGAATTAGCAAAGATGGCGAAATTAACTGCTTTGATTAGAGATAATGGACTACAAAACTTTATGAGAGACTGGAAACTGTGGACTTTCTACGCGCTAAATACAACAACAGATGGTTAAGAGAGGGATTTGAAAATTAGTGTTTAGCTTAACCTGTTGACTGCTTTCTCTTTATATTACATTATGTAAAAGGGGAGGAGATATTACGTTATGTAAAAGGGGAGGAGAGTTTACTGCTTTTTCTTTTTCTTTTTAGCGCCCAACCAGGGTAGATCCTACATGCTAAATTTATTTGATCACTTTTTTGTACACTATTTTTTTCTTTTTTTGTTGTTAGTGTTAAATGTATGCATTTGTTCTTTCTATTTTGTATTTCACTTTTTATGATAAAATAAATACACAGTGAGGGAAAAAAGTATAAGCTCCCCTGCTGATTTTGTATGTTTGCCCACTGACAAAGAAATTATCAGTCCATAACTTTAATGGTAGGTTTATTTTAACAGTGAGAGACAGAATAACAACAAAAAAATCCAGAAAAACACATTTCAAAAAAGTGATAAATTAATTTGCATTTTAATGAGTGAAATATTTAAGTATTTCACCCTTCGGAAAACATGACTTAACACTTGGTGGCAAAACCCTTGTTGGCAATCAGAGGTCAGACATTGCATGTAGTTGGCCACCAGGTTTGCACACAGCTCAGGAGTGATTTTGTCCCACTGCTCTTTGCAGATCCTCTCAAAGTCATTAAGGTTTCGAGGCTGACATTTGGCAGTTCGAACCTTCAGCTCCCTCCACAGATTTCCTATGGGATTAAGGTCTGGAGACTGGCTAGGCCAGTCCAGGACCTTAATGTGCTTCTTCTTGAACCACTCCTTTGTTGCCTTGGCCATGTGTTTTGGGTCATTGCCATGCTGGAATACCCGTCCATGACCCATTTTCAATGCCCTGGCTGAGGGAAGGAGGTTCTCACCCAAGATTTGACGGTACATGGCCCCGTCCATCATCCGTTTGATGCGGTGAAGTTGTCCTGTCCACTTAGCAGAAAAACACCCCCAAAGCATCTGACCACAACACTTTCACCCAGTTCTCCTCTGAATCATTCAGAAGTTCATTGGCAAATTTAGACAGGCCTGTACATGTGCTTTGAGCTGGGGGACCTTGCGGGCACTGCAGGATTTCAGTCCTTCACGGCGTAGTGTGTTACCAATTGTTTTCTTCATGGCTACGGTCCCAGCTGCCTTGAGATCATTGACAAGATCCTCCCATGTAGTTCTGGGCTGATTCCTCACTGTTCTCATGATCATTGAAACTCCACAAGGTGAGATCTTGCAGGGAGCCCCAGACCGAGGGAGATTGAGTTATTTTGTGTTTCTTCCATTCGCGAATAATCGCACCAACTATTCTCACCTTCTCACCAAGCTGCTTGGCGATAGTCTTGTACCTCATTCCAGCTTTGTGTAGGTGTACAATCTTTTCCCTGACATCCTTGGACAGCTCTTTGGTCTTGGCCATGGTGGAGAGTTTGGAATCTGATTAATTGCTTCTGTGGACAGGTGTCTTTTATACAGGAAGCAAGATGAGATTAGGAGCACTCCCTTTAAGAGAGTGCTCCTAATCTCAGCTCGTTACCTGTATAAAAGACACCTGGGAGCCCGAAATCTTGCTGATTTGATAGTGGATCAAATACTTATTTCACTCATTAAAATGCAAATCAATTTATCACTTTTTTGAAATGCGTTTTTCTGCATTTTTTGTTGTTATTCTGTCTCTCAGTGTTAAAATAAACCTACCATTAAAATTATAGACTGATCATTTCTTTGTCAGTGGGCAAACATACAAAATCAGCAGGGGATCAAACAATTTTTTCCCTCACTATATATAAAAAATTGGATATTGTCTAGTCTGCCATCTTCAGCTTAGTGCCTCGCTGGAATCCGGCCATCAAAGGCTAGGGGAAAGGGGGCATGGGGAGGAATGAACAAATGGGCAATATACCTGTGTCAGTATGTGATGGGAAATAGGGAGGAGGGAAATGACAGCTTGACGAAGAACAGAGAAGCTCAGAACCAGTTTGTGCCAGCACTCAAGGCCATGCACCCTGAGAAGGAATGTGGATTACCCCAAACATCTCAGTGTTCTGAAAACACCTAGGCGAATATCTTCATTGGCTGAAGACAAACTGGTCATGGGGGGAGGGCTGGGATGAGGGAAAACCTTCTGTATCTTTTTAGTGCGGGAAATTTAGTTCTACCCTGACTTTACTACAGCCAGCATCTTTTAGTAAAAGAACCTATCACTTCAACCAAATGGAGTTGAGGGTCTTTCTTTTGTAAGGGATTGGACTGGGGCAGGTCTGACATTAGGCTAGAACTGCAATTGTGGTCAACCTGGAGAGGAAGTTGCCTCTACCGTGGGGACCGTGCACATGATGTCGGCTCAAGGGAGTGATCAGGAAGAGACCGAAGCCTGGGGGGAAGCATCTTCAAAAACCCCTGGAGGGCTAGATCTCTTCAAATGGATGGGAGAGGCAGAAAGTTGTGGCAACCCACCAAGGCCCCAATGGTCCCTCAGGGTTGGGAAGAGTGGGAAGAAAAACCCATGGGGGTAACTTTCACCTGCGGGAGTCACGGTAGCCACCTAGAGCTGTGAGTGGAATTGGAGAAGCTGGAGGTAGAACTGATCACGGGGGACCTGGATCGAGAAGACTGGATGCTAGAGCAAGACAAAGTTCCTGAGAGGGGCTTTCGACAACCTCAAAGCACACAAAACCTTGGCCTGAGTGATGCATTCCACCATCCAGCCGATTCCAGCCACGACGTGCAATGGGGTGACCACTTCTGCCACTGCAAGTACAGTGGCACCAGGTCCCACAGCAGCAGCAGCTGCCCCGGCACCCGGCCCTGCAGCCCAACCTGCACCACCTCTGGGAGCAGCACCAGTGAGGTGGAGAGGTTGCAAGCCAGCAGACCTTGGCATAAAATTTAATGGAGACCCCAAGCAGTTGGGATTCTTCCTGGTGCAAGCTTGCACCTACATGCAAGAGTATGGTCCAGACATAGCCACCGAAGGGGCCAAGGTGCAGTACATGACTATGGCATTGGTGGGGACTGTGGCAGAATGGATGGTCATCTTCCACAACAATGATGCCCTGGAGCTAAGAAACTTCAACCGTTTCATGGTAGCACCTTGGAAGCATCTTGAAGACCTCCTAGCCTACCACAAAGCTAGAGACCGCATAAAAACCATCAGCAAAGGCCAGAGAGGAGTGGCTGAATACACCCAAGAGTTTCATGACCTGGCTTGCCAACTAACTGCAGGACATCCTGATTGGGTGTTTCTGGGATGGGCTGAGTAACAATGTCTACAACACCTGTATCTCCAGGGGCACCCCACCCACCCTCCATGGCTGGCAGAGGAAGTGGAAAATCACATGGCTCGGTCCAAATATCGGCCAAGCCGCAAGTGGCGAAGATCTCTCCCTGAAAAGAAAGAGGTTCCAAAGCCACTGCCACACAACCAGAGCCCACACCGATGATCCACCGGCTGCTTCAAGTGTAAGAAGGAGGGACACCGAGCTGCCGACTGCTGAGCTGCGCACATCTGACTCAGACGGCACCTCTGGGATATGCCAAAAAAATGGTGAACCTGCCACAGAGAACCCATAAGACGGCCCTGAAGGGAATGGAAGTCATATAGTTCACCCCATTCCCCAAAGATGGCAAGAGAACTACGACCGGCCCCGCGGATAGCCCGGTGGAGAGTGACACTAAGGATGACCCCTTGGTAAGTCACCCAGTCAATCCAGTGACCATCCCCATAGAGTTGATGGTTCAATCCTCGGGGTGCAAGGGGACCCTAGTAGCCCTCCTGGATTCAGGTTGCACCAGATGTCTGGTCAACCCTGCCCTGGTTGAGAAACTGGGCGTGAAACTCAAGCAGCTTTAAGTGCCTGTGGCTTTGTCAACTGGACGGCTTGGTGGCAGGGGAGATCCCGGTGACGTTCATTACCAGGCCAATGGAGATGAGGATGGGGGCACAAACAGAAACTTTGAGTTTTATTGTGGCCCCTGGTATGGAGACACCCCTTGTACTAGGACTGGCTTAGCTATTGAAGTGGAACCCCTACGTGAACTGGAGGAGGGGGCTGTTAAAGATCCAGTGAGCTGGCCACAAAGGGGGACAGGAGAACTGTGAGAAACCTGGCCCTAAGTTACCGTGGGTGATGCCAAGAAGGGAAGTGGGAGCGGCGACGAAGGAATGCCTCCAAGACAATCGTCGGATCCCCAGAGAATATTGGGACCTATAGGATGTTTTCAATGAGAAGGGATCGGACTCGCTCCCACCCCACCAGCCAACAGACTACTCCACAAAGATCCTGCCAGGAGCTAAATTGCTCAAGCCTAAACTGTACTCGACCCCTAGGGAATTAGAGGAATTATGAACCTTCATAGACAAAAACCTGAAGCGCAGCTTCATCCAGCCTGCCACACCGAGGGTGCCTGCTCCGGTACTATTCAGGGAAAAGAACGATGGGTCCCTTCGTCTATACATTGACTATTGCGGGTTAAATGCTGTTTGTGTTGAAAATGTCTACCCGTTACCCCTAATGCAGAACATGTTAGCCCATTTGGCAAAGGGGAAAATCTTTACCAAACTGGACTTGCAAGAAACATACAGTATTACCGGGTTAGGATCAAAGAGGACGAGTGGAAGACAGCTTTTAATTGCCCCTTAGGATGTTTCCAGTTCCGGGTCCTCCTTTTCAGACTGCAAGGGGCCCCTGCTGTGTTCACACAGCTGAAGTGCTGCATGAGCACCTATACAAAGGAGTGCTAGTTTACCTGGTTGACATTCTAATCTATACTGAGACTATGGCAGAACATGTAAAACTGGTCAGGGCTGTGCTCAAAAAGCTCCATTCAGCCCAACTGTATGCCAAGCTGTCAAAATGCAAATTCCACCAGAGTAAAATTGACTATCTAGGCTACTGCATTTTATTTATTTATTTATTTATGAGACTTATATACCGCTTTAAGTGCAAGCACTCTCTAAGCGGTGTACACCAGTAAGCAATGTATATATATATTTACATTGCCCCCAACAATCTGGGTCCTCATTTTACCTACCTCGGAAGGATGGAAGGCTGAGTCAACCTTGAGCCGGTGAGATTTGAACCGCTGACCTGCTGAACACAGTCAGCTAAAGTGGCCTGCAGTACTGCACTCTAACTGCTGCGCCACCTCGGCTCACAAGCGGATAGAGATGGACCCTGAGAAGGTATGGGTGGTACTGAACTGGGCTCCTCCCTGTACTAGGAAGCAACTACAAAGCTTCCTGGGGTTTGCGAACTTTTACCAATTCATCCCATTGTTTGCCTGAATAGCCCTCCTTACCAACTATCTGCTAAAGACAAAAGGGGAGGAGAAACCCAAGCCTAGCCAGTCGCTGAAATGGACAATGTAATGCCAAGCGGCATTTGAAAAACTCAAGCACCTGTTCACAGCAGAACCGATGCTGAAACACCCAGACCCCAATACCCCCTTCGTCATCCAGACAGATGCTAGTGATGTGGCAGTGGGGACAGTACTCTTAGAAAAGAATGAGGAAGGGGCTCTACAGTCGGGTGCGTATACTTCCAAAAAACTCACCAAAGCTGAGTGCAGGTGGGTGGTCTGGGAAAAGGAGGCATATGTGGTGCACTGGGCACTCCTAACTTGGAGATATTTCTTAGAAGTGAGCAAAACGCCTTTTGAGGTGTGGACTGACCATAAAAACTTAAGAGGCTCTAACAGCCCCCCCCCCCCCCGCAAGTTGTCACCCAAACAGGTCCACTGGGCTCAGTATTTTAACCAATTCAATTTCACCCTGAAATATCTCCCGGGGGGGGGGGGGGATTTCTTAGTGGATGCCTTGTCTAGAAGGCCACAATATAACAGCTCAAAGCCAGAAGTGATCAGACCAGTCATCCCGTCCCACCAATTAGCGGCTCCAGTCACCACTAGACCACAAGCCAAGTTAAAGTCCCAAGTAGCTGAGGACATTAGGGCTGCCCTGAAGGCAGCACTAGAGGACAAAATGGTTTCAAGCCCATAAGGGTGAGTGTATGATACAGGATGGTTCTACCTGGATGGGAGCCAAACTATATGTCCCTGAAAGTCAACAATTGATGCTCTTGCAAAAAAAGCCATGATTCTAAAGCAGCAGGACAGTTTGGCTTTGTAAAAACTGTGCATCTGGTTAAACAACAATTCTGCTGGCAGTCATTTAAAAAGTCTGCTGGCAGTCATTGAAAAAAGACACAGAAAGGTATGTAGCTAGCTGTCCTAGCTGTGCATCTGCTAAAAGATGACAAGGGAAAACACCAGGCTCCTCCAGCCAGTAGCCGAGCCCAATGCTCCATGGAAGGAGATCTCAATGGACTTCATAGTAGAGCTGCCCGAGAGTTCCTGGAAAACCGTAATTTGGGTGATAGACTTGTTCTCTAAACAAGTGCACTTTGTGTCCTGCCCAAAAATCCCCCCTGAATGTGCCCTTGACAAACTGCTTACAAAAATTCCACGAACAAGATCCTGATAAGCCTAGATGGCCATCCAACTAATTATGTATTTTATGTGTGTCTCTCCCTCCCTTCTTTTGTTTCCTCTGCACGACTAATGTCTCTGTCAAGGAGGGACAGCATGTCAGGTCTGTCATCTTCGGCTAAGCACCTCGCTGGAATCCTGCCATCAAAGGCTAGGAAGAAGGGGGCATGAGGAGGAATGAACAAATGGGCAATATACCTGTGTCAGTATGTGATGGGAAATAGGGAGGAGGGAAATGACAGCTTGACAAAGAACAGCACTCAAGGCCATGCACCCCGAGAAGGAATGTGGATTACCCCAAACATCTCAGCATTCTCAAACACCTAGGCAAATATCTTCATTGGCTGAAGACAAACTGGTCATGGGGGAGGGCTGGGATGAGGGAAAACCTTCTGTATCTTTTTAGCATGGGAAAATTTAGTTCTAGCCTGACTTTACTGCAGCCAGCATCTTTTAGTAAAAGAATCTAACACTTCAACCAAATGGAGTCGAGGGTCTTTCTTTCCTAAGGGATTGGACTGCGGCAGATCTGACAGATGTAGTCTAATAAAGTTAGACTTTTTTGATGTTTAGGTCATTTTTTTTTCTCTTTTTTTGTACACAATTTTTGTTTTGTTTTGTTGTTACTGTTGGATGTTTTTCTATTTTCTTTGTTTTGCATTTTATTCGTGCTGATAAAACATAATAAATATAAAAAAATAAAAATTGGATGTAGATAATATATTACTAACATAGATGTGGTGTTAAAAAACACACCTTTTACTATTCTAAGTATATCTAAAAGTGTTGATGCTTAGCTTAAAAGCCCTACAATGTCTTGGCACCCAGGTACCTGAAGAAATGCAATTCCCATATCAACCTGAATGCACTGAAATAATCCATGGAGATTCATCTTTGGATTTGAAACAAGGTGACAATACCACTAAATTTCAAATGAGGAGTTAGTGCCTCCAAGATCAGAAATGAAGTTGCATTCCCCAGGATCTGAAATGAGGTAGTTTGTAGATTGGCCAATTTATAAAAGTCCCTCTTTAAAAGATTTGTCAGGTCCTACTCCAATTCCGTCCCCTCCAAATTCAGTATTTTAATTGTAACCTCCTGTTTTAACTTAAAGTTATAATAATAAAAAGATTATTATACCAGTTTTTATGCTGGGTTTCTTATGATTTGGTTTTCTTGAAAGCCATCTGGGAACAAATTAACTAAAGCTGTGATATAAATATATAAATTTAACATTTGCAATAGGATTATCTTTTTTCCCTGCTGTGGTGCATAGCTCCTTTCAAAATAGTTACTTCCATTTAATTAACTTCCCAAGTATTTAGGGAAGCAAGAGGTTCTGCTACTTGATTAAAACTTGAAGGCTTTTCCTAGGCTATGCACTAACCAAATGAGTGTCCAGCACCAGGTTGTGTTTTGATCTGAGCAGGCTGGGGGGGTACTGGGCTGCTATGATTCTTGATGGCATCAGTGCTTATTACAGAGGCTATGTCCTTCCGGGAAACCTTTGCCAAGGGGAGTTCCTCCACCACAATCCCACTTTGCCGTTGCCGCCGGCGTTTCTTGCTCCACAGTTCATGACAATCCTGCCAATGAGGAAGGCTAGAAAGACAACACACAAACATTAGAGACAATAGTGGCAAGGGTAGACAATCAAAAGTAAAATTCTAATATTAGATTACTGGTGTCATGAGTCTGACTAATGAAACACTTCAAAGAACTTTCAGGCATTGTTTAACCTAAAAAGCCTTTATTAGTGTGACGGAGTGTCAGCACGGCATGGAGGATGCCAAGATCTGAATTTCCCATCCTTTGCACATAACATTCCAGGCATTTCCCCTCCCCTATTTTGGGGTCATGATTCACATCTTCCAATTAACCTGGAGGGCAAAGATTCACTTCCATTCCCTTCCACGCGCTTTTCCCTCCTTCTCTGTCTCATCTGAATTAACTCTAAAAATACCAGACAGTTCTGCATATTTTGTCAAAGCAAGAATATTCAATATTAGCAGCGTTGACAACTGGTATTTCTCTCCTCACAGATTATGTTTACCCTAATAGTCCAAAGCAAAACCTCTCTTCTTCCCCATGTTTTAGCAACTCTTAGTCCAAAAAGGATGTCATTTGGGGTGAGTGATGACTCAGAGGAGGACTAAAACTTGTCTTAAACTTCATAAACGGTTTTAAAGGCATATAGAGGCTGCAAGAATTGCACTACTGCTTTTTGCAAAGCTTAAGTCATATATATCACTGGGCCATTTCAGTAAATAAAATTTAGAATTGCAAGAAAATGTGGTTTCTAATCTGGACATGCCTACTGTTTTCTTTGCTCAAACAATTCTCTCCTTGCCTCATCTACCTGCAGCTTCCACACATTCCATATGACCCTTGGCAAAAAAAAAAGGGGGGGGGGCTGTGTATACATGTATTACAGGAATAGAGGAGATGGCCAGCAGCATCTTTGCATGTACTAAGAAAGAGCAGACGTTGGGACTGAAACACAAGGAAGACAATTCTAAGCCACTCACATCCTCCAAATTTTAAGTACTTTGTAAACCAAGGGTGGGGTTCCTTTTCCCTGTGACATGCAGGTTGACTAAGATCCTTGAATCTTCTGCATTTCTTCTTGCTAGTATATATATATATTTGTAATAAAATTTTATTGAATAACAAAAATTAAAAACATTGAACATGGTAAATCAGAATTGACATACATCACAGTTCATATTCACAATTAACTACTAATATAAGAAAAAAACCTTTACAATAACATCACTCTAATCTCAATCTTAACTTATCTCATTACAATGACTACCATATTTTTCCCCCCACCATCTATAAAATTTATCCCAAATTTGGTAAAAATCCGTTTCATCCTGATTTTTGAGTCTCTTAGTTAACCTATCTAATTCTGCACAGTGCATAATTTTATGAATTAAGATTTCCTCACTAGGTATAGTCGTAACTTTCCAATTTTGAGCGAATACAATTCTTGCCGCTGTAACCACATGAGTGAATAAATATATATCTTCTTTATTAACATTATTTTCAAGAATTCCTAACAATAATGTCTCAGGCTTATACTGGATGTTTTGCATACTCATTTCTGTTACCCATTCCCAAACCATACGCCAATATCTCTGTGTTTCCTTACATAGCCACCAAACATGAAAATATGTGCCCTTTTCCTTTTTACATTTCCAACATAATGATGAGTATCATTTGTACATTTTGGCTAATCTTGCTGGAGGGAGATGCCATCTTATACGAATTTTCTTTGTATGATGACGCCAATGTAATTTTATTATTTCACATCCACACCTGCTGCCATTGATCCAAATTGATGTTGTGTCCTAAATCTATCGCCCATGTCACCATTGATTCTTTAACCTGTTCTTCAAATAACCTGTACTCCAATAGGTGTTTATAAATATTCCTTGTTTTTTTTTCGGACCAAGCAAAATTTTATCTAGACCCGTATCTTGTCTATAAATACCCCATTCACGTTTATCTTTCAAATATCTTGCTTGGATCTGGAGATAGGACCACCATTCTATCTCTAGTCCATATTGTCTTAACTCTTGCTTAGATTTTAAAAGACCCTCTTCTGTCAAAATGTCTTTGTACCTAATAACCTTATCTTTCCTGACCAAATTTGGGTATATAACTGCATCCAATGGCGATAACCAAGTCGGAATCTTTATGTAGTATTGAGATTTAACAGTATTCCAACTTTTAATTAACCCTTGCCGAACCTTGTTTTAAAAAATATTGATAATTTCTATTTTGCCCCTTCCACATATGAGCATGCCATCCCTGCTGAAGATCATAACCCTCTAACTGAATACAACTTTGATTCTCTAAGGTTATCCAATCACTAATCCAAGATAGGGCCGTGGCCTGGTAATATAATTCCCAATCAGGAAAGCCTAAACCACCCCTTTTCTTAGCATCCTGTAAAGCCTTTAATTTTATTCTAGCCTTTTCACCAGCCCATACAAATTCTAAAGTTATTTTATTTAACTCCTTAAGGAAAGAAATTTTTATCCAAGAAAATTGGAATATTCTGAAAGAAAAAAATCAATTTGGGTAGGATATTCATTTTTACAGCAGCAATTCTCCCAAGTAACGAGAGGTGTAAATTTTTCCAACGTTCTAGATCAACTTTAATTTTTTGCATTAATTTAACATAATTATCTTCTTTAAGTGATGAACAACGTGCAGAAATGATTATCCCTAAATATTTAAATATAGAAACTACTTGTATACCTAATTTAACCTTGAGGAATCTTTTTTGAATATCAGTCATATTTTTAGTAATAATCTTAGTTTTATTTTTATTTATTATTAAACCTGCATAATCTCCGTAATCTTCTAAAATTTCAAATAATTTCTGTCCAGAGTGTTCTGGGTCTTCCAAAATAAATGCTAGATCATCTGCATAAGCCTGAAGTTTATACTCTTCTTTCTTAATCTTAAGTCCTCTAATCTGTTCTTCTTGCCTTACCGCTCTAACAAGAATTTCTAGAGTATAAATAAACAGCAATGGCGAGAGAGGGCATCCCTGTCTAGTGCCTTTCTGTATGTTAAATCTATCTGTTGCCACCCCGTTTATTATAATCTGCGCGTATTGTTTGGAATATATTGCAGTTATAACATTTAAGAAATTCCCTCCGGCTTCCATTTATTTTAATTGTTGTATCATAAATTGCCAATTGACATTATCGAAAGCCTTTTGAGCATCCAAAAACAGAAGTGCCACTTGCCGATCATTATGTGATTCATAAAATTCTAGGATATCTAAGATTGTTCTCATATTCTGTTTAATCTGTCTATTTGGTAAGACACCGTTTTGATCCGGGTGTATAAAATCTATTAAATATTTTTTAAATCTCTCCGCCATTATTGAAGCAAAAATTTTGTAATCCGAATTCAGTAAAGATATGGGTCTATAGTTTTGTATCCATATTTTTTCCATATCTGCTTTTGGAATCAGTGTTATATTTGCCTCTAACCAGGACTTAGGTATTTTGGCTTCGGTAAGTACTGCATTAAAGACCTCTAATAGATATTGATTAAAAACACTCACCCCTTTATGGATTACTGCCTTGTCGTGGCAAAGGGGCTTGCGTAACTCAATGAAGCTATAAGCTATGCCGTGCAGGGCCACCCAAGACGGACAGGTCATAGCAGAGAGTTCTGACAAAATGTGATCCACTGGAAAAGGAAATGGCAAACCACTCCAGTATCTTTGCCATGAAAATCCCATGGACAGTACCAAAAGGCAAAAAGATATGACGCTGGAAGATGAGCCCCTCAGGTCGGAAGGTGTCCAATATGCTACTGGGGAAGAGCAGAGGGCTAGTACTAGTAGAGCCAGAAAGAATGAAGCGACTGGGCCAAAGCCGAAAGGATGCTCAGCTGTGGATATATCTGGTGGTGAAAGGAAAGTCTGATGCTGTAAAGATTTTTTCTCCATAGGAACCTGGAATGTAAGATCCATGAATCAAAGCAAGCTAGACGTAGTCAAAAAAGAGATGACAAGACTGAACATCGACATCTTAGGAATTAGCGAACTAAAATGAACAGGAATGGGTGAATTTAACTCAGAGGACCATCAGGTATACTACTGTGGGCAAGAATCCCTCAGAAGAAATGGAGTAGCCTTCATAGTCAATAAAAGAATAGGAAAAGCAATACTGGGATACAATCCCCAAAATGACAGAATGATCTCAATTCGAATCCAAGGCAAACCATTCAATATCACAATAGTCCAAATCTATGCCCCAACCACTGGTGCTGAAGAGGATGAAATTGACCGGTTCTATGAAGCCCTACAGCACCTTATAGAATTAACACCAAAAAATGATGTCCTTATCATCATGGGGGATTGGAATGCTAAGGTAGGAAGCCAAAAGATAACCGGAATAACAGGCAAGTTTGGCCTTGGAGTACAAAATGAAGCAGGGCACAGGCTGATAGAATTTTGTCAAGAGAATACGATGGTCATAACAAACACTCTTTTCCAACAACCCAAGAGACGGCTCTACACATGGACATCACCAGACGGTCAACATAGAAATCAGATTGACTATGTGCTCTGCAGCCAAAGATGGAGAAGCTCTATACAGTCAGTAAAAACAAGACCAGGAGCTGACTGTGGCAGATCATGAGCTTCTCATTGCAAAATTTAGGCTTAAATTGAAAAAAGTAGGGAAAAGCACTAGGCCACTCAGGTATGAACTAAATCATATTCCTGATGAATATACAGTAGAGGTGACAAATAAATTTAAGGAATTAGATCTGATAGACAGAATGCCTGAAGAACTATGGATGGAAGTTCGCAACATTGTACAACAGGCAGCAACTAAAACCATCCCAAAGAAAAAGAAATGCAAGAAAGCAAAATGGCTGTCTGAGGAAGCTTTGCAAATAGCTGAGGAAAGAAGGGAAGCGAAAGGCAAAGGAGAAAGAGAAAGATACACCCAACTGAATGCAGAATTCCAGAGAGTAGCTGGAAGAGATAAGAATGCCTTCTTAAATGAACAGTGCAAAGAAATAGAAGAAAACAACAGAATAGGGAGGACCAGAGATCTCTTCAAGAAAATTGGAGATATGAAGGGAACATTTCATGCAAAGATGGGCATGATAAAGGACCAAAATGGCAGGGACCTAACAGAGGCAGAAGAGATTAAGAAGAGATGGCAAAACTACACAGAAGAACTATACAAGAATGAGCTTAACGTCCCAGTTAACCACAATGAGATGGTCACTGACCTCAAACCAGACATCCTAGAATGTGAAGTGAAATGGGCCTTAGAAAATCTGAGCAACAACAAAGCTAGTGGAGGTGACAGTATTCCAGCTGAGCTATTCAAAATCTTAAAAGACGATGCAGTAAAAGTGCTACACTCAATTTGCCAGCAAATTTGGAAAACTCAACAGTGGCCACAGGATTGGAAAAGGTCAGTTTACATTCCAATTCCAAAGAAAGGCAATGCCAAAGAATGTTCAAACTATCGCACCATTGCACTCATTTCACATGCTAGTAAAGTTATGCTTAAAATCCTACAAGCTAGACTCCAGCAGTATGTGGATCGAGAACTACCAGAAGTACAGGCAGGGTTTCTAAGAGGCAGAGGAACTAGGGATCAAATTGCCAACATACGCTGGATCATGGAGAAAGCTAGGGAGTTCCAGAAAAACATCTACTTCTGCTTCATTGACTATGCAAAAGCCTTTGATTGTGTGGATCACAACAAACTGTGGCAAGTTCTTAAAGAGATGGGAGTACCAGACCATCTTAATTGTCTCTTGAGAAACCTATATGCGGGTCAAGAAGCAACAGTGAGAACTGGACACGGAACCACTAACTGGTTCAAAATTGGAAAAGGAGTCCGGCAAGGCTGTATACTGTCGCCCTGCCTATTTAACTTATATGCAGAGCACATCATGAGAAAGGCAGGGCTAGATGAAACAAAAGTTGGAATTAAGATTGCCGGGAGAAATATCAACAACCTAAGATATGCAGATGATACCACTCTAATGGCAGAAAGTGAAGAGGAACTAAAGAGCCTCTTGATGCGGGTGAAGAAGGAGAGTGCAAACGTTGGCTTGAAACTCAACATTAAGAAAACCAAAATCATGGCATCCGGCCCTCTCAATTCCTGGCAAATAGATGGGGAAGAAATGGAGGTAGTGACAGATTTTATTTTTCTGGGCTCAAAGATCACCTCAGATGGGGACTGCAGCCAAGAAATTAAAAGATGCTTGCTCCTGGGGAGGAAAGCTATGGCAAATCTAGACAGCATACTAAAAAGCAGAGACATCACCCTGCCAACAAAAGTGCGTATAGTCCAGGCCATGGTTTTCCCAGTTGCAATGTATGGCTGTGAAAGTTGGACCATAAGAAAGGCTGAGCGCAAAAGAATTGAGGCCTTTGAACTATGGTGCTGGAGAAGACTCCTGCGAGTCCCTTGGACTGCAAGGCGTTCAAACCGGTCAGTCCTAGAAGAGATCAACCCCGACTGCTCTTTAGAAGGCCAGATCCTGAAGTTGAAACTCAAATACTTTGGCCACCTAATGAGAAGGAAGGACTCACTGGAGAAGGGCCTAATGCTGGGAAAGATTGAGGGCAATAGAAGAAGGGGACGACAGAGAATGAGATGGCTGGATGGAGTCACTGAAGCAGTAGGTGTGAACTTAAATGGACTCCAGAAGATGGTAGAGGACAGGAAGACCTGGAGGAATGTTGTCCATGAGGTCGCGATGGGTCGGACACGACTTCGCAATTAACAACAACAAAAACACTCTGCAAGTTTTTATATAATTCAGCAGGTATTCCATCTGTACCTGTCGCCTTATTAATTTTTTGTCTATTTATAGCCCTAATTAATTCAGACATGCTTATTTCCTCATTTAACATAGATTTTATTTCCTCCGGTATTTTTGGCAGCTCTGCCTTTACCAAATATTCTGTTATCTGTTCCACGCTTCTTCCCTCATTACTCTTATATAAATTTTCGTAAAATCTTTGAATTCTTGCTAGTATATTTATGAACATGTCTCCTTCCTAGATGTGCAGGCAGTGATTCTAAAGGCATACAGTAAGGGAAAAAAGTATTTGATCCCCTGCTGATTTTGTGCCCACTGACAAAGAAATTATCAGTCCATAACTTTAATGGTAGGTTTATTTTAACGGTGAGAGACAGAATAACAACAAAAAAATCCAGAAAAACACATTTCAAAAAAGTGATACTTAAGGTTTCTACTTTAGCGGAAATGGCAAAGATTTCTGCTTATTTAAAGGACCATACACAAGAAAAATTTATTATAGTGTGGAGAAGGTGGATAGATTATATTCAGAATAAATATGGAACTTTAAAGTTCCATTTATTTTATGATTAATTTTTTCTTGATGTAATAATTATTATTTATAGAATTTTATAATATTTGATTTATAGTAGATTTGTTTATATTATTATTTTTAAAGTTTAGAGGGAGTTAAGGGTTAAATATGAATTTGTTTATTGTATACATTTTTTGTTTTAAAAGTTATAGCTTGTGTTTGTTTTGTTTACAATAACCCTGTATTTTGCTCCGGGAAGTGGGGGGGGGGGGGTAGGGTGGGAGGGGATGGGGGGTAGGGTGGGAGGGGATGGGGGGGATTAAATAGGTTAGATATATAGAAATATTAATGTATAAAAGGTGCCGCTCGGGTATTTCCCCTGAACTGTATCCAAAGAGGGATGAGAGGGGAGGAGGAAGGGATGGAAGGAAGTTGGATGGGAGGAAGGGATGAGGGGAGAGAGGAGATGAGAGGAGAGAGGGAGTAGGGAAGTAGGAAGGAAGGTTGAGAAGGTGGACGCAGTTGGGGGGAGATAGACGAGCGACACCTAAGGTCTTATTTTAAAGGTATTTTTCTTTTTTATTTTTTTTATATAACGTATTGAAAGTATTAAATGTATTGAAAATTGAAATAAAATTTTTTTTAAAAAAATGATAAATTGATTTGCATTTTAATGAGTGAAATAAGTATTTCACCCCTTCGCAAAACATCACTTAGCACTTGGTGGCAAAACCCTTGTTGGCAATCAGAGGTCAGACATTTCTTCTAGTTGGCCACCAGGTTTGCACACAGCTCAGGAGGTTTTGAGGCTGACCTTTGGCAGCTCGAACCTTCAGCTCCCTCTACAGATTTCCTATGGGATTAAGGTCTGGAGACTGGCTAGGCCAGTCCAGGACCTTAATGTGCTTCTTCTTGTGCCACTCCTTTGTTGCCTTAGCCATGTGTTTTGGGTCATTGCCATGCTGGAATACCCATCCACGACCCATTTTCAATGCCCTGGTTGAGGGAAGGAGGTTCTCACCCAAGATTTGACGGTACATGGCCCCCTCCATCGTCCCTTTGATGCGGTGACGTTGTCCTGTCCACTTAGCAGAAAAACACCCCCAAAGCATGTTTCCACCTGCATGTTTGACGGTGGGGATGGTGTTCTTGGGATCACAGGCAGCATTCCTCCTCCTCCTAACACGGCGAGTTGAGTTGATGCCAAAGAGCTCGATTTTGGTCTCATCTGACCACAACACTTTCACCCAGTTCTCCTCTGAATCATTCAGATGTTCATTGGCAAATTTAGACAGGCTTGTACATGTGCTTTCTTGAGCTGGGGGACCTTGCGGGCACTGCAGGAATTCAGTCCTTCACGGCGTAGTGTGTTACCAATTGTTTTCTTGGTGACTATGGTCCCAGCTGCCTTGAGATCATTGACACCGTTCTCATGATCATTGAAACTGCACGAGGTGAGATCTTGCAGGGAGCCCCAGACCGAGGGAGATTGACAGTTATTTTGTGTTTCTTCCATTTGCAAATAATCACACCAGCTGTTGTCACCTTCTCACCAAGCTGCTTGGTGATAGTCTTGTAGCTCATTCCAGCCTTGTGTAGGTCTACAATCTTCTCCCTGACATCCTTGGACAGCTCTTTGGTCTTGGCCATGGTGGAGAGTTTGGAATCTGATTGATTGCTTCTGTGGACAGGTGTCTTTTATACAGGTAAAAAGCTGAGATTAGGAGCACTCCCTTTAAGAGAATGCTCCTAATCTCAGCTCGTTACCTGTATAAAAGACACCTGGGAGCCAGAAATCTTGCTGATTGAGAGTGGATCAAATACTTATTTCACTCATTAAAATGCAAATCGATTTATCACTTTTTTGAAATGTGTTTTTCTGCATTTTTTGTTGTTATTCTGTCTCTCACTGTTAAAATAAACCTACCATTAAAATTATAGTGGGCAAACGTACAAAATCAGCAGGGGATCAAATACTTCCCCCCCCCCCCTTACTGTATATTTTTGTGAGTGAAGCTAACTTATCTGCCTTGCTATGAATCCAACAAATCCACCACATATACTGTAGGTATATGAAGAGTGCATCTAAAAGACTAGGTATTTTATTCCTCGACATTTCCTTCCCTTAGAGAGTGGGATACTTACTCTGGAGGATCCATCTTGCTGATATCAACATCCTTCAGGAAATCACTCTGCAAGGCTTGCTCTGCTGTACATCGTTTGCTGGGGTCCAGTGTTAGCATATGGTCTAATAGGTTGAGGGCAGCAGAAGGAATACTGGAAGATGAGAAAAAATAGGGGGGGGGAGGCCCACAGTCCCCACAATAATCAGCACTATTTGATAAAATTTTCAAGTATTTAAGGCAACCTGCATACTTTTTATCAGGCACAGCCAACATGTAGCACACAACTATATATTTTGTGCCTCCAGAGCCCTGTCCAACTATGAACAATAGGACCATGTAATACTTCAGTATCAGTCTCCAAAATGTGCTTCAGAGAACATGGGAACACAAACATAGTCCTTGTTTGCATTATGCTTTTCCCCAGGTAATTAAACTGGCACCTGCAGAGTCCCATTTTTAGAGGGGAGCACTCCCTTGAAAGGTACGTCAGACTTTGGTGTCAAGGACTTGGAACTTATTCACCGAACATGGATACACATCTGTCTTTCATACTACAATTTGATACTTGCAAGTGCACAATACTGGCAATTTGTGCTTCCAACCCATGTGTTTATAATTATCAATTATAAAGTGTTTGCCTGAAGAACTGCTACTAGTCGGAGCAGATGTTTCTGGATTACATGGATAAGTATGACTTCATATTAGCCATTTCCAAATGTTCATGTAAAAACCAATCCAGTGCACCAGCTCTAGAAGAAAGGATGAGATGATCTCAAAATCTGGTATCAGCAGCACTAGCACTAGCACTTAGACTTATATACTGCTTCACAGTGCTTTACAGCCCTCTCTAAGCGATTTACAGAGTCAGCATATTGTCCCCAACAATCTGGGTCCTCATTTTACTGACCTCAGAAGGTTGGAAGGCTAAGTCAACCTTGAGCCAGTGAGACTCGAACTGCTGGCAGTTGGCAGAATTAGCCTACAATACTGCATTCTAACCACTGCGCCACCATGGCTCTTAACATTAGGATTAAATCACTGATAAATTAGCCACATGTATGGATTTTCTCATTTCTTTCCTGCTGAAAGCCTACTGTCTCAGGACATGGATCACCATGATGTTCAGAGGGCTAATCCTCTTCCTTTGCTGGCTAACCAGATGTCTCCATTCACTTCCAGTAGATGTAGAAGTCACCTAAATCAGGGGTCCCCAACCCCCAGTCCATGGACCAATACCGGTCCGTGGCATGCCAGCAACCGGTCTGCACAAACAAGCAAAGTCCCATCCATGGGATGCAGGCAGCACACAAAACCACACACTCTCCAGTCCGCAGAAAAACCTTTCTCTACAGAACCAGTCCCTGATGCCCAAAAGGTTGGGGACCTCTGACCTAAATTCTGTGGCTTTATGCCCATTAATGTTTTACGAACCATAGAAGTTCACATGTATTGAAGTTCATAGCCCAGTAAAATTAACAACACACTTTGAGCCAACAAAGTTATCTAAAACTGCAATAAGCAAACATAAGACATATTGTAGCTGCCAACAATTTCACCCTTCTCTTTCCCATCCACAAAAGTTGGTTTAGTGGTTTAGAAACCAGGAGACTGTGAGTTCTAGTCCCACCTTGGGCATGAAAACTGGCTGGGTGACTTTGGGCCTGTCATTCTTTCTCAGTCCAACCTACCTCACAGAGTTGTTGTGGGGCAAACAGGATGAGGAATGAATATTAGATAAGTCTGCCACTTTGAGTTATTTATAAAAAATTAACATTAAATTTATTATTTAAAAAAGGTTGCTCCCCAAAAGTCTATCTTAACCTGTTTCCTGAAAAGGAGGATCCCAAGCTGCACACCATGCTATGCTCTCACCCAAAGAGCACTACACAAACTTACAAGGAAAACTCCTCCCGTAGACGCCTACGATATTGCTTCTTTGGTTTCATGGTGTTGAAATAGGGGAGTTTGATGACATCTGGCCATACAGCTGGACAGGGGCTCCCACAAAGACGGCTGAAAGGAAATGTAAGCATTGTTTTGAATCTCTCAATAAACATAATACTTGAATTAAAGTCACTCAGTTCTTTATTTTCAAATTATCCACTCAACTCTAACACCAAATAGTGCAGTAATCACATATATCAACATGCATGCATCGTTTTCCCCCACTGCTTGATATCCTGCAATGTGGAGAGAAGATGGATAACTTTATAAGAAAGTTCAGCATAGTGTTTAAGGTGCTGGCCTAGAAACTAAGACACTGTAAATCCTAGGCCTCCCTTAGGCATGAAAGCCAGCTGGGTGACTTTGGACCTGTCAGTCTCTCTCAGCCCAACCCACCTCACAAAGGTTGTTGTGGTGGGGAAAATAGGAGGCAGGAGTATTAAGCATGTTCACTGCCTTGAGTTGACCAAAATATTTTTGAAAAGGCAGCATAAAATAATAATAATAATAGACTAAAGCATGAACAGAAAAAAGCAATTTTCATAAACTTTATGAAGATTAGGCACAAAATTAACTATATACAATCACTCAGGACTTTCCTATTTGAAGAACTATCATGATTGATTTAACTTTTAACCAGGATTTTTTTCACATTAAAGGTAAGAGATAAATTTAGCTGCTAAATATTAAAGAGGAAATACACAAAGAGTATACATAAATGATTTTCAGTTTTGTCTAGTTAAACTCCAATTTTATTTTAAATATCCCCAAGGTTTTATAAATACCTATTGGCATTGTCTTTACAATTGAAGTAGAAAGGGCATCAGGGAAAAAATGAAATATAATTTGGGCAGCAGGAGTGAAATTTCCATTAATGATCTCTAAATGCAGAAGATATGTAAGTACGGTACTGTGACCTTAAGTATTTAAAGGAAGAGCCTATTTTTCTGTGGTATTCAGAGCATGCAGAAATGTCCCCCCATTCATATACAACAGAATGGAACTTTCCTTGTACAAACTGAAAATCCCGACAAGCACAGAGATGATTAAGATTAGCTAAAGACGACACTTGGATATGAATAATAAAAATGTGTCAAGGCAATGGTTTTCAGATTTTAGAAAGATCTCCAACAATTAAGTTACTTGAGGAGAGAATGATGTTCCAGGAAATATTTTGCAGCTGATGAAACTGGAAACACTATTTTCTGAGGAATAGTAGATGTTATGTGACAAGCTAAATAAGCTGCATAGCCATTCTTTTCTGATCCTGCCTCTTTCCCAACTTTGGATGGGATTTAAAGGGAGCCTAAATGCCAGCTTCTAGTCCTCTAACAGTACCATTAGAACCACAGTTCAAAATTATAGCTAGGAATAAGCTGCACATATAGAATTCTGGGTTCCTGACTGCTGAAGAGTGGATTGACAGGCTGGAGACAGACTCAGAAGATAAACAGTTACATAAGTTCAAGAAACACAAGAAAGGCATTTGTCTCCTAATAAGAAAACATCTATATACATTTCTAACATGAGCAACCAGTTGGTACATATTGTTCATAGGTCTGATATGGACCTAATGTAATTGCTGGCAATTCCAGCAACTATTACAACTGCTGGCACTGCCAAGGCAAAATACACAAACTACTTTCTATGCCCAATCTCCTTTCCACCACTCACAGAATGCTTTACCTGATTAATTCAAGCTGAGACAACTCAAGATTAGCTTGAAAAACAGGTTTCTTTGTGAACAGTTCCCCAAGGATGCAGCTAGGAAGAAAACAGAACAAACTAAAACACCAATAGCAGAAATTGGGGGTTGGGGGGGAGGGGTGGCAAGCTTCTCTTGGCTGCCTAGGGATCTTATTAGATAACCAGCAAATTGCCAATGAAACGTGCATGCAAAGGAGTTCATAATGCTATCTCCATTTACAGAGCAGCATTTTCCCATTGCCTTGTGGAATAGTTAGGTCTTCATCATTTCTGAAGAAAATTATTGCCATGAACAGTAGTAATATTTCAGTTCACATTTATAAAAAAGAACAGTAGAGTATCTTAAATATAAAAACCTAAAGGTTCTTTTTTAAGAAATGAGCTCTTGCATGTGCTTGTGGCTACTGTCCCAAAGAAACAGTAAAAAATTATATCATACTTATTTAAGGTGGATCAAAAGTATATGCCATTTCAACCACACTATGCTTAAAGTTTGAGGTATGAGCGACTGCAGATAGTAGCCACAAGCTAACATCAGAAATGAAAACATGAAAGAGTCAATGGCTTACCCACAGCTCCAAACATCTATAGCTGGTGTGTAACGTTCCTCACCTAGCAGCAACTCAGGTGGTCGATACCATAATGTAATGACTTTATTGGTATATGGACGGCTAAGTAAAAAAACAATTATATAAAACAACACTTTAGGTTCAATTATGTAAGAATCATAGTAAACAGATGGTGCAATCAACAGAGTAACTATTATTTAAATAGCATTTTTAATCCACTAGAAGTTTTATCTAAAATCGCCCTCAAGCCCTATCAGAGCATTTGGAATGAAAAGTGATGAAGATACAGTCACAGAACACAATGTTTCTGTGTATCTATATATCACACTTCAGAGACAATAAAAAATAATAAAACTGCCTCTGATCTCACACAAACATTCCTCTCTCTACAGAAAACCATCACATATCAGGAGATCAAGGATACCTTCATTGGTAGAGAAAGATAGGTCAATGTTTTCTCTCTGGTTTTAGTTTTAAACAAAATTAGGAAAATCACTGCTTTTATGGTCAGGGATCTAAGGCTTAGAATAATTTGCCTAATGGCTTCAATCAAGTTCAAACTGAGGTGTGTTATACGTAAACTATAAATTTAGTTATAAGTCCAAAACACAAACAAGATTACCAGGCAATAAACAGGTAAAGACAGTGCAATCAGCTCCCTCATTAACACCAGACTCAAAAAGAGAGACAACGAAGACAATTCCTATATTCTTGTATGCAAGTGTGGAATGGGACAATTAACCACAGGTACATGGCTATGCCAACTTCACCCCCTACCGCAGCCAACCCATTGGGGGCATTTATCGTTGATGGCATTCAATGGGAAGGCAGAGCAGGGACGCACGGTTACTTGTCCTGCGCTGTGGATTGGCCGGGGACAAGTATCCTTCAGCAAACTGCCCAGGAGGAGGGTGCGTTGGAGGAGCACCGGTGGACCATTGGCAGGCAAGAAGCGCTGGCAAAGGGCAGCCAATGATAAATGCCTGCGATGGATCAGCTGTGGTGGGGGGCCTGCGGTGAAGTGGGTGCAGCTATGTCCCCATGGTTAATTATCCTAGACCCTGCAAGTGAATTAAATAAGGTTTGTCCAGAAGTCCATCCTGGAGTATTATGCGTAAAATATCTAAAGTCATGTCTACACGCCTCTTAAACATCTTACCTTTCTTCTGAACTGTAAAGTCGGGCAAGACCAAAATCTGCCAGCTTGATCTGCCCACTGCAAAAAGATAATAATGGACATTTAATAATAAAGTTTTACACAAAAGGGCAACAATACATGAACAAAAATTATTGAATTGGCAGCAAACACTCACTCTTATAAGTCACTTTCAAAACAGAGAGATCTCCTATAGAAGTGGTCTATACAAAATTATCCTACAAATTTATAGATATAATTCTATTTTCCAACTAAAAATCTATCTTTTATAGAAATCTTGGGGGCAGGAAGAATGCATGGAAATGCTATTTCAAGTCATGTGCCAGTCCCTTGACTTTTTTCTCTTTCCAGTGTAATAGTGGTGAAAATATGCAGCAGGAACAGAATTACAAATGGTGAAGGAAGGCAACTGAGAAATAGCCTCAGAATTTTTAAATTATCAGGACCAGGTCCAATAGCTCTGCTGAGGCCAGCTACACTCTCTGCCCTCTCTCTGAACTGTTTCCATAATGAGAACTACTATTTTAGTCTTTCCTACAATGTATTTTACTTTGTAAACATGAGGTTGGGAATCCAAAATGTAACTGTCTCGCCCCATGGGAATGGCCCGCCCCACCCGTGTCAGCAGCGGGGGCATACTGCAGATGATTGTAAGCCAACCAGAGTTACCTTGAGGTAAGACAGGCGGCCTATAATATTTATAAATAAATAAATATAAATAAATAATAAAATCCCATTAGCCAAGGAATTTCAGCTGGCAGGATCCAGAAGAGTCTTCTCTGCCATGGCTCCTGCCCTCTGGAACATCCTACCCCAAGGTGAGACTGGTTCCCACCCGCTGGACTTTTCGTAAAAGCCCTAAGACCTGGCTCTCCCAGATGGTTTGGG
Organism: Crotalus adamanteus; assembly: GCA_039797435.1. Taxonomy (NCBI): domain Eukaryota; kingdom Metazoa; phylum Chordata; class Lepidosauria; order Squamata; family Viperidae; genus Crotalus; species Crotalus adamanteus. The sequence goes on along the minus strand of CM077935.1, from coordinate 55,879,342 downwards.
AACTAAGTGGGGGAGCTTCACGCTGGAGGTGGTGACCTAATTAAAATCTAATCCCACCTTCCTCCCCCGTGTATCCAGCTCCCTCCTTTGCCATCTTGTGTTAATGATTTTTGTGTTAATTTACTTGGACTTCAGTAAGGCATTTGATAAAGTAGACCACAACCTACTACATGATAACATAGAAAAATGTGGGTTAGACAGCATCACCACCAGATGCATTCGTAGCTGGCTGCCCGGCCGTACTCAGCATATGGTCCTCAATGGAACTGCATCTACATGGAGGGAAGTGTGTAGTGGGGTGCCCCAGGGCTCTGTTCTGGGCCCAGTGCTCTTCAACATCTTCATCAATGATTTGGATGAGGGGATAGATGGGGAACTCATCAAATTTGAAGATGACACCAAGCTGGCAGGAATAGCTAACACTCCAGAAGACAGGCTTAAGATACAGAAGGATCTTGACAGACTTGAACAATGGGCACTATCTAACAAAATGAAATTCAATGGTGAAAAAAGTAAGGTTCTACATTTAGGCAAGAAAAAACAAATGCACAGGTACAGTATAGGTGGTACCTTGCTCAATAGTAGTAACTGTGAGAGGGATCTCGGAGTCCTAGTGGGCAATCACTTAAATATGACCCAGGAGTGTGCTGCAGCTGCCAAAAAAGCCAACACAGTGCTAGGCTGCATTAACAGAGGGATAGAATCAAGATCACGTGAAGTGTTAATACCAAGGCCACACTTGGAATACTGCATCCAGTTTTGGTCCCCACAATGTAAAAAAAGATGTTGAGACTCTAGAAAGAGTACAGAGAAGAGCAACAAATATGATTAGGGGACTGGAGGCTAAAACATATAAGGAATGGTTGCTGGAATTGGGTATGTCTAGTTTAATGAAAAGAAGGACTAGGGGTGACATGATAGCAGTGTTCCAATATCTCAGAGGTTGAGAAGAGGGAGTCAAGCTATTCTCCAAAGCACCTGAGGGCAGGACAAGAAGCAATGGATGGAAACTAATCAAAGAGAAAAGCAACCTAGAACTAAGGAGAAATTTCCTGACAGTTAGAGCAATTAATCAGTGGAACAACCTGCCTCCAGATGTTTTGAATGCTCCAACACTGGAAGTTTTTAAGAAGAGACTGAAAAACCATTTGTCTGAAATGGTATAGGGTTTCCTGCCTGAGCAGGGGGTTGGACTAGAAGATCTCCAAGGTCCCTTCCAACTCTATTTTTGCTTTTGTTATTTGCTATGTTATTTTATAATTCATGATTTTAATGTTTTTTTAATGTTTTTATGTTGTACACGACATGGACAGCAAATAAATTTAAATAAAATAAAATAATAAAATAAAATAATAAAATAAAATAATAAAATAAATAAAATAAAATAAAAAATAATAAATAAAATAATATTCCAAGATGTTCTCTGGCTGAGATCAGATTAAAATATGGCGTTCAGTTCAGCTGTTCAGCAGCACCTTTGATCTGCTGTTTGGCAGCAACAGCGCTGTGAACCTGAAGGCACAGGTAACAGAGGGCACCCGGAACCAGAACTGGGACCTGAACCAGAGCTGTGGCTTGACTGCAGGGGTAGGACCGATGGCATTGGTGGCAGCGACAAGGGTCAGGCTGTGGGGATGGAGCTGAAGCTGGTACTGGAGGTGGCCAAGGTTGGAGCTGCGGCTTGCTCCAGAAGCGTGGAGTGAAGCACCACAGTTGAGACTGAGGCCAACTGTTGCTGAAGGCGATGGCAGTAGCATTTGATGTTGGGACGTGGAGTGGAGCCCCACAGGTGAGACTGAGGGTGGTGGCAATGAGAGGCTAACAGCGGAGACTGGGCAGTGGCATGAGGACTGAGGCTGAGCAGCAATGCTACAACAGGGCCTGAAGACAGGGGCCAGTGAGTTGAAAATGTTGGAGCTGGTGACTTGTGACCGGGGCCTCTGCGGAAGAAGTGATGGTGGTCAAGGGCCGGTAGTCCAAGAGTGGGACCCAGAGCAGATGTTACGAGACCACGGCTGGAGCTTGGTGGCCCCCAGGAAATATTTTGGAAGACCTAAAACCAAAGCCGAAGCGGGTGACATGAAGCCATGGCCAACACCCAGTGGCCCTCATAAGGAGACTAGGAAAAATCGTGAGGGCAGTGTAGCCCCCCCAAGCGGAATGGGACAACTTGCCATGGCCAGCTCAGCGCAACCAGCACATTGTCAAGGTTCCGACTGATGAACCCAAGCAAGTAAACACCTTCAAGGCTTTCCGAACTCTTAATGTAAAACTTTATTGAGTACATCAGTAGACACTGGAAGGCTTTTTTGGGACACTCACGCACTCAAGGATTACAAATCTTCAGTCAAATAGTATAAATAGTAGAGCCTCAAAAGGTAAAAGTGGGCTTCTGGTTGGGATCTCGCGTCTGGTTTCGCCCCGCTGGGGGACCCTGGAAAGGGTCAAAAGTCGCCCCGTAGACGCGGCGAGGAGGGGAAGCTCGTTGATCGCGGGGGGGGGGGGGTGGTGGCAGCCCCCGTTTGATCGAAGGAAGCCCTCCAAACCGGCAGGGGAAAGACTGGCTGCATTTGTGTAGCCAGCCCTAAGCTGCGCACTACGGAAGTCAACAAGCACTACCAAGCAACTTTACAGCAATGTGGATGAAACTGGGTGAGACCTGATCCTTTCTTTATTATTTTGAGACCTCTTCCTGAAAAGCTGCCCAAAGCACTGCCCCCGATGAAAGAAGGAAAGGGAATTTCCGTCCCACTCCCTCAGAAAAGAAAAGCGGCGAATTAATACTTGGGGATACTGGTGAACGTATAAGACTTATCTGGAACTAAAATATACTTACAGCTTGAAAAGTTGGGGACTAAAAGTGTTTTTAAGACCTTTTTATTTTTATTTTTTGTAAAGAAAAAGACTTGAGAAGTTTAACAATATGTTTTGGATCTAAAAAATGGAAAGTGGCATTGATGACATCTAGTGGTGAATTACGGCACTAAAACTTATTTATGCCTAAAAGAAATCTGGCTTGAAGCCCAGAACTAGATAAGGTTTTGACTGGCCTTGGAACTATTTTATTATTGAAAATTACAGTTGAGAAAAAAAAAGGAACAGGCTTGGGGGCTGCTTATCTATGTGGCAGTGATGATAAATACTTTAAACTTGGCCTGTCTGAATTTTGAACATAAATACTGACTTCCAGAACTGTATTGTGGATTTATTTTTTTTGTAGAAGAAATATATGGAACACTTTGGATTATAAATTTTGGCTGTTAAACAACCCTCAATGATTCTTTTTTCTCCCTGGACAGAAAGGATATATTTCTTATTGGACAGAAAAAAATGAACTTTATTTGTATCTGCTTAGGGGAGATTCAGGAATGGACAGTCGGTTGGATAAATCTATAAAGGCTACTTATAAAGCTAAAATAAAATAAAATGGATGTTTCATACTCAGCGTTAAATAGTAAAACATCATCTTTAACATCTGTTCTCAGCAGCCTTAACTTGCTATATCACCAAGAAAATACTGATGAAACACAGAAAGAAATACTCTCCATGCTGAAATTAATACAAAAAACAATTATTCTAGCTTGTGAACAGTTTACTAATAACACAAAGGAGATAAAAGAACAATTTTCTAACTCAAATCTACAAACTCAGAAGACAACTAAAGGAGGAAATAAACTACCAGACTCAGATAAATGAAAACTCAGAAGATATAACGATAATATTGGAAACGGAAAAGACATTTTATAAACCAAGGTTTCAAAACATACTAGATGACAAGAAAGGAGAGCCGATGCAATGGAAGACAAAGTCATTAACAGAACCGTGGGGAACCAGAGGAGGAGGGAGGCGGTTTAATGAATATCAACCGGCTAGCTCTTCCAAAAGCATTTTAACCAAATTGTTTATCTTGTTCCAAATAATATACAATATATAAAAATAGAGGAAGAATTATTTGAGGATCCAAATGCACTAACTTGGAAAGTTAGTTGGCAAAGAAAGAAAGCTAGAGTAAGACTGACAGAAACAGAAACTTTGACCTATTAGAGGGGATGCTATATTATTGATTAGAGGTTTGAATATGGTTAAGAATAGATTGCTAGAAATAGAAGTATATCTATAACTAGATAGTTAGGATTTGTAATCAGATTATATCTTGGTATGAAAAGGGAAATAAGAATATATTAAGAACTTTGAATAAGGGATTCTTTTGGTTGCCCAAATATAACTTGGTTTGAAATTATAAATGATTGGATACTTTGAACATGGATGGGAAACTAAAACTGAAAAAAAAAAAAAGCAAAAATAGGATATGGATTAAATATGTGGAAATTGAATGCAAATGCAATTAAAATATGCTTTGGCTAGGAAAGGTATTTTAAACTGATATTATTGATATTATTAGAAAAATGTAATAAATGTTGATATGCAATTGTATGTTTACTAACAATAATAAGAATTGTATTTGCCTAATGCAGAAAAATTGTTATTACCAGAAGAAGAGAGGATGTACTGGTGGGTGTAACATTGGACTTAGTTGGAAAAACTTATATGTATCACCAAATTATTAATGGACTCATTCATCACGTTGTTTATTGAGCACTTGTTTGTGAAAATAGAAAATCAATAAAATATTTATTTAAAAAAAGGTAAAAGTGAATTTACCTTAAAAATAATTTTTTACCTACAATAAAAATGGATAACAAAACTCTTCGCGAACTGCGTGCCGTTGCAAAACAACAAGGATTGGTCAGCTACTATAAACTCAGAAAGGCTGAGTTGATTGCTCTACTTAATAGCCCTACAAAACCATTACTTGATGAGCCAGTTCCTGTCATACAGGATGCACCGAAGAGTCTTTGGGACAAGACCAAATCCGTCATCAACACATTTGCCGATTGGATTATTAGCTATGTGCCTGATGAACGAAAGAGAGTTGTGAATGAATACTTGGAAGAGCTCAGGCCTATCTTTGACAGTTATTACAAAAGCAAGACAGTAAGTGAGCACCTCGGAGAGTCGGTTCTAGATATTGTGAAACTTCAAGTTGAAAGAGGATGTGTTCCTGCTGAGGTACTTGCAAATCTGCAAAAGATCATGAAAGATCGTGATCCAAGGTACAGATACCTTAAAAAGTAATATTCCCTTCCTGTCCTGAAGCAGATAGCAAAAAACAATATTATAGGCGTATCATTTATGAACAAACCAGAGATCTTGGAACTTCTTGATGAAGGAGGGCTTCTTCCTGATGAGGTTCCCACAAAGCCATCAAAGATTGTAAAAGAGATTGACCCAAGGTACAAGCTCCTTAAAAGGAAATACACAGTCCCTGCCCTAAAGCAGATAATCATAGACAACAATATCTTTGGCGTACGGCCTTGGAACAAATCAGGGATGTTGAAAGTTCTCGATGAAAGAGGGCTTGTTTCTGATTAGGCCTCCACAACACCACAAAAGATTGTGAACCAAAACCCAAGGAAGGTGATCATTAAAGATATAGAAACTGGAATCGAAACTGAATATCCTTCGATTTACAAGTATATATAATACTTTATTAGTTTTCTAATTTTACAATTAAGTATTTAAAAAGCAACGTGGTGGCTGGGTTAATCAATAGTTCAATAACATACATAAATCTTTAGTACAAATCTCAAGTTACATCAGATATTTCCTCTCTTTTTCCCTTAATATCTACTATCTCATATTAGGTTAATATAGTTATTATTATCAACTAAGTAAAGACATCATTATTACATGTATCAATAATTTTTAGCTTATACATATCTTAATTGTGTTTACATTCAATCCTTATATACAATCAATGTCCTGTTGTAGCTTTTTTCCCAAGCTTTAATTTCCCATCAATATTCATGTTAACATTTGATATTTATAATTTCCAAGTTTTAGGTAATCAAAGTTTCCCTTATCTCAACTTCTTTTTTTTCTTTTTCATAACAAAATCTAATATTCTAAATATACATCTATTTGAGTATAGTCTTGTTCTGTTTTCTAAAAGTTATCTATCCATACATATTAAACCATCTAATTAATAATACAGCATCCCCTTCAATAAATCAAAACCATTATATGTATTGCCTGGGTTAACCAATAAATCAGTAATATTCATAATTTTTTTTCATTTGAGTCTAATTTTTAAAAGTTCAAATACTCCCTCTTTTTTTCTGGTAATATCTTTTATCGGAGGTTGAGCTCACAGACGATGACCAAATCTGCTTGCATCACAAAGCGATGTATCTGAAAAAGTACGACATGAAGCAAAAGTCATGCTGCAACCCATTTGATAAACAAAATCACGTAGCTAAACATGGGCTGTTGAAAGTCGATCTAACCATGTCCAATGATTTAACAAAAGTGGCGAAAACAAATGTGAAGCAGGGTCAAAAGATTTGTTCCAAGTGTAAAGCCAAATACATTTCCATGGTCCAAAGCACGCCAGTCTCTTCGTCATCGGATAATTACGATATGGACATTTTGGACACTGTTAATTGAAGTTTGACCGATTTAGGGACTTCTCCCTTAAAAATTCGGAAGTTGAGCAGTAGGGATAAAACTGGCTATGTGAAACGAAAAATTGAACGTGTGCAGAAAGTGGTAGCAGACAAAATAACATTAGCCGCTGGAGTAGCAGCTGAAGATATTGGGCAAACTAGCAAGTCTGCTGCTAAGGAATGCCAGACATGCCAGGATTACGCCGACCTAATCGAAGACATGAAAATGAAAATTAAAATATCCGATAGATCGACAAAAGTTCAATTATTGACTTTGGCCCCAAAGAGTTGGTCGATATCGGTGACAGCAAAAACGTTTGGCGTTTCAGAACGTATGGTTAAAACAGCGAGAAAAATAAAGAAAGAGGCATTTGTGCACTACCAGAGGCAAAAGTTGGCAAACCGCTGCCAAAGTAAATTGCCAACAGAGTTCAAAATTTTTACAAGGATGACAAATTTAGCAGGATGTGCCCCGGCAAAAAGGATTGTGTTTCCGTTCGGCTTGATGGCGTCAAGGTTCACAAACAAAAGCGGTTGCTACTGTGCAATCTGAAAGAACTGTATGTGGCATATCGAAAAAACTATGGTGCTGAAATTGGTTTCTCCAAATTCTGTGAACTCAGACCAAAGTGGTGTGTCACCATCTGTGCCTCAGGCACACATTCCGTCTGTGTCTGCACCATTCATCAAAATGTTAAGCTTATGCTACAAGGTGCCAACATTAAAGAGGACTACAAGCTGCTCTTGGGAAAGCCAGTTTGCAATCTGAACACCAAAGATTGCATGTTGCAGCAATGCCAAAACTGCCCTGGTGAAGAGGCACTGATAGCGCATTTGGATGAAATATTCGAGGACTAGGATTCGGAAGAATCAATAGAATTCAAACAATGGGTTCATACTGACCACGAAATGCTGGAAACAAATGTTCTCACTGTTGACAGCTTCACTGAAAAACTTGCTAGCAAAATGTGGAAACTGACTGGCCACCACTTCATTTCAAAGCCGGCCTAAAAGAAACCAAACTGATTGTACTGATGGATTTTGTAGATTATTACTCATTTGTTGTCCAAGATGCTGCTCAAGGCTTTCACTGGGAGAATTCGCAAGCTACAGTGCATCCGTTCATTGCTTATTGTGTCGATAAAGATGGCACACTGCAAATTGTCAACTGTTGCATAATTTCTGATCATATACAACATGATACGGTTTCCATGCACATGTTCATTCAGAAGCTGAGTTTTTGACGACTAAAACAAAGATTACAAGAATATACTACTTTAGTGATGGTTCGGCGGCACAATACAAAAATTACAAAAATTTCATCAATCTGTGCAATCACAAACATGATTTCGAAACTGAGGCCAAATGGAATTTTTTCCGCACAAGTCACAGCAAATCACCATGCGACGGAGTTGGCGGCACGACTAAACGTTTGGCTGCTCAAGCCAGCCTCCAGCGACCATCAACCGACCAAATACTGACGCCGACAGATCTGTTCAACTTTTGTGACAGAAACATTCACGGAATTAAATATATATACGTTCCGAAGGAAGAAATCGAAGAAAGCAGGATGCTGCAAGAAGAAAGATGGAAAGTTAGCAGCACAATAGCTGGTACAAGAGATCATCACCAGTTTGTGCCAGTTGATTCAAATTTGATTTCTGTCAGCAAAGTTTCAAATGACACAATTAACTTTGTGGCCAAAATGTCCAATACCGTCAATCCGAATTTAAAATTGGCTGACATATTTCCTGGTTGTTATGTTGCCTGCATTTATGACAAAAAATGGTGGGTAGGTAACATTGTGGAAATTTCGATCGAACAAAATGATGCGTTGGTAACATTTATGCATCCGCGAGGCCCTGCTCATTCATTTTATTGGACTGAAAGACAAGATGTTTGTTGGGTTCCAGAACCACATCTTATTTGCGTGTTTCCAGCGCCTTCAGTTACGTCGTCAGGTCGACAGTATCAATTCCCAGAAGCGATGCTAAAGAACGTGGCGCGTAAATTCAATAATAAATAAGTGATCGTTGGAATTTGGCAGTTCATACGAACAGTACCGACTTCAGCTTGAGAACCATATAAGATACCCACTTTAGGCTTGGGAACCTAGGATAAGCTGCCTAATCGTCGGCTTGGGAACCAGACAGATACCCACACAAGGCTTTGGAACCTCGAGGAAGAAACCAAACTACAGGCTTGGGATCCTGAACCAAGAAACCCACCCGTGGCTGGTATTGCATGGCTATTGGGCGTGCCCCCTATGGAGATGGGGTTGCTGGTTCAAGTGCCTGAACTGGTAGTGACAATGTCACCATGGACCAATGCAATATAAAAGTAGTAATGATGTCTATATAAAACAAACAAGATGAAAAAATAATAGAATACATGTGACGTTGCCATAGCAATGTCCTCAACTTTGTCCCTATTTTTAGGGCTTTATACGTCAGTGATGAAAAACAAACCCTACTTTTTTAGGGGGGTTGAAACATGCTCTTTCTAATGAGAATGATTTAACAGAGTTTCCAGAAGGTCTTTTTTTGTAAAAATGGGCTGAAAATACCCTATTTTTGGCATTTTTACAAAAACCATCAACTTTACACTCAATTCGTAAACTACTGGAAAGCAGTAGGAGAATGAAATTTTATATTCCAAAACCTTGTGTTGCTAAGTTATTACGCACAAAGTTTCACGTTTATCATACCTTTCCTTCCAGAGATATAAAAAGCCAAACTAAACTTTTTTCGAGCCGCAATATTTTCGGCCAACTTTGCTCCAAATTATCTAGATGGAGATCACTCATGAGAATGTTTTTATTATTTTGTTTAATAGAGCACAAAAGTTGTACAACATGGCCAAGTTTTGTTTCTCTCAACAAAATATTGCCAGAGATATTATGTCTCAAAGTTGCTGGAACCTCAGAGTCATACTGTCAAGTCGTCCTTTTGGTGCTCAAAGAAAAGCCGACAAGCAGGAACGATAGATGAACGGCAGTTTTAATTACTCCGCATATGATAAAGTCAGCACTGGGAGTGAACTGCTCCCAGTGCCTTACACAGGCTATGCGCGCATGCCCCACCCGCACAGGACCTACCCCCACCCCTCAAGCCACCATCCGGTTCGCATGAAGAAAAACCAGCCAGCATGGAGCCCAGCCCCTCCCTGTCTGCCAACAGCCCCGCTCCTTGCACGAAGCAGCTGCAGCAAGTTTCCCAAGCTTCCGTTCTTCACATGGAGCAACTGCAGCCTCTTCTCCAAACCTCCGTTTCTCGCACAGAGCAGTACGCCATCCAAACCCTGCACGTGTCAATGGCGCAGCGTCTCAGCCTGCTTCTGGCTACAGCGAGACATGTTGGATGGGCTTTCCCCCAGCCGGTGAGTGTCGAGCTCGGTGGGGTGCTTGGCAATGGCGGCATTAGGACAGGCGAGGAACCGTGGGACGGCGGCAGATCGGTGCCTGGCTCCTTTTCAGCCCGGACAAGGCGGCTGTGCAGGGCTCAACATGCGGCTCCCCCTACCAGGGTTCCTCCATGGGGTCTTCGGTAGTGGTTGGTATCTCCTTAATTGCGGACCGTTGGGGGGTACCTCCCTCCGCTTGACGAGCTGCCCTTGATCATTCCGTGGCCTTCTTAGGAGTAGCCCCTGGTTTACCGAGGGTTACTGGGGTGCCTTGCGCCGTGAGGAATGGACACTCCGCCGCCCGATGTCCTGGTTGGTTGCACCTGAAACACCTGAACACGGGCCGGAGAGCAGGCCCAGAGGGCTGGGATTTACCAACGTCGTCCTTTGGCCTCTCCGCCGGCCGCTGAGGAGTGGGTGGCTCCTCTGTGGTCCTACAGAATTCCCGCAGCCCCGCATCCAGTTCGGTCACCACCCGAAACCACTCTTGAAGCCGGCATGGTATACCCCTAACCACACATCTGATGTAGGTCCCTATCCAATCCAGCGTGGAATTGGTGGACCAAAAGGCGTTCTGGCCACGAACGTAGTTTCCCGGCTGCCCGTTGGAACCCCCTCACATACTCTCTTGCAGGCCAGCCCTGTTGCGATAGGCAGCGGGCCCCACATGAACCCTTGGCCCCATGGACCTATGGCCTGTACTCCACGCTGACCGTCATTCATAGGGGGACCCCGACAGCCACTAGAACCTACCCCACAGAGCCCCAGAGATCCGGATGACCGTACTGACGGGTGGGGCATGCACGCGTAGCCTATGTAAGGCACTGGGAGCAGTTCACTCCCAGTGCTGACTTTATCATATGACGTACTGAGGGTCACAGCAGGAGACCCTGCCTGGAGAGGACCACTCCTGGGAGGTGCGTGGAACCGTGGACTGGCTAGATGGAACCAGGGCGATTCTGCTGGGGCGTCAGACTCAGGGGTACCCCTGGGTGGTGGTAACGGATGGTGGCTTGAGGGGTGGGGGTAGGTCCTGTGCGGGTGGGGCATGCGCGCGTAGCCTATGTAAGGCACTGGGAGCAGTTCACTCCCAGTGCTGACTTTATCATATGCGGAGTGATTAAAACTGCCGTTCGTCTATCGTTCCTGCTTGTCGGCTTTTCTTTGAGCACCAAAAGGATGACTTGACAAATACTGTAGAAGGCTGCGGTATGGGGTCAAACAAATGACTATATCTCCACAAGTATTGCATCGGCAAACGTAATACTTTATCAATGTTTATTGGGGACATGTGTGCATGTTCACACAAAATTTCATCGAAATCCATGGTGGTCAAGCAGGGACCCCCAGACCACTTGACATGGAATGACCCAAAAACAACTCTTTTGTTGAATCTTCTGTTACACCCCGGATGGTTAGACTACAACAATCTACAAGTATTTGGTAGAAAGCGTTCGAAGAGAAACTGCCTAAAGAACCAATCATTAGATTGTTTGCAAGCTACAATGAGATCATGAGACTTAATGCATCCCTGTCGTGGCTAATTGAAGAAATAGCAAAAGATATGAGTAGCCCAGCCTGTCGTGCCCTGCGAGGCATCGGAGTATGGTGATACCCCACCAGTCTTCCCAACGCCCTCCAGTATACCTGTCCCCGTCCTGGTTGGCCATCCTCGGAGGTCCGAAGCTGTTGCAGCCTTCCTATGACATCATCACTCAGTGTCTTCACGGAAGAGCGGACAGAGGAGTTTTGGAGCCTCGCAGAGGCCCGACATTAGAGAGAGGACTATCCGCATGCGCATGGCCAGCTGTTTGTCGGGAGGACTTAATAGCGCAGGGACGTGTTATTTATGTTTGGGGGCCAAATGGTGGTTTACCGGGTGTTGGCTGGGTGGGGTTGGTCTCATTAAGGGCGTGGTGGGTAGGATCACTATGTAAAGGAGCTGAGAACGGGTGGTTCTCAGTGCCAACTTTTCTCACGCTTCACTTCTTTAGTAAAGTTTGTTCCTCGTTCCTGCTTGTGGTTTATTTCCTCGTAACTAAACAGCGGGCTAGGACGACACAACATAAGTCGGCACTCACATTTTTTGCTTGCTTGAAAGTTCTCATTCCTTTTTTCTCATCTGCAAGGGGGTTGTTTTGGAGCGGCTATGGCAGAGGGAGTCCAGGATGCCGATCCCGTGGGGGAGATCCCGGAGTCGCCCAAAGACAAGGAAACGGTCACTGAGGCGGGGGTGGCAGAGGCTTTACCAGTGGTGAGACCTAAGGAACGCGCCCAGCAGCCGGTGGATAGCGGGGTGAGAGTAAGCAGAAGCCAACTGCAACATCTCCGGGGGATTGGTGGTTGAGTTCAGCCCTACAACGCGTGGAGGTTGGCGGGCCTTTTGTGACTGGGGGAAGAGACCTCCTATCCGGATGGAGGGAGAGACGTATTATGGGTGATGAAGACGAGGAGTGGAGTTATTCTATGGCTCCTGGGCAGTATACCTTGGACGTCCTTCGTGACAGATTTGGAGAAATGGGGTTTTTACCCAGGTCAGGTGGCACTCCAGGTTCCCAGGCCACAATGGGTTCTTCTGGGTTTCGTTTAGTCAGCCCACGATTTCGGCTAGATCAGGGTTGACAAAGGCAGGAGGACCAAACTGGCATGGCCTCAACAGCTGTGCCCACAAGCCGCTCTACATCATTTCCTCGTTCTTTAGGCTCAGAGGAGTTAGGTCCAGGGAGTCGTCATATTACCACGCCAGATAACAGCCAGCAGGCTGGACAGGCCACTACTATGTGGCCGGCAGGGATAGCCTGGGTCCCTCCACCTATTGGGGTGACATTTGATGGAGACCCAGATAGACTGGCGATGTTTATGGGATAGGTCCTGAGCCACCTAGATAGGTTTGCACCACAATATTCTTCCCAATGGGCTATTGTTGTGGCAATAACAGCAAGTTTACAGGGGGAGGCAGCTGCCTGGGCTGCTGACCTGTTTAGTGATCATGCTCGGGAGCTGGGTGACGTTGGACTGTTTCTTGACGCACTGAGAGCCCGATTCAAAGACCCCACTCGGGTTCAACGGGCCGAAACGGAGATCTTAGGATTGCGACAGAAGGGCAGGCCCGTACAGGAATACGTACGAGAATTCCAACGTGCGGCTGGTAGGTTCAGGGCTTGGCCAGAGCATCTCCTGGTGTACCATTTCTGTAATGGACTGGACAAAGACCTGAGGCAGGCCTGCCTTGTACGGGGTGTACCCTGTAGGCTCCAGGACTGGTTCCAGGTTGTGACTGAATTACATGCAGGATTGCAAGAATTTCGACTGGTCACAGCTGGCCCATCCATCCCTCGAAAGGTAGGGGACCGGCCGAAAGAGCCTGGGTGCCAGCCTCCTACCCTTTCACCACCTGTTTCTGCACCACCTAATAAAGGGACATTTAGGTGTTTCAGGTGTAACCGGCCAGGACATATGGTGGCGCAGTGTCCAGTTCCAGCAGGACAAGGTACATCAGCAAACCAGGGAGGACTGGGTGCTACTCCACAGAGGACTCCGGATCGGTCAAGAGCATTATGTCAGGCTGAAAGAGAGATCCCCCATCGACCTTCAGGGGAGGCAACACCAACTGTCCCTGATGTCCTGCTGGAGGAATATGATAATATGGATAAGCCTATGGTAAGCCAGCCAATAGTACCATTTGCCATTCCGATTTCCCTGACAAGTCCTATCACTGGCCAGAGTAGTGAGTACCAGGCATTAATAGATTCTGGTTGTACCAGATGTCTCATCTGTAAGAGGGTGGTAGAGAAAGTAGGACTTAGGATGAGGCGTTTGTTACATCCAACCCGCTTTGAACAAGTGGACGGTTCCCTTCTGGGGGGGCCCCCGGCCACACTGGTAACAGAGCCTGTAAGGTTGGAAATGGGAGAACATTGGGAGATTCTCCGTTTTATTATAGTTCCATCCATGACGGAGGAAGTGATATTAGGACTAGCTTGGTTAGACAAGTGGGGGCCTACTATATGGTGGGTGGTTGTTACCATATGCGCCTTGGTGTTGGCCCTTGCCCACCAAGAGCGGAGGAAAGCAGTAACAATGGCCCACCTAGGAGCAAGGTCAATAATGAGGATAAGCCCAGGGATGGGATTAAAGTAGCAATAAATCAAGCAGACCGAAATCCGGGCTTTCCGGGGGTATATAACGATCTTGCAGAGGTATTTAGTGAGCATGAATGTGAGAATTTACCACCCCACCGTCCAACCGACTGCGCAATTGACATCTTGCCGGGAGCTAAATTGCCAAAGCCACGTATGTATCCCATGACACCCCGGGAACTGGAGGAGTTGAGGAAGTATATCGACAAGAATTTGGCACAAGGTTTCATACAACCGGCCCGGTCCCAAATCGCAGCACCTGTATTGTTCCAAGAGAAAAAGGACGGAGGCCTTCGACTTTGTGTGGACTTCAGAGGCATTAATGCGGTCTGTATAGAACACATGTACCCTCTTCCTTTAATGAAGGACATGTTAGCCCATCTAGCCCAGGGGAGGATTTTTACCAAATTGGATCTGAGGGAGGCTTATTACTGGATTAGAATTAAACCCAGTGATGAGTGGAAGACAGCATTTAACTGTCCCCTGGGGAGTTATCAATTCCGGGTTATGCCCTTTGGGCTACAGGGCGCCCCCACTGTTTTTATGCAGCTAATCAATGGGGTGTTACACAATCATCTATATCGTGGAGTATTGGCCTATTTGGATGACATACTGATTTATACCAACACAATGGAAGAACATATCAGTCTGGTACGGGATGTGTTGCGTAAGTTACTCGATGCTCGACTGTTTGTGAAGATATCAAAGTGCGAATTTCATAAAACACACCTCAACTATTTGGGCTACAGGATATCCGCAGCAGGCATAGAGATGGACCCAGCAAAGGTGCAAAGTGTTTTAGAATGGCAAGCCCCGCGAACCCGACGCCAATTGCAAAGCTTTTTAGGTTTTGCCAATTTCTACAGGCAATTCATCCCTGCATTTGCAAAGGTGGCTTATTACGGACCCGGAAAAGTACCATACGGCCACGACCTGGACAGGCACTAGCCTGGACCGCAGAGTGCCAGTCGGCGTTCAAAATGTTGAAGGCTTTATTCACCAAGGAACCCGTTCTGTTACATCCAAATCCAGAACAACCATTCATAGTTCAGGCGGATGCTAGTGACGTAGCGGTGGGGGCAGTCCTGTTACAACGAAACCCAACTGGAACATTGCAACCCTGCACATACACGTCACGGAAGCTAACTGAAACCGAAAGGGCGTGGGCTGTCTGGGAGAAAGAGGCCTTTGCTGTTAAATGGGCCTTGTCCACGTGGAGGCATTTATTGGAAGGGGCCAAACATGAATTCGAGGTCTGGACCGACCATAAAAACTTAGAGGTGTTACAAACCCCAAGAAGACTATCACCAAAACACGTGCGTTAGGCACAGTACTTTCAGCATTTCAGGTTTCACCTTAAACGTGTACCAGGCAGCTGAAACTTCCTAGCAGATGCATTGTCCAGGTTACTGCAGTATGATAGCAAACGGCAGGAGGTGGTGCAGGCGATCCTACCTCCATATACGCAGGGTGTCGCCAAAGTAGTATCCCGTCCGATTGCTGTGGATCTGGAAGACAAACTAAAGGCGGCCCTCCCACACAACCTTTGGTTTCAGAAGCACCGGGGTTTGTTAACTCAGCGGGATGGGTTGGCCTGGTATAGGACTAAACTGTATGTTCCACATACGTTACGCAAACATGTCCTCCATCGCTGCCATGATTCCAAACAGGCAGGCCATTTCGAGTTTTTAAAGACCTTGCATCTCGCTAGATGCCAGTTCTGGTGGCCCCAAATGAGAATTGACCTAGAAAAGTATGTAAAAAGTTGCCCAATATGTGCTACCTCCAAGCATAACCCTGGTAAACCTTTGGGGCTTCTGCAGTCCGTGGCTGATCCAGAGTATCCATGGCAGGATATAGCCATGGACTTTATCGTGGATCTTCCTGATAGCAAAGGTTACACAGTAATTTGGATAGTGATTGATCTGTTTTCTAAACAGGCCAATTTTATTCCCTGCAAGGGATTACCATCGGCCCAAAGGTTAGCCCGCATGTTTCTAACCCATGTCTATCGCCTCCATGGGGCCCCACGTAGGATCATATCAGATCGTGGAGTTCAATTTACAGCTCGATTTTGGAGAAACTTCGTGTGTCTACTCGGCTCCTCACAAGGTCTCAGTTCGGCGTACCATCCAAGCACGAATGGTGCTGCGGAACGGGCAAATGCGGCAGTAGAACGATACCTGCGGAGTTATGTTTTGTACCAACAGACTGATTGGGTGGAGCTCGTAGTTTTTGCGGAAGTAGCGTACAACAATGCTGTACACAGCAGTACCGGCTTCACTCTTTTCCGGGTAGTGTCTGGTAGAGAATTCATGCCTATGCCCGAATACCGAAAATACGAATCCCATCCATGTTTGCCCAATGACTGGTTATCTCGAGTTAGTGGAGTATGGGGTATAGTAAAAAAGGCCCTAACAAAAGCAAGTGAGAGTGCAAAAGTACAAGCGGACAAAAAACGCAGACCACATAAGCCATTCAGTGTAGGCCAGATGGTGTATTTGTCTACAAAATACATACGTTTAAGGGTTCCTTGCAAAAAACTGGGGCCAAAGTATATAGGTCCATTCAAAATCACTCAGGTAATCAATCCAGTAACAGTACGAATCCAGCTTCCCCAGTTTTTGGGAAAAATCCATCCTGTGTTTCACAGTACTCTGTTGAAACCAGTTTCCCATTATCGGGTAACGGAAGCACCTGGTCCTGTAACGTCTGGCTATTACGAGGTTCAGGAGATACTAGACTCATGAATGAAACGGGGTGGGCTGTACTATTTGGTCCTATGGAAAGGATACCCTCTGTCAGAAGCATCCTGGGTGAACGTTGCTGATGTAAATGCACCCCGATTAGTCCAGGCGTTCCATAAAAAGTACCCGGGAAAACCGGGGGGGGGGGGGGTAGGGACATTGCCACCAGTGCTGTACCATAGATAACTTGTTTTGTTTCCTTTCCAGGGGGAACCCTGGTAAGGGGGGCGGTATGTCGTGCCCTGCGAGGCATCGGAGTATGGTGATACCCCACTGGTCTTCCCAACGCCCTCCGGTATACCTGTCCCCGTCCTGGTTGGCCATCCTCGGAGGTCCGAAGTTGTTGCAGCCTTCCTATGACGTCATCATTCAGCGTCTTCACGGAAGAGTGGATGGAGGAGTTTCGGAGCCTCACAGAGGCCCGACATTAGAGAGAGGACTATCCGCATGCTCATGGCCAGCTGTTTGTCGGGAGGACTTAATAGCGCAGGGGCGTGTTATTTATGTTTGGGGGCTGGATGGTGGTTTACCGGGTGTTGGCTGGGTGGGGTTGGTCTCATTAAGGGCGTGGTGGGTAGGATCACTATGTAAAGGCGCTGAGAACGGGTGGTTCTCAGTGCCTACTTTTCTCACACTTCACTTCTTTAGTAAAGTTTGTTCCTCATTCCTGCTTGTGGTTTATTTCCTCGTAACGAAACACCGGGCTAGGACGACGCAACACAACCGACATCGAATGCAAGTTCTTTGAAACGGCGGATGTTGTGCCGGACCTGAGAGACCTAGACGGCACAAACAAGAACCTGATGATATTTGATGATCTTCTGCTGGAAAAGCAAAACAAATGTGAAGCATATTACACCAGGGGTCATCACAACAAC
Organism: Crotalus adamanteus; assembly: GCA_039797435.1. Lineage (NCBI taxonomy): Eukaryota > Metazoa > Chordata > Lepidosauria > Squamata > Viperidae > Crotalus > Crotalus adamanteus. The sequence goes on along the minus strand of CM077935.1, from coordinate 55,861,670 downwards.
GTAGACTGCTTTTACCTCACGCAAAACTACTTCAAACTTCCGAGGCAGACCATCAGGGAAAAAGCTAATTTCATCTGCTTATTTCCACAAGAACGAAAAAATGTTAATCATATCTATTATGATCACACGTCGGTAGACATGCCTATTGAAGAGTTCAGAAGGCTTTGTAAAACCACATGGGAGCAGCCGTACGGGTTTGTCGTTATAGATTTATCGAGCGAGAAAGAGGTAAATATAGATCGGGATTCAATAAATTTTATATACTCCATTAAAAAATGGACACATCGCTTCTGGAAAAGATTGCGTCGAATACAGAAAGAACAGCCCGCAACATCGAACAGAAATCTTTGTTCTACATACTGCTGAGTGAAAAAAGTGCTAAAATTAGAACCAAGTTTAGACCGCTTATCCAGTTGGACAGAAACAAAAAGTATGAAATGGCTCTAGTGAGCCTTGAAACGTATTAGTCGTTCCCAAACATCGACGTGAGCAACAACTTTAAGTACTCATCAGATAACGGTACAACATGGCTCGACATAAACGTGCCAGAAGGGTCGTACGAACTTACAGACATAAACGATTACATACAAAGAATCATGAGAGAGAACAGGCACAATACCTCGGCCACAGACCAGTATTGCATATCCATAGAGCCAAACAACACACTCAAGTCTGTATTTGATATAGTGGCTCGATAGAAAGTTGATTTTACGATGGCAAATTCTATCAGAACCGTCTTAGGCTTCAACTTGCGAGTGTATGTGGAAAGCTACCACGAGTCAGAGAACATTGTTAATATACTGAATATAAGCAGCTTCAGAGTAACCAACGATATAATCGGCTGAATGGAAAATATTATATATAGCTTCTTCCCGGATGTAGGGCCTGGGTACAAGATAATCGAGAAACCTGCTAACTTGATATACCTTCCAATCTTCATGGGTGAAATTTGGGCGAAGAAAACAAGGTTCGTCGATCAAGATGGGAAACTTATCAACCTATGCAGCGAAGAACTATCCATAAGGTTTCACTTAAGAGAGGTTTAATATTTTACACATATAAAATGAGTTGATACGTAAACATGAAAGTAAACGTTAGCTAAGTGCAAAAGGACAAGATCAAACATGCTATTCAATCAGGATCAGCTGTGTTTATTCACCTTTCCCGTTCAGATTTAATAGGAGATCACGTATTGGCATTAACTCAAATGCAAGTTAACAAACTGGCAAAGGTGTACCAAAGCGGCATAGGAATGACAATTAAAATGCCTAAAACACAGCTAGAGCACAACGCAAAAGTTGAGGGAGGATTTATGGGAGCTATTTTACCTATGCTAGCTACTGCAGGCAAGTTTCTTCTATCGAGCATATTACTGTCACTCACTACTGGGTCATTAATGGGTATAGGAGCTGCCGGCGGCAGTAAACTCGTCAATGGATCTGCAATTTACATCAAAAAGGAAGGTTCTGTATGTAAGATTGTCCCGCACGATTCTGGATTGTATCTTCGGCCGTACCAGAAAGGATCGGAAATAACGGGCAATGGACTGTACCTCAAATCTGGGAGTGGCGGTTTTGTTCCAGTTACCGTGTCTGGATTGATCATTGGCAATTCACAAATTTCAAGCGCTATTTTGAACGTGCTGCTGATAGGACTGTTGCTTTCAATGATAATTTAAAGTATTAATAAAATGCCAATACACAAGTTTATTCACAAATACAAACGCTCGCCACCAACCTCAGTCAGATGGCGACTGCATGAAGGTCTCACGCATCCGCTGAGTCGATTAAATGGGCGATGGGAGATTTTTACGCAGCAGCCGTTGTCAATTGAGCCTAGATCGGTAGTTACTCTATCACTAGGATTTGGTGTTCACTTGACGCAAGGCGTTTGCTCAGTTTCACTCAGGCAAGCCATAAGAGAGATGCACTGCAGTTTACAAGATGGGTTTGTTGCCAAGTCCGTAGAAAACATAATTATAACGATTCAAAACAACTCAGACATCACAGTAAACATTGCTGCGGGCGATTCTTTATGTTGTTTTTCACCAGTAAATAAAAAGGTATGGAGTATAATAAAGACTAGTATACTAAAATTTACCCGGTTGTTTGTACACATTGTTGAAGGAACGGATCACACATAACAGACTTCAAAAGATTAATGAAACCCAAAAAGAGATTGTGATCGAAAGAGAGAAGCGCACTTCTTTATCGAAAAAGTATCACAGAGTAGTTAAAGTTATCAACAGAGTAGACAACACACTTGTAGCTTCCATGGGTCTAGGAGTAGCGGGAATTGGATTTTTAAGCATGACAGTTGGCACACCAGCAGCAATAGCGGTAAAGGGTGTTGCGTTAGGAACGGGTTTGTTATCGATTATAGCAGGGCTTTTCAACCAGTGGTATGCCTACCACTTGTGCTACATTAATGAGTGGCAGGTGGTACACAGCCCTGCTACCCAAGTGTAATGGGGGAGGAAAAGAGCCAGGCAGGCAAGGACTTACTGTGAGAGAGTCCTCTAGAGCTGCAGAGTGGCTGGGGCGAGGCAAAGGCCCCAGGCTCACTTCTGGCTCACCCTCCCCCATGAGAAAGGAGGAGGAGGGGGTGGAGACAGGAGAGGCTATAAAAGGAGGGAGTTTGGGCAGGAGAAGGAGAGAGAAATAAAGCAGCAGCCTTGGGAGGAGGTGGAGTCAGCTCTAGCTGCACCGAAGGGAAAGAAGGAGGAGGAGGAGTGTAGGGAGAGAGGAGAGCAGATCAAGCAGGCTGGCCATTAGACGATCTACAACTGCTGTGGCAGCCACCTGTGCTGGCAGCAGCAAACAGGCAAGAAATGCAGTGGGGGAGGGGTCACCCTCCAAGAGGAATGAAAAAAGGCAGCAATGGCTGGACGTGAGGCACAAGGGAGGGAGATGGAGAGTGGAAGGATTCTTATGTGCTTTTGTGACTTTGAAGTTCTGGGATTTGTGCAATGTGGGCTTTGTGTTCTTAAGGAGTGCTTGGCAATTTCTATTTGGCTGATGGCTCCTGTTAGCTTCTATTGTTCTGCTATTGTTAGCTGTAAGTTTTGCTGCAAGGGATTTTGAAGTATTTTTCTCCTGAATGGATTTTGCCTGTAGCATTCCTTTACTTATGAACGGAGCCATTTGGGGAGGCTGCCTTAGCCGGCAGCCAATACTTACTACATTTTTTTTCTTCCTTAAGTGCCGGCTGCACTCATTAACTTTCCTTTCTAGCCAGTAGCTAATTCTTAAAGGGGAATGTGCCTTTTTAAGCTAGTTCCCTCAGTAGCTTCACTTTTCTGTCTCTGGAGGCTTTTCCTTTTTTGATGAATTTATGGAAGAAGGAAATTCTTCCTTCAGAAGGAGGTGGGCATGAGAAACAGGGAGGCAGGGAAGGAGGGAGGGAGGGAGGGAGGGAAGGAAGGAAGTCTCGCCTTAGCACTTGGCCACCAGCAGCCCTGCCATTGACTTTGCTTGTGAAAAGGTTACAAAAACGGATCATATGTCCCTGGAAGACTGTAATCATCATAAATGTGAATCAGTTGCCAAGCATCCAAATATAAATCACATGACCCTGGGCATGCTGCAATGGTCATAAGTGTGAAAAATGGTCATAAGTCATTTCAGTGCAATTGCAACTTTGAACAGTTTTTTTGGTTTTTTTGGTCATCAAGTTTTTGACACCTTGCTAGGTGGTACTCGAATTTTGCCATAGCCTAAATGTGGTACAGTCGGTGAAAAGGTTGAAAAGCCCTAGATTATAGGACACCAGTTCAACAAAAAGCTATCCATGAAAGCAGAGAAACATAAAAAGATCAAAACGCTCACAGATGCAAAGTAAACATAAGTGACCGTATTTCCAAAGCATTAAAGGATGATCAAATTTCAGACGACGAATACTCTCTTATCCTGAGCGAGCTCGAAAAATTTAACCAAATGAAGGAAAAAATCAGGACTAAAATCAAAATAGGCATCGATGAGGAGACAAAATTATCGCTTATCGCTAAAGGACGTGAAGACACGATAGAATCTTTTCAAAACATGTTTAGTAAATCATAAAAGACGTTAAACACACATTAACGTTAAAAATCACATTAAAAATCATGTTTCAACACATGATGTTATGTTGAAACATTATGTTACTTACTAAAAATGTCGTTCTTAAACATAATAGATCCGTCAAAGAGAGACTTTATCGTGGAGGAGTTTCAAAAGACAAAGAGGAACATTCAATAAAAAAAAATATCTGAAAGATTAGGCGATATTGGGTTACAGAGATAGTGAAGCTTTACAAACCCATAACAGAGTCACAATCAGCTCAAACAGTGACGCTAATGAACGCTTTAACATCGATGGTGCTGCTGGCGGTAACATTTCCTAATTATCCTAGCATACAAGCAGAAATGGATGAAGAAAGCCGATTAATAATAGGACCGACAGCCGCCCATTACCAGAGATCGATGGCAAGCAAAACGGCAACAGATAAAACATTCGGGCTGTACAACAGACGGAAAGTTCTACATCGGCAACGCCAAAGTTGTTACTTCGGGGGATTATATCATCGGATCAAACACCTATCAAGGCATACCAGGATTATGGGAATTAATAACATCCAAAAGTCCAGATAGAGGAGTATACAATTCAGGAGACCTTGAAAACTACAAGGACATTTTACTAGAAACAAACGACATCGTTCTGGTGAAAAAGACATACAAATTATCAAGCCAATATCCAATGAGTATTTAAAGCCTCATAGAAAAGTGACATTCCAGGAACCTGGAATGTAAGATCCATGAATCAAGGCAAGCTAGACGTAGTCAAAAAAGAGATGACAAGACTGAACATCGACATCTTAGGAATCAGCGAACTAAAATGAACAGGAATGGGTGAATTTAACTCAGAGGACCATCAGGTATACTACTGTGGGCAAGAATCCCTCAGAAGAAATGGAGTAGCCTTCATAGTCAATAAAAGAATAGGAAAAGCAATACTGGTATACAATCCCCAAAATGACAGAATGATCTCAATTCGAATCCAAGGCAAACCATTCAATATCACAATAGTCCAAATCTATGCCCCAACCACTGGTGCTGAAGAGGATGAAATTGACCGGTTCTATGAAGCCCTACAGCACCTTATAGAATTAACACCAAAAAATGATGTCCTTATCATCATGGGGGATTGGAATGCTAAGGTAGGAAGCCAAAAGATAACCGGAATAACAGGCAAGTTTGGCCTTGGAGTACAAAATGAAGCAGGGCACAGGCTGATAGAATTTTGTCAAGAGAATACGATGGTCATAACACTCTTTTCCAACAACCCAAGAGACGGCTCTACACATGGACATCACCAGACGGTCAACATAGAAATCAGATTGACTATGTGCTCTGCAGCCAAAGATGGAGAAGCTCTATACAGTCAGTAAAAACAAGACCAGGAGCTGACTGTGGCTCAGATCATGAGCTTCTCGTTGCAAAATTTAGGCTTAAATTGAAAAAAGTAGGGAAAAGCACTAGGCCACTCAGGTATGAACTAAATCGTATTCCTGATGAATATACAGTAGAGGTGACAAATAGATTTAAGGAATTAGATCTGATAGACAGAGTGCCTGAAGAACTATGGATGGAAGTTCGCAACATTGTACAAGAGGCAGCAACTAAAACCATCCCAAAGAAAAAGAAATGCAAGAAAGCAAAATGGCTGTCTGAGGAAGCTTTGCAAATAGCTGAGGAAAGAAGGGAAGCGAAAGGCAAAGGAGAAAGAGAAAGATACACCCAACTGAATGCAGAATTCCAGAGAATAGCTAGAAGAGATAAGAATACCTTCTTAAATGAACAGTGCAAAGAAATAGAAGAAAACAACAGAATAGGGAGGACCAGAGATCTCTTCAAGAAAATTGGAGATATGAAGGGAACATTTCATGCAAAGATGGGCATGATAAAGGACCAAAATGGCAGGGACCTAACAGAGGCAGAAGAGATTAAGAAGAGATGGCAAAACTACACAGAAGAACTATACAAGGATGAGCTTAACGTCCCAGTTAACCACAATGAGATGGTCACTGACCTCAAACCAGACATCCTAGAATGTGAAGTGAAATGGGCCTTAGAAAATCTGAGCAACAACAAAGCTAGTGGAGGTGACAGTATTCCAGCTGAGCTATTCAAAATCTTAAAAGACGATGCAGTAAAAGTGCTACACTCAATTTGCCAGCAAATTTGGAAAACTCAACAGTGGCCACAGGATTGGAAAAGGTCAGTTTACATTCCAATTCCAAAGAAAGGCAATGCCAAAGAATGTTCAAACTATCGCACCATTGCACTCATTTCACATGCTAGTAAAGTTATGCTTAAAATCCTACAAGCTAGACTCCAGCAGTATGTGGATCGAGAACTACCAGAAGTACAGGCAGGGTTTCTAAGAGGCAGAGGAACTAGGGATCAAATTGCCAACATACGCTGGATCATGGAGAAAGCTAGGGAGTTCCAGAAAAACATCTACTTCTGCTTCATTGACTATGCAAAAGCCTTTGATTGTGTGGATCACAACAAACTGTGGCAAGTTCTTAAAGAGATGGGAGTACCAGACCATCTTAATTGTCTCTTGAGAAACCTATATGCGGGTCAAGAAGCAACAGTGAGAACTGGACACGGAACCACTGATTGGTTCAAAACTGGAAAAGGAGTCCGGCAAGGCTGTATACTGTCACCCTGCCTATTTAACTTATATGCAGAGCACATCATGAGAAAGGCAGGGCTAGATGAAACAAAAGTTGGAATTAAGATTGCCGGGAGAAATATCAACAACCTAAGATATGCAGATGATACCACTCTAATGGCAGAAAGTGAAGAGGAACTAAAGAGCCTCTTGATGCGGGTGAAGAAGGAGAGTGCAAACGTTGGCTTGAAACTCAACATTAAGAAAACCAAAATCATGGCATCCGGCCCTCTCAATTCCTGGCAAATAGATGGGGAAGAAATGGAGGCAGTGACAGATTTTATTTTTCTGGGCTCAAAAATCACCTCAGATGGGGACTGCAGCCAAGAAATTAAAAGACGCTTGCTCCTGGGGAGGAAAGCTATGGCAAATCTAGACAGCATACTAAAAAGCAGAGACATCACCCTGCCAACAAAAGTGCATATAGTCCAGGCCATGGTTTTCCCAGTTGCAATGTATGGCTGTGAAAGTTGGACCATAAGAAAGGCTGAGCGCCAAAGAATTGAGGCCTTTGAACTATGGTGCTGGAGAAGACTCCTGCGAGTCCCTTGGACTGCAAGGCGTTCAAACCGGTCAGTCCTAGAAGAGATCAACCCCAACTGCTCTTTAGAAGGCCAGATTCTGAAGTTGAAACTCAAATACTTTGGCCACCTAATGAGAAGGAAGGACTCACTGGAGAAGGGCCTTAATGCTGGGAAAGATTGAGGGCAATAGAAGAAGGGGACGACAGAGAATGAGATGGCTGGATGGAGTCACTGAAGCAGTAGGTGTGAACTTAAATGGACTCCAGAAGATGGTAGAGGACAGGAAGACCTGGAGGAACGTTGTCCATGGGGTCGCGATGGGTTGGAGACGACTTCGCAATTAACAACAACAACAACAGAAAAGTGACAGGAAAGGGAATTGCACTGATGCCTTCGAATCCAAACACGATTGAAATGCTTAGTTTACGAATGGCGAATTATAAGGCAGGCAACATAGGAGTAAGAAACGAGATTGTAGACATATCGAACTGTTGAGACAAAATACATTAAACAAGGAGTTGTACAAAAAATTAATGACAGTTCTTTAAAAATGCTGATTGTCACTAAACAAAGATATAAAAAGAAAGGTGGTGGCCTCGTTGACTTCTTTAAACAATTAGCTACATTGAGAGCTGCAAAAACAATAGCTTCAAAGCTAACAAATGCAGCACAGACAAACATAGGTAAGAAGGCTATTGAAGCAGGAAAATCGATGGCAAAGCAGATCAGTTTACACGCTATAGACATTGGAAAAGACGTGGCTATAATTAAGCAAAAAGATTAATCGATAGAGCGGTGCCTATTACACAAAAATCAAAAGAGGAAACAACAAATATACATGATCTGCTAGCGGGCATCGGTGTTAACGCTAACGCTATTGCTATTCAAGACTTGGTGAAAAGATTAAAAAATAAATAATCTTTGCAATATAAAATGTCTAGTCCTGGTGATATTCTCAGCTTTAGAGAATCTGTTAAACTCGATGAAGCCGTAGAGTTACGTGTTTCATGAGTATGAACCCGCTGCTCGCACAAACTTAAAAACCGCCGGTGAGATTCGTATCAACATTGAAATGCAAGATCTCTTTACTCATCCTGCAGAATCTTATCTGCTGTTTGAGGGATGTTTAACCCAAAACGACAACAGAGCATATATGAACATCAATGCTGTAGCTTTGGCAAACAACGATCTGATGCACCTGTTCTCGCAGATTCCATACTACTTGTTGAACCAAGAAATTGAGACTGTGTTTTATCCTGGGCAGGCCACAACGATGCTTGGAATGCTAACGTACCCCAACTACTTTGCTAAGGCCCAGGGTCTAAACCAGCTTTGGACAAAGGATACCATTGTGGCAGCCGTACTTGCAAACAACGCAGGATTTGCCATTCGTCAAGCATACTTGATCAAAAAGCCAAACAACAAAGGAACGTTTTCGTTCCTCGTTCCTCTGAAACACATTTCCAGGTTTTGCGACGACTATGACAAGATTATCTATGGGTTCAAGCACACACTGATGCTAGTTAGAAAGCCTGACAATGCAATCTTCCGAGCAAGCAGCGTTACCACCGGAAAGGTGGAGCTACATAAAATTTCATGGTTCTTGCCACATGTTGTTCTGTCGGATTTAGAGCAAGTGCAGTTGTACAAAACAATCAAATCAAAGGCAACGATACCAGTGGGTTTTCAATCTAGACACTGTGATACTATAACGGTACTGCAATCGACCACGTTCAGTTGTAGGTTGGGCATCAGGATCTCATCGAAAAAGCCTAGGTGGATACTAGTTGCATTCCAGACCAATTGCGCCGGTAGCCAAGAAGCAAACCCGTCAATCTTTGATCATTGTGATCTGAAGAACATGTACATTACGTTGAACCAAAAATGATATCCCGCCGTTGACTACAACTCTTTCCCCAATCAAAATTTTTCAAGAGCTTACCAGGATGCGGCAAGTTCTACGGGATGGAACCACTAGTTACGCAGAGCAACATCTCCCTGGTACAGTTCAAAGATTTCTTTCCGATCATGGTGTTCGATGTAAGTAAGTAGAGCGAAAGACTAAAATCGTCGGCTGTAGACGTTCAAATCAAGGCAACGTTCAACAATGAGGTACCAGCCACGACAGAAGCTTTTGCGGTGGTTATTTCAGACAGATTGCTAAATTTGATGGGTCAAAGTCTGATGGGTCAAAAATGTCAGTAGCGTACTGAGATTGCGGTTATTGGGTTTCCAAACCTAAATAGGGTTTGAAAACATTACAGTTTATCAATAATGTGACAATCAGGTTCAAATTACCAGCATCATTAACAACAGTGTTGAGGGATAGGTTTAACGCGTGGGTAAACTTGAACTGATTTTTAATAAAACCCATGATTAAACTCGATACAGTCTCACGAACTATTGCAGCGAGCTCAATTTTAGCCTCTTGGTTTGCTGTTTTACCAAAAAGCGAAAGCCTCCAGAAGCTGGGTTTAAGATAATACGTATCGGTAGTGTTTTCGAACAATGACCAAATGTGCAGTTTGCGAGCGGCATTTAGGTCAACCGACTGCCAAGTCAATAGCGAGCTAGAAGATTCAATACTGCCTGTGTAGATGTCACGTGTGAACGAGCTATCCACATAGTTTTTTGTTGCCGCATCTTGGCCGTCACTAGGCTCCGGGAGGAACGTGAGACGGCTGGTCATGCTAATGTCCTTGTGGATCTTTATGATGTCAGGAGTACTGAGCCGGCACATGGTTTGGCCAGCGACTCGGACCAGAAATCCATGTGTGGTTTCCAGAGTAACCGGCATCTGTGTCTTTAGCGGTTTGGCAATGGTAAAGTGCATCCGGTTTTGCAAATTTCCCAGCGCGAGGGCGAATCCTTTCCTGGATGCGAGATCTGTACAGCCCAGACGCCTGTGTCGGAAACAATACTCAGGTGCAGGTCGCCAATCACTTTGCTAGCAGCATCCACATAGCTCTTTGTTGTGACATCTTGCACATCGGTTGTATCCACTACATTAACGATCTTGTGAGAATTCAAGTCAATATCATCGGTTGCGGCGTTACCGCTGTCACGTCTTAGAAACGTGTTAACTTTTGATAAAGTAACTCCTCCAGAAACTATTCTCTGTGAGTCGCCGGTATCTATTCTTCCAAACTTGTCGACGGGCATTTTATATATATACTTTATTTTTATTTTTAATACAGTGTATTTGTAACCTCCTGAAATTTGTAGCCGTCGCTCAACTTTTTAAGTATGAAAAGACACAAATGACTGCAAAACGTCTCGCCATACAGCTGTATTCGCTCACTATTGTAGTACACAGGATGGGCCAAGTACCCGACGAGTTCGTTGGATGGCGATAACCCGTAACTGTCAAAGTACAGCTTCTCACTTCCTTTCTTAGACCGAGCCATCCAGTGGGTTCCTTTTCTGTCGGAGCTATCCAGGTTCAAAATACCACACTCTTATCTTTCAAGGTCTTTTCAGCAGCTTGTCTCTTAGAAAAACTCCTTTAAAGTTTTTAATTTTTAGCTTCTCAGCCACATCTGTCAGCTGAAAGTTTGACAATGGAACGTTCAGAAGTACGACTCCATCGACGTTGATGTTCATTTTGTATTATGCAGTATATAAAAAGGTAGTAGTTTTGTTATCCATTTATAACAAAACTTTTTGGGAGGTGATAATATGCTATTGTTTAACCAGCATTTTTCAAAGCCATGTCTCTATAAGCTGCTTTGCGTCTTTGTAAAGTGTGGTGAAGTGTAATTTGGGATTAACCTGTTCATTATTAGTATTTGCTTTAAAGTTAACAAAAATAAAAGGTAGGTCTTTTTTGGAAACTTTTGTGGCTATAAACCCATGGCCTGTAAGATGTTTCAGGTCGTTGTAAGGCATGATGACAACCTTTGTTTTACGTCTTGGCTTTTTTTTTTTTATTTAGAAGAATAAAAGATTTTAATGCAAATTCAATTTTGTAGTTTGTAGTGGCCATGTGCTAATGTGTGTATCCCATCTTCCATGATGACTCATTTGTCATCGGCGCTCAAAGCTATTTTGTTGATCTCTTCGGTGTAGATGTTGTGCAGGTGTCATCTAATAACATTAATCGTTCTGTACTGTTCCTTACGACTGAACAGCATCTCTTTATAGTCAGTTTCACCAACTGTTTCTCTTTATAGTCAGTTTCACCAACTGTTTCTCGCTCGTAACCAGCCTTACGTCCACATGGTTCTCCATGGTCTTGCCGAAGACACTGTTCTTAAGTTTGCAGAAGGCTTTCTCAAACTCGTTGGTAGCTTTCATTCTCAAGCCGGTGTTCAGATCGATGTACTTTTTCAGCCACGGCTCTTCTTTGAACTTTATTCCACTGTGAATTTTTGTAATCTTCATCCCAAGACTCTTGTACAGCTTCAAGGCCTCGTAGTGCACACTGTACTTGGTTTTATTGTACAATTTGTGTATTAGCTTTTGCACCTTGGACCCTTTGGGAATAATAATTTCCGGAGCCAACAGGTAATAGTTGTGAAGATCGTGCAGCTCTTTCAGGTATTCTGAGTCGATTGTGATCCAACAACTTACTCCATCTTGGCTTGAAAAGGTTTTCCAGTCGTTGTCATCCATTGAAATCCACCAACCGGAACCAGTTTGCTCATCGCCCATACGTACAGGTTGTTGGCGTCCAGATAAATAAATGTTGAAGGCATACTCTTGTCAAAGACCTCACCCATATACTTGTTTGCTCGAGCGTATAGTTTTGAGATGATGCTGACCCTGCCGCGTATTCAGTGTTTAAAATTGAGCAGCATATCATAATCGCTCAACAACTCCAGTTCAACATTCGTCATCTTCAGCGCTGCGTTCCAAGCAAGTCCCGGTGACGTATAGTATCAGGCGAGATCTAGTTTATAGTTTTCCATGCAAACGTCTCTAAAGTTTTCAAAGATGTCAGCTAATAGCAACACGTCGTTCTTGTGCAGATTGTAGTAATCCCTGTTTTACAACCAAATTCCTCCCACACCTCCTTTGCATGCTTATAGTCGTCGTCGCTTGTCTCACTGTCATTCAGTTTTGAATAGAAGGCGGACTTTGGAGGCAGCTCAGTTTCATTTAAGCTTTCGGCGGAGTCCATGTACTCGTAGGGGTACATGGACTCCTTTCCTCAGCAATAGATTGAACCATTTTTCGCTGTATTCCTTTGCCAAATTTTTACACTGGTCTTTGCTAAGATTCTTCATCAAAGTAGCAAGGCTTGCAGGTGTGAACCTAAAGCTGTTGATAAACTGTAATTGTCGGCTAACTAGTTTTACCTTTCTCTTTTTGTTGACGAACTTGTCAACAACCACCTCTCTGCTGAATGAAATATACTTTTCCTTATTGTTCGGTATCAATGTATTTTTTCACTGTTTTCACCTCATAGCTTTTTAATGAACAGATGGCTGTCGTACCCGGAAAGGTTATGGAATATTATGGGAATAAACCATGGTACTTTGAATTTTAGATTGCATTTATTGTGTGCTACGCCTCTAAATCTTCCCGTCAAGTGACAGTGATCGCGAACTTTATCTTTTTTGTTCAATTTACCTTCGCATAGGTGGCATTTAGCATCTGCGTCTTTAGACCTTCTCATCAAGTGACAGTGTTTGTGAACTTTATCTTTAACGCCTAACTCGCCTCCGCATATGTGACACATAGTAGCCAAGGCATTTCTCTCTGCATTGTCTTTTGTAAATATCATCTTCTCTGGGAATTTGAACTTGTAATTATCCTTAACGTCTTGCACGAGCGAGTTGATGAATTTCTGCACTACGTCGTCTTTATTGTTATTAGCGGTGAATGCAACCGGATCTTGATTATACGTTGTACCATTGAAGCATTTTATCTGGTAGCAAAACGAGCTTGGAACATGCTTCTGATATTTGTGCATGTAAGACTTTTCAGCGTTTGGTTGGCGCTTATCCATATAAGGTTTAATGAACGATTCGGAATCTGCGTAGATTACAAACGGCACTCTCATCGACCTGTTGTGGTTCTTAAAAGAAAGCGTCATGCCAGCTTCTCGAAGTTCTATCTTTACGGGTTCATGCAACGAACAAAGCTTGTTGTGTTTCTTGAGAGACTCTATCATACGGTAACCAGTCAAACATTGCATACAATAGTGCATTGAATGGACTGACTTTTCTGTTTCCTTCATCATCAGTCTGTTAAAGTTTTTTATCCAGGTATAGTGCTTCTTAACGTCGTCAGAAATAAGCAACAGATTAACAACTTTATCGCTTTGACGTTTGGTCACACACAGTGGATATACACCTCTTATTATATCCAAAGACATTAAGGCTGATGTTGTTTTGTTCAAACTTGATGTAAACATTTTCCTTGACAGCAACCGGGAATTCGATACCACTCCAATCGAGTTTCTCAGCTTGCTTCCTCAATACCTTTGATATTGAGTATGCTGATGATACTCAATTTTACATCTTCAGCCCGGGTGACCCAAGTGATGCTGTTGCTGCCCTCTTGCAGTACCTGGAGGCTGTGGGGGTCTAGATGGGGGACAACAGACTTTGGCTGAACCCTGGTAAGACCAAGTGGCTTTGGGTGCGTGGAGCTCCAGGTTCTGGGACTCTGACTTCTTTAGTTCTGGATGGGGTTGCACTACCTCAGACAGACCTGGTGTGCAACTTGGAGGTTCTCCTAGACTTGCAAGTCCTGCTCAATGAACAGGTGACAGTCATGGCTAGGACACTCTTTGCGCAACTTCATTTTGTGTGCCAGTTGCGCCCTTTCCTGGATCAGGAGTCCGTGCTCTCAATCATTCAAGCCCAGGACATCTCACAATTGGAATATTGCAACATGGTCTACATGGAGCTACTCTTGAAGATCATCCGGAAGCTTCAGCTGGTACAGAACGCAGGCACACAAGCAGTTCTTGGGGCTCCTAGGGTGGCCCATGTCATACCACTGTTCCGCAAAGCTGCACTGGTTACCAGTTTGCTTTGGGGTCCAATTCAAGGTGTTAACACCTTTAAAACCCTTCATGGCATGGGTCCAGGCTATCTGAGGAATTGTCCCAGCCCAATGGGATTGGCCTGCCCCACCTGCACCAGCAGAAGAGGCATGCTGGGGACACCATCAGTCAAGGAATTTCTCCTGGCGGGGTGCAGAAGAGCCTTTTCTGCTGTGGCACCCACCTTCTGAAACACTGTGCCCACCAAGATGAGATCCACACCCACTCTTTTGGCCTTCTGAAAGGGCTTGAAGACCTGTCTCTGCTAAATGGCTTGGGGCTCCAATGGGGAAGCCACATTCTAGAAGTGGCTAATGGATTAGAATAGACCCCACCTCCTCCCCATGCTCACTTTGCTCCGTTCCTCTCCATCTTGGTCAATTGAATTTTAACTGAATTTTAAATTTATGGTCTTTATTTACTGTTTTAATGTTTTAGTTGGTATTTTTATTGAATGACTGCAAGCCAGCTACAGTCATCTCAGTGAGATAGGTGGCATAGAAGTTTAATAAATAATAAAATATATTAAATACAAACATTCACAACAAATCCCCCTTTGCTGTGAAACTGTATATATGAGGTCACATAGATGGGCTGGATTGGATCTTGTGCAATTGTCATTTCAATAAGAAAAATTTATGCTTGAAACACACTGATAGAAAAATAGCAGCTAATGTTTTATTTATTTACCTAATTTATATAGCCACCCATCTCACCAAAAGTGATTCTGTGTAGCATGAATGTTTAACAGAAATGGCAGCCAGTTACTATTGTACAGCAAGGACAGATGTAATTCAAATGAATAAATAGAGGTATTACATAAAGCATATTTTGCTTGCTGAAATGCCACCAATGAAGCAGTCAAGTAGATCTTCATTAGAAACATGTTTCATGATACTGGTATGTTAATAAGAAAATAAGTAACTTTTTGCTTTCAAATTTTTACTAGAACTATCAAAAGAATACAGAGCAAACATCTTCCTCAGATCTCAGGAAGGGGAAGAACAGGAAGAATGGGAAGAAGACATTTCCTAAATATACTGGACAGAACACAGAGAAATCCATCTTACAATTTCCATACAATTTCCATACAAAGTCATCTAATCGATCCATAGAACATAGAATCATAGGGCTGGAAAGGACCTCGGAAATCTTCTAGTCGGATCCCCTGCTCAAGGCAGGAGCCTTATACAATCCGAGTCAAATGGTTGTCCAGTCTATTTTTGAAAACGTCCAGTGATGGAGCACCCTCAACTTCAATCTGTCCTTACTTCTAGGTTGGATCTCTCTTTAACAAGCATTCACCCATTACTTCTCATCCTGCCCTCTGTGGCTTTGGAGAATAAGTCAATCCACTGTTCTCTGTGACAACCCGCCAAGTACTGGAAGACAGTTATTATAAACACCCCCCCCCCCCCATTGGTCTCTTCTATAGGCTAGACATACTGTACCTAGCTCCCTCAACCATTCATCATACGATTTAGCCTCCAAAACCTTTATCATCTTTGTTGCTCTTCTCTGCACACTTTCCAGGGTCTCAACATCTTTTTTGTTTCATGGTGACCAGACCTGGACACAGTATTCCAAGTGTGGTCTCACTATCCAATATAAAATAAATTCACATCATTACCTGTTGTTTAATAAGATGTTGGAACATTTGATATCGCGATGAAGAAAGTTTTTTTTGTGACAGTAGTCCAGTCCCTCCATCAACTGCTTCATGAACGATTTGATATGGTCCTCTGAGAAATGCACCAGCCCAGATTCTAGCAATCCCATGAGGTCATGGTCCATATATTCAAATACAAGATAAAATGCACCTAACAGAAAATGAAAGAGAGAAAAAACCAACACTTTTATTAAGAATAAAAGTATGAACATTTAGCACATCAAATGTCCTAGGAATATTTTAAGGCAGAATATGCCATAAGTAGAAAAATGTAAAAATGCCATAAATTTTGCTCTGGGTAAAAAGGAAGATTCAGGATTCTATCTCCCTTAGTATTTATTATCAAGACAGTTGTGTCTGCATATCTCCTTGATTAATTTCCATCCATTGCTTCTTGTCCTGCCTTCAGGTGCTTTGGAGAATAGGTTGACCCCCTCTTCTTTGTGGCAGCCCCTCAAATATTGGAACACTGATATCACTGATGTCACCCCTAGTCCTCCCCTTTGTTAGACTATACACACCCAATTCCTGCAACCGTTCTTCATGTGTTTTAGCCTCCAGTCCCCTAATCATCTTTGTTTCTCTTCTCTGCACTCTTTTCAGAGTCTCAACATCTTTTTTATATCGTGGTGACCAAAATTGGATGCAATATTCCAGGATATCTAAATTTCTCTTCCTAAGACTAGCAGCATTCCTCCCCTTACCTTTTATTAAAGTTAACCTAATTATCCTACATAGCATAGAACTCCTCTCAAAATTTCACAAAAGATCCTCAAGATGAATAGGATGTTTCTTATAAGGTAAGCCTTTCACATTCTGGCAGTTTAGACAAAACTAAAATATACCTCCTCACAATACATTGGGTATTTTTATGTACAAAGCATATTCATTACAGCTAAGAAAGCAAGCTGATTTGAAGCACAGGCCATAATCTCACAATTTATTTCTGAACAATTTTCTTTGACAATGACTACCTTTGTCCTTCTTGAAATCCAGTGCATCTTGTTTGTCTGTAACAATTTCCTTCATGTTGACAACACTCTGGTGAATCAACTGTCGAAGGATCTTGATTTCACGGATAGCTGTAATAGGGAAGCCTTCCTTTTCATTGTCCAGCCTTACTTTTTTCAAAGCCACCAATTCACCTGCCAAATATAGATCACAGGAAATATAATAATGTGTTAGAGAATTTTAATTTCTCTATTGGTGAAAAATAAATCAGAAGCTCTCACAGTTGACTGCATTTAGCTGATTCAAATAACTTTATATTTATATAAAAATATTTACAATACCATTCTTCTTTACAGCAACATAGCTTAATGAAGACTTCTTACAGAGACAGATCAGAGACAAAACCAGAGACTGGAAATCCAGCTCCTAACTCAATACTCTTTTTGCACAGACTCAGTAGCCCTTTCTTCTCATTGGCTGACTGAGTTACCACATGACTCTTCCTGTTCATGAATATTCCAACACTCCTCCCTTCATGACAGGAAGAGACATCAGACCTATTAACTTAATACATTCTTTAATCGTGAAAAACCTTGTGCCACTAACCTGGCCTTATACTGTATATCATTATTTGGCAATACCTTTTTCTTATATACCCACTTACAAACCACAGCTTTGGTTCCCTGTGGCAAAGTCACTGATTTAAATACTTCATGGTCTCCCATGGATTTCATCTCTTTATCCATGGCCTCCTTCCATTTTTCTTGTTCAGCTTTTGGTAATGCCAACACCTCTTTATAACTTCTTGGCTCATACCACACATTGCAAACCTTTACCTTGCTGGCAGAATACCTGTCAGGCGGAATTCCTTTATTACATTGCTCTGACCTACGTGGTATTAACTGCTCCTGTGTCTCAATTCTTTCTGGTTTCATGTCTTGTTCAGCCTCTCCTCCCTGAACATTGACATCTTCAATAAACATTTTTTCATCATTAGATGAGTTATTGTCATTAAATAGATCACTGTCATTAAGTGAGACATACCCAGAATTTGCATCAATTCTGTCCCAATTTTGTTCTGCAAAATTAGCAGACCTTGAAATTATAATTCTTTTACTTCCATCGCTAAAGCGATATCCTTTTGACCCTGGCTCATAGCCCACAAACCTGAGCTTTCTTGCCTTTTGCTGTCCCTTTCTTCTGATTGCCTTAGGAATATGTACCCATGCAGTACTTCCAAAAACTCTCAAATGTGCCAGTAATGGCTTTCTCCCATATAGAATGGCATATGGAGTATTATTAATGGAGGAACTCCACAGCCTGTTAACTATATAATTTGCAGTCAATATGGCTTCTCCCCAATATGACCTGCTCATACCAGAATCCTCCAATAATGAATCTTTCATTGTTTGCAAAACACCATTCCTTCTTTCAGCTACACCGTTCTCTGCTGCTGTGTAAGGATTTGTATGTCTGTGTCTCATCCCCAACTGCCCCAACCATTGTTGGAATTCAGTTGACATAAATTCAGTACCTCTGTCAGTTTGCAACTGACACACTTGTTGTCTGTACCTTCTCTCTACAAAACTTACCCACTGTATGAATTGTTGTAGCACCTCTGTCTTACCTCTAAGCAAGTAGCAAAACGAATACCTGCTATAATCATCAACAATTACCAGTGCATATTTTGCTCCTCCCAAACTGGCTTGCATAGGTCCCACCAGATCAGCATGGACCAGCTCTAAAACTCTTTTTGTTTGTCTTGTGCTACATTTACTAACTGGGAATGCCTTTGACTTCGATGCTTTGCATACTGCACAGTCCAAATATGTTTTGCATCCCTTCAAATTTAGCCCTTCTGCAAAATCTTGCATTTGCTGCAAAACTTTAAAGCTTGCATGGCCAAGTCTTCTATGCAGAAGATGAACACATGAATCATGCTCTGCAACATTCTTAAATATATGGGAACATTGAACCTTTTGTCCCTGCAATACATATAGATTATCTTCCTTTATGCCTTCTGCACAAATATTCCCATTCCTTTTGATGAGACATTTCCCATTTACAAAAATGACCTCAAAACCTTGTTTGTCTAAATTAGACACACTTAACAAATTATGTTCCATCTCAGGTACACAAAGCACATTGGTAAACTTTGATTCCAAATATGGAATTTTTACATTGCCTCTTCCAATGACTTTTGCTTTCTGGTCATTTGCCAAAGCCACAGCTTCTTGTACTACTGGAACAAACCTGCAAAATAATTCAGAGTCATTAACAATTGTTTGACTTGCCCCACTATCTATTAGCCACTTGTCTCTGTTGTTGCTATTGCAAACTTTTGCAACACCAAAATGTTCCTTTTGCAAAGCAGTCCTTTTTGGTTGCACAAATGTCCTTTGCTGCAAACAGTTCCTCTGCAAACAGTTCCTTTGCAAATGTGTGCTCGCTCTACAAATGCAGCAATTCTTTTCTTGCAAAGCTCTCTGCTTGCAAAATCTCTCTTTTGTTGCAAGTTGGTCCGGGTCTGATCTGCTTGTTTCTTCTTCTCTGGGGACTTGCAGTCTGGACCCCCTCCTCAGGAATTTCTCCTCCTCCTGGCTGTTTCTAAAATGGCGTTTTTCCTCTTCATTAAGCAAACATGCCTTTAAAGTCTCAAAATGTAAGTCTTGTTCTTCTTTGCACTCAAATATTGCAGAAACTGTGTCCCAGGTTTTATCTAAACTGTTCCAACACCAATAAAACCTTCTGGGACTCAGGGAATTTAATCCCACGTCGTTCTAAGTCCAAAAATAAACTTTGCATTTTATTTAAATGCTGTTCCACAGATTCACCTGGTTGCAAACAGGCCCTGTAAAGTTTTCTTGACAATTGCACTATATTGCATGCAGAAACATTCACGTGCACAGCTCTCAACTTCAACCAAATCTCCTTTGCAGTCTTTAAATTTGCAACATTTAGAAATTGTGCATCATCTAAATTCAAGATGAGATAAGCCATTGCTTGATCATGGCTTTTCTGATCAGCTGCTGCAAATACTTGTGGTGGATTTTCTACAATATACCACAGCTCTTTTGCTTTGAGCAAACATTCCATTTTAGCAGCCCACACAATGTAATTCTTCTGGCCCAAATGAGGCATACAGCTTTCTTTAAATTCCATTGCAGCCATTCTGCTAATTCTGCCTTGTTCTTATACTTTCTAAACACAGGCAATTTCTTCCAGCTTTAAATTACAATGCAGTCCTTAGTAAGCTCTGGGCCCATAACCTGTTAGAGAATTTTAATTTCTCTATTGGTGAAAAATAAATCAGAAGCTCTCACAGTTGACTGCATTTAGCTGATTCAAATAACTTTATATTTATATAAAAATATTTACAATACCATTCTTCTTTACAGCAACATAGCTTAATGAAGACGTCTTACAGAGACAGATCAGAGACAAAACCAGAGACTGGAAATCCAGCTCCTAACTCAATACTCTTTTTGCACAGACTCAGTAGCCCTTTCTTCTCATTGGCTGACTGAGTTACCACATGACTCTTCCTGTTCATGAATATTCCAACATAATGAAAGTAATAATGGGCAAAATAAACAAGAGAAATGAAAAATATGGTCTTCTTACGCATGTCCCTCTCTGTCAGTTACTTGAGCGGACACTGTCAATACAGGTAGTCCTCAGCTTCGGACTGGTTGTTTAACAACCAAAGTTACAACAAACTTTTAAAAAGCTACTTACAGCCCGTCCTTGAAGTTATGACTATTGCATACACACCTCATGGTCGTGTGATCATATTTCAGGCACTTGGCAACCAGCTCATATTTACGACCTGTTACACCATCCTGCAATCACACAACTTTTTCTGGCAAAAAAAATGTCCATTTGGGAGAATGGATTTGCTTAATGACCACATGATGTGCTTAACCATGGTGACCCACATTACAACCATTGTAAAAGAGTTGTAAAATTGAGTCTGGTCATGTGGTGCCTCAACTTACGATTACAACTTCTGACCAAAATTCCCGTGCCAATTTATTATTTATTTTGTATCCCACCTTTATTATTTTTACAAATAACTCAAGGTGACAAACATATCCAACACACCTTCTTCTTCCTATTTTTCCCACAACAATAACCCTGTGAGATGTGTTGGGCTGAGAGAGAGTAACTAACCCAAAGCCATCCAGCTGGATTCACGGCTAAGGCAGGACTTGATCTCACAGTCTCCTGCTTTCTAGCCTGGTGCCTTAACCACTAGACCAAACAGGCTCTCTTATTTCTCAATTGTGGTTGTAAGTTGAAGACTACCTGTACAATAAAGAATTTTGATCAGATCAACACTGGGTGTATCAGAAGTATACAACCTTTCATATTTCAGAACTCTTCTTCATTTCCATACTTGAAATTGATTCAGTAACAGATATTTTGTATCCATTATCATTGAAACCAAGAGGGCAACCATTTTATCTTATTAAAGGCGGGTCATTTGTTCCTTTCTTTATATAAAGAAGCCATCACTTATACTTTTTATTTTATAATAAAAGTAATTAAAACATATATATATATACACACACAGAGAGACAGACACAGTATATATGTATGTCTGTATATATGTATACACAAATACATACATACACACATACACAAAACCCAGAAAAGGCTAAAAATAGTACACGTTTTATACTTACCTGTATCCTTGTCCTTGGCTTTGTACACTTGCCCATATGTTCCCTCACCAATAATACCAATAATATCAAATTTGTCCACACAGCGCTTTCCCCAATCACTTTCTGTCTGTCTCCTCTCACCATAACGAGAGCAACAGATTCTGGAAGAGATGGGGGGGGGGGAATACACAAGAACTCTTACAATGCAAAATTCTTACTTAAAAACTCTTTCATAAACCTTTTCTGACCTTCCTACTCTGATCTACATGTGTGTATGTATATAAATTGTATATAAGAATTGCTGTTTTACCTAACATATTTATTATAAATATACTCCACTCTTTTTCTTAGAAGCTCCAAGAAGTTTATACATAGTTTTCCAGGTAGCAGATTACAATACTAAAAGGTACGAAACTGTAAATTCCAGGTTCAAACTAGAAACATGGCTTATCAAGTTTATTAAATAAACCACAATTGGCCAGATTTATACATGATTTATTTTATTTATAACATGTATTGGCCACCCATCTTACCACAGGGTAACTGTGGTTTTAAATATTAACCATAGTGTACAAACCACAAAATGGCTATGTACACATGTGCTAAACCAAAATAAAAAACATCACTGTTTAGCATAATATCTGAATAATACCACTTCCAAGTTGTCACCAATTTCAGATTTCTTATCCTAGTGTTGTAAGAAATTTGAAGACTCTTTGACTCACATGATTTGTTCATGTCTAGTCATGGTTCCCTTTGGTTTCAAGTTGCATTATATGTAACACAGTCTTAGGAAAATATACATTAAAGATATAAATGTGATGATGAGTTATACTCCTGAAGTATGGAATTTGACATTTTATGAAAAACTCTGGCTTAATTAAGTGTAGGGCTCAACAAAGACATTTCATATAAATAGAAATAAATTTATATTCTTGATGTTAAAGAATAGATTCAAATATGTGGTCTTTATCAATTTTTGAAATGTGCTTATATTCTAAAAATGAGAAAATATATAATAACTTTATGGATTGAATTTTATATCACTATATGAATTTTACTTCTTTGTTTTCTTACATTTTTTTATTTCTCTCTAGTTTAGTTTAATTACTGCAATATATGTACTGTGTTATCACTGATACATTTTTGGTTGGTTGGTTTTTAACTTTTCAAAATGTTTATTAATGAAATATAACAATCATTATTTCATCAGCTAGCATCTCTGAATCTAATTACAGACAATAATGGGCCTGGAGGGAGAGGCATATAAGCAATGATAATGTCCATTTATTGAAGCAGGTGAAGATTTCTAATTACTGAAACACTTTAAAAAGGTCACTAAAGTTTTTAGGTAAAGATTTACAAGCCTGTAAAATTATGCAAAACATTATTAATAATACAAATACTGAAGAGACTTTTGAAGAATGGAATCAGAAAATAGTAGCCACAATACCAACAATCAACAATGTCAGTAATCAGATCTGCTTCTCTGGATAGACTATCTTTAAAAGTTGTTATTGAAGAAATGAGAGGTGTAGAACAAATTTTATCTGACAAAATAGAAATGGGACAAAAGTGGATTTACAACTGACAAGTCAAGGGAATGGCCTAGAAAAGGATGTTTCACTGGATCTACAAAAGAGACAGGCTGAGGTTTTAAAATTTAAAAGGGAAATACAAATGACAAACCAAGAGAGTGACCTGGATAATTTTTTCCTACTGTATTTACAAAAGAGGCTTGTTAGAGCTTTGAAAAAAATCTGTGTGATGGGACAAAAAAAGAAATGAAGAGAAATCAAATCCTATGACAATATTTTAATGAACTAAAGATTAAGACTGTTAGAAGTAAAAGGAAGGAATATAAAAGTGGCTTATTTGATCAAGGTTAAAACAAGGTATGTTACTTCTGGCAACCCTTTATGGACTTTCTGTTGTCACCAGGATTGAAAAGATGTTATATGGATTTATTTATAGATAAGAGATGGGATATGGGATGAAAATGTAAATATTTGTAATCTTACAGTGGGTGAAGAGTCACTAAATTTGTTTATACTTACTGTGATGAAGGCTAGAAGTCACTTCTTTATATATTTCTTTTTTATATTCTTACTTTTCACTTCTCTTTTTTCTTGCATTTTTTCCTTTCTGTTCTATTATCTTGCTTTAAGTTTAGTTTGTATTAGATTTTACTATTATAAACAAAATTCTTAATAAAAATTATATATACTGTATTAAAAATAGAATTCAAAGTTGTTCCCTGTAAAGCAACAGCTGAAAGAATATTAACTGCATAACTCTATTTTTTTGCTCTGTACAAATGAAGGGTGTTCATTAAACTGTTTTACCTTTAAGGCAGATAAAAGATTAATATACATGTGTATTCATGGACTCTGAGTTCTCTTCCCCTGATACCTGCATACTGACCAGAACATCCAAATTTTCTGGGCACCTGGACCACATCTGACTTGTGGGCATTACCACCAAACGGCTGGGGAAAGGAGTGACATGCCTCATCGCAAAATGGTTTCTATAGGGTGGTTAACAGTGCGTACAGGAGCCCCCTCCCTTGAATGTTGGCAGTTTTTATAGACTGGATTCTCACAATACACTAAACTCAGGTAAACGAAATCCAACTGCAATGTTCACATAAAATATACAGTCCATATTATTCTTAATAATGACAAGGTTCCTGAAATACACTAAAATACAAACCACTCAACTCTATTCTACCTCAGCCAAAGTAATGGTCTGAGTATTTTAGTATTGTTTTGAGCTCAAAACAGAGTTTCAAGTTTAAAATGCTTCCAAAATGCTGAAAATCAGCTAGTTTTCCATCCAAACAGGACACTTAGCTTATCTTTATTTTCATTTTTTCCCTAGGGAGATAGGTATACTTAGAAACAAAGCTCTATAGCTAAAACCATCTGCCATTTTATTTTCAATTATTTCTGAGATGTGAAGCCCAAACACATTAACAGAAATACAGATGGTACTTACATGCGTGATTCTTATTTTATTTTAAATTATAGAATATAAACTAAATTAAAACTAGATAGGCATGAAGTCCAACAGATTCCAAAGATGATGTTGGACACACTGGTACCCATGGGTACCAAGCTGAGGATCAAATTTTATCCTCCATGCACTAGGAACAGAATCTGCATTGTGAGTTTCTCTCATTTTCCATTTCTTTCCATTTCAAAATGGGTTGTACTTCATTTGGAAATACAAGTGTTATTTACCAGTATTAATTACATCTAGAGTAATGAGAATAAACAGATACAATAGCCATTCTTGTGTCACTGCATAAGATGAAAGGTGATATGGCTAGCTATGCTGTCCATCCAATTTATTCTTCTATCCCAATCCTTAATGTTATTTATTTTTTGTTTATTTATATTTCATGTTTGTAGACTGCCCATCTCCCTCAAGTAAAGTACTCAGAAACAGATCCAATAAAGCGTATTTAGTTCTTACTTTGGTCTCTTTCTCAATGACTGCTGAGGCGGTGTGACTGCCTTTGGTTCTGGAGATTCTGGCGGTGAAGGGTCTCCACCAGGAAGCTCTGGGGGGAGTGGGAGGTCTGTAAGCAAGTGTCGTGGTCTCTTCTGTTCTTTCTCTTTCTTTACAGACTTCAGAGGAACAATCTCCTTTGGACTAATGCACCAGACAAAATTGTTATGAGATATTTAGAGGCCAACCACGGTTCCACAACTCCAAGTTTTCACACACATGGATAATAATTGTTAGTATTATAGGAGCAATACAGCAGCTGCCACAATTACAATGTTACTACTGGAAATCAATCCAACCAAAGGCTACACCCATGTTAGCATTGAAGTCCAGTACCTGATACACAGCTGAAATTTCAAAATTTTGGGCTTTAGAAAATATAAATATCACTTTCAAAGTGTTGGAAGGAAAAAAATAAATGTAAAGAGTACAGTCATTAATTGAACTAATTTAATTTAAATCATATTAATTTTCTCTTGGCCCCACACGTTTACAAGTACATTCTCCACACCCACACTACTCAAACATCAAGTGCAGTCATTGCTTGAAAGGGACTGTCAACTCCAAGCCAGGATTGACTACCCCTTTCCCCTTAAAACCAGTTGTCTGTCCCTTATTCCTAATATAAATTAGCTAACTTTATTAATGTTGAGTATTGAAAATATTCCCAATGATTTGCTATGGCAGATCACCCTTAGATTACCACCAATACCTAGAAAAGTGTCTATAGGTAAACAACTGTACTAACTACAGCTTTGTAAATGAACACTTTAAAAATAACATTCTCTCCATAGATTAGTACTTGTCATCCATTCTTTTACAAGTCCTGGATATTACAATCTACTGCCTTCCCAATTAACAGATACAGAGATAGGACTGTACGCTGATTGACATGTGGAAGGTTAGCAATGCAATATCAAGTGACAGCAAATAGCCCGAGCCTGCAAAGATGAAGTGAGGAAAGCTAAGGCTCATAATGAACTAAGGCGTGCTACCAAAGTCAAAAATAACAAAAAAAGCTTCTTTCAACATGTAAAAAACAAGAAAAAAGTGAAGGAAATGATTGGTCCATTAAGTGGCAAGAAGGTGACAAACAACAGGGAGAAAGCAGAACTATTTAACTCGTTTTTTGCATCTGTCTTTACACAAAGGGAAAAAACAGACCAACCTATCAAAAATAGTGCCATAAAAAACAAAATAGAAACACAAGTTAAGATGGGCAAGAAAATGGTAAGTGAGCACCTGTCCAGCCTAGACGAGTTCAAATCACCAGGACCAGATGGATTACACCCCAAGGTTCTCAAGGAACTGGCAGATGTGATCTCAGAACCATTGAACTATATTTTTCAAAGATCCTGGAGCACTGGGGAACTACCAGAGGACTGGAAAAGAGCTGATGTAGTTCCCATCTTCAAAAAATAAAAAAAAAATGGATCCAGGAAATTACAGACCTATCAGCCTGACCTCAATACCTGGGAAGATTCTGGAAAAGATAATCGAACAACGAATCAGCAAACACCTAGAGGCAAACAAAGTCATTACTAAAAGCCAACATGGGTTTGTCAAAAACAGATCATGCCAGACAAATCTTATTGCATTCTTTGACCAAGTGACAAAGTTAGTGGATCAGAGGAATGCTGTGGATATAATTTACTTGGACTTCAGTAAGGCATTTGACAAAATAGATCACAACCTACTACTTGATAAGACTTCCCCCAACTCCTATGACTCCCCAGGCCCCTCCTCCTCCTCCTCCTCCTCAGATTCCCTGGACTCAGCTGTTGGGAACGCAGGCTGGCATGGAATCACGACACTATCCCGCACCGCAGGGCCCTTCCCCTGAGTCTGCCGATCCGGATGCGGTCGGGATGGGAATTGTTCATGAAAGGCGGTCACCAAGGCAGGAGCATGAACGGTGGTCGCATCCTCCCAGGTGAACTCCTCTGGTCCGTAGCCTTTCCATTCGATCAGGTACTGAAAGCGACCTTTCACCCAATGCGAGTCCTGAATGCTGGCAACCTCGTCCTCAGGAGCACTGTCTCCATCACGTTGTTCCAGTGGGGGAGGTTCAGCTCGGCGGAGTGGATACACTGGTTGCTCAGGGACCAACAGAGACTGGTGAAAGACCAGATGTACCCGTAGGGAACATGGCAGCCAACCTGGGGTCCGACATGGAATACAAACGCCCCACTGGGAGAGGCGCGTCAGGGACTAAATCAATGGGGCAGTCATAGGGCCTGTGCGGGGGCAATTAATCCACCTCAGTCTCAATGAAAACATCAGCATAATCCGCCAGTTCAGAGGGTAAGGAGACCCCCGTGGGCCCCTCTACCTGGCCGGCATAGATTTGGTGGGTGTGGTCCACGCAGTGCAAGCTTGGGAAGGTGACCAAGTTCTGTGACCAATAAATCTGTGGGTCATGCATCCGGAGCCACGCCAATCCCAAGACCACGGGAAAATGCAGGTCTGATATGATATAGAACTGGATGGCCTCCTCATGTGAACTGATGGCCATACGTAACGGTTGCGTGGCAGCCTTAATTGGCCCAGAGAGGAGCACTCGACCATCAGTGGTCTCCACTAACATTGGCGGTTCCACCGGGCATTGGGGAACTGTCCATTTGGCCACAAATGCTGCATCCATAAAGTTTGTGGTGGCCCCAGAGTCAATCAATGCATGGACGGGAATCCCCTTGGGCAACCCAGGGAGAATCAGGCACGCCACCAATATCAGATGCCGTGGGGGTCCGTGGGCAGCATCTGAAGGGCGTCGCTCGGTGTTGCAGGATGCCCGACCCAAAATGCCCTTCAGGTTGGGCTCGGGCCGTTTCCCGACAGAGGAGCAGGTGGTTTTTTCGGGTCAGGCTCGGTCACAGACACCCTTCGTCGCTTCTTGGGGCAGAAAGCAGACAAATGCCCAGGGTCCCCACAGTAAAAACACAACTCCCCCGAACGTCGCCTGTTCATCTCTGCCAACGATAGGCGAGGTCTGGCAGCACCTAACTCCATTGGCTCCTCCCTCTAACTAAAGAAGTAGAAGAATTGAAACAAAGAATAACTGGGCATCTAGAACAGCACAAAAGCAACAGAATAAGGTTGCCTGTGTTGACCCTTGTTCCAAAGAAACAGCTAGCACAAGCATTAAAAGATGCCAATGGTGTAATATCAAATATAAGCACCGGCTCACTGAAAGAAACAAACCAACTAATCTACAGCATGACTGCAGTGTGACTGGATACCTGGGATGCAAAATCAACAAAGAACAAAAGAAGACAATGAACCACCAAAAGGGAAGATCAGGCTGGAAAATAAGATTAGCAAGCTGAGATCAGATGAAAAGTAAGCTAGAACAGATGAAAGAACAGAAGCTGAAGAACAAGAAGACCAAAGAATACTTAATCAAGAAATACCACTTAGACCACGGGTCGGCAACGTGCGGCTCCAGAGCCGCATGCGGCTCTTTGAGCCAACCCCTGCAGCTCCGGAGCCTCCTCCGCCATTTGCAGAGAGAGACAAGGAGAGAGGCACTTGCACTTCCTCTCTCTCTCTCTCTCATGTGGACTTGCCCCCTCGCAGGGCTCCAGATTGGCCCTGCGCCCGGGTGCCCCACCCCCTGGGAGAAGGGCGGCCAGGAAGTCCCTTTCCCGGGCTGGCCCCGTCTGAGGCGCACGTGGCTGGGGAGCCGTGCGGGGAAGCCCCAAGATCCCCGCTGGGAGCAGCCCACCCGAGCCTCCGCTGAGCGGGCCAGCCCTCCCACAAACCACAGCCCCAAGGGAGAGCAGCTCCTCCAAAGCCCAGCCGGCGCAACCGTTGGCCAAGCAGCAGCAGAGCCGGAGACAGAGGGTCAGTGGCGGAGGGAGGGGGCTCTGAGTCCATGGAGCACTGCCGCGAAGCGGCCGCAGGGCAGGTGGTGCGCCCCCCCAGCTTACTTGTTCCAGGCGGCAGTCTCGGCTGGGGCATCGCTTCCTGGGCCATCCCCGAGCCGCTCCCTGGGCAGCTGAGCCAGCCACGTCTCCCCGGGCTGGGTGGCAGTCATGGCTGGAGCGGCGGCCGGCAGGGGCATCGCTCCCCGGAAAGCCGAGCCGGCCACATGTCTCCCCAGGTCGGGACGGGCGGCAGTCCCGGCTGGGGCGGCAGCCAGCGGGGGCATCGCTCCCTGGGAAGCCGAGCCAGCCACGTGTCTCCCCAGGCCAGGCGGGGCGGCAATCATGGCTGGGCCGGCAGCCGGCGGGGGCATTGCTCCCTGGGAAGCCAAGCCAGCCACGTGTCTCTCCAGCTCAGCGAGGCCGGAGAGGCGGCAGCAACCAGGCAGCCGCGCCCCTTCGCCGTCCTCCCACTGTTGCCTGGCTGCTGCGGGGCTCTCCGCCGCCCGGCCCCACCAGTGACGCCTTCCTTGGCCACTTTTGGGGAGCCGCCACCGCTGCTGCCCTCAGTGCTGCAGGAGAAGGAGACCTTGGGCTGCGAGGGTAGCGGGGCTGGCGGCGGTCGGGACCCCCCTCGTCCCCGCGGCGGCACTCCCGTTGCCGGTGCGGCCGCCCATGGTGCACCTGGCCTTGGCGCCCTTCTCTTGCGACGGCGAAGTGGCTGAGGATGCGGTGGGGTGGCGGCCGGGCTGGGGGTGGCGGGCGGGCCGGGGGCAGCGGGGACCCCGACGATGCTGCAGTGGCCGCCGCCGGAGCCACTGCCTCCCATTCTGCTCCCCTTCCTCACCCGTTCAGCTGAGGATGCAGCGGCCGGGCTGGGGGTGGCAGCGGGGACCCCCGACGATGCTGCAGTGGCTGCCGCCGGAGCCGCTGCCTCCCATCCTGCTCCCCTCCCCGCCTGTTCATCTGAGGACGCAGCGGGGGCGGCGGCCAGGCGGGGGGCAGCGGGGAGAGGAAAGAGGAAAGAGAGAAGAGAAAGAGAGGAAAGAGACCCTTTTGACATCTAAAATGAAGATAACACTGCATATACCCTTTTTTACCTTTATTTTATATATACACACACACACACATATACATACATACTATATATACATATACACACACACACACACACACACATATATACATACATACATAAAAGGTAAAAAAAGATATATGCAGTGTTACCTTCATTTTAGACATCAAAAGGGTTTTGCAGCTCCCAGTGTTTTGTTTTTGGTGGGAAACGTGTCCAAGTGGCTCTTTGAGTGTTTTGGGTTGCCTACCCCTGACTTAGACACAAGGAAGATCAAGAAAGCACTGGAAATAATAAAGCAGCAAATAACAGCTATAGCCAAGATCAGCAGATACGAAGCTTGAATTGCAAATTATAGGCAGAATCTCCAATTTCAATCAAATCAGAAATGTTTCTACTGATCTATCAAGGGAGACACTGCAGTGTCAGCACCTGACAAGGAAGAAACAGTACAGTTTTAGGCGCAGATATGGGATAACCCAAAGAAATACAACAAGAACACAGCTTGATTAAAGGTGGTTAAAAATAAAAAAGATGCAATGAAAGAACTTGTAATAACTGCAGAAATGGTGGAGAAAATGGCAAGGAAGATCAAGAATTGGTCAGCACCAGGTGAAGATGAATTGCATGGATTTTGGTTGAAACATCTGACTGGTCTATACCCACTTGTTGCCAAGCAGTTTAAGAACATACAGCAAGGAGGTGAAACTGAAGAGTGGCTACCATCTGGCAAAACCTAGCTGATAATGAAAGATCCAGCAAAAGGGGCAGCACCAGGCAACAACAGGCCAATTACCTGCTTACCAACTTTCAAATTGTTGAAACATCAAAAGCTTTGTGCAAAGATCAATGGCACAATGGAAGAGACTGATGAATGGTGATAGACTCAGAGAGGTTAAAAGAGGAATCTTTCAAGGAGACTCACTTTCACCACAACTGTTTCTCACTGCACTGATTCCTCTGTCAACAATACTGAATAACTCAGGCCATGGCTCTCAAGCATCAAAAACATCTGCCAAACTATCCCACCTCCTTTACATGGACGATCTGAAGCTGTGTGGAAAAACACCATATGAAATAGAATCGCTGCTCAACACTGTCCGTATATACAGCCAAGATATTGCAATGGAGTTGTGGATTGAACAAATGTACCATCAAGAGTCTGGATGAACATGATCACTATACATACCTGGGCATCCTTCAAGCTGACATCAAGCACACTGAAGTCAAGAAAAAGGTTAGAAATGGTCATGGCCCCATCGAAGCCCAATTCAGAGGAGGAGGAATTGGAACTGGGACCATCCGACAAAGCAGGCACGTCTCCCTTGGAATGTTTGGAGAGGCCAGGGGCTGAGGACAATGTTGTCCCAGGCCCCTCAGGCATTGGGGGAGGTGGTCAACTGGAGAGCTGCCTGCCCTCACAGACACAAGGGAGGATCGGCTGCTGACAGGCAGTAGTGCTGAGAGGCAGCAGATCCCTTCTGATGAGGAACAGCTGCTCAGAGAAGGGCTGCAAGGCTACTCGGGAGAAGGTTGCTCCATCCCTCCTCAAAAGGAACACCTGGAGTGGACTGACTTAAGGAGAAGCTGTGGGGAGTTAGTCTGTGCCAGGAACAATTGTTTGTTTTGGATTATACTCCCCCTGCTTTGACTCCTGCCTTTTGCCTTTCCTTGAGGATTGCTTTTCACCTTTTGCTTTGCCTAGCCTTGAGGACTGCCTTCTGCCTTCTACTTTGCCCTTGCTTGAAACTGCTTTTTGCCTTTTGGTTTGCTTTGCCTTGAGAACTGCCTTTTGCCTTGTACTTTGTCTTTGCCCTGTGGACTGCCATTTGTCTTGTGCCTTGACTTTTCCTTGTGGACTTGCTTAGCCGGGTAGACTGGACTTGGAACCCTGGACCTTGCCCTGTGAACGTGCTCCTACTCTGTGGACATTCTTTGTAATATACGGGCTGTTGTTTGGGGGACTGAGGGTGGCTGCCTTCAGGGTAGCATGGGGTGGAGCTTTACCAGTCGTTGGGAGGGTCATTTGTTGGAACATTTACTGAGAGCAATAAAGGACTCTCTAGAGGCCTGCCTTGCCTTGATCGCCTGGGTCATAACAGAAATACATCAAGAGAGTGAAGATCTTCCAAACTCAGTGGAGGCAATACCGTCAAGGCAATTAACACATGGGTAAATCCAGTCATTAGACACAGCTGAAATAGTGGACTGGACTCAAGCAGAACTAAAAGCCCTGGATAGGAAGACCAGAAAAATAATGACAATGAATCATGCCCTTCATCCACACAGCAATGTTGACAAACTCTACTTACCAAGGAAAATACTGTAGGTGGGCATGGAATGTTGCAAGTACAACAGATGATTGAAGAAGAAAAGGGGGCATTGGAAGAATACCTGAAGGACAGTGAAGATGGTGCACTAAAGTTAGTATACCAGGAAGGCTTACTGAGGAGAGTCGATGGAAGCTCCTGAGTGCCCGTAATATTGCCTGAGTTCAGGCACTGATCCTCTTTTGCAGAGAATGGGAGTCTGAACTCTTGTGGTGTTTGCTCCCGCCCCCCAACTCCTTTCCGTCACTGCTGGAACAATTTTCACCAGGACAGAGACCTTGGGAAAACTGGAAGCTCCGTCTGCATGCAAATGCACGCTTAGAAATGCTCCATTTTCAAGTGCCCCACTGGCAGCCACGCGGAGCTTCCATTCTCTGTCAGGCCTCCGTCCATGTAAAAAGAGTTGGAGCACCTATGGGGCGCTTGGAAACCAAGCATTCACTTTATTTTCAAACGCTCCATAGGTGCTGAAACAATTTTCATCCCAATGGAGACCTGACAGAGACTGGAAGCTCTGCGTGGCTGCCAGTGCGCACTTACAAACGGAGCAGAAGGCTCTGTTTCCCAAGTGCCCCATTCCAGGCATATGGAGCTTGCAGTCTCTGTCAGGTTTCCATTTGGATAAAAAGTCTTTCAGTGCCTATAGAGCGCTTCCAAACAGGGAAGGGTCTGCTCTGGCTGTCGCTGCCTCACTCTGCCAGCATCAGGGCTCTGCCCGTCTCCCTCGCTTCCCCAAAGCATCCCTTCACTAACCTCCTTTACAGCTCCATTCTCTGTCACCACATACAGGGCAACAAAAGAAGCCTGTGGGACTACCAGTAAAAAAAAAGTTCAATTGGACCTTCCAACTTTGTGAGAAGTTGGAAGGTCGGATTTATCTTTTTTTTTTTTAGTCCCACAAACTTTTGTTGCCCTGCACTTGGAGAATGGAGCTGGAAAGGACGTTAGTGAAGGAATGTGGATGCCCTGGGGTGGGGTGGGGGTTAGGATTTGGCATTGTGGAGTGTTTGTGCTCTGGTGGGGCTATTCAAAACACAGCAAATCCCTGTGTTTTGAATAGCCCCATAGGCGCTCAAACACTTTTTATCCAAATGAAGACCTGAGTCACACAGTTTCAAGCAGTCACACGGAGCATTCCTTTCCGTTTCTGAAGCACCCCACTGCAGGCACACGGACCTTCCAATCTCTCTCAGGTCTGTGTTTGGATAAAAAGTGTTTGAGCTGCAGCAGCTTGAGTTTCTCCGCTCCATCACGAAGGAAGAAACCAGAGGCACAGAGCAGGATTGCTCCCAAGAAGATGCAGGTACGCTGCGTGCGCCGGCCTTATTGAGAGCAATCCTGCTCTGCGCCTCCATTTCCTTTCACTCAGACGGAGCAGAGAAACTCAAGCCTGCCACTCAAACACCTTTCATCTGAACAGAGACCTGAGTCACACGGAGTTTCAAGCAGTCACACAGAGCGTTCCTTTCCGTTTCTGAAGCACCCCACTGCAGGCACACAGACCTTCCAATCTATCTCAGGTCTGCATTTGGATAAAAAGTGTTTGAGCGGCAGCAGCCTGAGTTTCTCCACTCCGTCCCGAAGGAAGAAACTGGAGGCACAGAGCAGGATTGCTCTCAAGAAGATGCAGTTGCACTGTGTGCACCGGCCTTACTTAGAGCAATCCTGCTCTGCGCCTCTGTTTCCTTTCACTCAGATGGAGCAGAGAAACTCAAGCCGCTGCCGCTCAATGAGAGGATGAGAAAGAGAAGTGTGGTGAGGATTTGTGCAAGCCGGCCGGCCAGGCAAGGACCGGGTGGGGTGGGTGGGTGGGTGGGGAGGGGGATCATGGCCGCTCAGGTGGTTGCCGCTGCTGCCGGCTTAGATGCAGGTGCAAGGGACCTGGCCCTGCGATGCCTCCCTGCTCAGCTGAAGGCTTCGTTCCTGCCCTCAAACTAAGGCTGGCGCAGTGAGCAGCACACTTGGGCCACAGACGGCATTGGTTCCTGTACCTGGCCGACTCCAATTCCACGCTCTGCCCCATAGGCATGCAAACGAAGCAAACACTCCCACTCCCCAGAGAATGGAAGCTTCCAGGGGCCATGATCTCTTTTGCAGAGAATTTGTGTTTGAACTCACGCGATATTACAGCACCCAGGAGCTTCCATTGTCGGCACGAAAAGCATTTCCAAGCCAACTCTCCTCTCCCTCAAAGAGAAAGAAACCATGGCAGAGAGGAGAGATTTTGCAAGATAAGTGAATCCGGCACAGCAGGAAGGGAGGGGGAAGCACTTGTGGAGAGCGGGGAGAGGAATAGGGTGAATATTGCAGAGCCTCTACAATTGCTCGTAAGGGCGAATGACTGCTGTGGTGCTGCAATAGTCATAATTTGGGGATTTGCTCATAAACATTAGGGGGCGCTGATAACGTAACTTCGAATGAGTGTTAAGTGAATGCTCGTAACTTGGGGATTACCTGTAGTCTAAGAAAACTTGTTGCTGTTTGCCTCTTCCATACGGAATGATTAATTATTTCAACAAACTCCTCCAGTGCTATTAAATTAATTAGAGTCCACGATGAGGGAAAATATCATCATTATTTTCCCTGCTAGCTGCTGAGTTTTGCTTTTGGAACTCTCTATCTGACCTTGAAAAGGGAACTGTATTCTTCCCTGCTTTTCTGCTGCCAGCAACTGGTTGTGAGAGAGGAACTGTACATATTTACAAAAATGCCTCCTAGGAAGGAGTTGAAGGAATTAAAACACGACTCAGAGGAGCCTAGCGCCAAACTCCTTATGGAAGCATTTGAGAAAAAGTTTTCTATGTTACATCACACACTAAAAGAGATGAATGAAAAATCCAGTAAAAAGTTTGAATTATTAGTAACAAAGTTAAAACGAACTAAAGATGTTAAAAATATACAGATTAGATTGGATAAGATAGACACAAGTTTAGATCTTGACTCAAATTTATTGTTATTGGATTTGAAACAGAAGGAAGTTTTTATGCGACTTAGAGGAATTTCTGAACAAATTCATAATTTAAATGATGTAATTGTAACAGAAATGACCAAATGGTTTAATGATAAGAAAGCAGACTACTCTAAAGAAATAGACAAAATTTACAGAATAAACTCAGCATATGCAGCCAGAAGACAATTGCCAAGAGATGTTATGATTCAATTTATAAGAAAATCTATTAACGAGCAAGTAATTCAGAAACATTACCATCACAGATTTAACATTTCTGGAAAAGAGGTGCAAATATTCAGAGAAATTCCAATTACAACGAAATGCAAAGAATATTTCTTCCTGACAGATCTCCTGAAGCAAAATAATATTCCCTTTTGCTGGGATAAACTGGAAGGGGTTATTTTTACCTTTCGAAATCAACAGTATAGACTAAATTCAGTCCTTAAAACACAAGGGTTTTTTTGGAAAGATATGAATCAGAACTACAGTATTTTTCAAAAGATAAAGATCAATTACCACAAGAATTGGGTCTGAAAGAAAAAGATAAAAAGAGGTCTGACACTGATGAAGGACAGGCTGCGGAGATGGGAGCCACAGCTGGAATCCCTGGAATTTCCTCTTCATAACAGATAGATTGCAAGATTCTGGCATGGAATGTCAATTGGGCAAATTCCCCATAAAAGAGAAAACAGTTATTTCATTATTTGAAAAAAAAACCCTGAATCATTATATAATATGTTTGCAAGAAACTCATATCAAAGAGACTGGAAAAAAGTACTTAATAAATAACACTTTGGGTCTGTAATTTATTTCTGCTAATTCTAAGAAAAAAAACCAATGGGGTAGTTTTGTATATAAAACCCCAATTACATCCACATTTATTGTTTGCTGATGATCAAGGCAGATATGTAATTGTGCAGATTGAATTACAAGGAATAAAACTGATGATAGTGGGATTATACACTCCACACCAAGTTTTTTCAACATTTGTCCGAACACTTACTCTCCTATTCCTTTCAGTATTGGTGTATAATTGGAGACTACAATGGGGTAGTAGCCACACAACTGGACAGATCAGCTGATAAAGGTATTAAAGAAACACAAGGGAAACTGTCCCAAACTTTTTTCGAACTAATACTTTAGGTTTGATTGATATTTTGAGGTGTAAAAATGGACTAAAAAAAGACTTTACCTTTTTTTCAGAGACACAAATCCTTTTCTAGAATTGATATGATTTGGATTACAAAATATTTACTTCACAAAACAACTAAAGTTACTATTCTTCCAAAAACTTTTTCTGACCATAATCCAGTGTCTTTACATCTTAAATTTGGTTTTCAGTCTTTTAAATGGAGACTAAAAGAGTCTGTTTTGCAGAGGCCACAGATCCTTAAACAATGTAAACAGGTACTCCAAGATTATTTCAATAATAACTTAGGTAAGGGAACCAATTTGACAACAATTTGGGATGCTTGTAAGGCTATGACATGAGGACATTTTATACAATGCAATACAGTAATCAAGAGAAAGATGGATGAAACGTTCAAAATGTGTTACAAGAAATTAAATTGAAGGAGAGGGAACTCCAGAATTCACCAGAAGATTCTAACATACTTAATCAACTAAAATTATTGCATTTGATAATGTTTCCTGGCAATTTATGATCCAGCAATTAAAAATAATGGACTTTGGACAAAACTTTATAAATATGATTAAAACAATATATAATAAACAAACAGTTAAAGTGATTATAAATGGAGACTATACAGAGAACTTTGATACTGTAGATAGAGAAACTAAAGGACTAGAAATAAAAGGTGAAACATACAAATTGCAAGCATTTGCAGATGATTTGGTATTTATCCTAGAAGAACTTTTGGAGACGATTCCTAAACTACTGGAAAAGATAGAACAGTATGGAGAAATAGCAGGACTGAAAATAAACAGAGAAAAAACTAAAGTAATAGTTAAAAATCTTTCAGATAAGCAAAAAAAAAAAAAAAAAACAAATGTCAGAAAAAATAGAACTACAAATAGGAATATACTTAACAACAAGATGTTCAACGATAAAAGAAGACAATTATACAAAATTATTGAACCAAATAAGATTGGACTTGGAAAAATGGAAAAACTTGCAACTGTCGATATTAGGAAGAATTGCTACAGTGAAAATGAATATACTACCAAAAATTTTATTTCTATTCCAAACAATACCTATAAAACTTGAGAAAAAATTCTTTGAAGATTTAAATTCATTAATTTTGAAATTTATTTGCCAAGGAAAGAAAGCTAGAATCAAGATGAAAATGTTACAAGAAACTAAGGAAAATGGAGGTTTTGGTTTGCCAGAGTGGATCTTATATTATCAAGCATCTGTATTAACATGGGTAAAAGAATGGATAATTCTTAGAAACAAAAGGTTGTTATATCTGGAGGGGCATGATTTATAATTGGGGTGGCACGCTTTTTTATGGTATGGGAAAAATAAAATCCATAAGTACTTTCAAACCACTATATAAGAAATGCATTATTATCAACATGGGAAAAAATAAAATGTAAAATATATCTGAAAATTCCAGGTTGGCTTTCAACAATGGAAGCATTTGTACATCCAAATTTAGTTAATTTTGAAAAACTCCAGACATACAGAGATATTCTAAATTCTGAAGGGAACTTAAAATCTAAACAAGAAATGGAAAATAAGGGTATCAATCTATCATGGTCGGCATACTTACAAATGCAAGCTAGATATGATAAAGATGTTAAACTGTATGGATTTTATAAGGAGCAAACCTTGTTTGATAAGATATTATTAACCTCTGATAAGAAACTAATTAAGAAAATTTATAATTTTCTATTAAATTTGAAAATGGAAAGCGAACAAGTTAAAGAAACGATAAGATGGGCAAAAAATTTTGAATATAATATAGAATTAGAAAAATGGTAAAACGTGTGGGAAAAAAACTATAAATTGACAATGTCATCTTCTTACAAAGAAAACTTATATAAAATGTTTTATAGATGGCACTTGCCACCAGCAAGATTAGCAAAAATGTTTAAAAACATGTGAGATAGATGTTGGAAATGCAAACATAAGTCAGGTACTTATTACCATGTTTGGTGGACATGTGCCAAAGCAAAGTTAGTGGAAAAAAATACATACGTGGCTAGAAAATATGTTGGGAAAATATGTAGATTTTAAACCTGAACTTTTTTTTATTAGGTATAATGCCAGAAAAGACTGATTAACAAAGCATATATTTGATTTTACATGTAACAACAGCGGCAAGAATTATATTCACGCAGTATTGGAAAAATGAAGAAATACCATCAGATGAAGAAATAATTAAAAAAATACTAGAATGTGCGGAGATGGACAGACTGGTTTTGAGGTTGAAAGTAAAAGAAGAAACGGAATATTATCAAACTTGGAACTTATTTTATCAATAGATAGAGGAAAGAATAAAGGATTAGGAATTAAATTTGTATTAATGAATGTAAATTCAGACAGCATGTTTGTTGAACAAGTACTATTGAATGTATGAAAAAAATCAATAAAAATCTTATAAAAAAATAAATAAAATTATTGCAACAAATTTGTTGACTTTTTCAGATATTGAAAAGAAATGTAAATATATGAAACAACACTTTTTTGAACATGCAAATAAGCCAGGGAGATGGTTGGCATATAAACTAAAAACACAGACAAAAAAGAAGATAACTAAACTTCAAGAGGGGAATAAGACTTACTTGGATAATAAAAACATTGAAAGATTTTTGGAATTACAGGTAATACCCGAGTTATGAACGTTCCCTTAGCGTACGTTCAAAGTTACATGATAAGCATCCCCTAGTGTTTACGAACAAGTCCTGAAATTACAAATGTTGCAACACCATGGCAGTCGTTCACCCTTACAAACGACTGCAGAGGCACTGCAACATTCACCCTGGCTATTCCCTCCCCCCCCCCCCGGCCGGGTCTCCACAGGCATTAGGCCTGTGGATACTCACCTTGCGAAGATCTAGAGAGACTTCATTTTCTTGGCCTGTTTCGCTGCTTCAAGCCTTCGGTGTGTTCGCAGAGAATGGAGGCCTACAGTACCGCAAGATCATGCGAGATCAGTAGTGTGTGATCTCACGATACTGTCAGAAATCTGTCTTTCTATGGGCATGGGGCTTCTTGTTCTTTTTCGGGTTCTGCCATTCTTCTGGGGAGAGGGGGAAGTTTGGGGCTGCTACAGTGTATTTCCTTTGCTTTGTTCCTTGCTCTATCCTCTTTGATGTTTCTTTCTTGGGGGGAGAATGGAATGTGCCTCCGGCCATCTGCCTTATCTCCAGGTGCAGAACAGGAGGCGCGGAGACCTAACAGCCTTGGAAGTGGCGCCTTATCACTCCGTTCCCACATCATTTTCACACCTGCGGATTGGCCCATTTCAACCATCCGGATGGGCAGTTGGGGTGAGGTTTTCATTGACTCTTTTGACTTATTGATTCACGCTATTCTGTCCCAGCCTACGTGAGTCTTTGTTATACTCACAAGGAGAAACCCCTCTTCCAAAAAACAGGCAGGAACCGCAAGAAAAAACCAACCCCTTTTATTCTCACAGACCTGAGTCAATGTCCAAGGCAAACAAACACAGTCCACAGAAACTCGATCCTCAACACGAATGGTTGCCTTTGGCAACAAGCACCTCCCACACCTTCCCTTTTATAATTCAGCCAAGGCGTGGCTTCCTAATGCCTTCTCCTTTGCCTTTGGAACCGTCCCATTGCATTCCTCTGTCCTACACGCTTCTCTTGCCTGTACTTTCGTGCATCCTGGATTTGTCCCAACTGTTCTTCATCACTGTCCAACTCAGGCTCCAAGCACAGCTGTGTCTCAGCCTGAGCGCGAGTAGAGGGGCCAGGCTCCTCATCCAACTATAAGTCTTGGAGCTCCTCAGAGCCTTCCTCTGACTCTAAAGTCACTCCAGGCCCCTCTTCCTCATCTGATTCCTCAGACTCGGCTGCCGGATCCACTGGCTGGGGACCGTGCAAAGGATGTCAAACCACGGTGGTTTGATAGGAGAAAGCAACCTTTGCGGGGAAGCTCCCCCCAAGGTTGGCCTGAGCGGCAGCAGCTCAAATTCCTCCAGCTCGTCCAACAAAGCCGTGACCAGTGGTGCCGAGACTGGTAGAGGAGGAATGCCAGGAGGGCGAGTTGGCAAACCCTGGCCCCTCCACCAGCACCTCGGAAGCTACGGAGGCAATGGCTGCAGCAGCCACCCCAGCACGGGTCACCCCAGCTGGGGGGAGACGGGCGCCGAGCCAGACGAAGGAGGACCCACCAGCCCGACTGGAAGGTCCCACTCTTGGGAGTGAAATACGATGGGGCGCCTCAGCAGCTGGGATTCTTCCTAGCCCATGTCCTCAGTTACATGGAGGAATACGGGCAAGACATCCCCAGCGACAGCAGACGGGTCAGGGTGGTGACCATGGCCCTGGAGGGAGCAGCTGCTTGGTGGATGGTGACCCTGCATAACGCCGACGCCCCCGAGCTCTGAAACTTCGATCAATTCATAGCTGCCCTGAGGTGGAGGTTCGAGGACCCCTTAGCTGACCGGAAAGCCAGAGAACGCATCAAAACGGTGAGACAAGGTCGTCACCCGGTGGCTGAGTATATACAGGAGTTTAGAAACCTGGCATGCCGCCTCAATTGGCCGGAAGAAGTCTTAGCGGGCCATTTCAAAGACGGGCTGAACAATGATCTGTACCACACGTGCCTCGCCCAGGGAGATCTGGATCGCCTCCACGACTGGTGTATCCTAGCCGAGGAAGCCGAGATCGACCAAGCCCGAAGTCAGCAACGCCTGGGACGGAAAAACAAGAGGCGGCAAAAAACCCCACCGCAGCACCATGTTCAATGGCCTGCTTCAACTGCAGTAAAGAGGGGCACCAGGCTGCAGAATGCCATCCGAAGACTCCCATACGCAAGCCCGACCGCTCTGGTGGAGGGAAGCCTGGGAAGACTCCTCAACGACCCCAGGAGACTGCTATGAAGAGCGCTGAGGTTGAGGTCCAATCCCCCGGGATCCCAGGGGAAGGAACTCCGGCTCCAACAGGAAAACCACCCAACTCTCCTGACAGCGACTCTGAGGACGAACCCCTGGTAAGTGGACCCATCGCGCCCCTCACCAGAACCATAGAACTGTTAAGTCCAGGGATGCCGAGAAAGGTAACCCTGAAGGTCCTATTGGACTCGGGTTGCACCCGTTGCTTAATAAGCCCAACCTTAGTGGGGAATCTAGAGATTCTGGTGAGGAGGCTGAAGAAGCCAATTTCATTTGGCCAGATAGATGGGTCCATCTTAGGAGGGATTCCAGCTACCCTCGCTATGCAGCCAATCCAGCTCACAATGGGGGATCACATAGGTACTTTAGGCCTCTGTTCTTTGCAAATGGAGGCCTGGACGAGATTTGCAGGAAAAGGCTTTGCAAATGGAGGGAAGGCCTGAAACATCGAAGCCTTCCCTCCGTTTGCAAAACCTTTTGCCATCTTTGCAAAAAGCCTCTACCGCCGAGAACAGATCCCCAGGTTGATGCGCGCATCACCCCCGGCCTCTGTTTTCGCCAGCAGAGGCCTCCAGGAAAGGCCTCTACTGGTGAAAAGGAGGCCAGGGGCGACGCGGACTCCCTCCAGGGGCTCCGTTTTCATCAGCAAAGGGCCTGAGGAAAAGCCTTTCCAGACGAAAACAGAGGCCTGGAGCGACACACGCATCAATGCGGAGCTCCAATTTCAGCAGCAAAGGCTTTTCCTCAAGGCCTTTGCCACCGAAAATGGAGGCTGGGAGTGACGCATGGAGACTGGAAGCTTCTCAGCACTGAAATCTCGCAGCTGAAGTCACACAAGATTACGGTGCTGA
Source organism: Crotalus adamanteus (assembly GCA_039797435.1). Classification (NCBI taxonomy): domain Eukaryota; kingdom Metazoa; phylum Chordata; class Lepidosauria; order Squamata; family Viperidae; genus Crotalus; species Crotalus adamanteus. The sequence goes on along the minus strand of CM077935.1, from coordinate 55,819,514 downwards.
GAAGCTTCCAGTTTCAGAGCCCAAAGTGTTTGCAAGCTGAACAGACGCTGTGAGGCAGTGTCCCCTCAGCTTGCAAACACTTTGGGCGCCAAAACTGGAAGCTTCTCAGCGCCGTGATCTTGTGCGGCAGAGAGGCTGAAGAGGAGACACCTTGATCTTCTCAAGGTAAGTGACCCAGCGTGACAGGATGGGGGGGAAAGTAATTGTGGGGAAAATGAGGTATCAGTGGGTTGGGGGAGGCCTTAGGTGGTCTGAAGCAGGTGACCTGTTCCATCACTATTCCCCCCCATGGCCTTCCCCACCCTGAGATACCTCATGGGCACTTAACAAGCCGCGCAGTCGATTAGCGAATGCGTGGGCAAAAGCAGGGAGTGATCGCATTCAAGGTACAAGATTTACTCGTACGAGTCCTCGAGTTACAAATGGAATGGATAGGCTCCATTACATTCGCAACTCGAGGACTACCTGTACTATACCAATTTATATAAGGAACAAGAAATCTCTTTGGACAATATGGAGGATTATGTATCAACCAAAAGTCTTCCTAAACTATCAGAATACTACAAGCAAATTTTGAACAGTCCAATAACAACCATTAAAATAGAAGCAATTAAAAGAGCTAAAACAGGCAAAGCTCCAGGACCAGATGGCCTACCAAGTGGATTTTACAAAATCTTTGAAGATCAACTACTTCTTCCAATGAAGGACTTAACGAATTCTATCCTACAGGGAAACTCTATGTCGGACTCTTGGAAGGATGCCTACATTTCTTTAATAACCAAAGATGGATTGGATTCAACTTCTGTGAAGAATTAAAGGCCAATTTCTCTCCTTAATAATGATTACGAACTCTTTACATCTATTTTAGCTGAAAGACTTAAAAAAGTTTTACAGGATTATATACATGAAGACCAGTGTGGTTTCTTACCTAAAAGTTAACTAAAAAATAATGTAAGAGTAATTTTGAATATAATTGTATATTTACAACAATGTAGTGACAAACAGGTTGCATTAATTTTTCTAGATTCAGAAAAAGCATTTGACAACTTGAACTGGGCCTTTATGTTTAAAGTAGTGGAAAAGATGGACTTTGGATCAGGCTTTATACAGGACCTGAAGTCCATCTATACACTCCAGAAAGCTCAGATTACGGTAAATGGAGATTTGACAAAATCATGTGAAATCCAGAAACAAGACATGGGTGTCCTTTATCCCCTTTATTATTTATTCTAGTGTTGGAACTGTTAAGAGATATTAGACATGATAACAGAGCAAAAGGACTACAAATCGAAGTGCATAATTACAAACTACATGGATTTGCTGACAATTTGGTACTGATTGTGCAAGACCCGCTAGAGAACATTGAATATGTTACAAGGAAGATCAAAATGTTTGGAGAAATGGCATGTTTAAAAATAAATAAATTAAAGACGGCAGTACTAAGAACATAAATGTGGAAGATCAGAAGAAATTGGAATTTAAGATTGGTTTTAAATTTGTGAAAAAGGTATAGTATTTGGGGGTGACTCTTGCTGAGGAATATTCTAAGCTTTACAAAAATAATTACGGTAAAATATGGAAGGAGATAAAATTGGATTTAAATAGATGGCAAAAATTAGATTTGTCATTAATAGGAAGAATTTCAGTAATTAAAATGAATGTACTGTCATGGCTCCATTGGAGCCCAGTTTGGAGGAGGAAGAGTTGGAACTGGGACTGTCCCCATCCCACAGGGATGGTACATCTCCCTTGGCATGTTTGGAGAGGCCAGGGGCTGAGGACAATGCTGTCCCAGGTCCCTCAGGCATTTGGGGGGAGGGTGTCGACCGGACAGAGAGCTTCCTGCCCTCACAGACACAGGGGAGGATCAGCTGCTCACAGGCAGTGGTGCTGATAGGCAGCAGATCCCCTCTGATGAGGAACAGCTGCTTCCCCCACTCAATCCAAGGGCATGCAGAGTGGAGCGTAGGCAAGCTCAGAGAAGGGCTGCAAGGCTACTCGGGAGAAGGTCGCTCCACCCCTCCTCTCAAGGAACACCTGGAGTGGACTGGCTTAAGGAGAAGCCGTGGAGAGTTAGTCTGTGCTAGGAAGAATCGTTTGTCTTGGATTATACTCCCCCTGCTTTCACTCATGCCTTTTGCCTTGCTTCAAGGACTGCTTTTTGCCTTTGCTTTGAGGACTGCCGTTGGTCTTGCCATTGCCTTGTGGACTGCTTTTGCTCTTTGCTTTGCTTTACCTTCAGAACTACCTTTGCCTTGTACCTTGTCTTTGCCCTGAGGACTTCCGTTTGTCTTATGCCTGGGCTTTGCCTTGTGGACTTTCCTGGTAATACATGGGCTGTTGTTTGGTGACTGAGGGTGGCTGCCTTCAAAGTAACGTGGGGTGGAGCCTTATTGGTCATTGGAGGGGCATTTTTTTGAACACTTAAGTGCAATAAAGGACTCTCTTAAGGTCTGCCTTTCCTTGACCACCTGGGTCATAACATGTACTATCTAGAATGTTATTTCTATTTCAGACAATACCAATATTGATTAGAGATTCTTCTTTTAAACAGTGGCAGAAAGATATATCTAAATTTATTTGGCAAAATAAAAAAACCAAGAATTAAATATAAGCTGCTACAAGATTCTAAAGATAGAGAAGGTCTGGGTTTGCCGGATTTTAGATTATATTATGATGTGTGTTGTCTGGTATGGTTAAAAGATTGGATAGCTTTAAAAAATTCAAGGCTGTTAGACCTCGAAGGTTCTGATTTGAGATCTGGGTGGCATGCCTATTTGTGGAATGACAAAGTAAAAGTCAACCCTGATTTTAAGATTCATGCTATTAGGCAATCAATTGGACGTGTATGGTGGAAATATAAAAGAACATTAGCTGATAAAGTGCCACTTTGGCTATCACCTCATGAAGCACTACATGAAACCGAGATGATATCGGAATGCAAATGGATGACATATTGAGACTTACTGATATTTGAAAAAGAGGGATTTAAGATTTAAGACAAGAGAACTATTAGTACTGTGTTTCCCCCAAAATAAGCCCCACCCCGAAAATAAGCCCGAGCCTGACTTTTTTGGGTGGGCCCAATATATGCCCTACCCCAAAAATAAGCCCACGGGGGTGGGGGTGGCCAGCACAAGCGGTGGTGAGCACGTGGGGCCCGACGGTGTCCGGCAGCAGCCGCAGCCTGCCAGCCCCTTGGTGCAGAGCAGGTAAGTCCGTACGCGGAGGCAGAGACGGGGGGAAAGTGTTTGGACACCTATGAGGCACTTCGGAACGAAGTGATTCACTCGGTTCCAAAGTGCCCCATAGGCACCCTAACACTTTCCCCCCAAAACAGAAATCTGACAGAGACTGGAAGCTCCATTTGCTTGTGACTGGGATACTTGGAGACAGAGCTAATCGGTCCATTTCAAAGCGCCCCATTCGCAAGGAGACAGAGCTTCCATTCTCCGTCCCGGGCAGCAGCAGAGCGCTCCATCCCAGGGAGGGATTCTGCTGTTGCTGCTGCTGGGCCGGCCTGGGCCACGCCCCGCCACTGCCTTCCAAGCTCCACCTTCGCCTGCTACCCAGGATTTTCATGCATGTCAGCTGGCTTGGGAAGCAGCGGTGGGGCGTGGCCCAGTCCTGCCCAGCAACAGCAGCAACAGCAGAATCATCCCTGGATGGCCCCACTGGCGCCAGCTGCACGCTATTTAAACCTAAGCACCAAGACCGGAGCCTCGGGCTGGTAAGGAGGCGGAGGCTCCAGGTGGGGATGGTGGCCACAACAGGGCAGATCAGGTGATGAGCGGAGTGCTCCGCCACTGCTGCTGCTTCCCCCTCAGAGCTGCAAGTGTGAGGCACTCTTCTTTAAGTCCGAGGCTCCGGTCTAGGCGCTTAAGAGTTAAACAGCGTGCAGCTAGCACCAGCAACGCCGTCCCATAGGGATTCTGCTGTTGCTCGTGGTGGTGGCGGCACCAGCGCGACACACATGGCATCCTGCCGTGAACGTCCACAGAAGTGGGGCGGCAGCGCAACAGGTATCAGGGCGTGGGAGGCCTGGCTGCGGCGGTCCTCTGGCAAGTGGGTGCAGGACACATGGGGCAGCTCTCCTCCACCTGCCTCGCCTCGTGGCTGTGACGGCACCAGGCTCCTAGCGGACGGGGCTGTTGGTGCTGCTGTGAGGCAGGTGTCAGGAAAAAAATAAGATGCCCCCCCCGAAAATAAGACCTAGTGCCTCTTTTGGAGGCAAAAAAAATATACAACCGGGTCTTATTTTCAGGGAAACACAATAAGTGAAGGATTTGCTTGTGATTGGTTTAATTATTATAGAATTTCTGAAAGATTTAAACTTGAGAAAAAATGTTTTGCTTTCACAGGAACTAAATCTGAACTGGACATTAATTTATGTTCTGGAGATGACCACTTGGTTGCTAAAGTATACAAAATGTTACTCAAGATGAATCTGGAAGATGACTATGTTAAAGATTGTATGGAAAAATGGGCAAAATTTTTTGGGTAAAGCATAATGCTAGATAAATGGGAGAACGTATGGACTAATGAACTAAAATTTACATTAAATTATAGCTTGAATTTTTTTATAAAATGATGTATTGTTGGTATTTGACCCCAGATAGACTAGCGAAAATGTATAAAGGGACTTCTCATAAGTGCTGGAAATGTAGTCAAAATCCAGGTTCACTTTCTCATATGTGATGGTCTTGCAAATACGTGAAAACATACTGGACAAACATAACAATGACAATGCAAAAAATATTTAAGATACAAATATTAATGAAACCTGAAGCTTTTCTTTTAGGTATGATGGGCAAGCCAAATGAAAAACAATTTGGAGTGATATTCCTTCACATGGTTATGAGGGTTGTACTCAGGGCTTTTTTTGTCATAGAATGCCCAGAACACAGTTCCGGCACCTTTTTTGGATGGAACCTTGTAGGGTAGGCAAGGTGGGTTGTATGATATGGGTGAGTTCCGGCACCTTTTTTTTTTAACAAAAAAAGCAAATACTGTATATTCTTGCTTTGACAACTGGTTGTACTTGCCAAGCACAGGAAAGAAAAAAGGATGCTGACTGTTGAAGAATGGATTTTGATAATTGACTGAATTAGCAGAGATGGCGAAATTAACTGCTTTGATCAGAGATAATGGAATAGACAGCTTTATTAGAGACTGGAAACTGTGGACTTTCTACATGCCAAATACAATAACAGATGGTTAACAGGGATTTGAAGATTAGTGTAATGTTTAGCTTAACATGTTGACTGCTCTTTCTTTTTTCATATATATATGTTTTCGTAGATTTTCACGGGTATATGTATGCAGGTCTTGGTGTATTCGGGTCTTTTCCCGTGTAAGATTGAGAGTATCTTGGCGACGTTTTGACGAGGTCCCACTCGTCATCTTCAGGCTGGGGTCTTTGGCTTCATGCTTGTGCGAGCAAAGTGTGATCGGAGCTGCCGTCTCTCTATATATATTAGTGGGGGGGGGGAGTGCTGGCTTAGTTGCTGTAGGTGGATTGGTTGGCTGTGTAGGAGCTATTGTTTGTGGAATGTTGGCTGTTTCGTAACATCCTGAGTAGTTGAGGTGCTGGCTATGTGCCCATTAGTCTTTTGTGTTGTGTTGCGTGATGACATCCTGAGATCTAGTGTAGTGATATCCTGAGTTCTGTGTTGCACCATCCTGGGTGGTTGGCTGTGTTGTAACATCCTGAGCTTTGGCGTTGTAGCCTCCTGAGTTCTGTGATGTGATGTCCAGGGACATGAAATTGATTTTGAAGGAACCAAACTAATCTCGAAAACTGAACACCACAACAAGAGAATAATTATGGAAGCCATCGAAATATAAAAACACCCCTACAACATGAATAAACGTGATGATACCTCCCGCCTACCAGACATCTGGAAACTAGCCCTAATCAACAAACGAGTCCTAGCCACGAAAACTGACACCGGTCCCAGAACAACACAGTACGCCACCACCATTCACCCTCACCAGACCCAAACCCAAGCCCAAACCCATCCCTCAGACGAAATGCAACAACCATACAGAACCCAAACCACGATGACATCACCAGCTGCTGCACCTCCCTCCAACCCCCACACAAAGCAAACGGACACACGCCATGAACACAGAGCTAGACCACAAACTCGGAGCCAAACCAAAGCCCGGTATGTTACTTCACAGCCTTCAGCCCTGGACATCACATCACAGAACTCAGGAGGCTACAACGCCAAAGCTCAGGATGTTACAACACAGCCAACCACCCAGGATGGTGCAACACAGAACTCAGGATCTCACTACACTAGATCTCAGGATGTCATCACACAACCCATTACCCAGGTCGTTACAACACAAAAGACTAATGGGCACACAGCCAGCACCTCAACTACTCAGGATGTTACAAAAGAGCCAAACAATCCACAAACAATAGCTCCTACACAGCCAAACAATCCACCTACAGCAACTAAGCCAGCACTCCACACACCCCCAATATATATAGAGACGGCAGCTCCAATCACACTTTGCTCGCACAAGCACGAAGCCAAAGACCCCAGCCTGAAGATGACGAGTGGGACCTCGTTGAAACATCACCAAGATACTCTCAATCTTACATGGGAAAAGACCCGAATACACCAAGACCTGCATATATATATATATGCAGAAGCATATAGAAGCCGAAAGCACCAGCCTGGAGATGACGAATGAGACTTCGTCGAAACGTCGCCAAGACACTTCCAATTTGACGCGGGAGAAAACCCGAATAACCAAAGACCTATATATATATATATATATATATATATATATATATATATATATATATATATATACACACACACACACGCACACACACACGCACACACACACGCACACACGCACACACACACACAGTGGGGCAAAAAAGTATTTAGTCAGCCACCAATTATGCAAGTTCTCCCACTTAAAAAGATGAGAGAGGCCTGTAATTGTCATCATAGGTAGACCTCAACTATGAGCGACAAAATGAGAAAACAAATCCAGACAATCACATTGTCTGATTTGGAAAGAATTTATTTGCAAATTATGGTGGAAAATAAGTATTTGGTCACCTACAAACAAGCAAGATTTCTGGCTCTCACAGACCTGTAACTTCTTCTTTAAGAGACTCCTCTGTCCTCCACTCATTACTTGTATTAATGGCACCTGTTTGAACGTGTTATCAGTATAAAAGACACCTGTCCACAACCTCAAACAGTCACACTCCAAACTCCACTATGGTGAAGACCAAAGAGCTGTCGAAGGACACCAGAAACAAAATTGTAGACCTGCCCGAGGCTGGGAAGACTGAATCTGCAATAGGCAAGCAGCTTGGTGTGAAGAAATCAACTGTGGGAGCAATAATTAGAAAATGGAAGATATACAAGACCAATGATAATCTCCCTCGATCTGGGGCTCCACGCAAGATCTCACCCCGTGGGGTCAACATGATCACAAGAATGGTGAGCAAAAATCCCAGAACCACACAGGGGGACCTAGTGAATGACCTGCAGAGAGCTGGGACCAACGTAACAAAGGCAACCATCAGTAACACACTACGCCGCCAGGGACTCAGATCCTGCAGTGCCAGACGTGTCCCCCTGCTTAAGCCAGTACTTGTCCAGGTCCATCTGAAGTTTGCTAGAGAGCATTTGGATGATCCAGAAGAGGATTGGGAGAATGTCCTATGGTCAAATGAAACCAAAGTAGAACTGTTTGGTAGAAATACAACTCATCGTGTTTGGAGGAGAGAGAATGCTGAGTTGCATCCAAAGAACACCATACCTACTGTGAAGCATGGGGGTGGCAACATCATGCTTTGGGGCTGTTTCTCTGCAAAGGGACCAGGACGACTGATCCGTGTACAGGAAAGAATGAATGGGGCCATGTATGATGAGATTTTGAGTGCAAACCTCCTTCCATCAGCAAGGGCATTGAAGATGAAACGTGGCTGGGTTTTTCAACATGACAATGATCCCAAACACACTGCCCGGGCAACAAAGGAGTGGCTTCGTAAGAAGCATTTCAAGGTCCTGGAGTGGCCTAGCCACTCTCCAGATCTCAACCCCATAGAAAACCATTGGAGGGAGTTGAAAGTCCGTGTTGCCCAGCGACAGCCCCAAAACATCACTGCTCTAGAGGAGATCTGCATGGAGGAATGGGACAACATATCAGCAACAGTGTGTGCCAACCTTGTGAAGACTTACAGAAAATGTTTGACCTCTGTCATTGCCAACAAAGGATATATAACAAAGTATTGAGATGAACTTTTGATATTGACCAAATACTTATTTTCCACCATAATTTGCAAATGAATTCTTTCCAAAACAGACAAGGTGATTGTCTGGATTTGTTTTCTCATTTTGTCTCTCATAGTTGCGGTCTACCTATGATGACAATTACAGGCCTCTCTCATCTTTTTAAGTGGGAGAACTTGCACAATTGGTGGCTGACTAAATACTTTTTTGCCCCACTTTATGTATGTATGTATGTATGTATATATATATATAGTCAATTACCAATAAAACGTGAACACCAGGAATATAATAAACTATAAAAGTTTAATACCATCACCGATCACCAAGCTTTCGTCAGATACTTCTGACATCGTCAGGGTTAATGCTGGTCTGTGGGAGAGTGCCTTTATAGGTGAGCCGTCATTTGCACACAGCTCTTAGATCTTGTCGTAGGTCCTAATTGATTCAACTGCTTTTTAATTATGGCTTCCATACTGATGACTCCTCTTTTCTTGCTTTTACTGCTTGTGGGTGTGTCATTGTTCCCCTCTACCTCCCACTGTCTTGAATTAGGGAGGTTCTTTCCTCCCCTTTTTTGGTCGTTCCTATCTCTAAGTTGTTCCCTCTTCACACCTCCGTGTCTTCTACCTTCCTCCTTCTTCTGATCTTTACTTGCTCCCCAATTGTCATCCCTCATTCTATGGGGGCGCACTCTCAGCCTTTCTCCCCATCCCTTGCTTTCCATTTCCCCCTCTTTGGCTGCATAAACTCCGTTTCTGTCATTGCCATTCCGTCTGACATCTACTTGCTCTTTCACCCCATTATCAATGTTCTCGGACTCCACGTCAGATTGAATCCTTTGAATATCTCCTTCCTCCTCATACAAGCCCTTGTGTGCCCTCCTTTTTTGAATATGTATGCCTGGTTCCTTTGTATCCCTCCCTCCATCAACACAGTGATCTTTTTTACAGTTTCTATCACGTTCTACCCTTATTTGCATTTCCCCCCCATTCACACTGCTCTCGATCCCTATATCCTCTCGGGCGTTCCGATTGGTGCTCTGTTGTTTCCGTTGATGGACTGTCGTCACAGGGCAAGCCGGTCCCATCCTCCTTCTTTCTCGATGCTGCTGGATCATCGCTGTTTTGGGTTTCGGGGGGTCGGGAATGATTGTTCGTTGGCTAATTGCCTCTTTCTCATCATGCAACTGTTCTCTCACTGTCCGGGAGCGTGTGCATGGTCCTGGAGCGGGGGGGGGGGGGAGAATTCCCTCAATTGTTGATTATTTTCCTGAATGTCCATGGGCCGTTGCTGTTGTTGTGGGGGGTGAAAATTCATCCCCTCCATAACTTCTTCCCTAGGGTTACGTGGTACTGTCGCAGGGTGTATCCTTAGGGGTGGGCGGTCTCGCCTGCTCCATACTATTAAAGTTAGATGTGCCGGGCACAAATCGATGTGCTGGTTGACAGAGTCCCTGTCAGAGAGCCATGCCTCTTTTAGTAACCGGCCCTCTTTCGTGTTGTCACCGGACAGGATGCATACATTATCAAAGTCAAAGCAATGTCCAGAATCCGCCATGTGCGCCCATACTTGGGAGTGCTGTTCCCCCCTTTTTACCGCTAATTTATGCTCATGGACCCTAGTCTTCATTCTTTTTGAAGTCTCTCCAACATAATTAACGGGGCAATCTTTGCAGTTGATTTTATATATGATTGCCGATTTTTCAGTGTTGGGGAGCGGGTCCTTTGGGCGCATCACTTTGGATCTTAAAGTTTGATCAGGTCTGTGAGCCACCCTCACTTTATGGGGGGCTAACAACCTGGCTGTTGCTTCTGAAACATTGCTAATGTAAGGGAGGGTGACACGGGTTATCTGTGACGGGAGTTCCTCCATATCCGGGCTCATCCAGGGTTTGGGTGGTATACTACAGCGTCTGATGAACCTGGTAGGGTAACCATTGCGTCTGCATATTTGGAAGAGATGGTTTCTTTCTTCCCTTTTAGCTTTGGCTGTGCTGCAATGGGAGTCTATTCGTCTAAATAACGTTCTTATGCAGCTAACTTTGTGGGTCATAGGATGGTTACTAGCATAATGCAGAATTCTATCTGTATGCGTAGGTTTTCGGTATACCCTTGTGCTCAGGGTCCCATCTGGCTGACGGTGGACCATTACGTCCAAGAACGCCAGTCTCCCCTGGTTCTCCTCCTCCTCCGTGAACTGAATGTCAGGGTATACCGAATTGAGTATGCCCACAAAGTTAGCTTTATGCTCCCTTTTGATGACCACAAATGTGTCATCAACGTAGCAGGCCCAGAATTTAGGTTGGTATTGGGCCATTGCTACGTGTTCTAGTTGTTGCAGCACAGCCTCCGCTATGACGCTAGAGATTGGGGACCCCATGGGTGTTCCTTTGACCTGTTCATACGTGGTACGTTGAAATGTAAAAAAGGTTTTTAAAAAGGTTGTTAGCCCCCCATAAAGTGAGGGTGGCTCACAGACCTGATCAAACTTTAAGATCCAAAGTGATGCGCCCAAAGGACCCGCTCCCCAACACTGAAAAATCGGCAATCATATATAAAATCAACTGCAAAGATTGCCCTGTTAATTATGTTGGAGAGACTTCAAAAAGAATGAAGACTAGGGTCCATGAGCATAAATTAGTGGTAAAAAGGGGGGAACAGCACTCCCAAGTATGGGCGCACATGGCGGATTCTGGACATTGCTTTGACTTTGATAATGTATGCATCCTGTCCGGTGACAACACGAAAGAGGGCCGGTTACTAAAAGAGGCATGGCTCTCTGACAGGGACTCTGTCAACCGGCACATCGATTTGTGCCTGGCACATCTAACTTTAAGAGCATGGAGCAGGCGAGACCGCCCACCCCTAAGGAGACACCCTGCGACAGTACCACGTAACCCTAGGGAAGAAGTTATGGAGGGGATGAATTTTCACCCCCCACAACAACAGCAACGGCCCATGGACATTCAGGAAAATAATCAATGATTGAGGGAATTCTCCCCCCCCCCGCTCCAGGACCATGCACACGCTCCCGGACAGTGAGAGAACGGTTGCATGATGAGAAAGAGGCAATTAGCCAACGAACAATCATTCCCGACCCCCCGAAACCCAAAACAGCGATGAAATGCAAATAAGGGTAGAACGTGATAGAAACTGTAAAAAAGATCACTGTGTTGATGGAGGGAGGGATACAAAGGAACCAGGCATACATATTCAAAAAAGGAGGGCACACAAGGGCTTGTATGAGGAGGAAGGAGATATTCAAAGGATTCAATCTGACGTGGAGTCCGAGAACATTGATAATGGGGTGAAAGAGCAAGTAGATGTCAGACGGAATGGCAACGACAGAAACGGAGTTTATGCAGCCAAAGAGAGGGAAATGGAAAGCAAGGGATGGGGAGAAAGGCTGAGAGTGCGCCCCCATAGAATGAGGGATGACAATTGGGGAGCAAGTAAAGATCAGAAGAAGGAGGAAGGTAGGAGACATGGAGGTGTGAAGAGGGAACAACTTAGAGATAGGAACGACCAAAAAAGGGGAGGAAAGAACCTCCCTAATTCAAGACAGTGGGAGGTAGAGGGGAACAATGACACACCCACAAGCAGTAAAAGCAAGAAAAGAGGAGTCATCAGTATGGAAGCCATAATTAAAAAGCAGTTGAATCAATTAGGACCTACGACAAGATCTAGGAGCCGTGTGCAAATGACGGCTCACCTATAAAGGCACTCTCCCACAGACCAGCATTAACCCTGACGATGTCAGAAGTATCTGACAAAAGCTTGGTGATCGGTGATGGTATTAAACTTTTATAGTTTATTATATTCCTGGTGTTCACGTTTTATTGGTAATTGACTATGGATTCACCCAGGAATCACATTTTTATTTTCACTATTCTTATTAATACACACACACACACACATATGAGGACCCAGATTGTTGGGGGCAATGTAAATATATATATACATTGCTTACTGGTGTACACCGCTTAGAGAGTGCTTGTACTTAAAGCGGTATATAAGTCTCATAAATAAATAAATAAATAATAAATACATACACATACATACACACACACACACACGCATACATACATTTGTAAAAGGGGAAGAGATTTTACTGTTTTTTCTTTTTTTCTGTGTCCAGCCAGGGTGTATTAAATGTTAAATTTATTTGGTATTGGGATCACCTTTTTCTCTTTTTTTGTATACCATTTTCTTTCTGTTGTTGTTAGTGCTGGACGTATGTTTTTGGTTTGGTTTGTTTGTTTTTCTGTTTTGTATTTTACCTTTTATGATAAAACAAAATAAATATACTTAAACAAGAACGAACATTGAGTCTAAAAGCATGGTACTAGCATACTTAAAAATTCTCCAGTCATGAATATTTCAGAGCTATCTTAATAAAGAGCACTGCAAGCAAGAGTAAACAATGAAAACAACAGTAGGATTATCAGCCACATCATTTAAGTCAAAGTATCCTGCCTAGCAATACCTATCAAGCATTTCAGGCTAAGCCCTCTCCCAGCAGTGCTACCCAAATTCTTCTCTATTGAGGAGATACATCCTTCATATCCTGCAAGGAATTCCCAATCCTGTCCACATTACAGGTAGTCCTTGACTTACAACAGTTTGTTTAGTGACAAAAGTTACAGCAGCACTGATAAAACATTTTTCACACGACCGCTCCAGCATCCCCATGGTCAAGTGATCAAAATTTGGATGCTTGGCAACTGGTTCATATTTATGATGGTTGCAGTGTCCTAGGGTCATGCGATTAGCTTTTGCGACCTTCTGACAAGCAAAGTCAATGGGGAAGCCAGATTCACTTAACAACCATGTCACTAACTTAACATCTGTGATGATTCACTTAACTGTGGCAAGAAAGGTCATAAAATGGGACAAAACTCACTTAACAAATGTCTCACTTAGCAACATAAATTTTGGGCTCAGTTGTGGTTGTAGGTCGAGGACTACCTGTACTAGTAATTCAAGGTTTCAGAGGCAGCAACCAGACTCCTCCTCTATTGACTATACAATTTACCACACCAGTTCAACAGTTTTTAGATACCAAGCTTTACATCAGAACAGTGAAGTGAATAAGCCATTACACTAGCAAGACTTTGTAGAATAGCAGCATCTACAAACCTTACCTTTCCAACTCATCTTCCCCAGGCAAGATTGGTGGCAAAGGGAGTGGAGGCAATGTTGACGTTTTCAGATGGGGGACAGCAATGGTCACAGAAACATGTCCCTTTGAGGAGGACTGCATGAACTGAGAGTTAGCCTGCAAAGTTAAGGATGTCTTACAGTGGACAGATGACAGACACAAAGGAACTAAAGCAGGGCTGTGAATGGTAGATGACTGGGCAGGTGGCAGAGGGGGAACAACTGGCAATGGAGGCAAGGGGGGCAATGGAGGAATCTGAGGTGGTGGGGATGATGTTGGTAAAGGAGGGAGTGACTTTACAGAAGGCAAAGGAGGTATGACCTTTTGCTCAGCTGTCTCTATTTCTTTTGGAGTCACAATTTCTTCCTTTGCTATAGTAAGTTTCATATACTTTGTTCCCACTGTTTTTGAGTCTCTAACTGAAGCAGGTAGTTTCTTCTCAGAATTTTCTGTCTTTGTTTTGGCAGGCTCAAGAGTTGTTTTCATCTCTGCACTGTATTGTAGAGTATTTACTGTCTCTAGATCGGGAGGATATTTTTCAGGCTTAGCAATTTTTGCCTTCCTGACATCCATTATAGACTCTTTTACTTCAGTTAAGTTATTTTTTTTCCTAGACAACAGGCTAGGTGAGTCCTTGCTCTCCTTTCTATCAACTTTTGCTGCCTCTACAGCTGCAGCTGCAGCTGCAGCCCTCTCCTTTTTCTTCCTACTCAGCTCAGCTCCCAAACTGGAGGTCAGTGGTAGCTGAACAGGTGAGATACTGGAATGACGACTGCGTGACACAGTTCTCTGCTTTTTGTTACGAGATGACGAATGCCTTGAATAGGCAGGACTTCTGCTTCGGGATTTCATGGGCTTCCTATGAAAACAAAATAGGATAAATCAGAATCCCATAAGATCTCAACTGCCATACTTTTATGTAAAAATCAACCTCTAGCTCTCAAGAAGTATGCATGATATGTCATAGTTTTTCTACTACATCGTATATGTTTGGTTTGGGGTTACAAGATATGTGAATCCAGCCACTGCATTTTGTAAATCATGGTTAAGTGCTGGTTTATTCATCAAACCATGCTTAAAATCGGTCATGGTTTAGCCATTTCATAACCCACTCTATGTACAGACACGGACCATGACCCTAAAGCTCCAGTGCACATTCCAACTTCCTACAGGCTTTTCCATTTTCTTCTACAGGTTCACATTATATGCATAGCCTGAAACTGCACTTTCCACTCACGTATAAGGGATAACATAATACAACAATCTTCATTGTACCACATATTAACATAAAAGGAGTCAAACAGTTTTAGCCTGGATATGTTTAGACCAAAACCTTTTACTTGGAATCTAGAAACCATGGTAGCACTGTATGTGCATAAACATATACTGTATATACTCCCTGCACAAAATGTGACAGACACTTCTACAATAAGAAAAATCTTTACTACAAAGTTTTTCTTTAAAAGGTTCTGTCTGAAAGAAAGATGGGAGGGAGGGAAGCTGAGCTGCCTTTGCCTGGGTCAGCATTGCTTTCAAGTTTCACTCTCCCACAATGGTGGTTACCCTCCCAAGATGCCCTTAGAGGTTCCATGTAATCAGAAAAAAGTTACTTTGGGGGGTTTAGCACCAAGAAGACTGAGAGTTCATTGGCCAGCTCAGAGAGGAAATATATTTTCAGCTCTGCTGTTCAGCATAGGCTATGTACTTTCCAGTATAGTGTAGCAGTTAAGATGTTAGACTAGACTAGAAAGTCCCAGGTTCTAGTGCATCCTCAGCCAAAGAAAATTGCTATGTAACTGTGGTCCAATCACTCTTTTTTTAGTAAATCCTATGTCATGGGGTTATGATAAAAAAAATAATAAGGAGGGGTGCTATATGCCTTACCTACAGCTCCTGAAAAGTAGAAATTAAATTAAAAGTACTGGCAACATCAAAACTCAATACCATGTGTCAGAACCGTGGGATCTGGCAGGGTGAGAGCTGTGAACCATAAACACAAAGCTTTCGCTGTGTCCCTGCACAACAGATACAGTGCCCTTGCTGACCTTAATAGGGACATTAAGAAGACAGGTAAAGGTATTTGTGATGATAAATAAGCAGGGGATCGTGGACCGAGATGAAGAACTTGTTTTCGACAGGGAGAACTACGAATCAGGTATTACACATCAGTCATGCAAGAAGAGAAAGGCATCCAAAAACAAGCCACCTTCTGTTTGGTGATTCAGTTATAAGGGATGTAAATCTAGGAAAGGACACAGAGGTTTCAAAAGAGGTCAGGTGTCTCCCAGGTGCTACTGCCAGTAGGAACAAGAAGCGTATTTCTAAAATAATCAAGAATGCCAGCAAGGACTGTGATGTGGAGGCTATTGTACATCTTGGCACTAACAATCTGTCCCAAAAAGATGTACTCTCTGTGCAGAATGATTTCCAGAGCTTGGGGCAGGAACTTAGCAGGATAGGCTGTAGGCTTACTTTTTCAGAGGTTTTACCAGTGTATAAGGAGCAAAATGGAAAAGGCCAGCGTATAGCACAATTCAATATGTGGCTAAAGGAGTGGTGTAAAGGGGAAGGCTTTGGTTATATTAGTCACGATGTCAGTAGCTGGTCCAATGAAAAAATGTACAAAAGAGATGGTTTGCATCCATCAAAGAAAGGGACTGAGTTACTTGGCTATAAATTCACAGATTTTCTGGAGGAATATTTAAACTAAACAGCGGGGACAGTGAGTTAATTGATACAGAACATCCCTGTCCCCAGCAATCTAAAAACTATAGGGCTATCAGTGCATGTAACATAGATGTGTGTGTGGACCAAAATCAAGCTTCTAATAGCGAGTGCTACACAAAGTGCACTAACCAAATAGGTGGTAAGACAATAGGGGAACTCAGGCACCACACAGGTTATATAGAAAGTAAACACAGGGTCAGTCATAAAGGACTCAAATGTCTATACACCAATGTACAGAGTATGAACAGCAAACAGGGTGAACTAGAAATTCAGGTTAATGAGGGCAGATATGATATTGTTGCCATTACGGAAACATGGTGGGATGAAACCCACAAATGGAACACACAGCTACAGGGATTTAAGTTATTTAAAAGAAACAGACCAAATAAAAGAGGAGGTGGAGTTGCTCTCTATATAAGAAATAACTACATCTCTGCAGAAATAGAGCACAACAATGATGAAAACTGTCTTGAATGCATTTGGGTCAATATAAAAGGGGGGGGGGGGAATGACATTGCCATAGGTGTATACTATAGGCCACCCAACCAAACAGGAAATAGATGAACTTTTTGCTAGCCAGCGAACTAAGGTATGTAGGAAGCACATCACAATAGTAATGGGGGACTTTAACTACCCTGACATCAACTGGGAGACAAACTCCGCACCAAGTGGAAGATCAAACAGATTCCTGACAAACCTAGCAGACAACTTTGTCTCCCCAAAAGTAGAGAAGGGAACTAGGGGATTAGCCATTCTGGATCTAATTCTCACTAACAGAGATGAAATGATAGAAGGTGTTGAAGCCACAGGAACTTTGGGAGGAAGTGATCATGCAATATTGGAATTCAACATTATGGAAGCACAAGCAATAGAACACAGTCAAACTAGAGTCTTGGACTTCAAGAGAGCTAATTTCAATAAACTTAGAGAGGGCTTGGGAAGGATTCCATGGATGAGAATCCTCAAGGGGAAAACAACTCAAGAAGCTTGGGAAATTTTGAAAAGTGAGATAATAAAAGCCCAGTCTAGCACAATACCAACAAAGAGGAAAAATAACAGCTCTCAAAAGAAACCAGCATGACTGCATAAAGAACTCTGATAAATTGAAAGATAAAAAGGACAAGTATAGAAAGTGGAAAGAGGGGCACATAACTAAGTCAGAATATCAGCAAATAGCCCGAGCCTGCAAAGATGAAGTGAGGAAAGCTAAGGCTCAAAATGAACTAAGGCTTGCGACCAAAGTCAAAAATAACAAAAAAAGCTTCTTTCAACATGTAAAAAACAAGAAAAAAGTGAAGGAAATGATTGGTCGATTATTGGGTGAAAGTGGCAAGGTGACAAGCAATAGGGAGAAAGCAGAACTATTTAACTCGTTTTTTGCATCTGTCTTTACACAAAGGGAAAAAACAGACCAACCTATCAAAAATAGTGCCATAAAAAGCAGAATAGAAACACAAGTTAAGATAGGCAAGAAAATGGTAAGTGAGCACCTGTCCAGCCTAGACGAGTTCAAATCACCAGGACCAGATGGATTACACCCCAAGGTTCTCAAGGAACTGGCAGATGTGATCTCAGAACCATTGAACTATATTTTTCAAAGATCCTGGAGCACTGGGGAACTACCAGAGGACTAGAAAAGAGCTGATGTAGTTCCCATCTTCAAAAAATGAAAAGAAAAATGGATCCAGGAAATTACACACCTATCAGCCTGACCTCAATACCTGGGAAGATTCTGGAAAAGATAATCAAACAACTAATCAGCAAACACCTAGAGGCAAACAAAGTCATTACTAAAAGCCAACATGGGTTTGTCAAAAACAGATCATGACAAATCTTATTGCATTCTTTGACCAAGTGACAAAATTAGTGGATCAGAGGAATGCTGTGGATATAATTTACTTGGACTTCAGTAAGGCATTTGATAAAGTAGATCACAACCTACTACTCGATAAGATAGAAAAATGTGGGCTACACAGCATCACCACCAGATGGATTCGTAGCTGGCTGACCGGCCGTACTCAGCGTGTGGTCCTCAATGGAACTGCATCTACATGGAGGGAAGTGTGTAGTGGGGTGCCCCAGGATTCTGTTCTAGGCCCAGTGCTCTTCAACATCTTCATCAACGATTTGGACGAGGGGATAGATGGGGAAATCATCAAATTTGCAGATGACACCAAGCTGGCAGGAATAGCCAACACTCCAGAAGACAGGCTTAAGATACAGGAGGATCTGGACAGACTTGAACACTGGGCGCTATCTAACAAAATGAAATTCAATGGTGAAAAAAGTAAGGTTCTACATTTAGGCAAGAAAAACCAAATGTACAGGTATAGTACAGGGGGTACCTTGCTCAATAGTAGTAACTGTGAGATATAAGGAACATATAAGGAACGGTTGCTGGAATTGGGTATGTCTAGTTTAATGAAGAGAAGGACAAGAGGGGACACGATAGCAGTGTTCGAGTATCTCAGGGGCTGCTACAAAGAAGGGGGAGTCAAGCTATTTTCCAAAGTGCCTGAAGGCAGGACAAGAAGCAACGGATGGAAACTAATCAAGGAGAGAAGCAACCTAGAACTAAGGAGAAACTTCCTGACAGTTAGAACAATTAACCAGTGGAACAACCTGCCTCCAGAAGCAGTGAATGCTCCAACACTGGAGGCTTTTAAGAAGAGACTGGAGAGCCATTTGTCCGAAATGGTATAGGGTTCCTGCCTGAGCAGGAGGTTGGACTAGATGACCTTCAAGGTCCCTTCCAACATCATCATCATTATTATTATTATTATATTATTATTATTATTATGAATCATTGCACAGTCAGCCAGATGTTCAGACTGGATTTGGCATTTTGTCTACCTATCGAGTCCATACCCAGGACCTGGGATAGGCAGATGTGGATGTTTGATGGTATTACAGGTATCGTCGCAGGATGGAAGCAGTTCCTACTAAGGTCGCCTTTTGCAATTGACTAATAGCGAATTTGTCAATGCCAATGGTGTTCAAGTGGTGCTCCAGTTGTTTTGGGATTGCACCCAAGGAGCTTATTATTGTTGTTGTTGTTATTATTATTATTATTATTATTATTATTATTATTATTATTATTACTACTACTATTATTGATCATCGCAGTCAGCCAGATGTTCAGACTGGATTTGGCATTTTGTCTACCTATCGAGTCCTTACCAAGGACCTGGGATAGGCAGATGTGGATGTTTGATGGTATTACAGATATCATCGCAGGATGGAAGCAGTTCCTAGTAAGGCCGCCTTTTGCAATTGACTAATGGCGAATTTGTCAATGCCAATGGTGTTCAAGTGGTGCTCCAGTTGTTTTGGGATTGCACCCAAGGCACCTATTACTATTGGTACTACCCTTGCTTGCTTTTGCCACAGTCTTTCTATTTCTATTTGTAGGTCTTTGTATTTTGTTATCTTCTCCAGTTCTTTCTCGTCTATTCTGCTGTCTCCAGGCACTGCCATGTCCACTATCCAGACTTTTTTGTCTTTCTTATCGACAATTGTTAAGTCCAGGGTGTTATGTTGCAGGTGCTTGTCTGTTTGAATTCTGAAGTCCCAGAGCAGTTTAATTTTATCATTTTCTATGACTTTCTCTATTTTATGATCCCACCAGTTTTTGCTTACAGGCAAATGATATTTTTTGCAGATCTTCCAATGCACCATTGTTGCTACTTTGTCATGCCCCTGCTTGTAGTCAGTCTGTGCAATCTTCTTGCAGCAGCTTACCAGGTGGTCCACTGTTTCTTCAGCTTCTTTGCATAGGCGGCACTTACTGTCTGTTGCTATCTTCTCAATTTTGACTTTATATGCATTTGTCCTTAAGGCTTGGTCTTGTGCAGCCAGAATTAATCCCTCGGTTGCTTTCTTCAATTTTCCTGCTCTTAGCCATTGCCAGGTCTTATTATTATCTGCTTTCCCAGCTATTTTTTTAATGTACTGGCCATGTAGTGCTTTGTCTTCCCATGCCTCTATTCTGTTCTTCATATGGTCTTTCTTGTAGGCCAGTTTGGTCTCTCCAGTAGTCAGTAAGCCTTCCTGATATTATATTATTATTATTATTATTATATTGTTATTATTAGCAAACATTAACATTCCAAAAAAAATTAACCTACAAAACACAAAGATTTGAAAACAATTTCCACAGTTAACTACAGGCAGAAATTACAGGCAGCTGAGAATGTCTAATGGAAGCACCGCAGGTCTTTGTAGTGTAGGTTACTAATCTAAAATTTAGAAGATATACTGTGTTTCCCCGAAAATAAGACCCAGTCTTATATATTTTTTTCCTCCAGAAGAGGCACTAGGTCTTATTTTGGGGGGATGTCTTATTTTAGAGGCAGAGGCGTGGGGGGAAGGGGAGAGGTGGGGCCATCACGGGTGGGTCAGAGGGCAGCAGGCTCGCTGGACCATCAGGTTGGAAGGCGGGGGCACCAGCAGCACAGAGAGGCAGAGGCGGGGGGAAGGAACAGGAACTACTGAGTTTTGCATGGTACAAAGGAGGTAGAAGATACTGTTACCACATCCAAGTCATTTAGTCTGAGGTGACCAGTGAATGTGGTTTCAGCTTTTACACTGTCCCTTGACTACAAAGGGTCTAATTCAGGGATCGCTCCCCTTTTCCTTCAGCACGGCCCAAGCTCCCCACGCTTCTTTCCAATTCTGCCTCAAAGCCTCAGCAATTCAGTTCTCTCCATAACAGGTTCTTTGGAATACACAGAGACCCACCAAATTTAAAAATAACATCAAAACTTTACTGGTTACAAATGTACATTTGCTTTCTCATACACACACATACACTCTTATGAGTTCTCCTCAACTAGGCTGTCAGTACTAGCTAAAGGGACAGAAGCCACCAAGTCTGGATCCAAAGAGACCTCAAGGAGTGGGTGGGCTTTAGGACCCCCTTTATCCCCCAAAGTCCTTGCTTTGTTGATTCATATGTCTGGTAGCTGTTGATGAAATTGGGGGGGGGGGGGTGTTGCAATTTAATGTACTCAAGTCCAACTTCCTTTGTCTTGTTCAGGTGACTTTTTTCCCTTTGTTTCCTTAAGATTTGGTTCCTTCTTACCTCCCTGAAGGGATCTTTTAGATAAGAAACCACCCAAGCCGGCAGAGGAGCCATGCTGCAGGCCTGATTATTCCGGCAGGTGAGGTCCAGGAAAAGGGCCTTCTCTGCCATTGCACCTGCCCTCTGGAACATCTTGCCCCGCCCCACGTGAAGTCCAGCCCAATCCTCCTGACCTTCCTCAGGAGCCTAAAGACCTGGCTCTGCCAACTAGCCTGGGGCTCCAATGGAACATCACAGTGGAGGTGGTTGAGTGATTAACAGCAGATCCCACCTTCCCCCCATCCTACACCCACCCTCCCCATCTTTAATTGGATCATAGTGGTTGGCTTGTTTTAACTTATTTATGTTTTTAATATACTTATATTTATCTTTTATGATTGTAAGCTGCCCAGAGTTATCTTGTGGTAAGATGGGCAGTCAATAAATTTTAGAAGGAAGGAAGGAAGGAAGGAAGGAAGGAAGGAAGGAAGGAAGGAAGGAAGGAAAGAAGGAAGGAAGGAAGGAAGGAAGGAAGGAAGGAAGGAAGGAAGGAAGGAAGGAAGGAAGGAAGGAAGGAAGGTTGGTTCCTGGCTTACTGTCCTCCCTGCTTACGTGCCTTCATCTTTAGCTTCAGCCTAGTCTCACAGTACCCTGCAATGTTCCCCAGAATCCAGGTCTCCAAAGTGTACTAATAAATCTGCAATTAAATCCTTCACAGGATATTTGAACTCTACTGATCCATATCCCGTTCTCCAAATTTCAGTAACATCAGCAGTCTGTCAATCCCTGCTCATTTAGGAATCCAACACTGGTTCTTGAGAATTAGCACTTAAACTCACTACAGACACATAATTTGATAGTGTATTCTACCACATGTTTAGCCCAATTATAAGAAGCCATTCTCCAGTTAATACGAACAGTCAGTTTAGAGGAAGGGCACATGTTTTTTATAGAAGAGTCCAGTGGAGAATACAAGTTAGAAATGATTAAGAGTTGCAGAACCCAACATATGTAGCAGGTGAGTGGCTAGTACACCAGACAGAACTTTGTAAAGACTATGAAGTGAAATTTAAGAGAATATAAAAAATGAACAGGAATGAGATACCCCCTTGCAGTTTCACATATTTAAATATACAATACTTGTTCTAGTTTGTTCTACTCAAACCCACTTTATCCAGCACATCATAAAGACTCAACCAAGTCACTTTCATCAGCCTTGTGGCAAGATGGGTGGCAAACAAATTTAATAAATACGTTCTCTAAAAATAGTTAAGATCAGATGTTTAGTCATACTAATTCTTTCACAAGATGCTTTCCTGATATTTGGTCTGTGGTGAGCAGGAAACAGCAGCTCCATTTGTCCTACATTATTTAAAAGTAATTGCCCAGAGTTAAAGAACCAACCATCTTAACCATGGAAACAAAAAGTATTGGATTCAAAATGTAGCACACCAAGTGCAGTGTGTGTGTGTATTCTCTCTCTCTCCATGGTCCAAAAGAAAATTATACACTACAAAGAACCTACCTAATGATACTTTTTTTCTTATTCCACTTTGTGGGCAGTTTGCCTAGTAATCAATACTTGTTTCACAACACTCCATCCATACAAAGTGCTGTGTGTTAACTATTATATACTTTCTCTCAAGGTCATTAACTATCCCATTGCAGAGAGAATGGAGCTGTGAGAGACACACTTCAGGAAGACCATCCAGAATTCACAACTAGGAAGATATGGGCCCTCTAAATCAGGGGTCCCCTACCCCTGGGCCGCAGCCCATTCAAAACCAGGCTGCGGCAAAAATGGGCAAGTGCACGTGTGCAAAGCTCCACTCACACAAGCGGAGCGTGCTTGCACTCGAAGCTCCATTCGCGTGAATGGAGCTTTGTGCGCAAGCGCCCTCCACTCACACAAGTGGAGCTTTATGCGCAAGCACAAGCACCCTCCGCTCACGCATGAAGCTCCATTTGTGTGAGTGGAGGGCATACATGCCGCTCGCACAAATGGAGCTGTGCACGCACACCTGCCAGTCACACACCCAACCCCCTCCCCTGGGCCAAGCTGGAAAGGTTGGGGACTGCTGCTCTAAATATTTAAAACAATGGGAGAAGTCTTTTGTTCAGCACTGCCAGAGTTTTAATTGTTTCACTGAACAGAGAGCTTAGCTCAAACGCTGACATTATGTATTAAAGCAGGGGTCCCCAACCCCCGGGCCGCATCCTATTTGCAACCAGGCCGGGCGAGGGGCAGGCCGGCACGCCCACAGCTCAAGTTGTGTGAGTTGAGCTGCTTGTGCATGCATGTGCGCACCGGCCCACCGCTCACATAGGTTAAGCTGTGCGCATATGCACACCAGCCTGCCACTCGCACAGCCCGGTTCCCTCTCCCCCACTCTGCCAAGCTGCAAAGGTTGGGGACTGCTGCATTAATGTGTTAACAGAAAAGATAGAAACATATCCATGGACATGTTAATTTTGTAATGTTCAGTGATAACCAGTATTAGCAGTTTCATTCATTCACATTATAAAGAGAGAGTAGCATCTTCAAAAGTATTAGCAGAATGAAATCTTATTTAAAGGTGAGCAGTATAAAGTTTAGAATCAGTGACAAATGTTGATAAGGAACTGGCCTATTTTCAAAGTTCCTTTCAGCTTTTAGGTTTCAATACTGTAATTAGTTAAAATTACAGTTCACAAGGAATAATATAAAAATATTTTAGCTACACTGACTTCCCTTATGGTATTCATAACTATCCGAAGCTGCAATCAAGTTATTTTTGAGCATCTAACTACTGTTGTTTATCTAAAGCAGGGGTGTCAAACTGCCGGCCCACAAGCCGGATGCATCATAGCGAAACCGCACCTACCCCATTGCCGGCATTGGCAAAAAAGTTGTGATATGTCGCGACACGTAACGTGACATTGCGAGTTTGACACCCCTGATCTAAAGGTTTATCAAAAGTATGTCTATCTCCATTAAAAAAGGTCTAGTAAAATAATTCTGATAAAACTATCAAAACAAAACTATATGGAACTATACTAAAACCATTGGGACTTGCCCACTTTGTTACTAGCATAAAGCTGAGAGAATAGAACACCATGAAGGCTGATAAAATTTGAAACTTCAATACTACATACTTAAATGGTATAATATTAAATGTACCTCATTTTCTTTGCTAAAAAAGAAAGTACTTTGCAACACTGAATTTTACGTATTTAGTAAGTCCATTCTGGCACCTCTTCCAATTCTTTAATTTTATAAAAACCGAAAACCTACAATATAGATCATGGCCCAGGAGTATAGATTAAGGTGCAGTTTGGTTTAGTTTTCAAAATTGCTGCCTAAATTTACACTATATCTGAATTTAGCAGGATGAAAACAATTATCAGTAAACCTTAGAAGCTGTGTGTTCCTCATTCACACACCTCTGAAACAGAAGGTACCCATCTGCATTAACTATAATGTAGTATGTCATCCAACTTTAATGAACTGCATTTGCCAATCATGATTTGATCAATGATTCTAGTTTGCCAGGGTTTAATGATATGACAAATTGTAGACAAACCAAACTAAAATAAAACGGTATGTTGAAAAACATTTATTAAATTTCTACACCACCCATCTTATTGATACAGCAATTCTGGGCAGCTAACATGCAAGACTACAACTAAGTTTTCATATTCAACTATGTTTTAAAATGATATCCAATCATATCTTTGTCATACTGGCTGACCTGGCTTCTTTTCAACTTCACATTCTCCAAATCAGTAAGGTAGAAATTACCTAGAATAAAACAATATTACAAGACAAACAAAACAAGTTTGTACCTTAAATCAGCCTGCTTTAATATTGTGCCCCCCATGTGTTAGACTCCAACTCAAATCACTAGCATGAGCATGCTACTTTGTAATAGCAGGTGTTATAACACATAGGGACAAATCATGGTGGGAAAGGCTACCCTAATGAATCATGGAACAGAGGAATATAAAATATTTTGTTTTGAGGGACGATATCAAAGATTCTGGGACATCAGCCCCTTCAGTTATGTTTGTATTTAAGAGGCCCAACAGTTCTGATTTAAGTACAAAGACCAAATACCTGGAAACAGGACTACGGCTCAGAGACCGCTTGGAAACAAAAGGACTGCTGGAGCTCCTTCGATTGAATGAGCTGGGGGATCTTCCACAGTATGATCCACTTCCCCTTTCAAAGCTGGATGAACGCCTCCTGCTGTATGGGCTGACTGACCGCTGTCTCCTGCCATAAGGGCCTGGAGAACATATACTGGATTGGTAGGCAGGTTCCTTATATGAAGGGCTGACTGATGGTCGTCGTGAAGATACACTAGGACTCTTCTTATACGAACCATAGTTACTGGATGTGTGTGAGTGTGGAGGGCTGTTGTCATAGTCCTGTGTATCAGGTGCTCCTGAGGGACTGTCATCTTGTTTGGGACTATCTGACCACTTATGGTGTGGACTTCTGGATTTCCACTTTGGACTGTCCAGTGACTTGTAGCTTTTTGGGACAGCTCTTTTCCGATGACTTTTACTGTGATCCTTGTAACCAGATTTTGCCTCCCACTCTTTCCCAGACTTCTCTTTATGCAGTTTGGCTGACCAAGACTCTTTGCTACTACTCTTGAATGTTTTAGATGAATGGTCATCCTTCTCATGTAGCCTTTTGGAAGTCCTGAATATTCTATCTTTACTAGAACTCAACTTGCCTGAGGACTCTTGATTCCTGTCCAGTCTCTTCTCCTTGCCCCCAAGCTTACTTTTCATCAACTCACGGACATGCTTGTGCTGCTGATGTCTATGTAATCGATCACTCCTGTCCGATGTCCCTTTCCTCTCATCATTTTCTCTACGGTCCAACTTGAAGACTGCTTCATCTGAGAAGGTGTCAGAATCAGAGCTGATATCATCATATTCTACCAATGGCTTGATCATGCTGCCAAGTGTTGCTCCTCCTTCTTGGGACCCCAACAGTGAATCTTTGGAATGCTTGGATCTGTGTCTTTTATACTTAGAGAGCCGGTGCCTCTCTCTGTTTGAGCTCCTACTGCTGGATACTGCACCTTGATGCAAAGACCCCCCTCCTCCCGCGTTCTTCTTGCCCCCATGTCTCTCTAGGTTTGGCATTCCTTCTCCACTGTGCTTGAAAATAGGGAGGAATCCTCCAAAAAGCCCAAATCTTCAAGACCCCACCCACCCACGATGAAAGGGCTATTTTCTCTTTTGTTACCTATGTCCTACATTCAACCCACTTGTCTCTTTACAAGAGGATAGATGGGGGTTGCTCTATGAATGCGATTCTACAATAACATGCAGAATATAGTAAGATAAAGCTGTCTCAGAAATAGATCTAGAACTGAGTTGAACCCACCTTTTAACTGAAGAAATTTTTTTTTGTCAAAATATCCTGATCCCACACAAGCAGGAAGAGAAGGGTTTTTAAGCAAGTAAGCACCTGCTCTTAATTCCAGGTCTCAATTAACTCCTAGTTTTAGGATATAAATTGCCCAAAAGGGTTGATTAAAGGGGTAAAAATACAAATAAACCTCAGTTTGTAAATAGGCAGAGAGATGAACTTTTTAAAAACAAAAAGTTTGGAAAGCGACTAGTTCACTTGCAGATTTTTGAAACAGGGGTCCCCTAATAGTAGTCCCCTAACGTACTTAAGCAGTGGACTCCCTTGGGTCAAGGCTGCCTTGCCATTAACTAAAGGGCCCACGTCCTTACAAAATAAAAGTGGGGTTTGATTTTATTTGCTATCTCCTTAACTTCCTGAAAAGGATTACTATAAATACCCTCCAGCCCGCCCAGGCTCATTGGAGAAATCCTGAAGGCCCGTAACCAAATCCAACGAGCTTCTAAGACCCCCTTCCTCAGCCTGAATTCCTAATAAGTTCCCCAAGCCAGGATCCCCATCTTTTTCCACCTACTTCCCAGACCGAAACGGCGCTGTTTCCAGATTGGGGGGAGGGGGAGGGGAGAGGAAGGAAAGTGAGGAGGGAAGGTTAGCCACTAATTCTCGCGAGAATACGAAAAAATCGCCGTCGTTGTCCTCCTTCCAGCCGCCGACGCCGTAGCTCGCTTAGTACAGCTCGGAGGTTCCACTCCCCCAACTACTCTATATCGGCTCCTGGTTCTCCAAATATCGCGAGAACATGCACGTACGTACGCGTACATCCGGCTCTCATACAGGCGCACGCGCTCCCACACAGCCGGAACTTTGAGAAGTCTCCCGACGTCATCATAAAGATCGGGGATGGGACGGGGAATAGGTTACTCCGGTTTCTGACCCGCTGGGTTGTTGTTTTTTTTTACACGACGTTTGGTGTCATGTTCTCGCGGGATCTGGGCTTATTTTTCCTCAAAACTTGGATGGCCCTAAGAAGTTAAGACTAAAGCACACTATTCTTGATTAAAAAAATTGTTACTCAAAAACCTACAACACCGAAAAAAGGAAGGAGTTTGCTTCCCGGCAGTCATTTTTCGTCTCAATCGTTAACAAACTGAGAAAAAACATAGTTTAGATACATTGTAACGCTTTTGTGCGATCCTATTTCATTCTGATTTCCTTCTATGAAATGTATTAAACCTTATCACAAGGCAGTTGCGGATGTTTTTTTTTTTCTTTCCACAAAAACGTAATATCCTCTGGAATACGAATAATGTGATTTAGAAACGGTCGCTTCCCTTCCCTTTTCTCAACGTGCTTAAGCAACTTGGGGAACGACATCCTGTCAGAATCAGACGTGAGAGAAACGTTGCTCTTCCTCTCCGGATAATAACACTTTATAAGAAAGCATTCTGTACTAGAAAACAGCGGGGAAAAACTCTGCCAGCTACTGTATTCCTGTGGAGGTTAAAGCAAGCATTCCTTCAGAGAATTAGATGGGGGGGGGGGGGGGAGAAAACACGGTTTCAAATTTCGCGAGAGCTATTGCTCTTCCTTCCGTGATATTGGCTGTTATTCTGGATGATAAATATACATCAATATGATAAATCTTCAGAGACAGTTAAACCTACAATACAATGGAAACTAATTGAATAAGAAAAATACAGATGGTGAGAGTCAGGAAGAGATTAAGGAAGTAAGATAAACCATATAGGCAAAAATAGTTGGGTCTGAGAAAGGAAGAAGAGAAGCTATAAAAATATATAGGAAATGGCTAGCCAGGAAGGATAGGTCGAATGGAGAATAAGGAAAATAAGCTGAATAAGATAAGAAGAGAGGCACACTGAATTGAAAAGCAGGAAAAGAACTTATTGTTTAAAATGGGGACATAAATATATACTGAGTTTAAAATAACCATTTAAATGTCTATTTTTTCTTATTCTTATTGTATATGTGAATATGATTTAGTATGTTATCAGGAAATGTGTATAGGCGGACGGAAAGAGTGTAACCTCATACTACCTCAGCCAATGGGGAAAGAGGAGGGCTGTAGCGGCCGGTGATAGGGATGAATAAAAGAAGGAGATATTTTGGGTTAAAACTTTGGAGAGAACCAAGCTTTGAAAGCTTCTCTCCCCGCTTATTGCAATAAACGAAACAAAAGTCCTTCACTGTGTCTTGGCTGGTTATTGGTCAGGCGAGCTTGCCTCTGGTCACGAAGGAAAGTAGCCAGGAGCACATAACATGGATGACACCCTGGATTCTCGCATGACTTTCTGCTCTGCGCTTGTTATGTTTCGATCCCGGACAGGAGGAGCGGGGAGGTGGGTTGGCCGTTGCTGCGCAGTAGTTCAGGGAGGCTGCTTTTGTCGCCCTGCCCCTTTCTCACCACGGTAGAGGGGTCTCGCTGAGGCAGCTCCAGGCCTCCATATGATGGAGTGGGGGCGCCTGTCCTCTTTCTCCCCACCGTTCTCGGAGGGATGAAGGCAACTCAGAGCAACACCGAGGGTGGGCGTTGGGACTTCTGCCTGAGGAAAAGCGCTTGCTCACCTCCGTGGCAGAACGTTTAGGGATCTCGGAGTTGAAGGAAATAAAAGTTATTCTTTTATAAAATTGTAGAAAAATAATTGTAGAAATGTAATGCCAATATATGAGACTGTCTATTTACCACAAATGTAACACTGTAACGCAAATGTAGCAATGCACTGCCAAATGTGTGAGAAGGTTTGTTCAATCTTTACTGCCTAAAAATCCCTCGGAAACAGGAACTTACACTTTGAGTAGAAATCACTATCAAAGAGGGGGATTTTGACCCAAGGTGAAAATTACAAATAAACAAGATAACAGCAGATGGACGGAAGAGGTCAGGATGACTTTAAGTACAACTTCAAAGTATATTTATAAAGATGAAAGAGCTTCTGAGATGTGACATGCATTGTAGGGGTATAAAATGCAGATCTTGAAACCAGGCCAGGGCGCTCCTGGAAACCAATCCATAGGGATGGATCCAGGAGGCTGCATTTGCAAACGCCTCTTTTCTCTTCTCTTCTCTTCTCTTTTTATTCTTTTTATGTTATTCTCCAATAAACCTTTGTTTTGTTAACCAGACTTGTCTTCCTATTGTGAGTATCAAAATTTGGGGGTTTTACATCTCACAGAGTCATGGAGGCCTTCTGATAGGATGGGAAGATCCCTTTACCAACTGCTCAGTAGGGCAATGATAGTTGGGATAATCGTGCATTTGGGAAATTGGGATCATCCTTTCAGAGTTAATATTTATAAATGAATCCGTATTTTGAAGTGAAAACATTCTCAACAAGCTCCTCCTGCCTTAGTTATGTGTCCCTCTTTCCATGTTTTATACTTACCTGTTTTTTCTTTGATTTTTTTTCAGGGAGTTTTTTTGTGTAACCATGCTAGTTTCTTCTTGGATTTCTTTTCTTTTTCAGTGGTATTCAGCTGGACTGGACTTTTATAATATTTTTCAGCATTTCCCAAGCTTCTTGAGTTGCTTTACCCTTTTAAGATTTTCCTCCATGGAATCCTTCCCAAGCTCTAACTTTGTTAAAATTAGCTCTTTTAAAGTCCAAGACACTGGTCTGATTATGTTCTGTTGCTTGTGTTTGCATTATATTGAATTCCAATATGAAATGGTCACACTTCCCCAAAGTTCCAGCACCTTCAATCCCCTCTCTCACTTCTCTGTTTGTAAGAATTAGGTTCAGTACAGCAGAGGTCACTAACCTTTCTTGGTTGGTGGACCGGAAGAAAAGTGAGAGGGAAGCATTTTACATGCACGCATGCAAGTGCACAGGGTTGCAAGCATGCGTGTGATGCAAATGGGGTGGGGCTAGCACTTGCATGATACTTGCTAGCCCTGCCCTGTTCTTGTACACACCGCCCTGTTTCTATGCCCCGAGATGCGACGTTCCATTTTTGTGCTCTACGGTGTGGTAGCCTCTGGCTTTTGCGCCCCATGGTGCGGCGTTGACCTGTTTTCACGCCCTGAGGTGCGGCGTTGGTCCATTTTTGCACCCCAAGGCACGGCAGCATCCTGATTTTGTGCCCCAAGGCATGGTGGTGCCCCATTTTTGCACCCCAAGGCACGGTGGCACCCTGTTTTTGTGCCCTGAGGCGCAGCAACAGTCCATCTTTGCACTGTGCCACGTGGCATCCTGTTTTCGCACACTGCAGCCTCAGCGCTAGTGTGAGTCGGGGGATGTGCGCGCACACGTACGCGCACTGGCCAGCCTATCCTGTGGCCCAGGGGCCAGCAGCCCACAGCCCACTACTGGGCTGCAGCCCACAGGTTTGGGACCCCTGCAGTACAGTATAGCAGTCCCTCTAGTTCCCTCCTCTACTTTTTGGATGACAAAGTTGTCAGCTAGGTTGGTCAGGAACCTGTTTGATCTCCCACTTGATGCAGAATTTGTCTCCCAGTTGATGTCAGGGTAATTAAAGTCCTCCATTACTACTGTGGTGTGTTTCCTACACCATTTGTTAACTGGTTAGCAAACAGTTCATCTATTTCTTCTGCTTGGTTGGGTGACCTGTAGTATACACCTATGGCAATGTCATTCCTTTTTTCTTTTATAGTGACCCATATGCATTCTAGGAGGCTTTCATTCTTGGTTTTGTGCATTTCTGTAGAGATGTAGTGTTCTCTTACATATAATGCAACTCCCCCTCCTCTTTTGTTAGGTCTGTTTTTTTGAACAGTTTGTATCCTTCCATCAGTACATTCTAGCTGTGAGTTTCATCCCACCATGTTTCGGTAATTTCAACTACAGTATATCATACCTGCCCTCATGTACTAGTACTTCAGGTTCACACTGTTTGCTCCTCAAACTTTCAGTGTTTGTGTATAGGCATTTGAGTCCTGTATGGCTCACCCTGGGTATGCTTCCTATATCTCCTTCTTTATATCTGAGTTTTTCTTCATTCCCATCCCTCCTTACCTCATTGTTTGATTGGTTTTCTTGTGGTTTCATGTTTGGGATTAGGTCCTAAAGATCCTAAGGATTGGTCACCCTCCCTCCTCAATTTTAGTTTAAAGCCCTTCTGATAAGTTGAGCCAGTCATCTTTCGAATACATTCTTCCCCGTTTTTATGAGGTGCAACCCATCGCCAGAAGCCCTTCATGTAGGTAATTCAAATCATGGTCTAGGAATCTGACGTTCTCTTGGTGGCACCAACTGTTAGGCCAGTGTTTCATTTCTAAAATTCTTTGTTCCCTCATTGGATGTCCCAAAGGTGCTTTTTCCATATGTTGCAGGAATATTGGAAAAGCTCAGGACATGCCAACACAACATATGTGTACACTTCAAATCCAAAAATACACTAAGGCAGAAGCTTGTCCACCCCAAGGATAAAAGACCCAGACACAAACTGAGCAGCATGGTATATGGAGTACAATGCAGTGAGCCATGTGCAGAGCTGTACATTGGGGAAACAAAGCAACTTCATAAACGCATGGCACAACATAGGAGAACAAACCCATCAGGACAGGATTCAGCAGTCCATCTGCATTTAAAAGACAAAGGCCACCCTTTCGAAGACAGCAAAGTCCACATTCTGGACAGAGAGGACCGCTGGTTTGAAAGAGGGGTCAAAGAGGCCATCTATGTCAAAATTGAACAGACCTCTCTCAACAGAGGGGGAAGGATATGACATCATCTATCTCCAGTCTACAACACAGTCCTTTCAGCAGTTCCAGGAAGGCTCCACACCCATTTGCACTACTCAGGTGAACCTGACAACACAGATAAGCCCCCAGGGGCTTCAACGACTTGTAAAAGAATGCAAATGACCAGCTGTCTGTAAGGAGTATAAATCCTGCCAGTACCCACCATTCAGCCAGAGCTGAAGAAGCTTCTTGGATGAGAAGTGAAACATCTTCAAAGAAAAACAAAGTCCAGCTGCCTCATGAAAAGAAGCACCTTTGGGACAACCGTGACCTGGATGACTGAGAATCTCCATAGACATCCCTCATTGGATGTTGACCTTTCGTTGAAAGTATAGATGAAAACACCACTTGTGTTTGTAACTCCTTAACTTTCTTGCCTGGCTGCTCATAATTTCTCCATATTGTTTTCAGGTTCATTGTCGTGTCATTCATCCCTACATGAAGGAGAAGAAAGGGGTAGTAATCTGTGGGCTTGATTATTTTAGTAAGGTTCTCAGCCACATCTTTGGTTTTTGCTCCAGGGAGACAACATACCTCCCTAGATTGAATGTCCAGTCTACAGATGGCTGCTTCTGTTCCCCTGAGAATTGAATCTCCTATCACAGGGGTCCCCAACCCCCAGTCCATGGACTGGCACCAGGCTGCAGCATGCCAGAAACTGGTCCACACAAACAAGCAAAGCCCCATCTGTGGGATGCAGGCAGTACATGAAACCACGCCCCCTCTGGTCCATGGAAAAATCTCCATGAAACCAGTCCCTGGTGCCCAAAAGTTTGGCGACCTCTGTCCTATCACCAACACTCACCTTTTTTTCCTAGGGAAGTTTGGGCTACTTTTCTTCATTTTATAGGAGCACTTGATGATGCCTCTTTTCTAGGTGTCTGCATGCTGCCTTCCAGGGGGAGGCTATGAAATCGATTGCTCAGCTCCAAAGGGGCTGGATTAGACAGCAGAGGCATTGTTCTTGGTTGCTGCTTTTTTCTATGAGTGACGTGTTTCCATCAGTCTTCCCCTAAAGGTTCATATACAGGGTTGTTTCTTTTAGAAGTTGTTTCTTCTTTATTACTTCCCGGCTCGATTTGAATGTGAGATATGGCCTGCCGGGAGGGGGGGATGGTGGGAGGGAGACCTGCGGGGTGGGTGGGGAGTTTTCGGGGGTGGAGGTGGGCCGGAACATCCCGGTTATCGTAGGGAGAGGTAGATATGGCGGGAGCCAAGGGGTGGGCCATCTTCGGGGAACAAGGACTCGCTGCATTAGAGCGATTACCTGTTCCGACCCCTTGGACTCTTCTCCAATACCTGGAGAGGGGGGTGTTCAGGACCCTGGCCTCAGGTTGCTGCTTCTTAATGCCAGGTCGGTTATTAATAAAGCCCCCCTCATCCGGGACTTGATACTAGATGAGGAGGCCGACCTGGCATGTATTACTGAGACCTGGCTGGGCCAAGAGGGAGGTGTTCCTCTCTCAGAGATGTGCCCAGACGGGTTTCAGATAATGCACCAACTGCGACTCCAGGGAAGGGGTGGGGGAGTGGCGATTCTTGTCTGAGAATCCCTGAGACCTCGCAGGATCCCAGCCCCAGAGGTTGTTGGGTGTGAGTCCCTTCTCTTGAGGTTGGATTCAAGGGTTCAGTCGGGCTTGTTGCTGACATACCTGCCTCCCAGCTATGTGACAACAGCCCTGCCTGAGCTGCTGGAGGGGGTAGCTGGGTTGGCGGTGGAATTCCCCAGGCTTATGGTGCTGGGGGATTTCAATTTGCCGTCACTCGGCGAATCCTCTGGTGTGGCTCAGGAGTTCATGGCTTCCATGACAACCATGGACCTGACCCAGATAATTCAGGGTCCGACCCATAGGGGAGGACACACGCTCGACTTGGTATTCCTCTCAGGGTAGTGGAGACGTGATTTCGATTTAAGGGGTATAGTTACTTCTCCCTTGTCATGGTCGGATCACTTCCTGTTGAGGTTAGATTTCTCGGTCCTACTCCCCCACCGCAGGGAGGCGGAACCGATTAGGTGGTTCCGCCCCAGGTGTTTAATGGACCTGGAGGGGTTCCAAATAGCGCTTGGGGGTTTTCCTGATTCCCTCCTCCACGAACCGGCTGAGTCCTTGGTCGCTGCTTGGAATAAGGCGGCATCAGAGGGGTTAGACCGGATCGCGCCTTTGCGACCTCTCTGTGATTGTGGATCCCGGAGGGCACCTTGGTTTACCGAGGAGCTACGGGAGATGAAGCATCAGAAGAGACGTCTAGAGCGATGCTGGAGGGCTAGTAACTCCGAATCCGACCGGACACTTCTAAGAGCCTATATTAGGACTTATTTAGTGGCGATACGAGCAGCAAAATATTCACATTTTTCCGCACTTATTGCGTCTGCAGAATCTCGCCCCACCACCCTGTTTAGGGTGACCCGTTCCCTACTTAATGTTCGGGAAGCTGGGGAGCCCTTACAGGGTAGAGCGGAGGAATTTGTGCAATTCCTATCAGACAAAATCGCTTGGATTCGGACAGACCTAGACTCCGATTGGGCAGGGCCTTCTGAGATAACTGGGGCAGCTCTTAGCTCAGTTTTATGGGATGAATTTGAGTCTGTGACCGCTGAGGATGTTGACAGAGCGGTGGGAGCAATGAGCGCCTCCACTTGTTTATTGGACCTGTGTCCTTCCTGGTTGGTCTCGGCCGCCAAGGAGGTGACACGAGGCTGGCTCCAGGTGTTGATCAACGCTTCGTTGAGGGAGGGGTCTTTCCCGCAATCCCTGAAGGAGGCGGTTGTGAGGCCCCAGCTCAAGAAGCCTACCCTGGACCCGGCTGATTTAAATAACTTCCGTCCAGTCTCCAATCTCCCCTTTGTGGGGAAGGTTGTAGAGAGAGCGGTGGCGCTCCAGCTCCGACGGTCTCTGGATGAAGCGGATTATCTAGACCCTTTTCAATCTGGCTTCAGGCCCGGCTTCAGCACAGAAACCGCTTTGGTCGCGCTGATGGATGATCTCTGGCGGGCCCGAGACAGGGGTTATTCCTCTGTCTTGGTGCTACTTGACCTCTCAGCGGCTTTTGATACCATCGATCATGGTATCCTTTTGCGACAACTCGAAGGGGTGGGAGAGGGAGGCACCGTTTTACGGTGGTTCTCCTCCTACCTCTCTGGCCGGTCGCAATCGGTATTGGTGGGAGGGCAGAGGTCAACCCCGAGGCCCCTTGAATGCGGCGTGCCACAGGGGTCGGTCCTCTCTCCCCTCCTATTTAACATTTATATGAAGCCGCTGGGTGAGATCATCAGACAGCACGGGGTGAGGTTTCATCAGTATGCTGATGATACCCAGTTATATATCTCCTCCCCGAGCTCTCTCAGTGAAGCGGCCGATGTGATGGGCTGTTGCCTCGAAGCCGTGAGGGTCTGGATGGGGGTTAACAGACTCAGGCTCAATACTGACAAGACCGAGTGGCTTTGGACGTTGCCTCCCAAGGATCATGTCGACTGTCCAGTGTTGACTCTTGCGGGGGAAAATATACCCCCTTTGGAGCGGGTTCGCAACTTGGGTGTCCTCCTTGATCCACAGCTGAATTTGGAACATCAATTGACGGCTGTGGCTGGGAGGACCTTTGCACAAGTTCGCCTGTTGCACCAGTTGCGACCCTACCTGGACCGGGAGGCTCTCCTTACAGTCACTCACGCCCTTGTCACCTCACGTCTGGACTACTGCAACGCGCTCTACATGGGGCTACCCTTGAAAAGTATTCGGA
Organism: Crotalus adamanteus; assembly: GCA_039797435.1. Taxonomy (NCBI): domain Eukaryota; kingdom Metazoa; phylum Chordata; class Lepidosauria; order Squamata; family Viperidae; genus Crotalus; species Crotalus adamanteus. The sequence goes on along the minus strand of CM077935.1, from coordinate 55,783,464 downwards.
GACTACAGTTGGTCCAGAATGCAGCCGCGCGAGTGATAGTGGGTGCTCCTCGATACACCCACATTACACCTATCCTCCGTGAGCTGCACTGGTTGCCTATTGGTCTTCGGGTCCAATTCAAGGTGTTGGTCATTACCTTTAAAGCCCTATATGGCTCAGGGCCAGGCTATTTGCGAGACTGCCTACTACCTCATAGTTCCCTACGTCCGGTTAGATCCCACAGGCTGGGCCTCCTTCAGGCCCCGTCGGCCAAGCAGTGCCATTTGGTGGGGCCACGGAGGAGGGCCTTCTCTGTGATCGTGCCCACGCTTTGGAACCAGCTCCCCCCGGAGATTAGGACCAGTCCCACCCTGTTGGTCTTCCGTAAGCTACTTAAGACCTGGCTTGCCCGGCAGGCCTGGGGTTTATAAAACCTGACCCCTGGATGACTGTCTTTGCATTGTTTGTTTTGTTATGTTTTATGTCTTTTTTATTGTTAGCCGCCCAGAGTCCTTCGGGAGTGGGGCGGCTTATAAATTTTAAAAATAAAATAAATAAATAAAAATGTTATGTTCAATTTGGATAAAGTCTTCTGAATTAGGTTGGATTTTCTCATTTTGTAGGTTGAATTTCAGAGTGGCTAGAGTTGCCTCTAGACCCTTTACTTTTTCTTCCAGTAATTCATTTAATTTACATTTGGTACATCTGTAATTTGGGTTTCTATGGGCATAAGCACATAGATAGAACATATTTTACAAATCACAACAGTGCCGGTCTCTTTTTCCATGATTATGTTTCTTTTTGCTAGTTCATTTAAGGATTAAAATTTTAAAAAATTATAAATGTTTGAAATGTAAAGATTTTAACCACAGATTTAGAAAAAAAATTAATTTAAAAATTTAAAATTCTAAAAGGTCATTTAAAAATGTAAAAGTATGTAAAAGTATGCACTTTGATATGCACTCCTTTTTGCAAGAAATCTCTGACTACTTTTTAGGAGATGCTTTGCTCTTAACCCTCTACTCCCTGCCTTGACAATGTATCCCTTTCTTCCCTTTCTACAAGTGTTTTGTACTTATCCCTTTTCTCCCTGCCTTCTTGTCCTTCAGTTGCCTGGCCACTGCAGGGGTTTTCAGGTATGATGTGCTGTTCTGGGCACTTCGCTGCCACTTAAGTCTGCACCGCCGCTGCTTAGCTGGTCTGCCGCGCTGCTTTCAGCTGCTGGTCTACTGCCAGCCAGCTCTGTTCCACTGCTGCTCAGTTGGCTTCTGTTTGTACCACCACCACTGCTCAGCTGGCCTCCAGCTGCCTCAACAACCATCCTGGAAACTCCAGGCCCCTGGGTTGCTGGGCCTCTGGGCTGCCTCTCAGGTGGGCTGCCTCTCTATCTCTCAAGCTGGGCTGCCAGGCCGCCTCTCAGCTGAGCCACCACTTGGGTGGGAAGTAGGCCTCCTCTCAGCTTTTCAGCGTGCAACGTTAAAAGGATTTTTTCAAAAATTTTAAAAATTCTAGAAGTTCATTTAAAAATAAGCATTTTAAAAATTTCCAAACATTTAGAAGATTTTGTTTTAATTTAAACTGAAATTTCTATTGTTAAATGTTAGTGTTTTAGAATAACAGAATAACAGAGTTGGAAGGGACCTATACCATTCTAGACAATGGCTGTCCAATCTCTTCTTAAAAAACTCCAGTGATGGATCACCCACACCTTCTGAAGGCAAGCCGTTCCACTGGTTAATTATTTACATTGTCAGGAAATTTCTCCTTAGTTCTAGGAGTTCTTAGTTCTCCTTTTGGTCCCTCCTGTGGCTAATGCTGAAGTTGCCCTCTTGATACAGTTTGTAATCCACAGATGTATTTTATTCATGACATATGAATAAAAGATGAAAAGAAAAAAATCTCAGCTGAAAAGAAAAAATAGTGTATCAGCTGAGAGTAAAAAATGAAATAGCTTGTAGTTCAGAGGTCCCCAACCTTTTGGGCACCAGGGACCAGTTCTGTGGAGCGAGGTTTTTCCACAGACCGGAGGGTATGTGGTTTTGTGTGCTGCCTGCATCTTGCGGATGGGGCTTTGCTTGTTTGTGTGGCCTGGTTGCTGGCATGCCATGGCCCGGTACTGGTCCATGGACCAGGGGTTGGGGACCCCTGTTGTAGTTAGTGTAAAAGATTATACAAAAATAGTAGTTTGCAATAATATTGGAGAGGTTCCTTACTTTAAAAATGTAGTCTCTGATAATTTGTAATCCACAAAAGAAAGTAGAGTGATAATATGTAGATGAATAGAATCTGCAGTGTCCTATTGCAGCTCCAGGCACAGTTTTACAATCCTTGTAAAAGTTTACAATCCTCATAAATTTGCAGTCCCGATGGTCAGTGTAAACAGCCTTGTGTAAGCAGAGGCTTGAAAAAATAATAACTCGGTTTTCTCTGGATCATAAAAATTCATATTTGGAGCTGTTCTGTGGCTCAAAACCTCCCTCCCGGGCAAAGGGGGGGGGAGGGGAGTATCACCTGAATAGAGGTAGAGCCTCTGAGACCCCCCAGGAAGTTTTCTTTGGGGGGTGAAAAGAGTGCTCCCTCGGAGTTCGGGTTGCCTCCGCCTCCCAGCTGTCTTTGTCCCTTGGGGACAAAGCAAGATGCCGCTCCCACCTCCGCGCTTAAAGAGACTGGGTGAGTTACTTTTAAAAGCGGACAGAGCTGGGTAAAGGATCTTTTTATTGGATTTTATTTGGACTTTAGTTTGAAAGGTTGATTTTTATTTCCCTTCTTTTTTCTCTTTTTTTTTGTGAGAGTGAAAGTAAAATGGCGATCGGAAAGTTTTTTTTTTTTAAAAAAAAAAAAGCGAGTGGAACGGAATGTAATGGACTAGATTGTTCTTTTTTTAAAAAAAATTTCTTAACGTGGATTTGTGTTTTAGGAAGATTCTTTTTTGTTAAACTCTCTTTTGTTATTTTTTTCTATTAAGGGATTTTTTTTTTGTATTTTTTATTTCTTTTTTCAAAGAAGGAGGAAAGAAGAAACAAAACTTTTTTTTTTGTGAAAATGGCTTCAAAGCGGCAAGCAACATCTACAGTACCTAAGGTGGCTTCTTCTCCTGCGATTTTACCAGCACAACAACCTAAAGCTACACCACCACCCTCTCCCCCCTTGCCAGCAGTAACGGTAAAAGACATGCAAGATATAATGGGAAATGCTATATCTCAAATCAGAGGGGAAGTGAAAGAGCTTTTAGTGGAGAATAATATTATTTTGAGGCAAGATATAGTTATGGCTCTAACAGGACTTGCTTCTGTGGTTGAGAAGTTGGACTCTAGAGTGGAAGAAGTTGCAGATAAGGTGGAGGTTCTGGAAGATAGATTTGAAGGTATGGAAAAAAGGATGGAAACTTCACAAGATGATATTGTTATGTCTCAATATAGAGAAATGGAGTTCGCTTTAAGAATCAGGGGGCTGAGAGAAGACATGCAACAAGATTTGAGAGAGATTGTAGCAAATGACTTTGCTGTCATTTTGGACAGAGAGAAGGAGGAAATATTTAGAGAAATTGAAAAAATATTTAGAGTCAATTCTTGGATTGCAAAGCAAAGAAATCTGCCAAGAGATGTGGTAATCTATTTTGGGAAGAGATCTCTGCACAATGAAATTATACAAGCTTTTTATAACAAGAGGTTTCAGATTGCTGCTCAAGATGTTATTATTTTAAAGGAGATTCCATCTAAAATTTTAAGAAGAAGAAAAGAGTTTGCTTTTTTAGCCAATGAACTTAAAAAAAGATTGATGCCATTCAGATGGGAGATTCCGATTGGCATCGTGGTGAGTCATGCGGGGATACGTTATAGACTTAATACTGTTTCTAAAGCAAAGGAGTTTTACAAGTCGGTCCTGGGAGCACGCTCACCACCACCTATGATGCAGAAAGTTTTGGATGGCAAGGAGGCGGAACAGCAGTCTGAAGAAGTAGTATTGATGGATAGTGGAAAATTACAGGCTGAGTGGTTGCAACAAGCAGAGATGAAAGAGCAAAGAATGACCCGGGCAGCCCATAGATGTAAGGAAAAGGAACAACAGAAGAAAGATGTTAAAGAGGTTCTACAAGAAATGGCTTCGGTGCCTGTGGGAGGAGCAAGACCTAAGAGCTCTGCAGTACATTCTTCAATGGCAGATCTTCAAGCAGTCTTCTCCAGGCTTTTGGTCAAGGGAGATGGTAAAGCTCCTGACATGGAATGCTAATGGTCTCAACTCCCCTCAAAAGAGAAAGAAAATATTTCATTACTTAAAGCAACATAACAATGATATTATTTGTTTGGAGGAAACACATATTATTTCTAAGGATCAAAAATATCTAGTTAACGCTCGATTGGGATCTCATTTTGTATCTTCTGCTCCTGGGAAAAAAGGGGGAGTAGTTATTTATGTTAAGCAAAATCTATCAGCCTGTTTAGTAGAATCTGATTCTCAAGGGAGATATGTTATGATTGAAGTGGGTTTGTATGGTAAGAAAGTACTTATAGTGGGATTGTATGCACCAAATCAACAACATGACAGTAAAGAGATTATATTGATGTTAAATTTAATTACAGCGGCCAGGTTGTTAGTAGGGCAATGTTGGAAGAAGGAATCTTTGCCTACATTGCAAGAATGGTTTTTAAAAGTTTCTTATTTGGCAGAAATGGCAAAGATTTCGGCTTTCTTGAAAGATCAATCGCAGGAGAAGTATCTCCTGGTATGGAAAAGATGGATAGATTTCATACAATATAAGTTGGATATAAAAAAATATTACTTAGTTTTTGAATAATTTATAATTAAAGTTTAAGATATTTCTTAGATATTTTCTTTTATTTTTTTTTCTTTTTCTGTTTTTTCTTTTCTTTCTTCTTGTATTTTTTTATATATTGTTGTTAATTATTTTATAATTTGTTTAATTAACGTATTTAGATTTGTTTATGGTTTATAAGTGTTTCAAGATTCTTTTAAAATTTTTTTAATTAAGCCTGTATTCAGCTCTGGGAAGATTGGGGGAGGGTAGGGGAGGGGTGGGAGGGTGTGGGGGAGGGGAATCTTTTCTTTTTGTAAAACCTAAAAATTTTTAATAAAAAAAAATCATATTTGGTTCATTCAAGATCATTTAGTTCATAGAGACTGTAATCCTTATAAATCCTTATAAATATGCAGAGAGAAAAACACAAGAAGACATCAGACAAAGAATCATCCCCAATGTGCAATGCAGCAGACAAAATGAAACACTCAGCCAAAAGGAGAAGAGAGCACTAAAGACACTGATGTCAATCTCCGCCTGAAATCCCCACCAAGAAACACACCCCAGTGGAAAAGTCCTCTAATGTTGTTTTTAATGGGTTGAATCATAGTGGCAAGTTAGAAAGCGAAATCTGGCTCTAAAGCAAATGCGGGAAGCAGTTAATTAAATGAATAATTCTTCTCCTCTCTCCTCTGACCTGTCAGGTCACAATGTCCAATTAAACCACAGGTGTTTGTTGTGAGAAGCCTTTCTCTGTTCGCCAAAACAGACCCTTTCACTTCTCTGCTTTCTCATGATGATAAGCCACCTGTGGATTCCACTCTGTTTCTCCATCCCCCCCTCCCCACTCTGTAGGCAAGCTAAAGGTATGCAGTGGTCTTAAAGGTAGCCAGGTTCATAGCTTGACAGGTCACCCCCCCCCCTTATGGAGGAAAGGTAACCTAGAACATAAAAGACATTCATCAAAGTTTGTTATTTGCTTCTTCCTTCAGACCCGGTTTCTGGGGATATCTAGCATGGAACTGTTTTACTAAATGGTCTGCATGTACATGTTGTGCCATCACCCATCTGGATTCTGACATGGGATACCCCTTCCATTGAATTAAATACTGCAGTTTCCCTCTATGCATTCTAGAATCAAGAATCTGCTTAACCTCATAATGCGTTCCCCCCCCCTTTCACTATTGGGGTGTGGGTGGCTGTCCCAACTGGCCGCAATGTGGATTCCTTACAGACAGTTAGTAGCTCAAATTTTTGTAGACAGCTTAAAGTTTGCAATAAATCTGTATACTCTGATTTCCCTGGCGCTTGACATCAATCTGAGCTACTCCACCAAAAATTTCCTTAGACTCCAGAATACTCTAGCCATGACCTCAGATCCCAGAGCTGCAGCAATAGCAGATGCCAAGACAGAATTGAAGATAAAATCGGAAATCTTGCAGCCAATTTTCAACAGATGATGCAGCAAATGCAGATCATAACTCAACAACGCATTCCTCTGCAATCACAACCACCTGCTCCACCAGCCCAAGTACAACTGCCTGTTCCTGCCACACTCATTCCAAAGTCTCCTGGCTGCCTACCACTGAGATTCACTGGTGAGTCTGATAAGAGGAGAACATTCCTAGCATAGTGTAATGTGTTCATCAGCACCCGACCTGGGGAGTTTCCGACAGATCAAGAGTCTCCTTCATCCTCATGCTTTTAACCAACTCTGCTGCCAAATGGGCACTTCCACTCATCAAAACCAACAACCTCGTCCTGGATAGTTCCCCAAACTTCCTCAGTAGATTTAGAGAGTATTTTGGAAACCCTATTCGGATAGAAACTGTCAAACAGTGCATCTTCCAACTCCACCAAGGCAACAACTCTATGAGAGCATATGTTGAAGATTTCAAGCTCATTGCAGCATATCTGGATTGGAATGAGCAAGCCTTAAGGGCACAGTTCAAAAAGGGGGGTCAACAGGGCCATAATGACACAACTGGTACAACAAGGGATTCCCTAGGGTCTACAAGACCTCTACCTAGCCACTATAATTGTTGAGTCCGTGGTGGGAAAACAGACACGAGAAGCAGCTGGAGTTCTCAGTTTCTTTTATTCAGCGTTCAGCTTACAGGTAGATGGCTTCTGGCACGCCCAAACGCTTCGCAGCCTCTTATATAGGCAACTCCCGGGTAATTGTGTTACTTTTCCCGCGCCAGCACCCGCGCATGCGCACGGCGCTGGCGACAGCCTGTCTGGTCCCGGGCAGCTTTGCACCTGCCCGGGACTGCCTGCAAACGCCCGAGCCGTTTGCAAGGCTCGGGACATAACAATAATAGCTGAGACTTGACTCGCAAAACTTAAAAGCATTTTCCAGCAGCCCTAACCAACCACTTCCAAAGCTGACTCCCCCTGTCACTATCCTTAGCCTCCCTGCCCCCTTGGATTTGGATGCTGAAGAGCTGATGCAAATTGGAGCAGCCAGACAAGTCCCGGGAGCAGAATAATGCCCACATGGTCAAGAATTGCCCTACAAAACCTCCCAGGAGAGACAGCCAAGCAATGTCTTCACTACTCACTGCTTGGACAACAAGCCCCAAGGCCAGGGAAATGAGAAATGCCCTCCCTCCACGAACTCACGGGCGGGGCACCCAAGCACTGAACAGAGCTCAATTACCTCCACACTCAGGTACATTAATAAAATTTGATTCCACCATGACACTTCCCAGTGGTCAGGAAACCACCATCCCTGTTTTGATAGATTCTGGGTCAACCTCTGATTTTATAAGCCTAGCCACAGTTCAGAAACTTAAGATACCTACAGTTTCCCTGAAGTCTCCATTGACAGTGAGAACTATTATTTTTTAATACACATTTTATTGGTTTTTTAAATTTTAACATCAAAGTGCTCAGGAAAACACTGTGGTGAAAGGGTGATCAATCATAGCAAAACAAGTTATATATATAAAAAACTAAAATTAATACCTTAAAAAAAGAAGAAAAAAATCCCCCCTCTATTACCTCACATGATATAACAAATTTTGTTTAATCTATTTCTTCTTAAAATTCAATCAATCCACGGAATCATCCCTACTATTACATCTACATAAATCAGTCCTGCTTTTAAGCTCCACTAATTTCAATTAAAATATTCCAATTAATCTTAAACAAACATATTAATAACATTTTGGGTATCCCTTCTACAGCACACATAATATTCCAAGAATAACATTCTAATATTTTCACATATATTCCATCTCTTAATTTAATACATCATTAATTAATACCCTTTCTTCTCTTGTCATAGATCTCTCTAATTGTTCTGCTATTATAAAATAGTTTTCTATATAAACAGAGTAGAAAACACACACACACAAAAAAAATCATTTCAGCCTGTTAAGTAAAATTTAACTCTCAACCACATTAACTATCATATCTAAAACAAACATATTATTACACCAGTTATTATCTTACTGCCTTCATTTACTCAATTAGATTGTCAAATCAGTCCAAATTTCTAGAGCCTTTTTGACCCAGTAATTAAGATTTTAAATCACATTTTTAAATCTAACTCTGGCTTTTTTTCTATACCAAGCTGGTTTCTGTAATGTCGCATCTATGTCATCAAATCTCAGTATTTGAGTACTAATGTTTATCAACAAATCAATCTGATCAAAATTCTCTTCCCCTTCTTCCAGTATCATATAAAGAATATAGTCCATTTTATTCCATATTATAATTTCAGCTTGGTTATCCAGGTTGTCATAACTTTCAATTGATCGCATCTGGCTGTCAATTAATTTTGGCAATGGGAGAATTTCACTTATAGTCATTTTTTGATCTTCAAAGTTCTCCATTTGTACATAGGCTTGTGAAATATCCTCCTCTGTAGTAGTCAGTTGATTTATAGAATAATTATTTAAAGTCTCAGTCTGAGGTTTTGGGTCCAGAATTTTTCTAAAGTTCAATTGGTCAGTAGGTTCTTCCATCTCGAATTGTGTACACTGTTGCATATAAGCTTCTTCTTGGCCTGTAGATTGGTCTTTTAAAATTTGGGACTCAGCTTGTGATTCTAGAAGATGGTCTTTAGTTTTTCTCCATGACTTCATCTCCTCTGTCATTTCCAATATTTTTTCCAGTATCAGCTCATAATCCAGTCCAGAATTCAATTGATCAGTAACTTCTTCTTCCATCTCAGATTGTGTATACTGTTGCATATAGGCTTCTTCTTGGCCTATAGATTGATCTTTTAAAGTTTGAGGCTCAGCTTGTGGTTCTGCAAAATGATCTTTAATTTTTCTCCATAACTTCATCTCCTCTGACATTTCCAATATTTTTTCCAATATGAGCTCATAGTCAAGCTGTGGGTAAAAATTTTTTATTTCCATAGTAAAAAAAAGTCTTTTATTCTTTTTGTGGAAATTATATTTATTAAGAATCCATATACATCCACCTCCACAATTTTTAAATCAAAAACACAACCTACAGCTATTTCCAAGCCTTTATCTTTTCTTCTTGTTAATTCCTGAAGTAAATTTTGCCACAAGATGTCCTCAGTAAGCTATAAAAAGCTTTTCTTTGCACTTTAAAAGCCTTTATCTCATTAAAAATGACAACGAAAGAGACAGAAAAAAAGCAAATATCTTCAGTATAGTAAGTAAAATAATGCTCTAAATTAGAAATCTCTCCAGGGATGCCCAATATCCAAAAGGTTCAAAATATAATAAGTGCTATTCTGAAGTATTGTTTAAAGTATTTTTTCCCCAAATAGACAGAAGCTGCTCTCTTAGAACAGGGAAGTCATCTAAAAAGCAAGCTCTTTGCAGGAAAAATAGTTCAGAATGAAGAGAGGGAGGAAAGGTCTCACCCGGATTCACCACGGTGGTTCTTTATGCTTAGATGATTTTCTGACTTCAGCTGGCACAGCGAAGTGATCGGCCATTTTACTGACCGATCTTCTTCTCCATCGGCCCTACGGAGTTAGTTCAGACTGTAGGGGGAGCCGCCGCTCCACTGTAGCCGAGCAAAAGCCTCCTCGACGGTGGTCGCCCCTCCAAGGCGATTTAAGACCCGCATAAGAGTCTACCGGTAGAGAGAAAGGCAGCCATCGAAGAGTGAAGCCCTTCGTGTGGCTGAAGCTGCCTGATCCGGAAGCGGAAGTCGACAGTGAGAACTATTGATGGCTGAATTTTAAAAGCAGGCCTCATTATTCATGCCACAGTGCCTTTGAAGTTAACAAATCAGCATTCTGAAGAGTTAACTCTCTTCATGGCTGATCACATAGATCTTCCACTAGTGCTGGGAACCACTTGGTTACAACACCACGACCCCACTATGAAGTGGAAAAATCAAACTATTGCCTTTGAAAATGCCTTTTCACTCTAATTGACCCTCCAAAGCCCCCCACCAGCTCCCCAATGGTGCACAAAGAGATTCCCAATCTTTCAAGTAAATACGCAGATTTCACTGATGTGTTTGGGGAGGAGGAAGCCTCAGCCCTCCCTCCACACAGACTGAAATTGTGCCATAAACCTGGTCCCTGGCACCAAAATTCCCGCCAAGAGACAATACCAAATGTCTACTACAGATTTAGAAACTTTTGTGGGAAGATTTTCTCTGGTTCGGGTCTCCAGCTGGGAAGCAGATCTTCGGCTCAGGCAGAAGAAATGACACGGAATGAAGCAAGCTGCCACAAAGTACAGTAGGTTTATTTACAGAAACCAGACACCATACGATACAGCAGAGGTTCCTGGACTAGCTAGTGACTTTCCAAGGTGAGGGGGTCCTGTTCTTATACCCCTCAAGTTATTGAGATTATGATTTGATTTTTGAAAGGATTTTTTGTTAATTTAATTCCTTCTAGTTTGTGTCTGTTTTGACCGGTAGCGATTAATACTGTCTTCAGGAAGTATTCCTTTGTTCATGTAAATATGTTCATATGTGGTTCATGTCTGTTTTTGTTAGTGTTGCAAAAGTTCCACCTATTGAGATTGATGGGTCTAATTGTTTCCCTGAGACACGGTCTGCAGTTTTCCTCCATCTCTGGAATGTTTCTTTTTGTTTTGGCAGTTTGCCCAGAATGGCTCAGGGGAGGGGGAGTGGAAATGAGAGACAGGAAAAAAACTTTTCTCTTTGGTCCTTTTAAATTCAGTTTGACTTTTCCTTTAAATGGTTCTTTTCCTGAGGTGTACCCCCTCCTTCCTGGGTTCATCTACATTCGAGATGGCAGTTTTAAGGGTCTGGGTTTTCTTTGTGATATTTAATTGTAAAATTTCTTTTCTTTTAAAGGAAATTGCTTGTTTTGGGGTTTGGGCTGATTCTAAAGTGTTCTCTCTTGGCACCAATGATTAGTCGTCTCTCAATTCCCCCCTTTTGGGCAAAGGAGAGGAATGGGGTGTCATTTCTCTCCCTTCTGCCCAACCATCTTCATTGTCACTGTAAATTTGGTAATCCTGGTCAATTCTACTCATCATTATGGAAACATGCTTTTCTTTGTTTTGTTTAGGAATTAATGAAAAACATGTTCTTTGAAAATTCAGACAGGGCTGTATGATCTGAACAAGACAACATAGGAGAATGCCTGCAATAGTAACTGTGATTGTGCCCAAAATAAGAATTTTTAGCCAGTGTAAATTTGGTAGCCAATCGAAAAGTCCTGACAAAGGGTGAATTTTCATATCCAATTTTACGTGTAAGTTCCTTTAGGCGTCGGATATCATCCTCTATCAGTTGTGATTGGTCACTTAAATTGAAGCAACAGAGTCCTCTGAATTCTTCACACCCATGATTATGTCTTAATAACAAATAATCAATGGCTGCTCGATTTTCTCACCTGTTTTAATTCCTGATTCAAGGCGTCCAACACTTGGGAAGTCGAGTTTAAGCCTTTTACTAATGCACAAGCTAGGCTGTTTAAGGCTCTGGCATTATGGGTTGCCAGGGTGGGTACCCCGACCAAAGAGATGGCCAATGATGTAAATTCTGCTTTTGTTAAAAGCCAGGTTTTTGGGTCACAATCGGGTCAGCTCTTGCAGGTCTCTCCTTTGTCATTTTTGGAGAGAAGGCATTATCATAGTTAGTCTCCCTAAGGTGCATGACCCCCCTGTTGCGTTAGCTGGGAGATAGGAGTATGCCCTCAATCCACATAGAAGGAACCATCCTAAAGGGAATTTTATGTAACTGTATGTGAACGGAATGGTTTCAGTGTGATTGCAACTGAGTTCCCTATTGCTGAGATCCTTGCACTTGGGAACTCCATTTTCCTTACAGCCATTTACTTTAAAGCAGTAAGCAGCCTGTGTTACCTTGACGATTTTCAGGGTGTACATGTTCTGGTCCTTTGATGTTGTAGTGTTTCCCCATTCAAAAATAGTGTTATATGAGGTTTCTATGTTGAAATTCCTTAGCTTAGTTTAATTAAGTATAGCTTGTGATCCTGAAGCTACACCTATAAGGCAGGTGGTGAGAATATCCTTTACAGATGTTCCTCCTGCTAAACAGAAGTTAGTAGTGTTTAGAATTTCCCGTGCTAAATATTCCCAGACATTTCCTTTTTCTGGCAGGAGGTTTACCTCCAAGAGTCCTGATACAATATTTATACATAGTAATATGAAGCAAAATTTAACGATCCCCATTCCCATCACTCCCACAGTCTTCCTTCCCCTCTTCTTTTACTTCAGAAAGAGTTCTCAATGTCCACTCGCTCGTCTCTGGATCTTTTCTGAGCTTAATGGGTGGCACCTCTTGAGCTGGAACTGGATCATTGCTGTGGTCCAACACGGCCAGCTTTACATGGGTCCAGTGAATCCAGGCATCCTTTTCAGCGACCTTAATGGTGGTTTGCGTTGTTAATAGGACTTGGAAGGGTCCGTTCCACTTGGGTTGTAGTGGGGTTGTCCTAGCAAACGACTTGATCCACACCCAGTCTCCTGGCACGAATGGATGAAAGGCTTCTTCCAGGGGCAGAGTTTGTGTCAGTGCACTCTGCTTCCACAGGGTTCGCAATCTTTGGTGAAGGGCTGAAAGATAAGCAGAAAGAACCATATTCCCCCTTTCTAGGTTGAGGGAGTGAGGGTCTAATCCTTTTAATGTGTCAGGTGGGCGGCCGAAAAGTAGTTCAAATGGTGACAGGCCCATATCTCGTCTAGGTCTGGTTCTTAAGTAAAATAAGGCAATAGGTAGGGCTTGTGGCCATGTTAAACGTGTCTCCTGGCATAGTAATAATAATAATAATAACAATAACAATAACAATAATAATAATAATAGTAATAGTAATAGTAATAGTAATAATAAAGTTGGAAGGGATCTTGGAGGTCATCAAGTCCAACCCCCTGCTCAGGCAGGTAACCCTATACCATTTTGGACAAGATGTCAGCACTGCAAATATTGTATATTCTTGCTTTTGACAATATGCAGAACTGTCTGGTATTTATGGGGTTAATACAGAGCAGAAGGGGGGTGGGGGTAAAGCCCAGGAAAGAAAGAGGAAGAAAACCTTTGACCTTCACACTAATTGGATAATGTGATATATGATGGCTAATTTAGGGAGGGAACATGCTGATAATTTAACTGCTCAGAGGAAGAGAACTTAGATCCTAGCATCCCTTCGTTGTGCCTGTGCCGACATTTTGTAACAATAAAAGACTTTTAGGAAAATAAATGCCTGGAAGTTTTTTGAAATGTTTCATTAGCCAGAACCATAACAACATGCTAGGATCCAACATTCTTTGCAAATGACCTGGGATCCCGAACTCCATCCACAGCCTCTAGGCTTGAGAGGAGCTGGTAAAGATTTGGGGGAGATCTCATTATGGAGAAAGAAAGATTGCCTGAGGCCAGCCCCGTGGCTGCAACAGTTTCCCCGGGGGGGGGGGGAAGCGACAGCCGGCAAGCCGGGGGAGAGAGGAATTTGGCAGATTTCCCAGCTGACAGCAAAGACTTCAAAAGCAGAATGGACAGATAACACAGTTGTGGGTGAATCACTGGAAAGATTTCAAAACTCAGAAATGAAAACCAGAAATCAATTCCTACAAAGTGAAACCTACAGCCCTTCCATTGCAGATGTCCCTGCCAGGCACTCCAGCCCTGAAGAGAGAGAGAATCCCAGTCTGAGTCCTCTGCAGCAATGAGGAGATTCAGTTTCCCAGAAGGTGGCTGATCCATGTCCTCTGAACTTGCCACAGCTAATAGAGGCCTTGCAATGCCTTGGGGTGGTACAGAAGCCAGGAGATCAGCAGCTGGTGGGAGAACAGCCACAGCAAGGAGATTGCCCACAGCCCCCAAACGTGCAACCCCTGGGCATAAATCTGCAGCCAGGATGGGGCCTACAGCAACTGGGGGCACCACGCTAACTGCAGAGAGCTCAGCAGCCGTTGGATCAGCAGGCAGGATGGGGCCAACAGCAACTGGGGGCACCACGTCAACTGCAGAGGGCCCAGCAGCTGTTGGACCAGCAACCAGGGTGGAGCCAGTCACAACAGCCCCAGTGTGGGCCATAGCAGCCTGTGTTCGCACCACCCTTCAAAGCAACCTTCGATGGGGACCCAGAGAAGCTGATTTTTTTTCCTCAACCAAGTGCGTTCTCACTTGAATTGCTGGGCCTATCTCTATCTGGAACCAGGGGCCATGGTCGATGTCATTGCATCCAACCTGGAGGAAGAAGCATCTGAATGGCTGAACAATCTATATAGCGAGCAAGCCCCCGAATTGGAAGATCCCCACCTCTTTCTCTTAAGACTGAGAGAACGATTTGAGGACCCATCCATTGGCCTCAAAGCAGCAGGACAAATTCACAAAATAAAACAAGCCGGGAGGCCTGCCCTGGAGTACGTGTGAGAATTCCGCAAGATAGCAGGTCGAATAGAGGGGTGGCCTGAGCAGTCCCTCATCCATTACTTCATCGAGGGATTAGACGATCACCTCTCTCAGGCCTGCATCTATCGAGAAGTACCTGATCAGCTACAGGAGTGATACCAGACAGCCATGAAGCTAGATGTTAAGCTCTCTCGCTATAAGAAGCCTCCCCCACATGAGCCCGAGCAGCAACCAGAGCTACCCGGACAGCAATCACCCCCACAAAAGCCTTCAACTACTGCAAGGGCTGAGAGACCCAGGCCACCTACATGCCCTTCCTTCAAGTGTTTCCGGTGTGGACAAGGAGGACATTGAGCGGCCACCTGTCCAGTCCCCTACCCCCGACTGCAGAGCAGACCAGAACCAGCAATGCGAAAGAAACCTGCTCAACGGCGATGAAGGAGAGAACAACCCGATGGTGAGTCGACAAATCCCGCCTTTTTCACTGGCCGCCAAACTTATAATCCCTAAGTCTGGGGCACAAATGGACTTAAACGTACTAATTGATTTGGGATGCACCCGCTGCATTATTAGTCTGGTGTTTGACATGAAAATGGGCATACGGGCAAAACAGCTTTCCAAACCGGTGAGGTTTGAGCAAGCCGATGGCTCCCTGATGGGAGGGACTCTTGTCACACAATTAACCGAGCCTTTACGCCTAGAAATAGGTGCGCACTGGGAGTTTATTCGCTTCCTGGTGGCTCCAAAAATGACTGAGGCAGTGATCCTAGGACTAGCCTGGTTAGACAAATGGAAGCCGTTTATCTGGTGGGAGAAAGGAATGAGAATTGTGAGACTACCTATAGGGCTTGATCCCCCCATTGATTCAACAGATGTTGCTGGGCATCTTAGGCCACCCAATGAGTGAGCACACATGGCTGCCTCACTGTCTCCAGGCGAACCAGTCATCCCCAAGGAATACTGGGACCTGGCGGAGGCATTTAGTGAAAAGGAATGTGACGCCCTACCCCCTCACAGACCCAATGACTGCTCCATCGAACTGGTGCCCGGAGCCAAACTCCCACGACCGAGAATGTATGCCATGTCCCCCCTCGAAATGGAGGAGATGCAGCGATACATGAACAAAAACATAGCGAGGGGATTTATTGAACGGGCCAAATCTTCTGTGGGAGCCCCTGTGTTATTCAAAGAGAAAAAAGATGGGTCTCTTCGTCTCTGCGTAGACTATAAGGGTCTCAACGCTGTGAGTGTGGAAAATAAGTACCCCCTCCCCCTCCTAAAGGATTTATTAACCCATCTGGCTAAGGGGAGTGTCTTCACTAAATTAGACCTGAGAGAGGCATATTACCGAGTGAGGATAAAAGATGGGGACGAGTGGAAAACTGCCTTCAAGTGTCCTATGGGGAGCTATCAATTCAAAGTCATGCCATTTGGACTACAGGGGGCCCCAGCTGTATTTATGCAGTTGATTAATGAGGTCCTACATGATCACTTGTACAAAGGGGTTTTGGTGTATCTTGATGATATCCTGATATACAGCACGAATGCAGGTGATCACATAAAGCTGGTGAGAGAAGTGTTAAAGAAACTATTGAACTCCAAGCTTTATGCCAAATTGTCGAAATGTGAATTTCACCAAACCCGATTAGACTATCTTGGCTACCGAATTTCCAGCGAGGGTATTGAAATGGATCCAGCCAAGGTGAAAACTATAATCGAATGGCAGCCCCCAAGGACTCGCAAACAGCTCCAGAGCTTTCTGGGTTTTGCCAACTTTTATCGTCAATTCATCCCCTCTTTTGCCGAGATTGCCCTACCTCTTACAGAACTACTCAAAACAGGCAAAGGAGGAGGGAAGCCGCGACCGGGCCAACCACTAGCATGGACAATGGGCTGTCAAACAGCTTTTGAGAATTTAAAGAGACTATTTGCTGCTGAACTGATTCTAAAGCACCCCTGCCCGGGGAACCCTTTGTGATTCAAGCCGATGCCAGCGATGTGGCAGTTGGAGCTGTGTTACTGCAAAAGAACAAAAATGGGATCCTGCAACCCTGCGCCTACACCTCTAAGAAATTTACTGAGAGTGAGTGGAGATGGGCAATCTGGGAGAAAGAGGGCTTCGCAATTAGTGGGTGCTATTAAACTGGCAACACTTTCTGGAAGGGAGCAAGATGCCATTTGAGGTATGGACAGATCACAAAAATCTAGAAGCACTGAAAACTCCCCGCAAATTGTCCCCAAAGCAAGTACGGTGGGCACAGTACTTTAACCGCTTCAACTTCACTCTAAAGTACATACCAGAAGGAAAGAACTTCCTAGTTGATGCGTTATCCCGGTTACCCCAGTACAAAAGCAAACGAGAGGAGGTTAACGAGGCAATTATTCCCAATCCACAAATGGCCGCTCAAATTACACCTCGCAGGGTCCCCAATCCTGATGACCCTGGGGCGAAGATAATAAAACGAGAGCTCCTCACTGACCAATGGTTCAAAGATAATCAAGCCTCCCTAACATGCAGGGGTGGCTTGGCTTACAAAGGGGGAAAGCTATATTTACCAGAAGCGCTCTGTCTTACTGCTCTTGAACACAGCCACGATGTAAAACAGGCTGGACACTTTGGATATTTGAAAACCCTACACCTCACCCACGGGCAATTTTGGTGGCCGGGGCTGAAAAAAGATGTGGAAAACTATGTAAAAAGTTGTACTGTATGTGCCACAATGAAAAGAATCCCGGGGAATACCCCTGGGTTACTGCAACCCGTGGCAGACCCTTCTCAACCATGGGAAGAAATAGCTATGGACTTTATCGTAGACCTACCTGAAAGTAGTGGAAATACTGTCATCTGGACTGTAATAGACCTGTTCTCGAAGCAGGCTCATTTCATCGCCTGCAAAGGACTCCCATCTGCCCGACTGACCAAATTGTTCCTGAAACATATCTACCGGCTGCATGGTGCCCCTAAGCGAATAATTTTGGACAGGGGGTGCAGTTCACAGCGAAGTTTTGGAGAAGTTTTCTTAAATTAATTGGATCATCTCAAGGTTTATCATCTGCTTTTCATCCGGCCACCAATGGGGCTGCAGAAGCCGCTAACAAAATGGTGGAGCAATATCTTAGATGCTACGTTTCTTACCAACAGACGAACTGGACTGATCTTCTCCCTTTTGCGGAGGTAGCGTACAATAATTCTGTGCACAGCAGCACTGGCTACACACCTTTCAGAGTGGCCACAGGAAAAGAGTTCAGCCCAATACCTGAATATCCTCAGTTGCCCTCCGCTTCCCAGACACTTCATCAGTGGGTGAGGGGATGGGAAGAAGTTTGGAAAAACACAAAAACTGCTTTAAAAAAGACTTTTGAAACCTATAAAAAGCAGGCTGATAGAAAGAGGGCTCCCAAGTTGGGGAGATGGTTTACTTGTCAACTAAGTATTTACAACTCAAATTACCCAGCAAGAAATTGGGACCTAAATTCTTGGGGCCTTTCCCCATAGTAAGGATCATCAACCCGGTCACAGTAGAACTAAAACTCCCTAGACTTTTAGGGAAAATTCACCCAGTCTTCCATTGTAGCTTGTTGAAGCCTTATCGGGGCTCCACTTTAACACCTTCTCCAAAGAAGGCTCCTGGGCCCCTTGTAGTCCCGGGACAGACCCACTATGAAGTGAAACGTATTCTTGACTCTAGAATCTTCAGAGGGAAATTGCAGTACCTAGTGCAATGGAAGGGATACCCGTTGTCTGAAGCCAACTGGGTGAAATCGAGTGAAGTGAAAGCTGACAGATTGGTCAAAAGGTTTCATGTGAAACACCCCAACAAACCGAAAGATAACCCTTAACATATGCTTTTGTTTACTTTACAGGATCTGTCCTTCTTGTAAGGGGAGCTGGATGTCAACGCTGCAAATATTGTATATTCTTGCTTTTGACAATATGCAGAACTGTCTGGTATTTATGGGGTTAATACAGAGCAGAAGGGGGGTGGGGGTAAAGCCTGGGAAAGAAAGAGGAAGAAAACCTTTGACCTTCACACTAATTGGATAATGTGATATATGACGGCTAATTTAGGGAGGGAACATGCTGATAATTTAACTGCTCAGAGGAAGAGAATTTAGAACCTAGCATCCCTTCGTTGTGCCTGTGCCGACATTTTGTAACAATAAAAAACTTTTAGGAAAATAAATGCCTGGAAGTTCTTTGAAATGTTCCATTAGCCAGAACCATAACACAAATGGCTGTCCAGTTTCTTCTTAAAAACTTCCAGTGTTGGAGCATTCACCGCTTCTGGAGGAAGGCTGTTCCACTGGCTAATTGTTCTAACTGTCAGGAAGTTTCTCCTTAGTTCTACATTGCTTCTCTCTTTGGTTAGTTTCCATCCATTGCTTCTTGTCCTGCCTTCAGGCACTTTGGAAAATAGCTTGACTCCCTCTTCTTTGTGGCAGCCCCTGAGATATTGGAACACTACTATCATGTCCCCCCTTGTCCTTCTCTTCATTAAACTAAACATACCCAATTCCAGCAACCGTTCCTTATATGTTTTAGCCTCCAGTCCCCTAATCATCTTTGTTGCTCTTCTCTGTACTCTTTCTAGAGTCTCAATATCTTTTTTACATCGTGGTGACCAAAACTGGATGCAGTATTCCAAGTGTGGCCTTACCAAGGCATTGTAAAGTGGTATTAACACTTCACGTGATCTTGATTCTATCCCTCTGTTAATGCAGCCTAGCACTGTGTTGGCTTTTTTGGCAGCTGCAGCACACTGCTGGCTCATATTTAAATGATTGTTCACTAGGACTCCAAGATCCCTCTCACAGTTACTACTATTGAGCAAGGTACCCCCTATACTATACCTGTACATTTGGTTTTTCTTGCCTAAATGTAGAACCTTACTTTTTTCACCATTGAATTTCATTTTGTTAGATAGCGCCCAGTGTTCAAGTCTGTCCAGATCCTCCTGTATCCTAATTCTGTCTTCTGGAGTGTTGGCTATTCCTGCCAGCTTGATGTCGTCTGCAAATTTGATGAGTTCCCCATCTATCCCCTCGTCCAAATTGTTGATGAAGATGTTGAAGAGCACTGGGTCCAGAACAGAGCCCTGGAGCACCCCACTACACACTTCCCTCCAAGTAGATGCGGTTCCATTGATGACCACACGCTAAGTACGGCCGGTCAGCCAGCTACGAATCCATCTGGTGGTGATGCTGTCTAACCCGCATTTTTCTATCTTATCAAGTAGTAGGTTGTGATCTACTTTATCAAATGCCTTACTGAAGTCCAAGTAAAATATATCCACAGCATTCCTCTGGTCCACTAATTTTCTCACTTGGTCAAAGAATGCAATAAGAGTTGTCTGGCATGATCTGTTTTTTGACAAACCTGTGTTGGCTTTTAGTAATGACTTTGTTTGCCTCTAGGTGTTCACTGATTCGTTGTTTGATTATCTTTTCCAGAATCTTCCCAGGTATTGAGGTCAGGCTGATAGGTCTGTAATTTCCTGGATCCATTTTTTTTTCCTTTTTTGAAGATGGGAACTACATCAGCTCTTTCCCAGCTGTCTGGTAGTTCCCCAGTGCTCCAGGATCTTTGAAAAATATAGTTCAATGGTTCTGAGATCACATCTGCCAGTTCCTTGAGAACTTTGGGGTGTAATCCATCTGGTCCTGGTGATTTGAACTCGTCTAGGCTGGACAGGTGCTCACTTAACATTTTCTTGCCTATCTTGTGTTTCTATTCTGTTTTTTATGGCACTATTTTTGATAGGTTGGTCTGTTTTTTCCCTTTGTGTAAAGACAGATGTGAAAAACGAGTTAAATAGTTCTGCTTTCTCCCTGTTGCTTGTCACCTTCTTGCCACTTTCACCCACTAATGGACCAATCGTTTCCTTCACTTTTTTCTTGTTTTTTACATGTTGAAAGAAGCTTTTTTTGTTATTTTTGACTTTGGTCGCAAGCCTTAGTTCATTTTGAGCCTTAGCTTTCCTCACTTCATCTTTGCAGGCTCGGGCTATTTGCTGATATTCTGACTTAGTTATGTGCCCCTCTTTCCACTTTCTATACTTGTCCTTTTTATCTTTCAATTTATCAGAGAGTTCTTTATGCAGCCATGCATCCAAGGAGAGTTTTTATTTCCCTGTTTGCCCTTTCAGTACCCCCAGAACTAGTTGGAGAAAAAGGGGTGTGTAGGTTTTGGGTGATGCCCAGTGTTGAGTCCTTCGTTCAGTGGCGAATGAAGATCACACATGGTAGAATCACTAGCTCTTTATTCCTCCTTCTGCTCACTCCAACAACAACAACGAGGCTCGCAGGCCTCCTTTTTAGTGTCCAGATTCCCGGGCAAAACAGCAACAGTTAATGGCGCGCTTTCGCGCCTTGCTCATGCGTGCAAGGCTGGCGCCTCTCAGTCTGGTCCCGGGTAGCTTGCAGAAACCCCGGGACTGCAACAATGTCCCGAGCCTGCTTTTGCAGGCTGAGGACACAACACCCCTTCCCCCTAGATGGAATTTCTTTTCCGCACACTCATGTGCGACCTCCATAGGGGACGTGGTATATAATTCCTGCAATCAAATGCATGGACTGTGGAACATGGATGTTACCCTTAAGCCAACACCTTTCCCATTCTATCGTTTTGGGAATAACTGTATCAGAATTTCAAAAAATAATACAAAATAACTCCGCCATTCATTTATGGCATTTATGCATTGTTTCCCCGGAACTTGACAGCAGTGTCACAAACTCCCTAAGATGTTTGGGTGGGTATTTAACCCGTTGTGACCTCCTCGGACCCGGGGAACTCCCTTGGCCCCCCTGCTCGCCTACTAGGCTAGGTGTGGTCACGCGTTGCTGCCCCGTGTTCCCAGGTGACCCTGGTTCTGTTGCCTGGCCTACTTGCTCACCCACTAGGCTCGGCAGGCCAGGACTTTGCTCACTCCCATACCTGGTTGACCTGCCCATCTGCTGGCTGGCTGGACCCTCTAAATCCAAACCAGCATCCCTTGGAGGGGTGGTATTCCCCAGGTCCACAATGGACCTTTCTTGGGAGCACAGTCCCTCGAACCCAAGGCCAGCAGATGGATAGTCTGGGGTAGCTGCTGTGCCCCAGTACCCTGTGGCCCCCCAGGCTGTGCCAGAAGTGCCAGAGTCAGGAGTTGCCTCTCTGCTTACCCCCCTTCCAGATGGCTTCCTTCTGGGAGCAATTGCAGTATTGGGTCAGTTCCCTTGTGATGAGGCCAGTTCTCTTCTATGTCTTGATTTGTTTGGATACCCCCGGTCAGTCTCCCTGTATGGAGTGCTGTTTGATGTATGTGAGTAGTGTGGATACCCCCTGTGTGACTCCCTGGCTGGAGTAAGTGTAGGTGTGGGGAATGACTCCCTTCCCAATGACTTCCTGTTGGGAGCACTTGCAGAAACTTGGGATGGGCCTTCCCCGGCCTCCTCAGCGGCCATTGACTGCTGATATTGATCCCCAGAATGCACAATATAACCCTCCTCCCCCCCCCCCCAGAGCAGAGCCAGGAGCAGAAGAGGAAGAGTCCAGCTTCATACGCAGCTGGTCTATGTGCCGCCGGAGAACACGGCCGTCGTCCAAGGACACCTCGTAGGACAAAGGTCCAGAGACCTTGGAGACCACAGCTGGAATCTAAAGATGACCGGGCCCGTAGTTCCGAGTCCAGACCGGACCACCCACTTGCAAGCTCCTTGGTGCCCGTGGCTGCGAGACCTGAGATGCCACCCGATCAGGGTGCAATCTGTCTAGCTTAGTTATGAGCCGGTGGCCCCAACGCAGTTCAGCAGGGCTCTTCCCAGTGGATGTGCAAGGTGTGGTGTGATGTGCAAGAAGAAAGTCTGCTAACCTGTGATGCCAGTTACCGTAAGTCAGTTTCTTGAGGGCATCCTTGGTGATGCGTACCATACGCTCAGCCATTCCATTGGTGGAGGGGTGGAAAGGAGCCGAAGTCGCATGGTGGATCAGGTTGGCCTGAAGAAAAGCCTGGAACTCAGAAGAAGTGAATTGAGGACCGTTATCTGAAACCAGAACATCTGGAAGGCCGTGTGCAGCAAAAATGCCTCTCAACACCTGGATTGTCCTGGCAGTAGAAGTGGAGGAAAGAGGAACAACCTCTAGCCACTTGGAATGGCTATCAACAACAACCAAGAAGAATTGTCCCTGAAAGGGCCCAGCATAATCTATATGCACCCTGGACCATGGTGTTTGAGTTTCTTCCCACCTATGAACTGGGGCCTGAGGCATTTCTGGCCGTGACTGTTGGCACAACTGACACCCTTGCACCTGAGCCTCAATAGCTTTATCAAGCCCAGGCCACCAAATATGGCTGCGCGCAAGCGCTTTCATTCTGACAGTTCCAGGATGTCCCTCATGCAGAGACCAAGATTCTAGACCTCAATGAGGCTGGGATAACTACCCTGCTACCCCATAACAGGCAACTCTTAAAAGTGGACAACTCATGCTTCTTGAGCCAGAAGCTTTGGAATTCAGTACCTGGACACTTGTCAGGCCATCCTGACAACACCCATGAGAGCACGCGTGTAAGTGTGTGATCAGTGGCAGTTTCTGCAGCCACGTCCCTCGCATTGAGGGGAGATTCCGGCAACTCCTGAATGGAGAGAATATTGATGGCAGGAGCAGGGTCTGCTTCTACCTGTTTTAGAGGTAGTCTGCTTAGGCCATCTGCGTGGCCCATTTCTTTTCCTGGTTTGTGAACTAAAGTGTAGTCATATGCTGACAGGAAAATGGACCACCTCAGCATACGAGGAGATATAATGTGTGGGGTCTGTTTGTTAGTAGTGAAGAACCCTAGCAAAGGCTTGTGGTCAGTATAGACCGTGAAATGATGGCCGTATAAGAAATCATGAAATTTCTTAATGCCAGCCACTATGGCCAGTGCTTCTCTGTCTATTTGAGTGTAATTATGCTCAGCAGAAGACAGAGTCCTAGAATAATATGCCACAGGAACCTGTGTCCCATCAGCCCTCAAGTGGCTAAGTACAGCTCCCACCCCATAAGGAGATGCATCGCAGGCAATGCAGACAGGCAATTGCTCATTAAAATGTGCTAGCACAGCATTAGACGTGAGCAATGCCTTAACCTCATTGAAACTCTTTTCGTGGACCTTAGTCCACTGCCAAGAGGCCTGCTTGTCTAAAAGCCTATGTAATGGCTCTGCTACTGCAGCTTTATTTATTTTATTTATTTATTTATTTTATTTTCAATATTTATATGCCGCCCAATCCCAAAGGACTCAGTGGAAGAAATGTGGGAGAAATGCATTGTAAAAGTTCAAGAGACCCAGAAAAGCCTGCAGCTCACTTTTAGACTTGGGGCTTGGGGCCTGCTGTATAGCTTGCAGCTTGGATTCAGCAGTGTGAATGCCTTGAGCATCTATTCTGAATCCTAAGAAATCAGTAGAAGTGACTCCTATCTTACACTTATCCTTCTTTAACTTAAGGTCTGCTCTTCGAAAACGGAGCAAGACAGCTCTTAACCTCTCTGCTAAGTTTTGAGATGACTCCACAGCAATAAGGACATCATCAAAATAGGGGCAGACTCCAGGAATACCCCTAAGTGTGCTCCCCATGACACTTTGGAATATGCCAGGGGCTACATTTACCCCAAATTGCAGTCTCTTGACCTTGAATGCACCCCTATGTGTTACAATGGTCTGTGCCTCAGCGGCTGCTTCATCAACAGGTAATTGTTGATATGCCTGTGCCAGGTCAAGTTTTGCAAAAACTTGCCCCCCTTTGAGGGAGGCCAAGATGTGACTGACTACTGGTACTGGATGAGTGTGCTGTTGCAGCGCCTTATTTAGTGTGCACTTGTAATCTGCACATATATGTATGTCCCCATTAGCCTTTAGAGGCATTACTATGGGGGTTTCCCATGGACTTGAATCTACAGGTTCTAAAATGCCTTGCTGGAGCAATTTATCCAGCTCAGCATCAATCTTGCCTTTGAGGGCGAAAGGTACCCTCCTAGCCTTAACTCTGATGGGTGTGATGGTTGGGTCTAATCGTAATGAGACTGGAGGTCCCCTGTAGGATCCAAGCTTTGGACTAAACACATCTGCAAACTCCTCGCAGACTTCTGCTAGGCCCAACGTTTGCAAATGGTGCAGCCCAGTAACCTGGATTCCCAAGGCCTCAAACCAATCGAGTCCTATAAGACTCGTGCGTTCACCCCCAACAACCAACACATCTAATGGACCTTCAAACTCCTTGTATTGCACTGTAAGGGTGGCCTCCCCCTTAACACACACCTTGGAATTTTGAAAATCTGTTAATATTATGTTGGATGGCCTAAGTTTGGCTTGAAAGCCACTGCTATTGCAAATCTTGCTAAATGTATTGAGAGAAATAATGGAAAGAGCGGACCCAGTGTCCAGCTCCATGGATAAAGGAACCCCTTGCAACCTAACCTTAAGTGACAGTTTCTTCTTTAGGGGTTTGTGTGTGCCTGTCCTGCAAATACTCCTGCGCGATGCACAGAAACCCACCCTATTTTGGCTGGGGACCCTGGTACCTTTCAGACGCAATTCTTCTCGAGGTTGTACCTTCTGGCGACCCAACAGACGGATGCTATGTGGTCTTGCCTGCCACACGCTCTGCAGATGGCGGAACGGAGCCTGCAGTCGGCTCTCTTATGGCGTCCTCCACACCCGAAGCATTTGGGCGCTGCTGGGGCCTTTTCTTTACCTTCCTTCTGCCTTCTTTCTGCTGCCTGGTAAAGCCGATCCACCTCTTCTTCAGGATCTTCTTCTGATCCTTCTTGAACGACCTCATGGTGAACGGTGGCTGCCTCCGGATTGCTTCTGATGGGCCGCAAATTCTTGACTGCCCCTCCTGCTGCTTCTTCAGCCTTCACCTCTCTAAGAGCATCTTGGAAAGAGATGTCTTCCTTTGCAAAGATCTTCTGCTGTAAGTCTCTGTTCCTTAACCCGCATACAAAACGATCTCTCAGCCTTTCTTCCAGATCTTTGAACTCACATGGTCTGGCTGCTCGCCTCAAGGCCGCAATAAACTCCTTAGCAGATTCGCCTGCCCTCTGGTCCCTTTGTTCAAACATATGTCTCCATGCAATAACAGACAGCTTGGGCTGGAAATGTTCTTTCAATAGCTTCTTTAAGTCTGTATACGTTACAGACTCCAGAGGAGCAGGGGCCGCCAGATTTTCCGCAATTTCAAATGCGTCCTGACCGCAGACACATAACAGGGTTGCAGCCTTCAAGCCATCTTCTCTGACCTGGTTTACCCTGAAGTACTTCTCTACCCTTGCAACATAGGACTCCCATCTCTCTGGGTGTGAGACATCAAATTCAGATAAGCGACCAATCTTCGCCATCCTTGCTTCTTTTGGGAAGGGGTCTATCAGCCGCGCTTACCTCCAGCGACGCTGTACTGGCAGGGTAGAACGCTGAGTTTAATGCCATCTTTCCTTCTTCAGGACTCCTTGGGTAAGTCTTACAGCTTTTCTTCTTTTAAGCTTGTAAGCATCCCACCTTCGTCGCCAGTGTTGTGTCCTTTGTTCGGTGGCAAATGAAGATCACACATGGTAGAATCACTAGCTCTTTATTCCTCCTTCTGCTCACTCCAACAACAACAATGAGGCTCGCAGGCCTCCTTTTTAGTGTCCGGATTCCTGGGCAAAACAGCAACAGTTAATGGCGCGATTTCGCGCCTCGCACATGCGCGCAAGGCTGGCGCCTCTCAGTCTGGTCCCGGGCAGCTTGCAGAAACCCCAGGACTGCAGCAACCCAGCGTCTGATATATGTAAGTAAGAATTTGCGCCACAAAATATTTTCCTCTATCTGAATCTATGTGGCTGGGTACCCTGAATCGTGGCACTACATCTTTTAACAAGTGTCTGGCTGTTTCTAATGCTGTGGCATGGCGACAGGGAATAGCCTCGATCCAGTGGGTTAATTGGTCCCTGCACACCAGGACATACTGAAAACCATTTGCTCTGGGCAGTTGCACGTAATCCATTTGTAATTTTTCAAATGGACGCTGTGCCCAAGGTCTACCCCCAATGTGAGTGTTTTTTTTGGGAGGTGGCATTATTAGCTTGGCAAGTTTTGCAAGTTCCTGCTACTTGTGTGGCTTCCTGATATGCTCTAGGTGCATACCAGACTCCTCCTATTGCATCCACCATTGCATGTTCCGCAATGGCCTGTGGCATGAAGCCGCTGGCAGATAAGTCGTAGGAGGCGAAAAGGGGCTATGGGTCTCCCATCCGGGACTCTCCAAAAGCCCTCCTTTAATTCTGCCTCAAATTTTCTTTTCCAGTGTTCTTCTTCCCCCTTTTCCAATAAATCTTTGTATGGGATTTCTGTGTCTATCCTTAGGGCAGGGGCCATCGGATTTGCTGAAATGGGCTGTGTGGCAGCCCACTTGGCTGCTTGATCTGCAAAGTGGTTGCCTTTGGTGATTTCTGAATCGTCCCTTTGATGTGCCCTGCAATGTATGATTGCTAATTTTGAAGGCAATTGAATGGCAGTTAGTAATTTAGAAACTAATTTGGCATGAGCAATGGGCTGTCCAGATGCAGTCAGGAACCCTTGTTGTTTCCATAGCAATCCGGTAGCATGACAGATCCCAAACGCATATCTGGAATCAGTATATATGTTGGTAGACCGGTCCCTTGATTTCTTGCAGGCTTGTATTAAAGCTGCAAGCTCTGTGGCTTGAGCGCTAAAAGAAGGGAGATCGGTGAGATCAGGTCGGGGCAGTTCCGTATCTCGGATAAGGTGGCGGCAATCATGCAGGTTTTCCTTAGATTGCTCCGTTGGTAGTAATGTAGCCGGATTTAAAGTCATACACCTCTCAAATGAAATGTGTTCAGAGGTGAAGAGCTTGGCTTCATATTGAGCTAAGTGCTGCTGGGTAAAGGCTTGTGTTTGTGATTTTAAAAGGATAGCAAATACATCATGGGGAACTTTTAAAACAAGGGGGTATCCCAGAACTAGATTTTTGGATCTTTTTACAATTTCTACAGTGGCTGCCACTGCTCTTAGGTAGGGAACCATTCCCTTTGCCACCGGATCGAGCTACACTGAATAATATGCTACATGTCGCTGTGAAGAACCAAATCGCTGGGCTAGAACACCTGATCCAACTCTCTGGTTTTCATGAACAAATAGTAGAAAATGTTTAGTATAGTCAGGAAGACCTAATGCTGGCGCTGATGCCAGTGTCTGCTTTATTTTAGAGAGAGTGAGGTCTAATGGTTTAGTCCAGGCAATTTGGTCTGGCATATCTTTGACAGTTAGCTGAATAAGGGGTTTGGCTAACTCCCCAAATGCTGGGATCCATGGGCGTCAGAATCCTAAGACACCCAGTAGAGCTCGCACCTGTCTTTTTGCCTGAGGGGGTTTCATCTTAAGGATGGTTTCAACCCTTGCAGGTGCTAGTTTCCGGATTCCTAGGGCATTAATATAACCCAGGTAGGTGACTTCCTGTTTCAAGTATTGTAGTTTAGAAGGTGAAGCTTTATGTCCCTTTTCTGCTAATGTTAAAAGCAGGTGATAGGTGTCAGCCTTACAGATCTGTTTAGTATCTGAGGCCAGCAGGAGGTCAGTGTGGATCCCCCTGGCAAAAAAATGGAAGCAAGGTCTGCTCTAAGGATTTGTGAAAAAAGGGTGGGGGATTCTGTATACCCCTGAGGCAAGCGTGTCCATGTGTATTGTTGATCCTCCCAGGTAAAAGCAAAAAGATATTGAGAGTCCTGGTCTACTGGGATACTAAAAAAAGCTGAACAGAGATCTATGATGGTAAAGCAGTAGCTGAGGCTGGAACTTTGGTGATGATGGTGGCTGGGTTGGGGACTATTGGGGCACGGGGTATCACGTGACTATTGATTAGCCTTAGATCGTGAACAAATCTAAAAACAGGATTTCCATCCTGGTCTAATTTTGGTTTGCGAACTGGAAAAATAGATGTATTACAGGGGGAGGTGCAATGACAGAGAACTCCCTGTTTTAAGTATGCCTTAATTAGTTTTTGAATGGGCTCTATTGCTTTGTCTGGGATCTGGTATTGGGGAACGCATAGGGGTGGTTCCTTTTTCACCTGGATCCTAACAGGGATGACTCCCTTTAATAATCCTACCTCTGTAGAGTCCCAGCCCCAGAGGGAGGCAGGGAGGTTTCTAAAATCCTCGTGCAGCTGTTCTTTGTTCAGGGCTAGAAATTGCTTGCGCTCTGCAGGGTTATCTAATATTACTCCAGTCTTATTACATTTTATTGTGGCCCCCATTTTGCACAGCAGATCCCGGCCCAAAAGGGACAAAGGAGACTGTGGGTATTCTGTTCCAGACAGAACAGACTGCTTTCCGTCCAATCCAAAACAGATAGATAACTCTGAAGAATAAACAGAAAATATCGCT
Organism: Crotalus adamanteus; assembly: GCA_039797435.1. Lineage (NCBI taxonomy): Eukaryota > Metazoa > Chordata > Lepidosauria > Squamata > Viperidae > Crotalus > Crotalus adamanteus. Next base: position 55,754,533 of record CM077935.1, on the reverse strand, counting down.
TTTATTTCTAGGAATCCTAAACAATAACTCACTGTTATGTAGATATGTCCAGAAACATATTTTGCAATATTGGGTTCATTCCACAGGTAAATTGATATTGAAATGTCCCCTCTTCTTCTGATAAGCATCACATGTTGGCATAGGATCTCCATGCTGTGTGGCTAGGAGACATGAGGCTGGATGAACAAAGGCATTCCCGTCTGGCTTGTGTCCAGGAAGTCTCCCAATGACCAATGACCTTTTGAGACTCCTCCCACTGACCCATCAACATACCTAGCATTTAACCCAATAACTGCCAGATATTCTAACATACTGAGACATGCTCTCTAGTTAGGGTTACATAGAGCTATACGGTCCAGAATACTCCCCGCTTGGAAATTTATATTTCCACTACTAACTAACTGAAATAGTAAAGAACATAGCATTAAGGCATGCAATACTCAAAGGTAACTAACTTGTGACTAAATAGGTAAAAACTTGATATGAAACATGCACAATTATGCAAAAAAAACAACAACAAGCAAGTGTTACATCAAACAATGCATAAGACAATACATAATTTGAGGTTTGATCTTCTGGTTCAGTCTTCATCGGCAACGGGACCAATCGGTAATCAGCCTGGTACAAGTGTCTTTGAGTCACGACCTGACTCACGTGGCTTCACGATCTGGACCTCAGCTAGGCAAACTAGTTCATCAACTGGGTGGGCCCGGTGCATAAGTAAAGGAAACTGGAACCAAATCTGGAACAGAAAAACTGGAACCCAAAGTTTCTCAGGAACAAGGGGAACTGGATACACAGGATACTCAGTAACTGAAGAACCTGGAAAAACATGAACAGCTGGATTTGGAAACACAGGAACAGCTGGGGCTGAAGAATCAGAATCAGGAACATCTGGAAACTCAGGAACAGCTGGAGCTGGAAACTCAGGAACAGCCGGAACTGAAGAATCAGGAACAACAGCTCGAACTGAAGAATCAGGAACAACAGCTGCTGCAGAAGACTCAGGATACTCAAGAACCGAAGGGTCTGGAACCACCGGTGGAGTATTGAAGAGGGCTGCTACTGTTGTCATCAGGGTAGTGAGGACTTCATGTGTGGGTGTGGGTGTCTTTAACGACATGGAGTCCATGAAAGTCAGTAAGTCCTTGCAGGCTCCTACAAGGCTAATTCTTGGGGTGCTGAGACAAGTGATCAAGACGATCAAAACTATGCCTAATTTCAGGTGTCTCCGCTTAGACAGGGTTTTGAAGCGGATTGGTTGACGTTTACTGGGTGTCTGAGGTTGAAGGTTGGCACTTTGATCTGAAGCTGGAAGTGCATAACGCTTTGGTCTCTGTGGCATCTGCCTGTGTGGACAGGCCAAGAACTCAAGGTTGGGCCACTTAACTTGTTTAACAAAGTTCTTATTTGTTGGCATATGTTGCCATTGTTCAGGGCTTAGATGTTTCAATCCTTTGCACTCTGTTGCCTACATAGACGTAGAAATGTCTGCTTTGTTTGCAGATGTAGCTTGACATCACTTTGCTGTCTGCGTAGAAGGTGGTGGACTGTAGTTCAAGGTGTAACGTCTTCGCTGTCAAGTTGGTGAGCTTTACAGCCAAAGTGGTACCACATAGCTCTAACCTTGGTACGGTGTGGCCTTCTTGCATTTTTAGTCTCGCTTTTCCAAAGAAGACACGGAGACTGCAGCTCTCCCCGCTGTAGACTCTGATGCATCTTATGGTCACAAACAAGATAACGTAAGTGTGGCTCTCCCCGCTGTAGAGTGAGACGTATCTTAAGGCTGCATTTACCTTTATAGACACATCTAAGGAAGCGTACAATTCTTTCTTCTGCACTGTGGTGGGTGAGCTGGAGACATACGTACGCTGCGCTTGCATGCTTTGGAGACATCTTGGGAGTACGCTCCATGACTCCCAGTCTTGGAAACGTTGTTTGTATTGTTTGTCCTCTATGGACAAAGCTAAGTTGTTGTAATTCTTGCTTGTCTGGAACACTGTTACTACCAAAACAGGTTTGGTTGTCACAAGCGTGCAGTGTTGTAGGTGTGGTTTTAGGTGAGGTGCTGTTCCATTACTGGGAATGGAGATTTTTGAGATGCTCACCTGGGTTGGGGTTTGCGATTGATCAACACAAACCGTCCCTCCTATGGCCCATCCGAGTTCCGTCTTAATGGCTACTGGGGTTCCTGGTGGACCTTTGATTCTTTCATCGGCGCCAATGGACTCTGGGGCATCTCTTCCCACCATGAGTAGGATTTCAGCTTCAGGATCTAGAGGAGGGATTAAATCGGCTATGTGTGCTAGGTGAGGTATTTTTCTTGCTGCCTCTGGTGTTGAGATTTCGCTGCGGACATCTGGTAAGGTCTCCCATTCTAACACTGATGGTAACCGGAAATGTGAACTTCCATCTATCGCTTCTATGCGTAGACCAGTGATTTTCCTCCCCGCTGTGCGCATTGGTACCATGCACATATTTATTGCAAAATGCTTCAGTTCACTCGGGAGGTCAAAGAGGTCAAAAAAGGTGGGCTTAGCTATAGTAACTTTGCTGTGTGGGTCTAGTATGGCATACATCTTTACGGCCCTTTCAGCTTGCCCGTCGGGGTAGACTTTTGCAAGACAGACGGGTGAGCACGAAGGAGGGCATGGTGAGTCGCTGCATATATCTGTGTAGTACGTCCCGTACTGTTTTGGCTGCTCTTCAGAGTCAGTTTGAGTCTCTGTCATTGAAGTCGCTTGTTGTGTCCCCTCAGAGGGCTTCTTAGTTTCTAGGTGTAAGGCTGCTGGGTGCTTGTTACTGTCACACAGGTGGCATTTCACCCTAGCTGTGCAGTCTTTGGCCGTGTGTTCCATAGAGTCACAGCATTTGAAACATACCCTATTCTCTTTGAGTAGGGTCTTTCGGTCATCTAGGGATTTTTTCCTAAATTCTCTGCAATCGTTTAGAGAGTGAGAGGACTTGTGCATTGGGCAAGTCAGGCCTTTTGTAGTTGGATGAGGATTCGAAAGAACACTTCTCGGTATTCGTTTATCTGGAGACTTCTTTGGGGGAGGTGTGATGTCTGTTTTGTACACTGAAAAGGTGGTTCTGTCCTTCGTAGCTTGGACGAATCCCTTGACTACATCAGGGTTTTGACTGCTTCGCTTATTTGTTGGGTAGTGTGCTTCTCTGATGGGGAGGTATAGGGGGTCATTGTAGAAGTCAGCCTTGTCTCTGATAAATTTAGTGAGAACCACAAAGGAGGGAATTTTGTTTTGTTTGTTTTCCCTGTAAGCTCGAGAAAGCTCGATCCATTGTTCACATATCAACCGTGGTAGTTTTTGGATGATAGGAGTTTGTGTCCTAAACAGGTCAAGGCAAGCTAATCCTGTCAGGGTAGGATCCTGTTGTGCTGTTTGTAGTTGAGTAATGAGCAACGAGAAAGTCTTCAGTTGTTGACGTTCGTAGATTCTTATGTCAGGGAAATTGAGAACGCGGTCCAGAAGCAAGGACTCCGTCACTGTGAGTTCACCGTAGTCCTTGTCAAGTGTGGCCCAAGTCTTTGCAAGGCCGATGTCAGGGTCGCCCAAATGGGATGCGAAGATGTCATTCACGGTGATTACAGATTTTGGGCCTAGCCAGGCTGTCAGCTGGACAAGTTCCTCATCTGGTCCAGCCCTTTCTTCATTGATGGCATGCTTGAAGATGTGTTTCCACAATAAGTAGTCTCTTCCAGGTTTGTTGGAGAATCTTTGTACACCTCTGGCTGCCAAGTCTAACCTTCTTCCAATGTACATTGGGGGATGCATCGATCCCATGTTTGGGCTGTAGTTTGGTGGAGGTGTTGCATCCCTTCCAGGAGTGGGGGCGTGCACCATGGCTGGCTGGTAACTTCCTTCGGCGTATTGTTGGCTGAGGGTATTTTGCCATGTCGCATGCAGGGGACCTTGTTGGCTTGGTCTGAACTCCTCTGCACTGGCGTTGAGCTGAGGGAGCCCAGGCTCCTGCTTGCTTACGTGTTGGAGGGTCTGTATTTCTGGTAGAGTGTAGCTAGCTCCCTGGTAGGCTGGCACAGCTGATGCTCGAGGCTGTCCTCTGTAGTCAGGGCTGGTAGTATTTCCTTGGGACACTGCCTCCTGTTGGCACAGCAGGGACTCTAGTGACTCTAGTGTGGCTCTGGTTCTTTCAACCTTTTCCCTGAGCGATGGCTAGTTCTGCTGTAGGGCCGTTGGCGCTGCAGGTGGATCTGTCCGATTGCCATTAGTGGTATGGTTCAGCGGGTTCTGTGCGGTAACAACATTGGAAAGATCTTGTGGCACTGCCTGCTGTGTAGCCATTGCCATTGCTGGCGGACCCATCCGGTTATCATCAAGGGTGTGGTTTGGTGGGTTCAATGGGACAGCAACGGTGGGAAGATCTCATGACCTAGGTGCCGCAACATCAACTCTGTGGCTGACCGGCGCATCTGGTCGTTGAGATTCCTCTGTTCGTCTACTCAGTCTTGGGGGGCTTGTGGCTGGCTGTGGCACTCTCACCTGCACATTCTGGAATGCGCTTTGGTTGTCCACGTAGGCCTGTACGTGGCTACGACGCTCTTCATTTTCCAGTTGCTCCCTATTTGGCAAGAAATTGGTGTTCTGGAGTGTTCTCTGAAGGCCTTCCACTCTAGCCATTTTGTCTGCCATATCTTTTTGGCTTTGAACAAGTTCAAACTCTTCTTGGGCGTCTTTTCTTTTGGCCTTCATTTTTGCTGCTATAGCCTTTCGTTTGGCTTCCAGTTGAGCTGCTTCCTTTTTCTCGATCGGCCTTCACTCTGGCAGCTTCAGCTTTCATTCTGGCAGCTTCAGCTTCTCGATCAGCAGCTTCAGCTTCTCGGTCATTCTTCATTTTGATTGCTTCGGCTTCTAGCTTGGCCTCTATTTCAGCTTCTTCGAGTTCTATGGCCACCAATTCCTTCTTTTTCTGCCTCTCCTCTTGAGCCACACGAAAGACTGCTTCAGCAGCTTTAACATCGATGATTACTTGCTCTTCATGAGAAATTCTGGATGCTCGGCTATGATGGGAAGATGCTTTCGAAAGGCGGGAGGAGCCTGTGACGTGAGATTGTTGTGACAAGCTGGAATGTGCCTTGGATATGTGGCGAAAAGATGAAGCCTTTCCAGACACATGGGATGGCGCCGCATGCGATCGTTGGGATGGTGCATGGGAATGGCGGGAAACTTTGAACTCGACTCTGTCGACTGGTCTGCCTCTCTGGTCAGGCTTGGGCTGTGGGGAACCCTGTGAGCTCTGTAGAAGCTTCTTACGTTCCTCATTTAGTACCTTGAGGCTCTGCATCTCGCTATCGACTCTTGAGTCTCTTAATTGTTCCTGAATGTCTTTGAGGTACTGTTCGGAGTCTATCCATTGCGTAAGGGCATCTTTCTTATCTCCTTCCACTAAGCGCACACGTTCGGGGGAGAGCTCCTCCTTGGACTCTTGGTAGAGTTTGTGTAATCTCTCCCAGTGTCTTTCATGGCGCTTGTAGTTTGACTCCCATCTTTCCATCAGATGTGAGTGCATGGCTTCTGTGGGCTTTCTTTGTTGTCTCAGATCATAGTGAGTCTGAGAGGTCTTTGGCTTCACTGAGGCTTGAGCTACAGCCTCTGTGTGCAGGTCAAGGTTGGCTGTTGGCAGCATTTCTCCTTGGCCGGCTGGTTAGTGTATATCAACTAGGCTGGTTGGTTGAACCCTTTCTGCTAGACCAGTCGGACACTTTGCCATGGCTAGGGTAGGTTCAGTGTTCTTCTCAGCTATTTTAAAGTGAATTTGAAGAACTTCTCTCTTTGACCACTAGGGGTCGCTACTTGTAGATCAGCTTCAGAGGTGCTGTCTGTGGGTGGAGATGCCACTGGGTGCGTTCTCCTGCGTTTGTGGGTACTTCAGTGCAGTTCACCCCTTCACCACTAGGGGTCGCTTGCTGCGAGTCAGCTACCAGGGCGCTCTTCCTTCGAGGTTCACCCTTTGTCCACTAGAGGGCTGGCTCTGGGTGTGATTAAAGGCTTCCGTGTAGTTCCTCCTTTAACCACTAGGGGGCGTCTGAAGAAAGGCCAGCCAAATTCTTCCTATTACCACGTTACTGCTAGTGACCACTGAGAGAATGTAGAGCTACAAAACTCCCACCTGGCCATTAAGTTGCAGGCTGGAACCCCTTGGTCATCAGCTTGTGATAATAAGGAAGGACAATTGGCTTTGCTTTCTTCTCCCTAAATTCCCTCAAACTGGAACAACTTGGTCTTCAGCTTGAGTGAGTGAGTGAGTACTTTGGCGAAGTTGACTCTGTGCCCTCTAGGGGGTGTCAGTAGCTTGGGATAAATTTAAGTAGCTTGCACTTTAACTAACAGATTCACTCTGCATAGTTAGTGATGCATGCAGTGAAGTACCTTCTTTCCCTCTGGGGGATGCTTTTAGCTTGGCTTGGTATGAGCCTGTTATGTGCTGAATTAATTGTCAGTTGTTGTAACTCAGCATTTAGATTCCCAAATTTTATTTATTTATTTATTTATTTATGAGACTTATATACCACTTTAAGTGCAAGCACTCTCTAAGCGGTGTACACCAGTAAGCAATGTATATATATATTTTACATTGCCCCCAACAATCTGGGTCCTCATTTTACCTACCCCGGAAGGATGGAAGGCTGAGTCAACCTTGAGCCGGTGAGATTTGAACCTCTGACCTGCTGAACACAGTCAGCTAAAGTGGCCTGCAGTACTGCACTCTAACTGCTCTGCCACCTCGGCTTAGGCATCTTCCTTATCTCCTTCCACTGTGTGCGCACATTCTGGGGAGAGTTCCTCCTTCTCTTCTTGGTAGAGTTTGTATAATGATCTCTCCCAGCCTCTTCCATGGTGCTTGTGGACGGTGTCCCATTTCTCCATCAGATGTGAGTGCATGGCTTCTGTGGGCTTTCTTTGTTATCTCAGATCATAGTGACCCTGAGACGTCTTTGGCTTCACTGAGGCTTGAGCTACAGCCTCTGTGTGCAGGTCAAGGTTGGCTGTTTGCAGCATCTCTCCTTGACCGGCTGGTTGGGGTGTCTCAACTAGGCTGATTGGTTGAACCCCTTCATCTAAATCAATAAGACACTGTGCCATGGCTAGGACAGGTTCAGTACACTTCCTAGCTATTTTAAAGCAAATTAGATGAACTTTTCTTTTTGACCACTAGGGGTCGCTGCTTGTAGATCAGCTTCAGGGGTGCTGTCTGTGGGTGGAGATGCCACTGGGTGCGTTCTCCTGCGTTTGTGGGTACTTCAGTGCAGTTCACCCCTTCACCACTAGGGGTCACTTGCTGCGGGTCAGCTACCAGGGTGCTCTTCCTTCAAGGTTCACCCTTTGTCCACTAGAGGGCTGGCTCTGGGCGTGATTAAAGGCTTCCATGTAGTTCCTCCTTTAACCACTAGGGGACGTCTGAAGAAAGGCCAGCCAAATTCTTCCTATTACCACGTTACTGCTAGTGGCCACTGAGAGAATGTAGAGCTACAAAACTCCCACCTGGCCGTTAAGTTGCAGGCTGGAACCCCTTGGTCATCAGCTTGTGATAATAAGCAAGGACAATTGGTTCTGCTTTCTTCTCCTTAATTTCCCTCAAACTGGAACAACTTGGTCTTCAGCTTGAGTGAGTGAATACTTTGGCGAAGTTCACTCTGTGCCCTCTAGGGGGTGTTGGTACCTTGGGATAAATTTAAGTAACTTGCTCTTTAACTATCAGATTTACTCTGCATAGTTAGTGAAGCGTGCAGTGAAGTACCTTCTTTCCCTCTATGGGGTCCTCTTAGCTTGGCTTGGTGTAAGCCTGCTATGTGCAGAATTAATTATGAAGTTGTTGCAATCTAACATGATCAAATTTAGCAGGTGTCATGTGCAGATTGGCGACCAGGGAGTGCCACTGCGATGCTATTGGGATCTCTGAACACCGGCTTCCCAATTGGGATGGTTGAAATTCCAAGCATTCCTAAGGGAGGGGGGAGTTTAGCTTCTTTCACCAGTGCCATGGCTGGGTGAAGAGGTTAATTGCCTTAATTGCTTTCCTTAGTAACCTGTTGCTATGGCAAGTGGACTAAGAAAACATCATTTGGTTGAGAGTTAATTGACCTTTTATAGCCCTCGAAGGGCCCTCTCTCTGCCTTCTTTCTTGGCTAGTAGACTCATGAAGAAGAAACAGATATGTTGTTGCTTTGTTACTCTTTTTTTTTTTTTTTTTTGAAAAAGTTTTAATTTTTTTTTCCATTTGTACATCATACAAAATACAATTTTGAAATAAAGTAAATTCATAACCATTGGTACCGCCTGCCCATTCCCCCCAGGCCGCATCCACCCTCTCTAAAACCTTCCCTACTTCCCTCCTCTTTCTCTCCTCCCCTCCTACTCTCTTCCCCTCCCTTCTCCTCTTACCATCCTACTTCCTCCCTACACCTTCTTCTCCTCTCATCCCTCTCAAACACATGAACGCAGCATAGGGGAAATGCCCAGGCCGCACCTTTCTTATAAACTACCATATCTATATGATCCTTACCCACCCACTCTTCCACCCACCCACCCCCATAACATTTACTATAAAATTCACTCGTAAAGTAAATGAAACTTTATAGTTCCATACTTTTTCTGAATATAATCTATCCATCTTCTCCGCTTTGTTACTCTTAAAGCATAAAAACTCAACATATTTCTAAACACTTAAATTTCAAATCCTTGATTTGCATTAGGCAGGCTGAGAGAGAGAGACGCTTCCCCTTTAAAGGCAGTGAAGAGTTAATTGCCTACCTTTGGCTGCATTCCAAACCTAGAATATAACAAGGGGAGGGGGTATCACCCTTTCCAAGCCTTTATCTGAACTTTAGAGGCAGTCATTAAACAGTTCTTTGTTTCAGGCTGTTTAATTCACTGGCAAAGAAAGGAGGGGGGATAAAGCCCAAAGCTCCTTTTGGTGTTAGAATCCAAACTTTACATGCAAGAAATAAGAGTGCAGATTTTTCCTTTTCTATTTAGTGAGATAGACATCACAATATCTCTTTGCTTTAAACGTTAGCTTGTAAACAGATCCAAAGGTAATTTAGCAGAAGTATCCAAACAAGACACAAAGCACTTTATAACTTTACTTTAAAACATTGACTAGCATGCAGAGTTTGACTAGCAATGATTCCTTGCCAGCAGATGCTTGTCGATATGCAGATAAACTTTATCATGCAGTGGCTACTTGCAGAGTTAACAGTGAATCAACAAAACAATGCATTTGAATCACACCTTCTTTGAAACGCTGTCTGCCAAACAGACACACTGACTTTGCTTTGCAGGCATTTAGTGGGAGACAGATCCCAGAGATTACTGTTGCAGGTCAGAGGAAAATTAATCCTATCAATTTACTATTTGCCTTTACAAAGTTGATATGAACTTTGAGCATCCTTTTACTATTCTGACTCTGAGTTAAAAATGCCTTCTTTTAAATCAAGTCAGATAGATAACTCAATAGAAATGGTTTCATAACAAAAAATATATTTTTAATCAGAAAGATTACTTCCATTCATGCTATGTTGTTACTTCTGGAAAATACATCTTTTGTCCATTCCTATAGGTAAAAGGATGATGCTCTCTTCCATACCATCTTTATAATGGCTCAGGCTCATCGGGTAACATCTGATGGCCCATGCTCCTTTCAGACAAAGACATTCCAATCTGGCTTGTGTCCAGGAAGTCTCCCAATGCCCTTTAGAGACTCCTCCCACTGACCTATTAACAAATCAGCATTTAACCCAATAACTGCCAGATATTCTAACATACTGGTACATGCTCTCTAGTTAGGGTTACATAGAGCTATACGAGGTTACATAGAGATATACGGTCCAGAATAAAGGTTTTATAGTGAAGTGGACTGTCTTGGATTTGGTTTTTGCTATGGGAAGCTATTATGAAATGATTTAGAACTTAATATTGAAGTATAGTAAGAATATGTGTGTGTTTTTTCTTTATTTGTGTATGTTTGTCTCTTCTTTTTTGTATTTTCCTTTTGGAATGAGATGGAATTAATAATTGGAGAATTATTGAAAAAGAATAGAAACATAGCTGAGAAATGTAAGAACTTAGTTTCGGAGCTAATGTATTTAAATAAGAGGAATTTGGGGTTCCTGAATAGTAAAATAAATAGGTTAATTTAAATTTAAATATCTGAAAAATTAATGAAGTTTAAAACAAGATTTTTGGGATAGATAAGGAGCTTTTGCAAATGTTTATTGATTAATGAAATTCATATTTAGCGATATATTTAATGAAAATCTGTGTCAGAAATGTATTAATGAGAATATAATAATTTAAACAGATAGAGAATGTTAGTTTTGATTTAAGCATTTAATTTACATATAGTAATATATGAATGAATGAATTAGTTATAGGATTGTATTAATTTGATTATTATATTGTTATTGAGTGGCTGAAAGTTTCTATTGATTAAGGAAACCTATATTTAGATATATTAATGAATGCATTTATTTGAATCTATTTGATTATAATATTCTACATAGATAGAGAGGGAAATTTTAAGAAATATTGTCTGAATTGTATATTTATAATCTTATTGTTTCTTTTGTAATTGACCACCATATCTCCATGCTGGCTCTTAAGCTTCTGTTGGTGTAAAATGGAAAACTAATAAAAATTGTTTATAAAATCTACATATTTTCCCAACATCTTTTCTAGCCACGTATGTATTTTTTTCCAATAAGTCTTTGCTTTGGCACATGTCCACCAAACATGGTAATAAGTACCTGACTTGTGTTTGCATTTCCAACATCTATCTGACATGTTTTTAAACATTTTTGCTAAACTTGCTGGTGGCAAGTGCCATCTATAAAACATTTTATATAAGTTTTCTTTATAAGAAGTTGACATTGTCAATTTATAATTTCTTTCCCACAAGTTTTGCCATTTTTCTAATTCTATATTGTACTCCAAAATTTTTTGCCCATCTTATTGTTTCTTTAACTTGTTCGCTTTCCATTTTCAAATTTAATAGAAAATTATAAATTTTCTTAATTAGTTTCTTATCAGAGGTTAATAATATCTTATCAAACAAGGTATGCTCCTTATAAAATCCATACAGTTTAACATCTTTATCATATCTAACTTACATTTGTAAGTATGCCCACCATGATAGATTGATACCCTGATTTTCCATTTCTTGTTTAGATTTTAAGTTCCCTTCAGAATTTAGAATATCTCTGTATGTCTGGATTTTTTCAAAATTGACTAAATTTGGATATACGAATGCTTCCATTGTTGAAAGCCAACCTGGAATTTTCAGATATATTTCACATTTTATTTTTTCCCATGTTGATAATAATGCATTTCTTATATAGTAGTTTTAAAAGTACTTATGGATTTTATTTTTCCCATTCCATAAAAAAGCATGCCACCCCAATTGTAAATCATGTCCCTCCAAATTTAACAACCTTTTGTTTCTAAGAATTATCCATTCTTTTACCCATGTTAATACAGATGCTTGATAATATAAGACCCACTCTGGCAAACCAAAAGCTCCATTTTCCTTGGCTCATCTAGATCAGTGGTTCTCAACCTTTTTAATGCCGCGACCCCCAACCGGTCGTAAGTCGAGGACTACTCAACCGGTCGTAAGTCGAGGACTACCCAACTGGTGCAGCACCGTTTGTAGAATGGGACTTTTGGCGGGCTCAGCAGGGCAGAGACAGCCTGGACAATTCCTATTGGCTTTTGAAAGCCAATAGAATTAGACTCTATTCAAGAGAGTCTATTCTATTGGCTTTCAAAAGCCAATAGAATAAAAGGGAGTAGCACAGCTAAGGAAAAGGGGAAAAAAATGGTGGACTGTGTTTTTTGGCGGCCCCCATGAAATGGTCGTTCGACCCCAAATGGGGTCCCGACCCACAGGTTGAGAACCACTGATCTAGATTCTAGCTTACTTTCCTTGCCAAATAAATTTCAAAATTAATGAATTTAAATCTTCAAAGAATTTTTTCTCAAGTTTTATAGGTATTGTTTGGAATAGAAATAAAAAATTTGGTAGTATATACATTTTCACTGTAGCAATTCTTCCTAATATTGACAGTTGCAAGTTTTTCCATTTTTCCAAGTCCAATCTTATTTGATTCAATAATTTTGTATAATTATCTTCTTTTATTGTTGAACATCTTGCTGTTAAGTATATTCCCAGGTATTTAACCTTTTAACTATTTGTAGTTCTATTTTTTCTGACATTTTTTTTTTTTTGCTTATCTGAGAGATTTTTAACTATTACTTTAGTTTTTCTACATCAAAAACAAACATTGTTGGTAGTAATATATGCACCAAATAATAAACAGGAAAATTCTATCAAAATCTCCATAGAAAAATAACAGAAATGGAATATCAAAATATTTGCTTAGTAGGATGATGGAATCAGAGACCAGTCATTGCAGGGTGCAAAGATGTCTGACTGCCTTCTCAGTGTTTATTGCTTTTATACAGTTTTTCTAAGCAGCATAAGATAAAATAGCAACAGCATTTTTATTGGTGGATTCTCCTCGCCAATCCTTAAGAATATACCAGCCACGGGGCACCAGCCAGGGGCAGAGTTCTGCAACATCCTGGTGGTGTGAACTTGGTGAGATCATGTAGGTGAGATCATGTAGGTCAGGGGTAGGCAACCCAAAATACTCAAAGAGCCACTTAGACCCGTTTCCCACAGAAAACAAAACACTGGGAGCCGCAAAACCCTTTTGGCATCTAAAATGCAAATAACGCTGCATATATCCTTTTTTTTACCTTTGTGCTATGTATAAAAAATTATAGTGTGTTGCATTTATGAAATCAATGAACTGCTACAAAGAAAACATTTTTTTATTTCTGCACTGCATGCAAGAAAAACATTTTGAACTAAAAAAAAAGATGTGTGTCAACTGTGTCAAGTCTGAATCTTCTTTTGGTATTAGAGTAATATTTGCTTCTGTCCATGTATTTGGGAGTTTAGCCTCCAACAGAAGTTCATTATACATGTCCTTCAATGGTACACTTAATGTATCTTATAAAGATTTATATAGCTCCGCCGGTAATCCATCTGGCCCCAGCGTTTTCTCATTTTTTTTTGTCTTCTTATAGCCTCTGTTATTTCCATCATTGTTATTTTTTCCTCAAACATAGTGTGGAAAGTCAGCCCCCCCCCCCCAGAGAAGGAAATATTAAAAGGGCAGAAAAATATACTTCCTCAAAGGATCTTAAAGAGGCAGAAAGGCATGCCCAGTTTTTCTTGATAGCCCCAGGTCCCCCTTCCCCAAGCAGAAACCAGCTCTATAGAAATGCAGACCATTCAGGAAAGTTGAAGCTAGAAGATCTAGAAGACAAAGACACCTAAAATCTACATACCCCACCCAAAGTCTAAGACAGGACATAATAGGATTAACCCACAGATGCCAAAGGGACACAGGTCAAAATACATGACACAGGAAATACAAAGTCTCAAAACAGGAACAGGAAACAACTCCAAACAAAAGACTCCAGAGGGTATAAAAACCCACTCCCTACATGTGCTCAGTCCTTTTTTCCTCTCTTTTCTGCCAGAGCCATCTTTCTGTCTGGCTCTCCTCTTCAATAAACTGCAAACTTCTTTCTAAAGCAGTCGCCATGTTGTTGTTTTTTTTAAACAATCTTTTTTATTAATTTTTTTCCATCAACATATGTTAATTTTTCCAATCAACAAGTTGTCTGGTATTTACTAAGCTAATACATGTTCACTTCCTAATCCTTCATTGTTTTCTCTAACCAAGAATAAAATAAATTCCAAATTTTATAATAGTCCGTATCTTCTTTGTCTTTCAGCCTCATAGTTAGTCTGTCCATCTCTGCACATTCCAATATTTTCGTGATTATTTCTTCTTCTGATGGCAATCCTTCATTCTTCCAGTACTGTGCAAAAATTATTCTTGCTGCTGTGGTAATATGTAGAATTAAATATAATTTCTGCTCATTAATCTTTTCAGACATAATGCCTAGTAAAAAAAGTTCAGGTTTAAAATCCACTTGTTCGCCCAATATTTTTTCTAACCACATATGTATGCTTTTCCAATAGGCCTTTGCCTTCCCACATGTCCACCAAATATGATAATACGTGCCTATGTTATGTTTACATTTACAACATCTATCTGACATATTTTTAAACATTTTTGCTAAGCTTGCTGGTGGAAGGTGCCATCTATAAAACATTTTATACAGATTTTCTTTGTATGAAGTTGACATTGTTAATTTATAGTTTCTCTCCCATAACATTTGCCATTTTTCTAATTCTATATCATAACCAAAATTTTTTGCCCATCTTATCATTGTTTCTTTCACTTGTTCACTTTCCATATCTAAAATTAACAAAAATTTATACATTTTCTTAATTAATTTCTCATCCGAGGTTAACAAAATCTTATCAAACACATTTTGATCCTTGTAAAATCCATACATTTTTACATCTTTTTCATATCTACTTAGTATCTGCAAATGTGCCCACCAGGACAAATTTATTCCTAAATTTTCCAATTCTTGTTTAGATTTTAATTTCCCATCAATATCTAAAATATCTTTATATGTCCATACTTTTTCAAAGTCTACCAGATTCGGATGTATAAATGCCTCCATTGTTGATAACCACCCTGGAATTTTTGAATATATTTTAGTTTTAATTTTTTCCCATACTGTTAATAAGGCATTTCTTATAAAATGATTTTGAAAGTACTTATGAACTCTGTTTTTCCCATACCATAAAAAAGCATGCCACCCCAATTGTAAATCATGTCCCTCTAAATACAATAACCTTTTATTTCTGAGTGTTATCCACTCTTTCACCCATGTTAACACAGATGCTTGATAATACAATGTCCATTCCGGCAACCCAAAACCTCCATTTTCCTTAGCATCTTGTAATGTTTTCATCTTAATTCTAGCTTTTTTTCCCCTGCCAAATAAAGTTCAAAACCAATGAATTTAAATTTTGAAAGAATTTTCTCTCAAGTTTTAATGGGATCGTTTGAAATAAAAATAAAATCTTCAGCAACACATTCATTTTTACTGTAGCAATTCTTCCTAATATTGACAATTGGAGATTTTTCCATCTTTCCAAATCTAGCTTTATTTGCTTCAATAATTTTATATAATTGTCTTCTTTTATTGATGAACATTTAGCTGAAAGATGAATACCTAAATATTTAACTTTTTTCACTATTTGTACCTCTGTTTTCTCTAGTATTTGCCTTTTTTGTTTATCTGTGAGGTTCTTTACTATTACTTTAGTTTTTTCTTTATTTATTTTTAGTCCTGCCACTTTTCCATATTCTTCTATCTTTTCCCATAGTTTAGGAATCATCTCTAAAGGTTCTTCCAAAATAAACACTAAAGCATCGGCAAATGCTTGTAACTTATATGTTTCAACATTTATTTTCAATCCTTTAATTTCTATATTTTGTCTTATCCTTCTATTTAATACTTCCAGAGTAAAGATAAATAATAATGGGGATAGTGGACACCCTTGTCTCGTGCCTTTCCTTATCTCAAAGTTCTCAGTATAATCTCCATTCACTATCACTTTTGCTGTCTGGTTACTATATATTGTTTTTATCATATTTATAAAATTCTTTCCAAAATCCATTATTTGTAATTGTTGAACCATAAATTGCCAAGAAACATTGTCAAACGCTTTTTGAGCGTCTAAAAACACTAATGCTAATTGTTTCCCTGGGTGTAGTTCATAATATTCTAATACGTCCATTATCACCCTTAAATTATTTTTGATTTGTCTCTTCGGTAAAAAGCCGTTTTGATCTGGATGTATAAACTAAACTACAGGTGAAACTCGAAAAATTAGAATATTGTGCAAAAGTTCATTTATTTCAGTAATGCAACTTAAAAGGTGAAACTAATATATGAGATAGACTCATTACATCCAAAGCAAGATAGTTCAAGCCGTGATGTGTCATAATTGAGATGATTATGGCTTACAGCTCATGAAAACCCCAAATCCACAATCTTAGAAAATTAAAATATTGTGAAACGGTTCAATATTCTAGGCTCAAAGTGTCTCGCTCTAATCAGCTAATTAAGCCATAACACCTGCAAAGGGTTCCTGAGCCTTTAAATGGTCTCTCAGTCAGGTTCAGTAGGAATCACAATCATGGGAAAGACTGCTGACCTGACAGTTGTGCAGAAAACCATCATTGACACCCTCCATAAGGAGGGAAAGCCTCAAAAGGTAATTGCAAATGAAGTTGGATGTTCCCAAAGTGCTGTATCAAAGCACATTAATAGGAAGTTATGTGGAAGGGAAAAGTGTGGGAAAAAAAGGTGCACAAGCAGCAGGGATGACCGCAGCCTGGAGAGGATTGTCAGGAAAAGGCCATTCAAAAGTGTTGGGGACTTTCACAAGGAATGGACTGAGGCTGGAGTCAGTGCATCAAGAGCCACCACACACAGACAGATCCTGGGCATGGGCCCAGTGTGAAGTTTCCACAGTCTGTGTTGATTTGGGGAGCCATGTCATCTGCTGGTGTTGGTGCACTGTGCTTCATTAAGTCCAGGGTCAATGTAGCCGTCTACCAGGAGATTTTGGAGCACTTCATGTTTCCTTCTGCAGACGAGCTTTATGGGGATGCTGACTTCATTTTCCAGCAGGATTTGGCACCTGCCCACACTGCCAAAAGCACCAAAACCTGGTTCAATGACCATGGGATTACTGTGCTTGACTGGCCAGCAAACTCGCCTGACCTGAACCCCATAGAGACTCTATGGGGCATTGCCAAGAGAAAGATGAGAGACATGAGAGCGAACAATGCAGAAGAGCTGAAGGCCGCTATTGAAGCATCCTGGTCTTCCATAACACCTTAGCAGTGCCACAGGCTGATAGCTTCCATGCCATGCCGCATTGAGGCAGTAATTGCTGCAAAAGGGGCCCAAACCAAGTACTGAGTACATATGCATGCTTATACTTTTCAGAGGTCCAATATTGTTCTATGTACAATCCTTGTTTTATTGATTGCATGTAATATTCTAATTTTCTGAGATTGTGGATAATGTAAAATTGTTCTTGACTATCGTTTGGAGCATAAATTGCCACTAACAATATTTGTTTTTGGTGCAAATATATTTCAACCATAACAATTCTTCCTTCTTCATCTGAATATATTAATTTAGAGTCTATTGTCTCTTTAACATAAATCGCCACCCCTCGTTTCTTTTGCTGTGCTGATGTATAATAAAGCTTCCCCATTTTAGGTTATTCCAAAAATTCGTAATGTTGTTTTTTTATGTGTGTCTCTTGTAAGCAGATTATATCTATATTTAATTTCTGAAGTTTCCTAAAAATTTTATTTCTTTTTATTGGGGAATTTAGTCCATTTACATTTACCGAAAAAAATCTCATTTTTTTTCTCCATTTTCTCTTTCATTACTTATATTTAGGCCTAATCGATCTTGTAATCCTTTGTTCTCTAACAGTTCCTTCTCCTCCACCTGTTTGTTCACTTTTTTCCTGCTGCTGTTCTGCTTGTGCCGCTGCTCCTTGAGCTGTCTCTCCCGTCTGTTTATCCTCTTGTTGCTGCAATCCTTCATCCAAAATTACTCTATTTCTTACTTCAAAGTCCTCTGCTTTCCAAATTGAGTCCAGTCGATATCTTGTATTGTTCCAATTTATTAAAATGCCTTCTGGCATTAGCCATCTGAAATTTATGCCTTTGGCAATCAATTTTGTAGTTAGAAAATGGTAGTGTCTCCGGGTATCTCTCACTCTTCTGGGTATCTGTTTTAAGACCACAATTTCTTCATTTTTATATTGTAAGGGTTCCTCTCTCACTTTTCTCAGTATTTCATCTCTTGTTGATTTCTTCATGAACCTCACATGCACTTCTCTTGGTAATCTGTTTTTTCTTGCATATGTTGAACTCATGAGAAAAATTTGATCGGTCTCATTCTGAATATCAATTCGAACTGCATTTAAAAGTTCTGCCAACAACTCAATAATCACCATTTCTATATTTTCTTCACTGTCTTCAGGAATATTTTGAAATCTCAAGTAATGTTCCGCTTCTCTCATTTCCACCATTGCCATAGCACATTCTAGCTCTTGATTTGTTTGTTCCAGTCCTTCATTCTTTTACTGTAACATTTCCACCTTTTTGTCAATGTCTTGTGTTTTAAGTTCCACTTCCTGGATTTTCTGTTCATTTTTTGTAATCTTTTGATTTTGAGCTTCAAATTGTGCCTTTATATCCATAATTTCTTCGCTTACTTTCTCTAGTTTACTCTGTATTTCCTCATGGTTTTTTTGTAAAGTCAGTTGAATTAATTTTAAAGAAGTTTGTGTCTCTTCTTGAGCCATACTTGCTTTTTCACGCTGTAGCAATGTGCTGACAGAACTCTGAGTTGTTGGGCTGGCTTGTCCAACAGAGGGCGCCAAGGAAGGTTTTTTTGCAAGTCTAGAAATATTAGATGTACTCATTTTATTGCTCACAGTTTAAGCTTATATCCAAGACGTAATCAAGAATCAGTTGTTTATGTTTAGGTTTATGAGGGTTCTGCAGCAGCTTATACATAAGGATCAATCGGGTTTTATAACTGGAAGGTATATGAAAAATAATGTCAGACAAATTATTAATTTATTAGAATATCTAGATAAGAACAACCAAATCTCCGCAGGGCTGATATTTTTAGATGCTGAAAAAGCCTTTGACCAACTGAATTGGCAGTTTATGTTAAGATTAATTAAGGAGATGAATTTTGGAGAAAAAATATCACAAGCTCTAGGTGCTATATATCAAAAACAAACTGCTCAACTCATTGTTAATGGGGGTTTGTCAGAGGTTTTTACAATAGAAAAAGGCACAAGACAGGGATGTCCATTATCACCGTTATTGTTTGTTTTAACATTGGAAATTTTGTTGATCAAAATTCGGGAGTCCCAAGAAATAAAAGGAATAGTAGTTAACAAAAAAGAATATAAGTTAAGAGCTTTTGCAGATGATTTGGTGGTTACTCTGTCTCATCCTACTTACTCTGTAGTAAAATTATTACAATTGATTCACCAATATGGATGTGTTTCAGGTTTTAAAATTAATAATAATAAGACTAAAATATTATCTAAAAATATGACTAACCGTGATAAGCAGATTTTGGTTAATCTAACAGATTTTGAAGTTGTTGATAAGGTAAAATATTTGGGGGTCACTTTATCTGTTTCTAATGCAAAACTGTATAAGAATAATTATGAAAAGTTGTGGATCAGGGTACAGAAAGATCTGAAGAACTGGGATAAGTTACAGTTATCTCTTATGGGCAGAATTGCAGTGATTAAAATGAATGTCTTACCAAAATTTCTTTTTTTGTTTCAAATGTTACCTATCTTAAAGAATGAGCTTAATTTAAATGAATGGCAGAAAGGTATTAATAAATTTATTTGGGCAGGGAAAAAACCAAGGGTAAAGCTTAAAATTATGCAAGATTTCCGTGAGAGAGGTGGACTCAAGGTAACGAATTTGAAATTATATTATGACGCTGTGGTTTTAACTTTGATTAGTGATTGGGTAAATTTAACAAATGTAGACATACTCCATCTGGAGGGTTGGGATTTACTTTTTGGATGGCATGCCTACTTAATTTTTAATAAAAAAGTGGATAGAGCTTTTAAATCACATATTATAAGGATTTCCTTACTTAGGGTTTGGAGGAAGTATTACAAGAGTGATTTTAAAATACCCCTATGGGCCATACCTTGGCATGCGATAGAGGGGATAAGGAGAGGAGTTAAAATGGATAGGGTTTCTTATACACAATTACTTAGATGGGATGGTCAGAGTTGGCAGTTAAAATCTTTGGAAGATTTAACACATGAAAATATTACCTATTCATGGTTTCAATATAGACAAATAGTGGACAGATGGAAGACGGATTGTAATGTGGGCTGGCTTAGAGAAGATGAAAATCTTTTTAAACAAGTAAAGGACCAAAGACAAACTCACATTAAGAGGGTTTATGGGGTCCTAGTGGAATTGGACTCAGAATCTGAATTAATTAAAGATTGTATGATTAAATGGGCACAAAATTTTGGTGAACCAATCCCACTGGATACCTGGGAAATTATTTGGGTGAGGAATGTTAAATTTACACAAGCCCAGAATTTAAGGGAGAATTTTTATAAGATGTTTTATAGATGGCACCTTGATCCAGAAAAAATGTCTATTATGTACCCTGATTTACAGCCTAAGTGTTGGAGATGTGGCTGTTTGGACGCCACTTATTATCATACTTGGTGGACGTGTAAAAACATAAAAGCTTTTTGGATCAAGATATGGTGGAATATTCAAAGAATTTTTAGAAGGAGGGTAAAATTCACTCCGCAGTTATTTTTGTTAGGTATTGTTACTGATTGTGATGCTAAGGAGGTTATTTTAATGTTAAATTTGATTACAGCCGCAAGGCTGTTAGTAGGGCAATATTGGAAGAAGGAATCTTTGCCTACTTTGCAAGAGTGGTTTTTTAAAGTTTCTTATTTGGCAGAAATGGCAAAGATTTCGGCTCTTTTAAAGGAGCAATCGCAAGAGAAGTTTTTTGCTGTATGGGAAAAATGGATAAGTTTTATACAATATAAATTGGATTTAAAAAAATATTATTTAGCTTTTTTGTAACTTGTACGTAATTTTTGATATTTTATAGATTGTTTTCTCTTTTCTTTCTTTCTTTCTTTCTTTCTTTCTTTCTTCTTTTTTCTTTTTCTTATTTCTTTTTCATTTTCTTTCTTTTCTTTTCTTTTTTCTTTTTCTCTTTAAATATTTTTTTTTCTTAATGTTTACGTTATATATATCCCATTATTAATTATTTTATAAATTGTTAAAATTTGTTTAGTTTTCTTAAAATTTTCATTAAGCCTATATTCAGTTCTGGGAAGCTCGGGGGGGGGGGGGGATGGAGGGGGTGGTTTGGGAGGGGTTGGGTGAGGGTTGTTTTGTTTTTGTTTTTTTTGTGTGTTGTTATTTGTAAAAACTTTTAAAAATTTTCAATAATAAAAAAAAAAAGAATCAGTTGTTGTGAGGCAAAACTACCTCCTCCAGTCTCTTTCTTATGTTTAAAATATTCTCTTTTTCTTTCCGTCTTCCCAAATGGTGACTATTTAGTCTTTAACCAATGTCAACAAGTAAAGTTATGAACAGTCTTTTGTTTGTTATCTCAAACCAAGACTTTGTTTTACTCAAGCTTTCCAAGGTCACTGTGTTTTTAATTCTTTAATTCTTATTTTTCGCCAGTAGATGTCCTCGTTGGCTTATTTATCAACTCTCCACACTCCTTAGTCTGATAGTTGTGTTATTCATTTACCATTTCCCATTAATGTTAAATTGCTGCTCCAAAAGTCTCTCTGGGGGTCTTTACTCTTTCAAGTTCTCCCTTTTAGGGTCTCAATATTTTAAAGCACAAGGTGTAGGAAGAAATTTCAGCTCACCCAGGCATAACTTGTTGTGGGAGATCAGCTGTTTTTCATAGCTTCCCTTCTGGCTGCAGACAACGTGGGTTGCCTCAGGCTCTCCCGGCAACCTTTCTTCCGCCCCTTTAGAGGGGGCAATTCAGTACACTTGGATTGATTGCCACCAAAACCAAGCTCCTGAAGAATCCCTCTTTCTTTGTTGCCCCTCCAGGGCAACTTTCTGTCCCTTTAAGAGACGCTAGGCCAGGGGTAGGCAACCCAAAATACTCAAAGAGCCACTTAGACCCGTTTCCCACTGAAAACAACACACTGGGAGCCGCAAAACCCTTTTGGCATCTAAAATGCAGATAACGCTGCATATATCCTTTTTTTTTTTTACCTTAGTGCTATGTATAAAACATTATAGTGTGTTGCATTTATGAAATCAATGAACAGCTACAAAGAAAACAATTTTTTATTTCTGCACTGCATGCAAGAAAAACATTTTGAACTAAAAAAAAAAGATGCTGGGTCGAAGGTTACCTTCAAATAAAATACCGAATGTCTATTTGAGTCCTCCTCATATTTATTAAATAAAAAGCCAAACTTAACTTATCCGCCTGCAGCAAACCCAAACGTTGTCTGCTTGTCATTGCGTTTGTCCATCCACCCATCTGTCAGCCCGCTCGTCTGTCCGCGTATCTTCCCGCCCACCAGTCCATCTGCCCATCTGTCCGATCGTCCGTCTGTCTGCCCGTCCATCCGTCTGCCCGTCCGCCAGTCCATCTGCCCGTCTGTCCATCTGTCTGTCCGTCCATCCATCTGCCCGTCCGCCAGTCCATCTGCCCATCCGTCCGCCCGTCCATTTGCCCATCCGCCAGTCATCTGTCTGTACTGGAGCGTGCAGTCAGCTGACAATGAATTAAAAAAGAATTATTTCACTGAACGTCAAATATATATTTGCAAAATAATAGTCAATTTTTATTTCAGCATGCAACAAAAAAACATTTTGAACTCCAAAAAAGAAGACTCTGGGTCGCAGGTTACTTTCAAATACAATAACAGCTATTTGAGTCCTCCTCATATTTATGAAATAAAAAGCCAAACTTAACTTATCCGCCTGCAGCAAACCCAGAATGCTGTGCTTCTGTCATTCCATCCATCCTGTCCGCCCACCAGTCCGTCTGCTTGTCCGTCTGTCTGCCTCTCCGTCAGTCCATCTGCCCATCCCTCAGTCCATCTGCCCGTCCGTCAGTCTGTCCATCTGTCCATCTGCCCGTCCGTCCGCTTGTCCGTCTGTCTGCCTCTCCGTCAGTCCATCTGCCCGTCTGTCAGTCCATCTGTCCGTCCGTCCGCTCGTCTGTCCATCTGCCCGTCCGCCAGTCCATCTGTTTGTCTGTATTGGAGCATGCAGTCAGCTGTCAACCAATAAAAAAAGGACTATTTCACTGAACAGCGCCAAATATATATTTGCAAAATAATAGCCAGTTAAAATATTTACTTTACCTGGTTAATGTGATTTTTGCTTCTCAACATCAGCACACAGCATCTGAACATCAGGGCTGTAAGACGTCACCTTCATCTTTAGACAAGATTGCAGGCTGTTGTCTGTGAGGCGTGAACGATATTTGTTTTTAATGTAATTCATGTTTGAAAAGACCTGTTCACATACGTACGTGGATCCGAAGATCGACAGGACTCCAAATGCGTATTTTTTCATATTTGAGTAAGTGCTGGGGATGGCATTCCATGTGTCGAATATAAGTTTGTCCTGTTTGGGAAGGTTTTCAATGTCACTCCATTTGTGATTCAGCGCAAGATTGGCCTTCTGACGGGCAACATCTTCAAGATTATCTCTCAAGCGTTGGAACTTGGACACCCATATATCTTTGTCGGCTATGTCTGCAAGTTCCATCCCCAGGTCGGGTTGACTTACCCCTGCAAATGCAGTCATATTAAATGCAGATGGATCGCTGGTCAGGGGAGTGACAGGGAAAGATAATGTGGTTTTTTCCTTTCTGAACTCACAGAATCGCTTCCCAAATGATGTCTGCATTGCAATGATTGCAGACTGCAAATACTCTGAATTTATCGTATTGTCACCTTCTTTGAACTGTCGCAAAGAGGGGAAGTGAGACAGTGTACCTCTCTGTAAATCTCTGCCAAACACTGTCAACTTGCGCTCAAATGCCAAAACTTCCTCCAGCATGTGCAGGGCTGTGCCTCCTTTACCCTGAAGAATTGTGTTCAGTGTGTTCAGGTGTGCTGTCATATCAACCATGAAGTGTAGCTTTTCCAGCCACTCTGGTTGTTCCAGCTCAGGAAAGGTGAGTCCTTTGCTGCCCAAGAAATTTTTCACCTCTTCCAGACACGCAGCAAAGCGTTTTAGCACCTCCTCTCTGGACAGCCACCGGACTTTGTTGTGCAGCAGGAGATCAGAATATGTGCTTTCCACCTCCTCTAGTAGCAAACGGAACTGATGGTGATTTAAACCTTGTGCCATTATTTTATTGACAATCTGAACGACAACATTCATCACTTCTGTGCATTCCGGAGGAAATGTTTGAGCGCACAACGCCTCTTGGTGAAGTATGCAGTGAAATGTTAGCAGCTTTCTACCCAGCGACTTCTGCAGTAAAGCCACAAAGCCCTTGTGTGCTCCTGTCATACTCGGTGCCCCATCAGTAGCCACTGACACCAGGTGGGTGGTGTTTATTTCATTGGTTCTTAAATAATCCAAGACAGCCTCACAGATGTCCTCTCCCCGTGCTTGGCCTTTTAGTTGTATCAACTCAATCATTTCTTCCTGTGGCCCAGCAGAGTTCACATATCGGCAGAACAGCGCTATTTGTTCAATATCACTTTTGTCTTTGGATGCATCACAGGCAATTGAGTACGCCTCAGCTGAATTGATGTCTTTAATTTGCTGTCCGGTGATGTTTTCTGCCATTTTTATGGTTCGATCTTTGACAGTCTTCGCAGAGAGAGGCATATCTCTGATTTTCTGCACAATTTCACTCTTGTTTTTGAAGTCCGAGAATAGATGTTCTGAAATCTTAATGAATGATTCCTTGATATACTCTCCATCTGTGAACGGCTTCCCGTGTCTGACTATTTCCTGAGCAGCCACAAAACTAGCATATGTAGTCGAATTTGCAGACTTCACCCACTTCTGAAAATGATTCTTGCTCAGATCAACCTTCCGCATCAATTCCAAAACGGCTTTTTTTCTCTCATCTCCATCCGGGTATTTTTCAGCAAAGGCTGCGTGTTTATTCTGGAAATGTCTTGCAACATTCGACTTTTTGTTGTTTGCCAATTTCTCACCACATATTAAACATACTGGAAAAGCTGGCTGGAAAAGCTACACTTCATGGTTGATATGACAGCACACCTGAACACACTGAACACAATTCTTCAGGGTAAAGGAGGCACAGCCCTGCACATGCTGGAGGAAGTTTTGGCATTTGAGCGCAAGTTGACAGTGTTTGGCAGAGATTTACAGAGAGGTACACTGTCTCACTTCCCCTCTTTGCGACAGTTCAAAGAAGGTGACAATACGATAAATTCAGAGTATTTGCAGTCTGCAATCATTGCAATGCAGACATCATTTGGGAAGCGATTCTGTGAGTTCAGAAAGGAAAAAACCACATTATCTTTCCCTGTCACTCCCCTGACCAGCGATCCATCTGCATTTAATATGACTGCATTTGCAGGGGTAAGTCAACCCGACCTGGAGATGGAACTTGCAGACATAGCCGACAAAGATATATGGGTGTCCAAGTTCCAACGCTTGAGAGATAATCTTGAAGATGTTGCCCGTCAGAAGGCCAATCTTGCGCTGAATCACAAATGGAGTGACATTGAAAACCTTCCCAAACAGGACAAACTTATATTCGACACATGGAATGCCATCCCCAGCACTTACTCAAATATGAAAAAATACGCATTTGGAGTCCTGTCGATCTTCGGATCCACGTACGTATGTGAACAGGTCTTTTCAAACATGAATTACATTAAAAACAAATATCATTCACGCCTCACAGACAACAGCCTGCAATCTTGTCTAAAGATGAAGGTGACGTCTTACAGCCCTGATGTTCAGATGCTGTGTGCTGATGTTGAGAAGCAAAAATCACATTAACCAGGTAAAGTAAATATTTTAACTGGCTATTATTTTGCAAATATATATTTGGCGCTGTTCAGTGAAATAGTCCTTTTTTTATTGGTTGACAGCTGACTGCATGCTCCAATACAGACAAACAGATGGACTGGTGGACGGGCAGATGGACAGACGAGCGGACGGACGGGCAGATGGACTGACAGACGGGCGGATGGACTGACGGAGAGGCAGACAGACGGACAAGCGGACGGACGGGCAGATGGACAGATGGACAGACTGACGGACGGGCAGATGGACTGAGGGATGGGCAGATGGACTGACGGAGAGGCAGACAGACGGACAAGCAGACGGACTGGTGGGCGGACAGGATGGATGGAATGACAGAAGCACAGCATTCTGGGTTTGCTGCAGGCGGATAAGTTAAGTTTGGCTTTTTATTTCATAAATATGAGGAGGACTCAAATAGCTGTTATTGTATTTGAAAGTAACCTGCGACCCAGAGTCTTCTTTTTTGGAGTTCAAAATGTTTTTTTGTTGCATGCTGAAATAAAAATTGACTATTATTTTGCAAATATATATTTGACGTTCAGTGAAATAATTCTTTTTTAATTCATTGTCAGCTGACTTCACGCTCCAGTACAGACAGATGACTGGCGGATGGGCAAATGGACGGGCGGACGGATGGGCAGATGGACTGGCGGACGGGCAGACGGATGGACGGGCAGACAGACACACGATCGGACAGATGGGCAGATGGACTGGTGGGCGGGAAGATACGCGGACAGACGAGCGGGCTGACAGATGGGTGGATGGACGAACGCAATGACAAGCAGACAACGTTTGGGTTTGCTGCAGGCGGATAAGTTAAGTTTGGCTTTTTATTTAATAAATATGAGGAGGACTCAAATAGACATTCGGTATTTTATTTGAAGGTAACCTTCGACCCAGCATCTTTTTTTTTAGTTCAAAATGTTTTTCTTGCATGCAGTGCAGAAATAAAAAATTGTTTTCTTTGTAGCCGTTCATTGATTTCATAAATGCAACACACTATAATGTTTTATACATAGCACTAAGGTAAAAAAAAAAAAAGGATATATGCAGCGTTATCTGCATTTTAGATGCCAAAAGGGTTTTGCGGCTCCCAGTGTTTTGTTTTCAGTGGGAAACGGGTCTAAGTGGCTCTTTGAGTATTTTGGGTTGCCTACCCCTGGTCTTGGGTATGTTTCTTGTATCTCCTACTTTGTAACTGGGATTTCCATCCTTTCCATCACTGTCTATTTCATTATGTTTTTCTTTTATTTCTTTTTTATCTTTACTCCCTGCCTCCTTATGTGATTGGTTATCTAGTGGTTTTTGCTTGGAATTAGGTTCTATAGGTTTTCCCCCCCTCCCCCCTCAATTTTAGTTTAAAGCCCTTTTGATAAGATGAGCCAGTCGTTTTCCTAATATATTGTTTCCAGTTCTTGTGAGGTGCAGTCCATCCTTTGCCAGTAGCCCTTCATCTGGGTAATGCAGACCATGGTCTAGGAAGCCAAAGTTCTGTTGATGACACCAGTTTTTAAGCTAGTGGTTCATTTCTAAAATCCTTTGCTTCCTCATTGGATGTTGGCTTTTTGTTGGAAGTATAGATGAAAACACCACAAAAATTGAAAAAAACATTTTAAAATTGGAAAAGATTTAAAAATTTAAAAAAGAATTTAAAATTAAAAATGATATTTAAGATTTGAAAAAAACAAAATTGGAACAAGGAATTTAAAAATTTAAAAAAGAAATTGAAAAAGAAATTTTAAAAATTGAAAAGGAATTTTTCTTAAGAAAGGGAATTCAGGGATTTTAAAAATTTAAGAATTTACAAGAATTTTTGGCCCTTTATGAAGTAATATACACTTTTTTTGTTGGAAGTATCAGGCTATTTTCAAGGAGATGCTTTGCTCTTTTTATTTAAACAAGTTTTATTGATTTTTCAATTTTTACATCAAGGTGCTTAGGAACCAGTATGGTGATGGGGTATTCGGTTATCCAAAAAAAAAACCAAAACACAAAGTCAAATTTGCTCCTTAAAAGTTCCCTCTTTGTCAGTTAATATAATATATTTGAAGTAATACATTTCTAAATAAAATTCAAACAGTCAATAAAATTATCAATGGCATTCTACCTATACAAATCCAAATCCTGTTTTTAAGCTTTATTAATTTCCAATTTCCATATTCCAATTTAGCCTTAACTAGGTATATTATTTACGTTTCGGGCATCCCTAATTTACCTCCTTTTATAACATACTGATTATACTATCTAAGATAAACATGTTATTCCAACAATTACACTATTACATTTCCCAAATATATTCTGTTTTCTATTCTAATACCTCCTCCTTTACTAATACCATATCTTCTGTTATCACAATCCATTTCCTTGTTCTCATTCCATTACGAAGTAATTATCGTACCTAAAGTAAACATGTTATTCCAGAAAATACATTCTTACTCTATTTCACTTATATGTTCTATTTCTTATCCTAATAGCTCATTTAAAACCTTTTTCATGTTACAATTCCAAACTATAATCTAACCAATAATTTTCACCTCAGTTATAGATCTAAATCCTAAACCAGCGGTTCTCAACCTGTGGGTCGCGACCCCTTTGGGGGTCAAATGACCTTTTCACAGGGGTCGCCTAAGACCATCGGAAAACACATATTTCCAATGGTTTTAGGAACTGAGACTCCACGCTCTTCTACGAGGCCATAGCTCCCCCCGGCAACCAGCAGCCTCCCCTGACCACCGGCAACACAGGAGGGGTGGCAGTGACAAGAGATGACCCCCCCAACATCCAGGCGGTCGTCTCTGCCGCCCAGCTGGCTTCCGGGGATTCCCCCCAGCCCCCAGCGAGAGGGAGAGGCAGCGGTGGTGGGAGGCAGTTCCTCCGGCATCTGGCTGTCTTGCCGCCGACGCCCAGCTGATTTTCAGGACTCCCCCTGTGTCTAGTGAGAGTGAGGGGCAGCTGAAGCAAGAGGCGGTCCCTCCGGCATCCGGCTGGCATGCCTCTGACACCCAGCCAGTGGTAGGGACTTCCCCAGCGTCCGTGTCAATGGAGGGAGGCTGCCACCTGCATGGCGGCCTCTCTGACTCCCAGCTGGTCCATGGAAGTCGGGCTGCACCCAGGGGCGGCATATGGACATCCGCTGGCTGCTCCTTTCCTGTCCCCCACCAGTTCATGTCAAGCCAGGGGCTGGACACACTGCTTAGAAAGTTTTCAATGAGCCGTTTCCAAAGCTAGGGACAAAGCTAGAATTCAGAAATAATCACGGATTCAAAGCCCCGCAAGAAATGGGTGGAGGAGGGGGGGAGAAAAAGAAGAAAGAACGCATGGAATTAAAAGCGCTTCTTCTCTCCCCCACCGAGGGGGCTTTTTCCTGCCTCCCACGCGCATTTTGCAAGGGAGTGTGGTGTCAGCACTGAACACGTTCCACTCCGCGCATGGCAAGTGATGGGCAGCGTGAGAGACAATGTAACACTCTGAACGTTCTGAGCCATTGTGACTTTTCGAATTCCGCGAGTGTGAAAGTACCAACCCACAAAGCTGCAAGCGCCACAGCAGGGATGGAAAGGGGAACCCCTCGCTCTTCCAACTCTCACGCTGCTTAAGGCTTCACATACGGCGAGCCACCGAGGCCAATTTCCCCCGTGAGAAGAGAACGCTTTCCCTCTGCTCCCCCCCACCCAAACTCTCCTCCTCAAAAGGGGCGGGGCTGAGAGACAGGAGCTCCTCGAGTGCCACGGCGGGCGGTTCTTAGGGAAATTACCCTCCTCTCTGACCGTTTTGAAATAAAATAATAAAATATACTAAGGGCAATTTGGGATTCATTTCACTCCAAATGCAAAGCTGGGAGATGTAGAGAATGATCGGAAGGTTGTCATTTCTATAACTGAATCTTTTTCGAATAACCAGGAAGAAGACGATCCTAAATTGTCTAATTATAGACTAGACTAGACTAGACTAGACTAGACTAGACTAGAATATAGACCAGACCAGAATAGAGTACAGAGTAGAGTAGAGTAGAGTAGAGTAGAGTAGAATAGACAATATGGAAGAGAGAATAGAATAGACAATATGGAATAGAATAGAGTAGAATAGAATATAGACCAGACCAGAATAGAGTAGAATAGAATAGAATAGAATAGAATATAGACCAGAGCAGAATAGAGTAGAGTACAGAGTAGAGTAGAGTAGAACAGAACAGAACAGAACAGAACAGAATAGAATAGAATAGAATATAGACCAGAGCAGAGTAGAGTAGAGTAGAGTAGAATAGAATAGAATAGAATAGAATAGAATAGAATAGAATAGAATAGAATAGAATAGAATAGAATAGAATAGAATAGAATATAGACCAGACCAGAATAGAGTAGAGTAGAGTAGAATAGAATAGAAAATATGGAAGAGAGAATAGAATAGACAATATGGAATAAAGTAGAGAAGAGTAGAGTAGAATAGAATAGAATAGAATTTAATTATGTTTAATTTGTAACAATGAAAATACATCCTGCATATCAGATATTTACATTACGATTCATAACAGTAGCAAAATTACAGTTATGAAGTAGCAACAAAAATAATTTTATGGTTGGGGGTCACCACAACATGAGGAACTGTATTAAAGGGTCGCGGCATTAGGAAGGTTGAGAACCACTGTCCTAAACATTAAATCAGTCCGTGTCTCTAAAAAACCTTTTCAGTCCATAAATATAGTTTTAACTCCCATTTTTATATCTTACTCTAGCTTTCTTTTTGTGCCAAGCAGGTTTCCATAGTAGAGCCTCTGCATCAACAAATAGGTCTTCCTTCATTCCTTGAAGTATCATTTGAATCAAGGGAGAGCATTCCATTATCAATTTTAATGGGCTGGTTCCTTTGTAATAAATCCATAGCTCTCCTAAAGATTCAAATCTCACTATTTGGTCAAACTGATTGGCACAAACAGTCGTATCCAACATTGTAATTAGTAATTGATTGTCAAAATTATCACAATTCTCAATGGTTCATGTCTGAGCAGTCACTTTTGAATCATCAAAGGTCTCAATAGGTTGTATGTAGAGTAGTATAAAGTCCTCTTTAGTGTTGGTTTGCTCTTCCTCTGTTATTTTTTGAGCTGTAAAGAAATCAATTGGAGTCTGGGGATCAGTTAGCAGTTTTGGGACAACTTCTTTGGTTTCCATCCTGAAATTCATTTGGTCAGTGATTTCAAAGGTTTTTTCCAGTAAAAGTTCATAATTAAGATGTGAATCAAATTCCTCCATCTTATTGACTTGTGCATGGTGTTGGGTACAGGTCTCTTGAGTGTTAGTCTGTTCCTCCTCTACTATTTCTTGGCCTGTAGATTGCTCAGTTAAGGTTTGAGCTTTAATCTGTTATCCCCAAATAATCTCTTTCATTCTGGAATCCATTTGCTCAGTCGTTTCAAGAATTTTTTCCAATATGAGCTTGTAGTTAAGATGTGGGTAGAATTCCTCCATAGCAGTGGTGATTAAAACCTTTAGTCTTTTAGTGGAGGCTGTATTTAATAGCAGTCAGTCAATATCCACCTCCACAATTTCTAACAGTTAGTTTCATCACCCAGCAATTTGGCTTCTTTATCTTTTCCCTTTTATGATAATTTGAAGGTCAGTGTCAGCCTCAAAATCAAAGGGGAAAAGAAACAGCAATTGCAATTGCAGTAACTATTTTTGCCACAAGATGTCCCCAGTAGCTTCAAGATGAAGGGATAGAATTAGAATGGTGGGCATATCTCCAACTGCAATCAAGATATAGGAAAGATAAAAAAGAGTGGGGTATAAAAACAGAGTCGATAGAGCTAGATAAAATATTATTAGGAACTGAGGACAAAATGATTAAAAGAATATACCACTACCTTCTAGATCAGGCAATGTATGAAGAGCAGGTCAAGGAAACTATGCTAACGTGGAGTAGGGATTTTGGCTTTAATATTGATCTGCATATCTGGCAAGAATTGTGGGAAAGAAACAGGAAACTCACCTTAGCTACTTCTTATAAGGAAAATCTCTACAAGATGTTTTACAGATGGCATTTCCCACCCACAAGTTTAGCCAAAATGGGCCCAAATCTCTCACCCATATGTTGGAAATGCAAATTAGCAATAGGGACCTATTATCATATGTGGTGGGAATGTCCTAAAGCCTGTGATTATTGGAATAGGATAAGAAAACGGCTGGAAGAAATATTAATGTTGGAGATAGAGTTAAAACCTGAACTTTTTTTATTGGGCATAACCGTAGAGAAATATGACAAGGGGACATTCTATTTGATGTTGCAGAGTTACTATATAAAATACTATCTTGCGCTGAAATGGACAGGCTTACGATGGAACTGAAGGATAAGAGTGGATCAGAATACTTTGAAATCTGGGACAAATTTTACTATTGGTGGGAATCGAGGAGGACTGTTGGGGTTACAGATTAGTGTTAAGATAGAAATGTATATAATCTTAGGCCAGCAAATAGAGAAATGAATTAAGTATTGTATAAATAATACATATGTATTTATAGAGATAAAGAACTAAATGTAAGAAGAGAAATAATTTGATAGAAATATTTATACTGGAATGTTACATCATGTCCAATGTTTTCTTTTTTAACTGTATTATAAATAAAAAACTTAAAAAAAAAGATGTCCCCAGTAGGTCATAAAGTCTTTTCCCAGACCCCAATAAGAAATTTTTTCCAGTTAAAGAAGTAAAAAAGATAATATTCTCCAAGTAAATAAAATGTTGAAATTCTATGAAAAGAGTTTTTTCAGGACCCCGAAGTGTCCAAAATTAAACCTAGTCATTAAAGTTAGTTGTTTATTTGTTTTCCTTTGTTCCAAGCTTATCTTCCCAAATAAGCAAACACTGCTTTTCCAGAAAAGGGAAATAATTCCAAAAGGGCTTTTCACAGGGGTAAATAAGAAAAGGAGAGGCAGGAAAGGGTCTCACCCAGATCTTCCATGGTGGTTCTTTTCACTTAGATGTTCTTGTGACTTTCGGCTGGTGCGGCTAAGTGATCGGCAATCTTACTGGGCGATCTTTGCTCCATCGGCCCTAAGAAGCTGCCTCGGACCGTGGAAGGAGCTGCCGCCCTCCCGCAGTCAGACGAGGAGCCTCCTCAACGGTGGTCGCCCCTCTAGGGCGACTTTCAACCCTATTCAGGGTCTACCAGCGAAGAAAAACTGGCCGGCAAAGAGACGGCTCTCTCTACACGACTGCCAGCGCCGTGAACCGGAACCGGAAGTCATGTTTTGCTCTTAACTGTCTACACCCTGACTTGAAAGTTTATCTCTTTCCTCCCTGTCCACAACTGTTTTGCACTTATCCTTCTTTTCTCTCTGCATATTTATAAGGATTATAAGGATTCCAGTCTTTACTAACTAAATAATCATGAATGAAATGAACACATTTTTTTAAAAAATATATTGAATGATCCTGAGAAAACTGAATGAACATTTTAAAAAGTTTTTACAACTATTGTAAAGTTTTACAGCTGGATCATAAATCTGTATTACCTATACTATACCTGTGCATTTGTTTTTTCTTGCCTAAATGTAGAACCTTACATTTTTCACCATTGAATTTCATTTTGTACCATTGAATTTCATTTTGTACCATTGAATTTCATTTTGTGAAATGCCCACCACACCGCAAAAGCCTCTTTCTCCTACACAGCCCACCGTCATTCTGTCTCATTTAGTTTGTGAGCTGTGTACGCACACAATTGCAGGTTTCCCTCCTTATTCTGCTGGAGGAGGACTGCCCCCACGGCTACATCTCTAGCATCTGCCTGGATTACAAAAGATTCCTCTGGATCTGGTTGTTTTAGGACCAGTTCAGCCGCAAACAACCCTTTCAGCCATTTGAATGCCACTTGGCATTCCATTGTCCAGTTCAAGGGTTGACTTGGCCAGGGCTTCTTTCCCCTTCTCCCCATTTTCAACAGTTCAGTGATTGGCAAGGCAATTTTAGCGAAGGAGGGAATTAATTGCCTGTAGAAGTTTGCAAACCCCAAGAAGCTCTGTAGCTGCTTGCGGGTGCGAAGGGCCTGCCACTCCAATATGGACTTCACTTTCCCTGGGTCCATCTCCACCCCTTCACATGACACTCAGTAGCCCAGGTAATCTAGGCTCATCTTATGAAACTCACATTTTGACAGCTTAGCATACAGTTTAGTGTCCAACAGTTTTTTCAGCACCTGTCACACAAGTTTCACGTGTTCTTCCATAGTCTCAGTGTAAATGAGGATGTCGTCCAGGTGCACCAAAATCCCTTTGTATAAATGCTCATGTAGCACCTAATTTATGAGCTACAAAAATACAGCAAGGGCCCCCTGTAGTCCAAAAGGCATCACTCTAAATTGATAGCTCCCAAGGGGGCAGTTGAATGCAGTTTTCCACTCATTGCCTTCCTTGATTCTCAGTCGATAGTATGCCTCCCTCAGGTCTAACTTGGTGAATATTTTCCCCTTGGCTAAATGTCCCAACATATCCTTCATGAGGGGGAGGGGATACATGTTTTCCATGCACACTCCATTAATCCCATGGAAATCAACGCATAATCTCAGCAATCCATCTTTATTTTCTTTACTTTTTTTTAATTATTATTTTAGACCAACAAAACACAACAAAACACAACAAACATTACACACATACACACGTAATATATCCTTTTTTGTTAACAGCAGTTTGTAACAGTACTCTTCTATTCTTTACATTTTCCCCCTCTTTCTTCTTTGAAATATTTGTCCTTATTGCCCCATTGTTTCTTATTTACATTTTCCTTCTTTCATATTCTACTACTTACTAGGAATCCAACATTATTCATTGTAGTAACACTCATATTTTTTATAAGACCCAACTGGAATTCCATCTAAGCATGGTGATCATACAAATATTCTCATATTATTTAGTGCATATACTGTTTTTACTCTAATACTATTTCCAACATTAAAATTCACCCCTTTTCATCCAAGTATATTTATTTAATTTTATTTTTCTTTGACATATATAATAATTCCTCCTTTCTTGTTTTATGCTAATATTGTGTATAATGTTTCTAAATTTTACTTTCTCTAGTAATTTTCTATAATCCTATTTTATGTAAACTTCCTAAAGATACATCACATCTATATCTTTCTTTTCTTTAAATAGCACCGGTGTTGCCACCTGAGATTTTGCTGTGTGGATGAATCCTCTCGCCAAATTCTTATTGATGTATTCCCTCAGCTCCTTCATCTCCTTCTGAGTCATGGAATACACCTTTAACTTAGGGAGCTTTGCTCTGGGCAGGATTTCAATAGCGCAGTCTGTGGGGCAGTGAGGGGGCAGCATGTCACATTCCTTCTCACTAAATATCTCCACAAGGTCCCAGTACTCTCTGGGAACTGGTTGTTGTCCCTCCTCCCTCTCTGACACAGTCTGTTTGCACTCAACAGGCTTTCTCACTCCCCTCTCTTGCTTGGGTTTCTCCTTTCTTTTGGCAGCGGATTCAGGCTGTGCTTCCTCATGACTACTCGCTTTGGCTGCCAGCCCATTACTCTAAGCTGAGGGGCAGGCATCGGTGGTGGACTGTGGGCACCTGGTCCTGGACTGGGACCGGGCTGCAGGAACATCCCTGGCTGTGGGCTAGTCATTCCTCCAGCTGTGGTGGCTGCTGCTCCCACTGAGACTGGGGTGAGGGGATTGGCGTTGGTGCTGAAAGTTGAGCAGAGTCCACTTGGGGGTTAGGGTCCAGCTTCCAAAATGGCTCCCCCCCTTGGACCTCCAGACTGCTGAACTTCTGCCTCAGTTGCTCCACCGACTGGCTACCACACGTTGGCAAATAGCACTCTCTAGGTGCTGCCCATTCCGAGGCTCTTTGCTCCCACCACTCCTGTTCCCAGCCATACTCAAGCCAAGGATAGTACAGAGAGAATTCAGCTTTGGCTGCTTTCCAGTCTCTCTCTTGCCACTTCCCCAACTCAGGCTGGTTGAACACTGCCATCCCGCCCGTCCACTCCAGGGTCGGTGGCGGCTCCTTCCGTTCGTCTTGTACCTTGGGGCGTGTCGAGGCTGGCAGAGTTCCAAAGCTGCTTTCGGCTCCAGTTGGGGTCCCGCTGACTGACCCCGACTAGGCTTTGGCTGGCTGTTACATTTCAGGCATCTTGCTCTGAGTCTTCACTACCCCTCTGGAGGTTGCCAGAAAGGGTGTAGGAGCTCAGGACCCCCTTAGTTGAAATTGAGGTTAAAAAAGAGCTGGTTTAGTGTCAGTGTTCCAGTTGAAAAGCCCAATGAAGTAAATGCACCAGAGACATTGTGGTCTCTAATGTAAGACTTTATTGGGCATAGCATACCGGTATGGTAGAAAGAAAACCAATTCTGGCAATATGGTGGGAAAAAGATAATTAAAATAGTAAAACCTTCCCTCCCCTCTCTGACAGTTCAGGTCACATTGTCCAATTAGTCTTTGAATGGTTGTTATGAGAAGAAAGTCTCTGTTCGGCAAAACATCTCTTCAGTGACCTCAACTCTCACAGTGATAGAAACCACCTGTGCATTCCAAACCTATTCCCTCCCCTCTCGTAGCTGTAGGCAAGCTAGAAGCAACATGGCAGTTCTAATGCAAGGGGTCTTCATAGCTTGTTAAGGTCCCTCCCTAGTAAGGAGAGTGGAGATTGGGGGCAAACTGTGAAGGAGTGGCTGAGAGAAAAGGGGCCTATTTATACCTGCATGTTGTTGGTAAATTCTACAGGTATTATTTTTCCTCCCACTCCTATAATATTATCCCTTAAAATGTGGTTGGGTGATCAGGGACAATGTCGCCCCAGTGTCAAATAAGCATTCATAATCTTTCCTCCCTATGGCGAGGACTAAGATGAGTTCACCTTCAGGGCCATTTTTCAGGGGTATGGTTAGGCCTGTGAAGGTGGCACAGTATTCAGTTAACTCTTGGTGTAGTCATAAGTCTGGATTGTCTTGGAATTGCATATTGTGGGGCTGCCTAGAGGCATCATGGTCCCTATAGGGGGCAGAAGGTCTCCTAGGGAAGGGGGCCCTAGGTGATGTTTGGAAATCTCTAAATCCAATCTGGTTTTCTCTATATCCATTTTTCAAATGCCTTTCTTTTCCTCACCGGAAACAGTGACAGCATCTTTCTCTAAACACTCCGGAAGATCTCCTGTGTTTGAAACCAGATGAAAGCCTCTCCAGGGACCTGGAAGAAGCCAGGCCTTCTGGCAAAGAAGATCGAGCCAGATGGTCATTCATGGTCAGAAAAAAGGAAAGATGGCTCTCTTTGTGCGTGCATTATAGGAGTCTGAATGCTGTGTGTGTGTAAAACATGTATCCACTACCTTTAATGAAAGACATTTTAGCGCACTTATCTAAAGGAATTTTTTTTCCAAGCTAGACTTGAGAGAAGCTTATTACCACATACGGATAAAGAAAGGGGATGAATGGAAAACTGCTTTCAATTGCCACTTGGTTGCTTCCAATTTAAAGTTCTCCCGTTTGGGCTACAAGGGGCTCCTGCAATATTCATGCAATTGATTAACGAGCTCCTACATGATCACCTGTATAAAGGGGTTTTGGTTTACCTGGTTCAGGGGTAGGCAACCCAAAACACTCAAAGAGCCACTTGGACCCGTTTCCCACCAAAAACAAAACACCGGGAGCCGCAAAATCCTTTTGATATCTAAAATGAAGATAACACTGCATATATCCTTTTTTACCTTTATTATAGGTGTGTGTGTGTTTGTGTGTATGTATGTGTGTGTGTGTATGTATATATATATGTGTGTATATATATATATATATATATGCTGGAAAATTTGCATAAAAATACGACTCCTGGGCATGTCTATAGTACAAATAAAATACGAACACCAGGAGAGTATAAATATAAAAAATATACTTTACTAAAAGCTGCCAAGCTTTCGTTTGGAAACTCCCTGATGATGTTTGGAGTTTCCAAACGAAAGCTTGGCAGCTTTTAGTAAAGTATATTTTTTATATTTATACTCTCCTGGTGTTCGTATTTTATTTGTACTATACACACACACACACACACACACACACACACACATATTAAAAATAAAAGTAAAAATATGACTCTTGGGAATATCCATACTATTAAAACAATGATCACCAAGAGAATGCTTTAAGAGACTAAAATTACATACACACACAGGTAAAAAAAAAGGATATATGCAGTGTTATCTTCATTTTAGATGTCAAAAGGGTCTCTCTCTCTGTCTCTCTCTCTCTCCCTCCCTCTCTCTCTGCCCTTGGTCTGCCACTCCTCTTTCCCCACTCTCTTTCTTTCTCTCTCTCTCTCCCTCCCTCCCTCCCTCCCTCTCTCTCTCTCTCTTTCTCTCTCTCTCTTTCTCCCCCCCTCTCCTATCTGCTGCTCACCTGGCAAGCTTCAAGCTGTTGTCCAAGAAGCTCAGGGGTAGGCAACTTCGTCTCTTTTATGACTCATGGACTTCAACTCCCAGAATTCCTGAGTCAGCCTAGCTGGGCTAGCTAGCTCTCTCCTGCCCTTCCTGCTTCCTGCTTCCTGCAGAGACGCAGCAAAGGGAGGAGCTCCGCCCAGTAAGCTTTTCAGCTCCTCGGAGAACACTGTGAGTGCACTCTCTTTTACACATACACACACAAAAACACAAAGAGAGTGAGTGAGAGAGAGAGAGAGAGAGAGAGGGAGAGAGAGAGAGGGAGGGAGAGAGAGAGAGAGAAAGAGAGAAGCACGGAAGCGCAATTGCCTCTCTCTGTCTCTGTCTCTCTCTGCAAAGGCAGTGGAGGCTGGGAGCCACAGGGGAGGGCTCAAAGAGCCACATGCGGCTTCGGAGCCGCAGGTTGCCAACCTGTGCACTAAACTGTATGCTAAGCTGTCAAAATGTGAGTTTCATAAGATGAGCCTAGATTACCTGGGCTACTGAGTGTCATGTGAAGGGGTGGAGATGGACCCAGGGAAAGTGAAGTCCATATTGGAGTGGCAGGCCCTTCGCACCCGCAAGCAGCTACAGAGCTTCTTGGGGTTTGCAAACTTCTACAGGCAATTAATTCCCTCCTTCGCTAAAATTGCCTTGCCAATCACTGAACTGTTGAAAATGGGGAGAAGGGGAAAGAAGCCCCGGCCAAGTCAACCCTTGAACTGGACAATGGAATGCCAAGTGGCATTCAAATGGCTGAAAGGGTTGTTTGCGGCTGAACTGGTCCTAAAACAACCAGATCCAGAGGAATCTTTTGTAATCCAGGCAGATGCTAGAGATGTAGCCGTGGGGGCAGTCCTCCTCCAGCAGAATAAGGAGGGAAACCTGCAATTGTGTGCGTACACAGCTCACAAACTAAATGAGACAGAATGACGGTGGGCTGTGTAGGAGAAAGAGGCTTTTGCGGTGTGGTGGGCATTTCACAAAATGAAATTCAATGGTACAAAATGAAATTCAATGGTACAAAATGAAATTCAATGGTGAAAAATGTAAGGTTCTACATTTAGGCAAGAAAAAACAAATGCACAGGTATAGTATAGGTAATACAGATTTATGATCCAGCTGTAAAACTTTACAATAGTTGTAAAAACTTTTTAAAATGTTCATTCAGTTTTCTCAGGATCATTCAATATATTTTTTTAAAAAATGTGTTCATTTCATTCATGATTATTTAGTTAGTAAAGACTGGAATCCTTATAATCCTTATAAATATGCAGAGAGAAAAGAAGGATAAGTGCAAAACAGTTGTGGACAGGGAGGAAAGAGATAAACTTTCAAGTCAGGGTGTAGACAGTTAAGAGCAAAACATGACTTCCGGTTCCGGTTCACGGCGCTGGCAGTCGTGTAGAGAGAGCCGTCTCTTTGCCGGCCAGTTTTTCTTCGCTGGTAGACCCTGAATAGGGTTGAAAGTCGCCCTAGAGGGGCGACCACCGTTGAGGAGGCTCCTCGTCTGACTGCGGGAGGGCGGCAGCTCCTTCCACGGTCCGAGGCAGCTTCTTAGGGCCGATGGAGCAAAGATCGCCCAGTAAGATTGCCGATCACTTAGCCGCACCAGCCGAAAGTCACAAGAACATCTAAGTGAAAAGAACCACCATGGAAGATCTGGGTGAGACCCTTTCCTGCCTCTCCTTTTCTTATTTACCCCTGTGAAAAGCCCTTTTGGAATTATTTCCCTTTTCTGGAAAAGCAGTGTTTGCTTATTTGGGAAGATAAGCTTGGAACAAAGGAAAACAAATAAACAACTAACTTTAATGACTAGGTTTAATTTTGGACACTTCGGGGTCCTGAAAAAACTCTTTTCATAGAATTTCAACATTTTATTTACTTGGAGAATATTATCTTTTTTACTTCTTTAACTGGAAAAAATTTCTTATTGGGGTCTGGGAAAAGACTTTATGACCTACTGGGGACATCTTTTTTTTTAAGTTTTTTATTTATAATACAGTTAAAAAAGAAAACATTGGACATGATGTAACATTCCAGTATAAATATTTCTATCAAATTATTTCTCTTCTTACATTTAGTTCTTTATCTCTATAAATACATATGTATTATTTATACAATACTTAATTCATTTCTCTATTTGCTGGCCTAAGATTATATACATTTCTATCTTAACACTAATCTGTAACCCCAACAGTCCTCCTCGATTCCCACCAATAGTAAAATTTGTCCCAGATTTCAAAGTATTCTGATCCACTCTTATCCTTCAGTTCCATCGTAAGCCTGTCCATTTCAGCGCAAGATAGTATTTTATATAGTAACTCTGCAACATCAAATAGAATGTCCCCTTGTCATATTTCTCTACGGTTATGCCCAATAAAAAAAGTTCAGGTTTTAACTCTATCTCCAACATTAATATTTCTTCCAGCCGTTTTCTTATCCTATTCCAATAATCACAGGCTTTAGGACATTCCCACCACATATGATAATAGGTCCCTATTGCTAATTTGCATTTCCAACATATGGGTGAGAGATTTGGGCCCATTTTGGCTAAACTTGTGGGTGGGAAATGCCATCTGTAAAACATCTTGTAGAGATTTTCCTTATAAGAAGTAGCTAAGGTGAGTTTCCTGTTTCTTTCCCACAATTCTTGCCAGATATGCAGATCAATATTAAAGCCAAAATCCCTACTCCACGTTAGCATAGTTTCCTTGACCTGCTCTTCATACATTGCCTGATCTAGAAGGTAGTGGTATATTCTTTTAATCATTTTGTCCTCAGTTCCTAATAATATTTTATCTAGCTCTATCGACTCTGTTTTTATACCCCACTCTTTTTTATCTTTCCTATATCTTGATTGCAGTTGGAGATATGCCCACCATTCTAATTCTATCCCTTCATCTTGAAGCTACTGGGGACATCTTGTGGCAAAAATAGTTACTGCAATTGCAATTGCTGTTTCTTTTCCCCTTTGATTTTGAGGCTGACACTGACCTTCAAATTATCATAAAAGGGAAAAGATAAAGAAGCCAAATTGCTGGGTGATGAAACTAACTGTTAGAAATTGTGGAGGTGGATATTGACTGACTGCTATTAAATACAGCCTCCACTAAAAGACTAAAGGTTTTAATCACCACTGCTATGGAGGAATTCTACCCACATCTTAACTACAAGCTCATATTGGAAAAAATTCTTGAAACGACTGAGCAAATGGATTCCAGAATGAAAGAGATTATTTGGGGATAACAGATTAAAGCTCAAACCTTAACTGAGCAATCTACAGGCCAAGAAATAGTAGAGGAGGAACAGACTAACACTCAAGAGACCTGTACCCAACACCATGCACAAGTCAATAAGATGGAGGAATTTGATTCACATCTTAATTATGAACTTTTACTGGAAAAAACCTTTGAAATCACTGACCAAATGAATTTCAGGATGGAAACCAAAGAAGTTGTCCCAAAACTGCTAACTGATCCCCAGACTCCAATTGATTTCTTTACAGCTCAAAAAATAACAGAGGAAGAGCAAACCAACACTAAAGAGGACTTTATACTACTCTACATACAACCTATTGAGACCTTTGATGATTCAAAAGTGACTGCTCAGACATGAACCATTGAGAATTGTGATAATTTTGACAATCAATTACTAATTACAATGTTGGATACGACTGTTTGTGCCAATCAGTTTGACCAAATAGTGAGATTTGAATCTTTAGGAGAGCTATGGATTTATTACAAAGGAACCAGCCCATTAAAATTGATAATGGAATGCTCTCCCTTGATTCAAATGATACTTCAAGGAATGAAGGAAGACCTATTTGTTGATGCAGAGGCTCTACTATGGAAACCTGCTTGGCACAAAAAGAAAGCTAGAGTAAGTGTCAAGACTGCTAACATCGTATGTTCTTGCTTGCCATATATGAAGAAGCAAACCTGTTTTACTTAGCCGAGCAGCATTTCTAGAGTTAAGACAGATAGCAGTAGGTTAAGGGGTGGGAAAGTATGCAAGTCAACCATAACAATGTCTGGGCACAGTGTGGCCAAGGTCAGCTCAGCTGCACCGGGAGGGGCACCTCACGGTTCACATTAATTGGAGAATGTGATTGATGACTGTAAAATGAAGGAGTGAGTTATGCTTTGTTACAGATGCTTGGGGGAGGGAGGATTCAGTTTCTGGCTTAACTTTGTTAGTGCCGAAG
The DNA here is from genome assembly GCA_039797435.1 of Crotalus adamanteus. Taxonomy (NCBI): domain Eukaryota; kingdom Metazoa; phylum Chordata; class Lepidosauria; order Squamata; family Viperidae; genus Crotalus; species Crotalus adamanteus. The sequence goes on along the minus strand of CM077935.1, from coordinate 55,712,301 downwards.
CTATGCAGAATAATAAAAGATTCTTTTAGAGGAAAAAGCCTCAAAATTCTTTGAAAATCTGCTTTCTTTCGGAACCATGTCATCAAGCCAGAAACCACAAACTTTTAAATTCATTTAGGGGTCCCTTACCCCAGTCACTATCCCTAAGCTAACGGGGACAGCTGACAAAGAGAAGGGGAAGATTTTGCCATGGAAGGGAAAAAAGTGCCTGAGGCCGGCACTCCCCCAGCCGCAGCTTCTCCAGGAGGAACAGCAGCAGCAGCTTCTCCAGGAAGGGAGGGGCCAGCTACCCAGACAGTGGAGAAGAAACTCTGGCAAACTCCACAGCTGGGAGCAAGGCCAAAACTATCAGGAGAGCTGATTTGGTCGTCAGACTGGGACAAGCCAAGCAAAGGCTCCGGAAGTTTCCACACAGCCTTGCCAGCAGATGAGCGTGAGTCACGGCGAAGGGATGCTTACATATCACCTTCCTCCCAACAATGGAGAGCTGCCCGGCCATCTATTGCTGAAGACTCGGGTGAGTGGAAATACCCACCTGCAGCTTGCAGTGGGTCATTAGAATACCTAGCAGAAAGATTTGAAAAATTAGAAGTGCAAAGCGAAGAGCAACTCCCATTGAGAGAGGCCCCCAGCCCCTTCCTTGCAGATCAATTGGCTTTTCAACCCCCGGGGACCCCTGCCAGAGCCTCTAGTCCCACACAGAGAGGAGATTCCAGCCTGGGGCCCCTGCTGCAAGGTGAAATTGAGCAAATTCCACAGATAAGTGATCAGCCGTCTCCAAGCCTACACCAAATAATAGAGGCCTTGCAACAGCTCGGGCTAGTGCCAAAGCCAGGGGAGCTACAGCCAGTGAGCTTGCAGACGAGGGAGGCCCAACATGTCCAGCAGCCATTGAGGGGCCTACAGCAGCAGAGGGCGTCACCACCCCCGCTTGCACAACCACCATTGGGAGGCCTGCAGCAGCAGGGGGCACCTCCAGCCCCCACTGCCCAGCAGCAGAGGGCCCAGCAACCATTGGATCAGCAGGCAGGGTGGAACCAACTGCAGCAGGGGGCGCCACGCCGACTACTGAGAGCCCCGAAGCTGTTGGATCAGCAGGCTGGGTGGGGCCAACAGCAACTGGGGGCACCACCAGCCCCCGCTGCCCAGCAGCAGAGAGCCCCGCAGCAACGGGGTCGACAAGCCGGATGGGGCCTACAGCAACTGGGGGCACCACGTCAACAGCAGAGAGCCCAACAGCAATGGGATCGACAGGCCGGATGGGGCCAACAGCAACCCGGGGGGGGGTCCACAGCAGCCTGCACTTGCACCACCTTTCAAAGCAACGTTCGATGGGGACCCAGAGAAGCTGATTTTTTTCCTCAACCAAGTGCGTTCTCATTTAAATCGCTGGGCCTATCTCTATCCGGAACCAGGGGCCATGGTTGACGTCATTGCGGCCAACCTGGAGGGAGAAGCATCTGAATGGCTGAACAATCTATACAGCGAGCAAGCCCCTGAGTTGGAAGATCCCCATCTCTTTCTCTTAGGACTGAGAGAACGATTTGAAGACCCATCCATCGGCCTCAAAGCAGCAGGACAAATTCACAAGATAAAACAAGCAGGGAGGCCTGCCCTAGAGTACGTGCGAGAGTTCCGCAAGATGGCAGGTCGAATAGAGGGGTGGCCTGAGCAGTCCCTCATCCATCACTTCATCGAGGGATTAGATGATCACCTCTCCCAGGCTTGCATCTATCGAGAAGTACCTGATCGGCTGCAGGAGTGGTACCAGACGGCCGTGAAGCTGGATGTTAAGCTCTCTCGCTATAAAAAGCCTCCCCCACAGGAACCCGAACAGCAACCAGAGCTACCTGAACAGCAATCACCCCCACGAAAGCCTTCAACCACTGCAAGGGCTGAGAGACCCAGGCCACCTGCACGCCTTTCCTTCGAGTGTTTCCGGTGTGGACAAGGAGGACATCGAGCGGCCACCTGTCCAGTCCCCTACCCTCGACTGCAGAGCAAGCCAGGACCGGCGATGCAAAAGAAACCTGCTCAGCGGCTACCAAGAGAAAAATCTAATCGACTCACGCAAGAACCAGTCGCCCAGGTTACACCCCACACACAGGAGAATGCCAAGACTCCAGGTGGACCTGCCCCTGCTCTTCCCTTCTTTGATAGCAACGATGAAGGAGAAAACGACCCAATGGTGAGTCAACAAATCCTGCCTTTTTCACTGCCCGCCAAACTTGTAATCCCTACGTCTGGGGCACAAATAGACTTAAACGTACTAATTGATTCGGGATGTACCCGCTGCATTATTAGTCTGGCGTTTGCCATGAAAATGGGCATAAGGGCAAAACAGCTTTCCAAACCGATGAGATTTGAGCAAGCCGATGGCTCCCTGATGGGAGGGACTCTTATTACACAATTAACGGAGCCCTTACGCCTAGAAATAGGTGCACACTGGGAGTTTATTCGTTTCCTGGTGGCTCCAAAGATGACCGAGGCAGTGATCCTGGGACTAGCCTGGTTGGACAAATGGAAGCCATTTATCTGGTGGGAGAAAGGAATGAGAATTGTGAGACTACCTATAGGGCCTGATCCCCCCATTGATTCAACAGATGTTACCGGGCATCTTAGACCACCCAATGAGCGAGCGCACATGGCCGTCTCACTGACCCCAGGTGAACCAGTCATCCCCAAAGAATACTTGGACCTGGCGGAGGTGTTCAGTGAAAAAGAATGTGATGCCCTACCCCCTCACAGACCCAATGACTGCTCCATCGAACTGGTGCCTGGAGCCAAACTCCCACGTCCGAGGATGTATGCTATGTCCCCCCTCGAAATGGAGGAGATGCAGCGATATGTGAACAAGAACCTAGCGAGGGGGTTTATTGAACGGGCCAAATCTTCCGTGGGAGCCCCTGTGTTGTTCAAAGAGAAAAAAGATGGGTCTCTTCGTCTCTGCGTAGACTACAAGGGACTCAATGCTGTAAGTGTGGAAAATAAATACCCCCTCCCCCTCCTAAAGGATTTATTGACCCACCTGGCTAAGGGGAGTGTCTTCACTAAGTTAGACCTAAGAGAGGCATACTCCCGGGTGAGAATAAAAGAGGGAGACGAGTGGAAAACTGCCTTCAACTGCCCTATGGGGAGCTATCAGTTCAAAGTCATGCCATTTGGACTACAGGGGGCCCCAGCTGTATTTATGCAGTTGATTAATGAGGTTCTACATGATCACTTGTACAAAGGGGTTTTGGTGTATCTTGATGATATCCTGATATACAGCACAAACATGAATGATCACATAAAGCTGGTGAGAGAAGTGTTAAAGAAACTATTGAATGCCAAGCTTTATGTCAAATTGTCAAAATGTGAATTTCACCGAACCCAATTAGACTATCTTGGCTACCGAATTTCCAATGAGGGTATTGAAATGGATCCGGCCAAGGTAAAAACTATAATCGAATGGCAACCCCCAAGGACTCGCAAACAGCTCCAAAGCTTTCTGGGTTTTGCCAACTTTTATCGTCAATTCATCCCTTCTTTTGCCGAGATTGCCCTTCCTCTTACAGAACTACTCAAGACAGGCAAAGGAGGAGGGAAGCCACGGCTGGGCCAACCACTAGCATGGACAATGAGCTGTCAAACAGCTTTTGAGAATTTAAAGAGACTATTTGCCGCTGAACCGGTTCTAAAGCACCCCTGCCCAGGGGAACCCTTTGTGATTCAAGCCGACGCCAGCGATGTGGCGGTTGGAGCAGTGTTACTCCAAAAGAACAAAAATGGGATCCTGCAACCCTGTGCCTACACCTCTAAGAAATTCACGGAGAGCGAGCGAAGATGGGCAATCTGGGAGAAAGAGGCCTTCGCAATTAGGTGGGCGCTATTGAACTGGCGACACTATCTAGAAGGGAGCAAGGTGCCATTTGAGGTATGGACTGATCACAAGAACCTAGAGGCACTGAAAACTCCTCGCAAATTGTCACCAAAGCAAGTACGGTGGGCACAGTACTTTAACCGCTTCAACTTCACTCTAAAGTACATACCAGGAGGAAAGAACTTTCTAGCTGATGCGCTATCCCGGTTACCCCAGTACAAAAGTGAGCGAGAGCAGGTTAACGAGGCAATTATTCCCAATCCACAAACTGTCACTCAACTTACACCTCGCAGGGTCCCCAATCCGGATGACCCTGGAGTGAAGAAAATAAAACGAGAGCTCCTCACTGACCAATGGTTCAAAGATAATCAAGCGTCCCTAACATGCAGGGATGGCTTGGCTTACAAAGGGGGGAAGTTATATTTGCCAGAAGCGCTCCGTCTAAATGCTCTCAACCACAGCCACGATGTAAAGCAGGCTGGACACTTCGGATATTTGAAAACCCTACACCTCACCCGCCGGCAATTCTGGTGGCCAGGGCTGAAAAAGGATGTGGAAAACTATGTAAAAAGTTGTACAGTATGTGCTACAATGAAAAGAATCCCGGGGAAAACTCCTGGGTTACTGCAACCCGTGGCAGACCCTTCTCAACCCTGGGAAGAAGTAGCTATGGACTTTATAGTGGACCTACCTGAAAGTAAGGGAAATACTGTCATTTGGACTGTGATAGACCTGTTCTCGAAACAAGCTCATTTCATTGCCTGCAAAGGACTCCCATCCGCCCAACGCCTGGCCAAATTGTTCCTGAAACATATCTACCGGCTGCATGGTGCCCCTAAGCGAATAATCTCAGACAGGGGGGTGCAATTCACAGCGAAGTTTTGGAGAAATTTCCTTACATTGATTGGATCATCTCAAGGGTTATCATCTGCTTTTCATCCAGCCACCAATGGGGCCGCTGAAGCCGCTAACAAAATGGTGGAGCAATATCTTAGGTGCTACGTTTCTTACCAACAGACGAACTGGACTGACCTCCTCCCTTTCGCGGAGGTGGCATACAATAATTCCGTGCACAGCAGCACCGGCTACACGCCTTTCAAAGTAGCCACAGGGAAAGAATTCAACCCAATACCTGAATATCCTCAGTTGCCCTCCGCTTCACAGACACTTGATCAATGGGTGAGAGGATGGGAAGAAGTTTGGAAAAACACAAAAACTGCTTTAAAAAAGACTTTTGAAACCTATAAAAAGCAGGCTGATAAAAAGAGGGCTCCCCAAAGAACATTCCAAGTTGGGGAAAAGGTCTATCTGTCAACTAAATATCTACGCCTCAAATTGCCCAGCAAGAAATTGGGACCAAGATTCTTGGGGCCTTTCCCCATAGTAAAGGTCATCAATCCAGTCACAGTACAACTAAAACTCCCTAAACTGTTAGGGAAAATTCACCCAGTTTTCCATTGTAGTTTGTTGAAGCCTTATCGGGGCTCCACTTTGAGACCTCCTCCAAAGAAGGCACCTGGACCCCTCGTAGTGGCAGGGCAGACCCACTATGAAGTGAAACGTATTCTTGACTCCAGAATCTTTAGAGGGAAATTACAGTACTTAGTACAATGGAAGGGATACCCATTGTCTGAAGCCACCTGGGTGATGTCCAGGGAAGTGAAAGCTGACAGATTGGTCAAAAAGTTTCATGTTAAACACCCCAACAAACCGAAAAATAACCCTTAACCTATACTTATGTTTATATTCCAGGGTCTGTTCTTTTTGTAAGGAGGGCCGGATGTCAAGACTGCTAACATCGTATGTTCTTGCTTGCCATATATGAAGAAGCAAACCTGTTTTACTTAGCCGAGCAGCATTTCTAGAGTTAAGACAGATAGCAGTAGGTTAAGGGGTGGGAAAGTATGCAAGTCAACCATAACAATGTCTGGGCACAGTGTGGCCAAGGTCAGCTCAGCTGCACCGGGAGGGGCACCTCACGGTTCACATTAATTGGAGAATGTGATTGATGACTGTAAAATGAAGGAGTGAGTTATGCTTTGTTACAGATGCTTGGGGGAGGGAGGATTCAGTTTCTGGCTTAACTTTGTTAGTGCCGAAGCTATGCAGAATAATAAAAGATTCTTTTAGAGGAAAAAGCCTCAAAATTCTTTGAAAATCTGCTTTCTTTCGGAACCATGTCAGTAAGATATAAAAATGGGAGTTAAAACTATATTTATGGACTGAAAAGGTTTTTTAGAGACACGGACTGATTTAATGTTTAGGACAGTGGTTCTCAACCTTCCTAATGCCGCGACCCTTTAATACAGTTCCTCATGTTGTGGTGACCCCCAACCATAAAATTATTTTTGTTGCTACTTCATAACTGTAATTTTGCTACTGTTATGAATCGTAATGTAAATATCTGATATGCAGGATGTATTTTCATTGTTACAAATTAAACATAATTAAATTCTATTCTATTCTATTCTACTCTACTCTACTCTACTTTATTCCATATTGTCTATTCTATTCTCTCTTCCATATTTTCTATTCTATTCTACTCTACTCTACTCTATTCTGGTCTGGTCTATATTCTATTCTATTCTATTCTACTCTACTCTACTCTACTCTATTCTGCTCTGGTCTATATTCTATTCTATTCTATTCTATTCTATTCTATTCTATTCTGTTCTGTTCTGTTCTGTTCTACTCTACTCTACTCTGTAGTCTATTCTGCTCTGGTCTATATTCTATTCTATTCTATTCTACTCTATTCTGGTCTGGTCTATATTCTATTCTACTCTATTCTATTCCATATTGTCTATTCTATTCTCTCTTCCATATTGTCTATTCTACTCTACTCTACTCTACTCTGTACTCTATTCTGGTCTGGTCTATATTCTAGTCTAGTCTAGTCTAGTCTAGTCTAGTCTATAATTAGACAATTTAGGATCGTCTTCTTCCTGGTTATTCGAAAAAGATTCAGTTATAGAAATGACAACCTTCCGATCATTCTCTACATCTCCCAGCTTTGCATTTGGAGTGAAATGAATCCCAAATTGCCCTTAGTATATTTTATTATTTTATTTCAAAACGGTCAGAGAGGAGGGTAATTTCCCTAAGAACCGCCCGCCGTGGCACTCGAGGAGCTCCTGTCTCTCAGCCCCGCCCCTTTTGAGGAGGAGAGTTTGGGTGGGGGGGAGCAGAGGGAAAGCGTTCTCTTCTCACGGGGGAAATTGGCCTCGGTGGCTCGCCGTATGTGAAGCCTTAAGCAGCGTGAGAGTTGGAAGAGCGAGGGGTTCCCCTTTCCATCCCTGCTGTGGCGCTTGCAGCTTTGTGGGTTGGTACTTTCACACTCGCGGGATTCGAAAAGTCACAATGGCTCAGAACGTTCAGAGTGTTACATTGTCTCTCACGCTCCCCATCACTTGCCATGCGCGGAGTGGAACGTGTTCAGTGCTGACACCACACTCCCTTGCAAAATGCGCGTGGGAGGCAGGAAAAAGCCCCCTCGGTGGGGGAGAGAAGAAGCGCTTTTAATTCCATGCGTTCTTTCTTCTTTTTCTCCCCCCCTCCTCCACCCATTTCTTGCGGGGCTTTGAATCCGTGATTATTTCTGAATTCTAGCTTTTTCCCTAGCTTTGGAAACGGCTCATTGAAAACTTTCTAAGCAGTGTGTCCAGCCCCTGGCTTGACATGAACTGGTGGGGGACAGGAAAGGAGCAGCCAGCGGATGTCCATATGCCGCCCCTGGGTGCAGCCCGACTTTCATGGACCAGCTGGGAGTCAGAGAGGCCGCCATGCAGGTGGCAGCCTCCCTCCATTGACACGGACGCTGGGGAAGTCCCTACCACTGGCTGGGTGTCAGAGGCATGCCAGCCGGATGCCGGAGGGACCGCCTCTTGCTTCAGCTGCCCCTCACTCTCACTAGACACAGGGGGAGTCCTGAAAATCAGCTGGGCGTCGGCGGCAAGACAGCCAGATGCCGGAGGAACTGCCTTCCACCACCGCTGCCTCTCCCTCTCGCTGGGGGCTGGGGGGAATCCCCGGAAGCCAGCTGGGCGGCAGAGACGACCGCCTGGATGTTGGGGGGGTCATCTCTTGTCACTGCCACCCCTCCTGTGTTGCCGGTGGTCAGGGGAGGCTGCTGGTTGCCGGGGGGAGCTATGGCCTCGTAGAAGAGCGTGGAGTCTCAGTTCCTAAAACCATTGGAAATATGTGTTTTCCGATGGTCTTAGGCGACCCCTGTGAAAAGGTCATTTGACCCCCAAAGGGGTCGCGACCCACAGGTTGAGAACCGCTGGTTTAGGATTTAGATCTATAACTGAGGTGAAAATTATTGGTTAGATTATAGTTTGGAATTGTAACATGAAAAAGGTTTTAAATGAGCTATTAGGATAAGAAATAGAACATATAAGTGAAATAGAGTAAGAATGTATTTTCTGGAATAACATGTTTACTTTAGGTACGATAATTACTTCATAATGGAATGAGAACAAGGAAATGGATTGTGATAACAGAAGATATGGTATTAGTAAAGGAGGAGGTATTAGAATAGAAAACAGAATATATTTGGGAAATGTAATAGTGTAATTGTTGGAATAACATGTTTATCTTAGATAGTATAATCAGTATGTTATAAAAGGAGGTAAATTAGGGATGCCCGAAACGTAAATAATATACCTAGTTAAGGCTAAATTGGAATATGGAAATTGGAAATTAATAAAGCTTAAAAACAGGATTTGGATTTGTATAGGTAGAATGCCATTGATAATTTTATTGACTGTTTGAATTTTATTTAGAAATGTATTACTTCAAATATATTATATTAACTGACAAAGAGGGAACTTTTAAGGAGCAAATTTGACTTTGTGTTTTGGTTTTTTTTTTGGATAACCGAATACCCCATCACCATACTGGTTCCTAAGCACCTTGATGTAAAAATTGAAAAATCAATAAAACTTGTTTAAATAAAAAGAGCAAAGCATCTCCTAGAAAATAGCCTGATACTTCCAACAAAAAAAGTGTATATTACTTCATAAAGGGCCAAAAATTCTTGTAAATTCTTAAATTTTTAAAATCCCTGAATTCCCTTTCTTAAGAAAAATTCCTTTTCAATTTTTAAAATTTCTTTTTCAATTTCTTTTTTAAATTTTTAAATTCCTTGTTCCAATTTTGTTTTTTTCAAATCTTAAATATCATTTTTAATTTTAAATTCTTTTTTAAATTTTTAAATCTTTTCCAATTTTAAAATGTTTTTTTCAATTTTTGTGGTGTTTTCATCTATACTTCCAACAAAAAGCCAACATCCAATGAGGAAGCAAAGGATTTTAGAAATGAACCACTAGCTTAAAAACTGGTGTCATCAACAGAACTTTGGCTTCCTAGACCATGGTCTGCATTACCCAGATGAAGGGCTACTGGCAAAGGATGGACTGCACCTCACAAGAACTGGAAACAATATATTAGGAAAACGACTGGCTCATCTTATCAAAAGGGCTTTAAACTAAAATTGAGGGGGGAGGGGGGGAAAACCTATAGAACCTAATTCCAAGCAAAAACCACTAGATAACCAATCACATAAGGAGGCAGGGAGTAAAGATAAAAAAGAAATAAAAGAAAAACATAATGAAATAGAGAGTGATGGAAAGGATGGAAATCCCAGTTACAAAGTAGGAGATACAAGAAACATACCCAAGACCAGGGGTAGGCAACCCAAAATACTCAAAGAGCCACTTAGACCCGTTTCCCACTGAAAACAAAACACTGGGAGCCGCAAAACCCTTTTGGCATCTAAAATGCAGATAACGCTGCATATATCCTTTTTTTTTTTTTTACCTTAGTGCTATGTATAAAACATTATAGTGTGTTGCATTTATGAAATCAATGAACAGCTACAAAGAAAACATTTTTTTATTTCTGCACTGCATGCAAGAAAAACATTTTGAACTAAAAAAAAAAGATGCTGGGTCGAAGGTTACCTTCAAATAAAATACCGAATGTCTATTTGAGTCCTCCTCATATTTATTAAATAAAAAGCCAAACTTAACTTATCCGCCTGCAGCAAACCCAAACGTTGTCTGCTTGTCATTGCGTTCGTCCATCCACCCATCTGTCAGCCCGCTCGTCTGTCCGCGTATCTTCCCGCCCACCAGTCCATCTGCCCATCTGTCCGATCGTCCGTCTGTCTGCCCGTCCATCCGTCTGCCCGTCCGCCAGTCCATCTGCCCGTCTGTCCATCTGTCTGTCCGTCCATCCATCTGCCCGTCCGCCAGTCCATCTGCCCATCCGTCCGTCCGTCCATTTGCCCATCCGCCAGTCATCTGTCTGTACTGGAGCGTGCAGTCAGCTGACAATGAATTAAAAAAGAATTATTTCACTGAACGTCAAATATATATTTGCAAAATAATAGTCAATTTTTATTTCAGCATGCAACAAAAAAACATTTTGAACTCCAAAAAAGAAGACTCTGGGTCGCAGGTTACTTTCAAATACAATAACAGCTATTTGAGTCCTCCTCATATTTATGAAATAAAAAGCCAAACTTAACTTATCCGCCTGCAGCAAACCCAGAATGCTGTGCTTCTGTCATTCCATCCATCCTGTCCGCCCACCAGTCCGTCTGCTTGTCCGTCTGTCTGCCTCTCCGTCAGTCCATCTGCCCATCCCTCAGTCCATCTGCCCGTCCGTCAGTCTGTCCATCTGTCCATCTGCCCGTCCGTCCGCTTGTCCGTCTGTCTGCCTCTCCGTCAGTCCATCTGCCCGTCTGTCAGTCCATCTGTCCGTCCGTCCGCTCGTCTGTCCATCTGCCCGTCCGCCAGTCCATCTGTTTGTCTGTATTGGAGCATGCAGTCAGCTGTCAACCAATAAAAAAAGGACTATTTCACTGAACAGCGCCAAATATATATTTGCAAAATAATAGCCAGTTAAAATATTTACTTTACCTGGTTAATGTGATTTTTGCTTCTCAACATCAGCACACAGCATCTGAACATCAGGGCTGTAAGACGTCACCTTCATCTTTAGACAAGATTGCAGGCTGTTGTCTGTGAGGCGTGAACGATATTTGTTTTTAATGTAATTCATGTTTGAAAAGACCTGTTCACATACGTACGTGGATCCGAAGATCGACAGGACTCCAAATGCGTATTTTTTCATATTTGAGTAAGTGCTGGGGATGGCATTCCATGTGTCGAATATAAGTTTGTCCTGTTTGGGAAGGTTTTCAATGTCACTCCATTTGTGATTCAGCGCAAGATTGGCCTTCTGACGGGCAACATCTTCAAGATTATCTCTCAAGCGTTGGAACTTGGACACCCATATATCTTTGTCGGCTATGTCTGCAAGTTCCATCCCCAGGTCGGGTTGACTTACCCCTGCAAATGCAGTCATATTAAATGCAGATGGATCGCTGGTCAGGGGAGTGACAGGGAAAGATAATGTGGTTTTTTCCTTTCTGAACTCACAGAATCGCTTCCCAAATGATGTCTGCATTGCAATGATTGCAGACTGCAAATACTCTGAATTTATCGTATTGTCACCTTCTTTGAACTGTCGCAAAGAGGGGAAGTGAGACAGTGTACCTCTCTGTAAATCTCTGCCAAACACTGTCAACTTGCGCTCAAATGCCAAAACTTCCTCCAGCATGTGCAGGGCTGTGCCTCCTTTACCCTGAAGAATTGTGTTCAGTGTGTTCAGGTGTGCTGTCATATCAACCATGAAGTGTAGCTTTTCCAGCCACTCTGGTTGTTCCAGCTCAGGAAAGGTGAGTCCTTTGCTGCCCAAGAAATTTTTCACCTCTTCCAGACACGCAGCAAAGCGTTTTAGCACCTCCTCTCTGGACAGCCACCGGACTTTGTTGTGCAGCAGGAGATCAGAATATGTGCTTTCCACCTCCTCTAGTAGCAAACGGAACTGATGGTGATTTAAACCTTGTGCCATTATTTTATTGACAATCTGAACGACAACATTCATCACTTCTGTGCATTCCGGAGGAAATGTTTGAGCGCACAACGCCTCTTGGTGAAGTATGCAGTGAAATGTTAGCAGCTTTCTACCCAGCGACTTCTGCAGTAAAGCCACAAAGCCCTTGTGTGCTCCTGTCATACTCGGTGCCCCATCAGTAGCCACTGACACCAGGTGGGTGGTGTTTATTTCATTGGTTCTTAAATAATCCAAGACAGCCTCACAGATGTCCTCTCCCCGTGCTTGGCCTTTTAGTTGTATCAACTCAATCATTTCTTCCTGTGGCCCAGCAGAGTTCACATATCGGCAGAACAGCGCTATTTGTTCAATATCACTTTTGTCTTTGGATGCATCACAGGCAATTGAGTACGCCTCAGCTGAATTGATGTCTTTAATTTGCTGTCCGGTGATGTTTTCTGCCATTTTTATGGTTCGATCTTTGACAGTCTTCGCAGAGAGAGGCATATCTCTGATTTTCTGCACAATTTCACTCTTGTTTTTGAAGTCCGAGAATAGATGTTCTGAAATCTTAATGAATGATTCCTTGATATACTCTCCATCTGTGAACGGCTTCCCGTGTCTGACTATTTCCTGAGCAGCCACAAAACTAGCATATGTAGTCGAATTTGCAGACTTCACCCACTTCTGAAAATGATTCTTGCTCAGATCAACCTTCCGCATCAATTCCAAAACGGCTTTTTTTCTCTCATCTCCATCCGGGTATTTTTCAGCAAAGGCTGCGTGTTTATTCTGGAAATGTCTTGCAACATTCGACTTTTTGTTGTTTGCCAATTTCTCACCACATATTAAACATACTGGTAAACCAGTCTTGTCAGTTGTGAAAGCAAATGAATGTGCCCATGTATCATTAAACACTCTGTTTTCTTCCGAAATTTTTCTTTTCTTGCATGATTTATCCATGGTTGGCCTACTGGGGGTCGAAAAGCACAATAAATCTCATGCTGGCGGGTGTCACATATTGGCAGTTATAACCAGTACTGGGAATCAAATCATTTGACAATCAGTTCACAGCAACATTCCCCCACCACCACCACTTCCCCCCCACCCTGGTGGAGCAGTCCACTGCCACTGCTGCTTCCCCCCAGGACGGAGCACTCTGCCGCTGCTTTACCCAGTGGCGAAGGTGAAGTTTGGGAGCAATCCCGCTGTTGCACTTCCACTTTCTTCAACTATGATCCCCCCTCTCCAGCCAGCCAACTCTTCATGAATTTAACATGGACATTAAAATGTTTCACCACCTTTACCAATATCACAAAGAAAAGTTTAAGAACTTTAATTGTGCTTGATCAGGTTCACTCATTTTCCTCCAGTCACTCTCTCTGCATCTCTTACCCACTTTATCACCCTCTGAAAGCCAGAGGACTCATAATGATCCACATTCATACAGAGGATCCTGCAATCTAATCTGAGCTGTCATAATCTTTTTTATAGCAGGTTATTCTCTATCTCTCTTTGTCCATCTCTGTCTCTCTCTCTCATTACAATGTTCTCTGTTTTTCAAATATTTTTATTAAGGATTATAAATGAAAAGAGTAAAAGCCGGTGCAAACAATAAAAACCACAAATAGAAAAATAGAAAAGAAAACAAATGGGGGGGGGGGGAGAAAAGGACAGGAGAAAGAGGGGCAAAAAACCCTTTCTCCTTCATCCCAACAGGTAAAAACAATTTTAGCAGCTAATCTACCATATTTAAATACAGCATAATTATCCCCATATTTCATCTCTTAATTAAACAAACATCAAAATAGTTCATTAAACGTTCTTTACTAAAAGTCTAGTAAGGACAACAACATATATTCATATTCTCCTCCTCTCTCTCTCTCTCTCTCCCCCCCCCTCCCTACCTCCCTCCCCCTCCCAGCAGAGCACTTACTTAGAAAGTAGGACAAGGACCTGCAGAATTAACCAACCGGCTTTCTTTTTCTTTATTCAGAAAAGTATTCCAGCAGTGTTCAACAAATCACTGTAAAGAGACGAATACCTTCTTGTTAAGCCATTTTATTTGGATGAGTTGGATTTGTGTTGTTAAGTGAGACATTTAATGAGTTTTGCCCCATTTGCGACCTTTCTTACCACCGTTGCTAAGTGAATCACTGCAGTCAATAAGTTAGTAATCAGGATGAGAAAGTGGAAATTACACATTGCTACTAAAATGGCTTGTGGTTCCCTGTGCGATGCAAGACATATGATATTCAGGGGTGCTCCTGAAGAAAAGGCTGTATGCAGGTAGAAAGGGTTATATTCCAGTAAGGGGGTGCAATGATTACAATAAGCTCCTGCATATAGAATAGAATAGAGCTGGAAGGGACCTTGGAGATCTTCTACTCCAGCCTCCTGCTTAGGCCCGTGCAGACAAGTGGGGGTCTTTAAATAGTCATGTCCACTTTCCCCCCTTTTTTCCTATTTTTTGCAACGACCAGTTGCAGACATCCACATGTATATGCATGTCAGGTTTGGGAGCCTCCCTTTAAGTCTGTGCATGTGCACAGACATACACTGACTTAGGAGTGAAAACACTGCTGGTAGATCTTGTGGGATTTTTGCATGCAGTTTACTTGTGTGCGGGGGGGAGGGGAGGAGGAAGCGTGGAGCAGTCAGTCAGAGCCCAGATTGTTTGCTTATTGAGCGAGAGAGAGAGAGAGAGAGAGAGGGAGGGGGAAAGAAAGAAAGAAAGAAAGAAAGAAAGAAAGGGAAGACAAGAAAGAAAGAAAGAAAGAAAGAAAGAAAGAAAGAAAGAAAGAAAGAAAGGGAAGACAAGAAAGGAAGAAGAAAGACAGGAAGAATATGGGAAGGAAGGAAGGGAAAAAGAAAGAAAACAGGAAGAAAAGGAAGGAAGGAAGGAAGGAAAAAGAGAAAGAAAGAAAACAGGAAGAAAAGGAAGGAAGGAAGATATAACCTTCAGCAAAGCAGCCTCCCTGCAAAAGAAACACAAGAAACTCTTATGTGAGCAGACACTGAGCAGCTCCCCCGTCAGCCTCGCTTGCAAAAACCTCGCCCTGTCTTAATTGCAGGCGAAACCTGCCGAAAGCCCAACCAGCCTGTGCAGAAGCTCCAGCACAGCTTCTTTCCCCCCTTTTAGCTGAACAAACTTTCAAACCAGCCTTTTGTGTTTATTTATTGGGGGGGGGGGGAATCTGAAAGCATGCCAACTGGGGCTGGAGAAGAGCGGCCAGCTCAACGGCAGATCCAGGCTGAGCCCCTCCTCCCAGGCTGCTTTTGAAACAGAAAGCATCTGCTTCTGAAACAGAAAGAATCAGGCAAAGTGAAATGGCTTGCCTCCGTGCCGGTAGGTGTGCACAAGATGTTGTGGGATTTTTGCATGCAGTATACTTGTTTCTGGGAGGGGAGGAGGAGGAGGCGCGGAGCAGCCAGTCAGAACCCAGATTGCTTGCTTATTGAGAGAGAGAGGGAAAGAAAGAAAGAGAGGGAGGGAGGGAAGAGAAGAAAGGAAGAAGAAAGGCAGGAAGAATATGGGAAGGAAGGTAAAAAGAGAAAGAAAGAAAACAGGAAGGAAGGAAGAGGAAGATATAACCTTCAGCAAAGCAAAGTCCCTGCAAAAGAAACACATTTGCATACAAGCAGCTCCCCCCTCGGCCTCGCTTGCAAAAACCTCACCCTGCCTGACGAGGCCACTTACAACAGGAGCAGCGGGCATAGTAAAGGCTTTCCTGGGAGCAGGGAGGTCCCCAGCAGCCTTTGGGAGCCGCCCCCTCCCCATCAAGCACTTGGGCCAGGTAATGCGAGGCCATTTTGAAAAGGGCCTACTCACCTTTCTAGCAGTCTGTGAAGACTGAAGAGAGAGAAGAGGTTTGTGGGCAGTCCCACAAACGGCTTGTGGGCAGTCCACAAAGCAGAGAAGTTCGTCCAATGAATTCAAACTTCACAAGTTTTTTTTTTCATGAGAAGTTTGAATTGATTGGTTGAACTTCTTTAGACCCATTTTTTAGGGGGGGGAAATGCACATGGGCTGGGAGCCGCAGGAGACGGCTCAAAGAGCCGCATGCGGCTCCGGAGCCGTGGGTTGCCGACCCGTGCCCAAGACCAATAAAGGACTCAAATGCCTATATATTAACGCTCAAAGTTTAGGGAACAAACAGGGTGAACTTGAAGAATTAGTAAATGAAGGCAGATATGATATAGTTGCCATTACTGAAACCTGGTGGGATGAAACTCATGAATAAAATGTACTGATGGAAGGATACAAACTATTCAAAAGAAACAGACCTAACATAAGAGGAGGTAGAGTTGCATTATATATAAAATCACTACATCTCTACAAATACACAAAACCAAGGATGAAAACCTCCTAGAATCCATATGGGTCAATATAAAAGGAAAAAAGAATGACATTGATATAGGCATATACTACAGGCCACCCAACCAAGCATAAGAAATAGATGAACTCTTTGCCAATCAATTAATAAATGTATGTAGGAAATATACCACAGTAGTAATGGGAGACTTTAACTACCCTGATATCAACTGGGAGACAAACTCTGCAGCAAGTGGGAGATGGAACAGATTCCTAACCAACTTAGCTGACAACTTTGTCATCCAAAAGGTAGAGGAGGGAACTAGAAGAAAAACTATACTGGACCTAATGCTGACTAAAGTGATAGAGATGATAGAAGGAGTTGAAGTTGCAGGAACCTTGGGCGAGAGTGACCACATCATACTGGAATTCAATATAATGCAAAAACAAGCAATAGAATATAATCCATCCAGTGTCTTAAACTTTAAAAGAGCTGATTTTAACAAACTCAGAGAGAGTCTAAGAAAAATTTCATGGAGAAAAATCCTAAAAGGGAAAACAACTGAAGAAGTATGGGAAACACTGAAAAATATAATAATAAAAGCCCAGTCCAACACAATACCACTAAAAAAGAAAAACAAGAAATCCAAGAAGAAACCAGCATGGTTGCACAAAGATCTCTCAGATAAACTGAAAGACAAAAAAGGATAAGTGCAAAAAATGGAAAGAGGGACACATAACTAAGGCAGAATATCAGCAGATAGCCCGAATCTGCAAAGGTGAAGTCAGGAAAGCAAAGGCTCAGAATGAACAAAGTCAAAGATAATAAAAAAGATTCTTTCAACATATAAATAACAAGAAAAAAGTCAAGGAAACAGTCAGTCCACTAAAGCAGGGTTTTTCAACCGGTGGTACGCGTACCACTTGTGGTACATTAATGAGTGGCAGGTGGTACTCAGCCCTGACTAGTCAAGTGTAGTGGGGGAGGGAAAGAGCCAGCACAGGCAAGGACTTACAGTGAGAGAGTCCTCCGGAGCTGCAAAGGCCCCAGGCTCACTTCTGGCTCACCCTCCCCCATGAGAAAGGAGGAGGGGGCGGAGACAGGAGAGGCTATAAAAGGAGGCAGTTTGGGCAGGAGAGGGAGAGAGAAAAAAAGCAGCAGCCTTGGGAGGAGGTGGAGTCAGCTGCACAGAAGGAGGAGGAGGAGGAGGAGGAGGAGGAGGAGGAGGAGGAGGAGGTTTTGCTGCAAGGGATTTTGAAGTATTTTTCTCCTGAATGGATTTTGCCTGTAGCATTCCTTTACTTATGAATGGAGCCATTTTGGGAGGCTGCTTTAGCTGGTAGCCAATACTTACTACATTTTTTTTCTTCCTTAAGTGCCGGCTGTGCTCCTTACTTTCCTTTCTAGCCAGTAGCTAATTCTTAAAGGGGAATGTGACTTTTTAAGCTAGTTCACTCAGCAGCTTGTCTTTTCTGTCTCTGGAGGCCTTTCCTTGTTTGAGCAATACATGGAAGAGGGAAAATATGGGGGGGGGGTTTTCAAATTCTTCCTTCAGAAGGAGATGGGAATGAGAAAAAGGGAGGCAGGGAAGGGAGGGAGGAAAGGAAGTCCCGCCTTAGCACTTGACCACCAGCAGCTCTGCCATTGACTTTGCTTGTCAAAAGGTTGCAGAAGGGGATCACATGACTCTGGAACACTGTGACCATTATAAATATGAATCAGTTGCCAAGCATCCAAATATAAATCACATGACCCTGGGCATGCTGCAATGGTCATAAGTGTGAAAAATGGTCATAAGTCATTTCAGTGCAATTGCAACTTTGAACAGGGTTTGGTTTTTTTTGGTCATCAAGTTTTTGACACCTTGCTAGGTGGTACTCGAATATTGCCATATCCTAAAAGTGGTACAATTGGTAAAAAGGTTGAAAAGCCCTACACTAAAGAGAGAAGATGGCAAGGAAGTAACAGGCTATAGAGAAAAAGCAGAGCTGCTTAACTCATTCTTTGCATCAGTCTTCACACAAAAAGAAACCATAGCCCAACCTACCCAAAACATAACTGTAAAAGACAGATTAGAAATAAAAATTAAAATAATCAAGAAAATGGTAAGAGAACACCTGTCTGACCTGACCTGTCTGTGAACATCTAGAAACAAATAAATTTATTACTAGCAGCCAGCACGGGTTTGTTAAAAACAGATCATGCCAAACCAATCTTATTTCATTCTTTGACAAAGTGACTAAATTAGTAGACCAGCAAAATGCTGTGTACATAGTATATTTAGACTTCAGCAAGGAATTTGACAAAATAGACCATAACCTACTTCTTGCTAAGCTAGAAAAGTGTGGGATAGACAGCATCACCACCAGATAGATTTTTAATTGGCTAACAAGCCGTACTAAACAAGTAGTCCTTTATGGTACTACATGTACATGGAGGGAAGTAAGCAGTGGGGTACCACAAGGTTCTGTGTTAGGCCCAGTACTCTTCAATAACTTTATAAATGACTTAGATGAGGGAATAGAAGGGGAACTCATCAAATTTGCAGATGACACTGTTGAAGGAAAAGTCTTCATCATGATTCATCCAAGCTGGGGATAAACAACATGGCGACTGCTTTAGGAAGAAGGTTGCAGTTTATTGAAGAGGAGAGCCAGACAGGAAGAAGGGTCTGGAAGAAAAAGAGCAAACACATGTAGGGAGTGGGTTTTTATACTCTCTGGAGCCTTTTGTTTGGAGTAGTTTCCTGTTCCTGTTTCAGGCTTTGTATTTCCTGTGTCACATATTCTGACCTGAGTCTGGGTGTGCCTTTCTGGTATTCTGATGGTGTTGGGTTAATCCTATTATGTCCCAAAGGTCATATCCTGCTTCCCTGGGGCTGGGGCTGATGAGTGTTGGAATTTTTGGTGTGAGGAATTGTGGATTCTAGAGATCTTTCTTCCTAATCACAGTTTCCTGAGCAAAGTCTTTCTGACAAGATTACCACCTGCATTTCGCAAACTTGGTTTCTGTTTGGGACAGAGAGACTTGGGGGGGGGGGGGGTTCTGCCTTTAAAATCCTTTAGTGAAATATATTCTGCCCTTTTAATATTTCCTTCTCTGGGGGGGGGCTGACTTCCCACAAATCCCCCCTTTGTGCCATAATTGTGTGAATGACACACTTAATGGCACAAGATTAAATTGATCTGGTCAGGGAGACTTGGTAAACAAGCTTTAAAAGTGTTAAGCCACAAAAAAAGAAAACACTAATAGAGGCAAGCAGAAAAAAGATCCCTGCAGTGGCTCCCAAAAGGGGAGCTTCCAACCCATAAAGTTCTAAAAGTCGGGCAAAAATTTTGTTAGGTGGAAAAGAAATTTATAGTGTCCAATATTCTGTACCAATCATTTTCAAATGTTGGATGTCTCTTTCAGCTTCCAGTCAGGTTTGCACATTCCTCCCAAAATTCTTCACAGCCATGGTTTGCCTCAGTACATAACCACTGGCTGCCCATTTTCAAGGGTTGTTTCCTGCCTTAGCTCTTAGTTCAGTGCATCCAGGTTTGTAATGTCCAATTGAGGTTAGCCAGTATGCAAGCCAGGCTATTACATTTTCTTAAATTGCACATAGTGAGCCCTAGGACTCCCAATCTGAGTCCACCAGTGCAAGATATTCAGAGCTTAAGTTTGGAGATCTCTTTCCTGCTACTTTCTTAGTCAGGGCATATGAATTGCAAATCACCTGAGGGGGCCTGGTTCCCTCCCCCTTGGAATTTGCAGAAAGTTGTTCCTACAAACTTTTAATGACACAGGGCAAGAATCAGGCTGGAGTTTTACTGAAGGTAAGTGAAAGAGATAGACTCAGTGTGATTATGAATGGTGTGTGTGTGTGTGTGTGTGTATGTGTGTACAGCTAATACAAAACAAGCAATACAAACATTCTGGATAAATTTTCCCTCCCACCAGATAGAAGTCCAAGGTGTTCAGTACTTGCTGTGCCAACTATTCCCAAATGCCATCACTCCATGAATCCATTCAACTGGCTTATTACAATACAAATGGGGCAAGAAAGAAAACTTTACAATGAGTTTCCACCCTCCTCCCATAGTCTTCCTGGTTTTCTTCTGAGGCTTCACGTGGGGACCAATGGCTTCAGGACTCCTTCCTTCCTTTGCAGCATTCACAGGCATCTGGGGGAATGGTAGGACTTGGGAAGATCTGTTCCACTCTGGTTGCATGGTGGCTTTTTAGTGGATGGCTGGATTCAAAGCCCAATTCCATGGCTCAAATGGATGGAGGCAGCATCTGGGTCAGTGTGCTCTGCTTCCAAAGGTTAGGAGGGGTCATCTATGCAGGGTTGAAAGACATGAGAGCAAGAACTCCTCCCCCCTTTCTGTGTGGACTCTCCCAGGAGAGGCAGACAAAGGCATGGAGCACAGAAGATAAGAAAAGGAGAAGTAGAATTGGGCAGAAGAGGGGGTTAGCTTGCAGACAGTTTGAAAAAGGCATTAATACTGCAGTGGTTAAAGAAACAGATAGGCAGACAAAATGAGGAAATCACAGATGAGGACAAAAGAAAGCTGGATTCTGGTAAGAGAACATAAATGAAAGGTTTCATTCTGAACTTGAACATTTGCAACATGTTAGGACTTAAGGACTTGCAACTTGAAAAAAATGCTGGTCATGTTTCAGGAAAAGGATAGACAGATAAAACCCATTTACAACACATACCCATTTACAACACATTGCAGAATGATTTCCAGAGCTTGGGGCAGGAACTTAGCAGGATAGGCTGTAGGCTTACTTTTTCAGAGGTTTTACCAGTGTATAAGGAGCAAAATGGAAAAGGCCAGCGTATAGCACAATTCAATATGTGGCTAAAGGAGTGATGTAAAGGGGAAGACTTTGGTTATATTAGTCACAATGTCTGTAGCTGGTCCAATGAAACAATGTACAAAAGAGACAGTTTGCATCCATCAAAGAAAGAGACTCAGTTACTTGGTAATAAACTCACAGATTTTCTGGAGGAATATTTAAACTAAACAACGGGGACTATTCTGTTCCAGACAGTATTCTGTTCCAGACAGAACAGACTGCTTTCTGTCCAATCCAAAACAGATAGATAACTCAGAAGAATAAACAGAAAATATCGCTTTTATTTCTAGGAATCCTAAACAATAACTCACTGTTATGTAGATACGTCCAGAAACATATTTTGCAATATTGGGTTCATTCCACAGGTAAATTGATATTGAATTTTCCCCTCTTCTTCTGATAAGCATCACATGTTGGCATAGGATCTCCAAGCCGTGTGGCTAGGAGACATGAGGCTGGATGAACAAAGGCATTCCCTCCTAGCTTGTGTCCAGGGAATCTCCCAATGACCTTTTTAGACTCCTCCCACTGACCCATCAACATACCTAGCATTTAACCCAATAACTGCCAGACAGTCTAACATACTGATACATGCTCTCTAGTTAGGGTTACATAGAGCTATATGAGGTTACATAGAGCTATGCGGTCCAGAATACTCCCCGCTTGGAAATTTATATTTCCACTACTAACTAACTGAAATAGCAAAAAACATAGCATTAAGGCATGCAATACTCATTGTTAACTAACTTGTGACTAAATAAGTAAAAACTTGGTATCAAACATGCATAACTATTGGTAAATATAAAACATGCACAATTATGCAAAAAAACCAAGCAAGTGTTACATCAAACAATGCATAAGACAATACATAATTTGAGGTTTGATCTTCTGGTTCAGTCTTCGTCAGCAATGGGACCAAATCGGTGATCAGCCTGGTACAAGTATCTTTGAGTCACGACCTGACTCACGTGGCTTCATGATCTGGACCTCAGCTGGGCAAACTAGTTCATCAAGTGGGTGGGCCCGGTGCATAAGTCCCATGGGCCAATAGTTCTGGTATGCATACTTGTCTCTCAGCGAGACAAGGTCTTCTTCCTGTAAAAGAAACTGGAACCAAATCTGGAACAGAAAAACTGGAACCCAAAGTTTCTCAGGAACAAGGGGAACTGGATTCACAGGATACTCAGGAACCAAAGAACCTGGAAAAACATGAACAGCTGGATCTGGAAACACAGGAACAGCTGGGGCTGAAGAATCAGGAACAACAGCTGGAACTGAAGAATCAGGAACAACAGCTGGAACTGAAGAATCAGGAACAACAGCTGGAACTGAAGAATCAGAAACAACCGCTGGAACTGAAGAATCAGGAACAACAGCAGCTGCAGAAGACTCAGGATACTCAAGAACCGAAGGGTCTGGAACCACCGGTGGAGTATTGAAGAGGGCTGCTACTGCTGTCGTCAGGGTAGTGAGGACTTCATGTGTGGGTGTCTTTAACGACATGGAGTCCATGAAAGTCAGTAAGTCCTTGCAGGCTCCTACAAGGCTAATTCTTGGGATGCTAAGACAAGTGATCAAGACAATCAAAACTATGCCTAATCTCAGGTGCTTCCGCTTAGATAGGGGTTTGAAGCGGATTGGTTGACGCTTACTGGGTGTCTGAGGTTGAAGGTTGGCACTTTGATCTGAAGCTGGAAGTGCATAACGTTTTGGTCTCTGTGGCATCTGTCTATTTGGACAGGCCAAGAGCTCAAGACTTTCTAGCCAGATCAATTCTGTTAACTGTGTGGCAAGGTTGGGCTACTTCACTTGGTTAACAAAGTTCTTATTTGTTTCCACATGTTGCCATTGTTCAGGGCTTAAAGATGTTTCAATCCTTTTCTCTCTGTTGCTTACATGGACGTAGAAGTGTCTGCTTTGTTTGCAGATGTAGCTTGACATCACCTTGCTGTCTGCCTAGAAGGTGGTAGACTGTAGTTCAAGGTGTAACGTCTTCGCTGTCAAGTTGGTGAGCTTTACAGCCAAAGTGGTACCACATAGCTCTAACCTTGGTACGGTGTGGCCTTCTTGCATTGTTAGTCTCGCTTTCCCAAAGAAGACATCGAGACTGCAGCACTCCCCGCTGTAGACTCTGATGCATCTTATGGTTGCAAACAAGATGACGTAAGTGTGGCTCTCCCCGCTGTAGAGTGAGACATATCTTAAGACTGCATTCACCTTCGTAGTCACATCTAAGGAAGCGTACAATTCTTTCTTCTGCACTGTGGTGGGTGAGCTGAAGACATACGTGCACTGCACTTGCATGCTTTGGAGACATCTTGGGAGTACGCTCCATGACTCCCAGTCTTGGAGACATTGTTAGTCTTGTTTGTCCTCTATGGACAAGGCTAAGTTGTTGTAATTCTTGCTTGTCTGGAACACTATTGCTTCCAAAACAGGTTTGGTTGTCACAAGCGTGCAGTGTTCTAGGTGTGGTTGGAACACTGTTGCTACCAAAACAGGTTTGGTTGTCACAAGCGTGCAGTGTTGTAGGTGTGGTTTTAGGTGAGGTGCTGTTCCATTACTGGGAATGGAGATTTTTGAGATGCTCACCTGGGTTGGGGTTTGCGATTGATCAACACAAACTGTCCCTCCTATGGCAACGCGGTCCAGAAGCGAGGACTCTGTCACTGTGGGTTCACCGTAGTCCTTGTCAAGTGTGGCCCAAGTCTTTGCAAGGCCGATGTCAGGGTCGCCCAAATGGGATGCGAAGATGTCGTTCACAGTGATTACGGATTTTGGGCCTAGCCAGGCTGTCAGCTGGACAAGTTCCTCATCTGGTCCAGCCCTTTCTTCGTTGATGGCGCGCTTGAAGATGTGTTTCCACAATAGGTAGTCTCTTCCAGGTTTGTTGGAGAATCTTCATACGCCTCTAGCTGCCAAGTCTAATCTTCTTCCAATGTACATTGGGGGATGCATCGATCCCATGTGTGGGCTGTAGCTTGGTGGAGGTGGTGCACCCCTTCCGGGAGTGGGGGTGTGCACCATGGCTGGCTGGTAACTTCCTTCAGCGTATTGTTGGCTGAGGTTATTTTGCCATGTCGCATGCAAGGGACTTTGTTGGCTTGGTCTGAACTCCTCTGCTCTGGCATTGAGCTGAGGGAACCCAGGTTCCTGCTTGCTTACTTGTTGGAGGGTCAGTCTTTCTGGTAGAGTGTAGCTAGCTCCCTGGTAGGCTGGCACAGCTGATGTTCGAGGCTGTCCTCTGTAGTCAGGACTGGTAGTATTTCCTTGGGACACTGCCTCCTGTTGGTGCAGCAGGGATTCTAGTACGGCTCGAGCTCTTTCAACCTCTTCCCTGAGCGACGGCCGGTTCTGCTGTAGGGCCGTTGGCGCTGCAGGTGGATCCATCTGATTGCCATCAGTGCTATGGTTTGGCAGGTTCTGTGGGGCAACAACATTGGAAAGATCTTGTGGCACTGCCTGCTGTGTAGCCATTGCCATTGCTGGTGGACCCATCCTGTTGTCATCAAGGGTGTGGTTCAGTGGGTTCAATGGGGCAGCAACGGCGGGAAGATCTCATGACCTAGGTGTCGCGACATCAACTCTGTGGCTGACCAGCGCATCTGGTCATTGAGATTCCTCTGTTCATCTACTCGGTCTTGGGGGACTTGTGGCTGGCTGTGGCGCTCTCACCTGCGCATTCTGGAATGCGCTTTGGTTGTCCACGTAGGCCTGTACGTGGCTACGACGCTCTTCATTTTCCAGTTGCTCCCTATTTGGCAAGAAATTGGTGTTCTGGAGTGTTCTCTGAAGGCCTTCCACTCTAGCCATTTTGTCTGCCATATCTCTTTGGCTTTGAACAAGTTCAAGCTCCTCTTGGGCGTCTTTTCTTTTGGCCTTCATTTTAGCTGCTATAGCTTTTCATCTGGCTTCCATTTGGGCTGCTTCATTTTCTCGATCGGCCTTCACTCTGGCAGCTTCAGCTTCTTGGTTGTTCTTCATTTTGATTGCTTCGGCTTCTCGGTCATTCTTCATTTTGATTGCTTCGGCTTCCAGCTTGGCCTCTATTTCGGCTTCTTCAAGTTCTATGGCCGCCAATTTCTTCTTTTTCTGCCTCTCCTCTTGTGCCACACGAAAGACTGCTTCAGCAGCTTTAGCATCGATGATCATTTGCTCTGCATGTGAAATTCTGGATGCTCGGCTATGACGGGAAGATGCTTTCGAAAGGCGGGAGGCGCTTGTGACATGCGATTGTTGGGACACGCTGGAATGTGCCTTGGATATGTGACGAAAGGATGAGGCCTTTCCAGACACGTGGGATGGAGCCGCATGCAACCATTGGAATGGTGCATGTGAGGAGCAGGAAACTTCAGACATGGCCCTGTCGACCGGTCTGCCTCTCTGGCAAGGCTCGGGCTGTGGGGAACCATGTTTGCTCTGTAGAAGCTTCTTATGTTCCTCGTTTAGTAGCTTGAGGCTCTGCATCTTGCCATCAATAGTTGAATCTCCTAATTGTGCCTGAATGTCTTCGAGATACTGTTCGGAGTCTATCCATTGTGTAAGGGCGTCTCTCTTATCTCCTTCCACTAAGCGTGCACATTCGGGGGAGAATTCCTCCTTGGACTCTTGGTAGAGTTTGTGTAATCTCTCCCAGTGTCTTTCATGGCGCTTGTAGTTTGACTCCCATCTTTCCATCAGATGTGAGTGCATGGCTTCTGTGGGCTTTCTTTGTTGTCTCAGATCACAGTGACTCTGAGAGGTCTTTGGCTTCACTGAGGCTTGAGCTACAGCCTCTGTGTACAGGTCAAGGTTGGCTGTTGGCAGCATTTCTCCTTGGCCGGCTGGTTAGTGTATATCAACTAGGCTGGTTGGTTGAACCCCTTCTGCTAGACCAGTGGGACACTCTGCCATGGCTAGGGTAGGTTCAGTGTTCTTCTCAGCTATTTTGAAGCGAATTTGAAGAACTTCTCTCTTTGACCACTAGGGGATGTTACTTGTCGATCAGCTTCAGAGGTGCTGTCTGTGAGTGGAGTTGCCGCTGGGTGCGTTCTCCTGCGTTTGTGGGTACTTCAGCGCAGTTCACCCCTTCACCACTAGGGGTCGCTTGCCGCGGGTCAGCTACCAGGGTGCTCTTCCTCCTAGGTTCACCCTTTGTCCACTAGAGGGCTGGCTCTGGGTGTGATTAAAGGCTTCCGTGTAGTTCCTCCTTTAACCACTAGGGGGTGTCTGAAGAAAGGCCAGCCAAATTCTTCCTATTACCACGTTACTGCTAGTGGCCACTGAGAGAATGTAGAGGTACAAACTCCCACCTGGCGACCGTTAAGTTGCAGGCTGGAACCCTGGGTCATCAGCTTGTGATAATAAGCAAGGACAATTGGCTTCGCTTTCTTCTGCTTAATTTCTCTCAAACTGGAACAACTTGGTCTTCAGCTTGAGTGAGTGAGTACTTTTGGTAAGTTCACTCTGTGCCCTCTAGGGGGTGTTGGTAGCTTGGGATAAAGTTCAGTAGCTTGCACTTTAACTAACAGATTCACTCTGCGTAGTTAGTGATGCGTGCAGTGAAGTACCTTCTTTCCCTCTGGGGGATGCTCTTAGCTTGGCTTGGTATGAGCCTGTTATGTGCTGAATTTAACTGTCAGTTGTTGTAACTCAGCATTTAGATTCCAAAAGGCAAAAAATTGCATAAGGGTGTCATGAATAGATTGACCACCAGGGGGTGCTACTGCAATGCTATTGGGGTTGGTTCTGCCCCTGAAACCAGATGCCTTTTTATTCCATTAACACTGGCTGAAATTCCAAGCATTCCTAAGGGAGGGGGGAGCTTAGCCTTTCCACCGTGCTGTGGCTGGGAGAAGAGTTTAATTGTTTTCCTTAGTGACTTGTTGCTAGGGCAAGTGGACTAAGAAAACAGCATTCAGTTGAGAGTTAATTGCCCTTTTATAGCCCTCGAAGGGGCCACTTGCTGCTCTCTTTGGTGTTAGAAATCAGACTTTACATGCAAGAAATAAGAGTGTAGATTTTTCCTTTTCTACTTAGTAAGGTAAACAACACAATATCTCTTTGATTTAAACTTTAGCTTGTAAACAGATCCAAAGGCAATTTAAAAACAGACACAAGGCACTTTATAACTTTTACTTTTCTTTAAAACGTTGGCTAGCATGCAGAATTTGACTGGTAATGAATCCTTGCCAGCAGAGGCTTGTCAATATGCAGGTAAACCTTGTCATGCAGTGGCTACTTGCAGAGTTAACAGCGAATTAGCAAAACAGTGCATCTGAATCACCACCTTTGAAACGCTGTCCGCCAAACAAACACACTGACTTTGCTTTGCAGGCTTTAGTGGGAGACTGACCCTAGAGATTACCGTTGCAGGCAATTGAAGGAAATTAGCCACATCAAATTACTACTTGCAAGAAAATATCTGCTTTACTTCCTTAAGGGCTGATGTAGAGAAAGACTAATAAGTTTACTTTCTTCCTTCAAAGTGTTGCAGGAGATCAGAGGAGAATTAATCTTATCAATTTACTATTCTGTTCCAGACAGAACAGACTGCTTTCCATCCAATCCAAAACAGATAGATAACTCAGAAGAATAAACAGAAAATATCGCTTTTATTTCTAGGAATCCTAAACAATAACTCACTGTTATGTAGATACGTCCAGAAACATATTTTGCAATATTGGGTTCATTCCACAGGTAAATTGATATTGAATTTTCCCCTCTTCTTCTGATAAGCATCACATGTTGGCATAGGATCTCCAAGCCGTGTGACTAGGAGACATGAGGCTGGATGAACAAAGGCATTCCCACCTAGCTTGTGTCCAGGGAATCTCCCAATGACCTTTTTAGACTCCTCCCACTGACCCATCAACATACCTAGCATTTAACCCAATAACTGCCAGATATTCTAACATACTGATACATGCTCTCTAGTTAGGGTTACATAGAGCTATACGGTCCATAGAGATATATAGTCCAGAATAGGGACAGTGAGTTAATTGATACAGAACATCCCTGTCCCCAGCAATCAAAAAATTACAGGGTTAGCAGTGCATGTAACATAGATGTGTGTGTGGACAAGAATATCAACCTTGCTATCAAGCAAAAACAAGCTTTTAATAGTGAGTGCCACACAAAGTGCACTAACCAAACAGGTGGTAAGAAAATAGGGGAACTCAGGCACCACACAGGTTATGTAGAAAGTAAACACAGGGTCAGTCATAAAGGACTCAAATGTCTATACACCAATGCACAGAGTATGAACAGTAAACGGTGAACTAGAAATTCAGGTAAATGAGGGCAGATATGATACTGTTGCCATTATGGAAACATGATGGGATGAAACCCACAAATGGAAGACTCAGCTAGAGGGATTTAAATTATTTAAAAGAAACAGACCAAATAAAAGAGGAAGTGGAGTTGCTCTCTATATAAGAAATAACTACATCTCTACAGAAATAGAGCACAACAATGATGACAACTGTCTTAAATGCACTTGGGTCAAAATAAAAAGAGGAAAAAAATGGCATTGCCATAGGTGTATACTATAGGCCAACCAAACAGAGGAAATAGATGAACTTTTTGCTAGTCATCTAACTAAGGTATGTAGGAAGCACATCACAATAGTAATGGGGGACTTTAATTACCCTGACATCAACTGGGAGACAAACTCTGCACCAAGTGGAAGATCAAACAGATTCCTGACAAACCTAGCAGACAACTTTGTCTCCCAAAAAGTAGAGAAGGGAACTAGGGGATCAGCCATATTGGATCTAATCCTCACTAACAGAGATGAAATGATAGAAGGTGTTGAAGCCACAGGAACCTTGGGGGGGGAGTGATCATGCAATATTGGAATTCAACATTATGGAAGCACAAGCAATAGAACACAGTCAAACTAGAGTCTTGGACTTTAAGAGAGCTAATTTCAATAAACTTAGAGAGGTCTTGGGAAGGATTCCATGGATGAGAATCCTCAAGGGGAAAACAACTCAAGAAGCTTGGGAAATTTTGAAAAGTGAGATAATAAAGGCCCAGTCTAGCACAATACCAACAAAGAAGAAAAATAACAGCTCTCAAAAGAAACCAGCATGGCTGCATAAAGAACTCTCTGATAAATTGAAAGATAAAAAGAACAAGTATAAAAAGTGGAAAGAGGGGCACATAACTAAAGCCGAATATCAGCAAATAGCCCGAGCCTGCAAAGATGAAGTGAGGAAAGCTAAGGCTCAAAATGAACTAAGGCTTGTGACCAAAGTCAAAAATAACAAAAAAGCTTCTTTCAACATGTAAAAAAGACAAGAAAAAGGTTAAGGAAAAGATTGGTCCATTAGTGGGGGAAAGTGGCAAGAAGGTGACAAGCAACAGGGAGAAAGCAGAACTATTTAACTCTTTTTTTTGTTTGTTTGTTTGCATCTGTCTTTACACAAAGGGGAAAAAACCCAACAGTCCAACCTATCAAAAAAAGTACCATAAAAAATAGATTAGAAACACAAGTTAAGATGGGCAAGAAAATGGTAAGTGAGCACCTATTCAGCCTAGACGAGTTCAAATCACCAGGGCCAGATGGATTACACCCCAAGGTTCTCAAGGAGCTGGCAGATGTGATGTCAGAACCACTGAACTATATTTTTCAAAGATCCTGGAGCACTGGGGAACTCATCAAATTTGCAGACAACACCAAGCTGGCAGGAATAGCCAACACTCCAGAAGATAGGCTTAAGATACAGGAGGATCTGAACAAACTGGAACACTGGGCACTATCTAACAAAATGAAATTCAATGGTGAAAAAAGTAAAGTTCTACATTTAGGCAAGAAAAACCAAATGTACAGGTATAGTATAGATGGTACCTTGCTCAATAGTAGCAACTGTGAGAGGGATCTCGGAGTCCTAGTGGACAATCACTTAGATATGAGCCAGCAGTGTGCTGCAGCTGCCAAAAAGGCCAACACAGTGCTAGGCTGCATTAACAGAGGGAGAGAATCAAGATCACGTGAAGTATTAATACCACTTTACAATGCCTTGGTAAGGCCACACTTGGAATACTGCATCCAGTTTTGGTCACCACGATGTAAAAAAGATGTTGAGACTCTAGAAAGAGTACAGAGAAGAGCAACAAAGATGATTAGAGATCTGGAGGCTAAAACATATAAGGAACGGTTGCTGGAATTGGGTATGTGTAGTTTCATGAAGAGAAGGACGAGGGGGGACATGATAGCTCTGTTCCAATATCTCAGGGGCTGCCAAAAAGAAGAGGGAGTCAAGCTATTTTCCAAAGCACCTGAAGGCAGGACAAGAAGCAACGGATGGAAACTAATCAAGGAGAGACGCAACTTAGAACTAAGGACAAACTTCCTGACAGTTAGAACAATTAACCAGTGGAACAACCTGCCTCCAGAGGCAGTGAATGCTCCAACACTGGAAGTTTTTAAAAAGAGGCTGGACAGCCATTTGTCTGAAATGGTATAGGGTTTCCTGCCTGAGCAGAGGGTTGGACTAGAGATGACCTCCAAGGTCCCTTCCAACTTTATTATTATTATTGATCATCGCACAGTCAGCCAGATGTTCAGACTGGATTTGGCATTTTGTCTACCTATCGAGTCCTTACCCGGGACCTGGGATAGGCAGATGTGGATGTTTGATGGTATTACAGGTATCGTCGCAGGATGGATTATTACTATTATTATTATTATTATTATTACTATTACTAAATGCAAGAGTGAAACTTTTCCAGCAGATGAACTTAAAACATTCCATCCTGCTAATTTTGGGCTGTTCTTAAGAGTACAGAGAGAGAAAGGGAAAAGAAAAGGAAAAACAAACAAACACATTTCTTTTCACTCTGTTTGTTGGCCAGACAAACAGAGTGAGGATATTTTTCTTTTTACGGCTTATTTTAAGCAGAATTTCTGGCAGAATTTGGATGGTTTGGATTAGAGACAGTTAACAATCACATTTACCTCACACACAAAGACGTTGACATACATATACACACAAACACAAGAGAACAGAAAAGAAAACAGAAGTCTTAGTTTTACACATCTTAGTCATTCCCACCATAAATCTCAGTTAACTCAAATTAGGGAAGGCACAAATTTTAAACATACCACGTGGTTGCATAGAGAGAGAGAGAGAGAATCACTATTTCTTATTTTTTTAATTTCCCTTTGAGTACCTTTATTTAGCCAAATTGATTTCTCAGCAAAGCCCTAAGCAAAGTCCATTTTTTTACATATAGTTTCTCTACCTATTCATACCTGCCTGAACGGGTAGCTGATTCCCATCCCAGGCCTCAAGCAAGCTTTACTGGGGAGCCTATCTCGACCCTTGAACTAGAACACCCCATGATTCCCTTATTCCTGATGCAGGGGTTCACTTTGGTTCTATTGGGTCCAGTGCACTGAAGCCTCCTAGTGAGACTTCTACCTACCACCACAGTTTTGGGTCAAAAAGGGACCCATGGCGCACTCTGGATCCCTCACAGAGTAACTGGACGCTCCTTTAGGGATCTACCACCACGTTTTCAGACCAAAAAGGAGTCTGTCGAGGACATTTCTGCTCCCCTGCAGAAGGTACGGGATGCTCTCTTACCGGCTTTACCTTCACTTTTCACCACCAGTGTTTACGGACTTCAAATGTCTGGGAGGACCTCTGCTTGCTTTCCAGAGGTAAGAGATGCTCCTAGCCCGGGGCTTAATTTCCTAACTTTGCTTTGCTTTGCTTACAGGGCCTAACCAGCTGGTTGCCCAAATCCAATTCTTTCATTCACTCATTCCATTTCATTTTCACACATCCTCTCCCTTTTCCCTAACAAAAGGTCCTGCACTCTTGGCCAAACCCCCATGCTTTCCAGGGTCTGCTACTTGAACAGATCCTTTCTGCGGCTAGGAAAGACCAGAAGGAGCAGAATCCAACTGTGATTGGGGGGGAAAAGGGTCTTCTCACTCACACACAGAGAAATACACACATTTCTCTCACTCCCCTGGGCTTTAAAGTTAAAATTTAGACGTACTCACCTTCACCTTCTTTCCAAAGCAGCCCTTGAGCTCAAACCCAAAACTCCCTTTACTACCCTGGGAAACCCATCCACAGACACAAGGGGTCTGCTGCCAGCAAGATGGGGCTTACCAGTCTCAGTCCATTGGAGAGGTTAGCTTGGAGTCCCATCTGGGGTGCCAAATTGTTGAAGGAAAAGTCTTCATCATGATTCATCCAAGCTGTGGATAAACAACATGGCGACTGCTTTAGGAAGAAGGTTGCAGTTTATTGAAGAGGAGAGCCAGACAGGAAGAAGGGTCTGGAAGAAAAAGAGCAAACACATGTAGGGAGTGGGTTTTTATACTCTCTGGAGCCTTTTGTTTGGAGTAGTTTCCTGTTCCTGTTTCAGGCTTTGTATTTCCTGTGTCACGTATTCTGACCTGAGTCTGGGTGTGCCTTTCTGGTATTCTGATGGTGGTGGGTTAATCCTATTATGCCCCAAAGGTCATATCCTGCTTCTCTGGGGCTGGGGCTGATGAGTGTTAGAATTTTTGGTGTGAGGAATTGTGGATTCTAGAGATCTTTCTTCCTAATCACAGTTTCCTGAGCAAAGTCTTTCTGACAAGATTATCACCTGCATTTTGCAAACTTGGTTTCTGTTTGGGACAGAGAGACTTGGGGGGGGGGGTTGGTTTCTGCCTTTAAAATCCTTTAGTGAAATATATTTTGCCCTTTTAATATTTCCTTCTCTGGGGGTCAATTTATTTTCCAAAGCACCAGAAGGCAAGGCAAGAAACAATTGATGGAAACTAATCAAGGAGAGAAGCAACCTGGAATTAAGGAGAAACTTCCTAACAGTGAGGACAATTAAACAGTGGAACAGCTTGCCTTCAGACATTGTGGGTGCTTCATCACTGGAGGTTTTTAAGAAGAGACTGGACATCCACTTATCTGAAATGGTATAGGGTCTCCTGCTTGAGCAGGGGGCTGGACTGGAAGATCTCCAAGGTCCCTTCCAGCTCTAGCCTGATTCTGTCAGTAATATATGTACCATCCAGGGGAATTTCTTCAGAATAACATGTTCGCTCCAAATCGGAACAAGATCTGGAATAAAAGGTAATCTGTTTGAAAACAGAGACATCATTTGCAGGATCCAATCTGAGTCGGTCACTGGGACCAAAGGTTTATTCTTCCAAGCTTTTGGGCTCGTGCTGGAGCCCATTGTCAGGGAACTTCTCTCTCTCCAGTATATGCGCATTGGGCTGTTGTACACATTGTCTTGGTGACGTTTAGACGTTGCTCCTCGAAGCACGAAGCTGAAAACACCAGCCTGAAGATGACGAATGGGACTTCGTCGAAACGTCGCCAAGACACTTCTAATTTTACGCGGGAGAAGACCCGAACAACCAAAGACATATATATATATATATATATATATATATATATATATATATATATATATATATATATATATATATATATATATATATATATATATATATATATATATATATATATATACATATTTAAGCTTAGACTATATAGATTGAAAACCAACTTGATTAACAAAAATAACTTGCCATAAATTGGTATATGCAAACGTGGAAAAATATTATTCAAGTAATAAAAATGACAAGTACCGCAACAACAATTAAAGTAGGCAAAAAACCAGCTACAAATCCCGCACCTATAATGGCCTCTCCTACAGGTCAAAGAATGATAGTGACCATGTTGGGGAAAGAAAAAGAAAAAGCAGAATTGGCAATGAACCCACAGAGCATGCAGATAACACTACAAACAATTCAAGAAACAATGATGATGACCCAAGAGGCAATAGCAAACAATCATGAAGAAACGAAAATGCATCACAAAGAAATCAAGAATGATATTGGAGAAATGAGAGACGAAACATGAATGATAAGATAGGGAGTATACAACAAACAATGATGGAAAACTAAGAATTCAAAAAGTCAAAACAAAAATGGAGCAACTTGATAGCAAAATGGAAAGGATGGTACAGAAATCCGAGCAAGTAAGGAGTTGATTGAATCTATTACCTTTTTGGAAATGGAAAAAGCTTTGTTCTTTCTAAGATTTCAAAATATCGTAGAGGAAAAGGAAGAAGATTTGGGAAAGAAGATGGTGGAGATATTGGTGGAGATATTAGGAAAGGACAAATTGGAAACAAGAAGAGACATAGACGAAATATATAGAGTATATACAAATTATGCACGAAGGCATAGATTGGCGAGAGAGGTGCATATAAGGTTTACTAGAAGATCAATAAGGGATGAAATATATAAAAAAATGAGAGATGAACCGATAATATATAAGGGTAAAGAAATAATTGTATTAAAACAAATACCACGTAGAATATGAAACCAGAGACGAGAATACCAATTTCTAACAACCCAATTAACTAAATATAAAGTTATGATTTGATGGTTAATACCTGAAGGCATACTTCTAACATGGCAGGAAAAAAAATATAAGATAGATACACTCGAGAAAGTGCAGGACTTTTATGAACATCACTTTACACAGGGAGAAGAACAAGAAAGTAGGGAAGAGCTGGAGAGTAAAAGTCAGGACGAAGATCTATTAGAGGAAGTTGTACGAGAAAGAGAAACACAAAAGATACAAGAAAGAGAAAGGTTAGAAAGAGAAGGAGCAAAAGGAAGGGTAATAGAAACAAGAAGCATAAAAAAAAATAGATCAAGTAAAAAATGGAAGACGCAATTAAGCTCTTTTCTGTAAACATTAATGGTTTAAATATACCAAGAAAAAGAGTACAAACGTTTAACAAATTAAGGAAATTGGATGCAGATGTGATATGTCTTCAGGAAGTTCATATAAAAAAGGATTATAAAAAACTACTAGAGAATGTAAAATTAGGAACACTATACACAACATTAGCACAAAACAAGAAAGGAGGAATTGCTTCTGTTTATTTTATCAGTAGAAATACTTCTGACAAAAATCAGAGAGGACCAAGACATAAAGTGTTTAAAAATTAAGAAGGAAGAATATAAGGTCCAAGCCTTTGCTGATGATTTGGTATTCATTTTGGAAGATCCATTAGAAACCGGCCTTAAATTGATTCAAAAAATAGAAGAATTCGGTGAGGTAGCCGGACTTAAGATCAATAAGAATAAATCCAAATTAATAACCAAAAATCTTACAAAAGCACAGGAAAGTGAACTGGAAGATAAAACAAAGATAAGTGTAACTAAGAAAATAAAATATTTAGGAATCTGGCTTACAGCGAAGAGTTCCTGGGTTGCATAAACAGAGGCATAGAATCAAGATCATGTGAAGTATTAGTACCACTTTATAAAACCCTAGTGAGACCACACCTGGAATACTGCAACCAATTTTGGTCACCATACTACAAAAAGGATGTTGAGACCTTGGAAAAAGTTCAGAGAAGAGCAACTAAGATGATCCAAGGCCTGGAGACTAAAACATATGAAGAATGGCTGCAGGACTTGGGTTTGGCTAGTCTAAAGAAAAGAAGAAAGAGGGGTGAACTGATAGCAGTATTCCAGTATTTGAGAGGCTGCCACAAAGAAGAGGGGATCAAATTATTCTCCAAAGCACCAGAGGGCAGGACAAGAAACAATGGTTGGAAACTGATCAAAGAGAGAAGCAACCTGGAATTAAGGAGAAACTTCCTGACAGTGAGGACAATTAACCAGTGGAACAGCTTGCCCTCAGAAATCATGGGTGCTCCATTACTGGAGGTTTTTAAGAAGAGACTGGACAGTCACTTGTCTGAGATGGTATAGGTTTTCCTGCTTGAGCAGGGGGCTGGACTAGAAGACCTCCAAGGTTCTATTCTATTCTATTCTATTCTATTCTATTCTATTCTATTCTATTCTATTCTATTCTATTCTATTCTATTCTATTCTATATTTTATTCTATTCTTCTATTCATGGTGTGATCTGAAAACAAAAAGACCAAAGAGCATCTGTGGGGCCTTTGAGTTTTTCAGCTTGCTTCTTTCCTGCAGTTGGGGCATCAAAATATGCAACCGCCAATTAAAGAAATGGTGACTTTACCCCCACCTGATATAAATCACCCCTTCTTGACATAAAGGAAACCCTTGAAGAAACTCTCCCATTTCTAATGAAGGGGAGGAGAACAAGTTGGCCCAAGTCCAATCCTCAGTTGGAGTCTAGAAGGGAAGGAACTGACTAATATGTTATTGTTACATTTTAATGTTATACATCATCCTTTGGGGTTGAGACAATCAATCAAGACAATCTTGACCCCAAAACCAAGAAAGTGGAGTATAATGGTCAACAACAACAACAACAAAAACAACAATAGTGATGAAGATGCATTGAAGTTAGTACATCAGGAAGGCTTACTGATTACTGGAGAGACCAAACTGGCTTACAAGGAAGACCAAATGAAGAATAGAATGGAGGCATGGGAAGACAAAGCACTACATGGCCAGTACATTAAAAAAAAAATAGCAGGGAAAACAGATAATAACAAGACCTGCCAATGGCTAAGAGCAGGAAAGTTGAAGAAAGAGACTGAGGGACTAATTCTGGCTGCACAAGACCAAGCCTTAAGAACAAATGCATACAAAGCCAGAATTGAAAAGACAGCAACAGACAGTGTCAGAACCCATATCAATAGGTTCCCCAATCCTTTCCTCCCCCCTTCCTGCTTTTGCTATTTTCTCTTCTTTCATCCTGACCCGAATCTCACTCTCTTCTCATCCTGGGTTCTGCCATACTCCTAGGGGGGAAGGGGGAGTGCTTGAGGGTTATTGCCTTGACTTCCTCTATTGCTATAATGTAACACTTTGCTTTCCTGCATTATTTCTTGTGAACTTTCCCATCCCTTACTGTCAGCTAGCAAAGGGAGGGGAAGAATGGAAT
This sequence comes from Crotalus adamanteus, assembly GCA_039797435.1. Classification (NCBI taxonomy): domain Eukaryota; kingdom Metazoa; phylum Chordata; class Lepidosauria; order Squamata; family Viperidae; genus Crotalus; species Crotalus adamanteus. Next base: position 55,675,510 of record CM077935.1, on the reverse strand, counting down.
GCAACCTCCGGTGACCGCTTTATCTCCACGGCCCCAGAGAAGGTGCGAAGAGCCGCCTAAACATCACAGCTACAACCAGAGACAGCCCGATGTTATCTCCCTGTTCCCACAAGGAACCTAACACCTGGGGATTGGGCCATTTGAACTGACCGGATGAACTATGGGGTGGGGTTTTGCTTGGGACACTTTTACCTATCGTTCTGCGCAGGAAATCCTCAGATCCTGTCTAGTATGCCTGCTATCAGCTTCTCCTAATAAAAGTTCCTTTTGGAAGAAACCGCTTTCAACAGTTCTGCTTTCTTGGGATGAGGTTTTGAAGTGGGCCCTGACATTAGACAGGATCTGCAGTAACAGTCAACCCGGAAGGAAGACCCTTACTGGGGGACTTTGCAAAATTATCCATGTCGGATACAGGAGCAGGGAAGGAAGAACCCGCTGCAAAGGGGGAACCCCCCTGCCGGTCGGAGACCCACCAACTGTCCAGCTCCAAGACTTCCTACACATCGAAAGAAGAGGTAGTGGAAGTTCGCAGCCACAAGCCTCAGTGGTCAATGGGTGTGGGGAAGAAGGACAACTGGGAGAAGAAGGCGAGGAAGGTGACTCTCCATCGGGGTAGCCAACAACCAGGGTGGAAACTGGAGATGGAGAAGTCCTTTCACCTCAGCGAAGATGAATGAGATTGTCCCAGACATCCGAGCTGGATGTTGGAGCAGGCGATCGATATGATGAAGACGGCTTTCAACTCCCTCAAGGAGGAGAGACCCGACACGTGCGCCGGGACCATACGGTTGGGTTGCAGCAAAAAAGATACTGAGGGTGAATCCAAAGTGGAGGTTCCAGGCACGTCTGGCAAGACGACCGAACCCGCAGCGGTCACTACGGCAGCCCCTACTCCCCGCCGCACCACAGCTGGCGACCGAGAGGGAAGACGCCACAGGAGGAAGAAAAGGCAGCAGTCCATCCAGAAGTTCCCACCTCTGAATGTGAAGTTTCGTGGGGAGCCGCTACACGTGGGATTTTTCCTGACCCAGGTCCTCAACTATATGGAGGAATATGGCCGAGATATCCTCACTGACCACGCCAGAATCTGCACTGGGCAGGCGGTTCTAGACCAGGGCTTTTCAACCTTTTCACAGATTGTACCGCTTTTAGGACATGACAATATTTGAGTACCACCAGTGCTTAGCAAGGTGTCAAAAACTTGATGACTAAAAAAAAGGGGGGGATTTGGGGTTTTACTGATTAGATTCATTTGTTGTTATAGAAATGGCTAGTTTATAATAATATGAAAAAGTAAAAAGTTGAGGTTCAATGTTAATGCTTCCTTCTACTGCAACAGAGGAAGTATGTTCTTTTTCCCTCCTCCCCCTCACTCCCCCCCTTTTTCCTCCCCACTGTGTCCTACTATTTGCTTTTGTATTTTTGTATTTTATTCTATAATCTAATAAAATATTACAAACTGTAGAAAAAAAGAAAAAAGTACCAGTTTTAATTTCTTCGGTGGCTGTTCCTTTGCTGAATCACTTACCCTTTGCACTGACAAATGTATGTTGAATTTATCCATGTTTATTAATATGCACCACTACCAGCTAGTTCAGGGGTCTTCAAACTTGGCACTTTTAAGACTTGTAGACTTCAACTCCCAGAATTCCTCAGCCCTCATGGTCTTAAAGTTGCTAAGTTTGTAGACTCCTGAGCTAGCTGGTTGGCCCTTCTGAGCTCTTCCACAGTGTAGTAAAAATGCACACACACCCCAATCCCTTCCCTGTACCCTTAAAGATACAAGAATCAAGTGCAAAGCAAGAAAATAAGAAACACAAACTCCCGGGTTTTTTTCTCTTTAAGCTGCCTCAGGCGTGTCACATGTCACAATGTTGCAATTCTAGACTGAAAGGTTCTGGCAATTGCAAAAAGCTTTAGCTTTAAATTAAGCCAGTTTACCTTCAAAGAAAACTTTCTAAAAGCCACAGACAGACTCAATTAAAGGGGGTAAAACTAATTACATTTGTTTAAAGGGATTAAACCTTTCCTGTTGTATTTTTTTCCTTCCCCCACCCAAACCACATTCTTTTATAGCCTCTCCTCTCCTCCCCCCCCCCACTTTTTCTTCAGTTCATCTCCAGCTCTGAGCTGCTTCTGGAAGCGCCAATCAGCTAGAGCCAATCAGCTGGAGCCCTCCTGGCTCCTGGGGCTTCTGCCGAGCCCAGACAGTCCTACAGCTGCAGCTGCCTCTCCCTCAGGCTTGGCTTGCTTCGGCTCATTCCCCTCCCCTGCTACACTTGGCTAGCAATCGCATACTACCTGCCATGTGGCAAAGTACCACAAGTGGTACGCGTACCACCGGTTGAAAAGCCCTGCTCTAGATGGCATCACTGCCAACTGGGTAGTGGACTTGTATGATTCGGACGCACCAGAGCTGCTAAACTTCAATCAGTTCATGTTCTCCTTCAGGCGCAGGTTCGAAGACCCGCTGGCAGACCAGAAAGCCTGGGAGAGAATAAAGACGGTAAAGCAAGGCAGATGCCCAGTGGCCGAGTATACCCAGGAGTTTCGGACCATCGCTAGCAAGCTGAACTGGCCCAAAGACATCTTGCTCAGCCATTTCAAGGACGGCCTGAACTACGATCTCTACGATGCCTGCCTTCCCCGAGGGGACCCGTACCGACTGCATGACTGGTATATCCTGGCCGAAGAAGTGGAAATTGACTTGGCAAAGAGACACCGCAGAGGGAAGCCCTGGGGGAAGCCACCACCTGAAACCCCGTTTGAGACCGGGAAACAGCAACCCACCGCAAAGAAGCTGCTTCCAATGCGGAAAAGAAGGGCACCACGCCACGGACTGCCACTCACACACCCCACTCGAGAAACCAGAACGGAGTTCAGCTGGGAAGTCCGGTAGATCACCAGCCAAGTCCTGAGAGCCTGCCATGAAGGGCACCGAGGCCGTCAAGTTCTCCCCAACCACCCAAACGGGGAAAGGAACTCTGGCCTACACTGCAGGAGCATCCAACTCGTCAGACAACAACTCCGAAGGTGAACCCCTGGTAAGTGGACCCATCGCGCCTCTCACCTGGACAGTGACTATACTAGCCCCCTCCATGCCCGAAGCTGTAGAAGTAAGGGCACTGATTTACTCTGGGTGCACGGGTTGCCTCATCAGCCCCACGCTGGTAGGAAACCTGGGCATTCCAGTGAGGAGGCTGAAAAAACTGTTTTCTTTCGGTCAATTAGATGGGTCCATAGCAGGGGGGGATGCCAGCTACCCTAGCCACACTGCCAGTTCAACTCATGCTAGGGGATCACATAGAGACTATAACCTTCGTGGTCACCCCAGGCATGGAATGTGCCATAATTCTGGGCATGGCATGGCTTGCGAAGTGGAACCCCAAGGTGGACTGGTGAACAGCAGAGCTCAGATTCCCAAAGGGAGAATGGCAAAGCCCACCGACCCAGAGAGCCCCACACGACCCCTCAGCTGAGAAAGCAGCTGTAGGAGAGGAAAATAAAGTGCCCGAGATACCTGAAGAATACAGGGACCTCGCTGAAGTGTTCAGTGAGGACAGATCGCATGAATTGCCCCCCATTGGCCCACAGACTGTGCAATTGAGATTAAACCCGGAGCAAAGCTCCCAAAACCCAGACTGTACTCCATGAGCCCTACAGAACTGCAGGAGATGCAGAAATTCATAGATAAAAACCTAAAGAGAGGCTTCATCCAGCCCGCCTCACCCAAGGTGGCCACTCCGGTTTTGTTTAGGGAAAAAAAGGATGGGACTCTTCGTCTATGTGTGGACTATAGGGCCCTGAACACTATACGTGAAAGTAATTTGTACCCCTTGCCACTAATGGATATGCTATCCCACCTCTCGAGGGGGAAAATCTTTACAAAATTGGACTTGCGGGAGGCTTACTACCGCATTAGAATCAAACAGGGAGATGAACGGAAAACCACTTTTAATTGCCCCATGGGGTGCTACCAATTCAGGGTCCTACCTTTTGGATTGCAAGGAGCTCCAGCAGTCTTCATGCAATTGATAAATGGCGTATTGCGGGAGCACCTATACAAGGGAGTCCTGGTTTACCTGAATGACATCCTTATATTCACAGAGACCATGGAGGAGCATGTGAACCTAGTCAGAGCCATCCTAAAGAAATTACGGGCCGCTCACCTTTACGCTAAACTATCAAAGTGTGAATTCCATAAAGAAAAGATAGACTACCTAGGATACCGGATCTCTCCCGAGGGCATAGAAATGGACCCCGAAAAGGTTTGGGCGGTGCTGGAATGGGCACCACCCCGCACAAGTAAGCAATTACAAAGCTTCCTGGGGTTCGCTAATTTCTACCGCCAATTCATCACATCATTTGCCCAAATAGCTCTACCAATCACAAATTTATTAAAAACCAAAGGGGCAGACAAACCGAAACCCAGACAACCGCTAAAGTGGACGGTGAAATGCCAAGCCACTTTTGAAAGACTAAAAAGACTTTTTTCGGCTGAACCCGTCCTGCGGCACCCTGACCCAGATAAGCCTTTTGTAATACAAGTAGATGCCAGCGACGTAGCAGTAGGAGCTGTTCTATTGAAAGAAAACAAGCAAGGGGCCTTGCAACCCTGTGCCTACACCTCTCGAAAACTCATGGAGACAGAGCAGCGATGGGCACTATGGGGAAAAGAGGCGTACGCGGTGAGGTGGGGGCTCCTCACTTGGCGACATTTCCTCAAAGGAAATAAAATCCCCTTCCAGGTCTGGACTGACCATAAGAACCTGGAAGCGTTAAAAACACGCAGGAAACTCACCCCAAAGCAAGCCCGGTGGTTGCAACATTTTCACTGGTTCAATTTCACAATCAAACACCTTCCAGGGGGGAAGAATTTCCTAGCCGATGCACTCTCCCGCATGCCCCAATACAACAGTACCAAACCTAGTGTTACAAAGCCTCTTCTGTCAGAAATGCAACTGGCAGCACAGGTAACTACCCGGGCACAAGCAAAATTGAGAAAACCATTAGTCAGCCAAGCAGGGATCAAATTTAGAAAAGCCTTAGAAACCGATGAATGGTTCCTAAGCCACAAAAACCTTTGCACAATCACAGATGGTCTACCCTGGGTGGGAGAGAAGCTATACATACCAAAAAGCCAAAGGCTCACGTTTATGCAGTTATGCAATGATACAAAATCAGCGGGCCACTTTGGATTCATGAAGACACTACATCTAATCAAAAGACAATTCTGGTGGCCCTCTCTCAAAAAGTACATTGAAAGCTATGTAGCCAGCTGCCCAACATGTGCAGCTGCAAAGAGACTGAAAGGGAAATCACCCGGGCTGCTGCAACCAGTAGCAAGCCCCTCAGCACCATGGAAGGATATCTCCATGGATTTTATAGTAGAACTACCAGAAAGCAGTGGAAATATAGTTATTTGGGTAGTGACAGACCTGTTTTCCAAACAAGTGCATTTCATTCCCTGTTCAAAAATCCCAACCGCCAAAACCCTAGCAAAACTGTTCGTTCAACACATCTACAGGCTGCACGGGGCCCCCCAATGCATCATATCAGACAGGGGGGTGCAATTCACCTCAGAGTTCTGGAAAGAGTTCCTATCCCTTTTAGGAACCACCCAAGGACTGTCATCTAGCCATCATCCACAAACAAATGGTGGGACGGAACGTTCAAACTCAGTACTTGAACAATATTTAAGATGCTTTATTAATTACCAGCAGAAAAACTGGACTGACTTACTTCCGTTCACAGAAGTTGCCTACAACAATGCAGTTCACTCCAGCATGGGCTACACCCCTTTCCAAGTAGCCACTGGCCAAAGCTTTAACCCAATGCTAGAACTATCACCCAACGAGCCGTCCATCCCCTCCCTAAAGGAGTGGATAGATCAATTAAAAAATATCTGGCCGGTAGTTAGAAAAGCACTAGATGATGCTAGACAAGCTTACAAAGCACAAGCAGACAAAAAAAGAACTGAGCCGGAACCATTCAAAATAGGAGAAATGGTTTATCTCTCAACCAAATACCTAAAATCCCTACAGCCATCAAAGAAGCTGGGACCGAAATACATAGGACCTGTTGTGATTCCATGCCAGCCTGTGCTCCCAACAGCTGAGTTGGAGGAATCTGAGGAGGAGGTGGAGGAGGCATTTGGGGGGCCATCAGAGCCAGAGGGAGACTCTGAAGTACAGGACTCACAGTTGGATGCAGAGCCTGGGCCCTCCAGTCGTGTTTCTGATGAAGCTCAGCTGGGTGAGGAGCATGAATCAGACTTGGAAGAATCACAACAGATGGAATTGTTAATTGACGCACGCAGGCGGCGTCAATTAGCCAGAGTAAGGCAACAGAGGTCAATGAAGCACCTCCAAAGTAAGAAGAAACGGCAAGGGGAGGCACCGCCTCAGGACTGCTAATTAAAGGGAGGAGGTGTGGGTGGTGCTGGTTGCTGAAGGCAACCGTTTGAAAACCGCGTCTTGGAATCTTGATCTATGTCTTCTCTTGTGATTTCTTGTTTGTTTTTCATCGTGCTCTTTTGGACTTAAGTTTGCTGTATTTGACAGGTTTGTCTACAATATTAAAAGGGGTTTTTGTTTTTATTTGCAAGTCTCCAGCCTATTGTAGTAGCAGGGGTTTTGTCCTTGTGAAGTTAACAAGGACGACAATAGGCTGGAACAGAACAGGACCATTCCCAATCGTTAGAATCATAAATCAAGTAATGGTAGAATTGAAATGAGCCGAGGTGGCGCAGCAGTTAGAGTGCAGTACTGCAGGCCACTTTAGCTGACTGTGTTCAGCAGGTCAGCAGTTCAAATCTCACCGGCTCAAGGTTGACTCAGCCTTCCATCCTTCCAGGGTAGGTAAAATGAGGACCCAGATTGTTGGGGGCAATGTAAAATATATATATACATTGCTTACTGGTGTACACCGCTTAGAGAGTGCTTGCACTTAAAGCGGTATATAAGTCTCATAAATAAATAAATAAATAAATAAACTCCCAAAGTCCAGACCAAGTTGGGCGACCATGGATCAGCTCCATGCAGAAAACGATCAGTTACAACAGCAGGTGGCCCTCCTGACTGCATAGATGGCGCAGATGCAAGCAGCTCGGCCATGCTGCAGAAGCCCTGTTACAGTGCCAGAGAAATTTGATGGCTCACTAGCACAATTCCCATCGTTCTTTGGGCAGTGCCAGTTGTGTATGAGCCTTCGACCTGAGGACTTCCCCACTGACTGGGATAAGGTGGGGTTTGTGATAAACCTTTTGACAGGAACAGCGGCATGTTCGGCAACACCCCTTCTGACCCAGCCCAATCAGCTGCTGCACAATTATGCAGAGTTTTGCCGGCAACTCAAGGCCATGTTTGAGGACCCTGTTAGGGCCCAGACTGCAAACTGGTGGGTGAGAGAGTTGCGGTAGGGGCGTGGTTCACTGGCAGACTACATCACTACGTTTCAGGTGGTTTGTCAGGAACTGCAGTGGAACGAGGTGGCACTTATGGACCAGTTTCAGGAAGGACTTTCGTCCAAACTCCTGGATGAGCTGGCATGCACCGAATGCCCTCGCTCCTTGCAGGAGCTCATGCACCTGTGTCTCCATATCGATGCAAGACTCCAGCAGCAATGGGCACGACAACGGACGGAGGCCTTGCCTGCACCTGTTAAGACAGTGGCACCGTTGGCACCGCCTCAGGACAAGCCACTGAAGTTGGGGGCTGCACGATCTCGACTGACCCAAGCTGAAAAGGATCGCTGCCGCCGTGAAGGCCTTTGCCTGTATTGTGGTGGTCCAGGCCATATGGAGGCCAAGTGTCCTGTGAAGGCACCCAAAGCACCAGCAGGAAACAGGCCAGGCCTGGCCTAGAGGGCTCTGTAGGCCGGGCTCGCTTGGAAATGGGTCCAGTAGCTCCACCACAACAGACTCTTGTTAAGCACCTTGTGTTACCAGCGACTGTGTTCGTACCTGGTCAAGGAGTGGTGGAGGTCCAGGCCTTCGTGGACTCAGGGGCTACTGCCAATTTCATGGACTTGGCTTTTGCTGCACAGTGGTCCATTCCCCAGCAGCAGTTGTCACTGCCGGTCTTGGTGGAGACGATTGATGGGCGGCCCCTTCGTTCCGGCCCAGTGGTTGCTGCAACCACACCCATTCACATGTGTATTGGGCCGCATGTGGAAGAAGCCGTGTTCTATGTGGCTACCATTTCCCACTTTCCAGTGGTGCTGGGATTGCAGTGGTTAAGGGCTCATGATCCGCACATTATTTGGTCATCTGAGGCAGTGCGCTTCCCCAGCAAGAAGTGTGCCACCCATCACCTATATGCCTGCGGAGGGAAGGTGGAGACACATGGAGATCTGTACCTACCGGCAGAGTTGGGGGATTATGCCAATGTGTTTGGGGAAAAAGAGGCGGATCAGTTGCCCCCACATCGGTCTTATGACTGCCTGGTTGATTTAGTGCCTGATGCCAAATTGCCGGTTGGCCGGATTTACTCCCTGTTGGAGCCAGAGTTGGCAGCCTTGAGGGACTTCATTGACAAGAACCTCCAGAAGGGGTTTATACGGCCTTCCATCTCCCCGTTGGCTGCGCCAGTGCTCTTCGTGAAGAAGAAGGGGAGCTTAGACTGTGCTGTGATTACTGGAAATTGAATGCCATCATGATCCATAATCAGTACCCACTCCCGCTCATCCCTGAACTCATCGAGAGACTCCGCCAGGTCAAAATCTTTACGAAGTTGGACTTACGGGGAGGTTACAACTTAGTCCGAGTTCGAGTGGGAGATGAGTGGAAGACGGCCTTCTGGACGCGTTATGGACATTTTGAGTACACAGTTATGCCCTTTGGCTTGACTAAAGGTCTAGGAGTGTTCATGCATTTTATGCATGACGTGTTCAGGGATCTGTTGGATAGGTTTGTGGTCATCTACCTCGACGACATCCTGATTGGGATAATCATCTCTTTGACAAGCGTGAGAAGTGCCAGTTTGCGCAAACCACGATCGATTTTCTGGGCCATCGCATCTTGTCCGAGGGTGTGGAGATGGACCTGGAGAAAGTAAAGTCGCTGCAGGAATGGCAGCCTCCGCAGAGGGTCAAAGATGTGCAGCGACTGTTGGGGTTTGCAAATTATTACCACACATTCATTCCTCACTTTGCGACCCTGACCACTCCCCTTTCCAATCTGTTAAGGAAAGGGGTGAAGTTCCACTGGGGCGCTGAGGAGCAGAGGGCCTTGGATGCCATTAAGGCTGCTTTCGCCTCCAAGCCCATCCTCAAGCATCCTGATCCCTTGAGGCTGTTCGTGGTGGAGACGGATGCATCGGATGTGGCCGTAGGGGCTGTGCTTCAGCAAGCCTATGGTCCCACAGGTACCTTGTTCCCATGTGCCTATTACTCATGGAAGCTGTCAGCCCCCGAACAGAACTATACGATATGGGACAAGGAGTTGTTGGCGGTCAAAGTCACTTTTGAGACATGGTGGCATCACTTAGAGGGGGTCTGTCACCAAGTCAAGGTTCAAACAGACCATCAGAACCTAGAACACCCATGGATGGCCAGAACACTGAATCAGCAACAGGTGCGATGGTCACTTTTTTTTGCCAGGTTCAACTTTCGGGTGACCTATGTCCCCAGCGGGTGGAACCCGCGGGCGGACGCACTGTCCCGGAAGCCCGAGTTCACCCAAAAGGAGGACAAGATCATGCCCAGAACGGTTATTCCCTTAGAACGGTTGGCGGCCACAGAGGAGCCCATGGACCTACGGAGCAGAATTTGTGAGGCGCAGCAGCAGGATCTGTTTGTGGCGGCTCAATGTCATGAGTTGGCTGGCGATGAAGGAGATAAGACCCCTTGGAAGTACATGGATGACCTGTTGCAGTTCCGAGACCATATCTATGTTCCTGGGGGATCCCTCCATGGCATCATTCTGAGACAATGCCACGATAGTCCATCAGCGGGTCACTTTGGGGTCTTCAAAACAATGCACTTTGTCTCCAGAACATTTTGGTGGCTGTGACTCCGGCATGAGGTGTCTAGTTATGTGGCATCGTGCAGCATTTGTCAACAGGCCAAGTATGCTCCTGGTGCGCCCCCTGGTCTCTTGCAGCCACTACCCATGCCAGAAAGACCCTGGGGGGCAGTCTTGTTGGACTTCATTACTGAGTTGCCCCCATCCAAGGGTGCCACAATCATGTTGGTGGTGGTGGATATGCTCACCAACATGGCTCATTTTATCCTATGTGTGGGTCTCCCTACAGCATGGATGACGGCCCAGTTGTTTATCGCCCATGTATTTCGGCTGCATGGGTTATCGGACCGAGTCGTGTCAGACCAGGGGGTGCAATTTACGGCATGCTTCTGGAAGACCCTACTCACAGAACTACAGGTACAGGCGTGTCTGTCCTCCGCCCATCACCCTGAAACTGACGGGGGCACAGACAGTGTGAATGCCATCTTGGAACAGTACCTCTGCTGTTTCAGCAACATCCAACAGGACAATTGGCCGGAGCTGCTGGCTGTGGTGGAGTTCGCCTATAACAATGCCTATCATGCATCCACCCGTGTGTCACCGTTCTTTGCCACGGCTCTTTCTGTTGGCTCCATCTGACTCCCCAGTTCCAGCCATGGACAGGTTCCTCCAGGAGCTAAAGGCAGTGCACCAAATAGTTCGACACCAGCTGGAGAAAGCCAAGGAGGATTACAAACAATTCGCCAACCGTCATTGTCAAGATGTCCCTCCGTTATCTGTGGGCGATCGGGTTTGGCTTTGTACGTGGCACCTGCCCACAGCACGGTCGTTGAAAAAAATCACCGTTACTTGGGGCCGTTTCCGGTCGAAGCGGTGATCAATCCTGTGCCGTTTCGCTTGTCATTGCCCCAGACCATGCAGATTCACCCCATTTTCCACAGGTCATTGCTGGTTCCAGTAGCAGCCAATGATCCACATTGGCCGGCTCCACCACCGCCAGGTCCGGCAACCCCTCATGGAGATGTGGAGTATGAAGTGGACAGTATTTGGGATTCCCGTCGGTTGCAGGGCATGGAAAGGCTATGGACCTGAGGACTTCACGTGGGTCAATGCCACCGACGTTCACGCCCCTCATCTGGTCTGCGATTTTCATGCCCGGTTCCCACACTATCCTAGTCTGCATGGTCCCGGGGGAGGGGTCCTGCGGGGGGGGGGATAGTGTCATGCCTCTGTCCGAGCCTGAATCCAAGGAAGACATGGAGTTAGAGCAGGACTCTGTTGAGGCCCAGGAGTGGGTGTCTGTGGCTTTGGAGGACTGTAGGGAGGAGCAGGCTGAGGCAGGCTAGGGCCCTTCAGGTTTGGAACAGGGAAGGCAGAGTTCAGGCAAGGAGCAAGGCCCCCTGCCACCTGATCCTAAATCAAGGAGACCAGAGAAGAGAGAACAACGGAGGCAGGCTCAATTGCTCGGGAGGAGAGCGTCCCGCCCCACTCCACAAGGCACACCTGGGGATTAAGATTTAAGGAGATGCTGTGGGGTGGGGCATTTGCCGGGAACATACGTGGTATCTTGAGATAGTTGTGAATTGTGCTTTTGTCTTTGTTTAACCTGGACACTTTGAATTCCGGACCGGTTGGTTTCCTGTTTCACAACCACAGACTGCATTTCTGAGTCTCTCCTTGCAGTCTGCAGGCAAGCTGAGAGTTAAAAGGACTCATTACGTTTCTGTTTTGTTTTCTTGTTATCTGTCTTGCCTTGAGGACATTGTGAACTTATCCGGCTGTATTGAAATTGCCTTTAGCCAGAGGCAGCTGAAAGGAACATTTGTGTGTGCTTTGGCTGAACTCTTGCCAGCATATGTGGGAGCTTTTGGGAAACATTGGCAGTGATTAAAGGACTGTTTCTCTTGTCAGCCGACTGCTTTGCCTCCGTTCGGGACCCTGAGTCATCACACAACCTCCTCAAGCGAGAGCAACAGTCGTCCTTAAGACCAGCTGTTGCTCCCCTTCCCCCTCCCATTATGGTAGAGGGAGAACATTTTGAAATAAAAGACATTCTAGACTCCAGAAAATATCATGGCTCAACCCAATACTTAGTAGCCTGGAAACATCTTCCCTCTTCCCAAAACGAGTGGGTCCACAAATGCCACATTAATGCTTCAAAGCTGCTGAAAAATTTTCACACAGAATACCCAAACAAACCTGACTAACCTATGTGCATTTATCTTTATCTCTCCACAGGTGGATCTCTCTTTTTTTTAAGGGAGGCAGGATGTCAGAACCCATATCAATAGGTTCCCGAATCCTTTCCTCCCCCTTTCCTGCTTTTGCTATTTTCTCTTCTTTCATCCTGACCCGAATCTCACTCTCTTCTCATCCTGGGTTCTGCCATACTCCTAGGGGGGAAGGGGGAGTGCTTGAGGGTTATTACCTTGACTTCCTCTATTGCTATAATGTAACACTTTGCTTTCCTGCATTATTTCTTGTGAACTTTCCCATCCCTTACTGTCAGCTAGCAAAGGGAGGGGAAGAATGGAATGCAACCTCCGGTGACCACTTTATCTCCATGGCCCCAGAGAAGGTGCGAAGAGCCACCTAAACATCGCAGCTACAACCAGAGACAGCCTGATGTTATCTCCCTGTTCCCACAAGGAACCTAACACCTGGGGATTGGGCCATTTGAACTGACCGGATGAACTATGGGGTGGGGTTTTGCTTGGGACACTTTTACCTATCGTTCTGCGTGGGAGATCCTCAGATCCTATCTAGTATGCCTGCTATCAGCTTCTCCTAATAAAAGTTCTTTTTGGAAGAAACTGCTTTCAACAGTTTTGCTTTCTTAGGATGAAGTTTTGAAGTGGGCCCTGACAGTAAGTGCTATCTATGCAAAGAAGCTGAAGAAACAGTGGACCACCTGCTTAGCTCCTGCAAGAGGATTGCACAGACTGACTACAAACAATGGCATAACAAAGTAGCAACAATGGTGCATTGGAAGATCTGCAAGAAATACCATTTGCCTGCAAGCAAAAACTAGTTGGACCATAAAATAAAGTCATAGAAAATCAAAAAGTTAAATTGCTCTGAGACTTAAGAATTCAAACAGACAGACACTGCCACATAACACCCTGGACTTAACAATTGTCAATAAGAAAGACAAAAAAAGTCTGGATAGTGGACGTGGCAGTGCCTGGAGACAGCAGAATAGAAGAGAAAGAACTAGAGAAGATAACAAAATACAAAGACCTACAAATAGAAATAGAACGACTGTGGCAAAGGCAAGCAAGGGTAGTACCAATAGTAATAGGCAGCTTGGGTGCAGTCCCAAAACAACTGGAGCACCACTTGAACACCACTGGCCTTACTAGGAAAAGCTTCCATCCTGCAACGATATCTGTAACACCATCAAACATCCACATCTGCCTAGCCCAGGTCCTTGGTAAGGACTCGATAGGTAGACAAAAATGCCAAATACAGTCTGAACATCTGGCTGACTGTGCAATGTAGTTGCTTATGATTTCGTGGGGCTTGCCATTCTAAGATAAATACTGGATAATCAAGTGCCTAGAAATAACAGGAGTCAGTAGAAACATCAGAAAATTTGTGCAAAGATCGATGGCACAATGGAAGACACAGTTGCAGATCAATGGTGAGAGGCTGGGAGAGGTTAATATCAAGAGAGGAATATTTCAAGGAGATTCATTATCACCATTACTATTTGTTATTGCACTGTTTCCTCTGTCAACAATACTGAATAACTCAGGACATGGCTATCAAACATCAAAAACATCTGCCAGACTATCCCACCTCCTTTATATGGATGACCTGAAGCTGTATGGAAAAACATCATCTGAAATAGAATGGCTGCTCAACACTGTCCGTATATATAGCCAAGATATTGTAATGGAGTTTGGCTTGGACAAATGTGCCACACTTACTATCAAACAAGGAAAAATAATGAAAACTGAAGGAATCAAGATGCCCCACGAAAATAACATTAAGAGTCTGGATGAGGAAGAGTACTACAAATACTTGGGTATCCTTCAAGCTGACAACATCAAGCACACTGAAGTCAAGAAAAAGATTAGAGGTGAATACATCAAGAGAGTGAAGAAGATCTTAAAATCCAAACTCAATGGAGGAAATACCATAAAGGCAATCAACACCTGGGCAATCCCAGTCATTAGGTACACAGCTGGAATAGTGGACTGGACTCAAGCAGAACTAAAAGCAATGGATAGGCAGACCAGAAAAATAATGACAATGAATCATGCCCTTCATCCATGCAGTGACATTGATAGACTTTATCTACCAAGGCAAATAGGTGGGCGTGGAATGCTACAAGTACATCAGATGGTTGAAGAAGAAAAAATGGCTTTGGAAGAATATCTGAAGAACAATGATGAAGATGCACTGAAATTAGTATATCAGGAAGGCTTACTGACTACTGGAGAGACCAAACTGGCCTACAAGAAAGACCAAATGAAGAACAGAATAGAGGCATGGGAAGACAAAGCACTACATGGCCAGTACATTAAAAAAATAGCTGGGAAAGCAGATAATAATAAAACCTGGCAATGGCTAAGAGCAGGAAAATTGAAGAAAGAGACCGAGGGACTAATTCTGGCTGCACAAGACCAAGCCTTAAGGACAAATGCATACAAAGTCAAAATTGAGAAGACAGCAACAGACAGTAAGTGCCGCCTATGCAAAGAAGCTGAAGAAACAGTGGACCACTTGGTAAGCTGTTGCAAGAAGATTGCACAAACTGATTACAAGCAGTGGCATGACAAAGTAGCAACAATGGTGCATTGGAAGATCTGCAAAAAATATCATTTGCCTGTAAGCAAAAACTGGTGGGATCATAAAATAGAGAAAGTCATAGAAAATGATAAAATTAAACTGCTCTGGGACTTCAGAATTCAAACAGACAAGCACCTGCAACATAACACCCCAGACTTAACAATTGTCGATAAGAAAGACAAAAAAGTCTGGATAGTGGACGTGGCAGTGCCTGGAGACAGCAGAATAGAAGAGAAAGAACTGGAGAAGATAACAAAATACAAAGACCTACAAATAGAAATAGAAAGACTGTGGCAAAGGCAAGCAAGGGTAGTACCAATAGTCATAGGCTCCTTGGGTGCAATCCCAAAACAACTGGAGCACCACTTGAACACCATTGGCATTGACAAATTCGCTATTAGTTAATTGCAAAAGGCGGCCTTATTAGGAACTGCTTCCATCCTGCGACGATATCTGTAATACCATCAAACATCCACATCTGCCTATCCCAGGTCCTGGGTAAGGACTCGATAGGTAGACAAAATGCCAAATCCAGTCTGAACATCTGGCTGACTGTGTGATGATCGATAATAATAATAATAATAATGTTGAAAGGGACCTTGGAAGTCTTCTAGTCTAACCCCCTGCTCAGGAAGGAAGCCCTATACCAGTTCAGACAAATGGTTGTCTAGTCTCTTCTTTAAAAAATCCAGTGTTGGAGCATTCACAACTTCTGGAGGCAGGTTGTTCCACTGATTAATTGTTCTGTCAGGAAATTTCTCCTTAGTTCTAGGTTGCTTCTCTCCTTGATTACTTTCCATCCATTTCTTCTTGTCCTGCCTTCAGGTGCCATGGAGAATAGCTTGACACTCTCTTCTTTGTGGCAGCTCCTGAGATATTGGAACCCTGCTATCATGTCCCCCCTCGTCCTTCTCTTCATTAAACTAGACATACCCAATTCCAGCAACAGTTCCTTATATGTTTTAGCCTCCAGTCCCCTAATCATCTTTGTTGCTCTTCTCTGTACTCTTTCTAGAGTCTCAACATCTTTTTTACATCATGGTGACCAAAACTGGATGCAATATTCCAAGTGTGGCCTTACCAAGGTGTTATAAAGTGGTATTAACACTTCATGTGATCTTGATTCTATCCCTCTGTTAATGCAGCCTAGCACTGTGTTGGCTTTTTTGGCAGCTGCAGCACACTCCTGGGTCATATTTAAGTGATTGTCCACTAGGACTCCGAGATCCCTCTCACAGTTACTACTGTTGAGCAAGGTACCCCCTATACTATATCTGTACATTTGGTTTTTCTTGCCTAAATGTAGAACCTTACTTTTTTCACCATTGAATTTCATTTTGTTAGATAGCGCCCAGTGTTCAAGTCTGTCCAGATCCTCCTGTATCCTAAGCCTGTCTTCTGGAGTGTTGGCTATTCCTGCCAGCTTGGTGTCATCTGCAAATTTGATGAGTTCCCCATCTATCCCCTTGTCCAAATTGTTGATGAAGATGTTGAAGAGCACTGGGCCCAGAACAGAGCCCTGGGGCACCCCACTACACACTCCAAATCATTTAGGAGAGAGGAACCATCATACAACACAACTCATAACACTTGGTAGAGTTCAGCATACCAGCAGCTTTCTAGTCACAATGAACTAAGCCCATGCACCAGCTTAAGTCAGGACAGCAGCAAACACAACCCACGCTGTGAACCACTTCAAGCTTCTCCATCTCAGAAGGCCTTCATCAGCTGCATTCACCACAAGTGTTCAGTTCCTTTTTTCCAGAGGAGGCAATTATTACTTGGCAATTAGGTTCAATTAGGACACCTCAGAGCAGCTGGCAATCTGTCATCCCTTGGCCTCATTTACAACCCTGATGCCCTTTTTGCTGTGCACTTTTTCTGCTGTTCAGGCTGATTTGCATCATCAGTTGGAAGGAAGAAAAATCATAAATGCATGAAGAAAGGGGCAGGAAGCCAAGGGAGATTGGAGGGGGGAAATGGAGAAACAAACCAGGAAATAAAGATGACCAAAAAGAAATGTTAAAACCCACTGGCTTGGAAAGGGATGGAAAGTTTGGCAGAGGAGCTACAAGATCACCATGTCTGCCTCAATAGAGAAAAGGAATACTTATTTGTTGACAAAGGATGTAATGAGGGTGAGTGGATAGGGGAAACAAGATCCTATTTTATATAGAGCTCAAAATAGAGTGAGACAAAAAATTATTTGATCCCCTGCTGATTTTGTATGTTTGCCCACTGACAAAGAAATGATCAGTCTGTACTTTTAATGGTAGGTTTATTTTAACAGTGAGAGACAGAATAACAACAAAATCCAGAAAAACGCATTTCAAAAAAGTTATAAATTGATTTGTATTTTAATGAGTGAAATAAGTATTTGACCCCTTCGCAAAAAATGACTTAATACTTGGTGGCAAAACCCTTGTTGGCAATCACAGAGGTCAGATGTTTCTTGTAGTTGGCCACCAGGTTTGCACACATTTCAGGAGGGATTTTGTCCCACTCCTCTTTGCAGATCCTCTCCAAGTCATTAAGGTTTCGAGGCTGACCTTTGGCAGCTCAAACCTTCAGCTCCCTCCACAGATTTTCTATGGGATTAAGGTCTATAGACTGGCTAGACCACTCCAGACCTTAATGTGCTTCTTCTTGAGCCATTCCTTTGTTGCCTTGGCCGTGTGTTTTGGGTCATTGCCATGCTGGAATACCCATCCACGACCCATTTTCTTTTTTTTTATTTTTTTTTTATTTTTATAAATTTTTATTTTTAACCAAGACAAAACAAAACAAAGCAAAACATAACACACATACACACAATATATATACTCCTCCTTTTTTTTACAGCAATTACATAACAGTAATCTAATATTTACATTTTCCCCTTATTCTTCTTTAAATATTTGTCCTTATAGCCCCATTATTTCTTATTTACATTTTTCTTCCTTCATGTTCTATTTCTTACTAAGAATAATTCATATTATTATTATTATACATTATTGTACACATATTTTCACTTTTGACCTTTCCATATTTATTCTCCTCTATTATTTCTAGTCTCCAACCAGACATACACCTTGTTCCATACTATATAATATTCTGTGTCTTCCTTTTCTTTTATCTCTTTTGTTAATTTGTCCATCTCAGCACAGTCCAGGATTTTTCTTATCACTTCTTCCTCTGATGATATATTCTCATTTTTCCAGAACTGTGCATATGCTATTCTTGCCGCCGTTATTATATGTAAAATTAAGTACCATATTTCTTTACTATATTTTCTATTTAAAATACCCAACAAAAAGATCTCTGGTTTCCAGTCTACGGGTTGGTCTATTATTTCTTGGATACATTTTCTTATTGTAGACCAGTATTTTTTTGCAACTGGGCATGTCCACCATAGATGATAATATGTTTCATGTACTTTTTTACATTTCCAACATGTTGGTGAATTATTCTGGAACATCTTGGCAAGCTTTGCAGGTGGAAGATGCCATCTGTAAAACATTTTCAACTGGTTTTCCTTGAATGCTGCCGACATAGTCAATTTTATATTTATTTCCCATATTTTTTCCCATTTCTCCAATTCTATATTATATCCGAAATTTTTTGCCCATCTAATCATTGTGTCTTTGACAACCTCGTCACGACCCATTTTCAATGCCCTGGCTGAGGGAAGGAGGTTCTCACCAAAGATTTGACGGTACATGGCCCCGTCCATCGTCCCTTTGATGCAGTGAAGTTGTCCTGTCCCCTTAGCAGAAAAACACCCCCAAAGCATAATGTTTCCACCTCCATGTTTGACAGTAGGGATGGTGTTCTTGGAGTCACAGGCAGCATTCCTCCTCCTCCAAACATGGCGAGTTGAGTTGATGCCAAAGAGCTCAAGTTTGGTCTTATCTGACCACAACACTTTCACCCAGTTCTCCTCTGAATCATTCAGATGTTCATTGATAAACTTCAGATGGGCCTGTACATGTGCTTTCTTGAGCAGGGGGACCTTGCGGGCACTGCAGGATTTCAGTCCTTCATGGCGTAGTGTGTCACCAATTGTTTTCTTGGTGACTATGGTCCCAGCTGCCTTGAGATCATTGACAAGATCCTGCCGTGTAGTTCTGGGCTGATTCCTCACCATTCTCATGATCATTGAAACTCCATGAGGTGAGATCTTGCATGGAGCCCCAAACCGAGGGAGATTGACAGTCATGCTGTGTTTCTTCCATTTGTGAATAATTGCACCACTTGTTGTCACCTTCTCACCAAGCTGCTTGGCGATAGTCTTGTAGCCCATTCCAGCTTTGTGTAGTTCTACAATCTTGACCCTGAAATTCTTGGACAGCTCTTTGTACTTGGCCATGGTGGAGAGTTTGGAATCTGATTGATTGCTTCTGTGGACAGGTGTCTTTTATACAGGTAAGAAACTGAGATTAGGGGATCAAATACTTATTTCACTCATTAAAATGCAAATCAATTTAAAACTTTTTTGAAATGCGTTTTTCTGGATTTTTTTTGTTGTCTCTCACTGTTAAAATAAACCTACCATTAAAATTATAGAGTGATCATTTGTTTGTCAGTGGGCAAATGTACAAAATCAGCAGGGAATCAAATATTTTTTCCCTCACTGTACCTTTTGTTTAAACACAGGTTTCCATTGAACCTAGTAGGATGCAACTTATGGACAGGATCTGAGAATGACTCAGACTGAGGGAGAAATCAGGAAGAGAGGAAGAAATGGTACATTTTCACTGGTTTAGTTTTTGAAGGTTTTGGAGTCTGCTGAAAACATGGGTATTTGCAGCAGATTCAGCAGGGGCTGCATTTTGAATGAAATAAGAGAAATTTGTGACAAAGCCTTGTGATGAGGGGCCAGTTGAGTCTTGAATTTCCCTTTGGGTTATGTTATGTGCTTGGACACCATTTTATATTTGTTTACAGCAGAATTTCTCAACCTGGGCAGCTTGAAGATTTGTGGACTTCAACTTACATATTGATGCTAAAGAGGCAAACAGCATAGAATCATCCAATAGAGCCCACCTGATATCCCAGCCCAAATGCCTGAGGGAAAATACAGCTCTTTAATGGCTTGTGGAAAACCAATAGGATCAGGCCATCCAAATCTCAAGTGGTATGCTGTACCACAGGGCAGGTGCTCTGCTTGAGAAGGCACATCTCCTGGGTCCCAGAAGATGGTTTTGCTTAATGGAAGGGACCTGGAGAATGCTCACCCTGCTGGATCTGGTGGGATGAGCAGAAGCAATGGGAAAGAGGTGGTCCTGCAAAAAATCTGGCCTTGTGCAAAGTATGGGTGATAGCCAGCACCTTGAAGTGCATGTAGAAGCTCATTGTAAATTAGTGCAGCTCAGGGGCAGTGGTATTATGTGACTGTATCATGAAATGCCCCCAAACCATCTTCACTGCTGCATTTGAGACCACTTGCAATTTCTGAATGCTGTTCAAGAGCAGCCCCATGTAGAATGCATTACAGTAGTCCAAATGGAACGTAAGGTGTGAGTGAACTTTGGTTGCCTAGCTACAAGGGTCTAGGGTTTGTTTCAATTTGATGCTTCACGTGTTTTTGCTCCAGAACTTGCCTGACTTCTGCTATATTCAGTTCTTTCCTACTAAAAGTACCTTTTCTCTAAATCTGTGGAGCCAAGAGTTTTTCTTTCCTAGGGATTGAATGGAGGCAGCCCTGACATGGAGCCTGTTCTTCCCCATCCAGATGCCCAGAAATTCCAGACATCACATGTGGAACCTGGGGCAGAGATTTATAGTTGGGCATCATCATCACACTGATGATATCTCACCCCATGTTGGTGATCTCACACAGTAGATGTTAAATAGGAATGGGGAAAAAGTACAGTCCTGAAGCACTCCACTATCAGTGCTTCAACATTATCTAGATCAGGAAACAGACTCCACAAGACTAGAGCTAAACTTTATTGAGGCTATATTAACATACTGTGGAGTCCTTGGTGCTCTGAGCTTTGTTGTTTTCTTGCAGATCTTTCATTACCCAACTAGGTAACATCTTCAGTGCTAGGGTTGAGGTTTTCTTTAGCTAGTACTGAAGATATTACCTAGTTCAGTAATGAAATGTCTGCAAGAAAATGACCAAGCTCAGCACCATAGACTCCACAGTTCAACCCTGAACTACAAATATTCTCTTCTACTGGTATTTTAACATACTCTTGCAAGTCTGATTGTGTTTTTCCTCCCCACCCTCTTATACCCAATTGAGTCAGGGAGGAGTCAGCTCAAATCTCTTCTTAATCCTATCTCCTTTCCTAGAGTTTAGGGAAGGCTTTTGTACTCTTTTGCTTTGACCATCTCCATGATGCTGCATCTGCAAAGCAGGGATTTGGACTAGATCTCTTTGCTCTTAGCAACACTGATTGAAACTGCCCTTGAAGAAAGGAGGAATCCTGCAACATGGAGCCAATCTAGAAGGATAATATGACTGATGGTATCAAAGGCTGCTGAAAGACCAATGAGGGTGAGGATGTACATATTGTCCCCATTCAAGTGCCACCAAAGGACACCAACAAATGCAATCAATGCCCTTTCAGTGTTATATCCAGGTCTGAAATCCAACTGAAAAGTGTCCAGATAATCCACTTCATCCAGGGTTGTTTAGAAGATAGGTGATAATTTATAGACAGGATACTTGCAAGTCTAGATAGCACAGCATTCTATCCTTTTTCCAGCCATGTGCTCTGTCCTTTCCTATTTGGCACCAAGAGAGCTCTAGGCCAGAGATGGGCAACCAGCAGCCTTCCAAATGATACTGGGCAGCAAATTCCATCACACCTGACCATTGCTAAGTAGACCTCATGGCAATGGGGGTACAGGTAGTCTTTACTTAGCAACCACAATTGGAACTGGCAACTCAATTGTTAAGCAATGCGGTTAAGCGAGACATCACATGACCCTGACTTCTGATTTTACTGCTGACTTCTGGGTTCTCAAATGGCAATCATGTGACTTCTGGGTTCTCAAATGGCAATCATGTAACTGCAGAACACTGTGAAAGCCATACATATGAAGAACAGTTGTAAAGGTACTTTTTCGGTGCTGTTGTAAGCTTAAACAGTTGGTAAACAGTACAGTCGTTAAGTGAGGACTACCTGTACAACAATCTCAGCCAGGGAATGTCATCTGGCAGGGTCGAGAAAGTCTTGGAAGATCATGCCTCTGGAGATCAGATTGGCCTGAATCCTGCTGGCCTTCTTAAAGACCCTGTAAACATGTTTTTGCCAGTGGGCATGGGGACCCAGAATGTCTAGAGCCAGTTCAGTGGCTGTATTGCGTGTTATTGCTGGATGCACTTACCCTGGCTGTAAGTCTTATGAATGATTTCTATATGATTTTTTATTTTTTTGTATTGCTTTTAGATTGCTGAGTTGTTCTGTTTTATATTATTTTTACTTAAATCCAGTTCTTGGTAATTTATCTTGGAATACTTCAGCTGAGAGTATAAACTTCTAAATAAAGCAGGTGGGAGGCTACAGACAGAATATCTTAGTTCAGATGTCTATGGAGATTCTCAGTCATACAGGTCATACCGTGTTTCCCCGAAAATAAGACCTACCCAAAAATAAGCCCTAGGTTGATTTTTTTCGGGGGGGGGGGGAAGACTAATATAATCCCTACCCAAAAAATAAGCCCTAGTTTTGGGGCGAGGCACAAACCTTAAAATCAAGCTAGGGCAGGAGTGGGTGTGTGGAACTGCCCCATGTGCCCCGCACCCACTTACCTTGCAGCCAGGCCTTTCCTCACCAACCCACTTCTTCTGAGGCATCCCCAGGCCTGCATTTCTCAGTCAGAGGCCTTTCTGGAAGGCCACTGCAGCCGAGAAACGAGCTATGGATTCAATCCATAGCTCGGTTCTGCAAAGCTTCTGCAGCCGAGAACCGAGCTAAGGATTGAATCCATAACTTGGTTCTCAGCTGCAGTGGCCTTCCAGAAAGGCCTTTGACTGTCAAATGCAGGCCGGAGCTCCATTTCAGCTGCAGAATGAAGCTACTCCTTCGGCCACAGAAGAAGTGGGCTGGCTGGGAGGGGCTGACAGTGCCAGAGGTGAGTGGAAAACATACCTGCCCCTGGAAATAAGACCTGGTACCTCTTTTGGAGGCAAAAAAAAATTAAAAAAAATAAGACCGGGTCTTATTTTCGGGGAAACACGGTAGATGTCTCAAAGGTGCTTTTTCAAAAGGCAACTGGACTATGTTTTTTCCTTGAGGAAGATGTTTTGCTTCTCATCCAAGAAGCTTCATCAGTTCTGACTGGAAGGGGGAGGGGAGAATGGAAGGATTAGTTCTCACTTAGTTCAAAACTAATCCTTCCATTCCCCCCCTCCCCCCAGCATCCAGCCAGAACTAATGAAGCTTCTTGGATGAGAAGCAAAATGTCTTCTTTCTCAAGGAAAAAACATAGTCCAGTTGCCTTTTGAAAAAGCACCTTTGAGACATCTTAGTTCAGACAGAATTAATTTCATTTCTTCTCCCTTATAGCTTTAATAATACAGCAGCCTATGACTTGGTATTCATTACCTTGAGAATATGATAGAACAGCTTTGGTATACTGTATTTACATCAGAAAAAAAACACATTTGAGAAAATTTTCAACAAAATCCATAGAACAAGAGGTTACAAAGAAACTCTTTATTTTCACATTTCAAATACAGTGCATAGGTTTAAAAAACAAGGTTAACTGAATCTGTTCATATAAGCATGACAGCTGAAAATCATGAATCACAATCTGTAAAGCAGTTTCTGCAGTATAACAAACTCTGTAGATAATCGTTCTAAAACAAGAAGAGAAATAGCATAAAAATGCACAAAACTTACATCTTTATATCTGTAAAGTTATTTAGGTAGCTAAGGCTGCTATAAACATGAGGCAAAACACCCCACCCCCGCCCCCCACAGGGTCAGTAGCAAGACAGACCTTACTTCATTTGTCCCAGAAAACATGTTTCACAGTCAACATTAAAGCAGAATGTGTTTGAACAGCTTTTCTAATTCTATACAGGCATATCCAGTATTTTACAACATTACAGGTTAAGAAGGATCACACTCAGTAACAGTAATCTAGGATTCACAAGTCTGACTCTATTACATGAGAAATATTACAAAGCTATTACCACCACTGTATTCAAAGAAAACTAGAAGCCCCTTGAAAAAGGAAAAGATTAGTAATACAGTATTCTGCTGGAACAGGTCATGGATGCCACTTTCCTTTACAAATAAGAAATACACATAAACTCTTATTAAATAGATTATTCAGCTGTCCAGTATATAAATCATTCCTAAAAAAAGGAGAAAACCTGTAAAGGAAAAATATTAGTATAGGTTAGAAAGTTAAGGAGTTTCGTTATGTGCAAAATTCATTATCTGGAATGGACTATTCCAGAGAACCCAGAATGTTCTGTTTTCCAGTTGCAGAACTTGATGGATTCTGTCAGGGTTTAGTATAAAGAGATGGATCTCTAAGAACAGCCCTTTTCAACCTGGTGTCTTCTAGATGTGTCAGGTTTTCAATTCTTAAAGGTTACAATCCCAAAATATCTTGACTGGATAGCTTGTGTGTTATCTATGCTAGACATACACCACTAATTCTTCTAAATGTAAATTTATGATTTGCTGAAAGAACAGAATCCAAGAGTGCACCTCTGATTCCAGATATTTTGAGGTATATTTAGTGCCTCTGAGAAGTCAGGTGGTAGCACTGCTTGCCATGGTGTAGTAAAATAATTTACTTGAACGCAAAAATCGTTATGCCACAAGATGAAACACTCGAAGATCTCAAGAAGCAGGTGGTGAAGGGGAAAGGAGATTGAATATTTTAACATGAGACACAGGATACTCTAGAACAGTGTTGCTCAACCTTGGCAACTTTAAGACGTGTGGACTTCAACTCCCGAGTTAAAGTCCACATATCTTAAAGTTGCTAAGGTTGAGAAACACTGCTCTGGAACTAAACTGAATGATTGACCCACAGTATGGCACTGTGGATCACCAATAACAATTGGAACACAGTCATATGAGTGGCACTTACCCCTCATAAAGTCATATAGCCCCCATTTTAGCACCTAAAAATAAGGGGGAAAATGCCCTCTTTCATATATTTTTTTTGGGGGGGAGGTAGCGGGTTGCAAATGCTCAATGGACCCATTTCCTTTCTTACAATTCTGCAACTGTCCTCTCCAAATTGGCCCAATCTGAATGACTGGCCTGCAATCCCTGGCCACTTTTGGAGTGCAGCCCTCAAGAAATCGTGCAAACCCTAGAAAAGCCTTGAAATGGCCAAAGCAGCATGTTCTTGCTTTATGCCACACTAATCACATACAAAAATTACACTCCATGATCCTAAATAATTTTCTTAGCTCAGTAAGAACTCAACAATTTAATGGAACTCATCGGGTTCTATTTTTCTCCCTAAAAAAAGAAAACAAGCTGCAAAAGAAGAACAAAGATGGAGAGTTATCATATTGAAGAAAGAATTGAGTCCTTGGTAGGAGAACATTGGGACCTGAAAGAGCTGCAGTCCCATCCTTAGGAATTTCAGCAAACTGGATGGCTTGATTAACCCTTATAACAGTTTGGTACAAAGGGCCAATGAATGAAAAATCATGATTGGAAAAATGCCATAAGCATGATTTAAAATTAAGACAACTGCTGAGCAAAATAATAAAATAAAATTTTAACACTGAATAAGATATGAAAACTTAAAGATCTCCTATAAAGATGAGTCTGACATAGTGGTTCCACCTGTAAAAAAAAAAAAGATTCATTTCAAGGTTAAGCACTGGAAGAGAGTCAGGAATCATTTCCTTTCCCTATAATCTGAAAGGAAAAGTATGCAGTTACTTAAAAGTAAATCTTCATTTTCACTTAGATAAAATGGGAGAGGAAACGAAACAAGCTTCATAGAAAAGATCAGTATTATGCATATAAATCAAGCAGATAACCATACAATTGTATTCTAATTAACAGTAATTTCTCTGAAGAAACATATTTTCTGTAGCACCAAATTAAGAGTAGCACCAAACAGCATTCGGCCAGATGATCTGTTTAATGATGATTTGGTTTTGGGGTTCCTGCTTACTGGTTTGCTAGAGTGCACTACAGATTTTTCATTAACAACTTTCTCCCATGAGGAAAGGTTAACACATTGTCTTCTTTTGGTGAGGTTGTTTTTAAACCAATAGCAAAAGGCAACATTGAGTTTTATCATTTTTTAACCTGACATTCTCAACCAAAGATTTTAAATAATATGAAAAGGGGTAGCACTACCAAAGTTGAGTATGGAAACTAGAATATATGCTTTGAATATCACAGTTAAAAATGATCCCCCCCAACCAGATTTATACCAAAAGATGACATACATGAGATCCAATATGAATCAATGTTCTGTACATTAGGACCTAAGGCTCATATTAGTAACAAGTTATTAAATATATATGTTACTGGCAATGTGTGAAAAGCTGGCATTGTACAGAATGCCTAGGAAATCTATAGAAAGCATGATGTTTTTAGGAAGAATATGAAATATATGTGTTAATTTAATATGCTATATACTTTCCCTAGGTATTGTATATAATATGTAGACATTATGCAGAATGACAAGAACAATAGGCAAAGCATGAAAAAGAGTCCTGAAAAGGGTTAGGATTAGAGTTAACCCTAACCCTTTATTGAAAAGACGTATATGAAAATTAAAGAAAAAAATGCAAAATAAAGCATAGGACTTTCTTACTAGAAAAAAAAAAATAAGAGAAAAAGACCAGTTATTGACCTACTTGTTGCAACAAGGAAGACTAGAATGGCATTTTAGCAGTAGTATTTTATATTTTGCCAGTTTGCCTTTTGGCATTGCACAGAATGCCTAGGAAATGTGAGAAATATTAAGTGTTTCATATTTCAGCGTCCCACTTTTGGCATTCTATAGATTTCCTAGGCATTCTATAAAATGCCTAATTTCACACATAACATACAGTACTGTGCAAAAGTGTTAGGCAGTTGTGCAAAAATGCTGTAAATTAAAAATGCTTTCAGAAATAGAAGTGCTAATAGTTTATTTTTATCAATTAACAAAATGGAAAGTAAATGAACAGAAGAGAAATCCAAATCAAAATTTGGTGTGACCACCCTTTGCCTTCAAAACAGCATCAATTCTTCTAGTTCTTGAAGGAACTTGGCAAGGTTCCTTCAAGGTTCTTCCAAACATCTTGGAGAGCTAACCACAGATCTTCTGTCGATGTAGGCTGCCTCAGATCTTTCTGTCTCTTCATGCAATACCAAATAGACTCAATGATATTGAGATCAGGGTTCTGTGGGCGCCAAACCATCATTTCCAGGACTTTTTGTTCTTTACACTGAAGATAGTTCTTAATGACATTGGCTGTATGTTTGGGGCTGTTGTCCTGCTGCAGAATAAATTTGGGGCCAATCACACGCCTCCCTGATAGTATGGCATGATGGATAAGTATCTGCCTGTATTTCTCAGCATTGAGGACACCACTGATCCTGACAAAATCTCCAACTATATTTGCAGAAATACAGCCCCAAACTTGCAAGGAACCTCCACCATGCTTTACTGTTGCCTGCAGACACTCATTATTGTACCACTCTCCAGCCCTTGGGTAAACAAACTGCCTCCTGCTACAGCCAAATATTTCAAATTTTGACTCATTAGTCCAGAGCACCTGCTGCCATTTTTCTGCACCCCACTTCCTATGTTTTCGTACATAGTTGAGTCACTTAGCATTGTTTCCACATCGAAGGTATGGCTTTTTGGTCGCAATTCTTCATGAAAACCACCTCTGGCCAGACTTCTCCAGACAGTAGATGGGTGTTCCTGGGTCCCACTGGTTTCCACCAGTTCTGTGCTGATGGCAATGCTGGACATCTTCCAATGTCAAAGGAAAGTAAGCATGATGTGTCTTTCATCTGCTGCATTACGTTTCCTTGGCCAACCACTGCATCTACAGTCCTCAATGTTACCCATTCCTTTGTGCTTCTTCAAAAGAGCTTGAACAGCATATCTTGAAACCCCCGTTTCCTTTGAAATCTTTGCCTGGGAGAGTCCTTGCTGATGCAGTATAACTACCTTTTGTCTTATTCCTGTGCTCAGTTTTGCCATGGTGTATGACCTGTGACATGAAACTGTCTTCTACAACCTCTCCTTAGTAGCAGTTTGGCTGTTCCTCACCCAGTTATAAGCCTCCTACACAGTTTCTTCTGTTTCGGTTAATGACTGTATTTCAACCTATATATGAAATTGATGATCACTAGCACCTGCTTGGTATAATTGGTTCATCATACACCTGACCCTAATCCTACAAAATCCCCGACTTTGTGCAACTGTAAGAATTGATGCTGTTTTGAAGGCAAAGGATGGTCACACCAGATATTGATTTGATTTGGATTTCTCTTTTGTTCATTTACTTTCATTTTGTTAATTGATAAAAATAAACTATTAACACTTCTATTTCTGAAAGCATTCTTAATTTACAGCATTTTGCACAACTGCCTAACACTTTTGTACAGTACTATATATAATAAAAATGGGTTACAAATAACCTTACACAAAATCCTTAGGATTTAAAATAGTTTTGTAATACTTTGCAAATGCAATACTTTGATAAATAGTATGGATCTTTGCTATTTTGTGGTGACCTTAATGCAGGTACACCTCAGCCATGCTACTCAGAGGTATGTTATGGCTTTAAAAGCCAACTGCACTATCTTGGATGCGTTAAAAGAATTCTCCAACCCTTTGTTTTGTCCAAAATGGCAGCTGCAAAATAAAGCTTAGAAGACAGTGAGAAAGTTTATAAGCAGGCAATCAAAGAAACAAAAAACAAGAACCATTCCCCATCCATATGTATGTTAGAATGACATCCTAGTTAATGAAAAGATAATGCCTGTGATACTAAGAGTCTACTCTGGAAAGATATGAATAAGAAAACACATCTTATTAATGTTTTCCTAATACTAGGGAATGTCCATAAAGGTACCACCAAATAAAGCTATACAATTCATGAATACAATCATGAAAAGTGAAATAGGAGTTTATCCTACCCAAATAAATACCCTATCCAAATAAATACTTAGAATAAGTGAACTAACATCTAAGATAAATCCCATAGATGGTGTAGTTAATTTGACTTCCTGATGTCAGCTAAAAGTTTCTGCAAGATTAATATCAAGATCCATTAAGTTGTCAAAACTCATTTAAATCAACTATGAAGGTTCTAGTATCACTTCTTTCTTTGAAAAGTGTCACCACAAGGTAACATTGCTTCTTCATTTCTTCTGTGTTCAGTGTGAGCCCTCTTGGTAATGAAATATTGACTGTACCATTTAAAGTCAGTTGCTGAAAAGGAATACAGCAATCCCTTAGTTTCATCATTTGGGCCACATCTGGAAAAAACAAGAAACCAGGGAAGAATGAAGGAGAAATGTCATCTTATGTTAGCATTTTCCCATAAAGCTGATCAACTCACTCTAATTTAATATAAGTAAGCCTTCAATGATATACTGTATAACTCACACTAGGTCTCTTCAATAGTGGCTTATATTCTTGCCACATAATTCATACTAGCACCTAGAGGCTATCTAAAGGCCAACACTTGGTCAATAGTGGTTCAGTCAGTCTAGTTTGATAAAAACTAGAAATAGTTGGTACATCCATCTCTATACACTCTAGCTATTTTTGTAGGTTTTTAGGTCCTAGCAATATCTAATAATTATACATTTGACTTCTGCTGAATGTGTCTCCTTTATGACCAATATTTCAGAACAACTTTTGAAAATTTGAAGAAGTGTAAAACACAATAGTTATATAGGGAAGATTTTCTGTAATCTTCTCATGATAGGTGAGCCAAGAGTAAATCACCCTCATTTTACCCTGGACAAAAACACCATTATGCAGATTATATTTAATTTGTTATGAAATTAAAATTATCCAACCTTGTCCAAAATGAATGTGAAAAATACATGAATTAATGAATACTATAGTGGCCATTTAACTTTGAACTATATAGTCATTAATACTTCAGCATCTACACATAACTTGACTACACTTTTTCATTGGTATGGGTATAAAAACTAAAGTGACCTAGAAAATGTTGCCAAATTAAATGAAAGTTATCTCTATACGAGAAAAAAGTTTCCACATACAGTGGTCACTGGCTAAACATCTATGCCAAATGTATGCTTTTGAAGTTCCAGAACAAATAATACACAGGTCAAGAGACATGTATTGACTTACTGGCATCTTTATAAAAAAACAGAAGTTACACCAAACATAACAACAACAACATCATTTATGGAACCATTTCCATTCAACTCTGATAAGACAATACAACTGCCTTCCTCCCCATCCCACCAAATAAGCTTTCATGTGAACAGCTTCATTTAAATTTTGTTAAAAAGTCTCATATTTACACAATACATTAAATGCAATCCCTGCATTTTGCATCTTTAAAAGAACACATGATAAAGAAAGAACAAGATAATGGTTGCAACAGATCTTCTACAAAAGATGTGGAGATAGGGTCAGGAAGCATTATGCAAAGAACAGGGTCTCCTATATTTACTGTGATTTGCTTTTGTGGAAGGCACCTCAGAATTAGGAACCAACATTACTATGATCATGCCAAACTCAGTTTTAATTTGACATTAATCAGTCAAGGTATTGTCATATTGAAAGACAATTCAAGCAAGAGATTTGGTGCCTATCACCCATACTACAGGTTTCCTTCTGCTCACTACAAAGAGACACAGAGAAAAAAAATCAAAAGTTGTCTTCTTCTTTCTCTTTCCCATATCTGAGAATCCCCTCTACCAAAATGGTGAGCATATTATACACCTACTAGGCATTTGCCATCATGTGTAAGAAATGGGCCTCAGACAAATCATACAAAAGTCCACACCTTTATTTTAAATGCCACACCATAGATTTCCCACATACAGAAGTTGTAAACCTTAAAGCATTAATTAATGCTGCCAGTCTTCACAATGCCCTAAGCTGTTTGAAGGTTATCCAGCCTAATCAAAGACCTGCTGATATAATAAATAAAAGTTTCCTCTGACCTCAAATGTGATGTAGAGGTTGGGCATTATAAAATCCCCTCTTCTGGCAGGCATTGTTGCATTTAATCCTGCCAAAGTGATGCAGCCTTGCCAATGACTGAGCCCAGCTCTTTACTGCGTAGTAAATTCAGTTTCAACCTACTCTGTTTTCAGAACTATCTGGGTATTGTGCTTGTTTGTTATGGAGAAACTGTATCTGAGCTGTGCAGTGAAGACACATTTTTTAAAGAATATTACTTTACATGTTAAGTCCTAAACTGCAATCTTAGTTTTGTGGAAAGACTGTAACATGCCCTGAGATGGGCAAAGGTATGATAGTCTCTCTCTTTTGACCCTGAGGGACTGTTAATTTTTAACACAATTCTAAGCAGAGAAAAGCTAGCCTAAATTGCACCATAAACTAAAATCCCAGTTTTCTTAACAAACACAAATTAAGAGATGTAAATAATAAAGGACAGCAAAACTCACCTCTATGGTATGGTCAAATTCAAGGTAGGATACTCCGCAAGATGAAGACTTTTTTTTCTAGCTAGTCGATAAAACGTCTTTAACATATCTTCATACCCTATATTATACCAAAGATTCTACAGTATAGCTGTGGTACCACCAGTGGAGGGAAAAAAAACAGCTTTGCCTTTAGAAGACATGATGTATTTTTATACCTTGATTGCTTATAGCCCATTCCCACATCTTCTCTTTAACTGGGAACAGTTTTAAAAGCCTTCATCTGTTCAGAATATTTTGAATAATTAGAAAAGAAACATCACTACTTCTCAATGTCATATAACCTGCAGTCCTGAGAGAACATTCTTTGACTATATTTTTCTATATGCTCAAACTCACTGCCTAAGTTATAATCCTTATCAGCTCTGACTATGTTTAATGGCCTCAAATACATAACCATTGAATAGATTTCTAAGAGTAGTAAACTCTCACTAACTAAAGGAAGCAGGGAACATTGTCACAAGTGCCTTTCTTTGGAGGAAAGAGTTTATTTAGTATAAAAACAACTTCCATAAAGTCTGCACATATTTTCAGAACAGCCCACATCTCACACAGGAAATGTCCTCATAATTCACTAGGTGACATGGGAACAGTGCTAGAGTACAATTTGGCAGACTCTACCGTTATCAAACATTACTGCCAATTATTACACAAAAAATAAATTAAAATATGAAACTCAACACCAGTGACTCACTTCCCAACAAGCCTAACCCAAAATGGATTTCCTGGACCTGAATATGTAAACATTCTCACCACCAGCAGCTTTCAGTTAGTTCCTGCCCATTCAAGCACTCTAAGAAAGCAAAAGAGAAGGTTAAAAAATGTGTCGATCCAAGATTCTGGAGTCTGAATACAACCATCCTTCATACATAAGGACATCAAATTGGTGAGACTATTTGTCCAAAATAGGGTTGGTAAGAAATAATGCTGGGAACACTGAGAGGGACTTTTATGCACAACAAACTACATTCACCTTACTAGAAATAAGAGCTTTCAAGAATGAGCTTCAGAGCCTCTTGGAAAAAAAAATAAAAAAATTAAAAAAATCCACAAATTACATAGACCAACTTTTATTCTATATGATATGCTTAGCTACAAACACTAATGGGTGTATTCTGATTTCAACACCTCACACTGAAGATAAGGGCAACCATTATCAAATATTCTTTTCTAAGAAAAAACATAAAAAACTTTTCAAGAGTCAATGTTCTTTTGTTCCAAGTCATTGTGATCACATAGTAATTGCCTGAAAACATCCATGTACACTATTCATACATGAGATCTGTAATTATGTATGTTCGATACAGATCTTTTTCAATCTTGAAATCAAACTTCATTTGTAGCAAGGCGGTTGCTATCAGCAGCTGTCGCAAAATAATTTGAAGTTTCAGAAGGAGTCTGCAAAGCTGGCACCAGAAATTACAGGAAGATTCTACCCTTCTGACTTCCTCCATAACTTGCTTTATTTTAAGACAACTTATGCTCAGTGGGTCACTCCACTATCAGTGCCACATTGATATGGGAGAGATCTATCATGTGCCTGGAAAAAAAGATGAACACACAATGATTTAAGGCAGCTGTATTTTTTTTTAATGCATTAAGGAACTTGTTTAGTTACACGCTGTCATGCAATTTTAGGCTTGGTTCAGATGCAGCCATGTTTCATAAGCAAGTGCTTCAAACTATGAAAAGTCTAGGTTGTTTCATGGACAGATTTATTTATTTATTCATTCATTCATTAAATTTATATGCCGCCCATCTCACTATCCAAAGTGACTCTGGGTGGCTTACAATGCAATAAAAACAGATCTGTAAATCAATTATAAATATAGGAACAGTTAAAATTACAATAGACTAAAAACCCCAAGGACTCATGCAGAGCGGGGGTGGTGCCCTCTTTTATCACTGCACCAGCCATGTCCAGCCTAAAGTGTCTCCAACAGGGCCCCACACCAACTAGCAGAGCCAGGTCTTAAGGCCCAGACCTCACCTCCAGCAGCAGGATGTTCCAAAGGGTGGGGGCCACGACATAAAAGGCTCTTCTCCTAGACCCCACCAGCTGAAATTCCTTGGCTGATGAGGTCCACAGTAGGCCTCTTCTGCCAGAATGTGTGGGGCAGGCCAGTCCCATTGGGGAAAGACAGTTCTTCAAATATCCTGGACCCAGTTTAGTCAAGCACCCAACTTTTTCACTGAGGCATTGGCTTGTTAAACTATAACATCCAGAATTTGAATCAACTTTACATTCTGCTTACAAATCATGATACAAAACAATTTGATATCCTGATTTATACACTGCACATAAAATGACATTTGTTCCTGATGCCATGGAAAACTGTAGCTTAAAGACAGATATAAATGTTGAAAAAAAGTGTATTAAGACAGAGAAACAAAAATTGAACACGGATACAAGGCTTGCTTTCAGCCTGATCAACTATCACTGCTACAGTTGAATCAGCTCTAAACAGTTCTCCAATCTCAAGCCAATAAAAGGTCTTTGTAAAGTGAATTGGCTGTAAAGAATTTATAGTTTTCCCAATTGCTGTATTGAGCTATAACTTTTGTCTTTTTCACCAGATTGGTTAGGGACAATGGGATTGTAATAAAAGACATCTAACATAGAGAAATGTTGAGGAAGAGTAAAATAGTTCATATATGAGAAAACATATGCATAATACTTACCTGTGAAACTTCTGTTGAAATTTTAAAGCATCAGCAGGCTCTTTAAATTTTGCAATGGCCTTTCGTTGTTGAGGCAACATCTGTAAACTCTATAGAAGACAAAAAAGGAAAAGAAATATGCTCTTTAAAGAACATCAGTGTTTGGAATAATTTCCTCTCACCAACTGTTGTAAAAAGTTGAGTTAAAGTATGTAGAAGCCACAAGGCTAGTACTTAATTTGCAAATCAATCCATCTGAATGCAGAATCTGATATCCATGTGCTCACTTAGGTACTATGAGAAATTCTACCATATTCTCTCAACCTAAAAGATCACTACAATTCCATATTTAAAACTAAGATGGTCTCAAAAATATCAAAATCCATTCTGAGGCTGTATTTTTATTAGAGAACTGGGGGGGGGGGGAACTATGGAGGTGTTGAAGAGAGGTTTGAAAATGCTGCTGCAAACATCACCTTAATTTTTCACCATTCCCCTTGGATGCTGCTGATTCAAACTTTTCAGTTTTCCATATATCCATTAACTTGCTTATATAAGTTAAAATGGAAACAAAGAAAGTGGGGGAAAAGACCAAGTTTTAAAGGAACATGTGAGAAAATGCTGAAAACATTCAAAGTAGGCCTAATAGAACCAAGTTGAAATACCTGCAGATCATTCTCAAGTTCTTTCAAGATGACAACTGAAAGTTGAATTCATGATTTGAACAACAGCTGCTCCTCTTCTGTGTGTTTTTGATGCAGGAAATGTCTAAAAATCTTCTAGATGAGTACACAAAAATGTGCATATAGAACTGGGTTTCTTGCATCCACAGAGCGCATGGTTTCCCTTAGCATGCTAGAGATTACTGCTGGTGTCCCAACATTTCAGAGTCAAGATAACTTGGAAGCAATGCTCTTTGGATTTAATTCTAAGGATTTATACATTTTATGATAGATGGATGCAAGAATTAGGATACTTTTACAGTCCTCCAAATGGACTGTTTTCTTCACAGATGCAAAGAAAATGGTAGTTATAGTACCTCAAATTCCGTGGTACAAAGCCTTTAGCTTCACTTATATTTAACTTAAATATTTCAGTCAAATTGATTTAGTGAAAAAATAATCCAGGTGTAAGACAATCTGTGAATGGCTAATTTAAATAAATTATAAAGTACAGCAGAAAAAGGAGATGGAGCATCTATACAACACATTCCAACAAAATGGATACCCATGCAACTTCATCAAAAAGTCCCTGACCACTCGACTTCCGGTTCCAAACGCGACGCCTTCGGACGAGCGGAGGGAAGCTTCTCCCTGCCGTCTGATTTCCCTTCGTTGGAAGACCCTGGAAAGGGTTGAAAGTCACCCTGGAGGGGCGACCACTGTTGGGGAGGACCCTCGCAAGATCACGGAAGGGCAGTAGCCCTTCCGTTTGATCCGAGGCAGCTCCCTAGGACCGACGAAGAAAAGATCGGCCATTAACATGGCCGATCACCTAGTCGCACCAGCCGAAAGTCCCAATAACAGCTAAGCATATGAAGCAGGAGTGGAGGATTTGGGTGAGATCCTTTTTTACCTCTCTTTTTCCTTAATTACCTTCCTGTGAAAGCCTTTTGAAATTCGTTTCCCTGCTCTCAATTCAGCAGCGTTTGCATACATGGGATTTTACAGCTTGGAAAGAAAAGGAAAGAACTACTAACTTCAACAACCAAATAATGGGATCTTTGTTTTGTGGATACCTTGGGGGCCCAAAACTTTTTATTATAGAGATTTAGCATCTTTTTAAACTTCTTTAACTATTAACTTCGCAAAATATCGGCTTTTTGTGTGTGTTT
Organism: Crotalus adamanteus; assembly: GCA_039797435.1. Lineage (NCBI taxonomy): Eukaryota > Metazoa > Chordata > Lepidosauria > Squamata > Viperidae > Crotalus > Crotalus adamanteus. The sequence continues at coordinate 55,639,656 of CM077935.1, read as the reverse complement.
CAACTGAATAAGAGGCTATTCGGCATTTGGGAAAAGATTTTGTGGTCTGCTGGGGACATCTTGTGGCAAAATTTGGCATAGCAACTGGAATTTCTTTTTTCAATTGTGCTTGTTGACTACTTTGATTTGTTCTTCATACTATCAAAAAAGATAAGACGTAGAAACAGCTGTGGTGACAATAATTCCTACAAATTGTGGAGGTGGACAATAGCTGAGTCTTACTAAACATAGCCTCCACTAAAGGACTACCTTTAATCACCATGGAAATGGATGAATCCTATCCACAACTTAATTACAAACTTATCCTTGAAAAAATCCGTGAAGCAACAGAGCTAATTATTTCAGGAGTGAAAGTCAAAGACATTTTCACAAAACTACAAATTGAACCTCAGACTCAAAGTGATCAACCTATAACCCAAAAAATAACAGAAGATGAACAATTTAACATTAAAGAAGATTTCATACAACATGCACAAGTGGCTGAGAACTTTGATGTTCAATCACTGACTTTAACTACAGCACCTGTAACTCCAAAAGCAGAGAACTTAGACATTTTAGATAACCAAATAACAACAACACCGGATATGACTCTCTATTCTACTCAGATGAAATCGCAAGAAGAAGAAGAGGACCAGACTACTGAACTGACTATAAATACCCTAAACCAAACATGGAGATTTGAATTATTAGGGCAACAACTTAACAATTACAAAGGGGCCAGTTCTTTTGAAAGACTGATAACTGGACGTTCTCCCTTGATTCAAACAACAGGTGTACGAATGAAGGGAGATACATCCGAGGTTTTAGAGGCACTGGCATGGAAACCTACTTGGCACAAAAGGAAAGCCAGAGTTAGATTTAAAAATGGGATTTAGAAATCTACTTAATGGGTAAAGCAGCGTTTTAGAGATAAAGTTTTTTTTAATATTTAGCACTTAGATTTATAATGGGAGTTAAAATTAACTGTTAGATTATAACTTTGTTATATGGAAATAGATTTGTGATAATGAAAGATATTTTGTTATTAAAGGAGGAGTTATTAGAATGAGAATCAGAATATATTTGTCTATAAAGAAGGTAAATTTTGGAATAATATGTGTATTTTAGTCATGTTTATTATATTATAATGAAATGAGGGAAATCAAGGTTATCCAAAGTTTAAACATTGGTTATAAAAGGCTAAATTGGAATATATAAATTGGAATTAAATAAAACCCCTAAACAGGACTTGGATATATATAAGTAAAATACTATTGATAAATGTACTGATTGATTGAGCCTAGTTAGAAACTTATTAACATGAATATGATATAATATTTGTGGGAAATAGTGAGGGAATGTTATTGATGTAACCTGAGATATATAAGAATGATTTTGTTATTGACTGATTTCCCTAGCACCACGCTGCTTCCTAAGTATCTGGATGTTAAAATTTGAAAGATTAATAAAACTTTTTTTTTTTAAAAGTCCCTGACCACTCAACCCAATACAGCATAACCAACACAAATCCTAAAAAGAATTACACTGCCATACATCAAGAACATCTCAGAAACCATAAATAGACTACTACAACCACATGGAATCAACATAGCACACAAGCCAACTAAAGCCCTTCAAAACATCCTAAGCAAACCAAAAGACCCAGCAACCCCAGAAGAAAAAACAGGAGTCATCTACAACATACAGTGTAAAAACTGCAACAACCACTATGTAGGACAAATAGGCAGAAGACTGGCAGAACACATCCATGAACACCAACTGGCAGTCAGAAGGCATGACGAAAATTCTTTAATTTCACAACATATAGACAGATTTAACCATAATTTCAATTGGGAAAATGTGACAATCCTAGACCAGGCCAAATCTGAAAATGCCAGGGAATTCCTAGAAGCCTAGCACTCTGACAAATCAGCCATCAATAGACACATAGACATTAACAACATCTACAGACGATGCAAACGAGACAATCAACTAGCCCCAAAGAAAAAGACTCCAGCACCTTTCCACCAGTAATCAGCACTCAGATCAGCATAGATTAACTCCAAGGTCAACTTCAGACCAACAATCAAGTAAGCAATACCCCAATCAAGAAAATGCCAAAGAGCCATTAGTAAACAGCCCAACCAAAGAATCCCTAAGACCATCCCCACCCACAGAGACAGGCAAGACACCAGAGTATAAACTGACAGCAAACAGCACTCCTTACTAGCACTGATGATGTTACCTAGTTAGGATAATGAAATGTCTGCAAGAAAACAAGCAAGCTCAGAGAGCACCAAGGACCCCTCAATATAACTATTCATCTCCTTCAGATAAATAATGTGTGGGGAGGAAAAAGGAACCTTTTATTCTCCAAAATGAGTCAAAGAGAAATAGAGGATTGATTTTGGTTGGCACCCTATGACACAACATAATTAACTTGACTATTAATTCTCTATGTCAGTCATTTTGTCACCCATCCTTTTTTAAAGAATTAAAATACAATTGCCTAAATTCTGCTAGCATGCACTATGAAGCGTACCTTTGTTTTCATCTGATTACTTTCTGGTTCATATAATCTCTAAATTAAAAAAATAACCTAGGTCAAAGAAGCAGTCACTAATACTGTCTGCATCAGCAGTTACTACTATAAGTTTATAAGATGCTGAACCATTATTTCAATACCCTTGGTTCCTAATTAACATTCCTATGAATACAAAGGATTGGATACAGATTTAGTTATATTTAGATTTAACCCACTGAAGCCAACAGGATTTCTGCTAGTGAAGACTAAATTGCATACTACTGATTTCTTTCATTTTTGTAAATAGGATACAGTCCAATACCATAACAAACCTGCTAAATGCTGATGGGATAATCAGCATTTTTTTTTTAAAAAAAAAAAATCACCTGCTAAATCAGCTTTCTCAGATCCTAATCATTCAGCATAGCTGGAACTGCAACTCTCAAAATTTCTAAATGTGACATTCAGACACACAGGCTTGGAATTTTGGAAGCTGCATTCATAGCCCATCTGAAGGGTATCATGTTGGGGATGATTGTATTAAAGCAGGGGTGTCAAACTCGCAATGTCACGTGACGTGTCGCGACTTTTTTCCCATTGCTGGCAATGGGGTGGGCGCAGTTTCGGCATGACGCATCTGGCCCGTGGGCCGGCAGTTTGACACCCCTGTATTAAAGGAACCCCAAACTGTTTACCCTACCATTTCTTTACTTTAAATACAGAAAGGAGACTGCTCAGACCATAAAGGTAGTCCTTGCCTTACAACCGTTTAGTGATTGTTCAAAGTCTCCAAGGTACTGAGAAAAGTGACTTACGACCAGTCCTCACACTTACAACCATCACAGCATCCTCATGGTCATGGGGCAACTAGCATGTATTTACGACATTTCCTAGCCAGCTTCAACAAGCAAAGTCAATAGAGGAATCCTGATTTGCTTAACGAAAGCATGATGTCAAGACTGCTAACATCGGATGTTCTTGCTTGCCATATATGAAGAAGCAAACATGTTTTATTTAGCCTGCATATCACTTCTAGAGTTAAAGCAGACAATACTAGCCTAGTGGATGGGAAAATATGCTAGCTAACCATAACAATATCTCAGCACAGCATTGCCAAGGTCAGCTGTAACGGGAGGGACAATTCACACTTCACATTAATTGGAGAATGTGATTGATGACTGTAAAATGAAGGAGTGAGTTATGCTTTGTTACGGGTGATTGGGGGAGGGAGGATTCAGTTTTTGGCTTAACTTTGTATCTGCCGAAGCTATGCAGAAATAAAAGGATTCTTTAAGGTAAATAAGCCTCAAAGTTCTTTGAAAAGCTGCTTCTTTTCGGAACCATGACATCAAGCCAAAAACCACAAACTTTTAAATCCATTTAGGGGTCCCTTACCCCAGTCACTATCCCTAAACTAACGGGGATAGTTTGACAAAGATTTGGGAAGATCTCGCCATGGAAGAGAAAGAAATGCCTGAGGCTGGCACCCCCGCCCCAGCCGCAGCTTCCCCAGGTGGGGGAGCAACAGCAACAGCAGCTTCCCCAGGGAGGGGAACGGCAACTAACCAGCCGGTGGAGAAGAAATTCTTGCAAACTCCCCAGCTGGGAGCAAAGCCAAAACTATCAGGAGAGCTGATTTGGTCGTCAGACTGGGATAAGTCGAGCAAAGGCTCTGGAGGTTTCCATACAGCCCTGCCAGCAGATGAGTGTGAGTCACGACGAAGGGATGTTTACATATCACCTTCCCCCCAACAGTGGAGAGCTGCCCGGCCGTCTGTCGCTGAAGACTCGGGTGAGTGGAAATACCCACCTGCAGCTCGCAGTGGGTCATTAGAATACCTAGCAGAGAGATTTGAAGAATTAGAAGTGCGAAGCGAAGAGCAACTCCCATTGAGAGAGGCCCCCAGCCCCTCCCCCGCAGATCAATTAGCTTTTCAACCCCTGGGGTCCCCTGCCAGAGCCTCTAGCCCAACAGAGAGAGGAAGCCCCAGCCTGGGGCCCCTACAGCAAGGTGAAATTGAGCAACCCCCACAGATGAGTGATCAGCCATCTCTGAGCCTACATCAACTAATAGAGGCCTTGCAGCAGCTTGGGGTGGTGCAAAAGCCAGGAGAGCTACAGCCGGTGAGCTTGCAGATGAGGGAGGCCCACCATGTCCAGCAGCCATTGAGGGGCCTACAGCAGCAGAGGGCGTCACCACCCACTGCAGTCCAACAGCAGAGAAGACCACTACAACCCCCATTTTCACAGCCACCATTGGGAGGCCTGCAGCAGCAGGGGGCACCACCAGCCCCCACTGGCCAGCAGCAGAGAGCCCAGCAACCATTGGATCAGCAGGCCGGATGGGGCCAACAGCAACTGGGGGCACCACGTCAACAGCAGAGAACCCAGCAGCCGTTGGATCAGCAGGCCGGATGGGGCCAACAGCAACTGGGGGCACCACGTCAACAGCAGAGAACCCAGCAGCCGTTGGATCAGCAGGCAGGATGGGGTCAACAGCAACTGGGGGCACTACGTCAACAGCAGAGAACCCAGCAGCCGTTGGATCAGCAGGCAGGATGGGGCCAACAGCAACTGGGGGCACCACGTCAACAGCAGAGAGCCCAGCAGCCGTTGGATCAGCAGGCAGGATGGGGCCAACAGCAACTGGGGGCACCACGTCAACAGCAGAGGGCCCAGCAGCTGTTGGATCAGCAGACAGGATGGGGCCAACAGCAACTGGGGGCACCACGTCAACAGCATAGGGCCCAGCAGCTGTTGGATCAGCAGACAGGATGGGGCCAACAGCAACTGGGGGCACCACGTCAACAGCAGAGAACCCAGCAGCCGTTGGATCAGCAGGGAGGATGGGGCCAACAGCAACTGAGGGCACCACAAGTGTGGAGACTAGACCAGCAACCAGGGTGGGGCCAGCAGCAACAGCCCCAGTGGGGGCCACAGCAGCCTGTGTTCGCACCACCCTTCAAAGCAACCTTCGATGGGGACCCAGAGAAGCTGATTTTTTTCTCAACCAAGGGCGCTCTCACTTGAACTGCTGGGCCTACCACTATCCGGACCCAGGTGCCATGGTCGACGTTATTGCATCCAACCTAGGGGGAGAAGCAGCTGAATGGCTGAATAATTTATATAGTGAGCAAGCCCCCGAATTGGGAAATCCCCACCTCTTTCTCTTAAGTCTGATAGAACGATTTGAGGACCCATCCATCGGCCTCAAAGCAGCCGGACAGATCCACAAAATAAAACAAGCCGGCAGGCCTGCCCTGGAGTACGTGCGAGAATTCCGCAAGATAGCAGGTCGAATAGAGGGGTGGCCTGAGCAGTCCCTAATCCATCACTTCATCGAGGGGTTAGACGATCACCTCTCTCAGGCCTGCATCTATCGAGAAGTACCTGATCGGCTACAGGAGTGGTACCAGAGAAGTGGTGAAGCTGGATGTTAAGCTCTCTCGCTATAAGAAGCCTCCCTCTCCTGAAATTGAACCGAAACCAGAATAACCCAGACGACAACCAACCCCCTGGAGACCCCCAACAACTACATCTACCGAAAGACCCAGACCACCTGCAGGGCCGCCGCTTGCGTGCTTCCGATGTGGACAACAGGGACATCGAGCAGTGAACTGCCCAGTTCCCTACCCTCAACAGCAGAGCAGACCGAAACCCGCAGCGAAAAAGAAATCTGATCAGCAACCACCGAGAGGAAAATCCAATTGGATCAAACAAGAACTGGCTGCCCAAGTCGCATCCCCTACACAGGAGGACGCCAAGACTAAGGCTGGATCCGTCCCCGCTCTACCCCCTCTCGACAGCGATGATGAAGGGGAGAACAACCCAATGGTGAGTCGACAAATCCCGCCTTTTTCGCTAGCCGCCAAACTTATAATCCTTAAAGCAGGGGTACAAATGAACTTAAATGTGCTAATAGATTCTGGATGCGCCCGATGTACTATTAGTTTACCCTTTGCCATGAAATTGGGCATACGAGCAAAATTGCTCTCCGAACCCATGAGGTTTGAGCAAGCCAATGGCTCCCTCATGGAAGGAACTCTTGTCACACAAGTAACTGAGCCCTTACGTCTAGAAATAGGTGCACAGTGGGAGTTTATTCACTTTCTAGTGGCTCCAAAAATGACTGAGACTGTGATCCTAGGTCTAGCCTGGTTAGACAAATGGCAGCCGTTCATCTGGTGGGAGAAAGGAATGAGAACTGTGAGACTACCTATAGGGCCTAATCCCCCCATTGATTCAACAGATGTTGCTAGGCATCGTAGGTCACCCAATGAGCGATCGCACATGGCCGCCACACTGCCTCCGGGCGAACCAGTCATCCCCAATGAATACTGGGACCTGGCGGAGGCATTTAGTGAAAAGGAATGTGATGCCCTACCCCCTCACAGACCCAGTGACTGCTCCATCGAACTAGTGCCAGGAGCCAAACTCCCATGACCAAGAATGTATGCCATGTCCCCCCTCGAAATGGAGGAGATGCAGTGATACGTGAACAAAAACCTAGCGAGGGGGTTCATTGAATGGGCCAAATCCACCGTGGGAGCCCCCGTGTTATTTAAAGAGAAAAAAGATGGGTCTTTTCATCTCTGCGTAGACTATAAGGGCCTTAACGCTGTGAGTGTGGGAAACAAATACCCCCTCCCCCTCCTAAAGGACTTATTGACCCATCTGGCTAAGGGGAGTGTCTTCACTAAATTAGACCTGAGAGAGGCATATTACCAGGTGAGGATAAAAGAGGGAGACGAGTGGAAAACTGCCTTCAACTGTCCTATGGGGAGCTATCAGTTCAAAGTCATGCCATTTGGCCTACAGGGGGCCCCAGCCATATTTATGCAGTTGATTAATGAGGTTCTACATGATCACTTGTACAAAGGGGTTATAGTGTATCTTGATGATATCCTGATATACAGCACGAATATGACTGATTATATAAAGCTGGTGAGAGAGGTGTTAAGGAAACTATTGAATGCCAAGCTTTATGCCAAATTGTCAAAATGTGAATTTCACCAAACCCGATTAGACTATCTTGGCTACAGAATTTCCAATGAAGGTATTGAAATGGATCCAGCCAAGGTGAAAACTATAATCGAATGGCAGCCCCCAAAGACTCGCAAACAGCTCCAGAGCTTTCTGGGATTTGCCAACTTTTATCGCCAATTCATCCCCTCTTTTGCCGAGATTGCCCTACCCCTTACAGAACTACTCAAAACAGGCAAAGGAGGGAAGCCACGGCTGGGCCAACCACTAGCATGGACAATGGGCTGTCAAACAGCATTTGAGAATTTAAAGAGACTCTTTGCTGCTGAACCGGTCCTAAAGCACCCCTGCCCAGGGGAACCCTTTGTGATTCAAGCCGATGCCAGCGATGTGGCAGTTGGAGCGGTGTTACTACAAAAGAACAAAAGTGGGATCCTGCAACCCTGCGCCTACACCTCTAAGAAATTTACTGAGAGCGAGTGGAGATGGGCAATCTGGGAGAAAGAGGCCTTCGCAATTAGATGGGTGCTATTAAACTGGTGACATTATCTAGAAGGGAGCAAGGTGCCATTTGAGGTATGGACAGATCACAAAAATCTAGAAGCACTGAGAACTCCCTGTAAATTGTCCCCAAAACAAGTGCGATGGGCACAGTACTTTAACCGCTTCAACTTCACTCTAAAGTACATACCAGGAGGAAAAAACTTCCTAGCTGATGCGCTATCCCAGTTACCCCAATACAAAAGCGAACGGGAAGAGATTAACGAGGCTATTATCCCCAATCCACAAACTGCCACTCAACTTACACCTCGCTGAGTCCCCAATCCTGATGACCCTGGAGTAAAGAAAATAAAACGAGAGCTCCTCACCAATCAATGGTTTAAAGATAATCACACCTCCCTAACGTGCAGGGATGGCCTGGCTTACAAAGGGGGGAAACTGTATTTGCCAGAAACCCTCTGTCTTAATGCTCTCAAACACAGCCATGATATAAAACAGGCCGGACACTTTGGATATTTGAAAACCCTACACCTCACCCGCCGGCAATTTTGGTGGCCGGGGCTGAAAAGGGATGTTGAAAACTATGTAAAAAGTTGTACTGTATGTGCCACAATGAAAAGAATCCCAGGGAAAATCCCTGGGTTACTGCAACCCGTGGCAGACCCTTCTCAACCATGGGAAGAAATAGCTATGGACTTCATAGTAGACCTACCTGAAAGTAGAGGAAATACTGTCATCTGGACTGTAATAGACTTGTTTTCAAAGCAGGCTCATTTTATCGCCTGCAAAGGACTCCCATCCGCCCAACGATTGACCGAATTGGTCCTGAAGCACATCTACCGGCTGCATGGCGCCCCTAAGCGGATAATTTCAGACAGGGGGGTGCAGTTCACAGCGAAGTTTTGGAGACGTTTTCTTAAATTAATTGGATCGTCTCAAGGGTTATCCTGTGCTTTTCATCCGGCCACCAATGGGGCTGCAGAATCCGCTAACAAGATGGTGGAGAAATATCTTAGATGCTACGTTTCTTATCAACAGACGAACTGGACTGATCTCCTCCCTTTTGAGGAGGTGGCGTACAATAATTCTGTGCACAGCAGCACTGGCTACACACCTTTCAGAGTGGCCACAGGAAAAGAGTTCAGCCCAATACCTGAATATCCTCAGTTGCCCTCCGCTTCCCAGATGCTTGACCAGTGGGTGAAAGGGTGGGAAGAAGTTTGGAAAAACACAAAAACTGCTTTAAAAAAGACTTTTGAAACCTATAAAAAGCAGGCTCATAGGAAGAGGGCTCCCCAAAGAACATTCCAAGTTGGGGAAAAGGTTTACTTGTCAACTAAGTATTTACGCCTCAAATTGCCCAGCAAGAAATTGGGACCAAAATTCTTGGGGCCTTTCCCCATAGTAAGGATCATCAACACGGTCACAGTAGAACTAAAACTCCCTAGACTTTTAGGGAAGATTCACCCAGTTTTCCATTGTAGCTTGTTGAAGCCTTACCGGGGCTCCACTTTAAGACCTCCTCCAAGGAAGGCACCTGGGCCCCTCGTAGTTGTAGGACAGACCCACTATGAAGTAAAACGTATTTTTGACTCTAGAATTTTTAAAGGGAAATTGCAGTACCTAGTACAATGGAAGGGATACCCGTTGTCTGAAGCCACCTGGGTGAAATCCAGTGAAGTGAAAGCTGACAGATTGGTCAAAAGGTTTCATGTTAATCACCCCAACAAGCCGAAAAATAACCCTTAACCTATGCTTTTGTTTACATTCCAGGATCTGTCCTTTTTGTAAGGGGGGCCGGATGTCAAGACTGCTAACATCGGATGTTCTTCCTTGCCATATATGAAGAAGCAAACATGTTTTATTTAGCCTGCATATCACTTCTAGAGTTAAAGCAGACAATACTAGCCTAGTGGATGGGAAAATATGCTAGCTAACCATAACAATATCTCAGCACAGCATTGCCAGGTCAGCTGTAACGGGAGGGACAATTCACACTTCACATTAATTGGCGAATGTGATTGCTGACTGTAAAATGAAGGAGTGAGTTATGCTTTGTTACGGGTGATTGGGGGAGGGAGGATTCAGTTTTTGGCTTAACTTTGTATGTGCCGAAGCTATAAAAGGATTCTTTAAGGCAGGGGTCCTCAACCTTGGCAATTTTAAGAGTTGTGGACTTCAACTCCCAGAATTCCTCAGCCAGCTTTGCTGGCTGAGGAATTCTGGGAGTTGAAGTCCACAACACTTAAAGTTGCCAAGGTTGAGCACCCCTGCTTTAAGGTAAATAAGCCTCAAAGTTCTTTGAAAAGCTGCTTCTTTTCAGAACCATGACACATGATTCATTTAACAACTGCACTGATTTGCATAACAACCATGGCAAAAAAGTTGTAAAATTGGGCATAACTCACTTAAAAACCACCTTGCTTAGGTATGGAAATTCTGGTCCCAATTATGGTCGTAAGTCAAGGACTACCTGTATTAGATAACAGTCAAAGTAGCACTGCAATCAGTTGCATGAACAAAATCTTAATATGCTTGTTCAAATAGTCATTTTTAATGAAGATCAACATAGATGAAAAGTTGTCAAGACAGAATGAATTTATTACAGAACATACTTACTGAAGAAGTAAATTCTGGCTCGTAAAACAAGACAAAAACATTACACAAATATTTCCATTTATAAGGGCTACCTCAAGTTTTCCTTTCCTCAGGATTTACAGTAGTTGAAAACAATTCTGTGCAAAATGTATTTAAACAAAGTTATGAATCACTATGCATAAATTGAATATACTATCAGAAATAATTAGGAACATCAGGCTAATGAAACTTCAACTTTTATTAACTTTTTAACAGTGGGATTGAATATAAAACTAGTCAGCATAAATATATACAATGATGGAAAAAAGTATTTGATCCCCTGCTGATTTTGTACATTTGTCCACTGACAAAGAAATGATCAGTCTATAATTTTAATGGTAGGTTTATTTTAGCAGTGAGAGACAGAATAACAACAAAAAATCCAGAAAAACACATTTCAAAAAAGTTACAAATTGATTTGCATTTTAATGAGCGAAATAAGTATTTGACCCCTTCGCAAAACATGACTTAGTACTTGGTGGCAAAACCCTTGTTGGCAATCACAGAGGTCAGATGTTTCTTGTAGTTGGCCACCAGGTTTGCACACTTCTCAGGAAGGATTTTGTCCCACTCCTCTTTGCAGATCCTCTACAAGTCATTAAGGTTTGGAAGCTGACATTTGGCAGCTCGAACCTTCAGCTCCCTCCACAGATTTTCTAAGGGATTAAGGTCTATAGACTGGCTAGACCACTCCAGACCTTTATGTGCTTCTTCTTGAGCCACTCCTTTGTTGCCTTGGCCATGTGTTTTGGGTCATTGCCATGCTGGAATACCCATCCACGACCCATTTTCAATGCCCTGGCTGAGGGAAGGAGGTTCTCACCCAAGATTTGATGGTACATGGCCCCGTCCATCGTCCCTTTGATGTGGTGAAGTTGTCTTGTCCCCTTAGCAGAAAAACACCCCCAAAGCATTTGTTTGACAGTGGGGATTGTGTTCTTGGAGTCACAGGCAGCATTCCTCCTCCTCCAAACACGGCGAGTTGAGTTGATGCCAAAGAGCTCGATTTTGGTCTCATCTGACCACAACACTTTCACCCAGTTCTCCTCTGAATCATTCAGATGTTCATTGATAAACTTCAGATGGGCCTGTACATGTGCTTTCTTGAGCAGGGGGACCTTGCGAGCACTGCAGGATTTCAGTCCTTCACAGTGTAGTGTGTTACCAATTGTTTTCTTGGTGACTATGGTCCCAGCTGCCTTGAGATCATTGACAAGATCCTCCCGTGTAGTTCTGGGCTGATTCCTCACCATTCTCATGATCATTGAAACTCCACGAGGTGAGATCTTGCATGGAGCCCCAGACCGAGGGAGATTGACAGTCATGCTGTGTTTCTTCCATTTGCAAATAATGGTACCAACTGTTGTCACCTTCTCACCAAGCTGCTTGGCGATAGTCTTGTAGCCCATTCCAGCCTTGTGTAGGTCTACAATCTTGACCCTGAAATCCTTGGACAGCACTTTGGTCTTGACCATGGTGGAGAGTTTGGAATCTGATTGATTGATTGATTCTGCGGACAGGTGTCTTTTATACAGGTAACAAGCTGAGATTAGGGGATCAAATACTTATTTCACTCATTAAAATGCAAATCAATTTAAAACTTTTTTGAAATGCGTTTTTCTGGATTTTTTTGTTTTTATTCTGTCTCTCACTGTTAAAATAAACCTACCATTAAAATTATAGACTGATCATTTCTTTGTCAGTGGGCAAACGTACAAAATCAGCAGGGGATCAAATAATTTTTTCCCTCACTGTAGGTTCCCATCCTAATACTAGTTGCAAACATTTACTCATCCAGGTAACTGCAGATTTTTATCATTAAGGCACAAGATGATATGCAACACCTTTGTGGATGAATGATTCATTGGAAGATTTGTGAACTATCACTGCAGTTTTGTTATCATGCGAATGTAATGGAATCGTATTGAATATACAATGGAAGACAAACACTGAATCCACAAAAACTGAATTTGTTGCATTCATGTACATATGTGGTTTCAAAAGTTCAAAACAGCTAATGTGTACAGTCAAAGTTGCTACCTTTAAAAGATGTTATAAAGTTGTATGTAAATAGACACAGTACATGAGCCTGGCTGCTCGTCTTCTCTTCTCCTTGATGGTCACAAAAAGATGAAAAGTATATACTTCTGATTTAAAGCCACCATTGCTTTTGAATAATTAGGACTTTTAATTAGCTCTGAAACTAACTTTTATCCCCAAGTTCAGAATTGTAAATTACAATCTAAAGTTGGCTTGCCCAGACAAGCCTGGTTTGTACAGTACAAATATAAATTGTGGCTAGTTACAAAAAAAAAACAAAAAACAAAACCAGAAGCAGAAGCATTCAATCATCTCTTCAATGACCAACCAAGAAGAAGAGAAGGGAGTACATGAGCTCAAATCAAATTACAGTTGAGTATTCAAATGCCGATGTGGTTCATAATGTGCATTTTTACAAACTTCGTATATTGCAATGTGCAACTTCAATTGTGACAACACAATTTTGAAGCGTTCCATAGGTACTGAAACACTTTTTATCCAAACAGAAACCTGACAGAGACTGGAAGCTCTGTGTGGCTGCCAATGCGCGTTTAGAAACGGAGCAGAAATCTCCGTTTCTCAAGCGCCCCATTCCAGGCATATGGAGCTTGCAGTCTCTTTCAGGTTTCCATTTGGATAAAAAGTGTTTCAGCACCTATGGAACACTTCAAAACGCAGCAAATCCCTGCGTTTTGAAGCACTCCACAAGCACTGAAACACTTTTTATCTGAACGGAGACCTGACAGAGACTGCAAACTCCGTGTGGCTGCCAATGCGCGCTTAGAAACGGAGCAGAAGACTCTGTTTCTCAAGTGCCCCATTCCAGGCATACGGAGCTTCTAAGCACGTATTTGCATGCAGATAAGAGCTTCCATTCTCCCTAATGTCTCCATCCTGGTGAAAATTGTTCCAGCAGTGGCGGAAAGGAGTTAGGGGTGGGAGCAGGAGATAGGCACCACAAACACCACAAGAGTTCAGGCTCCCATTCTCTGCAAAAGAGGATGGGTGCCTGAACTTGCATGATATTATGGGCACCCAGGAGCTTCCATTGACTCTCCTCTCCCTCAAAGGCAGAAACCATGGCAGAGAGGACACGGGTCTTTTCAAGGTAAGTGAGTCTGGTGTGGCAGGAAGGAAGGGGAAAGCATGAGGTATCTTAGTGGGTGGGGGAGGCCTTGGGGGCCTGTTCCATCACTAGGCCCTCCATGGCCTTTCCCATCCTGAGATACCTCATGTACACTTAACGAGCTGTGAGCATCTTAATGAGCAGGGACTGATCTCGTTCAAGGTACAAGATTCACTCCCACAAATTCTTGAGTTACGAATGGAATGGGCAGGCTCCATTACATTCCTAACTTGAGGACTACCTGTACAGTTGTTAGGAAAACATAAAATGGAGTTAAGGTTGCATATCTTCATTACATATTTATGGTAAGTTCAACTGCTCTCCTGATACATTATGCAAGCTATAAACTTTTTATCTTGATACAGTAATCTATTTACTTTTCAACCTTGGCTGATCTCAAAAAGCTACAAAGGGCCAGATTTGGTTAGTGCTTGGATGAAAGACTGAGCTCTAGGCTAGAGTGAGAAGTAAATGAACAGAAAGCGGTGGCAGAAAATTATTTTCACATTGCTACCAAGAAATTTATATAGATAAGTTTAAGAAATCACTAAAACCTAGTTTGACTCAAAGGAAACTTTACTTTTACTAATACTTCCTGTATTCCAGGTAAGGTGTTCCTTATGTGTAACCATTATTTCTATTATACACAAGTCTTCCTGTAAGAGGTATTCAAATAGCTGGATCAAGTTTCAATTTTCTCAGCTACATATTTAGTTGCTTTTTATTGAAGTGTTTCTTCAGCTATAAGCATTTACAAGTAGTCTTCGCTTTATGCCCTGTCACGGTGTTCCGCAGTGATGTGACCACTATTTGCAAAACTGGCAAAAATGCCCTTTGAAATTAATGGGTTCGTTTAACCAAAGCTGCATTCACGTAACAATGGCAGCTTTTGCTTAATGACTGCTGCCAAAAAAAGCTGGAAATTTACTTCTGGTCATGTGGGTACCCCAACTTACAACTGTAACAATTTACAACCATAATTCCAGGCTCAATTACAGCCATAAGTCGAGGACTACCTGTATGCATATTTTATTCTTAAGACATACTATATATCCCAATCAGTAAAGGGATTTTTTAACATTTAATCAATCACTTACATGATCAAGATTCAGAGATCAACTTGACTGTCACCTGCTAGCATGAATAAAGCAAAAAGAGAGGTTGCACAAATTCCAATGAAACTCCTGAACCCAAAGTTCTAACTTTTACAAAGAAAAGAAATGTGCTAACTCTTAGAATAGTGTTTCTCAACCTTAGCAACGTTCAGATATGTGGACATCAACTCCCAGAATTCCCCAGCCATGTTTTAAATATACACTGTGTGCACAAACAATCATCAAGGCAGCATCAACCACATCACTGCAAAGATAAAATTTAAGACACATCCTGCAAATAAGATGATATGATTTCACACTGCATACTATCCATAACAGTCATCTATAGATGGACAGCTACTTATTTGTATGTTGGAAGCAAGAGATTAAAATGCAAGGTTCATGCAGAATAAGAGAGCTTATTTCCTGAATTATATTTAGATCCTGAAAAGAAAGCAGCAGTGATGAGGAGCCTAGATACTCGAAAGACAAAAAACATTAAAAACATGATAATTTCTTTGCAAGGTAAAAAAATACTGGATTTAGGGAACAGCTCCTGTGTGGGGAAAATGAAAGCGCACAAGTATATCTGACATAGGCTACTGCAATGTTTTTCAACCTTGGCAATTTTAAGATGTGTGAACTTGAAAAACTTCCGGTGGATAGCGTCGATGATGGCGGCTACATTGTAGCCGTCCTCCTGGGACGGCGTGAGAACCGCGGAGCACAGCAGAGATCAGCTGTCCCGCGGCTCAAAATCCCCCTCCCGGGTGAAGGGAGGGGGCAGAGAATCACCCGAATAGAGGTAGAGCCTCTTAAACCCCCCAGGAATTTTTTCTGGGGGGTAGAAAGAGAGCTCCCTCGGAGTTCGGGTTGCCTCCGCCTCCCAGCTGACTCTGTTCCTTCGGGAACAAAGCGAAACGCCGCTACCATCTCCGCACGCTTAAAAGGACCGGGTGAGTGATTTTTAAAAGCGGACAGAGCTGGATAAAGGATTGGACTTATTGAATTTTAATTTGTTTTTTAGTTTAGGCTGATTTTCTTTTTTTTCTTTGTTCTCTGCTTGTGTGGAGAGTGAAAGTAAAATGGCGATTTGAAAGTGTTTTTTTTTTCTCGGAAGAAAGCGATTCAAACGGAATGTTATGGACTATATAGTTTTTTTTATTTAAACTTTTTAAACTTTTCTTTTTTTTTTGAAGGTGGTTTTGTGTTTTTGAAATAGCTTTTAAACTCTCCTTTGCTTTTTATTTTTTTGGAGGATTTTTTATTGTATTTTCTTTAAGAAGAAAGAAGAGGAAATAAGATTTCCCCCCCCCCTTTTTTTTTAAAAAAAAATGGCTTCAAAGAGGCAAGCAGCTTCTACAGTTCCTAAGGTGGCTTCTTCCCCTGCGATCTTACCAGTACAACAACCTAAAGCTACACCGGTACAACAACCTAAAGTTACACCACCATCTTCTCCTCCTCTGCCAGTATTATCTGTACAAGATATGAAAGACATAATGGGAAATGCTGTATTTCAAATCAGAGAGGAAATGAAGGACCTTTTAGATCAGAACAAAACTGAAATTAGAGGGGAAATGAAGGAGCTTTTAGATCAGAATAAAACTCAAATCAGAGGAGAAATGAAGAACCTGTTAGAGCAGAATAACACTATTCTGAGGCAAGACATAGTTATGGCTCTATCAGGACTTGCTTCTGTGGTTGAGAAGCTTGATTCCAGGGTTGAAGAGGTTGCGGAAAAGGTTGATACCCTGGAAGATAAATTTGAAGGCATGGAAAAAAAGATGGAAATTTCACAAGATGACATTGTTATGTCTCAGTACAGGGAAATGGAATATGCTTTAAGAATCAGGGGTCTGAAAGAGGATATGCAACAAGACCTGGCAGAAATTGTGGCAAATGACTTTGCTGTTATTCTGAATAGGGAGAAAGATGGAATACTTAGAGAAGTGGAAAAAGTTTACAGAGTTAACTCCTGGGTCGCAAAACAGAAGAATTTACCAAGAGATGTGGTGATTTATTTTGCAAAGAGATCTCTGCGTAATGAAATTATACAAGCTTTCTATAATAAGAGGTTTCAGATTGCTGCTCAAGATGTTATTATCTTAAAGGAGATCCCATCTAAAATTTTAAGAAAAAGATTTTGCTTTTCTAGCTAATGAACTTAAAACAAGAATGATGCCATTCAGATGGGAGATCCCGACGGGTATTGTCGTGAGCCATGCGGGGACGCGTTATAGACTCAATACAGTTACTAAAGCAAAGGAGTTTTACAGTTTGGTCCTGGGAGCAGGCTCACCATCATCTATGATGCAGAAAGTTTTGGATGGTAAAGAGGTGGAACAACACTCTGAAGGACAAGGTGTGATGGTTGTTGGAAAGCTACAGGCGGAGTGGTCGCGACAAACAGAGATCAAAGAGCAAAGAATGACCCGTGCAGCATATAGACGCAAGGAAAAGGAACAACAGAAGAAAGAAGTTAAAGAATCTCTTCAAGAAATTGTTTCGTTGCCGGTGGGAGGAGCAAGACCCAAGAGCTCTGCAGCACATTCTTCTATGGCAGATCTCCAAGCAGTCTTCTCCAGGCTCTTGGTAAAGGGAGATGGTAAAGCTCCTGACCTGGAATGCTAATGGCCTTAATTCCCCCCAAAAGAGAAGGAAAATCTTTCATTATTTAAAGCAACATAATAATGATATTATTTGTTTGCAGGAAACACATATTTTATCTAAAGACCAAAAGTATTTAGCCAATGCTCGTTTGGGATCTCATTTTGTATCTTCTGCTCCTGGGAAAAAAGGGGGTGTAGTCATTTATGTTAAGCAAAACTTATCAGCCTGTTTGGTAGAATCTGATCTTCAAGGGAGATATGTTATGATTGAAGTTGGTTTATATGGGAAGAAAATACTTATAGTGGGGTTGTATGCACCAAACCAACAACAGGAACAATTTTATAGATTGTTACATCAGAAATTAACCTTGTTGGATTATAGATCTGTGATATTAATGGGTGATTGGAATGGTGTGTTAGATACACAAAGAGACAAAAAAGGATCTTCTACTTTTTTTAAACAGGCTAAACTACCTAAAGCCTTTTTTGATTTGAAAGAGGACTGGGAGCTGCGAGACTACTGGCGTGAATGCAATCAGGAGGAGAGAGACTTTACTTTCTTTTCAGACAGACACCAATCCTTTTCAAGAATTGATTTTTTCTTGATTACAACTGATTTATATTTTAGGGTAAAGAATGTTAAGATTTTTCCTAGGACATTGACGGACCACAGTCCAGTCTGGATGGAGTTGGCTGATGAAAAAGAGGAGAGGAGATCGTGGAGGATTAATGAGAACTTATTTAGACAAGAAAAGAATGTTCAAAAACTAAAGGATTATTTAAAGGATTATTTTGTTTTAAATATGCATAAGGGAACATCAATGTCAGTGGTATGGGATGCAGGTAAAGCCTTCATGCGTGGGATCTTGATACAAATGAATAATACTCAGAGACAAAAGCAGATTCAGAAACGTAAGGATTTGGAAGATGAGATTAAATTAAAAGAAAAAATTTTGATTTCAAATCCTACAGATGAAAAGGTTAAAGAATCTATAAAATTGCTTAAATCACAATTTAATATGTTGATGGCTGATCAAACTGCAACTAACCTACTGTATATGAGACAAAATACATTTTGTAATGCTAATAAACCAGGGAGATGGTTGGCTTACCAACTCAGAAAGCAACAGAGACAGAGAATTATAGATAAAATAAATTATAATGGTAAATTGGTATATCAGAAGGAGTTGATTAAGAAATCTTTTCTAGATTATTATCAAAAATTATATAAGAGTACTAAAATACAGGTTTCAGATATAGATAATTACTTAAATGAAGCCAACTTCCCTAAATTAACAGAAGATCAGAAACAAGAAATTAACGGTTCAATTACTAGTGAGGAAATCGAGACAGTGATTAAAGAATTAAAATTAGGTAAAGCACCGGGTACGGATGGTTTGACATCTATTTATTATAAAACTTTGGTACAAGAGATGATTCAACCTTTAAGACAGCTTTTTAATAATATATTACAGGGTTTAGAGATTCCCCCGTCATGGGGCAGAGCCTTTATATCTTTAATTCCAAAAGAAGATCAAGATCTTACTTTACCAAAGAATTATAGACCTATATCTCTCTTAAATGTAGATTATAAGATTTTTGCAAAAATATTAGCTAATAGGCTTATGAGGGTTTTGTGTCAGATTATACATAAGGATCAAACAGGTTTTATAACTGGAAGGTATATGAAGAATAATGTCAGACAAATTATTAACTTATTAGAATATCTAGATAAAAATAATCAAGTCTCTGCAGGATTGATATTTCTAGATGCTGAGAAAGCTTTTGACCAATTGAATTGGCAATTTATGTTAAGACTAATTGATAAAATGAACTTTGGAGAAAAAATTTTACAAGCTCTTGGTGTTATTTATCAAAAACAAACGGCACAACTTATAGTTAATGGGGGTTTGTCAGAGGTCTTTACAATAGAAAAGGGGACTAGACAGGGATGTCCATTGTCACCTTTGCTGTTTGTTTTAACTTTGGAAATATTGCTGATTAAAATTCGAGAATCACAGCAAATAAAAGGAATAGAAGTTAATAAAAAAGAATATAAACTAAGAGCTTTTGCAGATGACTTGGTGGTTACCCTGTCCCAACCTACTCACTCTGTAGTAGAGCTATTACAATTGATATACCAATATGGACAGGTTTCGGGTTTTAAAATTAATAACAATAAGACCAAAATATTACCCAAAAATATGACTAATATGGATAAGCAGATTTTGGTTAATCTGACAGATTTTGAGGTTGTTGATAAGGTAAAATATCTGGGGGTTACTTTATCTGTCTCTAATGTAAAATTGTATAAAAATAATTATGAAAGGTTGTGGGTCAGGATACAAAGAGACTTGAAAAATTGGGAGAAGTTGCAATTATCTCTTTTGGGAAGAATTGCGGTGATCAAAATGAATGTTCTGCCGAAGTTCCTTTTCTTATTTCAAATGATACCTATTTTAAAGAATGAGGTCAATTTAAATGAATGGCAGAAAGGTATCAATAAATTTATTTGGGCAGGGAAAAAACCAAGAGTAAAGCTTAAAATTATACAAGACATTCGTGAGAGAGGTGGACTCAAGGTACCGAATTTGAAATTGTATTATGACGCTGTGGTCTTAACATTAATTAGTGATTGGGTTAATTTAACAAATGTAGAAATACTCCTCTTGGAGGGTTGGGATTTACTTTTTGGATGGCATGCCTATTTAATTTTTAATAAAAAAGTTGACCGGGTTTTTAAATCTCACATTATAAGGATTTCTTTACTTCGGGTTTGGAGGAAATATCACAGAAGTGATTCTAAAATACCATTATGGGCTATACCTTGGCATGCGATTGAGGGGATAAGGAGAGGAGTCAAGATGGATAGTGTTTCTTATGCACAATTGCTTAGATGGGATGGTAAAATTTGGCAGTTAAAATCTTTGTAAGATTTAGCACAAGAAAATATTATATATTCATGGTTTCAGTACAGACAAATAGCGGACAGATGGAAGATAGATCGTAATGTGGGCTTGCTTAGAGAAGATGAAAATTTTGTTAAACAAGTAAAAGATCAAAGACGAACTCATATTAAGAGAATTTATGGGTTGCTAGTAGAATTGGACTCAGAACCAGAATTAATTAAAGAATGTATGATTAAATGGGCACAAAATTTTGGTGAACCAGTTCTACTAGATACCTGGGAAATTATCTGGGTGAGAAATGTTAAATTTACACAAGCCCAGAACTTAAGGGAGAATTTTTATAAAATGTTTTATAGATGGCACCTTGATCCACAAAAAATGTCTCGTATGTATCCTGACTTACAGCCTAAATGTTGGAGATGTGGTTGTTTGGACGCTACTTATTACCATATTTGGTGGTCGTGTAAAAATATAAAAGCCTTTTGGATTAAGATATGGTGGAATATTCAAAGAATTTTTAGAAGGAGGGTAAAATTTACCCCACAATTGTTTTTGCTAGGTATTGTTACTGATTGTGATACTAAGGAGGTTGTATTGATGTTAAATTTAATTACAGCCGCAAGGTTGTTAGTAGGGCAATATTGGAAGAAGGAATCTTTGCCTACTTTGCAAGAGTGGTTTTCTAAAGTATCCTATCTGGCGGAAATGGCAAAGATTTCGGCTTTTTTAAAGGATCAATCGCAAGAGAAGTTCTTTGTGGTATGGGAAAAATGGATAGATTTTATACAACATAAGTTGGATATAAAAAAATATTATTTAGTTTTTCAATAACTTATATATAAATTTTAATATTGTATAGATTGTAATATTTTTTCTTTCTTTTTATATTTTTTATTATTATTTTACTTTCTTATATTTCCTTTCTTCTTTCTTTCTCTTTATTTTTTTTTCTTTTTAAGTATTTTTTTTCCTTTCTTTAATATTTATGGTTTTTATATATATATATATATATTATTGTTAATTATTTTATTAGTTGTTTAAGTAATGTATTTAGATTTATCTATGGTTTATACTTTTTTTTTAAGAATTCAAGAAACTTTAATTAAGCCTATATTCAGCTCTGGGAAGGCTGAGGGAGGGAATGGGAGGGTTGGGGTGGGTTGGGGAGGGTTGTTTTTCTTCTTGTAAAAATTTTAAAAATTTTCAATAAAAAAAAAAAAAAGATGTGTGAACTTCAACTTCCAGAATTCCCCAGCCACCAAGGAAAAGAGGAAAGAGCTAGAGGAAGAGTTCCACAGTTTTTCCATTACTTTACAGATTACAATGTAAACTAATTTAGTCTGTAATAATAAATATACTTTTCTCATCAATGTAATCTTCAAATTAGTGGAACTTCATGTCAAATCACAATGTATTTCATTTTAAATGAGGGGTTTTAAGCTTATAAAGTATTAATTAAGTAAAACACATTAACTGCAAAATGTAGTTACTCTAAGCGAGCACTAGGTTGTGCCATAAACCTGAGAATATCAAGCAGGAGACAGCAGGAAAAAACCCTTTCCCCTCTTTTAGCACTACAATCTTTAATCCTATACTGAAAGCATAATTGGATTTTTGAAATTGCACAGAAACATAAATGTAGAAAAACTGCAATGGTGCAGGATTTCTTCAATCTTGTACAATGTTTAGAGAATGCAAGGCCAAGTAAGTTGCTATTTTCTCCCAAAAGGTCTGCAACTGACTAGACACAGATAGTTCTTGACTTACGACCACAATTGAACCCAACATTTCTGCTGCTAAGCAAGACAGTTGTTAAGTGAGTTTTACCCCATTTTATGACCTTTCTTGCCACAATTGTTAAGTGAATCACTGTAGTTGTTAATTAGTTAAGTGAATCTGACTTCCCCATTGATTTTGCTTGACAGAAGTTTGCAAAAGGTGATCGCATGAGCCTGGGACATTGCAACCATCATAAATACATGCCAGTTGCCAAGCGTCCGAATTTTGATCATTTGATCATAGGGATGCTGCAATGGTCATAACTGTTAAAAACTGTCTTAAGCCACTTTTTTCAGTGTCAGTAACTTTGAACTGTCACTAAACAAATGGTTGTAAGTCAAGGACTACCTGTACCATATATTATAAAAATGAATTAAAAGGTTATCTTATGACATGGTATTACTACCACAGTATTAATTTGGAACTACAAATTGTAATTGAACAATTACACATGGCCTCTACTATTTTCAAGGAACATGAAAACTTCCTGCACAATTATCCCTTTCAAATAGAATGAGCTGCTCCAATGACTCAAGAGCTTACTAAAAAGAATTGATCTTCTTGTCAGAGCAGTTTGAAAATCTTTTGAACTTCTTTTGAGCTTATTTCTATAAGATTAGTAGAAGATGCTCAAAATGTCTTCATGGGGCAGTGAACTTAGCAATATTAGGGATGGGTAGAGAACCCTTCCAATTAAGGATCACCATTAAGTCATCAGACATAATTTGTAGAGGCCAAAGGCAACAGTGGTGATGAGAGGAAAGCCCAAGGTTAGTAGGGCCAGAACCAAAAGTGGTGAGAATTCTTTTCTCTTTTTCTTTCTGTCTTCTCTTATCCCTCCCTCTTCCCTGCCCATCACATTGCCAAGAAAAATAGTGGGCTTTTCCTAGTATGAACTCGTTACCTGGACAACATTTTTGACAGTAGGCCCAGGGTCACATGAAACAATTCTCACTTCTGGAGCAAAGAAAGGGTATAGAATAGAAGTCTTTATTGGCCAAGTATGACTGGACACACAAGGACATACACGCAAGTGGCAGCAGTGGCGTGATTGGCATGATGTGCCGTGCGGCATTCTGCTGTGAGCAGCAGCAGCAGCACAATGAGACTCATGGCCTCCTGCTGTAAGTGGCGGCAGCAGCGATGCGATGCGCCACACGGCTTCTTGCTGTGAGTGGCGGCAGCACAATCAGCACAAGTCATGCTGCCTACCACAAGCGGAGGCAACAGTACGATGCACCATGTGGCGTGCAGCTGCAAGTGGCTGCAGAACTCAGGCAGCAGCATGACAGGTGTCAGGGTGTGGGAGGCCTGGCTGCAATGGTCCTAAGGTAAGCAGGTAAGACATCCTCTAAAAATAAGACCTGGTGCCTCTTTTGGAGGTAATAATAATAATAACAACAATAATAACAATAACAACATCAACAACAATAATAATAAAGTTGGAAGGGACCTTGGAGGTCATCAAGTCCAACCCCCTGCTCAGGCAGGAAACCCTATGCCATTTCAGACAAATGGCTGTCCAGCTTCTTCTTAAAAACTTCCAGTGTTGGAGCATTCACCGCTTCTGGAGGCAGGTTGTTCCACTGGTTAATTGTTCTAACTGTCAGGAAGTTTCTCCTTAGTTCTAGGTTGCTTCTCTCCTTGATTAGTTTCCATCCATTGCTTCTTGTCCTGCCCTCAGACACTTTGGAGAATAGCTTGACTCCCTCTCTTTGTGGCAGCCCCTGAGATATTGGAACACTGCTATCATGTCTCCGCTCGTAATTCTCTTCATTAAACTAGACATACCCAATTCCAGCAACCGTTCCTTATGTTTTAGCCTCCAGTCCCCTAATCATCTTCGTTGCTCTTCTCTGTACTTTTTCTAGAGTCTCAACCAGGTCTTATCTTTGGGAAAACATGGTAACTATCTGTTGAAGTGTGTACCTGTCCCGTTTGGTTGCTGTGCCAAACCAGACAGTTATAGAAGTACAAATGACAGACTCAATAATTCCTCTGCAGAACTGCATCAGCAGATCCTTGGGCAAGCTGAGCTTCCTGAGTTGATTCAGGAAGAACATTCTTTATTGTGCCTTTTTAATGATGGTTCTAATGTTAGGTGTCCATTTCAAGTCCTGGGAGGTTATAGAACCCAGAAACGTGAAGGTCTCTACTGTTGATACTGTGTTGTCTAATATTGTAAGAGATAGTAGGAGGGCTTCTCCTAAAATCTACTATCATCTCTACAGTTTTAAGAGTGTTCAGCTCCAGATTGTTCCAGCTGCACCACAGGGCCAGTTCTTCTACCTCCCAACTGTATGCAGACTCATCATGATGAATGAGACCAATGACAGTTGTGTCATCTGCTGCTATGACCCAGGTGGTCAAGGCAAGGCAGGCCTCTAGAGAGTCCTTTATTGCTATCAATAAATGTTCCAGCAAATGGCCCTCCAACGACCAGTAAGGCTCCACCTCCACGCTACCCTGAAAGTAGCCACCCTCAGTCTCCCAAACAACAACCCCTATATTGCAAATAAAGTCTACAAAGTAGGAGCATGCTAACAGGGCAAGGTCCAGGGTTCCAAGTCCAGTCCACCCGGTTAAGCAAGTCCACAAGGCAGAGTCCAGGCACAAGAAAAATGGCAGTCCTCAGGGCAAAGACAAGGCAAGGCAAGAGGCAGTTCTAAAGGCAAAGCAAAGGGCCAAAAGCAGTCCACAAGACAAGGGCATGGTCCAAGACAAAAGGCAGAATACAGTCCTCAAAGCTATGCAAAGCAAAAGGCAAAGGCACGAGTCAAAGCTGGGGGAGTGTAAGTCAAAACAAACAATTGTTCCTGGCAAAGTCTAACTCCCCACAGCTTCTCCTTAAGTCACTCCACTCCAGATGTTCCTTGTGTGGAGGGGTGGGATGACTTTCTCCGTGTAGCCTTGCAGCCCTTCTCTGAGCTTGCCTAGGCTCAGCTCTCCATGCCCTTGGATCAGTGGAGGAGGCAGCTGTTCCTCATCAGAGGGGATCTGTTGCCTATCAGCAACACTGCCTGTCAGCAGCTGATCCTCCCCTGTGTCTGTGAAGGCAGGCAACTCTCCATCTGGTCAACAACCTCCCCCAATGCCTGAGGGGCCTGGGACAGCATCATCCTCAGCCCCTGGCCTCTCCAAACATGCCAAGGGAGATGTGCCATCCCTGTTGGACAGTCCCACTTCCAACTCCTCCTCCTCCTCTGAACTGGGCTCCAATGGGGCAATGACATCTGCAAACTTCAGTACTTTAACAGAGGGATCCTTTGAGATGCAGTCATTGGTATAAAGGGAAAAGAGTAATGGAGAGAGCACACAGCCCTGGGCAGCTCCTGTGCTAATTGAATGGGTATTCAATGTGATTTTACCTAGTTTCACCTGCTTCTTCCTATCTGTTAAAAAGCTTATAATCCATCTGCAAGTGTGGTCAGGTACAGCTACTGTGTTTCCCCGAAAATAAGACCAGGTCTTATATTTATTTTTGCTACAAAAGACCCATTAGGGCTTATTTTCAGAGGATGTCTTTTTTTTCATGCATAGGAGGCAGCAAGAGCATGCACGGGGCCAACAGTGTCCTGCAACAAGCTGTAGCCTGCCGTCTGGTTGCCCACGGCTGCAATGGGGCAGGTGGTCACACAGCACATCTGGCAGACTGGTGCTGCTGCCACGAGGTGAGGCGAGACAGGTGGCGGGGGGGGTGGAGCTGCCCCAGGTGCCCCGCACCCACGTACCTTGGGTTCCCACAGCCAGGTCACTCCATCTGTCTCGCCTCATTTTGTGGGGGCAGCTGCTGGCTGCCTGCCCTGTTGCGGATCTCTCTCTCTCTCTCTCTCTCTCTCTCTCTCACACACACACACACACACACACAGGTTGGATTGGATCTCTCTCACTGTGTGTGTGTGTGTGTGTGTGAGAGAGAGAGAGATCCACAACGGGGCAGCCGGCTGTGCGTGTCCAGCGGGCCACTGCCACTGCCACGAGGTGAGGAGAGAGATCCGATCCAACCCCCCCCCTCTCTCTGTGTGAGAGAGATATCTGCAACAGGGTAGGTGGCCGCGCAGCATGTCTGGTAGGCTGGTGCCACGGCCACGAGGTGAGAGATCTGATCCAACCTCCCTCTCTCTCTCTCTCTCTCTCTCTCTCTCTCTCTGAGAGATATCCGCAACAGGGTAGGCGACTATGCAGCATGTCTGGCGGGCTGGTGCCACCACCACAAGGTGAGGTGAGGCAGGTGGAGGGAGTATCATGGTTCCGATAGATGAAACCTATCAAAAGAACTACAAGGCAAAATTCTTCCTTAAAGAAACATTTTATTCAGGAAACAAAGTATTGGCACTACATAGTTGAACCCAAAACCAAATTCCCTTCCCCCAAAGTAACAAGTTGCAAATTCCACCCTCATGAATCAGTCATAAATCACATTCTCCAATTAGCCTGAAGTGCGGGCTCCCTCTCCAGCTCCTCAGCCCGCCAAAACATTATCAGTTTGTGCCCTTGAGTTCCCACAGAGCTGCATTATTATTATGGCTAGCTGAGCTCAAGTATTCACCCCATCCCCTCCTACTACATCTAATTCCCAAACAGAAGAAAGAGCAAGCTGAAAGCAGAGAAAAATGGTGGCAATTTCCCTAAATTGTCAGAGCGGGAACATCCATTGTCACAGCGTTGACGGGGGGGGGGGGGCTGATGATCTTAATTGGGGCTTATTTTGGGGGTAGGGCTTATATTAGGTGCATGCTTAAAAATCATGCTAGGGCTTATTTTCTGGTTGGGTCTTATTTTCGGGGAAACACGGTAGTTGATTCAGTTTGGAGAGTATTTCTGGAATGATGGTGTTGAATGTCGAGCTGAAGTCTAGAAAAAGGACCCTTGCATAGGTCAAAGTAATACTTTTAAAATCATAAAAACATAAAACTAAACCACTTCTATTTCAATAGAGGTGGTCCTTGTCTGACAACCACTAACTCAGCAACTATTCAAACCTGCAATAGCGCTGAACGAATGGTACTTACAATTGGTCCTCCAAGTTGTGGCCATTACAGTTTCCCTGCATTTATATGAGTGCGATCTGGGCAGATTACAACGTCACAGTGTCTCACAGTGTCTCACAGTTGCCATTTGCAACCTTCTTTGCTGGTTAGTCAATAGGGAACCTGGCAGGAGGTCAGAAATGGTGACATGACCTCGTTTAACACCTGAGCAGGATTCGCTTAACAACAGCAACTGAGAAGTGCTGTGATGGCCATCGCTAAGCATGATCATGCTTTACAACGGTGTCACTTCAGGACAGAAATTCTGGTCCCAATTGCAGTTGTTAACCAAGTACTAACTGTACAGTGTCTGAATCCATTACCAGTGTTATATATTCACTATAAAGATCCCAGTTTTTGAGGAAATGATGTGAGGGTACATTTGTCTAAAAGAAAGGTAACAAATGGAATTTATACAATTTTAATGTAGAAACCACAATAGAAGTAACAGGAAGGAAGGATACTGCATGACAAAAAATAATGACATTATACTTCAACTGTTGAGCTTGTTTTACTTACTACAGCAGTACAAATATTTGATAGATGACCACAGACCAAAAGAGTAAAAAAAGTGAAATTATGCAGTAGTTAGAAGTAAAACATGAAAGCAGAAATGTTTAGTGTACAGCAAAAGCTTCTGGATGTGGAGAAATCAAACTTGGCAGAGAATAAATAATGCAATGGAGAATGCCAGGGTTTGGTAGACCGATTGGTGGAAAGCAAATGTGAAAATGAGTGGATGGAAAAGCAAAAATCCAGACTTCGCTGGTTATAGACCAAATCCAGTGGTCTCTAATGGCCATAGCCTTGACTAAGAATGTTGTGACCTTGTTAGATGATGTTTCAGTATGTTGACCTTGCAGTAATCTATAATCATTGACTGGGATAGGCAGAAAAACATACTAATAAGTAGTTCAATAAGATCAAGGCACCAGGTGTGATTTAGGGGCAGATTTAGGGCCCATGTGACATTAGTTTAGAGCATGTGTAAAGGTGATCCTGAAAAGGAATGATATTGTGATACCTTCCTATTGCAGCCACTGGATACAGTGCATCAAATCACACCAATGTAGATACCCTTCAGTGTGGATCATGAAGGTTACCATAAAAATACCTAAGTAGCCTAGCTTTGCTCCCTTTCTCTCATGATTACAGGCAAAATGCCTCCCCATCACTTCTTATGAATGAGATCATAAGGGGAAGGAATTTTGCAACTGTCCTACATATAATTCAAGGTGCAGTTGTTACTTATAAAGCCCTACATGGCATAAGCCCAGTTATTTGAGGGACTGCCTGTCTCCCTTAGCATTGCTCAGCCAATTTAATCCTGCAGAATTGGTGCAGGATTAAGCAATGTTCTCTATTGAGATCCTTGAAGTATGCCTACTCTGTAGCAGTGCTTGCCCTCTGGAACAAGGTTCTCCCTGAGATCTGGTGGGCCCCCACTCTGCTGTTGTTTAGAAGAACTGTGAAGACCTGGCTCTTCACCCAGGCCTTTGGCAAGGGCGCTTGAGACCCTTTGCTTCATCATGCTTGTCATCTTTTATCTTTATCTTTTATTGACTATTGTAATTTCTTTGATAATTATGAGGTACCCAGGGTTGTTGGGAATCTGGCAGCAAACAAGTTTAATACATTATTAAAGTTTTATTATCTGTTCACAGCAATGTGAAGTCACAGCTGCCAGTTCTTTATCTGGTATTGGCCTTCATACACATCACATTCTTCCAAAGAACCTAGGATTATTATTGTAATCAAAACCACGCACAGAAAAGGGGCACTTTAGAAGTTTGCCTACAGAGTCAAACAGTGTGCCTTAGATACTGTGGAAGGCATAACTGAATTTCCCACAATGCTGACTAGTAAATTTCATCCAGCAAGTTGGTACTAGAGTTCAGGGTTAGGGTTACAGCAACACTGCTGTACAGGTAATTCTCAACTTATAAACATTTGAAGTTACAAAGACACTGGAAAAGTGACTTATGACCAGTCCTCACTCTTACAACTGCTGCAGTGTCCCCATGGTCACATCATGTGCTGTCCCACTCACACAAAATAGTGGTTTAGTGGGTTTATTAACATTCCCCAGCAATTCCCTTCACCCAAACCCCATAACTGTCCCAATTAAGTCCAACCAAAAGCAGACCAATGCTAGTCCACAGAGTAATGGCTAATGAGTCCACAAGGCACTTGAAAGTTTCCCAAACAAGATAAATCCATCAGGCAAAATCAAATCCACAACACAAGAGGGTTCACAAGGCACAATCCAAAGTAAGGCAGGAATCACAACAACCAGGAAACATGCAGCTAGGAAATAAAACACATTATTCCCAGCATCATCTCTATCTGTCTGCTGTGCTAAATAGCCAGCTTCTGGTACAGCCTATCAAGAGGGACAAGGCTGCCTCCTCACAAGTAGTCAGGCTAACCTTTGCTGCTCCTGCCTTTTCTCTGCCCTACGTGTTCTCGGATCAGGTACAGAAGGCTGTTCTTCCTCCTCATCACTAACCAGCCGCAGCTGCATGCTTTAGCCAAATCACTCTCAGCTGGCTGCTCATCCAGTTTCTCTCCCATCAACCATTCCCCCTCACTTGGACTTGCAGACCCTGCCTCACAGGCATTGACCAACTTCCCTCCTGACATGCCTGGGACTGGTTCATCCTTCTCCAAACTAAAATTTGGAGAGGCATCTGGGGAAGCGTCTGGGGGAGTCATCACACATGATCAAAATTTGGGCACTTGGCAACTGGCATGTATTTATGATAGTTGCAGCATCCAGAGGTCATGCAATTTCCATTTGTGACCTTCCCAGTTGGCTTCTGACAAGCAAAGTCAATGGCGGAAACTGGATTCACTTAACTACCATATGATTCACTTAGTAACCAGGGTGATTCACTTAATCATGGCAAAAAAGGTTGTAAAATCAGACATGCCTGACTTAACCATCTCACTTAGCAACACATGTTCTGGTCCCAATTGTGGTAGTAAGTCAAGGATTTCCTGTAATACTCTCAGAGGGAATCCAAAGATACCAAGAAAACAGCATTATAGTAACATTATTTGAATGAAAGATTACCCTGAATTTAAGATATCCCCATTCCCAAGAATATGAGATGGGGGGAGACTATAAACGCAGAGACATGCACAAATTCAATACTCTGCTCAACTACCTTGTAACCCAATCACATTGGATCCAATACTAGAGAATGTTCTTTTCCTCCCAACAAAGTATGCACACAACATGCTTGACTGGGAGAAAAATAATATCAATATCATTAATAACTATTCATTAAAATAACTTGCCTACAAAAGCGGGCACAGCAGTGTCTGCATTTTCTGCAACGCATGAGAAAAGCACATCTTCCTTCCCCTGTCCTGACCACTTTCTACAGGGGGACGATCAAGAGCATCCTGTCATATAGCATCACACTCTGGTTTGGAAGCATCACTACTTCAGACAGGAAGGCGGTGCAGAGAGTGGTGAGGATGACTGAAAAGATCATTGGCAGCTCCCTCCCTCCCATCCAGGACATAGCACAGAAGCGTTGCTTGAGCAAGGTCTGTAAGATCATCTGGGACACTACACATCCTCTTCATGACCTGTTTTCCTTGTTACCTTCTGGGAGGAGGCTTCGTGGTATCCATAGCAGAACATCCAGATTCAGCCATAGTTTCATTCCATACAGCATTAACCTTGTGAACTCTCAAGCTTCCTCCTTCCGTCATATATTCAAGATGGACAGTATTTAATATTTACTTGTTATGTATATGTAGGGGTGTGGGTCTATACATATGTTGTACATAGTATGTTTAGGTGTGTGTCATGTATGTGTCTCACTTTGAGAGCGGGCAACTAAATTTCATTTTTGATGTGTGCCGTTGTGCCCACAGTTAAAAAAAATGACAATAAAGCTTATCTTATCTTATCTTATCTTATCTTATCTAATAAGGTATCCTATTTGTAAAATTAGTTATGTGAAAAAGAAAGTACACCCTCTTTGAGCTCTATGGTTTTATGTAACAGGACATAGTAAAAATCATCTGGTCCTTAGCAGCTCTTAAAAGTAGGTAAGTACAACCTCAGATGAACAACAATATATGACATATTATACCATGTCATCATTTATTTTACAAAAAGAAAGCCAAAATGGAGAAGCCATGTGTGAAAAACTAAGTACACCCTTACTGCCTTCATAGGTATGAAGAGGCTAAGTAGCAGCCAGGTGCTGCTAATCAAGTGCCCATGCTCAATTGATCATCAGCAAGTGTGACTACCTCTATATAAAAGCCTACGTTTTAGGAGTTTGCTGGTCTCCAGCATTGAGTAATCCCCTTTATGGATTACTGCCTTGTCGTGGCGAAGGGGCTTGCGTAACTCAATGAAGCTATAAGCTATGCCGTGCAGGGCCACCCAAGACGGACAGGTTATAGCAGAGAGTTCTGACAAAATGTGATCCACTGGAGAAGGAAATGGCAAACCACTCCAGTATCTTTGCCATGAAAACCCCATGGACAGTACTAAAAGGAAAAAAGATATGACGCTGGAAGATGAGCCCCTCAGGTCGGAAGGTGTCCAATATGCTACTGGGGAAGAGCAGAGGGCTAGTACTAGTAGCGCCAGAAAGAATGAAGCGACTGGGCCAAAGCCGAAAGGACGCTCAGCTGTGGATATATCTGGTGGTGAAAGGAAAGTCCAATGCTGTAAAGATTTTTTCTCCATAGGAACCTGGAATGTAAGATCCATGAATCAAGGCAAGCTAGACGTAGTCAAAAAAGAGATGACAAGACTGAACATCGACATCTTAGGAATCAGCGAACTAAAATGGACAGGAATGGGTGAATTTAACTCAGATGACCATCAGGTATACTACTGTGGGCAAGAATCCCTCAGAAGAAATGGAGTAGCCTTCATAGTCAATAAAAGAATAGGAAAAGCAATACTGGGATACAATCCTCAAAATGACAGAATGATCTCTATTCGAATCCAAGGCAAACCATTCAATATCACAGTAGTCCAAATCTATGCCCCAACCACTGGTGCTGAAGAGGATGAAATTGACCGGTTCTATGAAGCCCTACAGCACCTTATAGAATTAACACCAAAAAATGATGTCCTTATCATCATGGGGGATTGGAATGCTAAGGTAGGAAGCCAAAAGATAACCGGAATAACAGGCAAGTTTGGCCTTGGAGTACAAAATGAAGCAGGGCACAGGCTAATAGAATTTTGTCAAGAGAATACGATGGTCATAACAAACACTCTTTTCCAACAACCCAAGAGACGGCTCTACACATGGACATCACCAGACGGTCAACATAGAAATCAGATTGACTATGTGCTCTGCAGCCAAAGATGGAGAAGCTCTATACAGTCAGTAAAAACAAGACCAGGAGCTGACTGTGGCTCAGATCATGAGCTTCTCGTTGCAAAATTTAGGCTTAAATTGAAAAAAGTAGGGAAAAGCACTAGGCCACTCAGGTATGAACTAAATCATATTCCTGATGAATATACAGTAGAGGTGACAAATAGATTTAAGGAACTGGATCTGATAGACAGAGTGCCTGAAGAACTATGGATGGAAGTTCGCAACATTGTACAAGAGGTAGCAACTAAAACCATCCCAAAGAAAAAGAAATGCAAGAAAGCAAAATGGCTGTCTGAGGAAGCTTTGCAAATAGCTGAGGAAAGAAGGGAAGCGAAAGGCAAAGGAGAAAGAGAAAGATACACCCAATTGAATGCAGAATTCCAGAGAGTAGCTAGAAGAGATAAGAATGCCTTCTTAAATGAACAGTGCAAAGAAATAGAAGAAAACAACAGAATAGGGAGGACCAGAGATCTCTTCAAGAAAATTGGAGATATGAAGGGAACGTTTCATGCAAAGATGGGCATGATAAAGGACCAAAATGGCAGAGACCTAACAGAGGCAGAAGAGATTAAGAAGAGATGGCAAAACTACACAGAAGAACTATACAAGAATGAGCTTAACATCCCAGATAACCACAATGAGATGGTCACTGACCTCGAACCAGACATCCTAGAATGTGAAGTGAAATGGGCCTTAGAAAATCTGAGCAACAACAAAGCTAGTGGAGGTGACAGTATTCCAGCTGAGCTATTCAAAATCTTAAAAGATGATGCAGTAAAAGTGCTACATTCAATTTGCCAGCAAATTTGGAAAACTCAACAGTGGCCACAGGATTGGAAAAGGTCAGTTTACATTCCAATTCCAAAGAAAGGCAATGCCAAAGAATGTTCAAACTATCGCACCATTGCACTCATTTCACATGCTAGTAAAGTTATGCTTAAAATCCTACAAGCTAGACTCCAGCAGTATGTGGATCGAGAACTACCAGAAGTACAGGCAGGATTTCGAAGAGGCAGAGGAACTAGAGATCAAATTGCCAACATACGCTGGATCATGGAGAAAGCTAGGGAGTTCCAGAAAAACATCTACTTCTGCTTCATTGACTATGCAAAAGCCTTTGATTGTGTGGATCACAACAAATTGTGGCAAGTCCTTAAAGAGATGGGAGTACCAGACCATCTCATTTGTCTCTTGAGAAACCTATATGTTGGTCAAGAAGCAACAGTGAGAACCGAACACGGAACCACTGATTGGTTCAAAATTGGAAAAGGAGTCCGGCAAGGCTGTATACTGTCGCCCTGCCTATTTAACTTATATGCAGAGCACATCATGAGAAAGGCAGGGCTAGATGAATCAAAAGTTGGAATTAAGATTGCCGGGAGAAATATCAACAACCTAAGATATGCAGATGATACCACTCTGATGGCAGAAAGTGAAGAGGAACTAAAGAGCCTCTTGATGCGGGGGAAGGAGGAGAGTGCAAAAGTTGGCTTGAAACTCAACATTAAGAAAACCAAAATCATGGCATCCGGCCCTCTCAATTCCTGGCAAATAGATGGGGAAGAAATGGAGGTAGTGACAGATTTTATTTTTCTGGGCTCCAAGATCACCTCAGATGGGGACTGCAGCCAAGAAATTAAAAGACGCTTGCTCCTGGGGAGGAAAGCTATGGCAAATCTAGGCAGCATTCTAAAAAGCAGAGACATCACCCTGCCAACAAAAGTGCGTATAGTCCAGGCCATGGTTTTCCCAGTTGCAATGTATGGCTGTGAAAGTTGGACCATAAGAAAGGCTGAGCGCAAAAGAATTGAGGCCTTTGAACTATGGTGCTGGAGAAGACTCCTGCGAGTCCCTTGGACTGCAAGGCGTTCAAACCGGTCAGTCCTAGAAGAGATCAACCCCGACTGCTCTTTAGAAGGCCAGATCCTGAAGTTGAAACTCAAGTACTTTGGCCACCTAATGAGAAGGAAGGATTCACTGGAGAAGAGCCTAATGCTGGGAAAGATTGAGGGCAATAGAAGAAGGG
This sequence comes from Crotalus adamanteus, assembly GCA_039797435.1. Lineage (NCBI taxonomy): Eukaryota > Metazoa > Chordata > Lepidosauria > Squamata > Viperidae > Crotalus > Crotalus adamanteus. Next base: position 55,605,053 of record CM077935.1, on the reverse strand, counting down.
GACGACAGAGAATGAGATGGCTGGATGGAGTCACTGAAGCAGTAGGTGTGAATTTAAATGGACTCCAGAAGATGGTAGAGGACAGGAAGACCTGGAGGAACGTTGTCCATGGGGTCGCGATGGGTCGGACACGACTTCGCAATTAACAACAACAAGCATTGAGGAAAGAAGAAAGACATAAGCAATGATCTTAGAGAAGCAATTGTTGCTGTCCATCAATCTGGGAAGTGTTATTAGGGCCATTTCCAAATGAAAGGAATAAAGTATTATTCAGAAATTTCTAATGAAGGTGATAGAAGAAGCCACCTGAAAGTCATAAAATCAGACAAGTAAATTACAGACAAATAAGAAAAGCAGAAGTTGCTAGCTAACTGAAATTGCAAGCAGAGGAAATACGAAATAACTATAGGAGCCGAGCTGTGCTAACAGAAAATTAGATGGTGAAAGATAGGATATGGAGAAAGGGGCTTCCTGGAACATGGGAGGGACAGTGGTTTTAGGCGGTCCGGGTAGTTTATTGGATGATTAGGGAAGGGGCGTAGAGTGAGATAGGGGAGGAGGGAATCTGTGTCCAGGAAGGATATAAAAATGTGTCAAACAGCTTTTTAAGGTGTGGCTGAACTCCTGTGTGTGTTTCAGTCCACCAAGCCTTTGCAAACGCTTTATTCTGAATAAAACTTTGTTGCTGGAATTCCAAGTGAGTTTGTTTGTTTTGGGATCTTGAGCCACGTTCCAAACACAAACAATTTAAAGTCCATCATTCTACAGTGAGGAAGATTATTCACAAGTTGAAAACATTCAAGACAGTTGCCAATCTTCCCAGGAGTGGATGTCCCAGCAAATTCACCCCAAGGTCAGACCATGCAATGCTCAGAGAAATTGCAAAAAATCCAAGAATTACATCTCAGACTCTACAGGCCTCAGCATATCCAATGTTAAAGTTTATAAAAGTACAATTAGAAAAAGACTGAACAAGTATGGTTTGTTTGGAAGGGTTGCCAGGAGAAAACCTCTTCTCTCTAAAAAGAACATGGCAGCACGGCTTAGGTTTCCAAAGTTGCATCTGAACAAATCACAAGACTTCTGGAACACTATCCTTTGGACAGATGAGACCAAAGTGGAGATGTTTGGCCATAATGCACAGTGCCATGTTTGGTGAAAACCAAACACAGCATATCAGCACAAACATCTCATACCAACTATCAAGCACGGTGGTGGAGGGGTGATGATTTGGGGAGAAGCTGGCCTGGTGCTTCTCCACCTGGCCTGACAAAGGCTCTGGCACCCAAGGCTGCGCAGGAGGCAAGCATGGGAAGTTCAGGACTCTCAGGCGTGGCACCAACGCAGCATGCTGCAGCGTCTCTGCGGTTTTTCGTAAGTGCAAATGACCTCTGTGATGCTGCAACATACGTAACTTTGGGACCCGGTTGTAAGTACTTTTGGTGGGGACGTCATAACTTTGAACATTTGCTAAGTGAACTTTTCTAACTTGAGGACTAACTGTACTTGCCAAGTGCCCAAATTTTGATCACATGACTGTGGGGATGCTGCAATGGTCATAAGTGTGAGGACCAGTCATAAGCCATTCTTTTCAGCACTGTTGTAACCTCAAATGATCGTTAAACAAATGGTTGTATGTCGAGGACTACCTGTACTTACCTAAGAATACTCTTGAATTCAGGGAGCATGCATTTCTTTGTGATTGAAGCCAGATACAAATGCTTTTATTGACTTAGAATACTTTGGTATACTGCAGTCACTGAGTTGACCATGAACTCTGTATACCAAACCTTGGCTGACATTGGGTCATGCAACAGGACAATGATCCCAAGCACACCAGGAAATCTACAACAGAATGGCTGAAAAAGAAAAGGTGTTGCAATGGCCCAAAGTCCAGACCTCAATCAGATTAAAATGCTGTGGCAAGACCTCAAGAGAGCTGTGTATAAACAAATACCCACAAACCTCAATGAACTGAAGCAGTGTTGTAAAGAAGAGTGGACCAAAATTCCTCCACAACGATGTGGGAGACTGATAGTCATACAGAAAAATATTTCTTCAAGTTATTGCTGCTAAAGGTGGTTCTACAAGCTATAAAATCATAAGGTGTACTTAGTTTTTCACACATGGCTTCTCCATTTTGGCTTTCTTTTGGTAAAATAAATGATGACATGGTTTAATATGTCATGTGTTGTTGTTCATCTAGGGTTGTACTTACCTACTTTTAAAAACTGCTAAGGACCAGATGATTTTTACGATGTCTTGATATGTAAAACCATAGAGCTCAAAGAGGGCGTACTTTCTTTTTCACATGACTGTAACTGTAACTGATCCCCCATCATTTGATCTATCATCTGCATATATACAACTGCTTTCTCATGCACCCACATATACTGTACTCAGAAAGAGACAGTAGAAATTTGAGCATAAGCAAGCATTAATTTAGGCACACTTAGCATGTAGTAAGATTCATTCCTAGTTAAGCATATTTAAGAATGTGATAACTTTGCTTATCCCAGCTTATCCCCAGAAACCTGAATAAAAATTGGGGGAAACCTCAGAGTATTCTTTTTCCTTCTCTTTGCAAATAGAAAAAAAAGTCAATAAAAGCACAAAGAAATGCATGCTCCCTGAATTCAAGAGTCTTTATTCTTAGGTAAGTACTACTCAGGTGACCCTGAAGACACAGATAAGCCTCCAGGTAGCTTTAATGACTAGCTAAAAGAATGCAAATGAACAGCTGTCTGCAGGAGTATAAATCTTTCCATTCCCCACCATCCAGTCAGAGCTGAAGAAGCTTCTTGGATGAGAAGCGAAATGTCTTCAAAGAAAAACAAAGTCCAGTTGCCTCATGAAAAAGCATCTTTCGGATAACTATGACCTGGATGACTGAGCATCTCCATAGACACCTTCAAGCAATAATGGAACAGGGAATACCTTCCATTGCCTGACCGCTGCTCTTGGCTGTGACACTTAAAAAACACTGCATTGCGAATGGAAGAAATGTGCAGGGAAACAAAAGAAGTTCATGGGACTAAAAAAAAATATTCAATCAGACCTTCCAACTTCATGAGATCTTTTTTTTCGCGAGAAGTTGGAAGGTCTGATTGAACTTTTTTTTAGTCCCACGAACTTTTGTTTCCCTGCACATTTCTTCCATTCGCAATGCAGTGTTTTTTGGTGGCTGGATGCAGTGGTCTTGTCCCTGCACTAGGCCCCCCATGGCCTTCCCCACCCTGAGATACATTGTGTACACTTAACAACCCACGCAATCAATTAGCGAACGCGTGGGCAAAAGCAGGGAGTAATCACGTTCAAGTTATATGATTCACTCCTATGAATTCTCAGGTTAGGAATGTAATCGGCAAGCTCCATTACATTCGTAACTTGAGGACTACCTGTATTTATGACAGTTAGTGTCATGAGAACATTTGATTGGCATTTGTGACCTTCCCAGCTGGCTTCTGACAGGCAAAGTTAATGGGCAAAGCCAGATTTGCTTAATGACCATGTGATTCACTCCTACGAATTCTAAGGTTACGAATGTAATCTGCAAGCTCCATTACATTCGTAACTTGAGGACTACCTGTATTTACGACAGTTAGTGTCCCGAGGACATTTGATTGGCATTTGTGACCTTCCCAGCTGGCTTCTGACAGGCAAAGTCAATGGGCGAAGCCAGATTTGCTTAATGACCATGTGATTCACTTAACAACTGCATTGATTGACTTAACAACTGTGGCAAAAAGTTTTCAAAAATCGACTTCCAGTGGCGCTGCGCTGGCAATGGCGGCTACTTTGTAGTCGTCCTCCTGAGAAAGTGTTAGAACCGCTGAGAACAGCAGGCATCAGCTGTTCTGAGGTTTAAAACCTCCTTCCCGGGCAAAGGGAGGGAGGGGAGTATCACCCTGAATAGTGGTAGAGCCTCTGAAATCCCCAAAGGAATCTTTTTTGGGGGGTGAAAAGAGTGCTCCCACGGAGTTCAGGGAGTCTCCGCTTCTCAGCTGTCTTTGTCTCTCGCTGTTGGGGACAAAGCAAGACGCCGCTCCCACCTCCGCGACTAAGGAGAACTGGTGAGTTATTTAAAAAGCAGACAGAGCTGAACAGAGGATTTTATTTGGGGATTTTATCTGGACTTTAATTTTAAAGATTTATTTTTATTTTTTTTTCTTTTGTTGAGAGGGAAAGTAAAATGGCGATTGGCAGTTTTCTCTTTTTTTAAGGGAACGGAACGGACTTGGTTACTTAATTACTTTTTTTATATATAATGATTTTTTGAAGGAGGATTTGGATTTTAGGAGGATTATTTTCCCTCTCTGTTCAATTTTTTTTTCAAGGGATTTTTTTTTTGTATTTTTTAAGAAGGAGGAAAGAAGAAATAAACTTAAAAAAAAAAAAAGATGGCTTCAAAGCACCAAGTAACTTCTACAGTACCTAAGGTGGCTTCTTCTCCTGCGATATTACCAGCACAACAACCTAAAGCCACACCACCATCTTCTCCTCCCCTGCAACCAATAACGGTAAAAGACTTGCAAGATATAATGGGAAATGTTATATCTCAAATTAGAGGTGAAGTGAAAGAGCTTTTAGTGGAGAACAATAGTATTTTGAGGCAAGATATAGTTTTGGCTTTAAAAGGACTTGCTTCTGTGGTTGAAAAATTGGATTCTCGTGTTGAAGAAGTTGCAGATAAAGTGGAGGTGTTGGAGGAAAAATTTGAAGGAATGGAAAAAAAGGTGGAAATTTCACAAGATGAAATTGTTATGTCTCAATATAGAGAGATGGAATTTGCTTTAAGAATTAGAGGTCTGGAGAGAATATGCAACAAGACTTGAGAGAGATGGTAGTAAATGATTTTGCTGTGATTCTGGACAGAGAAAAAGAGGAAATATCCAGAGAAATTGAAAAAATATTCAGAGTCAATTCTTGGATTGCAAAGCAAAGAAATCTGCCAAGAGATGTGGTAATTTACTTTGGGAAAAGATCTCTACGTAATGAAATCATACAAGCTTTTTATAATAAGAGGTTTCAGATTGCTGCACAAGATGTTATAATTTTAAAGGAGATCCCATCTAAAATTTTAAGAAGAAGAAAAGAGTTTGCTTTTTTAGCAGATGAACTTAAAAAGAGGCAGATGCCATTCAGATGGGATATTCCGATTGGAATAGTGGTGAGCCATGCGGGGACACGTTATAGACTTAATACTGTTTTTAAAGCAAAGGAGTTTTATACTTCGGTTCTGGGAGCACGCTCATCATCACCACCTATAATGTTTAAAGCTTTGGATGGGAAGGAGGTAGAACAGCAGTCTGAAGAAGCTGTATTGATGAAAGCTGGAAAACCACAGGCTGAGTGGTTTCAACAAGTTGAGATGAAAGAGCAGAGAATGACTCGAGCTGCACATAAACGTAAGGAAAAGGAACAACAGAAGAAAGAGGTTAAAGAAGTCTTACAAGAATTTGTTTCCGAGCCTGTGGGAGGAGCAAGACCTAAGAGATCTTCGGTGCAATCCTCAATGACAGATCTTCAAGCAGTCTTCTCTAGGCTATTGGATGATGGAGATGGTAAAGCTCCTGACATGGAATGTTAATGGCCTTAATTCCCCTCAGAAGAGAAAGAAAATATTTCACTATCTGAAGCAACATAATAATGACATTATTTGTTTGCAGGAAACGCATATTATTTCTAAGGATCAAAAATATTTAGCTAATGCTCGATTGGGATCTCATTTTGTATCCTGTGCTCCTGGGAAAAAAGGGGGTGTAGTTATCTATGTTAAGCAAAATTTATCAGTTTGTTTAGTAGATTCTGATCCTCAAGGGAGATATGTAATGATTGAAGTGGGATTGTATGGCAAGAAAATACTTATAGTAGGTTTGTATGCACCAAATCAACAACAGGAACAATTTTATAGGTTGTTACATCAAAAATTGACTTTATTGGATTATAGATCTGTTATATTAATGGGAGATTGGAATGGAGTTTTAGATACATATAGAGATAAAAAAGGATTTTCTACTTCTTTTAAACAGGCCAAATTACCTAAGGCCTTTTTTGATTTGAAAGAGGACTGGGAGTTGCGAGATTATTGGCAAGAACATAATATGGAAGAGAGAGACTTCACCTTTTTCTCGGATAGACATCAATCTTTTTCAAGAATTGACTTTTTTTTTGATTACAACGGATTTATATTTTAGGGTAAAGAATGCAAAGATATTTCCAAGGACATTGACAGATCACAGCCCAGTGTGGATGGAACTGGCTACTGAAAAAGAGGAGAGGAGATCCTGGAGGTTGAATGAAAACTTATTTAGACAAGAAATGAATGTTCAGAAACTTAAAGAGCATTTAAAGGAATATTTTGTTTTAAATATGCATAAGGGAACTTCAATGGCAATGGTATGGGATGCAAGTAAAGCTTATATGCGTGGGGTTTTGATACAAATGAATAAGGCTTATAGACAGAAACAGGTGCAAAAACGTGAGGAGTTGGAGGATGAGATTAAATTAAAAGAAAAAGTTTTAATTTTGAATCCTACAGATGAGAAGGTTAAGGAATCTATAAAATTGCTTAAATCGCAATTTAATATGTTAATGGCGGATTAGACTGCAACCAATTTACTTTATATGAAACATAATACATTTTGTAACGCTAACAAGCCAGGGAGATGGCTGGCTTATCAGTTGCGAAAAAAACAGAAGTTGAGAATTATAGATAAAATAAATCATAATGGTAAATTAGTATATCAGAAGGAATTGATTAAGAAATCCTTTTTAGATTATTATACAAAATTATATATGGGTAGGAAAGTACAGGCTTTAGATATAGATAAATATTTACAAGATGCTCATTTTCCTAAGTTAACAGAAGATCAGAAACAAGAAATTAATGGATTGGTTACTATAGAGGAAATCGTTACAGCAATTAAACAATTAAAAGTAGGCAAAGCACCGGGTACTGATGGACTGACATCAATTTATTATAAGACTTTGATAGATGAGATGATAGAACCTTTAAGGGAACTTTTCAATAATATATTACAGGGATTAGAGAGTTTTTTTATATATAATGCAGTTAAAGTATTTAATAATTTGTTTACTGAATGTGATTATACTTGCTTGAGGTTTATTTGGGTTTAAAAGTTTTTTCTTATAAGTTATAGTTAACCCTGTATTCAGCTCTGGGAAGAATGGGGGAGGGTTTTGGGGTAGGTTGGGAGGGATCGGGGAAGGGGTTTTTATTGTAAAAATTTATAATTAAAAAAAAAAAATCATGCACACCTCACTTAACAACCACCTTGCTTAGCAACAGAAATTCTGGACCTTAGTGTGGCTGTAAGTCAAGGACTACTTGTATGCTAAGTATTTTAGTCAGCATGCTAACCACCTGCTAACATCACACTTTTATTCTCTCCACATATACAGAGAGCTTGCAACTAAGAGCCTGTTCTAACCATGGAGAGCCTCCATTGATTAAGGATCCTAATTTACACAGAAAGCCTCTACGGATACACAAGATTCTCCAATGCAGTCATGTCAGAGCATGCACAGTCTTATTGTGCTGAGATAACCCAGGAGTAAATACAGTAAACAGTGGTCTATATTACACACTATCTACAATATACTAGAAACAAAATACATACACGTAGTGATAATTCAGCAAACTCCAATGCACAGCAATTACAGCAGGATGGCACCCTGGGACGTAGCAGTTCTAGGCTTGAGCTGTGCGTTGTCGTCACCCCCTCTCTGCCGCTTTTCCAGCCATTTCTGTTCCTCCTCCAGCAACCGGCCAGTCAAATAATTCATGGTTAAGTCCTTCTCTTGCATGGACTCTAAACTGATCACTAGGACGTCCCATGAATTGTCCAATGAACTGAGCACCACATACACTTTATGTGACTCAGTAAAAGTCATTCCTATTTCTTCTAACTCTAGGAATGTCTTTCTCATGGACTGCAAATGCATAGACATGCTCTCTTCCAGCTTCATCTGTGCTTTATACAGCTTTCTTGTCAGCATTACTTTGCTGCTTGCAGTCTCTCTCACATACACACTGCGCAAAGCTTCCCAGCACTCCTTAGCAGACTGGAGACCCCTCACGTGTATCAGCTGGCTATCCTCTAAACTCAGGATTATACTGGCCAATGCTTTCTCGTTCTTTCTCTGGTCCCCATCATCCAGGGCTGCAGATGGATCAGCAACTATCATCCACAACTCCTCCCTTTGAAGGTACATCTCCATTTTCAGACTCCAGGAGAGGCAGTTTGTATCATTCAGCTGAGATACTGCAAAACCTCCTCCCATTATGCTGATGGAAGCCATGTTGCCTGCTTTAAACCACCACAAACCACAAGCCTCAACTCCTCTGGCTCTGGTTCAAGCTCTCACTGGGTTTCTCTTCACTCTGGGCCCATAACCTGTCAGAGCATGCACAGTCTTACTGTGCTGAGATAACCCAGGAGTAAATACAGTAAACAGTGGTTTGTATTAAATGTGGTCTATATTACACACTATCTACAATATACTAGAAACAAAATACATACACGTGGTGATAATTCAGCAAACTCCAATACACAGCAATTACAGCAGGAAACGGACAAGAGAGAAAGACTCCAGCAAGGCCTTCCCTTTTATACTCAAGCTCTTAAAGGGATACAGACTCCTGCTGAGTCATTCCTAACACTGCATCATTCATCTCACATTATACAAGCTGGTTAGCTTCTAAATCATTACCTTGACAAGTCACTCACCCTTTCACAAGAAGGGTGTCAACAAGTGGGCAGGGCTAGCATGCTTATCTTTGTCCCCCTGGAGGGATGGGGCATTGCCTTACCTGAACGCCTTTTCTCAGCATGAAGATGTAGCATCCACCGATGGGTAATCAAAGCCTTCCTGCTCAGTTTTAGACTAAGACCAAACTTTAGCCACGCCTTCCTTGGGTGTTCCTTTCCCAGTTTTGACTAGGCGAAGCGTTCATTAGGTCTGACACAATAGCTCCTCCTGTAAGAAATGTGCCTAGACTAACTGTAAAGGGTGGGTGTGGATGCTACATCTTCATGCTGAGAAAAGGTGTTCAGGTAAGACAACGCCCCTTCTCCAGCATGATAGATGTAGCATCCACCGATGGGACATACCAAAGCCACCCATGTCCCTGTCGGGAGGGAAGTCTAGGCTTGTGATTCGTGAGTAGAAAAGAGTGTTGTCTTACCTGAACGCTTTTTCTCATCAGGATGGTGTAGAATCCATTGATTGGGTAATTTAATCCCTCCTGCTCAGACTAAGAAACAAAAAAACTTTGCCACGCCTCCTTCTGGGTGTGACTTTCCCCAGTTTTTTGGAGGCGAAGCATCCAGACGCAAGGCTCCAAACAAAAACAAGAAAAAGAACAAAAAAACGCAAGACTAGACTAACACTACAGGGTGGGTGTGGATTCTACACCATCCTGATGAGAAAAAGCGTTCAGGTAAGACAACGCTCTTTTCTCCATCAGAATGGATGTAGAATCCACTGATTGGGACATACCAAAGCCGCTCATGTCCCTATAGGGAGGGAGTCTAGGCCTGTGTCCCCTGAGAACCAACTATTTGCTGTAGGACTCTCCTACCGAAAGCAGCCTCCGCTGCTGCAAATTGATCTATCCTATAATGTCTTATGAATGAGGAAGGAGAGGACCATGTCGCTGCCCTGCAAATCTCCTCGAGTGATGCCTGGGTAGACCAGGCCGCCGAGGCAGCAGCACTACGTGTAGAGTGAGCTGTAATATGTGAAGGGACTGGAAGGGACTGAGAAATATAAGCCCTGGAAATACACGCCCTAATCCACCGACCAATAGTAGAGGAAGAGACCTTCCAACCCATGGTAGAGGGCTGAAAGGACACGAATAATGCCTCAGATTTCCTGAAGACCGAGGTTCGTTTAATGTAATGGCGCAGGGCCCTGCGCACGTCCAAGGTATGCCACCGTCTTTCCAGACGGTGGGAAGGGTTAGGACAGAAGTTAGGAAGGACTAGGTCCTGAGAACGATGAAACCCTGTATTGACCTTAGGAATGAATGCAGGATCCAGCCTGAGGACCACACTGTCCTCATGGAATGTGCATAAGTCCTCCCTGACCGATAAGGCAGCCAATTCTGAAATTCTCCTGGCCGACGTGATGGCCACTAGGAAGGCCACCTTCAGTGTAAGGAAGTGAAAGGAGCAAGAGCTCAGAGGTTCGAATGGAGGAGAAACTAAGGCATGTAACACCTTGGACAGGTCCCAGGATGGGTAACGATGAACCGTAGGTGGCCCTACGTTGGCCGCGCCCTTGAGAAAGGCACTAACTGCTGGATGTTGAGACAGGGAAACTTGGTTGTCACAGGTGAGGACCGTCGACAAGGCAGCTAACTACCGACGTATGGTATTGGTTGAGAGACCTCTAGTTAACCCCTCAAGTAAGAAGTCCAATATGTCCGGAATGGTGACAGCAAGCGGCGAAAGTCGCTTTTTGGTACACCAAGAGCAGAAACCTCTCCAAGTGGCGTCATAGATCCTGTTGGTCGAGGGATGCCATGAGGCCTGGATGACAGAGATAACCCCAGAGGAGAAAAACTGTTTGGCTAGACTCTCCCGCTCAAGTGCCAAGCGGCTAATTGAAGCCACTGTGGGTCCGGATGATGTAGGTTCCCCTGGCTGAGAGCTACTCGGTCCGGGGGAATCTTCCAAGGTGGCGAGAGCGACAGGTCCACCAGGTCGGCAAACCACGGGTGTCTTGGCCAATATGGAGCAACTAAGATCAGCTCCGCCTGTTCCTGGAGGAGCTTGCGGATAGTTGCCTGTAGTAGCGGAAGAGGAGGGAAGGCATAAAGTACGCCCTCCGGTCATTTGCTCTGGAGGGCGTCCGTTCCCTCCGCCCCCCTCGACGGGAACCGGGAAAAGAACCTGGGGAGCTGAGCGTTGTTTGGGGAGGCGAAGAGATCTAAGATGGGCTGTCTGAACCTGTGTGATATTTCCCTGAACAGACCTGAGTCCAGTTTCCACTCTGAGTGATCCACTGTGGCCCTGCTCAGGGAGTCTGCCTGTTGATTCGCCTCCCCCGAGATGTGTTCTGCTCTGATGGAACTCAGAGTGGACTCTGCCCAAAGTCCTATGGCCAGGGCTTCCTGTATGAGTGACCAAGAGTGGGTCCCCCCTTGTTTGTTTATGTGAGCCTTGGCCGCAATGTTGTCTGTCAGGACCAACACGTGTTTCCCTGACACAAGGGGAGAAAACCTTTGGAGAGCCAGGTGGATGGCCCTGAGCTCCAGCCAATTTATGTTGTGTGTCAGGTCCGAACTGGACCACTGACCCTGAGCTATGTGGCTCTGAAGATGTGCCCCCCAACCGAACAGACTGGCGTCTGTGGTCAGGGTAATTCTGGGAGGTTCCTTGAAAAGGGTACCTTTGTTCAAGGCAGACGAAGTCCACCATAGAAGGGAGGTCAGAGTGTGATGGGGAACCCTGACTTTCCTGTTGGAGGCACTGACTTTGCGTCTTTGAAAGGGAAGGAGGAACCACTGGAGGTTCCTGGAGTGTAGCCTGGCCCATGGAACGATGCCCAAGCAAGAGACCATCTTCCCCAGGAGTTGGGATAGTTGTACCAGTGGTACCCTCTTTTCCCTTTGGATCTGCTGAGCCAGCTTCCGAATGCTGACTTGACGCTCCTGGGAGAGATATACCTTGCATAGGCTGGAATCTATCAATGCTCCCAGATGGAGCAGGCGTCTTGTGGGGGTAGTGTGACTCTTTTTGAAATTCACGGAAAACCCGTGATCCTGAAGTGTTTGAATTGTGATTGCCAGGTCCGACTGACCTGATCGGAAAGATTTGGACTGTATCAGTATGTCGTCTAGGTAGCACTGTACCCTTACGGGCTTCATCCTTAGATGAGCCGCCAACACGGCCAAGACTTTTGTAAAGACCCTCGGGGCAGATGATAGGCTGAATGGGAGGGCCCGGTACTGGTAGTGACTGCGTGCGTAACAGAACCGCAGGAACCTGCGGTGTTCCTGGGTGATCGGAATGTGTAGGTAAGCCTCCGTCAGGTCGATGGAGGAAAGGAAATCCCCCTTCCTGATACTTGCCAAGATGGACTTTAGGGTCTGCATCTTGAATTTCCTGTAAGTGAGGAAGTAATTTAGACCTTTTAGGTCCAGTATCGCCCTCCAACCGCCTGAGGCTTTGGGAACTACAAACAGGATGGAGTAGAACCCTTCCCCGATCTGGTCCTGAGGAACCCTTTCTATGGCTCTGATCTCTAATAAATGTGCGATGGCTGTCGTGACTAGTTGTGCTTTTGAAATATTGTTTGAAACCGGGCACTGTATGAAATGATCTGGGGGAGAAGATCGAAACTCTAGGGAGAGACCCCTTCTTATTGTCTCCCTGATCCAAGCGTCCGTGGTTGTGCTCTCCCAGATGTCGTAAAACAGTGCCAGACGACCCCCAATGGGGTAATCCTCCTTGGCGTCACTTGGACTGCCTGTAAGGACGACTGCCGGAGCCCCTGAAGGGGCGCTTGGTCTGGGACTGGCCCCTGGCTCCACTAAACTGGCGGTCCTGTTGGCGATCCTGTCTGAAAGAATAGGATCGCGAGCCTCTGGGCCAATCCCAGGACTGCCCTGCCCGAAAGGGCTGTCTCCAGTCCCAGGAGCTACTGGGACGGAATGCTGGTCTACGATAATCCTGCTGGGGCCGTCTATCCAATTTTCTGGAGGGATGGGCCATCACCTTGCGCTTGTCCTTGCCTTCAATAATGTGAGGCTCTAGGACTGGGCCGAAAAGGTGGGTGCCACTGTACTTAGATGTTGCTAGGCGCCACTTTGCCTTTAAATCAGTGCGCCATTGCTTCAACCAGAGCAGCCTGCGTGAAGCCACTGAGGCAGCAATAGATCTGGCTGAACATCTGGCCGAGTGCAAGGAAGCGTCCGCAATATATTCGGATGCTGCCACGACTTTGCCTATTGCTTGGTGCGCTCTGACCTGATCCGGCGGAATGAGCGCCTGGAGTTCCTGCATCCACATGATCGCTGAACGTGCAAAGAAGGAGGAAGAGGTTGCTGCCCTTATGGCCCAAGCTGAAGATTGGTGAGCTCTACGAAAGGAGAACTCGAACTTTTTGTCCTCAGCCTTCAAGAATTCAGCCATGTCCCCGGGAACTGCGGTATTGGAGAACAGAGAAGTCAGCGGAGCATCCACAGATGGAACTTCTAGAAGAGAAGCGAAGGAAGAAGAGACATTGTAAAGCTTCTTGTCCAAACTGCTCTGCGAAGACTAGTGGACATGGGATCTGCGGATCCTCCTTGACCTTTTCCGCAAACAAGGGGTTTGCTTCCCGGTTGGCCGAGGAAGATGGTGCCTCCTCCTGGGCCGAGGTAAGTTTTACCGTGTCAATGGCCTTTATGAGGAGAGAGCGAAAAACGGACGGATCAAAGAGACCGGAAGAGGTCACCTGCTCAGGTGTTGGTTCCTCCTCCTCAGACAAAGGAGTGTCTGCTACCCCTAGCTCCACTGACCCCTCCTCCCCTAATTGTGAGGAGGTTTCCGAAACATCGGAGCTAGGTCTAGTACCACGCTCCGCCCGAGGTGGGGGAATGGAAGTGGGAGGAGTAGGATGCAACTGCACCTGGCTACCTTCAGTGGATGACATAAACTGCCTGAATGCATGGTGCATAAAGGCCTGGAATTGAGCCTGGGACCACATTTCCCCTTGGTCCCTGGAGCTGGCCCCAACCTCCATTGAGGCACACCTGCTCTCAGTTGTATGGTGTGACAGTGAAGGGGAGGAACGAGGAGGACCAACCTGCTCAGTTTCCCCCTGAGGAGAACAAGGCCTTGGGGCATCCTGCAATGATTCAAATTGAGGTTCCGACAAAGGGGTGTCCAGTGGGGCGGGGGAAACCATTTCAGCCCCACTGGACCTGAGCCTTTGTGCCTTGGAGAATTCTCTCTCCAGTGCTAGGTGTCTCCTTGTGGCCTCTCGCCCGGCTGACTTGGAGGTATCTTTAGAAGACAAATGTTTGGTTTTAGCTTTTTTCTTCCCCCCCACGTCCAATTCCTCTGATCTGCGCTTTGCTTGTGCGGGGGGGGGGGGGGGGGGGGACAATGGTCTGAGTTGCCTGGGGTGAGGAACTGTCTGCCATTGCAGTCTAGGTACTCCTAGGCAGTTGTACCTAGAGCTGGGGGGAACCAACACACAGATCACAGTCAGAGATGGAAAACCGATCCTCACTCTGAACAGAAGGCAATGGCAAGAGCAGCCAGACAGTGTTCTAATGCTGTCTGCGTAGGCCCTGTGACAAAAGGTCACTGACTGAGAACAGGTGGTCAAAAAAAAAGATCTCTTCGCCCTCCTTTTCTAGGCCTTAAGCCCAGAAAATAACACCTTGGCCTGCTCAGATGCAGCCAAGGCCCACACCTGGGGTAGCCCCTGCAAGCTGCACCACAAGCACTGTGGTACACAAATATCTTCCCCCCCTGAACGGGTCTGCTCACAGACCAAGGCACTCAGGCAACAAATCCAAATCTGCGATAATGCAGGAATAACTGCAAATGATGTTGTAAATAAATTTAATTAGGCCTCCAAAATGGCGTCCACCACGTGGGCCCTCTCAGTAACAGCCTTGCTAAGCCATGTGGTCAAAATGGCGGCCGCTAGGCCTGAAAACCCTTGGAGAAGCAACGAGGGAAAACCCTGGGGTGTGTTTAAAAGGAGAATCTGGAAAATGAAAAAAAAAAGGCTTGACTTTTTGTTTCCTCTCCCCCCCCCCAGGTCCCCAAGCACTTGCGATTGGTAGCGCAGCCTCCGCTGCAATCTGGAGTCAGGAAGAGTCTCCCTCGAGGCCTCGAGGTGAGAAATAGTGCTCCGGAGGCCTCCGCGCAGGCAAAACGATCTCCGCTGTCTGGCTGATTGATGGATTGCGAAGAGGCTACAGATAAGGGAGCTCCCTTCCGAACGAAAGCCTGCAGCCTCCCCTTTTTCAAAGCTCAAAGGGCTGCAGAGGAGCAAGGCCAGAGTCCTTATCTCCCCCCACACAATCTCCAAGGACTTCTGAGTTGTGAAGCAAAAGCCAATTAGATCAATTTTGAATTTAAGAGTAGCCAAATTCAACGATAAATCCCAAAAAAACAATTAGAGAAGCAAGCTAGCTGAGGAGCCTTCCAAAGCGCGTATAGCTGAGCTCGAGACTAAGAAAAAACTGGGGAAAGTCAAACCCAGAAGGAGGCGTGGCAAAGTTTTTTTGTTTCTTAGTCTGAGCAGGAGGGATTAAATTACCCAATCAGTGGATTCTACATCCATTCTGATGGAGAAACTACCTGCTGCAAGACCCTTCTGCCGAAGGATGCCTCTGACGCAGCGAACTTATCAAGCTTTTAATGCCTTATAAATGAAGAGGGGGAAGACCAGGTGGCTGCCCTACAAATCTCTTCAACCGAAGCCTGGGTAGACCAGGCCACAGATGTGGCCGCGCTACGCGTCGAATGAGCTGTGATGTTGGCAGGAACGGGGAGAGACTGAGCCTTATATGCATAAGAGATGCATGCCCTGATCCATCTTCCAATGGTTGAAGATGACACCTTCAGACCCATGGAAGAAGGTTGGAATGACACGAACAGTGCCTCCGTTCTGCGAAATGCTGCAGTTCACTTCACGTAGTGATGCAAAGACCTGCGCACGTCTAATGTGTGCCACAACTTCTCCAGGTGATGAGACGGTCGAGGACAAAAATCCGGGAGGACCAAATCCTGATACCTATGGAACCAGGTATTGACTTTCGGAATGAAAGAAGGATCCAATCTGAGGACCACTCTGTCATCCAGAAAAATACACAGGTCACTCCTGACCAAGAGTGCGGCTAGTTCCGAAATGCGTCTTGCCGATGTGATGGCTACCAAAAAGGCTACCTTCAGGGAAAGAAAGTGTAGAGAGCAAGATCTAATGGGCTCAAACGGTGACCCAGTAAGGACCTGTAGCACCTTTGGCAAGTCCCGTGTGGGATATCTATGTACCACAGGAGGACCAGGGTTGACGGCTCCCTTAAGGAAGGCCATAACTGCTGGATGATGAGATAACTGGACCTGATTCTCACAAGTGAGCACAGTGGATAGTGCTGCAATCTGTCTGCGAATGGTGTTATGAGACAGTCCCTTGTTCAGGCCCTCTAAAAGGTAGTCTAATATGATGGGGATGGTCACAGCCAGAGGGTCAACCTTCAGAGTATTACACCACGAGCAGAAATGTCTCAAAGTGGCATCGTAAATCCTATTGGTTGAAGGACGTCTGGAGGCTTGAATTACGGCAATCACTCCAGATGAATAGGACTGCTTGGATAAGTTCTCCTGCTCAAGTGCCAAGCGGCTAGTTGAAGCCACTGTGGTTCTGGGTGTTGGAGTTGACCCTGACTGAGATACGATCTGGTGATACGCACCTAAAATGGCGACGCCCATGAGAGCGAACTCAATTAAGCCACCACAAGTCCTTTTTTTGTCCCATTCAGGGATTCCAAGGAAGTAATTTATCCTCTTATCACCCCCTTCAATTTATAAGGCACCAAACACTTGCGTTTCTGTAGCACAGGCAAGCCGCAGCCCGATCGTCACTGGAGCCTCGTGGCCACGAGGCAAGAAGGAGGTAATTCCGTCGTTTGGCTCAATCCTCCGGAGCACTCACAGAAAATTGCTCCCGGGCGCTCGGGGAACTCCCGTTGTTGCGCCAAACAGCTGATAGGAGCTGAAGCCGCTGCCGCATGGCAGAGCTCCTAACAATCCTCAAGGCCAAGCAGGCCCTCTGGAACAAAACGCTCCCAGTCTGAAATGCTGTCCTCTTACAAATACTATCTATAGTAATTATTAAATGTTTAAACTAAATGAAAATTCTAATCTTCTATCCGAAATCTAACTATTTTAATTAGGCTATCTGAGGAGCTACCAAAGTTGTGTCCTACTGAGCTCGAGACTAAGACAAAACTGGGAAAGGAACGCCCAAGGAAGGCGTGGCTAAAGTTTGGTCTTAGTCTAAAACTGAGCAGGAAGGCTTTGATTACCCATCTGTGGATGCTACATCTATCATGCTGGAGAAGACAGTAATTTTCATTCATCTTTGGCTTCCCTTTATGAAAGTGAAAATGCTTTCCTTATTTCCAACTCCTGCCCATTCACTTGTTTTCTTCAATTACTGTATGGGTTTTCTCACTAAATTAAGACAACCTGTCCAGATGATAATTATTGTGCGTTGACAGGACTAATACCCAGAGCCTGCAAATGGGAAACTCCCAACCAAGTATGACTGGGTAAATGCCTAAGATCCAGAAACAATGGAACCTTTCACAGTAAAAATTCTTTTCTTTCCTCATTCTTGCAGAAATTTTCTCTAGGTAGATAATACTTTCATACGGACCCAACAGAAGAACCAGAAAGCAAGGCAAATGCATTTTTAAGTAATAAAAACAAAAAGATTTGAAGACAGAGATGGCAAGTTATTAGTGAAAAATACATTCACGGATTATTCTGTATTGGCCTCCCCTTGAAACTGAAAATGTACTTTAGTTGACATTTTTACCTAGAGACAGATGGAATTGTCAAGAAACATTTTTCCCAGCTGGTTCAGACAATGCTGATAATGCTAATCTCAAAAAATTGTATCAAGAGCAAGAGACAGATGGGTCCCTATACCAATCTATTCAAATTATGCATGCCTAATCCTAAAATAATAGTTACTACTTTACACCATATTTCTGTAATTCCTGGGCCACTATGTGACAGCACCTACCCAAAGTTAGCTGACTTGGAAAAACTAGGACAAGGGGCTCTGTTTAGTCCTGGGAAGTCATCAGTACTCGCACCCAATTTGAAGGCTTTACCTTAAAATACTTGGAGGGAGGGAAGGTGATAAATTCAGTCAACAAAGGAGGTTTCACTGAGAATTTTTACCCCACAGAGCAGGCCCTATATTGGCCTCCTTCCTTCACAGGTGATAGGAACACCTGAATAAGAACATCCCTAAATTACTTGGTTCCTTAATAAGTTCCAGTCCTCCTTTTTTCAGCCACTTCATGGTTTAGAAGATGGGCTGCAATCAAATAAAAGCAGGATCCTCTATTGTTTAAGGGTTAGTTTCTCTACATGGTGAGGAAGAACCTAACCCTGGGTACCACTTCTGACTTAGCTAGATGTGAGACTGGGTGGAGGCAGTCCCATCTAAAACAGGCCTTTAAGAGCTCAGTGGTGGCTCATGGGAATAACTGGTGTTAATAAGTATGTGCATCCACCAAAACATTTGCTTAAGAAAATATTCTCATTAAATTTCCTTGTTAGCATGGAATGGAATGAATTTTTCCATTCCTCATTAGCAGATTAGAGGGGACAGAAAAGAGCTGTATAAAAACCAGGAGAAGTACTTGTAGGTACAAAATGTAGAACAGCACTGCATGCTGCCACATTTTAGCACTAGCACTTACACTTATATACTGCTCCATAGTGCTTTACAGCACTCTCTGAGCAGATTACAATGTCAGCATATTGCTCCCAACAATCTGGGTCCTCATTTTACTGACCTTGGAAGGATGGAAGGATGAATCAACCTTGAGCCAGTCAGGATCGAACTCCTGGCTGTATTCAGTGTTAGCCTGCAATACTGCATCCTAATCACTGAGCCACCACATTTTAACCAACCTAAAGACTTGGTGGCTGCATTTGTGTAACCTGCTAAGCATGGTCAGTTTTATTTTTAGTTAATTCTCTTGGGGCTTATTGGTGCTATGGAAACCCAGTTTATTCATATGTAATGTCAAATTCAGAAAATGGGTTAAATCAGTGACCAGGTCAAGATTGCAAAAGTATCCACTGGGCTGCAAGTGAGTATGATTTACTGATCCCATTTTTTTTTTCCCTTTCAGATACATTGGTGGTGGGCATCTTTAAATATATGTAGTTAACAGCCAGATACCACATATTGTGCCTCTTCTTTCAAAAGTATAGAGTTTTGTAGGATTTAAGATTTCTGGGAAAAGTAACAAAAATGGGAGATGATCTACCTGAATGGGTCCTACTGACACGAGCAGGTTTTTCAGCTGAATATCTGTGGTGGATGAAGAAAGCCCTTCCACTGACACGATGCAGGGCTGAGGTTTGCACTCTACCACACGCAGATTTGGTTTACTTGGCATCAAGCGGCCTCGGCCCATCTGGCCTGTGATCCCCCTGCCTCTCCCATGTGGAATACCCTGGTGAGAAAAAAAGTATTTGATTTCATGCTTCTGCTTACAGAATCTTACAGATTAACACAAAAATTATATATTCTCTTAGAAGGGTTGGAGGGCAAATTGCTAAAGTTCCACTAGTAAACACAGCTATTGGCCTGGCAGTCATATTTCTCTTAGACTCACTCTCATTAATATTATGAACTAGATAGCCGATGACCCACTGAGTCATCATTTCAGAAATATTTCCTTAGTTAAACAGAGAAACAGAATGACCACATGGAGGCAAAAAAGCAGTGGGAGCCGGAACAACTTCTGACTTCCCCACTGAGTTTCCTTGTAGGAAGCTGGCAGGAAACATTGGAAATGATGATCATGTGACTGTGGCTAACTGTGGCAGCACTCAAATGGCCATAACTTCGCCTAATTTCAATCCCACTGGAGTCATGGGTCCCAGTTTTTGGATGCTTTATGTAAGTTAGCCCTTTTGAGGTATGTTGATTCAAAAATTGTTGCCCTATGATGAACTGTTTCATCCAATTGAAGTTTAAAAACAAGCAGACAAGAGAGTTTTAATAGTACATATAGGAAACAGCACAGCAGCATAGCATTTCTGACTTACCGTATATGCCGGCGTATTAGGCGACCCGGCGTATAAGACGACCCCCGTCTTTGTCGCCGAGCCGCATTCCTAGAACGTCGTCTTATACGCCGGAAACTACCAGTATTTCCGGCGTATAAGACGACTCGGCGTATAAGACGACCCCCGTCTTTGGCGCCGAGTTTAGCGCTTCCGGAAGTCATCTTATACGCCGGCATATATGGTACATACTGCCCCATAGCACTTTACAGCACTCTCTGGGTGGTTTACAATGTCAGTATTATTTGCATATTGCCCCCAACAATCTGGGTCCTCATTTTATCAACCTCGGAAGGATGGAAGGCTGAGTCAACCTTGAGCCAGTCAGGATCAAACTCCAGGCTGTGGGTAGAGTTTGCATGCAATACTGCACTTAACCACGGTGCCACCAGGGCTCCAATGATTTCCAAAATCATAGGAAAACTGCAATGTAACAAAAAGTTCCATCCTTAGGAGAAAACACTCCTAAATCACCAAGGCTTGCTACAGCAACAACTCTTTCCTTCATGAACTCTTTTATTCCCAATAGTGTCCTCAACTCAAGTTAACCCTTCCCACTTTACAGCTGTTCCATAAGACAAGTCCCAACAACTCTGACATATGTTATGGCAATAAAGAACTACAGATTGTAAAATGTAGGCCCCCAAGCTTTTTTATAATACCACATGAAAATGCACAGTTCCAAAGATCTTACAAAAGGGGTTTAGATCAACAGTCCCCAATACAGTTACCTCCAGTTAGAATACATTTCCCATGAATTTTGCTTGAGGCTTCTCAAGATGTTAAAAATTGGAACCTAACTTACCTGGGAAGTATAAGATATGGAAATGCTGAGAACCACCTTAGACAGAGGAATGTTTCAATCATCCAAAGCCTTATCTGAAGTCAAAACAACTCACAAATCTATACCACTGAGATAAATTCTTTTTCTGCTACCTTACCAGCTAATGCAGGTAACAAACGCAGTGTCTCAATAACCCTGAAAATGTATTTCTTCAAGCAACTAATGAAGATATCAGTACAAACCAGAATCAATACCTTTTTCACTTGATGTATCCCTGGGATATTTTTTAGTCCTTGAGGAAATGTAGAGTGAATCTGTGATAGATGGTGCTGATGAGGCTGATGCAGTTGCTGCACTGTCCCCTTTGTCAGTGTGACCTTCCGGATTGGCTGATGTCTCTGCTCTGATGGCTGCGGAAGCCGGTGAGGCGGTCCTTCCAAATGAGAAAAGTCAACATTCTCACCACCCTGTTGGAAAGTCGAAAACATTGTGTTCAAGATTTTTTTTAAAAAAACTACATATTTTTGGCAACAGCTACTATACAACAGAACCTGGATAACAGATTCACAAGCATTAAGACCATGCTTTAATAAATAATAAGGTCGTGTCATTTAATGGGGTGAAAATTAATTTTTGCATTTTTTTTCTGTGAGGGGTTCTAAAAATATGTGCTTTTACACCAAGAATTCAAATCTGCTGTTATTTTTGCAATTGCACAACGTTTAGCTTGGTAAATCCACATCTGATCATATACCCCACAAGTCTCTTGTAACCCAAATACTGTTAACGTTATCTTCTCAAAATTACACCTTGTGCTACAAAAATTAAAGTTTTTTTCTGCATGAATTTTATCTAGCTAAGCAAAAAATAATCCATGCAATTATAAACTAACATCGGAAAGCAATTATCTGAGTTACAAAAATGTTTAAGTGAGTTTCATCAAGTCTTGTTTTGATTCGTTCTTTGACATCAGCTGCTGACTTGCTTCTCGGCCTCTGATACAACCCTCACGTTTCTAATTTGTATACACTCTGCTTGCTGCCTCTGTGACCTGTTTCACACATCTCTCTATTGATTGAGCATGACAGGGCCACTGTGGTACTTGCATTGGTTCGTCAATTAACTTCTTTATTTCTGCTGTAGTCAGTTTGCATGTCAAAGGTGGCTCATATACACCTTCAGACCAGTCAATCAGCTCCAGCAGAGTGGATGCTCTTGTGTTGATTAAAGGCGTTTTTCTTGCACGTACAGAAAAATCTCCCAGCGCATCATCATCTGCACCCCTCAAGTCAATGTTCTTTTGCACACCAGCTCTCCTCTCTTGAATGTCATCTGAACACAAGAGTGTCTGGATTATCATTTCACTGAAAGCATACCATGCTGAGCCCTGAATGGTTGGCAAAACAGCATCTACTACAGCCTTCTTTTGCAGTCTTGCCGTGCTGCAGCTGGAACAACACATGACATGAGCCTTCAATCCAGGAATGTTTTACTTTGATGTTGAACCAGCAAGGGTAGAACACACCAACGATGTATTCCACTATCATTCTTAAATTTTGGACAGTTTTGCCTTTAAAGCCATGTTTTGAAACCCATATTTGACAAAAGCCTATTTGCAGTTGTCAACCAGCGTGAATGGCTTATGGGGCCAATTTCCAGAAGAGCCATATCTGTGGGAAGTTCTCCTGTCTTTATTGCCTGTGTGATCCTATATCCATACACTTGATCAGGAGAGAGATCCTTTACAACACTGTTGCTCAGTGAAATGAGAGGCTTACCAATTGAAACTCTGATGAAGGATCAATGTCAAGTTCTGTTACAGTGTCTGGCATGTTGCCAATTTTACCTGCCCATTTGTTGTTAGACAAGGTCTTCCCATCCAATTTTGTGATTAAGTGTTGTAGGGTTAACTCATCCGTGTGGAGTGCACACACCAACCAGATCAACCTCTGGTCAAGCTTGACCTCTACCTAGTGCATGGCACCACCTTCACAGCCAGTATTAACATTTGTAGAATCTCTTCCAATGGCCTTCAAGCTTTTGTCAATGCTTTTCTTCTTAATGAAATACACCAGATTATAAGCAATCACTTGAGTAGGTTTCTGTTTTTGAGCCTTTCTCTGGAGTGAAATGATAAAGATATCTTCCACTCAGCTCACTGCACACAGAATGTTCTTCTTTGATGGTACTGGGGAATTGCTGGTCTGAATTGTTTGCTTTCAGCATTACTTAATTGCATCTATACGGCTGTCAAAGAAGATGCATTCTATTTCGCCCTTTTTACAGAGCCCATCAAATTCTTGATCTAGGGACTTCATAATTTTTTCCTGGGCTCTCTTGAGTTTATTGTGGTCAACTACAAGTCTCTTGTTTTCTTCAGTGATCAAGCCAGCATCTATGAAGGTGGCTGTGGTAATGGCAGCAGTGGCACGTAGACCAACACCGTATCTTATTCTCTGCGTAGCAACATTTGTTATTTCTAATATATTGTATTCTGTCTTTTCTTTATTCATCATCTGTTCTTCATTTTCATCATAAGAGATAATTACTTCATTTGTCAGTATCAAAATGTCTGGAATACTTCTCTGCTTACATTTAGCAAGACTTTGTCTCTTGCCGCTTTTGCCTTTTGACTAGTCATTTCTGCTCGGGCATATCTGGCAAACCAATCAGGTGTGATCCAAAAGAACCAATCTTGTCTCTCTGACCTTTAACGAAAGAAAGTTCCTTCAATGGTATCTTTGTCTCCTTAGGGCAGGTAGAGTTAATGTGAACTTCTTTTTTGCAGCCAGCAGGGCAGCAGAATTCGGCACACAGAACAATTTGACACTTGCAGTTGAGGATGTCAAACAGTTTGTCAAGTTTCACAGTGAAAGTCTCTTTGACATCTAGCTTTCCTCTACCAAGAGATATGTTTTTGGCTTGATCCCAGCTCTCTTGGATCTTGTTCAAAATTGTCACTCGTGAATTTACAACAGGGGTCATCAAAGAACTGTTCGCTCACTCCCACTTTTCAAGCACTTTTGGATATATGTTTCTTGCAAGACTGGCTGCTGGGTAGTTTCTAGCATCATCACTACTTTGTTCTCTTAACAGTAGGCCATATCTGAGAATGTCTTGCAGTGTTGGGAGTTCAAATGGCAACAAGTCTCTGCCAGTCCCAATTAAGTTGCTAATACGAGTGAATGTTCCCAGTCTTGTTCTTTTTTTAGAAGCCATTACAGATCAGTTATCATACTCCCAGGAAACGAGGCCAGCAGTATTAACACTCTCAGACAAAATAACATTTAACAAAAAGAGAAAGACAGCTGAATCTGTGAAATGAAACAAACAAAATGTTTAAAAGGTATGATATTTATGTAGTTATTTACCAAGCACATCTAAATTATATTAAAGTAACCAAAATATCTTTACAATCCCCAAGGCATGTCACAAATTTTGAGCACCCCTAATGTTTGGAAATTGGAAGTTGAAAAATTTGACACGCCCTATTATACAGAAGAGAATATGCATGGCTTCCTAAAGTTGGGAGGGGGTTAGGAAGAGAAGGCATTTAGCAGAACTTTCTTCCTGCATGATTATTTCTTAGAGTTATAAGACACAGGTTGTACAGTTTTCAACAGACATATATGTGAATCAAATGCTAGTATAACTTTCTACAATTTTGAGCCCTGTAGTTCTGGGGCTCTCAACTCAAGAATTTTCAGTCAGTGTGACTACTCTATGTAACAAAATGCTGAGGACTTCTTGTTTTCATGTACTGCTTATGGCATGAAAATACCTCATACTGGTGAATGTCAAACATTTGAAGATATACACAAAATGGAAAATGTGTTTTGATTCAAGCATTAATTTTTATTTTACTTTTTATTTATAAAATTGGCCGCCCATCTTACTATAGGGTAAGCTGGTCAAACACATTCTGGCTTAAAAGGTCATCCAGACTTTTCCAGGAAGTAAAAATCTGTCTAAACCAAACCCAATAATTTTCGATATTTAGCAAACAGCATATTGTCTGGGTCCATATATTTAGATAACAGTAATAGATATAGTAGTAGATAACAGTAATAGTTATGGTTAACTATCCTAAACAGTATTAATCACTCAATGGCGTTCTTACTAATATATATTCAAAATTACAGACCACATTCCTTTCTCTCTGATTCGTTTTTCTAGCCATTGATAAAAATTATCCCATGTTCTAAAGTAAACTGAACTTTCTTTCCCTTTAATCTCTAAAGTCAACCTATCCATTTCTGCGCACCCTAGAATTTTCTTAATTAATACTTCTTCAGTTGGTAAGTTTTCATTTTTCCAATATTGGGCAAATACAATTCTTGCTGCTGTTAATACATGTAATATTAGATACAGTATTCACTCTCCTTCTCGTAGTTAACTCCTATTATTCCTAACAAAAACAATTCTGGTTTAAAGTCTATTTGTTTTTTAGTCATCTTCTCCAACCATAAATGTATTTTAACCCAAAACCTTTTTGCTTTAGGGCATGTCCACCAGATGTGATAATAAGTACCTGGCCTTTGTTTACATTTCCAACAATTATTTGAAGTATTTTTAAACATTTTTGCTAATCTCACTGGTGTCATATCCCATCTGTAAAACATTTTATACACATTTTCTTTATATGGGACTGCTTTAATTTAATATTTCTATCCCATAGTTTTTGCCACTCTTCTAATTCTACAGTATAGTATATCCAAAGTTCTTTGCCCATATTATCATTGTTTCTTTTACTTGTTCTTCCATCTTTAAATTTAGCAGAAATCTATAAAGTTTCTTGATCAGCTTATCATCTGTCTTTAACAATACTTGATCAAATTCTGTCTGTTCTTTATAAAATCCCGTTTTCACATCTTTTTCATATCTCATTTGAATTTGCAAATATGGCCACCATGCTAAATCAATACCTTGTTTTTGCAAATCTTGTCTATCTTTCAGTTTTCCTTCATTATCCAAAATATCTTTATAAGTCACAACTTTATCATAGTTAATTAAGCTTGGGTAAGCAAAAGCTTCCATTGTTGAAAGCCATTCAGGTATCTTAATATAAATTTCTTCTTTTATTTTTTCCCATTCTAAAAGTAGTGCATTCCTTATAAAATAGTTTTGAAAGTATCTATGTATTTTATTCTTTCCGTACCACAGAAAGGCATGCCAACCAATCTGTAGGTCATGCCCCTCTAGGTACAATAGTCTTTTGTCTCTAAGCATTATCCATTCTTTAAGCCATGTTAAGATAGTTGCTTGATAGTATAACCTCCAGTCTGGGAGTCCAAATCCTCCACTATCTTTAGCTTCTTGTAGCATTTCACTTTAATTTGCACTTTTTTCCCTTGCCAGATAAATTTCAGTTCATCAAAAAAGGCTTTTCCCAGTCTTACAGGAATTGTTTGAAATAAGAAGAGTATTTTTGGTAAAATATTCATTTTCACTGTAGCTATTCTCCCCAACATTGACAATTGAAGGTTTTCCCACTTTTCCAGGTCCAATTTTATTTGTTTTAGCAATCTTGCATAGTTATCTTCTTTTACTCTTACATATCTTGCTGTTAAATAGATTCCCAAATACTTAACTATTTTTAACTATTTGAAGATTTTTTTTTTTGTAAGTTGGTTTTTCTGTTTAATTCTTTGTCAACACTTTAGTCTTTTCTGTTTATTATCAGACCCACCACTTCTCCAAATTTTTCTATTTTCTCCATACTGTAATACAGCTGCCTAACATGCAAGCGCCCAGGTTCGAATCCCTGAAGGGTGTGACTAGCTGATGAGGGCTAGTGAGCCTGAAATAGCTATACTAGTCTCCCACTAACTCTTTGTCAGCCACAAAATTTTGAATTTATAGTGTTCACAGTATGTGAGGTCTGCCTGCAAAACATGCTCCTAGATTGGAGTGAAACGCAGAACAGACTGATTTATATTTGGTAGACCGGGTGCCTCACCCAACAGATAAGATATATATATCCTCCCTGGTTTCTGCTGACAGGAGTAAGGTGGAACCTGTGGCTCAAAAGGGTAATACAGCTGCCTAACATGCAAGCTGCCCAGGTTCGAATCCCTGAAGGGTGTGACTAGCTGATGAGGGCTAATGAGCCTGAAATAGCTATACCAGTCTCCCACTAACTCTTTGTCAGCCACAAAATTTTGAAAATATATATATATATATATAATATTTTATTGGTTTTCCAGTTTTACATTTAAGTATTTGGAAAGCAACGTGGTGATTGGGATGGTCAATAGTTCAATAACAAAATCTTTAGTACATATCTCAGGTTACATCATCAAATATTTCTTCTCTATTTCCCTTAACATTTGCTATATCATATTTAAGCTAATAAATTTCTAATTGTATCAAACTCAGTTAAAACTTCATTATCACATTTATCAATACATTTTTTGCTTATACATATCCATATCCTGTTTTAAAGTTTTACCTAATTTTTAGTTTTTAATTACAGTACTGCAATTTAACCTTTAATATCCATAGTATTTAAGTTTCGGGTAACCCAAATTTCCTTTATCTCACTACATAAAAGTTATATCTAAAATACACATATTACTTACTTAAATATATTCTTATTTTAATTCACAAACATTTTCTGTTTCTCATCCTAGTACATCATCACTTAATAATGGAGTATCCTTTGTTATCTCAAGTCCATCATCTATATTGTCTGGGCTAAACAATAATGCAAAATTATTTCCTAATAGTTTTCATTTCCCTTATAAGTCTAAGTCCTCAATATTACGCCAATTAATCCCTTATTTTTTTTATTATTTTCCAACAATTTTTAATTCTAATAATCAAATTTCCCCTCATCTTAAAATCTCCCTTTAGCCCATTAGTTAAGACTTTAGGATCCTAGCTAATAAATCAAACAACCCCATTTTTTAAACCTAACTCTCACTTTCTTTTTATGCCAACGAGGCTTCCATACCAATGCTTTTAGATCATCAGATAGAACTCCCTTCATTCTTGTACATGTTACTTGAATTAAAGGAGACCATCTAGTTGTCAATTTTCTGGAGGGACTGGCCCATTTATAATCATTAAGTTGTCACCCTAGTGACTCAGATCCCCATATTTGCTCTAGTATAGTTGTCTTCAATTTGATCTGGTCTTCTTCTTCCTCAGGTTTCTTCTGGTTTAAGTAGAAAGTCATATCCAATTTTGTAGTTGTTATTTGATTGTCTAAGTTTTCAGTAAGCTGTACTTGTTGATCTTCAAGGCCCTCCGTCTTGATATTACTTTCTTCTGCTTCTGTTGTCTTTTGGGTTGTAGGTTCTTTAGTTGCAGTCAGGGTTTCGCTTTGTAGATTTAAGCTGGCACCTTGGTCTTTCAGTCTAAGTTTGATTATCTCGGTGGCTTCAAGAATTTTTTCAAGTATAAGTTTGTAATCAAGTGACATCTGTTGCTGGTCTTCCTCCATTTCTGACATAGTTATAGATGGTCCTTTAGTAAAGACTATTTATTAAACAAGAGTCAGTAAGTGTTCACCTCCACAGTTCCTAAAAACCAACTTCACTGTCCAGCTGCTCTTTCAGCTTATAATCTCTCTTAGATAGTGCCAAGGTCAGATCTGGGCTGTGAGCAAGTCACTTGTCAAGAATAATAAAAATAATAGATTGCTATACCAAGCTTCGCCACCAGATGTCCCCAATAGCATTTAAAGTCTTTTCCAAATCCCGGGCTAGGGTTTTATCCAATTTAAGTTCTTTTTTTTTCTTCTTTTTTACAAGTAAATAAAATAGCAAGTCCCAATAAGAATAGGAACTTTTTGGGTCCCCAGATTCCCCCAAAAATGTAAATCCAATTATATTAAGTTATTCTTTTCAATGCTTTGTTTTCCCAGGTAGTCGAACGCCGCCATTTTAGAGGGTGGGGGGGGGGGGAGAAAGTTCCCTTCCCTCTCTCCTCAGAAGGGGAAGAATTTCAAAAAGCTTTTAACAGGAGAGTTACTTGGGGTATAGAGAAGGTAGAAGTGCTTGTTTGTAATTTTGGCCTTGGCTGGTAGCAGCTTAGTGACGGGCCATGTTGATGGCCGGTCTTTTCCCCGTCAGTTAGAAGAGCTGCCCCGGATCAAACAGGAGGGCTGCCACCCTTCCGTGATCACTCGGGGGTCCTCTTCACGCTCGTCGCCCCTCCAGGAGACTTCCGACCCTTCTCAGGGTCCCCCAGCGGGAGAAAACTGGACAGTGGGGAGAGCGATTGCCCTACACATCTGCCTGCGCCATGATCGCAAACCGGAAGTCCAGTCCTTTAATTTCTGTATCTTGTCTAATATTTCTATTCAATACTTCCAATGTTAATATAAATAGCAGTGGGGATAATGGACATCCCTGTCTTGTACCCTTTTTAATATTGAAAATTTCTCTATAGTCTCCATTTACAATTATTCTAGCGGTCTGTTTATCGTAAATTGTTTGGACTGCATTTATAATTTTTTTTTCCAAAGTCCATTTCTACAAGCTGCTGAAACATAAATTGCCAGTTTACATTATCAAACGCTTTTTGTGTGTCAAGAAATATTAACGCCATGTGTTTCCCTGGATGAATTTCATAATACTCTAGCACAGTGGTTCTCAACCTTTTTAATGCCGTGACCCCCAACCGGTCGTAAGTCAAGGACTACTCAACTGGTCGTAAGTCGAGGACTACTTAACTGGTGCAGCACCGTTTGCAGAATGGGACTTTTGGCGGGCTCAGCAGGGCAGAGACAGCCTGGACAATTCCTATTGGCTTTTGAAAGCCAATAGAATTAGACTCTATTCAAGAGAGTCTATTCTATTGGCTTTCAAAAGCCAATAGAATAAAAGGGAGTAGCACAGCTAAGGAAAAGGGGAAAAAAATGGCGGACTGCGTTGTTTGGCGACCCCCGTGAAATGGTCGTTCGACCCCAAATGGGGTCCCGACCCACAGGTTGAGAACCACTGCTCTAGCACATCAAGGATCATTCTTAAGTTATTTTTTATCTCTCTTTTAGGCAAAAAGCCATTTTGATCTGTGTGTATAAATTCAGTCAAAAATTTCTTAATTCTTTCTGCCATTATTGAGGCAAAACTTTTAGTCTACATTTAATAAATATATTGGTCTATAATTTTTTATTTGTGTCAGATCAGTATCTTCTTTGGGTATTAGAGTAATATTAGCTTCAGTCCACATCTTTGGTATTTTAGCCTCGAAAAGAATTTCATTACACAGTTCTTTCAAGATCGGATTTAATACATCTTGTAGTGATGTATAAAATTCTGCAGGTAGTCCATCTGGGCCCGGAGTCTTATCCTTTTTTTTTGCCTTTTTATGGCTTCTATAATCTCCATCATTGATATTTTTCCATTTAATATATTTTGAATGTTCTGCGGAATTTTTGGTAGGTCTGCTTTTTTAAAGTACTGCTGTATTTTTTCTTTGGGGGTTTCCTCTGCCTTGTAAAGTATCTTGTAGTAATCTTTAATAATTTTTTTCGTTGTATCATTTTGGAACTGTAATTCTCCTTTTGAGTCTTGTAGCTTATTTATCATTTTTTTCTTTCTTTTTTCAGTCTATATGCTAACCATCTCCCCGGCTTATTGGCATTTTCAAAGAAATTCTGTTTAGTCCGTTTAATCTGTTGAGCCATTATTTCCATCTCAACCAGATTTAATTTATGCTTTATTATCTCCATTTGTTTCTTGAGTATTTTCTTTTTTTAAAAAATATTTTATTGGTTTTTTAATCTTTAAGAAAAAGTACTCAGGACACACTGTGATGTTTGGGTAATCAGACATTCAAAAGTAAAAACATAAATAAACAACTCAACTTAATACATTCACTGTCTCCTCTCTATTTCCCTCAAATAACATAATACATTTAAAATATTCCATTTCTAAATTAAATTTCTGTTACTACTAAACCTGTTTTAAAACTTTATCAGTTTACAATTACCAAAATCAAATTCAACTTTAAATCAACAAGTTATCAATTCAGGTATCCCTTCCAGATGTATTCTAGTTCTTAATTTCTCTCATCCCTCCTTTTATCACCAATCTCATTTATTTCTTCTTTCATTACACAATAGCTATCTTAGTTAAAAAATGTTAAACCTTAATTCACTTCAATTCATTACACAAACTTCAAATTCCATCCAATTGATTATCATACCTTATCACATCTATGTTATTGTACAAAGAAAATCATCTAACTAAGTTAAAACACTCCCATTAATTATTAAAACCATCCCAATCTAAAAAATCAACATTTTTTCAATTCCAATACATAATTTTCGTCAAAATATATCTAATATTTCGAAAAGTATTCTTAATCTATTTAAAATATCCGTTCTAAAAATCACCCTCATGTATATATGTTTATATTTTTTCTTGTTTCTAACTCCAAAATCATAATCCTTAAAACAAACCATAAATCCAACATTGCCTTTTAATCCATTACACAATTTTAAATTTCTCTTTTCAGTCTAATTCTGGCTTTTTTCCTGTGCCAGGCAGGTTTCCATAGGGACGCTTCCCTTTCAGTCAGTGGATCTATCTTTGTTACTTGCAGTAGCCTTTGAAATAATAGAAATCCCATCCTCTGCATTAAACGTCTATTTCTCTCCTCCTTGAAGCGTTGTTGCTTTGCAGTTTGAAATCTCAGTCTTTGCTTCTTCTGTTCCTCAAAGTTGCAGATGGAAGGTTTGTAAGATAGAATAAGTTCCTCTTTTATCTCTGTTGATTCCTCTTCTAATATATTTTGATTTATACCATAGTCAGATGTAGCCTGGACATCCATTTGAACATTTGAAGTGAAATTTCTGGATCTTAGTTCTGTAGTAAACTTTTTCATTGTAGCACATATTTCTGCAGTAGCCTCATAGATCTTTTCCAATATAAGTGTACAGTTTAATTGTGACTGAGGTTTCTCCATTTTGATAGTAATTAAAAAGAGTCTTTTTTCTTTTTTGTGGAGGCTATATTTGATATAATTTAGGCAATATCCACCCTCACAGTTCCCACAGTTCCCCAGCTTATCTTTCCTCTTCAAAAGTGTTTTGAAGGTCAGCTATCTTCAAACCAAGTAACCAGAAGGTGCAATATTAAAGTTTCACCACTAGATGTCCTCAGTAAGTTAAAAAAGGTCTTTTCCAAACACCATTTCCCTTTTGCTATCTTTTAAAGTATAATGTGAAAAAGAAATAATCTTTCAGCATAGGATGATAGTACAGTTCTTAGAAAAAGAGGAAAAGAAAAAGAAAAAATATTTTTTTTCTGTGCCCCCAAAAATATGAAAGTAAATATAGTCTTTAAAATTTTGTTCTATTTTTATAGAATGCCTTTCTTCCCAAAAAATGTAGAAGCTGCCTGTTCAAGCCAGGGAAGTAATTCCAACAAGGCTCTTTCAGGTACCAAATACAAAATAGAATAGAGAGAATAGCAAAGAAAGGTCTCACCCAGATTCACCATGGGGGCTCTTACAGCTTAGATGTTCTTTGACTTGTGGTTTGAAGCAGCAAGGTGATCGGCCATTTTACTGGCCGATCTTCTTCTCCGTCGGCCCTCAGAGAAAGCTTGGACCGCTAAAGGAGCTGCCGCTCCTCAGCAGCCAAGCAGAGCCTCCTCGACAGAAGTTGCACCCTCCAGGGTGACTTTGGACCTGCATAAGGGTCTGCCGGCGGAGGGAAAGCTAGCCAACGAGGAGACGAGTCTCCCTGTACGACTACAGACACCGCGAACCGGAACCAGAAGTCAGTATTTTCTTTTGTGGATCTGTTTGTAGTTCTGATTCTAGCTTTCTGAGTTCTTCCCTCAGCTTTAACTGTAGTTGTTTCTTTTCTTTATTCTTTTTAGCAATGTAGGTTATAGCCACCCCTCTGAAATATGCTTTAGCCATGTCCCATACATTTTGGAGTGATGTTTCTTCTTTCTTATTTATTTTAAAGAAAAATTCCATTTCCTTTGTCGCTAATTGTAAAAATTCTTTTTCTTTCAATATAGATTTATTCAGGGACCATCTTGGTTTTTTCTTAATTCCTTTCCAAGTCATTTTTATTGGGTTATGGTCTGCCCAAACATTAGTTTCTATCTCCACTTCTTGGTTCATCGTTTTCAATTCCAAAGATATCCATATCATATCAATTCTAGACCATGATTTCTGTCTATTTGAATAAAATGTGTATTGCAATTTCTCTGGGTTTTTCTCTCTCCATATATCTTGAATACAGAATTCTTCTATCATTTTTGAAAACGCTTTAGGTAATATATTTCCTCCTTTTTCTCCCTTGTTTAGCACTTTTATAGTCCAGAGTTCCATCTACTGCATTAAAATCTCCCATTATGCAAAGATTTTGATAATTTAAATCTAATATTTTTAATATAGTTTTTGATAAAATTGCTCGTTTCTCATTAGGTGTGTATATTGCTACCATCAGTATCTGTTTTTGATCCATCACAATTTCCATCATTAATATTCTCCCCTCTTCATCCGCATAAATTTGTTTGGGGTTCATCTTTTCTTCAATGTAAAAAGCTATTCCTCTTTTCTTTTGAGATGCTAATGCGAAGTACAGTTTACCAATTTTCGGTTGTTCTAGCAATTTGAAATGTTGTCTCTTAATGTGTTTCTTGAAGGCAAATTATATCCATTTTTACTTTTTGTAGTTGTGTGAAAATTTTTCTCCTTTTTGAGGGAGAATTTAGTCCATTTATATTTATTGATAAAATCCCAGTCTCCTCCATCTCTTTCAGTTAAATCTAGGTCTCAGTCTTCTAGTTGATCTTATCTGTCTCTGGTCTCTTGATCTTGCTCCTTCTTCTGAATATGTATTTTTGTTTTCTTCCTCCTCTTTTTGTTTAGCCGCTCCTTCATCTGCCATTTCTTCTTGTTTCTTTGGTTCAGGGTCGCCTCTTTCCAGAAAAGCTCTGTGGTTGTCGAAAAACTCCAGTGCTTTAAGTGGTGTGTCCAATCTATATCTTTTTATGTCCCAGTAAATTAAGATCCCTTCTGGAATCAGCCATCTGAAATTCACTCCTTTTTCAGCTAATTTCCTAGTTAGGAACTGATATTCTCTTCAAGACTCTCTTATTCTCCTAGGGATTTGTTTGAGAACTACAATTTCTTTTTCTTTGTATTTCAACGGTTCATCTCTTACTTTTGTCATCTGTTTAAAATTTTCAGCTCGGGAATCTATATTGTTAATTTTTTGGTTCACTTTTCAACTCATGGTTTTTCGTTGTAGCTGCCGTCTGGGCAGCGATAGCCTCTTGAATTGCTTGCAGAGTTGCTTGCATATCTTTCTGGAAGGTGTCTGTCTTCTCTTGCTGGAGCATTGTGGCAATTGATCTCTGATATACTGGACTTGCAGAGGTGGAGGCAGGAGCAGAAGATCCTTTTTCCTCAACTTTAGATAGGTTTGGGGCACTCATCTTAATCTTTAATTCATATGTTGTAATCCACCAAATAACCAAATTTTATAATCCAATAGGCTTCTAATAGTTAGGAGAGGCAAACCATAAAAATAGCAAAGGGTAAAAAAAGGAGGAAAAAAAAGAAAAGAAAAAAAAAGATATTCGTAAAACTGGTATCCATTTGCACAGAGAGAGAAGATATTCTCACCCAGATCAGCTGTTTGCTTTCGCTTTAGAATTCTTCGTCTCCGACGAACAGCTGGTAATGGCGGACCGTCTGGATGCAGCCAGCCTTTCTTCCTGCCAGTTCTGAGGGCTCCTTTGGATCCAGCAGGCCAGCTATCGCTGACCTGCGATCTTCAAAGTTTCACCCTTTGGCAGTCACCTCTATGGGGCGACTTTCAGTCCAATTGGACCCACCAGCTGGTAGTAATCGGACCCGGGGAGAGGAGAATCATTTCCCTGAGTCCCTCTTGCAGCGATGTCACCAGAAACCATTTTTGAACTTTTCTTTTTTTTTAAAACAAGTGTTATTAATTTTCCATTTTAACAAAGCTTTAGGTATTAAGGAAGCAACTTGGTGGTTGGGTAATACATAGTCCAATAACACGTTTTTCCATACATATGTCAGTTTACATAATCAACAATTTCCTCTCTGTTTCCCTTAGTTATTATACCAAATTTCGGATTAATACATTGCTAGTTATAACTCAATTATTTGAAACATTTATCGGCAACTTTTGATTTATATGCCTTCAAATCCTGTTTTTAACTTTTATCTGGTTTCAATTACAGTATTCCAGTTGGCTTAATGTCCATAGTATTTAGATTTTGGATAGCCCACAGTTCCCTTAGTTCATTACAGAATAGTTATCATCTCTAAAATACACTTATTATTTATTCAAATAAATTCTTAGTTTATTCCACAGTCATATTCCTCACTTACTAATAAAATAACTTTTATCCTCTGAATCCATCTTCTATGTTATAATTCAAAACTATTATTCTAGTAACTAATTTATTTCCCTTATAAATATAAATCCTGAATATTACATCAATTGATATCTTTTAAAATCTCCTTATCCCATTAAGTACAATTTAAAGCTCTTCCATTAGAGGTCACATAAAGAAAACCATTTTTTAAGTCTAACTCTGCCCTTCCTTTTGTGCCAAACAGGCTTCCATAACAGAGCTTTTAAATCCTCGGGTGGATCTCCCTTCATTCCTGCATATGTCATTTGAATCAAGGGAGACCATCCAGTCATCAGCCTATCAAAGAAGCTAGTCCCTTCACAGTCATTAAATTGTTGGCCTGATAGTTTAAATCTCCATATTTGGCTTAGTGTATTTGTCATAAGTTCAGGCTGATTTTCTTCTTCTGATTTCAGCTGGTTTACATGAAAGGTCATATTCAGTGTTGCGGTTATTTTTTGGTCATCTGGGTTATCTGAATTCTCAATGCATTGTGTATGTAGGTCTTCAGCACCTTCCGTCTTAGTGTTGCTTTCTTCAGTTTCTGTTGCTGTTGAAGTTGCAGATTCTTTGGATGCAATCAAAGTTCGGATATCAGAGTTCGGAGTAGATTGTAGCTGGCATTCTTTGAGACCCACTTTGGTATTAATTCCTTCTTCTTCTGTTGCTTTTTGGGTTGTAAGTTCATCTATTGGAGTCAGGGCTGCATTTTATAGCTTTAAGGTGGTACGTATATCTTTCAGTCTGGAATTCATTTGCTCAGTAGCCTCTAAGATTTTTTCAAGTATAAATTTGAAGTTAAGCTGTGGATGGTGTTCCTCCATTTCTGTGGTATTTGCAAATAGTCCTTTAGTGGAGGCTATTTTTAATGAAAGTCAATAGGAATCCACCTCCACTATAGAAAATTGTTTTCACCACCCAGCTGTTTCAGGTTCTTATCTTTTTTGGTAATGTCAAGGACAAATTTTTGTCTCAGAAGTCTCCCAGTGAAAAAAAAATCACTTGCTGTACCACGTTTCGCCACAAGATGTCCCTAGTGCCATGCAGTTAAGCTGTTATCCGGTTCAAAGAAGAAAAAAAAAAGAAATATTCTTCTTTTTTTTTCCAGCTTAGCAAACAAACAAAACAATAGGTCTCTGTAAGAATAAAGAACTTTTTGAGAGCCCAGGTATCCAGAAATTACAAGCCCAAATATTTAGTCGTTTAGTCTAGTTCTATTTTTTTTCTTGCCTTAGCTTTATATTCCCAAAGTAGGCAGGAGCCGCAGAATTGAGAAGGGGGAAGAAGGTATTCAAAGGCTTTTACAGGAAAATAGATGGGAAGCAGGAAAGGTAAGGTAAGGTCTCACCCAACTCCTCCAGGTTGCTTTCATCGTGCTTAGTAGTGCTTTGGGCTTTCGGCAGGAACGGCTTGGTGATCGGCCATGTTAATGGCCGATCTTTTCTTTGTCGGTCCAAAGGAGCAGCCTCGGATCCAATGGAAGGGTTGCCGCCCTTCCGCGGTCGTTGAGGGTCCTCCTCAGCGGTGGTCGCCCCTCCAGGGCGACTTTCGACCCTTTGCAGGGTCTTCCAACAGAGAAAAAACAGATGGCGGAGGGAGCAGCCTCTCTGCACGCCTGCCGGCGCCACGATTGCAAACCGGAAGCCCATTTTTGAACTTTTCTAAGGGGTACAAGAATATATCAGAAGAGTTCTAGGGGTGCGGGGTATAGAAAAGGTTGGGAGCCGCTGGAATAGATAAATACTGCAAAGTTTTAGGGAGGATTACCTTTTAGCTGATTCCACCCCACAATCAATTCAAGGCTAGCCAGCCTTTTCACTCCTCTCCTCAACTCAGCTCCAGATTCCACCACACCTCCTTCCCATCTTCATTTCTATCTGGTACACATGTCCCTCTCCCCATTCTTCCCAGAGTCTTACCTTGCCTTAGCCCTCCCATGTTTTAGCCATTGCCTCACCCCGTAACATCTTTGCCAGCACACAAGTATTCATGATCTGTGCCCAGATAAGCTCTTAATGACTTCAGTCTGGATATGAACCATCCAATACTTGATGATCTATGCACATAATATTTTGCACATCCCTAATGGAAATGCAAGGACGCTGGATTAATATGAGTTAGGATTTTGGTCTGACCCAGTCAGGCTGCTGTCTTTATGG
Source organism: Crotalus adamanteus (assembly GCA_039797435.1). Lineage (NCBI taxonomy): Eukaryota > Metazoa > Chordata > Lepidosauria > Squamata > Viperidae > Crotalus > Crotalus adamanteus. The sequence continues at coordinate 55,567,885 of CM077935.1, read as the reverse complement.
ACCAGTTATTTTCTAACTATAGTACTAGATTATTCAAAGAAAATAAGTCAAACCATGGTATGTGAAGTTTTCCTTAAGAAACCTCTTGAGGAAATGCCATTGTATTACTCATGAATGCTTTTTTTTTAGAAATGTAAACTGTGATCATATTAGAAAAGACTTTACTAAATAAGAGCAACGAAGGAGCACCAGAATTTTGTAAACTGTACTTTTATCACAAATACCTTGACAGTTTCACAATGAAGATGAAGTTGGTTTGCTACCAATATTAGCTGGACAATTTTATTTATAACAAATACTTTGAGAATGTCCTGATAAAATTCTGCCCCACTGATACTGTCAGAGCTTTGTGCAATTTGACAGCTCAAACCTTGTATTAATTCTTAAAACTGCACATCTAGACAATATCACTAGTGTGCATTTTGTAGTGAGCAAATTGATTAGACAACAATTTTCTATAGAAAACTCAACTGTTGATTACACCTATCAGACATTAAGCACCATTATTCCACTTGACAAATTCCCTAACCATATTTGTAGCCCTGCTAACTTGTATTAACCCTGATGAAAAATTAATTTTCCTTATCTTCAGCTAAACCCCAAAATCTAAATCTGACAAACTGACAACTCTTTCTGTAAAGGTATTATGAAAACCTCTAAAATATTAATGGCATGTCTTCAGGTGGCATTAATTTCTATACTCATGATAGACATTTGGTACTCAGCACTGGGAGGACAGATAACATTGTCAGGATATAGAGGACAGTGGTGGAGTGTCCCAGGGTAGCCTCTTATGAATTATCCTTTTGATAAGGCCATACCTCAATGTCACTGGCACTGTTACCAATCTTACAGCCCTCAGACCTCACTGCACAGGTTTCTATTAACAGTGATAATGCTGTGTTTACCCACGTAATCTTTTCAAAAGCTAATTCAAATAACCACCCAAAGGTGAGAGGGATCGCATCACACTTGTGCCAGAAGCACCAAGGCGCTTCTGTGTTGAAAGGATTAGCCACTGACATCACTTTTCCCCGGGGGACACCCAGTTGGGGGCTCCTTTCATGTCCCTGGCAGGAGCTGGAGCAAAGGATGGGAACTCACCCCATCCCATGGCAGCACTCGGATCTCAAATGCAGGCTTGCTGCTGGTCAACCCAGCACCCTAACCATGTGAGCCACCATGCTCCTTTGGTGAGAGGGATGTACATGCTGGTTAAAGCATTTAAAGAAAATAAACTTGGTCTGATTTGTGAAGTATTGCATTGCAGGGGCAGGGGCTGAAAACACAACTCTGTACTCATATATTGTGGAAATGGTACTTTTTAGTCTCTATACTGAGGACCATTGTAATTTGTGCCACAACCATATTCCCATTAAAAGTGACTTTACAAGCTTTAATAAACTGCTTGCTTTCCTCAACAATCATTGTCCCAAAGGTGCTTTTTAAAGAGGCAACTGGACTGCCTTGTTTTTCTTTGAAGACGTTTCACTTCTCATCCAAGAAGCTTCTCCAGCTCTGACTGGTGGGGAATGGAAGGATTTATATTCCTTGCAGAGAGCTGGTCATTTACGTTCTTTTAGAGCATGGGTGTCAAACTGCCGGCCCACAGGCCGGATGCATCATGCGGAAGCCGTGCCCACCCCATTGCCAGCAATGGCAAAATAGTCCCAATAAGTTGCGCGACATCACAAGTTTGACATGTCTGTTTTAGAGAGTCATTGAGGCCACTTGGAAGTTTATCTGTGTCCTCAAGGTCACCTGAGTGGTGTAAATGGGTGTGGAGCCTTCTTGGAGCTGCTGAAAGAACTGTGTTGTAGACTGGAGATAGATGATGTTGTACCCCTCCCCCTCTATTGAAGTGGAGCTTGGGGTGTCTTGGGGGAGGCCTTTGGAGGCTCAGGGCAGGTGGGCCTGGGCCTGTACTAGTCCTCCAATGGCCCCTCCCATCCAGGAGGCACCCCACACTCTGCTTAATGACCTGCATGTTCTTGGAGAGTGAACAGCTGATGCAAATTGGGAGAGTGATGAGCCAATGCAAACTGGGACAGCCAGACAAGCCCCAGCCACAGGAGAACGTTAACAACACAGAGAATTAGCCCTCTGTTTGTACTGTGGAGAACCCAGACACATGGTCAAGGACTGCCCTACTAAACCTCCCAGAAGAGGAAACTTGCAGCCTGGGAACATCTCCGCTACTTACCGCCTGGATGGCAAGCCACAAGACCATGTAAACTCCTGCACAAGCTCACGGGGGGAGGGGTGCACTGAACAAGGCTTACTTGCATTCACACCAAGGTACGTTATTAAAACTTGATTCTACCCTAACCCTCCACAACGGTCAGAAAATGACCATCCCCGTTTTGATAGGATTCTGGGGCAACAGAATCCTACTTTATAAGCCTCACAACAGTTCAGAAGCACAAGATCCCCACTGTCCCTTTGAAGTTTCCATTGCAAGTAAATCTATTGACTTCCGAATCTTTAAAAGCAGGTCCAGTCACTCACACCACAGTGCCTTTGAAACTGACTATAGACCAGCACTCAGAAAAGTTAACCCTTTTAGTGGCTGACCACCCTGATCTTCTGTTGGGAACTACTTGTTTGAAACATCATGACCCCAATATTAAGTGGAAGAACCACTCTATTGCCTTTGATAGCCCTCATTGTCTTTCTCACTGCAATCAGCCATCTAAACCCCCACCAGCCACCCCTGAAGACTAAAAAGATTTCCAATCTCCCAAACAAGTACGTAGACTTTGCTGATGTCTTTGGGGAGGAAGAAGCCTCTGTCCTTCCCCCATACAGAGACTGTGATTATGCCATAAACCTGGTCCCTGGCGCCAAAATTCCTGCTAAGATGCCATACCAAATGTCTACTAAAGAATTAGAAACCCTGAAACAGTATTTGGACTATTAATTTGCAAAAGGGATTCATATGACCATCTCAATCTCCAGCCTTGGCTCCTATCTTTTTTGTATCATGGAAGCAAGATCACAGCACACCTGGCAAAGGTGAGGACCCCCCTCTGAGAATTGTATACAACTATCAATCATTTAAAGAGAATATTTGTAGCTCAGGGCTGAAATGAGGGGTCCTTGGTGCTCTCTGAGCTTGTTTTATTGCAGACATTTCATTACCCTAACTAGGTAACATCATCAGTGCTAGTAAGGAGTGCTGTTTGCTGTCAGTTTATACTCTGGTGTCTTGCCTGTCTCTGTGGGTGGGGATGGTCTTAGGGATTCTTTGGTTGGACTGTTTACTAATGGCTCTTTGGCAGTTTCTTGATTGGGGTATTGCTTACTTGATTGTTGGTCTGAAGTTGACCTTGGAGTTAATCTATGCTGATCTGAGTGCTGATTACTGGTGGAAAGGTGCTGGAGTCTTTTTCTTTGGGGCTAGTTGATTGTCTCGTTTGCATAGTCTGTAGATGTTGTTAATGTCTATGTGTCTATTGATGGCTGATTTGTCAGAGTGCTAGGCTTCTAGGAATTCCCTGGCATTTTCAGATTTGGCCTGGTCTAGGATTGTCACATTTTCCCAATTGAAATTATGGTTAAATCTGTCTATATGTTGTGAAATTAAAGAATTTTCGTCATGCCTTCTGACTGCCAGTTGGTGTCCATGGATGCGTTCTGCCAGTCTTCTGCCTATTTGTCCTACATAGTGGTTGTTGCAGTTCTTACATTGTATGTTGTAGATGACTCCTGTATTTTCTTCTGGGGTTGCTGGGTCTTTTGGTTTGCTTAGGATGTTTTGAAGGGCTTTAGTTGGCTTGTGTGCTACGTTGATTCCATGTGGTTGTAGTAGTCTATTTACGGTTTCTGAGATGTTCTTGATGTATGGCAGTGTAATTCTTTTTAGGATTTGTGTTGGTTATGCTGTATTGGGTTGAGTGGTCAGGGACTTTTTGATGAAGTTGCGTGGGTATCCATTTTGTTGAAATGTGTTGTATAGATGGTCCATTTCCTTTTTCTGCTATTCTGGGTTGCTGCAGCGTGTTTCGGCTTGTTTAAATAAAGTCCTTACAGGCCTGTATCTATGGAGCAGTACCTGATCAACTGCAAGAATGGTACCAGGCAGCAGTAAGACTAGACGTTCAGCTCGCCCGCTATAAGAAGCCACACACCCCTGAAGCCGAGTCGAGGCCAGAGCAACCCAAATGGCAGCCACCCCCCGAAAACCTCCAACTGCTGCAGCCCAGGCCACCTGCAGGCCCAACGATCAAGTGTTTCCGATATGGACAGCAGGGACATCGAGCAGCGAACTGCCCAGTCCCCTACCCCCAATGGCAGAGTAGACCAGGACCAGCAGCTAGACAGAGACCAACCCAGCAGCCAGCGAGAGAGAAATCCAACCGGATCACACAGGATCCTGTTGCCCAAGTCACCTCCCCCACGCAGGAGAATGCCGGGACTCAGGCTGGACCCGCCGCCGCTCTACCCGCTTATGACAGCGATGGTGGAGAGAATAACCTGATGGTGAGTCGACACGTCCCACCTTTCTCTCTACCTGCCAAACTCATAATCCCTAAGACGGGGGCACAGGTCGATTTAAAAGTGCTAGTCAATTGTGGATGCTCCTGGTGCGTCATTAGCTTGCCATTTGCCATGAAAATGGGCATACGAGCAAAGCTGCTCTCCAAACCCGTGAGGTTTGAGCAAGCCGATGGCTCCCTGATGGGAGGGACTTTAGTCACGCAATTAACTGAGCCCCTACGCTTAGAAATAGGTGAACACTGGGAGTTTATTCGCTTCCTGGTGGCTCCAAAAATGACTGAGGCTGTGATCCTAGGATTAGCCTGGTTGGACAAATGAAAGCCATTTATCTGGTGGGATTCAACAGGATCTAGAGGAGGCATTTAGTGAGAAAGAATGCAATGCCCTGCCTCCCCACCGACCCAATGATTGCTCCTTCGAACTGTTGCCGGGAGCCAAACTCCCACGACTGAGAATGTACACCATGTCCCCCCTCGAAATGGAGGAGATGCAGCAATACGTGGACAAAAAACTAGCGAGGGGATTCATTGAATGGGCCAAGTCTGCTGTGGGAGCCCGTGTTGTTTAAAGAAAAAAAGATGGGTCGCTTCATCTCTGCATGGATTATAAAGGTCTCAACGCAGTGAGTGAGGAAAATAAATACCTGCTCCCCCTCCTGAAGGACTTACTAACCCACCTGGCTAAGGGGAGTGTCTTCACTAAATTAGATGTGAAAGAGGCATATTACCGGGTGAGGTTAAAGGAGGGAGATGAGTGGAAGACTGCTTTCAACTGTCCCATGGGGAGCTATCAATTCAAAGTCATGCCGTTTGGACTACAGGGGGCCCCAGCCGTATTCATGCAGCTGATTAATGAGGTCCTACATGACCCCTTATACAAAGGGGTCCTGGTGTATCTTGATGACATCCTGATATACAGTACGAATATGACTGATCATGTAAAACTAGTGAGAGAAGTGTTAAAGAAACTATTGAATGCCAAGCTGTACGTCAAACTGTCAAAATGTGAGTTTCACCAGACCCGGTTAGATTATCTTGGCTATAGAACTTCCAACGAGGGCATTGAAATGGACCCGACCAAAGTGAAAGCTATAATTGAATGGCAGCCCCCTAAGACTCGCAAACAGCTCCAGAGCTTCCTAGGTTTTGCCAACTTCTACCATCAATTCATCCCCCCCTTTGCCGAGATTGCCTACCCCTTACAGAATTACTCAAAACAGGCAAAGGGGGAGGGAAGCCGCAACCAGGCCAACCACTAGCATGGACTATGAGCTGTCAAACCGCTTTTGAGAATTTAAAAAGACTATTTGCTATTGAACCGGTCCTAAAGCACCCCTGCTCAGGGGAGCCCTTTGTAATTCAAGCTGATGCTAGCAACGTGGCCATTGGAGCTGTACTACTGCATAAGAACCAAAGTGGGACCCTACAACCCTGCGCCTACACCTCGAAAAAATTCACTGAGAGTGAGAGGAGGTGGGCAATATGGGAAAAGGAGGCTTTTGCAATCCGCTGGGCTCTATTAAACTGGAGGCACTACCTAGAGGGGAGCAAAGTGCCTTTTGAAGTATGTACTGATCACAAAAATCTAGAAGCACTGAAAACTCCCCGCAAATTGTCCCCGGTACAAGTGTGATGGGCACAGTACTTTAACTGTTTTAACTTCACTCTAAAGTACATATCGGGAGGGGAAAACGTCCTAGCTGACGCTCTATCCAGACTGCCCCAGTACAAAAGCCAACGTGAGGAGGTTAACGAGGCAATTATCTCCAATCCACAAACTGTTGCTCAACTCACGCCTCGCAGGGACCCTAATCCTGATGACCCTGGGGCAAAGAAAATAAAACAAGAGCTCCTCACTGATCAGTGGTTCAAGGACAATCAAACCTCCCTAACATGCAGGGATGGCTTGGCTTACAAGGGAGGAAAGTTATACTTACCAGAAACCCTCCGTCTTAACGCTCTCTGACATGGCCATGACGTAAAACAGGCAGGACACTTTGGATATTTAAAAACTCTACATCTCATCTGCCGGCAATTCTGGTGGCTGGGATTAAAACGGGACGTGGAAAATTATGTCCAGAGTTGTACTGTATGTGCCACCATGAAAATAATTCCAGGGAAACCCCCTGGGTTATTGCAGCCAGTGGAAGACCCTTCTCAACCATGGGAAGAAATTGCTATGGATTTTATAGTAGACCTACCTGAAAGTAGAGGAAATACAGTCATCTGGACTGTGGTAGATCTGTTTTCAAAGCAGGCTCACTTCATCGCCTGCAAAGGACTCCCGTCTGCCCAACGACTAAATTGTTCTTGAAACATATCTACCGGCTGTATGACGCCCCTCAAAGAATAATTTTGGACAGGGGGGTGCAGTTCACAGCTAGGTTTTGGAGGAGCTTTCTTAAATTAATCAGATCATCTCAAGGTCTATCATCTGCTTTTCATCCATCTACTAATGGAGCCGGTGGAAAGAATTGAGGAGTTAGAAATGAAGAGTGGAGAAGTTTTCTTAAACTAATTGGCTCATCTCAGGGTTTATCATCTGTTTTTCATCCATCTACTAATGGGGCGGCTGAATCTGTGAACTCAATGGTGGAACAATATCTCAGATGCTATGTCAGCTACCAACATACTAACTGGACTGACCGCCTCCCCTTCGCAGAGGTGGCTTACAATAACTCTGTTCACAGCAGCACCGGCTTCACGCCTTTCAGAGTAGCCACAGGAAATGAGTTCAGCCCAATACCAGAATACCCCCAGTTACCCTCTGCTTCTTAGACACTTGATCAATGGGTGAGGGGGTGGGAAGAAGTTTGGAAAACCATGAAGACTGCTTTAAAAAAGACTTCCGAGTCCTACAAAAAGCAGGCAGATAAAAAAAGGGTTCCTCAAAGAACATTTCAAGTTGGGGAAAAGGTTTATCTGTCGACTAAATATTTACGCCTCAAATTACCAAGTAAGAAATTAGGACCAAAATTCTTGGGGCCTTTCCCCATTGTAAAGATCATTAACCCGGTCACCGTAGAATTAAAACTCCATAGACTTTTAGGGAGAGTTCACCCTGTCTTCCATTGCAGTTTGCTGAAACCTTTTCGGGGTTCCACTTTAAGACCTCCCCCTAAAAAAGCACCCGGACCGCTCGTGGTGGCGGGTCAGACCCACTATGAAGTACAGCGTATTCTTGATTCTAGAATTTTTAAAGGGAAATTGCAGTACTTAGTACAATGGAAGGAACATTTGCTGTCTGAAGCCACCTGGTTGAAGTCTAGTGACGTGAAAGCTGACAGACTCATTAAAAGGTTCTATAGGAAACATCCTAATAAACCGAGAGGCAATCCCTAACATGTGCTTTTGTTTACATTACAGCAGGCATGACAAACTCGTGACATCACGTGATGTCACGGAACGTATCAGGCCACTTTTGCCATTGCTGGCAATGGGGTGGGTGCGGCTTCCATGTGACGCATCCGGCCCGTGGGCTGGCAGTTTGACACCCCTGCATTACAGGATCTGTCCTTTTTGTAAGGGGGGGCGGATATCAACGCTGCTAACATCGGATGTTTTTGCTTCGAGAACAGTTAGAGATGCAACCATTTTCTTCTTATGTTTTATTTTTAGAGTTAGATGATGCTGGGGGGGGGGAGGATTGTGCATGAGAGTTTAGATAGACATAATAATACTGGACTTAGTGTGTGAACCAAGGTTAATGAAATAAGAGATGATAAGAATTGGCGGGCTGGAGAAGTGGAGGGAAAGCCTGCATTTCAAACTAATTAGAGAATGTGATTTATGACTTTTAATTGGAGGAGGGAATTGTGCTTTGATACTATGGGCTCAGGGGAAGGGAATCCAGTTTTTGGCTTCGACTGTGTTAGTGCCGATGCTATGCTACTCAAATAAAGAATCTTTAAGGAAAACAATGCCTTAAAATTCTTTAAAGAGTTCCATCTGTCGGAACCATGACACTTGGGCAGTGGAGAGCAAGCGCCTAGCCCAGCCCTCGAGCCCCGCTTCCCTGAGAGGGCGTCCAGCTGCGCTTACCTCGAAGCTGCTGTGCTCGTTCTCCTTCGCCAGGTTGCTTGTGGTGGCTGCCTGGAGGTACCCACGTCAGTCCTGACCTAATGCTCGTCTCCTGCCCATCCCTGGCCTTTGGAGCTAGACGCAGAGCCAAGGGACATGCAGCAGCAGAAATCAAAGTGCGTGGGTCAGAGGGAGGCCCACTACCTCTCCATGCAAGGAGATCCGGCTTTGTAAGCAAAGCATCCTCAGCGATAGGATGGGAGACCACCAGGAGAGGCCAAGAGGTGGGGGCAAGGGGATGGCGAGAGGGCAGCAGGGCTCCTGGTGGCCAAGTGCTAAGGCAGGACTTCCCTCAGACTTTCCCTCCCTCTCATTCCAATCTCCTTCCTTCTCTGCCTCCCTCCTTCTCATCTCCTTCCTTCCTTCCTTCCTTCCTTCCTTCCTTCCTCCCTCCCTCTCATTCCCATCTCATTCCTTCCCTCCTTCCTTCATCCCACCTTCCTTGCCTCCTTCTCATTCCCATCTCCTCCCTCCCTCCCTCCCTCCACACCCAGGAAGGGATGAGGGGAGGGCAAGAGGATGGCAGTGCTGCCAGTGGCCTTGGCTTTCCCATGCGGGAGCAGGGTGGGAGGTGGGGGCCATGCTGGTGAAAGGGAAGTGCTCGTGGGTGAGACCGGGCTGGCAAGCAGGCAATGGAAGCAGCAGAGGCCATGGTGGTGAGCTGCTGCTGGGGCTCTACACGCTGCTCTACTTCGTGGTGGCTACCCAGTGCTGGAACACTGTTAGCCTGCAGGGCAAGATGGTGTTCATCATGTCAGCTGCACAACAGCCCCCATGTGCTCGCCTCCTGTGTGCATGCCTGGCCAGAATGGGATGGGCCAGGGCAGAGGTGGCAGGGGCTGGCCCCTCACCATCTCCAGGGTGGCCCCGCAGGCCACATCTAACCACATCTGGCCCGCGGCCCTCAAGTTTGACATGTCTGCCCTAAAGTGTTGCCAGACCACCCCGCACTGGACTCAACTGTCCCAGGGACAGTTAACTTCTTACAGGAATAAGATCAAGACCTCTTTAAGCAGCAGCTCGACCAAGCAAAACAGTCTTACAAGAAGACGGTGGATGCCCACCAGTGGGGGGAGTCACTGTAGTAGGAGACGAGGTTTGGCTCTCTACCAAGTTCTTAGCATCTTCAAGACCTTCCAAGAAGCTAGATGCTAAATTTGTGATATCATTCAAGGTTCTCTGACATGTCAACCCTGTAGCTTTCTACCTCCAATTGCCTCCCTCTATGAAGGTGCACCCAGTCTTTCACTGATCCTTGCTCTCCAAAGTTACCCACCCCCCCAAGATCACTGATATCCCAGCACACACACCCTTCATCACCAGTCATAGTGGAGGGAGAAACAGAATACAAAGTGGAGGAAATACTAGATTCTAGGTGCAGAGGCAAAGACATTCAGTATTTGATTAACTGGAAGGGCTACCCTGTTGCTGATCTGTTGGAATATTCATGAACAGGAAGAGTCATGTGGTAACTCAGTCAGCCAATGGGAAGAAAGTGCTACTGAGTCTGTGCAAAAGAGTATTGAGTTAGGAGCTGGATTTCCAGTCTCAAGGTTTTGTCTCTGGTCTGTCTCTGTAAGAAGTCTTCAGTTAAGCTATGTTGCTGTAAAGAAGAATGTATGGTAATGTAAATATTTTGATATAAAGCAGTTATTTGAATCAGCTAAATGCAGTCAACTGTGAGAGCTTCTGATTTATTTTTCACCAATACAGAAATTCAAATTCTCTAACAGGTTATGGGCCCAGAGCTTACTAAGGACTGCATTGTAATTTAAAGCTGGAAGAAATTGCCTGTGTTTAGAAAGTTTAAGAACAAGGCAGAATTAGCAGAATGGCTGCAATGGAATTTGAGGAAAACTCTGTGCCTCGTTTGGGCCAGAAGAATTACATTGTGTGGGCTGCAAAAATGGAATGTTTGCTCAAAGCTAAAGAGCTGTGGTATATTGTAGAAAATCCACCACAAGTGTTTGCAGCAGTTGATCAGAAAAATCATGATAGAGCACTGCCTTATCTCATCTTGAATTTAGACGATGCACAATTTCTAAATGTTGCAAATTTAAAGACTGCAAAGGAGATATGGTTGAAGTTGAGAGCTGTGCACGTGAATGTTTCTGCATGCAACACAGTGCAATTGTCAAGAAAACTTTACAGAGCCTGTTTGCAACCAGGTGAATCTGTGGAACAGCATTTAAATAAAACGCAAAGTTTATTTTTGGACTTAGAACAACGTGGGATTAAATTCCCTGAGTCCCAGAAGGTTTTATTGGTGTTGAACAGTTTAGATAAAACCTGGGACACAGTTTCTGCAATATTTGAATGCAAAGAAGAGCAAGACTTAAAGTTTGAGGCTTTAAAGGCATGTTTGCTTAATGAAGAGGAAAAACGCCATTTTAGAAGCAGCCACGAGGAGGAGAAATTCCTGAGGAGGGGGTCCAGACTGCAAGTCTCCAGAGAATAAACAAGCAGATCAGACCCGGACCAAATTGCAACAAAAGAGAGACTTTGCAAGCAGAGAGCTGCTCAGCTACAATTTGCAGAAAAAGACATTTGTGCAAGGAAAAAGGACTGTTTTGCAAAAGGAACATTTTGGTGTTGCAAAAGTTTGCAATAGCAACAACAGAGACAAGTGGCTAATAGATAGTGGGGCAAGTCAAACAATTGTTAATGACTGAACTATTTTGCAGGTTTGTTCCAGTAGCACAAGAAGCTGTGGCTTTGGCAAATGGCCAGAAAGCAAAAGTCATTGGAAGAGGCGATGTAAAAATTCCATATTTGGAATCAAAGTTTACCAATGTGCTTTGTGTACCTGAGATGGAACATAATTTGTTAAGTGTGTCTAATTTAGACAAACAAGGTTTTGAGGTCATTTTTGTAAATGGGAAATGTCTCATCAAAGGAATGGGAATATTTGTGCAGAAGGCATAAAGGAAGATAATCTATATGTATTGCAGGGACAAAAGGTTCAATGTTCCCATATATTTAAGAATGTTGCAGAGCATGATTCATGTGTTCATATTCTGCATAGAAGACTTGGCCATGCAAGCTTTAAAGTTTTGCAGCAAATGCAGAGTTTTGTCTACTCTGCCTGGCTGCCATGTCCTTGGCTGTGCTGCTCCGCGTGGCCCACACTTGGGGGGGCAACTCTCCTCCAGGGGGCTGCTGGTGAGGAGGGGGTTGCGGGGGGAGGCGAGGCTGGGGCAACGGCACGTGTGCCCACAGAGAGGGTTCCAAGTGCCGCCTCTGGCACACGTGCCATAGGTTTGCCACCACTGTAATAAGTAATGTCCCAAGTCCTTAATTTATTGTTACTTTAATTTCAATATGATCCAAATCCTTGTTATAACCAAGCTTTCGTGGTAGAGTATAAATAGTTCTTTCTCTGGGGCAAAGAGAGTGAGTGTTCCATAACAAAACAACTGCAGGAGAAGCTAAGATAAAAGTTCTCACAGTAGAGAGAAAAAAAGGGAAAGTTGCTGTCTTTTGAAGTAAAGACAGATAGATAGACATACGAAAGTAAAATAAAGCAACTGAGTTCTTTTAAAAACTAATAAAATACAAAATCCTTACAATAAGAATCCAGTATAAGTCAGATCAAATGACTTTCACTACAAAAGGGAAAAACCCTCATGCTGTCAGCTTCCTTGTGGCAAAAGTGGAAGTATTTTTTTTAACTCCAAAATAAAATGGTGAAAGTTCACATTGTAATTCAACAAGAGGGTGTAAAAACACATCAGAATTCAGCCAGGCTATTAACGATTAAAAGCGCAGATCAAAAATCAAAATATGGTGTTAAAAAAGGCGCACCTAAAAATACAAACAGCGACAGGAAAAGATGGAAACCCAACCACTCCAGCTGCTCTTACTGAGAATCGCAATCCTCTGGATTCTCTTCCCAGGCAGGTACACAGTCATTCGAGGGTCATTATGTGTTATTCCTAATTACTTCCATTCAAAACCTAGGGAGCGTGCTGCCAAAGAACCAGCTATTGCAGCAAAGTCAGCTGTTTTTCAGCAGGAGGACACCTCCTCTCCCCCCCCCCCCCCCAATTCAGCACACCACTTTCTGGAGGACTCAGGATTTCAGTTTGTTTTTCAATTGTCGTGTACAGCTTTCATGTTATGTTAAAGGTGGAAAACATTATTCTGAAGTGATTTAACTTGGTCTGATTTTTTTTACATCTCAAAAACTTAGCATTTTAACAGGGTTGTGTAGACTTTTTATATCCACTCTATATCTTTGTATCTGTCTTTCCACATGCAACTATGGCAGTTCAAACATGGGTGTTGACTAGCTTATTCTTTTCCAGATCCCTTACTTTGAGCTTCTGAAAATGACAACAAGCAGACGGAGATCAGAAACCAACCACACAAAAATAAGAGACAGACATGCCTGGTAACTTACCCCTCCTGACAATTTTATCACCCTGACTTTGGTGCCAATATGGGGCCCATCGCCACTCCTACTGTTTGCCCGCTGCATAACAGTTCTTTTCATCCCAGGCTTCAGGTCTTGAGGCTGGCCTTGCACCGATGCCAACCGAGCAATCTGGGACAGGTTCAAGTGCACAGCAGCGGGAAGCTTTGTTTGCAAAGCTTTATTGGGCAGCTGGAGCTCGTTTTCGGGCACTGTCCTAGCCTGCCTTAGCTGCTTTATAGTTTTTATTTGCTGTCCTTGACATTGCGCAGCCTGGAGAACATTTACAGGCTTAGGCTGAACAGCTGTGGAACCTGGAACGGCTGGCTCTTGTTTTTTAACCATTAGCCTGTATTTCACATTTTGGCGGGGCTGTGCACCAGGAAGGGAAAGCAATGGATTTCCATTGGTGGGCAGCTGTGAAGGGTCTTCTTCCTGCTGTTGGCCTGAAGAGCCTTGTTGTTGCTGCTGTGCCAGCCTTTCCAGCAATTCTCTTTTTCGGGCCCCAGCTTGAAGCTGCCGCCTGAGCTCTTTTTGTTTCAAGATCTCTTCCCTGAGGCGTTTCTGTTCCTCGATTTTCAAACAGTACAGTCTAGTTTCTTCATCTTCATCAGGAAACTGCAAGGTAGCCAGAAAAGAAAGTTATGCATGGTAAAAACCAACTTTGTCAGAGGAGGAGGAGGGGGGGAGGAGGAGGAGAAGCAAGAGACGCTTGTTAAAAAGATGACACATTTTCCCAGTGGTATTTTTAAATTAACTGAAACACCACGCAGTGTCTTTAATGACAAAGCTGCTAACAAAGGTTTATGAGCTATTAATCAAACAAGCAATGAAAAGGCAAAGAATATACTACTCAGATTTTGGACTTTTAAATACAGTAAATAAAAAAGCTGAAACTGAAGCCTTCTAAATCGGAACTCATTTAGAAGTTGCTGAAACTAATTAAACTATTAATATAATTCAAGAACTCAAGTACTTTTTCAGATGGAAGCAGTAACAATATGAGGTAGCCCACTGTCGCACAGGTTTTATCTTGCTCTTTTCTGACAAACTAACAAAAGGTAGGATGGTAAATGACCTGAAAGGCCCTGAACAGAACTATTGATTTTTCTTACATAATTTTCAGCCTGATCTGAAACTCATTTGTCACACAATAATTACTTATAATGAACAGATAAAGTCAGTCTCTCTGACCTTGAACTCATTGTACTCTCTTCAGAATTAAAATGTTGCCAAATACAAGGTTGGAATATTAATATCAGGAATGGCTTTAATATTCCAGCCTTAAGCTTCTTAGAAAGTATTATAGCCTTTGTGTGCCAAATCATCTTTCCAGTAGACTTAAACCTCCAGCAGGATATATATCTTTATTCAAAGCTACTGGGAAATTAAAAGTAAAAGAAAATTCTTTTTGTTGTTTTTAAATTTGCAGGTTCAAAATACTTTAATACTGTAATGTAAATTGCTGCTTTTTAAATATAACAGCAGTCTTCACTCCTACAGAAAGCTACAAACCATATACACTGTATAATAAATATACTGTTCTTTGACAATAAATTTAACTGGTTATATTATTTATATAAAATTTCCACTAAGGAATACTGATGATATAAATATTATTAATTTTATACTGCTAAGAAAACTATTATGCATTCAGTAAGCAGTTACAACAAAATGGAAAAAACTGAAGAGGAAAGAGACATAATATTAATTGAATCAATGTAATAATCATTAAGTGAAATTGTGACTATTCTTTTTATAGAATGTGTAAAAATCCTAAATATGCATTGTTTACTACTGAATACTCCCACTCCCATATTCATAACAATTCTATCCATTCTTTGGCCCACCTGGGAAACCCCAGAAATTCCTTTAGGTTAAACAAACAACCTGAACAGATTCATAAATGAGACTAGACTTATTGGAAAACATGGATGAAGAAAAATGTCTTGTCTGACAAAAACAGCAGCTTTGGAGAAAGCAGAGAAATGAGAATGCAACACAGCACCTGAACTAACACACACTTCAAGAGCTACTTTCGTAAGACAAAAATCTCTTCTTTCAAATTGAATTGACAAATGAGATGACTAAAACATCAAAGCTCCCGAGTCTCCTAATTGTTAGCATGGCATTTTGAATTTGCAAGGTTCTTCTCTTTACTGCATTTCCCCAAAGCACCACTCCCAGAAATTCAGAGCCATAGCACAGCAAGCCCTAAATCTAAACCTGTCATATGCAGCTTCAGGTTTGCAGCATCACACTGGCTCCAAGTGTCTGATCCAAATAATGTGAAGGTGGCCACTGCACCCAAATTCAAAAATTCCTACCGCCACAAAAAAGTCTACAGTTAAATTCTTTACTGCCAAAGAGGACAATTTCCCTAAGTGGGTATTGTTACTTTATAGCCTATATAAAATCTAAGATATCATTAAGTCAGAAAAGATTTCAGTGGTTAACATTTATAGCAAAAGCATATAGTCTGGGATCCCTGAAAACCTCAGGTATGACTCTCAGAGGCTTACAAATATTGCTATGAAATGTTATATTTAATAAAATAGAAGGGGGAAATGATTTAAAAACATGACTGAAGAATAACTTTAGTAATAATTTAAATGAAATGTTCAATAAAAGCAGTCTTGCTTCTTGCTCTGACCTTACCTACTCTGGACTGTGACCCCCCAGCTTGCTACTCAAAGGAAAGTATATTAATTTGGGAAGATGTAGTACTTTAAACATGAGTGTCCCAACTTCTGGCGCTCTGTTGTTTAAATACCTAAATGAATTACCACTAAATGCAATGCCATCTCTTGAGTTACTGTTCCCTGCTGTAAAGATTAAATCAAAGCTTTAAAAATCCCACAGAGCTAAATCTATTAGTACAGTTATAATTTAGTGCAATAGCAACAGCTGCTACTTTTTGATATCTGCTCATTTTTATGTATTAGCAAAGAGAAAGTCTGTTTTTAGGCTAAATGGGATTTATTTTCTTTATCATGTGACTTAGGCAGCATTTTATTTAGGAACGCAAAAAAACAGGGAACCAAAAGTCCCATGGAAATTGTATGCACAAAGGTTTATGATACCACATGTTCCAAATTAGAATAAAGGAACTGTACTCAGTTAATTATTTCTACAGATTATTATGGCAACCATTACAAAAAATATGCATGTGACAGTACCTCATTCTGTATTGGTAAATGAACTCTCCCAGTGGCTTCATTTAGATATTGAATAGTAGAGGAGAGAAACTGTGCAACATCCTACAAAGGAGACCTCTCCCCCATGCCACTGACTAGAACAAGAAGTGTCCATCCAGGAACAAGAACTGCTATAGAACTGTGTCCCTCACGATAGACAGTATTGAAGACAACAGGGCCGGGACTTGGAAAATTGGTGGGTAGGCCAGTTGGAAGCACAGCAGCAAAGCACTGGGAAACTGGCAGGGAGATTGGTGGGAAGGTCAAGGATGGGAAAGCCAGTGGGAGTTTGGCAGAAAAATACTGGGAAATTAAGGCAATGGGCCACTTGGCAGACAGATTGGAGGAAGGTTGGGAAAAATGGAGAGGACAGTGGGAAATTCACTTGAAAGACTGGGAGGAAGGGAGGCCAGCAACCAGATCAGCAGAAATGTACTGTAAAATCGGGATTAGGAAAGCCTCCTTTGTGGCTGCACCTGCCCGGCGGAACAGGATCCCACTGCAGATTCCGATGGCCCTGTTGGCCTTCTGTAGGGCTCTGAAGACCTGGCTGTTCTTCCAGGCTTTTGGGGGAGGGGAGGCAATTAGGTGAGCTTGGTTGGTGTTGGTGATACGGTTCTGTTTTGGAACTTATTAATTGGGGCATCATGAGTTTGTACTGTTTTAATGGTTTATACTATTTATTTATTTGGCATATGGTGATGTTACAATTAGCCAGGAAACTATAATGTTAGTACATAGTAGTTATTTGGCTCCCAAAGAGTGCTAGTTCGTTTAGTTCACCCTGACACACTTATTCATGGTGCACCACAGGGGGCAAACTTTGTCCACATCAGAAAGATGAGCAGTGTCATCCAGGGCCTTCTCTCACCACTTACGTTGCCTCACAGTCAGGCATCGCATCTGAGCAGGTCTAGTACTGACAGGGGTCCGACTGTCAGCACAAAATGCTGCCACGTTTCACACCAAAGTGGTACCTATTTATATACTCACATGTAGAATGCTTTCAAACTGCTAGGTAGGCAGAAGCTGAGGCAAGTGATGGGTGCTCACTCCACCACATGGTGCTAGGACTTGAACTGCTGGAGCAGAGACTGTACTCAGCGACTTTAAGCCACTGAGCCTCAATAATGGTTTGTACTGCTTTGATGGGACTCTGTACATCACACAGAATCACTGCTGTGAGATGAGCAACTCTATCCATCAAATAAAAGCTGGGAAGAGTGGAGATGTAGGCCAGCAGAAAAATTGGTGGGAAGGAGTTTTCCTTAGCTTCCATTTGCAATGCAAACAGGCTGTATACTTTTAGACATGTGCAAAATAGCAATCTGACTTTTTATGTATGTACAACAGTACTGTTCAGATTTAATAGTCATTGGGGCTTAACAAACACCTCTTCTTCCTAAATGGTAGGTTAAATCAAAACTTTTTAAAGTTCCCGAACATTTAAAAAGAACATATTTTGGCAGGTAATAACACTAGAACACAAGTACAGTAGAGTACAGAGTCTATCTCAAGTGACTTTTGCTCAAAACCACTGCTAAACAGAAGATGAGTACCCAATGGGCCTTTGCTAGATGGAACCCCTACCTCTGGTTCAGATAGGACCTCCGTTTTAGGTTGAGTCATGGGAATAACTGCTCTAGACTTGGTCTCGGTCCTTCCCAGTTGGTTCTTGACACCTGTAACAGGCCTTGTAACAGGTGTGGTGCTAGCAATAGGTTTCACTTGAGCAGCAGGAGCTGAAGTCCGTTGATTGTTAGCAGCCTCAATAGCATGCAAAGGTGCTATTGGCAATTCACGCAAATTACTATTCCTTGGGGTAGATGACTGGAGCTGCTGGTTTGGATGTTTTACAATGCTTTGCGTTGGTGTGTTCTGAAAGAAAAAAAGTTATTAAAAACTTGTCCTGTAACACGTATCTCTAATAAGTCAAAATTCAGGGTTACTCAATAGAGCAGAATTGATGTACAGTGAGGGAAAAAAGTATTTGATCCCCTGCTGATTTTGTACATTTGCCCACTGAAAAAGAAATGATCAGTCTATAATTTTAATGGTAGGTTTATTTTAACAGTGAGAGACAGAATAACAACAAAAAAATCCAGAAAAAAAGTTATAAATTGATTTGCAATTTAATGAGTGAAATAAATATTTGATCCCCTATCAATCAGCAAGATTTCTGGCTCCCAGGTGGCTTTTATACAGGTAACGAGCTGAGATTAGGAGCATTCTCTTAAAGAGAGTGTTCCTAATCTCAGCTTGTTACCTGTATAAAAGACACCTGTCCACAGAAGCAATCAATCAGATTCCAAACTCTCCACCATTGTCAGGACCAAAGAGCTGTCCAAGGATGTCAGGGACAAGATTGTAGACTTACACAAGCCTGGAATGGGCTACAAGACTATCGCCAAGCAGCTTGGTGAGAAGGCGACAATAGTTGGCGCGATTATTCGCAAATGGAAGAAACACAGCATAACTGTCAATCTCCCTCGGTCTGGGGCTCCATGCAAGATCTCACCTCGTGGAGTTTCAATGATCATGAGAACAGTGAGGAATCAACCCAGAATTACACAGGAGCATCTTGTCAATGATGTCAAGGCAGCTGGGACCATAGCCACCAAGAAAACACTTGGTAACACACTACGCCGTGAAGGACTGAAATCCTGCAGCGCCCACAAGGTCCCCCTGCTCAAGAAAGCACATGTACAGGCCCGTCTGAAGTTTGCCAATGAACATCTGAATGATTCAGAGGAGAACTGGGTGAAAGTGTTGTGGTCACATGAGACCAAAATCGAGTTCTTTGGCATCAGCTCAACTCGCCATGTTTGGAGGAGGAGGAATGCTGCCTGTGACCCCAAGAACACCATCCCCACTGTCAAACAAGGAGGTGGAAACATTATGCTTTGGGGGTGTTTTTCTGCTAAGGGGACAGGACAACTTCACCGCATCAAAGGGACAATGGACGGGGCCATGTACCGTCAAATCTTGGGTGAGAACCTCCTTCCCTCAGTCAGGGCATTGAAAATGGGTCCTGGATGGGTATTCCAGCATGGCAATGACCCAAAACACACAGCCAAGGCAACAAGGAGTGGCTCAAGAAGAAGCACATAAAGGTCCTTGAGTGGCCTAGCCAGTCTCCAGACTGTAATCCCATAGAAAATCTGTGGAGGGAGCTGAAGGTTCGAGCTGCCAAACGACAGCCTCGAAACCTTAATGACTTGGATAGGATCTGCAAAGAGGAGTGGGACACAATCCCTCCTGCGATGTGTGCAAACCTGGTGGCCAACTACAAGAAACATCTGACCTCTGTGATTGCCAACAAGGGTTTTGCCACCAAGTACTACCGTAAGTCATGTTTTGCGAAGGGGTCAAATTTGTTGTTATTCTGTCTGTCACTGCTAAAATAAACCTACCATTAAAATTATAGACTGATCATTTCTTTGTCAGTGGGCAAATGTACAAAATCAGCAGGGGATCAAATACTTTTTTCCCTCTCTGTACCCATTCACTTAGGGTGACTAATGAGGGGGGTTCCCTTGGGTATTCCAGTATGGGCACAAACTCTATCCCTGTAGCTACTTTAAAGGGGGTGAGCCCTGTGCTACTATGCACTGCATTGTTGTACACCACTTCAGCGAACAGCAGGAGTTCCACCCAATTTGATTGCTGATAGTTGACATAGCAACACAGGTACTGTTTATCATGGTGTTAGCTCATTCTGCGGCCCCATTTGTACTCAGATAAAAAGCCGAACTGAGGCCTTGAGAGCACCCTATTAGCCTTACAAATTCACACCAAAATTTTGCCGTAAACTGAGTCTGAGATGATCCGTTTTGGCACTCCATGCAATCGGTACATGTTGCCATTACTGATACATGGTGGGATGAAACTCACGACTGGATTGTACTGATGCAAAGATACAAATTATTCAAAAGAAACAGACCTAACAAAAGAGGAGGTGGAGTTGCATTATATATAAAATCACTACATCTCTACAAATACACAAAACCAACGATGAAAACCTCCTAGAATCCATATGGGTCAATATAAAAGGAAAAAAGAATGACATTGCTATAGGTGTATACTACAGGCCACCCAACCAAGCAGAAGAAATAGATTAACTTTTTGATAAACAACTAACAAATGTATGTAGGAAACACAACACAGTAGTAATAGGAGATTTAACTACACTGATATCAACTGGGAGACAAACTCTGCAGCAAGTGGGAGATCGAACAGATTCCTAACCAACCTAGCTGACAACTTTGTCATCCAAAACAAACTCAGAGCCTAAGAAGAGTTCCATGGATGAAAATCCTAAAGGGGAAAACAACTCAAGAAGCATGGGAAACATTGAAAAATATGATTATAAAAGCCCAGTCCAACACACCACCACTGAAAAATAAAAAACAAGATTGTCAAGACTGCTAACATCGTATGTTCTTGCTTGCCATATATGAAGAAGCAAACCTGTTTTACTTAGCCGAGCAGCATTTCTAGAGTTAAGACAGATAGCAGTAGGTTAAGGGGTGGGAAAGTATGCAAGTCAACCATAACAATGTCTGGGCACAGTGTGGCCAAGGTCAGCTCAGCTGCACCGGGAGGGGCACCTCACGGTTCACATCAATTGGAGAATGTGATTGATGACTGTAAAATGAAGGAGTGAGTTATGCTTTGTTACAGATGCTTGGGGGAGGGAGGATTCAGTTTCTGGCTTAGCTTTGTTAGTGCCGAAGCTATGCAGAATAATAAAAGATTCTTTTAGAGGAAAAAGCCTCAAAATTCTTTGAAAATCTGCTTTCTTTCGGAACCATGTCACAAGATATCCAAGAAGAAACCAGTATAGTTGCACAAAGATCTCTTTGATAAACTGAAAGACAAAAAAGGATAAGTACAAAAAATGGAAAGAGGGACACATATCTAAGGCAGAGTATAGTTAGTCCTCGAGTTACGAGTGTAATGGAGCATGTCTATTCCACTTGTAACTCGAAAACTCGTAGACTGAATCTCCTACTTCGAATGAGATCACTCCCTTGCTCGTTAAGATGCACGCAGCTCGTTAAGTGCACATGAGGTATCTCAGGGTGAGGAAGGCCATGGGGGGGCCCTAGTGATGGAATAGGCCCCCAAGACCTCCCCAACCCACTAAGATACCTCATGCTTCCCCCTCCCTTCCTGCTGCGCTGAACTCACTTACCTTGAAAAGATCCGTCTCCTCTCTGCCGCGGTTTCTGCTTTTGAGGGACAGGAGAGTCAATGGAAGCTCCTGGGTGCCCGTAATATCGCGCGAGTTCAGGCAAGGATACTCTTTTGCAGAGAGGGAGCCTGAACTCTTGCGGTGTTTGCTCCCACCCCCAACTCCTTTCCGCCACTGCTGGAACAATTTTCACCAGGACGAAGACCTTGGGGAAACTGGAAGCTCCGTCTGCATGCAAATGCATGCTTAGAAACGGAGCACCTCATTTTGTGGCTCTGTTTTCGCCGGAAAAAGCCATTTCTCAAGCCCCTTCCTGGCAAAAACAATCCTCCGGAGGGAGGCTTGTTTTCACAGGATAGCTCTCAATAAGAGCGAGGTGCGCTCGCTTCGGAGTCTTGTTTTTGCAGGATTACTGTCAATAAGGCCAGCTCATTCCAGAGGCTTGTTTTCGCGGGATTGCTCTCAATAAGAGTGAGGGGCGCTTGCTCCGGAGGCTTGTTTTTGTAGGATTGCTCTCAATAAGAGCAAGGTGCACTTTGGCTCCATTTTTGCCAGGAAGGGGCTTGAGAAATGGCTTTTTCCTGGTGAAAACAAGCCTCCGGAGCGAGCTTGTTTTCCGTTTTCGCCGGAAAAAGGCGTTTCTCAAGCCCCTTCCTGGCGAAAACGGAGCCAAAGAGCGAAGCGCGCTTGCTCCGGAGGCTTGTTTTCATCAGGAAGGGGCTTGAGAAATGGCTTTTTCCAGCAAAAACAAGCCTCCGAGCCCTGATGCTGGTGGAGTGAGGCAGCGGCAGCCAGAACAGATCCTACCCCATCTCCCCTTGCTTCCCCAAAGCTTCCCTTCACTAACCTCCTTTCCAGCTCCGTTCTTCGCCACCATATGCAGGGCAACAAAAGAAGACTATGGGACTACCAGTAAAAAAAAGTTCAATCAGACCTTCCAACTTTTGCGAGATCATTTTTTTTTCATGAGAAGTTGGAAGGTCGGATTGATCTTTTTTTTTTAGTCCCACAAACTTCTTTTGTTGCCCTGCACACGGAGAATGGAGCTGGAAAGGAGGTTAGTGAAGGAATGTGGTTGCCCTGGGGTGGGGATTAGGATTTGGCATTGTGGATGCCCTGGGGTGGGGTGGGGGTTAGGATTTGGCATTGTGGATTGTGGAGTGTTTGTGCTCTGGTGGGACTATTCAAAACACAGGGATTCCCTGCATTTTGAAGCACCCTGTGCGACTGCACAGAAAGGAGCGCTCCATTTCTCAAGTGCCCCATTCCAGGCATACAGAACTTACAGTCTCTGCCAGATCCCCGTTGGGATAAAAAATGTTTCAGCACCTATGAAGTGTTTCCAAAAGCAGGGACTGGCTGCATTTGGAAGTGCTCTATAGGTGCTGAAAGACTGGGGAGGGGGATCATGGCCGCTCAGGTGGTTGCCGCTGCTGCCAGCTTGGACGCAGGTGCAAGGGACCTGCCCACACAATGCCTCCCCAATCAGTTGAAGGATTCGTTCCTGCCCTCAAACTAATGTTGGCGCATGTGAGCAAGCAGCCACCCGGGCCATGGATGGCATTGGTGCACCTGGCCAACTCCAATTCCACGCTTTACCCCATAGGCATGCAAACAAAGCAAACACTTCCCCCCGCGAGAATGGAAACTTCCGGGGACCATGATCTCTTTTGGAGAGAATTTGTGTTTGAAGTTGCGCGATATTACAGCACCCAGGAGCTTCCATTGTCAGCGCAAAAAGCATTTCCAAGCCGACTCTCCTCTCCCTCAAGGAGAAAGAAACTGCGGCAGAGGAGACAGATTTTGCAAGACGAATCCGGTGTGGCAGGAACGGAGGGGGAAGCAGTTGTGGGGAGCGAGGAGAGGAATAGAGTGAATATTGCAGAGCCTCTGTGGTCAGTCGCTCGTAAGGGCGAACAACTGCTGTGGTGCTGCAATAGTTGTAATTTTGGGATTTGCTCGTAAACACTAGGGGGCGCTGATCACGTAACTCCGAACAAGCATTAAGCGAATGCTCGTAACTCAGGGATTACCTGTATCAGCAGATAGCCAGAATCTGCAAAGATGAACTCAGGAAAGCAAAGGCTCAGAATGAATAAAGACTTGCAACAAAAGTCAAAGTTAATTTAAAAAGTTTCTTTCAACATATAAACAATAAGAAAAATGTCAAGGGGGTTCCGGTTCGCGGCGGTGCGGTCAAGTGAAGGGAGTCGTCCCTTTGCCGATCGAGTTTCCCCTGCCGATAGATCCCTTAGAGCAGTGGTTCTCAACCTTTTTAATGCCGCGACCCCAACCGGTCATAAGTCGAGGACTACTCAACCGGTCGTAAGTCGAGGACTACTCAACTGGTGCAGCACCATTTGCAGAATGGGACTTTTGGTGGGCTCAGCAGGGCAGAGACAGCCTGGACAATTCCTACTGGCTTTTGAAAGCCAATAGAATTAGACTGTATTCAAGAGAGTCTATTCTATTGGCTTTCAAAAGCCAATAGAATAAAAGGAAGTAGCACAGCTAAGGAAAAGGGGGGAAAAATGGCGGACTGCATTGTTTGGCGACCCCTGTGAAATGGTCGTTCGACCCCAAATGGGGTCCCGACCCACAGGTCAAGAACCACTGCCTTAGAGGGTCAAAAAGACGCTCTGGAGGAGCGTCTACCGTTGAGGAGGCTTCTCGGATAGTTGCAGAGGAGCGGCGGCGGCCTCTGTGCACCGAATATCTCCTTTGGGCCGACAGGGTAAAGATCGGCCAGTAAAATGGCCAATCATTTAGCTGCGCCAACCGCAAGCCACAAGATCAGCTAAGCAAAAGGACCCACCGTGGAGAACTCCGTGAGACTTTCCTTTCACCTCTATTTTCTTTATGCCTGTGAGAAGGTTTTTTTTGGGGGGGGGGAATTATTCCCTTTTCTGGTGAAGCGGCTTTTTAAATGGGGGAAGAGAAACACAAAGGATTAAATTTATTTTTGTTTTAATGGTTGATTTTATTTTTGGATATTGGGAGCCTCAAGAAAGTTTTTTTTTTAATATTTGGAGAATATTGTTTGCTTTTACCTTTATGGTGTCTGGAAGGATTGAACATCTGATTACTTTCTGGGGGACACTCTCTGACAAATTTATTCATTGTACTTGTTATCTTTTCTTCACTGAGGCTTTCATTTTGTACAAAGGAAAAAGGTGAGGAAACTGGGAGGAGATGGCTATTGTGATCGTTGTTTAAATATAGTCTTTTCTAAAAGGATAAGGATTTGAAAGATAATAAAGATGGAGAAAACCGGCATAGATATTACTTATAAATATATTTTGGACAAAATTTTGGAAAATACAGAGAAGATAATTGCTTGCTCAAAGGCGATTTCTTTGTATCGACAAAGCAGAGCACAAGGACTAAGTGAGACATCAGCTTATGTTCAAGAGACTTGTTCTCCGCTTACTGAGTTGGAAGAAGTAGACTCACAGTTGGATCATCAATCGATATTGGAGAAAAGACTTGATGCCAATGGACAAATAATACACGATAAGGAAATGGAGGATTTTACTTCAAAAGAACAAGCTGGCTTGCAGATACCATTTGACTTTGTGATAGAGAAAAAATCATGGGAAGAGGAGCAAGGTTTGATCAAAGAGGACGATATAAAAGAAAGGATTTTAATTGAAATTTATACAATGCTAAAAGAAAGAGGAAATGATGTTCTGCCACGAGTTATTCAGACTAGCTATAACTTTTACATTAACTTAACAAAATGCACAATGGTAGGGGGTTTTTTTTGGGTGTGTATAGTGTGGCAGGCAGAGGCCCGATTATGGAAACCTATCTGGAATAAAAAGAAGCCCAGAATAAGATATAAATATTAAATTTGATTATAGTAATGTGGTAAAGGTTTCATAGCGATCCGGATTGATTTGGATTTGGAATTTGTTAAAAGGGCTTTATATGTTTTCAATATTAAAGATGGTACAATGAGAAAAGGACTGAAATATGGGAAAAGATGGAATTAATTATTGGAGATTTGGAGACACAGTGAAAAACAATAGAAGATTGGTGAGAAAGAGAAGAATTTATTTTTGGAGTTAATAATGCTTAAATAATAATAATAATAAAAAAAACACTTGGGGCACCTGAATAGTAAATGAATATGTTAGCTTAAGATTAAATATTTGCAAAATTAAGAAAGCATGATACAGGATCTTTGGGATGGATAATGAGTTTGTAAATTCTTATTGATTAATGAAATTTATATAGAGTGATATATTCAATGAAAATTTGTTTTAGAAATGTTTTAATGAGCCTATAACAATATAAATAGACAGAGAATGTTAGTTTATTTTTAATTATATAACTTGGATGAAATGTTATATTAGTGAATGAATTGGTTTTAGAAAGATAATGACTTCATTATAATGTTTTTAAATAAATGGAGTTCATTAAGCTTAAGTTTAAATGTGTGAAGAAATATAGGTTTTTATAGATTAAAATTTTTATTGAATAATGCAGTTAATGGTTAGATATAATAATGAATGAATTCATTTGAAAATGTATTAATTTGATTATAATATTCTATACAGATAGAGAGGGAAATTTTTAAGAAGTATTGGGTATATATGTATTATGTTATTGCTTGTTTTTTTTAAAAATGGATCACCATGTTTCCACGTGGGTTCTTAAGCTGTGTTGGTGTAAAATAGAAAACTAATAAAAATTGTTTTGATAAAAAAAAATGTCAAGGAAACAGTAGGTCCACTGGCAAACAAAGTCATTACCAAAAGCCAACATGGGTTTGTCAAAAAAAGATCATGCCAAAGAAATCTTATTGCATTCTTTGACCAGGTGACAACATTAGTGAACCAGAGGAATGCTGTGGATACTTGGACTTCAGTAAAGCATTTGATAAAGTAGACCACAACCTACTACTTGATAAGATAGAAAAATGTGGGTTAGACAGCATCACCACCAGATGGATTCGTAGCTGGCTGACCGGTTGTACTCAGCGTGTGGTCCTCAAAGGAACTGCATCTACATGGAGGGAAGTGTGTAGTGGGGTGCCCCAGGGCTCTGTTCTGGGCCCAGCGCTCTTCAAAATCTTCATCAATGATTTGGATGAGGGGATAGATGGGGAACTCATCAAATTTGCAGACGATACCAATCTGGCAGGAATAGCCAAAACTCCAGAAGATACAGTGAGGGAAAAAAGTAATTGATCCCCTGCTGATTTTGTACATTTGCACACTGACAAAGAAATGATCAGTCTATAATTTTAATGGTAGGTTTATTTTAACAGTCAGAGACAGAAAAACAAAATAAATCCAAAAAAACGCATTTCAAAAAAGTTATAAATTGATTTGCATTTTAAGGAGTGAAATAAGTATTTGACCCCTTCGCAAAACATGACTTAGTACTTGGTGGCAAAACCCTTGTTGGCAATCACAGAGGTCAGACGTTTCTTGTAGTTGGCCACCAGATTTGCACACATCTCAGGAGGGATTTTTTCCCACTCCTCTTTGCAGATCTTCTCCAAGTCATTAAGGTTTCGAGGCTGACGTTTGGCAGCTCGAACCTTCAGCTCCCTCCACAGATTTTCTATGGGATTAAGGTCTGGAGACTGGCTAGGCCAGGCATGTCAAACTTGTGACGTTGCGTGACATATCGGGACTTTTTCCCCATTGCTGGCAATGGGTTGGGCGCAGTTTTGGTGTGACACATGCGGCCCATGGGCCGGCAGTTTGACATGCCTGGGCTAGGCCACTCCAGCATAATGTTTCCACCTCCATATCTGACAGTGGGGATGGTGTTCTTGGGGTCATAGGCAGCATTCCTCTTCCTCCTCCAAACACGACGAGTTGAGTTGATGCCAAAGAGCTGGATTTTGGTCTCATCTGACCACAACACTTTCACCCAGTTCTCCTCTGAATCATTCAGATGTTCACTGGCAAACTTCAGACGGGCCTGCACATGTGCTTTCTTGAGCAGGGGGACCTTGCAGGCGCTGCAGGTTTTCAGTCCTTCAAGGCGTAGTGTGTTACCAAGTGTTTTCTTGGTGACTATGGTCCCAGCTGCCTTGAGATCATTGACAAGATGCTCCTGTGTAGTTCTGGGCTGATTCCTCACTGTTCTCATGATCATTGAAACTCCACGAGGTAAGATCTTGCATGGAGCCCCAGACCGAGGGAGATTGACAGTTATGTTGTGTTTCTTCCATTTGCGAATAATCACGCCAACTATTGTCACCTTCTCACCAAGCTGCTTGGCGATCGTCTTGTGGCTCATTCCAGCCTTGTGTAGGTCTACAATCTTGTCCCTGACATCCTTGGACAGATCTTTGGTCTTGGCCATGGTGGAGAGTTTGGAATCTTATTGATTGATTGCTTCTGTGGACAGGTGTCTTTTATACAGGTAACAAGCTGAGATTAGGAGCATTCCCTTTAAAAGTGTGCTTCTAATCTCAGCTCGTTACCTGTATAAAAGTCACCTGGGAGCCAGAAATCTTGCTGATTGATAGGGGATCAAATACTTATTTCACTCATTAAAATGCAAATCGATTTATAACTTTTTTGAAATGCGTTTTTCTGGATTTTTTTGTTATTCTCTCTCTGTTAAAATAAACCTACCATTAAAATTATAGACTGATCATTTCTTTGTCAGTGGGCAAACGTACAAAATCAGCAGGGGATCAAATACTTTTTTCCCTCACTGTAGGCTTAAGATACAGAAGAATCTTGATGGACTTGAACATTGGGTGCTATCTAATTCAATGGTGAAAAAAGTAATGTCCTACATTTAGGCATGAAAAACCAAATGTACAGGTACAGTATAGGGGGTTCCTTGCTCAATAGTAGTAACTGTGAGAGGGATATTGGAGTCCTAGTGGACAATCACTTAAATATGAGCCAGCAGTGTGCTGCATCTGCCAAAAAAGCCAACACAGTGCTAGGCTGCATTAACAGAGTGATAGGATCAAGATCACGTGAAGTGTTAATACCACTTTATAACGCCTTGGTAAGGCCACACTTGGAATACTGCATCCAGTTTTGGTCACCACGATTTAAAAAAGATGTTGAGACTCTAGGAAGAGTACAGAGAAGAGCAACAAAGATGATTAGGGGACTGGAGGCTAAAACATATAAGGAACGGTTGTTGGAATTGGGTATGTCTAGTTTAATGAAGAGAAGGACGAGGGGGGACACGATAGCAGTGTTCCAATATCTCAGGGGTTGCCACAAAGAAGAGGGAGTCAAGCTATTCTCCAAAGCACCTGAAGGCAGGACAAGAAGCAAAGGATGGAAACTAATTGAAGAGAGAAGCAACTTAGAACTAAGGAGAAATTTCCTGACAGTCAGAACAATTAATCAGTGGAACAACCTGCCTCCAGAAGTTGTGAATGCTCCAACACTGGAGATTTTAAGAAGAGACTAGACAACCATTTGTCTGAAATGGTATAGGGTTTCCTGCCTGAACAGGGGGTTGGACTAGATGGCCTCCAAGGTCCCTTCCAACTTTATTATTGTTATTATTGTTGTTATTATTATTATAGAAGACGGCAAGGAAGTAACAGGCAGCAGACAGAAAGTAGAACTGCTTAACTCATTCTTTGCATCAGTTTTCATGCAAAAAGAAACTATAGCCCAACCTACCAAAAACCTAACTGGTAAAGACAATAAATAAAAATTACAATAAGCAAGAAAATGGTTAGGGAACACCTATCTGATCTTGATGAATATAAATCACCAGGACCTGACAGATTACATCCCAGAGTTCTGAAAGAGCTGGCAGATGTTATCTCAGAACCATTGTACCACATCTTTCAAAAATCTGGTAACACTGGGGAATTACCTGAGGATTGGAAAGGAGCGTTGGCTTACCTGAACGCCTTTTCTCAGCATGATGATGAAGAATCCACCAATGGGTTATTTCAGTCCTCCTGCCCAATCAGACCAAGTTGTCAAGCCTCATTATCTGGGAACCTCCCAGTTTTCATCGACGGGCGAAGCCATTGACAACAGTTCGACGTGATGACTCTCAGCAGGTAATAAAAGAAACTAACAGAACAAATATCCCACCCGGACCTGACTGACCTCTAATATGGGAGGGCGTGGATTCCTCATCATCATGTTGAGAAAAGGCGTTCAGGTAAGCCAACGCTCCTTCTCCAGCATGATGACTGAAGAATCCACCAATGGGATGTACCAAAGCTTCCCGAGACCCTAAGGGTGGGAGTCAGTAGGGGCCGGATCCCCAGATGGTGTGACTACTTGTTGTAAGATACGTCTACCAAAAGCAGCCTCAGCCGAAGCAAATTTGCCTAAACGATAATGCCTAACGAATGGTGATGGCGACGACCATGTCGCCGCCCTGCAAATGTCCTCAATGGACGCCTGAGTTGCCCACGCTGCGGTTGTAGCAGCACTGCGTGTAGAGTGTGCCGTCACATGAGGAGGAACTGGCAAGGCAAGTGAGACATAAGCGCTTGAAATACAGGCCCTGATCCACCTACCTATGGTGGAAGCTGATACCTTTTGTCCCATTGACAAAGGTTGGAAGGACACAAATAGGGCTTCCGACTTACGGAAGGGCTTCGTTCGCTTGATATAGCAACGTAAGGCTCTCCTTACATCCAGGGTGTGCCAGCGTCGTTCCAATTCATGTGATGGATGAGGGCAAAAGTTTGGAAGGATGACCTCTTACGCCCTATGGAAAACCGTGTTAACCTTTGGGATGAATGAAGGGTCTAGCCTGAGAACTACCCTGTCCTCATGAAACGTGCACAGGTCCTTCCTAACCGACAAGGCAGCTAACTCCGAAATGCGCCTGGCCGAGGTAATGGCAATCAGAAAGGAGACCTTGAGTGACAAGTGTCACAGTGAGCACGTTTTGAGTGGTTCAAAGGGAGATAATGTTAGTTCCTGAAGGACACGAGGTAAATCCCAAGAGGGATACCTATGAATCACAGGCTGTCTGGTATTTGTGACCCCCTTAAGGAAGGCCCGGATGGCTGGATGCCGTGATAAAGAGCCTGAGGAGTCCCATGACAGAATCGAGGACAGAGCTGCTAACTGTCTGCGTAAGGTGTTGGGTGCCAACCCCTTGTTAACACCCTCCATTAAATATTCCAGTACCCTGGGAATCGTCACCTGTGATAGACTTACGTGCTTCTTGTCGCACCAATGACAGAAATTCTTCCACGTATGGTCATAAATTCGGTTCGTTGCCGGTCTCCTGGCCGCCTGTATCATATCAATCACCTCCGCCGAGTAAGATTCCCCGGTTAGGGTGCGGTGTTCAAGTGCCAGGCGGTCAATTGAAGCCATTGGGAGTCTGGATGTTGGAGATCCCCCTGTATCAGCCGTATTTGGGTGTCAGGAATCCTCCACGGAGCTGAGGATGAAAGACTCACCAGATCCGCGAACCATGGTCTCCTGGGCCAGTAAGGGGCAATGAAGATCACTTCTGCCCGCTCCTCCAGGATCTTCCTGATTACTGCTGGAAGTAGCGGCAATGGGGGGAAGGCATACAAGAGACCTTGTGGCCACCTGCTGCGAGGCGCATCCATCCCTTCTGCTCCCCGGGAGGGGAACCGAGAAAGGAATCTGGGCAGCTGAGCGTTCTCCGGGGAGGCAAACAGGTCCACAATCGGACGTCCAAATTTGACTGATATCTCCCTGAAGATATCTGGATGTAACATCCACTCCGAATGATCTATTGTCGATCTGCTGAGGAAGTCTACCTGTCGATTTGTCTCCCCCAAGATGTGCTCGGCTCTGATGAAGAGTATGTGTTTCTCTGCCCAAGACCTCAATGCTCAGGCCTCCGTCATGAGAGATTTGGACCGAGTGCCCCCTTGCCGATTCACGTGGGCTTTTGCGGCCACGTTGTCTGTTCGGACCAGTACATGCTGACCCTTGACTGCTGTGTGGAATTTTTGGAGAGCTAGATGTATTGCTCTGAGCTCTAAACAGTTTATGTTGTGTTTGAGGTCTGTTTGCGACCACCGGCCCTGAGCTATCTGGGATTGGAGGTGTGCCCCCCAACTGAAGAGGCTTGCGTCCGTGGTCACCTGAAGTTGGCTGGGCTCCTTGAATAGGGTCCCCTTGTGAACGGCTGATGAAGTCCACCAGCCAAGTGATAAACGTACCTGATGAGGAATCCAAACCAGTCTGTTGGATGTACTGGTATGCTGTCTCTGGTATGGAAGTAGGAACCATTGAAGATCCCGTGTATGTAGCCGGGCCCACGGCACGATCGCTATGCATGATATTAGTTTGCCTAGGAGTTGAGAAAGCGTGGCCAATGCCACAGCCCTGTCTCTGCACACCTTGCGAGCCAGGTCCCTCATGCTCCTGCGCCTCTCCTCTGACAGGTACACATGACACGATTCAGTGTCTATCACCACTCCCAGTGGAAGCAGGCGGGTAAAGGGATTCATCTGGCTCTTTTTGAAATTGATCAGGAACCCATGGTTCTGAAGGGTCTTTATGGTGAGGGCCAAGTCCGAATGAGCGGCTGAGATTGACTGGGACTGGATCAGGATGTCGTCCAGATAACACTGGGCCCATACGGGGATCAGTCTCAAGTGAGCCGCCAACACTGCCAGGATTTTGGTAAAGACCCTGGGGGCTGAGGAAAGGCCAAAAGGAAGAGCCCTGTATTGGAAGTGGCGGTTGAGATAACAAATCTCAGGTATCTGCAATGATCTGGGAGGATAGGAATGTGTAGATACGCCTCCTTCAGATCTATTGAGGTCAGCAGATCCCCCCGCCTGATGCTGGCTAAGATGGAGTGCAGTGTTTGCATTTTGAACCTCTTGTAGTGAAGGTGGAGGTTCAATCCCTTGAGATCGAGGATCGCTCTCCATCCCCCCGAAGACTTTGGGACCACAAACAGGATGGAGTAATATCCCTGTCTCACCTGGCTTGGGGGAACCTCCTCCATTGCCCTGATGGTGAGATGTTGGATGGCGTCTTCCATGAGCCCCCTTTTTACCGGGTTTCTCATGGCTGGGCAAGACACGAAGTGATTTAATGGGATGGATTTGAACTCCAGGGACAGACCTTCTCTGATTGTATGTAGAGCCCAGGAGTCTGAGGTCGTGCTTTCCCACTGGCGTATGAAGTATGTTAGTCTGCCGCCAATGGGAGGAACTCCTTCTGAGTCATTTGCCTCGGCAGAAGGGCCGACCCCCTCTGCCACGAAAGGAATGCTTGGTTTGTGACTGGTACCTAGTTCTGTCCCTATAACTTGCCCTATCAAAGGAGCGCTCCGATTTAGGAGCAGGCGACCGGTATGGTTGCGCAGACTCTGTTGCCACCCCTGCCCGAAAGGGCTGCCGGCGACTATAAGGAATGTACCGTCTGGTAGACCTCCTTGCCACGTGAGAGATTACCTTCTGTTTTTGTTTGTTCTTGACTAAATAAGGCGTTAGGGCCTCCCCAAATAGCTTGCCGCCCTTGAAGGGGGCTGTGGCTGCGCGCCACTTCTGCTTACTTTCGGCTCTCCAGTTTTTTAACCACAAAAGTCTCCTAGCGACCACGCTGGAGGCCATTGCTCGGGCTGAATGTTTGGCCGAATACAGGGAGACGTCAGCCATATATTCGGATGTAGCCAATAATTTGGTTAAATCCTGATGAACCCTAGTTTCCTCCAGCGGAATTCTATCCTGTAACTGACGCAGCCAGGTAATAGATATCCTTGCGAAGAAGGAAGTTGCCATCGCTGCCTTGACCACCCAGGCAGATGCCAAATGCGCTTTGCGCAAGGCTATGTCAGATTTTTTATCCTCTGCTTTAAGGGCGTCAGATACGTCAGCGGGGAGGCTGGCAGTTGAATATAGAGGTGCTAGAGATTCATCCACCTTCGGGACCTCTAAAAGGTCTACTAATGCCTTAGACATGTCTACTATTTTGCGCTCAGTCGCCCCTTGCGACGGCTGAGCAGCTGGTGACTCCCACTGTTCCTGAATATTTTGGAGAAATAATTGGGGACAGGGAATATGGAGGTGTGTGTCTACTGGCACAGCAAATAAAGGATTAGTTTCCTGATCAGAGGAAGGTAGAGCGGTTGGGACCGGATGGGAGGAAAGTTTACTTGCCTCGCAGGCTCTGCGCAACAAGGCAGGAAAGAGCGAAGCATTGAACAGTTCTGACATAGGTTGGGATTCAAAAGTAGGCTCCTTGCAATCCGACCAACCGTCCTTGCCTCCCACATAATCCAAAACATCGGAGTCAGAATCAGGAGAATGGGATGGGGAAACCATACCTGACCGCTCCAGGGAAGGCCGTGTGGCGGTTGTTGGTGCCGACAAAGAGGAAGGCGCTGGAGTGGGAGACGCCTGCTGGTGGCCCGTTGACGCCATGGCTTGGCCCACAGCCTGAGCTATCCACAGCTGGAGCTGGATGGAGACGGACTGCTCTAGCGGAAGCCTTAACCCCGCAGCAGGCGGTGTGATGACAGCGGTGGGAGCTGCTGAAGGACCTGGCAAATTACGGTCCTGCCGAAATAAAGGTGGACCTACCTGACCAAGGGTCCGAGTCGGGACCTGCTGATACACCATCTCCTGCGACCACGCTCTGGATGTAGACGGTTGAGGCGCCCCCGTATCCGGTGGTGTGGAGGTCGACAGTGTGAGACCTTTCTCAGCAGACAGGTATTGGGCCTGGGAGAATTGCTTCCCGTATCCGGTGGTGTGTGCGGTCGGCCAGTCTGTCGCTTGCCGCGCCAGCCCTCCTGCCGTGCTTAGATTTTGATTTGGCCTTACCTGAAGGTGGCTCGGGTGCCGGCTCAGCTGGGGCGGGAGTGACGTCCGTGTCCAAGGGACATGGCTCAGTTGGTTCTGCCATTTCAATCAAAATACAACCCAAAGTTGCCTTTGGCTTGACTCGGTCTGCAAGGGACCTCACGTGGATTGGCATGAGTCGGCTCACTGGCTACCAGAACTCACACTCGGCGCCGAAGCGCTCGTCTGTCCTCAATGGTAGGTGATGAAATCACACGTGTCCCACAATAGTGGTGATGGTCAGGATGCTGGAGCAGCCACTAGATGCAGAGGGGCAGAACAAGCACTATGGCGACCAGGCCTGAAGGACCGGAGCTGCTGCTGATTCCATACTTTGTGATAACAGAGTGTCTTGAATAGGAGATGTGATTTCTGAAACAAAAAGACTCAAGACAAGATGAATACCAACAATCTCAGTAAACTATGTTTCCCCAATGTAACTGACTGCAATCAGTCTCTCTCTCCTATTATTATTATTCTATTTTTTTTAAAAAACACAAAATGGCATCCTAGCCTGGGTGTAGTATGGGCGTAGCCCTGGAAAGGATATCCCTGAAGCTGTAGAGCTGGGATGTCTCGTGAGAGAGAAACAAGGGAAGGGGTGGGGGGGAAGGGGGAGAAGGAGGCTAATCAAGCCCCCTGAGTCAGTGCAAGACAGCTAAAGAACAAACGGCTAATTTGAGGTTTGCAGCTTACTCAGGCAACGAAGCTGTGAATTGTGCCTAACAGCTGTTAGGCGCAAAAAATTTTGCCGCCGCAGCACGAGGCTCCCACCTCTTCAGCGGCAACCACAAGCAACAAAAATAAACCATCTGCTTATTTCCCCTCGTCTCTGTCAGAAACGAGTCCTTTAGAATCTTCCAGAGAAGGAATAACGTCGTAAAAGAGACTGTTTTGTAAATTCAAAATGGCGGCCGCTACAGAGCCTCCCTACCGAGCCTGGTCAGGAAGAAGCCACGAGGCTTCAAAATGGCGGCCACCAAGCAGAACAACAGTATGCGCCCTACTGGGAAGGCACAAGCGATCCCCTTGTAATCCCCCCCCCCCCGAAGAAAGAAGCTTTCCCCACTTCTTTTGGGAATTATTGTGATGATTCAGCAGACTGCTGAATTCAGGGAAGGGAGAGGCCACCCCCCCCCCCCTGTTCTAGTAAAGGGCTCTATTCTAACCCTAAAGGGAGAGAAAGACAGAAATAGATCCTCAAGAGAGGGAAACAAACTTTACTAAACCTAATAACTTTAAGAATCCACCAATGAATCAAAAAATCTAGTCAGACCTGCTCCAAACTACAGAGAGTCAAGAGAGCACGTTGTCATGGGCGAAGACCAAGATGAAAAAACTGGGAGGTTCCCAGATAATGAGGAGGCGTGACAACTTGGTCTGATTGGGCAGGAGGACTGAAATAACCCATTGGTGGATTCTTCAGTCATCATGCTGGAGAAAGGGCTGATGTGGTTCCCATCTTCAAAAAAGGAAAAAAAAACAGACCCAGGGAACTACAGACCAATCAGCCTAACATCAATACCTGGGAAGATACTGGAAAAAATAATCAAAAAACAGATCTGTGAATATCTAGAAACAAATAAAGTTATAACTAAAAGCCACGACGAGTTTGTTAAAAACAGATCATGCCAAACCAATCTTATTTCATTCTTTGACAAAGTGACTAAATTAGTAGACCAGTGAAATGCTGTGGACATAGTATGTTTAGACTTCAGCAAGGCATTCGACAAAGTAGACCACAACCTACTTCTTGGTAAGCTAGGAAAATGTGGGATAGACAGCATCACCAACAGATGGATTTTGTAACTGGCTGACAAACTGTCCTCAACGAGTAGTCCTTAATGGTACTACATCTACATGGAGGGAAATAAGCAGTGGGTTACCATAAGGTTCTGTCTTAGGCCCAGTACTCTTCAATATCTTCATAAATGACTTAGATGAGGGAATAGAAGAACTCATCAAATTTGCAGATGACACAAAGCTGGCAGCAATAGCCAACACCCCAGAAGACAAGCTCAGGATCCAAAAAGATCTTGACAGACTTGAAGAATGGGCCCTATCCAACATGAAATTTAATGTGGAGAAAAGCAAGGTTTTACACTTAGGCAAGAAAAACCAAAGGTACAAGTACAGATTAGGTGAAACCTGGCTCAAAAACAGTAACTGTGAGAGGGATGTTGGCGTGCTAGTGGATCACTTAAATATTAGTGAAGTATTAGTACCGCTTTATAAAGAAGGACTAGGGGTGACATGATAGCAGTATTCCAGTATTTGACAGGTGCCACAAAGACAAGGGGGTCAACTTATTTACCAAAGCACCTGTAGGCAGGACAAGAAACAAGGGATGGAAGCTAATCAGAGAGAAGCAACTTGGAATTAAGGAGAAACTTCCTAACAGTGAGGACAATTAACCAGTGGAACAGCTTGTCATCAGAAGTTGTGGGTGCTTCATCAGTGGAGGTTTTTAAGAAAAGACTGGACAGCCACCTATCTGAAATGGTATAGAGTCTCCTGCTTGAGCAGGTGGTTGGACTAGAAGATCTCCAAGGTCCCTTCCAGCTCTATTCTGATTGTTTATAGTTTCACAACTATTATTCCAGTAGGCTCAGTCGCCATTTTAGATGAGCTTACCTTATCTTTCTTTAAACATGCTATTTTTTGTGATGCTCATCCATGCTTCTCTTTGTTACCATGTGTTTTCTAATAAATACTGTAAGTACTTTGGGTGCCAGTTTGTGTCTTGGGAATTATGTGGTATAACCAGTGGTGGGATTCAGCCGGTTCGCACCACTTCGGCAGAAGCGGTAGCTATTTTTTTGTTGCCCAGGCCCAGAATGGACTTCCATAAGCAGCATCCACACAGAGAACCGGTTGTTCACATATTTGAATCCCACCACTGGGCATAACCCCCTTCAGATAAACTACACCTTTGTAAATTAAAAGCTGTTTTTAAACTGCCTTTGCGTTTTCGTTATTAGAAAGAGGAAGACATTTTCTTTCTTTCAGCCTTACTCATGACTCCCTGGGGGAGGGGGTTACAAAATTACCAGTGAAAGCAACCCCAGCTCCTTTCATTCCAGGCTATCTCTAATTGGGTGGGGCAGGTCTGGTGGTGGGATGAATGAGACACTGCTTACACCTGATATTAATGAACTCATAATCCATGGTAACAGTAGGTAATCTGTAGCACCTTATAAACTACTAATTTCCAGTTCCTAGCATCTTTCACTTGAGAGTCCCACTCAACTCAAAGACAACCTATATGGTGGTAGCTTGATTCCATACCATACCAATCTGTCAACAGATGAGTGAATGGGAGTCATATTAAAATGTAGTTCACAAGGGATATAGTAGGGAGTGTGGAATGAGAAAATAAAGGCAAGCAGGTAGGACACAATTATCCTCAGAGCAATTTGCAGTGGTTAAGAGAGTGAACATGGACCAATGTTGGTTCAACCCCCTACTCTTCTATAGATAATTGGAGAAGTGTCTCAGTCTAATTTACCCGAAAGAGTTCACCTGGTATAACTATAATTTGTATACTGCATACAGTTTGGGTATCTGAGAGACCAGTGGTCTCCAATAGTTTCTGCCCGCCCAGTAGGTACTGGCACAGTGGGTGTGCTCCAAATCCCCTCTATTAAACCTTGTCATTGCGTGGGACCAAGGAAGCGTGCCTTCACTGTTGGGGCCCCCACCCTCTGGAACATTCCCTCCCAGAGATAAGGACAGTGCCCTCTCCCTTAGGCTTCCAGAAAGCTTTGAAAATCTGGCTTTGGTCCCAGGCCTTAGGTTGATGTTTATGATTTGTCTAAGGCAGGTATGTCAAACTTGCAACGTCACGTGACGTCGTGCAACATATCGCGACTTTTTCCCCATTGCCAGCAATGGGGTGGGCGCGGTTTCGGCGAGACACATCTGGCCCATGGGCCAGCAGTTTGACATGCCTGGTCTAAGGCCACTGTTTTGCTTTGCTGTTTATTAGATTATTTTTATCTGGGCTGCCCATCGGACAAAGTGGGCATCTCAAAAACCTGGCATTTTAACAGGGGTGTGTAGACTTTTTATATCCACTGTATAAAGCTTTTTGCTGCTTTTATGTTTTTCCCCCTACTTTCATATACCACCCAAAATCCACTGGAGTTGGGAAGCCAATACATTTAAATAAGTAACAACTTGTGGAAAGCACCAGCCCTACTCCCTTCAAACTCCCAGAGGAAAAGTGGGATAAAAATAAAAGTGGGATATAAATAAATATTAAAAATGAAAATGTTACACAGATTCTAGCCACCTAGTCTATTAATTTGGTGGGGTAGAAAAGATGAATTAAATAAATACAAACAGAGGGAGTAGATGGGGCAAGCAATAAAAGAGGTCAGAACTCACACCTTTTCAAAGATGACTGTTCAGGTCTTGCCCCTGCCCAATAAGAGCCCTTGTTTTTTACTGTATGGAAAGGACACTTACATGCCTGGCCTTTACT
This sequence comes from Crotalus adamanteus, assembly GCA_039797435.1. Classification (NCBI taxonomy): domain Eukaryota; kingdom Metazoa; phylum Chordata; class Lepidosauria; order Squamata; family Viperidae; genus Crotalus; species Crotalus adamanteus. Next base: position 55,529,252 of record CM077935.1, on the reverse strand, counting down.
AGACCTTGCCGTTGCTGGCACTGCATCCAGTTGCCACTTGGCTGTTGCTGTGAAGTCTGCAGGTGCAGCCTGAACTGGGATGGGGCCACCGGAATCAGAGGCTGGGGAGGCACAGGCAGCAGGTGGTGCTGCTGGTGGGACTGGTGCGTCTGGTGGTGAGGCTGGGGTGGTTGGGGGTGCTGCTGGGGCGTCTGTGGATGTTGTGGCGGTGGCTGTGGATGCTGTGGATGCATAGGAGGGTGCAAATGACCCTGTACATTTGAAAACATGGCAGTTGTGAGGTCAGGCTTGTTCCCCAACTACTAGCAAGACAGAATCAGCACTTAACAAGGAAACAAAAAACCTCTAACAGAAAGTAAGGTTGTTCAGAAGTTGGGAGCTGAAGACAAAAAATGCTTTGGCACATGTGGCAGCCGACTGCAACTCTTTAAACAAAAAATACATTTTTCTAGGATTAGACAGCAGCAGAATCGTGGTAATTCAGGGCAAAGACATTAGAGGTAGTCCTTGACTTACAACCATTTGTTTAGCAACCATCTGAAATTACAACAGCACTCAAAAAGTGACTTATGAGTGGTTCTCAAACTTACAACCATTGCAGCATCCCCACAATCATGTGATCAAAATTCAGGTGCTTGACAAATGGCAAGTATTTAAGACAGTTGCAGAATCCTGGGGTCATGTGATCACCATTTGTGAGCTTCCCAGCCAGCTTCTGACAATCAAAGTCAAGAGGGAAGCTGGATTCGCTTAACTACTGTATGATTCATGTAACAACTGCAGTAATTTGCTTAACAACTGTGGGAAAAAGGTTGTAAAATCAGGCATGATTCACTTAACAACCACCTTGATCAGCAGTGTAAATTTTGGGCCAGTTGTGGTTATTAAGTCAAGGACTACCTGTATTGTCTACTTTAAAGTTTGAACCTGTTTGCTCTAACCAACTTTCAACCTTCAGATCTAAAGAGCTACACAGCCCATTTCCCACCCAGTTCTAATCTGAAAAATTCAATTAACCTAAGGGCTTTCCTGCATGAAGGTATTATACTGGAGCTCCTCCTTTTTGGGGTGAAGGTGAAGATCACAACTGGAATTTGAACACTTTTGATTGTTAATAAAATACAGAATCTTTCTAAAATATGGATCAGCAAATAAATTACTAGAAGCTGGTGTTTGTTATCCAAGCTTTCATAGAAGAAAGCAAAGCACCAAGAGAGGGAGCTCTAAGCATTGTAGTGTTCCAGACCTAATGTTTTTAGATGCATGCTTAAGTGACTCACAGTACAGAAACTTGTTTTCATGAAATAGACTTCAGTATCTCTCCTGGAGTAAACCAATCTAGGAAACCAAGGAATATGTAACAGAATGCCATATTACAAACTTCTAATCCCATTAGGTCTGTGAACAGCTTCACAAAAATCAACACTTTTTAATGTCTTCTCTTTGAAGCAGCTAGCCCAGGGGTCTTCAAACTTGGCCCTTTTATGACTTGTGGACTTCAACTCCCAAAATTCCTCAGCCAGGCATGCTGGCTGAGGAATTCTGGGAGTTGAAGTCCACAAGTCATAAAAGGGCCAAGTTTGAAGACCCCTGAGCTAGCCCTTATAATTCAATTAGTGCTGGCCATTAATGAGAGTAATGTTATGCTTGGCACAATAATAAAAAGGCATGTTTAAATTGCTTCAAATGCTAAGCATTCAAGCTCTGTTTACAAACGAGCTTCTCTCAGCATTCTGCTTAAGCAATGTATGTTCTAAGCTAGACATGTCAAACTCATGACGTCACATGACGTCGCACAACGTATTGGGACAGTTTTGCCATTGCCGGCAATGGGGTGAGCGCGGCTTCTGCAGTTTGACACCCCTGTTCTAAGCTAAGACTAAATGTAATAACCTGTAACAGTTCCCCACACACAAATGCCACACTCCCAATAGGTTGGGACTACAACTCCCAGAATCCCTCTAACAGCGTAACTATGTTAGGCCAGTCAATATCCACAACTCACTTTAGAGGGTTTGGAAGTAGAGCCAAAAAGGCACAGTAAAAACTAGTTATATTCTCCCCAAGTACCAGACAAGAGAGTTGCCATCTTTTTTTTTAGTGACTGCGGATAGCAGGTCTGTATTACTATCTAAAATCATGCTCCTTCAAAAAGGCAAAAAGGGAACAATGAGGAAGAACAACTGTACTGGAGGACCTACACAGACTTTGAAAGTTCAAGCTACAATGGTCATAGAAGCACTCAACAGAGATGAGGAGGGCTGTCCTGATCATTACATACCTGCATGCCGGCTTGGGTGAGAGGGGTTAAGAACGGCTGCCCTGGTACCTGCAGGAAGGACTGCCTTGGGGGAAGAAAAGGTCGTACATTGGCTGCTCCATGCTGGCTGAAGTGAAGAATTCCCATAGGGCCCTGAGGCTGCAGATTTGGCCTTACCAGCCTTTCTCTTGGAAACATTGGTTGCTGCCCCTGCTGGCTGAAACCTGGTCCAGGCTGGCTGAATGGGAGTGAGTTTTGGCTGGGCACAGGATGCACACTGTTAAGAAGGGGGGGCGGTGGTGGAGGGGGGCTCCGCTGCTCAAACAAGTGATGGCTGGGAAATCTCAGCTCTGCTGGAAAAATCAAAATGAGACGGCATGAAACCAATGCATCTGCCAAGCAAAATACCAGTTTTGGCTCAAACCTACTGGAAATAAAAGTCTCATGGAGAATTGCCAGGATCATCTCCAACAATTTCTTCAATTAGCCCAATACTCTCTACTCCAACTAGAAGTCACCAGTTCTGTAGATAAATGTAGGAGAAGGAGTGGTAGAACCTGGAGGCAGAGTTAAAAGAGGGATCAGCCTAGAATCCCTACACAGCCACAAGCAAACTAAGTCTAACTTCCCTTGAATTCCATTGACCCTTATCTAACTCCAAGCAGGTGTTAAACATTGAGAAGATTCCTGTGCATATGCATGATTAGCAATAAATCAGTTTAATTGACTTTCACATGTGGACCTGGTCTTTTGTGCCTGACAATAAATCATTCTGTGGTTAGTGCATCACTTCCTGAAAATTTTCTGTGGTAAGGATACATTAACAAGGTAAACAGTGTATACGAAAGAGCTGGAGTAACAGTCATGTTGCTTCAAGAGTATGCATGTAATTGGTAAGTTCTCCCTGAGAACCAAGGAAAAGGTCTCTTCCCACTGGTAAGACAATGGCCATACCTCCCATGAAGAAAGGTTCTCTCTCCTGTGGAGGTGGGGGTGGAAGAGGGGGTGGTGGCCCTCGCCACTGATCTTGGAGGGAAAGTCGGGGGGCTTGGTTGAAATTGGTAGGAACAGGTTCAGGAGGGTTTTGTTGAAAATCTGGAGGGCCCTGCAGGATAAAAAAAAAAAAAGGAGGGGGATGAGGCAGAAATGAAGCACAATTCTTGTAGCATTTCTTCATTAGTCCATTTACTTTTGGAAGAAAATATCTAACAGATGAAAGTATCTATTTATAATCTGCACAAATGGCCACCATCTTTTGTTGTGACTGTGAACCCAGATTCTAAGGACAACATGTTTACAGGGAACTCAAAATGTTTTAATCACAGCAGCCCTGCAAGAACGCCATTTCTTTTCAAGCTTACTGAAATCCATATAATTATTGAACTTCTATCCCATTGATCCCAAAGTCTGAATGTCTACTTTATGCTCCCAACACTTATCTTTTAAAACCATGATATTTATTTGCTATTTAATACAGCCTAAGCAACTAAAAATGAAGCTATTTTAATTTTCTGGTGTCTAACAATGATCCCTTGCCCCCTTCATATACATATGCACACACATATATGTGCTCTGAAATAAAGAAAACTTATTTCAATAATAAGGAAGACAACATTTCATGACTACATTATCCTAAGTATCTAAGCAGCTGAGATATTCATTATAAAACAGTATGAAAAATTAACATAGATATTCTACTCTTCATTTTAAATTAATGGGTTACAGACAGATATTTAGCTATTTCATCAACAGCAAGGGAAGAAACTGTTTAAAATTTAAGCTCTGTGATTGATTTTCTCCCCTGTAACAACACAATGACAGAATGTACTTCTGTCCATTAAAAAGACAAGGGCTTTTTAAGACCCAAATGCTGATTAGCTAACAGAAAGTGACAATAATTTATTATCATTCTTCTTCCCAAAATAAAAAACTATTAAGATAGAAACATTCACCAGTTTGTATTCCCACTGATACTTCAAGTCACACATCATCACCACCACCACCATTCAAGAACCAGTTGAACAAAACAGTTGTCCAGCTAGCTTGTACACTTGCTACTGTAATGCCACTCCTTGGATAGTGGAGTCTTATTTTATGTTAATGATTGCTTTATATGCATATAAATGTGAATGCTTTGATTAGGATGTTATAGGATAAGAAAGGACAATTAACAGCCACGTGTAGAGAGTCCTCAACTGACAACCATTCGTTTAGTGACCATTCGAAGTTACAACAGCACTGAAAAAGTGACTTACATTTTTCACACTTACAACCATTGTAGCATCCCCATGGTCACATGATCAAAATTTGGGTGCTTGGCAATTGGTATGTATTTACGACAGTTGCACTGTCCTGGGATCACATGTTCACAATTTGTAACCTTCCTAGCTGGCTTCTGACAAGCAAAGTCAATGAGGGAAGCCAGATTTCCTTAATGACAAGATTCACTTAACAACTGCAGTGATTCACTTAACTGTGACAAAAAAAGTCGTAAAATGAGGCACAACTCACTTAACTGCCTTGCTTACCAACAGAAATTTTGGGCTCAATTGTGGTCGTAAGTCAAGGACTACCTGTACTGAAGTATGTAAGATTTGCCATGTTCTGTAACACTGATCTACTACAGTATGCTTTCCCTCAAGTGACTCAATGAAATTCCTTTGGAAAAGCAGAGGCTTCCGGTTTGTCGCACGGCCGCCATGGATGGCTGGGAGACTTGCTCTCTCTCCCCCATTCAATTTCGCATCACTGGGGGGCCCTGAAAAGGGCCGCAAGTCACCCCGAAGAGGCAACCAGCAAGGAGGGGCTTTTGCTGGATCGCGGGAGAGCAGCAACTCTCCCGTTAGAGCTGGTGATCCCTCCAAACTGGTGGACGAAAGGACCGGCCATAGAAATATGGCTCGTCCCTAGGCTGCTAACAGCCAAAATCGCATTTACCATCTGGCAACTCTGAAGCAGCGTGGAAGAGACTGGGTGAGATCTACCTCTCTTACATGCTAATTACTTAATTACCTACATAAGCTGCTAAAGTACTTTCCCCCCTGTGGTGAGGGAAGGGGGATTTTAGCCCTCCCTCCAGAAACAGCGTCGATCGACCACTCAGGGGAGTTTAAAACGTCGGAAAAATACTGGGATCCTAATTGGAATTCTGTTTCCTAAAATTGGTGGATTATAAGATTTGTAACTTTCTACTCTCTATTTTTTTTCCTCTGATTTTTCCTCTAATTATTATTGAAGATTGGGGGGGGGGGGTTTCCTTAAAATAAAGGGGAAAAACTGAAAAGATCCAACTAACTCTGAGATAACATCTGGTGGCTAAATTTGAGACTGTAACCTGCTATTCTTTAAGAGAGACTTGTTGACAGCTTTGAAAATAGATAAGAGATAAAGCAACCTTGAAGCACCAGCTGCAAGAAACTCAGCTCAGCTGCTCACTTGGTGGACTTTCTGACTAAGTTTTTTTTAGTTTAATATACTACAATGGAAGAACAGGAATGGATTTCTCCTATAGAGGAAGCACAGGAACAAATTCTTTGTATGTTAAAAGCAATTATCCAAACTCTCCGTATAAGTCTGGATATGCAAACTCAAACTATGACTTCAACCAAAGAATCTTCTATAGAGAAAGTAAAACAACCAAATGCTATGACAGAACACTTAGATCAGGGCTTTTCAACCTTTTCACCGACTGTACCACTTTTAGGCTATGGCAATATTCCAGTACCACCTAGCAAGGTGTCAAAAACTTGGTGACCCAAAAAAAAAAAAAAAAAAACCTGTTCAAAGTTGCAATTGCACTGAAATGACTTATGACCATTTTTCACACTTATGACCATTGCAGCATGCCTAGGGTCATGTGACCATTGCAGCATGCCCAGGGTCATGTGATGCTTGGCAACTGATTCACATTTATGATGATTACCGTTTTCCAGGGTCATATGATCCCTTTTTGCAACCTTTTGACAAGCAAAGTCAATGGCAGGGCTGCTAGTGACCAAGTGCTAAGGCGGGACTTCCTTCCCTCCCTCCCTCCTTCCCTGCCTCCCTCTTATGCCCACCTCCTTCTGAAAGAAGAATTTGAACCCCCCCCCACCCACCCCCATGTTTTCCCTCTTCCATATATTCATCAAACAAGAAAAAGCCTCCAGAGACAGAAAAGTGAAGCTGCTGAGGGAACTAGCTTAAAAAGGCACATTCCCCTTTAAGAATTAGCTACTGGCTAGAAAGGAAAGTTAATAAGTGCAGCCGGCACTTAAGGAAGAAAAAAAATGTAATAAGTATTGGCTGCCAGCTAAGGCAGCCTCCCCAAATGGCTCCATTCATAAGTAAAGGAATGCTACAGGCAAAATCCATTCAGGAGAAAAATACTTCAAAATCCCTTGCAGCAAAACTTACAGCTAACAATAGCAGAACAACAGAAGCTAACAGGAGACATCAGCCATCAGCCAAATAGAAATTGCCAAACACTCCTTAAGAACACAAAGCCCACATTGCACAAATCCCAGAACTTCAAAGTCACAAAAGCACATAAGAATCCTTCCACTCTCCATCTCCCTCCCTCCCTGTCTTACCTCCAGCTGATGCTACCTTTCTTCATTCCTCCTGGAGGGCAACCCCTCCCCTGCTGCATTTCTTCCCTGTTTGTTGCTGCCAGCACAGGTGGCTGCCACAGAAGTTGTAGATCGGCTCATGGCCGGCCTGCTTGGACTCCTCTCCCCCCCACCCCCCTCCTTCCCCTTCGGTGCAGCTAGAGCTGACTCCACATCCTCCCGAGGCTGCTTCTTTTTTTCCCTCTCCCACCCAAACTGCCTCCTTTTATAGCTTCTCCTGTCTCCGCCCCCCTCCTCCTCCTTTCTCATGGGGGAGGGTGAGCCAGAAGTGAGCCTGGGGTGAGGCTCAGCCTCAGCCACTCTGCAGCTCCAGAGGACTCTCTCACAGTAAGTCCTTTCCTATGCTGGCTCTTTCCCTCTCCCACTACACTTGGCTAGCAGGACTGTGTACCACATGCCACTCATTAATGTACCACAAGTGGTAGCATACCACCGGTTGAAAAGCCCTGCTATAATACACCATCTAATAATCTTTCTCTGGGGCCCCTTTATATCCAAACTTTTATTTATTTTATATATATATAAGGAAAAACGAACAGCAGGATAAAAGTATAAACAGGACTGATGGCCGGAATCCAAGAATGCCGTTGAGTTCTGTGATGCCACACTAAGACGCCAGCACTACCAGGCCCTCCACCAACAGATTCACCAGGCCACTGAAAGGGCGAGCCGGCAAAAATCAATAGTACTCCAACACAAAATGGACATCCTACGGGCGTCGGACAACCGTGGACCTACCAACAAGCTGGTCCACAATCTGTCCTCCAAACCCTTGACTCGTGAACAAACCACCCTATTAGAACGTGATACAGGACATAACTTGAGAGACACACGAGCAATTGACTTCATAGCGGCCCTGGAATCCACTATCCAACGTACTGAGGTCAGTGACGAGGTCAGGAACTCGATTAGGCAATGTGTCACAGGTTTATTGATGTGCCATAAACGATGTCAGGTGATTCCCAGAGAGGAGAAATAGGCCCTGGAACAACTGAAAAAAGACAACACCATCGTCATCCTGCCAGCTGACAAGGGCAGGGCGACTGTTGTCATGGACAAATCGGTGTATATCGACAAAGCCCTAGCGCTGCTCAATGATATCACAGCCTATAGAGTAATTACTAAAGATCGGATGACAACGCTCAAGAATCGCATTAACGAAGTACTCAGTAACCTCAAACACCAAGGAAAAATCAATGAGGATACATTGAGTAGAATATGCCCTAGAGATTTAGCCATGGCCAGATTCTATGGCCTCCCGAAAGTCCACAAGGAGGGGATCTCCCTACGGCCCATCATGTCTTTTAGAGGCACATCGACCTCGGGACTGGCCAAATGGCTAAGCGGCCGCATCGGGCATTTGGTTGACAACAATGAGACCATGGTGAAATCGGCTTGAGGAATTTCTGGAGAGGATAAAGCCCCTAAGGATAGAGGAGGATGAGGTAATGGTGTCATTTGATGTTACCTCACTCTTTACCTCTATCCCACAAGACCTGGCAGTCGCTGTGATAAGGGACCGCCTACAAGAGGAGCAAGGACAACATCTGGACTCTCTCCATACTAATGACCTGGTACAATTGGTAACCTTGTGCCTAAAAACGTATTTCACCTTTCAGGGCGTCATGTATGAACAAATTAAAGGGACACCGATGGGATCTCCCATCTCGGGTGTCATTGCAGAGGTGGTTCTGCAACAGTTGGAGGCTGTGGTGATGTCTAGGTACCGCCCCAAGTTTTGGGTACGATATGTGGATGACACATTTGTGGTCATCAAAAAACAGGGCAGTGCCAACTTTATGGAAGAGCTAAATTCGGTATATCCGGACATCCATTTCACGGCGGAGGACACCCAAGGCACGCTTGCCTTTTTGGATGTACTGGTCAGCCGGCACCCTAATTGCATTCTACACACGACCGTCTATCGCAAGCCGACCCACACTGACAGAACATTGCACTACAGGAGCAAACATCCTGTGGCGCACAAGATTAGTTGCGTCAGGACGCTGTTTAAATGGGTCAACACTCACTGCAACACAGGTAGAGCCAGAATTGAGCAGAGGAAACGCCTTTACCACATCTGCAGGCGTAATGGCTATCCTGATTAGTTTGTAAGGCGATATAGCAGACCATACCAACCCTGTAGGAGCCCACATGCCAGTACGGCAATAACACGGACCACACGAACAACCCTCCTGTATATTAATGGTGTCTCTGAGGCCATGGCATGGTTGTTAGCCCCCTTCAATGTGAACATTGCTCATAGACTGGATCAAACCCTGCGCACTAAGATCATGCATCCCAAAAGGCCGCTCCCCAACGATGAAAGATCTTCTGTTATATACAGAATTAATTGCAAGAACTGCCTGTGCAATTACGTTGGGGAAACAACTAAAAGGCTCATGACCAGGATCCATGAGCATGAGTTGGCGATCAGAAGACAAGAGCAGCGCTCACAAGTATGGGCTCATATGGCCATGTGTTTGATCTTGCCAACGCGGAGGCCATATCCTGAGAGACCACTAAGGGTGACCGCTTGCTTAAGGAGGCCTGGCTATCTGACGAGGATTCAATCAATTGTCACATAGACCTCTTACCAGCCTACCAGACACTTACAGGGTGGGAGGAGCAGCGCTGCGATCCACGGAGAAAACTAGTTCACCCCTTGCAGGATTGAAGCAATGGGGCTACAGGTGAGGCAGCGGTGACTCCCAGGGAAGACAGCGAACCGGCAGCGCGCCCAGATTGTAATTTGGGGACTGACGTGCAAGATCAGTTCGTAGCGAGGGGGGAGGGAGACAAGGAGCAGAAGCGATCAGACAGCCCCTTGCAGGACCGGAGCAATGGGGCTACAAGTGTGGCGGCGGTGACTCCCAGGGTAGAAAACGGCAAACCGGCAGCACGCCCGAATTGTAACCTAGGGACTGACACGCAAGTTCGGCTCAAAACGAGGGGGGAGGGAGATAAAGAGCAGAAGCAATCAGACGGCCACCCATTGCAGGATCAGAGCGATGGGACCACAGGCGAGACGGCGTTGACTTCCAGGGAAGACGGTGAACCAACAGCACGCCCAGATTGTAATTCAGGGACTGATGCCCAAGGTCGGCTCAGAGAGAGAGGGGAGGGAGGCGAGGAGCAGAAACAATTGGACAGCCATCCCCCGGGAGTTTGTACGCACGCCAGGGGAGCGATTGCAAACAGGAGGACAGTTTTTGAATCCTCAAACAGGTTGACAGGCACGGGACGACTCAATGCAATACGGCCGATTGAAATGAATGGGCCGATGACGCACTCAAGAAGCAGGGCACAGAAGCAATTGGCTACATAAGCGAACTTCCGGATCTCCTTTTATCTTCACTCTGACGATGTTGGCAGTTTGGCCAACGAAAGCTAAATGATTTTATAACAAACAGGCTTGTTTATATTAAACAGTCCTGTTTATACTTTTATCCTGGTGTTCGTTTTTCCTTTTAGGTTTTGCTAACATGCACATACCCAGGATTCACATTTTTAATGTTATCAAAGACACACACACACACACACACAGACAGACACACACACACACATATATGTCTTGAGTGTTGTTGTTTTTTTGATACACCTGTCAGCCCAAATATGGGAGGAAGAAATCTTTTGCCTGTTTCAGCTCAATCTAGAGCCATCCACAGGTAGCAGTCGCTACTGCGACATCATTTGTGTTTGCTAAATTTTTTGGGATTGCTAACAAAGAATTAAGGAGAACTGGGATAGCTATTTAGAGCTGATTAGCTCTCATCAGCCAGCCATACCCTTCTGAGATTCGAACCTGGGCTGCTTGCACATTAGGCAGCTGTGTTGACCTCTAGCCCACAGGCTCATTCTCACTTTGTCAGCTGTATCAGGGAGGTGTATCCAAAAAAAAAAACCCACTCAAGACATATCTCCTCCCCTGTCTCTTCCCTCCCTGATGTCGTAGTAGCGATTGCTGCCTGTGGATGGCTCTAGATTGAGCTGATACAGGCAAAAGATTTCTTCCTCCAATATTTGGGCCGACAGGTGTATCAAAAAAAACAAACAAACACTCAAGACATATCTCCTCCCGTCTCTTCCCTCCCTGATACATATATAGTCTCTCTCTCTCTCTCTCTCTCTCTCTCTCTCTCTCTCTCTATATATATATATATATATATATATAAGAATACTAAAAACAAAAAAGGTGATTCCTGAGTAAATTCATGTTGACTAGCATAAAATGCACGAACACCAGGAAATTTATAAAACTACAAAAGTTTTAATAAGATGAAATACCAAGCTTTCACTGGCTACTGCCAGCATCGTCAGGGTAACTTCCAGTCGATGGGGGAAGCTATTTATGCATATGGTGCTCTTTGCGCCCGGCTCCTAGACCTCGTCACAGGTCCCAGCCAATCCACCTGTGTTTTCATCGTAATTTCCGTATTGCTAGCCGTTGTTTCCTTGCTTTCCTTGCTTGTATCCATATCACCACGCTTTCTCCCCTCCTCATGTGACCGTGAGCTAAGGAAACCCCTTAGTTTCATATGATCAAACGTGCGTTGTACATCTTTTCGCTGTTTGCTCTCCTCCCCTTCTTTCCTAGCACTCCCCGTCGCCGTTCTCCTCCCACCTTCCCTCTTTCCATGGTCCTTTTTCACAGCTACATCCTCATTGTCTTTCCCTACGCCACAGGATTTCGTTGTGATTGTCTCATCATGACTCCCATTCTCCAGTGCTCCCTCGCTAGCTTTCCCCTTCATTTTCTCATCAATGGGAACGTTTTTAACGGCATCACCGGAGTCCGTCCATGGTCCCCGTTGGTGCAACCGGACCACCAACGTGGAACACGCTTTCAGGTATATCCCCATAACACCCTCAAGTTGGCTGCTGCCCTCCTCTCCACATAAAATCTTCGGTGTAGGGGTCACCCCCTCTCCGCTGCTCATCCATTAACCCGTTCTTTGGGGGTGCGTGATCATCCTCAAGGGGAGGGAAGGGGGGTCCTTCGGTTCTCGGTTTTCCCCTCCTTGTGTGTTTCCAGGGGGGATCATTCCTCTCGGGTGTTTCTGGGAGCGTGTAGAGGTTCTAAAGTTGTAAGTAATCACCTCTTTGTCCTCCTGTAGTTCTCCTACGTCCACGAAGCGAGAGCACACTGTTGAGGCAATAACGTGGGTGGAATTAGTCGCGGAGTCACCGATGGGGGTGAGAGTGATGTTGCAACCCTTCCATTCATGATCACTCTGCATCTGGGTGCTAGTACGAAACCGCATCCTTACCGAGCTCCTCACAAGGCACGGAGAGACATCCGATCCATCGGCAATTGGCTCCCTGATGTCAATACGTTCTTCCACCCGTTGGGGGTGAGCACACGCCCCCGTATTCGGAAGATTGCTCAGTTGCTGATTGCTCCCTATCTGGGCCCTTTCGGGGCTCTTCTCCTCCACCACCTCTCTCTCCAGAAGGCACATTGCGGTGTTAAATTGTTTCCTTCTGGGAGATCGATCACCCGTGGTCCATGCTCAGGACATAGGTCCACATGCCGGTTGATGGACTCCTCGTTTGAGAGCCAAGCTTCCTTGAGGAGCCGGCCCCCCTTTGTGTTGTCACTAGCAATCACCTGCACGTTGTCAAAGTCGAACCTATGTTCAGACTCTGCCATGTATGCCCCGATTTGGGAATATTGTTCCCCTCTTTTTACAGCCAACCTATGCTTGTGGACCCTCGTTTTAACCCGTTTGGAAGTCTCTCCCACGTAATTAATGGGCTAATCTTTGCAATTGATCTTATAAATGACACTTGACTTCTCTGTGATGGGGAGTGGATCCTTTGGTCTCTTCACCTTAGACCGTAACGTCTGGTTAGGGTTATGTGCCACCCTCACGTTTTAGGGTGCCAATAACCTAGCTGTGGCCTCCGAGACGTTACTAATATAAGGGAGGGTGACACGGGCTGTCTGTGGTGTTGGCTCCTCCGTTTGGGACCTAACAGGGGGTCTAAGTGGTACACTAGGAGGAGGGGTTTGTTTCTGGCATTTTTGTAGTCTTCGGAGTTTGTTGGTGTGTGTGTCTGTCTTGAGGGTGGTCTGTGTTTCGGCTCTCCAGACGGCGAGTTGTTTGGATTTGTCCCAAAGTGCGGGGGGGATCTTGTTGCTGAGTTTGAGGTGAAGTATGAGATCTTTGTTAATTCGGTCTAGGAGGAATTTTTTTGTGTGAAGTTCATTTCTGATTAGGGCCAATTCTGTTCTTTTCAGGATGCGTTTGGTGGCTGCAGAGTTGGAGTGGAATTTCAGTTGGAAACATGTGGGGATTAAATTTTGATCTCGGCAGTTACGTAGGAATGTGAGGTCGCATAAAATGGAAGCTCTTTGGACTTCAAGTTTTTCATAGGTCCTGGTCAGATGGTGGATTTCCTCCCCGTAGAGGTTCGATATATGTTTTCTGAGGTTTCTGCGGGTGTTTGTATGTAGGTCTTTGGTTATTCGGGTTTTCTCCCACGTAAAATTGGAAGTGTCTTGGCGACGTTTCGACGAAGTCCCATTCGTCATCTTCAGGCTGGTGTTTTCAGCTTCGTGCTTCGAGGAGCAATGTGTGGTCTTAGCTGTTTCTTCCTTTTAACTGCCAGTGGAGGTATGAACTGATTGGGTGGGAGCTTTGGGAGAAATTCAAACAACTTGCCATCTGGAGAGCCGAAACACAAACCACCCTCAAGACAGACACACACACACCAACAAACTCCGAAGACTACAAGAACGCCAGAAACAAACCCCTCCTCCCTCACAGCCACACATGAAACAAACAGTGCATAACATCTCAGATAGGATCCTCACCAAAGCCGAAACCAATGTCCTTTCCAAAGGATTCAACTTTGCAGTCGCTCCCAAACACATCCCCACTGAAACCATTATATGTGGAGATGAAACCAGCCTGACCAAAATCAACCCCGACGACACTAACAGAATCAGACTCGAAATCACCAACATCCTCTGCACCAGCAAGCCACCCAAAAGCAACTTACCCAAAGAGGAACAGACAGCACTACGTAACCTGAAAGAAGACACCAGCATAATAATCCTACCAGCAGACAAGGGCAACGCCACAGTGGTTATGAACACATCTGACTACCAAACCAAATTAACCAACCTACTCCAAGACTCCACATACAAACCCCTAAACACAGATCCCACCACCTACCTGGAAAAAACCACCAGATCCAAAATAAAAGCCTCCCCCATTAGCGAAGAGATCCAGCAAAGAATCATTCCCAGAGAGAAATCATCCAGATGCCCCAAACTCTATGGTCTCCCCAAGATACACAAAGAAGGAACCCCACTCAGACCCATAGTCAGCTCCATAGGCTCACCTCTACAAAACCTAGCCAGATTCTATGACCTTCCTAAGGTGGTTGGTCAGATCTAAGATGTGTTTGGGGGGGTTATATCTTAGATCTGACCAACCACTGCCTATCCAACACATACTTCATCTATAATGGACAAAAATACAAACAAACAGAAGGAGCACCCATGGGATCACCCCTCTCACCTGTCATTGCAAACCTCTACATGGAACACTTTGAAACCCAAGCTCTAGAAAAATCGGATCACAAACCCAAACTCTGGCTCAGATACGTAGATGACACCTTCATAATCTGGCCACATGGGAAAGAAAAACTGGACAACTTCCTCACACACCTCAACAGCCTACACCCCAAAATACAGTTCACCATGGAAACAGAAGCTAACAACCAACTTCCCTTCCTGGATGTCTTAGTCTACAACAAATCCAATGGCTCCCTAGGACACACCATCTACCAGAAGAAAACACACACAAACCGCTATCTGCACGCTCTCTCACACCTCCACCCAGCACAGATCAACTCTGTAGCCAAGACACTCATCTCCAGAACAAAACGCTTAGCTGACGAACAACACCTAAAAACCGAACTACACACTCTCACCAATGTACTAACATCCAATGGATTCCAAAGAAATAAGATTACAAACCTAATCCAAAAAGAAACCCCCACTAAAATCCAAGACAAAGAACAAGAAAACGGCCAAGCCCTCCTTCCATACATAAAAGGCACCACAGATAGAATCAGTAAGATCCTCCATAAACACAACATCAAAACAGCATTCTGCACAAACAGAAAAATATCCACCATCCTTAGAAACCCCAAAGATAAAACTGAATTAGAAAATCAAGGAGTATACGAAATCCCATGCACCACTTGTCCCACCACATACATCGGACAAACCAACAGAAGAATAAGTGCACGCATTGAAGAACATAAGAACTCAGTCAAAAAAGAGGAACCAACATCTTCCCTGGTCCAACACCTTAAAGCCACAGGACATGAAATTGACTTTAAAAATACCAGAACCATTGCCAAAACTGAACATTTTAATAACAGAATAATCAGAGAAGCCATCGAGATAGAAAAACGCCCACACAGCATGAACAAGCGAGATGATACCTCCCGCCTACCAGCCATTTGGAAACCCGCCCTTATTGACAAACGACTCCCTAACACAAAAAATGATACCAGACCCACACTCACAAAAACCGCACAGGATGTCACCACCACACATCCACGCAAAAAGCAAACCCAAAGCCACACCGATGATGAGGCACGACCACAAACCAGAAGCCAGACCACAGCTGCATCATTAGCCACTTTAAACCCCTCCAATCCATACATGAAGCAACCTGACACCCTCCATGAAGATGAGGCACGACCACGAACGCGAAGCCAAAAAATAGCAAGGCAGCCCAAAATCTTAAACCCCCCTGCAACTCAGACTAACCTGAGCACAACCAAACAGAACATTCCCCCAGCCAATCAGAGCACAGCCAACCCCCCAGCCAATCAGAGCACAGCCAACCCCCCAGCCAATCAGAGCACAGCCAAGCCCCTAACCAATCAGAACACACCTCCACCCAATCAGAACACAGCCAAGCTCCCACCCAATCAGTTCATACCCCCACTGGCAGTTAAAAGGAAGAAACAGCTAAGACCACACATTGCTGCTCGAAGCACGAAGCTGAAAACACCAGCCTGAAGATGACGAATGGGACTTCGTCGAAACGTCGCCAAGACACTTCCAATTTTACGCGGGAGAAAACCCGAACAACCAAAGACCTACATACAAACACCCGCGAAAACCTCCGAAAACATATAAAGATATATGTTTTGGATATAAAGAGGCCCCAGAGCAAGGTTATTAGACGGTGTATTACAGGATTAAATATTGTTGGAATTTGGCCCCAAAAATAGATAAAGCTTGTAAAGGGGCCCTATAGTAAGAGGAATAAGATATATAAGTAGTATAATACTTTTAGAATATATGAAATGTTAAAACATTGAGAGGATCTATTTAAATGAAAAGTTTGGATATTTAAAGGTAATGAATTTTGAGAAAATTATGACTGATAAGAGTGGTCTGAATACTGAGGGGAAACTAAACTTCAGTAAGAATCTTGAAAACAGGACATATAATGACTTAATAAGATGACTTTTATAAATATAATGGAAAAATAAGCTGATTAAAAAACATGTTAAATTTTGATGTTATTGTTATATGCATAAATACTAAAAAATGTTATATTCAACTTGGTATATACTGAAAATATTAAGAATTATATTTGTTTAATGTAGACAAACGGAGAATATTACAGGAAGAAGAGAGCATCAAGAAATATATTACCAACCAACATATTAATTGTACACAGTAATTATCATTGTTTTAAATATATGAACCCAGACAACACACTGTTCACGAAGCACTAAAGATTGTTATTGTAAAAAATAAAATATATTTTTTTTAAAAAAGTATTTGATCCCCTGCTGATTTTGTACGTTTGCCCACTGACAAAGAAATGATCAGTCTATAATTTTAATGGTAGGGTTATTTTAACAGTGAGAGACAGAATAACAACAAAAAAATCCAGAAAAATGCATTTCAAAAAAGTTATAAATCGGGATTTCTGGTGGCTGTTGCTGAATTTAGACCCAGGGATACGACTCTCTGTCCCCTGAGTCTGATATTCTTCTGCTGGTGGGTCCGTTTGGGCTGAATGCCACCCCAGAGAGGTGGCCACTGAAGGGTGAACCTTTGAGGAACGCGGGCCGGCAGTAGCCAGCAGGCTGAAGTCAAAGCAGCCCCTGGAATCAACAGAAGGCGGAACGCATTTATGCGATCCGCCATTAACAGCTGATCGTCAGAGACGTAGAAATAGCTGAGTTTGACAGCAAGCAGCTGATCCAGGTAAGAATATGTTCTTCTTTTCTCTGGAAGGTGGATTTTATCTGAAATAGCCTGTCTTTAATAAGAGCATGAAGCCTGAAGGGAGGAGGGAGGAATTTTTCCCCCCTCCCACACAAGCAGATGTTTAAGCTTCATCGTATTACAAAAGAGAAAACTATATTGAACTATATTAAAGTTTTTTAAGTGTTAATAGAAACTTGGGAAACTTGTTCTCTTTTTGGAAAACAATATTTTTACTGGGGAAAGCCATTCTACTTATATTTTCTCCCGAAAACCTCAGAAACCTCGTCTTTTATTTTTAACATTTTTTTTTCCTTCTTCCTGTTTAAACGCCTGGGAAAGATATATTGCCCCTCTGGTGGCTACATTAAAGCTTTCCTCCCTTTGTTCTTCAGTAGTGGTTGTTTATTCAGCTGGGGAACTTGGCTGAATGTCCAGACACCTGGCTGAAAGCCCAGACATTCCTATCTGACTTTGATTTACTTAAAGCAGCGGGTCTCAACCTGTGGGTCATGACCCCTTTGGGGGTTGAACGACCCTTTCATAGAGGTTGCCTAAGACCATCGGAAAACACATATTTCCGATGGTCTTAGGAACCGAGACACCGCTCTGCATCCGTCTCCGCATGGCCTCCTCCGCCATTTGCAGAGAGACAGAGAGGCACTTTCGCTTCCCTTCTCTCTCTCTCTCTCTCTCTCAGGCGGACTTACCTCCTGCAGTGCTCCTGATTGGCCCTGCGCCCAGGTGCCCCAACCCCTGGGAGAAGCGCGGCCAGGGCCTCATGGCCTTGGAGCCACCCGGGGAAGCCCCGGGATCCCTGCTGGGAGCGGCCCGCTGGAGGCTCTGCTGAGCAGGCCAGCCCTCCTGCAAGCCGCGGCTCAAGGGAGACCAGCCCCT
This sequence comes from Crotalus adamanteus, assembly GCA_039797435.1. Lineage (NCBI taxonomy): Eukaryota > Metazoa > Chordata > Lepidosauria > Squamata > Viperidae > Crotalus > Crotalus adamanteus. Next base: position 55,511,227 of record CM077935.1, on the reverse strand, counting down.
GCGATCCCCAGCCAGCCTGACCATTGGACCCGCTGGCCGGGAAGGCGTGCGGGAGTCCAGGCTGCCGGGAAGGAAGAAGGAGATGCAGCAAAGGTAGGAGAGGAGAGCCGCCTCCTGGGGCCGGGCGCTGGCGGTGGCTTCCTTGCCCTCCTCTTCTTCCTCCCCTTCTTCCTCCTGCTGCCCCCAAGGCGGATTGCGCGGTCACCGGGGCAAGAGGGGTGCCGGGGGGGGGCGGGGGGGAGCAGCCGGGCTGGCAGAGGGGCTGGCAGGGGCCGTGCGGCACCAGCCCCCACCGCAGCTCCATGGATGGAGGACGAGGCCGGGCAGCGCGGAGTCCCGGCGGGGGCGGAGGCTGCGCCAGGGGCAGGGACCCCCGATGATGCTGCCGTGCCGCCGCCGCTCCCTCCTGTCCTGCTCCCCCTACCCACCCATTCGGCTGAGGACGTGTTGGGGGCGGCAGCGAGGAACCCCGACGATGCTGCCGTGCTGCTGCCAGAGCCGCTGCCTCCCGTCCTGCTCTCCCTCCCCACCTGTTCAACTGAGGACATGGCGGGGTGGCGGCCGGGCCAGGGGCGGCGGCGAGGAACCCCGACGATGCTGCCGTGCTGCCGCTGGAGCTGCTGCCTCCCGTCCTGCTCCTCCTCCCCGCCCGTTCGGCTGAGGACACGGCGGAAGTCGGAGGCGGCAGGGACCCCCGACAATGCTGCCATAAGAGAGAGAAAGAGAGAGAGGAAAGAGAAACAGAGGAAATGAGAGAGGAAAGAGAGAGAGAAAGAGAAAGAGAGGAAAGAGAGAGAGAGGAAAGAGAGAAAGAGAGGAAAGAGAGAAAGAGGGGGAGAGGAAAGAGAAAAAGAGAGGAAAGAGGGAGAGAGAGAAGAGAGATGAAAGAGAAAGAAAGAGAGGAAAGAGAGAGGAAAGAGAAAGAGAGGAAAGAAAGAGAAAGAGAGGAAAGAGAGAAACAGGAGAGAGAAACAGGAAAAGAGAGAGGAAAGAGAGAATGAGAAAGAGGGAGGAAAGAGAAATGAGAGAGAGGAAAGAGAAAGAAAGAGAAAAGAAAGAGAAAGAGAGAGGAAAGAGAGAAAGAGAGAGGAAAGAGAGAGAGAAAGAAAGGAATGGCGCTTCTCCAACCAGGCTGGGCGGAGCCGGCGGAGCGGCCTTCCTGCCCTCCCCTCCCCGGCCAGCTGGATGGGGGGTTGGGGGTCACCACAACATGAGGAACTGTATTAAAGGGTCGTGGCATTAGGAAGGTTGAGAACCACTGACTTAAAGAGACTTTTTTTTCTGCTCGCTCTCTCTGATTTGCTCTCTCCTGCCTGGCCCTGGCTGCACAATACAGACTTATTCCAAGAAAAATTGAACATTAAGGTGCCTTGTTTTTTTTCTCTCTCTCTCTTTGGCTTCCCTCCTTGTTGCTGAACAGAATTTGTTAGACTATAAATTGGATATTTTTTTCTACAGTTTGTTTTTTTTTCTTTTTCTGGTGGCTTAACGCCTCTCTTTTTTATTATTTTTTCTCCTTTTCCTTTTTGGACTCTTCCTTGTTTTTTGGACATCTTTTTTTTTCTTTTTTTTGTGGGAGTATTTTCTCCCTCGTTCCAGTTTTTCATTATTACTAATTTTGTTTGCCTCTTGCTGGGTTGCTCTTTCTTTTTGAATGCTTTTGGGGTCCCCTTCTACCCCCCCATTGGAATTACTTTTTTTTTCTTGTTCTTTTTGAACCACGTCTGGTAATAGGAGCATTTTGGATTATAATTGGCCATTGGGCCACCTGGTGGATTATAATATAACACAATAATTGGAAGATGAGTACTTCAAATTTGGCCAAAGGGGTGAGAAAGGGCTCCTCTGCCCCTGCTTCGACCTCGGCGAGCCCAGTTCCTCAAAAATCAGTTACTACATTCCTACAACAAGAAAGAGTGGAATCTCAACAAAAGGACACTCAGGCTATACTACAAGCAATTGCAGCTCAGTCGGCAGACCTGAAAAAGATATGGATAAAAATTATGAAGACCTGAAAAATGACCTCGTTAAAATGAACCAAAAAATGGAAACCTTTCAACAGGCGATTACAGATAATCAACAAAGAATTTAAAAAAATGGAAGGTAAGTCTGTGGAAGTTGATCAGAAATTAGAATTCTTGCAAGATGAGAACCAGAGATTGGTGCATTCTAACGTGGAATTGGAAGGCAGGCTCGCTCTGATGGAGATGGAAAGAGCATCATATTTTCTAAGATTCCAAAATGTAATAGAAGAGAAGGAGGAGAATTTGTTAGATTTGATGAGTGAGTTACTTGCAGAGTTACTTGGAATGGAAAAGAACCAAATGAATCGAGAAATAGTTCAGGTCTTTAGAGTTAATTCAAGCTACACCAGAAGAAACAGAGTGCCCAGGGAAGTCCATGTAAGATTCCTTAAACAATCTATATGAGATGAGATTCTGAGAGCAATAAGAGATCAACCACTGAAATACAAAGAGCTAATAGTTCTTAAGCAAATTCCTAGAAGAATAAGAGAAGCCCGAAGAGAATACCAATTCCTAACAAGGAAACTGGTCGATAAAGGTGTGAATTTCAGATGGTTGGTCCCAGAAGGATTATTAATCTTCTGGGACTCGAAAGATACAGATTGGATACTCCACTTAAAGCAGCGGAATTTTTTAACAACCACAGAGCTTTTCTGGAAAAAGGCGACTCTGAATGCAAGAAACAAGAGGAAGCGACCGTTCCAGGAGAGTCTAAACAAGTTGAGGAGGAAGAACCCAAAAAGACCCAATCAGAGGAAGACGTGAGACCGAAAGACCACAGGCAGATAAGCTCTCCTAGAAGACTGAGGTCTAGATATAACTGAAGCTATGGAGGAGGTTGGAACCCTTTCAATAAATATAAATGGTCTGAACTCTCCTTCAAAAAGGAGGAAAATCTTTACTAGGCTACAAAAGTTGAAAATGGACATAATTTGTCTTCAAGAGACACGTATTAAAAGACAACATTCTAGACTTTCAGAACAACCGAAAATGGGTAAGCTTTATTTCTCCTTGGCACTTCAAAAGAAAAGAGGTATAGCTTTTTATATAAAGGAAAAGTTGAATCCAAAAGAAGTTTATGCTGATGAAGAGGGGAGAATATTAATGGTGTAAATTACGTCGAATCAAAAACAAATATTGATGGTCGCAATATATGTACCCAATGAGAAGCAAGACCAGTTCTATTAGCAACTACATAATAAACTTGTGGACTTAAACCACCAAAACCTTTGTATATTGGGAGATTTTAATGCAATAGCTGATGCAACATGGGAATATAAAAGCCACAAAAAAGGGAAAAAAGGGGGAAATACCCTACCTAAGGCCTTTTTAAAAATGAAAGATGAACTGCTTTTACAGGACATATGGAGAGAGATGAATCCAGAAAAACCACAATACACATTTTACTCAAACAGACATAAATCCTGGTCAAGAATAGACATGATATGGACATCTTACGATTTGAAGACTATAATACAAGAGGTTGAAATAGAACCTAATATTTGGGCAGACCACAACCCAATTAAAATGACCTGGAAAGGAACCTGGAAAAAACTAAGATGGTCGCTGAATAAAGCTATATTGAAAGAAAAAGAATTCCTACAATCAGCAACAAAAGAAATGGAATTTTTCTTTAAAATAAACAAGAAAGAAGAAACCTCCCTCCAAAATGTATGGGATACGGCTAAAGCATACTTCAGAGGTTTGGCCATAACGTATGCTGCTAAAAAGAACAAAGAAAAGAAACAATTACAGCACCAGTTGAAAGAAGAACTTAGCAAATTGGAATCTGATTTGCGAACTGATCCACAAAAGAAGACGTTGAAGACACAAATGGAATTAATAAAACATAAATTAAACTTAACTGAGATGGATGTAATGGTGCAACAGATCAAATGATCTAAACAGAACTTTTTTGAAAACACTAACAAACCGGGAAGATGGCTGGCATATAAATTGAAGAAAGAAAGAGAAAAAAGAACGATAAGTAAGCTACAAGATTCAAAAGGCGAGGTACATTTCCACGATGATGTAATGAAAAAAATTACGAAGGACTATTATGAGACTCTTTACAAGGCAGAGCTGGCTTCCAAAGAGGCAATACAGGACTATTTAAAAAGAGCTGACCTTCCAAAAGTTCCAGAGAATATGTGACTTATACTAAACGAGAAAATAACAATGATGGAGATCCCAGAAGCAATAAAAAGGCAGAAGAAAAATAAGACGCCGGGGCCTGACAGACTTCCTGCAGAATTTTATCGAGCGTTACAAGATATAATAAGTCAGATATTGAAGGAATTGTGCAATGAAATGTTTTTAGAGAGGAAAATACCAAATTCGTGGACTGAAGCCAATATTACCTTGATACCCAAAGAAGATACTGATCTTACACAAATCAAAAATTACAGACCAATATCGTTATTGAATGTGGATTATAAAATCTTTACTTCAATAATGGCAGAAAGAATGAAGAAATTTTTGAGTGAATTTATTCATACAGACCAAAATGGCTTTCTGCCTAGAAAACAGATAAAGAATAACTTAAGGATCATTTTGAATGTTTTGGAATATTACGAAAACCATCCAGGGAAACAGATGGCTCTCATATTTCTTGATGCACAAAAAGCCTTTGATAACTTAAACTAGCAATTTATGTTTCAACAGTTGATGGAAATGGACTTTGGCAAAAATTTTACAAATGCAATTCAAGCAATTTACAATAAACAAACAGCAAGGATACTGTTAAATGGAGACTATACAGACGGCTTTGATATTAAAAAAGGCACAAGACAGGGATGTCCACTATCTCCCTTGTTATTTGTTCTTACACTGGAAGTGCTGGCTAGAAACATTAGGCAAGATATGGAAATTAAAGGACTGGAAATAAAAGAACAGAAATATAAATTACAGGCATTTGCAAACAATCTGGTTTTTATTTTGGAGGAGCCATTGGAAACAGCTACCAAACTTTTGTACCAAATAGAAAAATTTGGAGAAGTGGCCAGCCTGAAAATAAACAGGGAAAAGACTAAGGTATTAACAAAAAATTTAACAGACAAACAGAAAACCCAATTTGCAAAAAAGACAAATCTTCAAATAGCCCAAAAAGTTAAATACTTAGGTATTTACTTAAGATCAAAATATACAACATTAAAAGAAGATAACTATGAAAGACTACTGAAACAAAAAAAGGAGATTTGGAAAAGTGGAAAAATCTGCAATTGTCACTGTTAGGAAGAATAGCGACTGTGAAGATGAATATCTTACTGAAACTACTCTTCCTATTTCAAACAGCTCCTGTTAAACTGGACAAGAAATTGTTTGATGATTTAAATGCAACAATATTGAGATTTATATTTATAAGCACGAATTAAAACTAAATTGTTACAAGAAACCAAAGACAGAGGGGGTTTTGGACTTCCGGATTGGAGACTTTATTACCAAGCAGCCATCTTGCTTTGGCTTAAAGAATGGATTACACTGAGAAATAAACGACTCCTTTATTTAGAGGGACAGGATCTGCAATTGGGTTGGCATGCATTTCTGTGGTATGAGAAAAATAAAGTACACAAATATTTTCAAAATCATGCCATAAGGAATGTACTGCTTTCAGAGTGGGAGAGAATTAAACACAAAATTTACACTAAAATACCTGAATGGCTTTCAACAATGGAAGTGTTTGCTTACCCAAATTTAATTAACTATGACAAACTTGTTACTTATAAAGACATTTTGGACAAGGACGGAAAACTTAATGACAGGCAAGATCTTCAACAACAAGGGATCGATTTAACATGATGGTCTTATTTGCAAATTCAAACAAGATATGAAAAAGATGTAAAATCAATGGGATTTTACAAAGAACAGATACAACTTGACAAAATACTTTTGAAAACAGATGAAAACCTGATTAAGAAATTTTATAAATTTCTTTTAAACTGGAAGATGGAAGAAGAACAAGTAAAAGAAACAATGATAGTGTGGGCAAAGTTTTTTGGATATTCTATAGACTTAGAAGATTGGCAAAAGCTTTGGGATAGAAATATTAAACTTACTAAAGCAGCTTCATATAAAGAGAATTTATATAAAATGTTTTATAGATGGCATATGACACCAGTTAGACTAGCGAAAATGTTTAAAACTTATCGAATATTTGCTGGAAATGTAAACAAAAACCAGGCACTTATTATCATGCCTGGTGGATATGCCCTAATGCAGTGGTTCTCAACCTGTGGGTCGAGTTTTTCCTCATAGAATCCTTATGAAATGCAGTCCGGCATTTTTTTTGTTTTTGTTTTTTTTCCCCTTTCTCATGAGCTGTGCTACTCCCTCTTATTCTATTGGCTTTCGAATGCCAATAGAATAGACTCTCTTGAATAGAGTCTAATTCTATTTGCTTTCAAAAGCCAATAGGAATTGTCCAGGCTGTCTCTGTCCTGCTGAGCCCGCCAAAAGTCCCAGTCGGCAAACGTTGCTGCTGTCAATGCTGCAAATACTGTATATTCTTGCTTTGACAATATGCAAAACTGTCTGGTAATTACTGGGTTAATACATAGCTTAGAGTGTGTGGGGGGGGAAGCCCGGGAAAGAAAGAGGAAGTAAACTTTTGACCTTCACACTAATTGGATAATGTGACTTGTGACTGCAAGACAAGGGAGGGGTTTAGCAAGAAAAGATTGATGCCAGCGAGAGGAAGTCAGATTCTGGCATCAATACGTCCATGATGATGACCGGCAAAATTATAGCTCTGTAATAAAGACTTCAGGAAACATGCCTGAAAGTTCTTTGAAGTGCTTCATTAGTCGGAACCTGTGACATCATGCCAGAATCCAACACTCTTTTCAAACGACCTGCGGTCCTGAACTCCATCAGCTGCCTCTATGCCTGAGAGGAGCTGGCAAAGTTTCGGGGAAGATCTCATTATGGAGAAAGAAAGATTGCCTGAGACCAGCCCCGTGGCTGCAACAGTTTCCCCGGGGGGGAAAGCGACAGCCAGCAAGCCGGGGGAGAGAGAAATTTGGCAGATTTCCCAGCTGAGAGCGAAGACTTCAAAAGCAGAATGGACAGATAACACAGTTATGGGTGAGTCGTTGGAAAGATTTCAAAACTTAGAAATGAAAAACAGAAATCAGTTCCTACAAAGTGAAACCTACAGCCCTTCTATTGCAAATGTTCCTGCCATGAGCTCCAGCCCTGAGAGAGAGAATCCCAGTCTGAATCCTCTGCAGCAAAGGGGAAAGTGGGTTTCCCAGCAAGTGGCTGATCCATGTCCTCTGAACTTACCACAGCTAATAGAGGCCTTGCAATGTCTTGGGGTGGTACATAAGCCAGGAAATCAGCAGCTGGGGGAAGAACAGCCACAGCAAGGAGGTTGGCCACAGCCCCCAAACGTGCAACCCCTGGGCATAAATCTGCAGCCAGGTTGGGGCCTACAGCAACTGGGGTGGCCACAAGAGCAGTGGGGAGCCCAGCAGGAAGCCGGTCAGACCCTGCCTTTGCCGGCCAGAGACCCCAACCCTGAAGAGAGGGTGAGTTACAGTCTGAGGCATCTGCAGCAATGGGTAGATGGGTTTCCCCAGCAGATGAATGATCAGCAGCAGCAGAGGGCATCACCACCCCCTGCAATCCAACAACAGAGAAGACCACTACAACCCCCACTTGCGCAGCCACCATTGGGAGGCCTACAGCAGCAGGGGGCACCATCCAACCCCACTGGCCAGCAGCAGAGCGCCCAGCAGCCGTGGAACCAGCCCCAGTGGGGGTCACAGCAGCCTCTGTTTGCACCACCCTTCAATGCAACCTTTGATGGGGACCCAGAGAAGCTGATTTTTTTTCTCAACCAAGTGCGTTTTCACTTGAAATACTGGGCCTATCTGTACCCGGAACCAGGGGCCATGGTCGATGTTATTGCGTCCAACCTAGAGGGAGAAGCATCTGAATGGCTGAACCATTTATATAGCGAGCAAGCCCCCGAATTGGAAGATCCCCACCGCTTTCTTTTAAGTCTGAGAGAAAGATTTGAGGACCCATCCATCGGCATCAAAGCAGCAGGACAAATTCACAAAATAAAACAAGCTGGGAGGCCTGCCCTGGAGTAAGTGCAAGAATTCCGCAAGATAGCAGGTCGAATAGAGGGGTGGCCTGAGCAGTCCCTCATCCATTACTTCATTGAGGGATTAGACGATCACCTCTCTCAGTCCTGCATCTATCGAGAAATACCTGATCGGCTGCAGGAGTGGTACCAGACAGCCGTGAAGCTAGATGTTAAGCTCTCTCGCTATAAAAAGCCTCCCCCACAGGAACCCGAACAGCAACCAGAGCTACCTGGACAGCAATCACCCCCACGAAAGCCTTCAACTACTGCAAGGGCTGAGAGACCCAGGCCACCTGCACGCCCTTCCTTCGATTGTTTCCGGTGTGGACAAGGAGGACACCGAGCGGCCACCTGTCCAGTCCCCTACCCTCGACTGCAGAGCAAGCCAGGACCGGCAATGCAAAAGAAACCTGCTCAGCGGCTAACGAGAGAAAAATCCAATCGACTCACGCAAGAACCAGTTGCCCAGGTTACACCCCACACACAGGAGGATGCCAAGACTCCAGGTGGACCTGCCCCTGCTCTTCCCTTCTTTGATAGCGACGATGAAGGAGAAAACGACCCAATGGTGAGTCGACAAATCCTGCCTTTTTCACTGGCCGCCAAACTTATAATCCCTAAGTCTGGGGCACAAATAGACTTAAACATACTAATTGATTCGGGATGCACCCGCTGCATTATTAGTCTGGCGTTTGCCATGAAAATGGGCATAAGGGCAAAACAGCTTTCCAAACCGATGAGATTTGAGCAAGCCGATGGCTCCCTGATGGGAGGGACTCTTATTACACAATTAACGGAGCCTTTACGCCTAGAAATAGGTGCACACTGGGAGTTTATTCGTTTCCTGGTGGCTCCAAAAATGACCGAGGCAGTGATCCTAGGACTAGCCTGGTTGGACAAATGGAAGCCGTTTATCTGGTGGGAGAAAGGAATGAGAATTGTGAGACTACCTATAGGGCCTGAACCCCCCATTGATTCAACAGATGTTACTGGGCATCTTAGGCCACCCAATGAGCGAGCGCACATGGCCGCCTCACTGACTCCAGGCGAACCAGTCATCCCCAAAGAATACTTGAACCTGGCGGAGGTGTTCAGTGAAAAAGAATGTGATGCCCTACCCCCTCACAGACCCAATGACTGCTCCATCGAACTGGTGCCTGGAGCCAAACTCCCACGTCCGAGGATGTATGCTATGTCCCCCCTCGAAATGGAGGAGATGCAGCGATATGTGAACAAAAACCTAGCGAGGGGGTTTATTGAACGGGCCAAATCTTCCGTGGGAGCCCCTGTGTTGTTCAAAGAGAAAAAAGATGGGTCTCTTTGTCTCTGCGTAGACTACAAGGGACTCAATGCTGTAAGTGTGGAAAATAAATACCCCCTCCCCCTCCTAAAGGATTTATTGACCCATCTGGCTAAGGGGAGTGTCTTCACTAAGTTAGACCTAAGAGAGGCATACTACCGGGTGAGAATAAAAGAGGGAGACGAGTGGAAAACTGCCTTCAACTGTCCTATGGGGAGCTATCAGTTCAAAGTCATGCCATTTGGACTACAGGGGGCCCCAGCTGTATTTATGCAGTTGATTAATGAGGTTCTACATGATCACTTGTACAAAGGGGTTTTGGTGTATCTTGATGATATCCTGATATACAGCACAAATATGACTGATCACATAGAGCTAGTGAGAGAAGTGTTAAAGAAACTATTGAATACCAAGCTTTATGTTAAATTGTCAAAATGTGAATTTCACCAAACCCAATTAGACTATCTTGGCTACCGAATTTCCAATGAGGGTATTGAAATGGATCCGGCCAAGGTGAAAACTATAATCGAATGGCAGCCCCCAAGGACTCGCAAACAGCTCCAGAGCTTTCTGGGTTTTGCCAACTTTTATCGTCAATTCATCCCTTCTTTTGCCGAGATTGCCCTTCCTCTTACAGAACTACTCAAAACAGGCAAAGGAGGAGGGAAGCCACGACCGGGCCAACCACTAGCATGGACAATGAGCTGTCAAACAGCTTTTGAGAATTTAAAGAGACTATTTGCTGCTGAACCGGTTCTAAAGCACCCCTGCCCAGGGGAACCCTTTGTGATTCAAGCCGATGCCAGCGATGTGGCGGTTGTAGCAGCGTTACTTCAAAAGAACAAAAATGGGATCCTGCAACCCTGTGCCTACACCTCTAAGAAATTCACTGAGAGCGAGCGAAGATGGGCAATCTGGGAGAAAGAGGCCTTCGCAATTAGGTGGGCGCTATTGAACTGGCGACACTATCTAGAAGGGAGCAAGGTGCCATTTGAGGTATGGACAGATCACAAGAACCTAGAGGCACTGAAAACTCCCCGCAAATTGTCACCAAAGCAAGTACGGTGGGCACAGTATTTTAACAGCTTCAACTTCACTCTAAAGTACATACCAGGAGGAAAGAACTTTCTAGCTGATGCGCTATCCCGGTTACCCCAGTACAAAAGCGAACGAGAGCAGGTTAACGAGGCAATTATTCCCAATCCACAAACTGTTGCTCAACTTACACCTCGCAGGGTCCCCAATCCTGATGACCCTGGAGTGAAGAAAATAAAACAAGAGCTCCTCACTGACCAATGGTTCAAAGATAATCAAGCATCCCTAACATGCAGGGATGGCTTGGCTTACAAAGGGGGGAAGTTATATTTGCCAGAAGCGCTCCGTCTTAATGCTCTCAAACACAGCCATGATGTAAAGCAGGCTGGACACTTTGGATATTTGAAAACCCTACACCTCACCCGCCGGCAATTCTGGTGGCCGGGGCTGAAAAAGGATGTGGAAAACTATGTAAAAAGTTGTACTGTATGTGCAACAATGAAAAGAATCCCAGGGAAAACTCCTGGGTTACTGCAACCCGTGGCAGACCCTTCTCAACCCTGGGAAGAAATAGCTATGGACTTTATAGTGGACCTACCTGAAAGTAGGGGAAATACTGTCATCTGGACTGTGATAGACCTGTTCTCGAAACAGGCTCATTTCATCGCCTGCAAAGGACTCCCATCTGCCCAACGACTGGCCAAATTGTTCCTGAAACATATCTACCGGCTGCATGGTGCCCCTAAGCGAATAATCTCAGACAGGGGGGTGCAATTCACAGCGAAGTTTTGGAGAAATTTCCTTACATTGATTGGATCATCTCAAGGGTTATCATCTGCTTTTCATCAAGCCACCAATGGGGCCGCTGAAGCCGCTAACAAAATGGTGGAGCAATATCTTAGGTGCTACGTTTCTTACCAACACACGAACTGGACTGATCTCCTTCCTTTTGCGGAGGTGGCGTACAATATTTCCGTGCACAGCAGCACCAGCTACACGCCTTTCAAAGTAGCCACAGGGAAAGAATTTAACCCAATACCTGAATATCCTCAGTTGCCCTCCACTTCACAGACACTTGATCAATGGGTGAGAGGGTGGGAAGAAGTTTGGAAAAACACAAAAACTGCTTTAAAAAAGACCTTTGAAACCTATAAAAAGCAGGCTGATAAAAAGAGGGCTCCCCAAAGAACATTCCAAGTTGGGGAAAAGGTCTATCTGTCAACTAAATATCTACGCCTCAAATTGCCCAGCAAGAAATTGGGACCAAAATTCTTGGGGCCTTTCCCCATAGTAAAGGTCATCAACCCAGTCACAGTACAACTAAAACTCCCTAAACTGTTAGGGAAAATTCACCCAGTTTTCCATTGTAGTTTGTTGAAGCCTTATCGGGGCTCCACTTTAAGACTTCCTCCAAAGAAGGCACCTGGACCCCTCGTAGTGGCAGGGCAGACCCACTATGAAGTGAAACGTATTCTTGACTCCAGAATCTTTAGAGGGAAATTACAGTACTTAGTACAATGGAAGGGATACCCATTGTCTGAAGCCACCTGGGTGAAATCTAGTGAAGTGAAAGCTGACAGATTGATCGAAAGGTTTCATGTGAAACACCCCAGCAAACCGAAAGATAACCCTTAACATATGCTTTTGTTTACTTTACAGGATCTGTCCTTCTTGTAAGGGGGGCCGGATGTCAATGCTGCAAATACTGTATATTCTTGCTTTGACAATATGCAAAACTGTCTGGTAATTACTGGGTTAATACATAGCTTAGAGTGGGGGGGGGAGGAAGCCTGGGAAAGAAAGAGGAAGTAAACTTTTGACCTTCACACTAATTGGATAATGTGACTTGTGACTGTAAGACAAGGGAGGGGTTTAGCAAGAAAAGATTGATGCCAGCGAGAGGAAGTCAGATTCTGGCATCAATACATCCATGATGGTGACCGGCGAAATTGTAGCTCTGTAATAAAGACTTTAGGAAACATGCCTGAAAGTTCTTTGAAGTGCTTCATTAGTCGGAACCTGTGACAGCTGCAAGTTGTCTGCAGCTAAGGCGAGCTTTCTAGAAGTTTCCACCCCTCCCTGCTGAGCAACTACTAAATGTAAGTAAAAGAGGGCCAGGGGTGGGAGGGCCGCCCAGGAGTGCCTGGGCCTGCCTGCTGCCGCACCGAACGGGTGGTGGCCATGGTGAGGCTAGTGGGGCAGTGGCGGGCGCTGGGAGGGTAGCTGATGCGCATGGGGCCCGGCAGGTGGCTTACCTCCCTTGGGCTGGGCCAGCTGGTGGCCCAGCTGGTGGTCGGCCTGTGCCGTCGCTGCCGCTTGCCATGGCCTCCCAGGAGCGCCTGGGCCTGCCTGCCACCGCACCGAACGGGCGGTGGCCAAGGTAAGGCTAGCGGGGCAGCGGCGGGTGCTGGGAGGGTAGCTGGTGTGCGTGGGACTGACTCTCAGCTGGCTGTTGGGAGCCAGGCAGTGTGTAGCGGCCCCGCCGGTTCCCCACTGACGTCCAGACGCCGACCCAACTCCCAGCTGACTGTCGGGAGTCGGGCTGTGCTCCTGGGGGCCATGCGGATGTTGGCCGGCTGCTGGCTGCGTCCTCCCCATCTCCTGGCTCATGGCAAGCCCAAGGGCTTGAAACGCACCCCCGACGCCGCCCCGGGCCAGCTCAGCTGCGTGGGCGGCCGGTCCGAGCCAAACCAGGTCTGGGCCGCTGCTGTCGCTGTCGCTGGGCTGCTCTGCCGCTGCCGACTAAGCTGAGTTGAGGCGCCGAGCCGGTCCCCACGCCTCCTGGTTGTCCAGCCGTGCTCCACCCCGGACCGCCATCCACACCGCGCTGGAGCTTCCCCCGTGCCACCCGGCCCACCTCCCTCACCGTCGGAGGCCACCTCGGCCCTCCAGCGCCCGGCGCGGCCCTGGGGCTGGTGCGCAGTCGCAACTCCTTCCCGGCTCGCCGGGCTCCGGGCCTCGGAAGCGGCCAGGCGGTGGGGAAGAGGGCGATGCCCGCATGTGCATCGGAGGCCAGCTGAACGGGCCAGGAGGGGAGAAGCGGCGCCTTCCGAGCAGGAGCTGGCGCTCTGGCCACGCCCCTCTCACGTGTGACGAGTCGGGGAAGGGTTTGGCAGTGAAGGGCTGCGCAGCGTGGAAAGGGGCTCCCACGATCCCGCCACTGCAATGGTGCCCAGGAGGCTGGAGGGGCGAGCAGGTCCTGGGGGGGTGGCTGGGAGACGGCAAGAGGTGCCAGGATGAGGATGGAGGGCTCCAGACTACCATCCCTAGCAGCCCTAAAAAGCACTGTGGAAGAGTGGGGAATGCTGGGAGTTGCAGTTCATCACCATCTGGGAAAACATGACTCTCCAAAGATCAATCCTTCCTTCCTTCCTTCCTTCCTTCCTTCCTTCCAACCATCTCCTTCCCTTCCCCTTCAATCTCTCCTTCCTTCTGTCGCGCCCTGCGAGGCCCTGGTTGCTGCAAACTGATTCACCCGTTCCGGCCCGTTGCTGTCTTCCTGGCGCACCTGCTGCTGACATCATCATGGCGCGCCGGTCCTCATGGCTGTGTTGCCAGAAACGCCTCGCCAGGCCAACACACAGCTGATGGATGCTGGCCGACACACAGCTGATGGAGGCGCGACCGAGTGCTGCGATCCGCTCTGTGCCGGGATGGACTGGCCTGTAATAGACACAGCTGGCTGATCCACGTAGCCAAATGGGGCTGGGTGAGACCAATAGTCAACTGATCGCTGCTGCAGGCTGATGAGCAGCTATTGAGACGACAGCTGATTTGACTGGGTCGGACATATGAATGGGTGGGGTGGCACGTAGGGATTGGATGGTAGTGGAAGTGGGGTGGAGTATAGGGTGGGGCACTTGTGTGATATAACACGCACTAAGCATAAACCATTTTCAGTGCTAACTTTGTTTTCAACTGCTGAATAAAGCTGTTGGTTGTCCACACGTTCCTATTTCTTGGCTTGCACCTTACGAAGCTCAAGTAGGACTTTAGGACAGTAAGTTAGCACTCATCTCTCTCTTTATTGGATTACGTTGGTTGGTCCTGGTTCCTGGTAGTGGCTTGAAGATGGCGGAAGACCTCCAAGATGGTCCCCCAGTAAAAGAGGCCGTGGAGCCTGCAGAGAAGCCTGCATTGTCACCGGAGGTGAAGGAGCCAGAGGTCCAGCCGGTAGTCAGACCAAAGGTGAAGGCCTCGTTGCCAGGGGTTGTTGGAGGGGAGCCTCAGCCACCCGTTTCTACAGGCCTATCTGGGGAATGGTGGTTAAGTCTGGCGTTGCAGCAGGCAGCAGCTAGTGGACAACAGGCTGTGGGGGTAGGCCCGTCTCTGTCTGGTTGGAGGGAGAGACAGCTAACGGGGGATAAGGAAGATGAGTGGAGTTACTCCACGGCCCCTGGTCAATATACTCTGGACGTATTAAGAGACCAGTTTGGAGAACTGGGTTACACCGCACCACCTCCTCGTTTACAAGCCAGCCCTGGGCTGCGGGTGCCAGTGGAGGCTCTGAAATTTCACCTCACTAGTCCAAGGCCTCGGTTAACTCCAGGTTTGTCTTCCCGGATGGGGTCTTCTGGGGCCCCAGTGTTTACTACACACCCACAGTATCGCCATGGGGATCTGTCGGTTGAAACCCCAGTGGCAGGCCCCAGGTCAGGAACAGCGGGGCTGGGCCATGATACCCACCGGGATGGAAGCCGAGACAGAGGTCGGGTGCAGCCGCAAGCAATAGCTTCCTGGCCTCCAGCTGTGATGTGGACACCACCACCCTTAACTATAGACTTTGATGGGGACCCAGATAGACTTGCCATGTTCATGAGCCATGTGCTGAGTCATATAGATCGTTTTGCCTTTATGTACCCTTTTAATTGGGCGATAGTGGTGGCGGTGACGGCCAGGTTGCAGGGTGAGGCAGCAGCCTGGGCCACCGATCTATATAGCGACCATGCCCGTGAATTGGCCGATGTTGGCTTGTTTTTGGAGGCTTTAAGGAGCAGGTTTGAAGACCGTTCAAGGATACAACGGGCAGAGGCAGAAGTGTTGAAGTTGAAGCAACGGGGCCAGCCAGCGAGGGAATATGTTCGGGACTTCCAGAGGGTTGCTGGGAGGTTGAGATAATGGCCAGAACGTCTTCTGGTACATCATTTTCAAGCTGGTCTGGACAAGGACCTCCGATGGGCATGTGTTGTGCGAGGCATTCCGTGCAGGCTTCAGGATTGGTTTAGAGTAGTGACTGAACTGGATGCGGGCCTGCAGGAGTTCCAGCGGCTGACAGAGCTGCAGCAAAGCCCCCGTCGGGTGGTAGAGCGGTCAACAGAGTCAGTACGGCCATCTCAAATCCCTGCTGCCGCTCCCAGAGCTGTGTTCTGGTGTTTCCACTGCAACAGGCCGGGCCATCAGGTAGCGGAATGTCCTGTCCCGGCTACCACTAAAACCCCCACGGCTGTGGGTCAGCCTGGTGTACCAACCAAGAAGGTCGTAGAACGAACAAGGGCGGCCCGGCAGGCAGAGGAGGAGGCACATCAGAGGTCTGGGGAAGACACATCATCATCGGACCACTTGGAAGAGTATGAGGGTGCAGATCTGGCAGAGGATCCCATAGTGAGTCAACCCATAGCTCCTTTCGCCATTCCGATTTCATTGACCAGTCCGTTAACGGGGCACTCGGGTGAATACCAAGCCTTAATCGATACGGGATGTACCCGTTGTCTGATTAGTAAGCAGGTGGTGGAGAAAGTGGGCATCAGAGTTGCTCATTTGTCCTCCCCTATTCGTTTTGAACAGGTAGACAGATCCCTGTTGGGGGGGGGGGGGCAGCTGCGTTAGTGACTGAACCTGTCAGGATGGATATGGGTGCCCAGTGGGAGCTTATTCGATTTATCGTAGTGCCGTCCATGACGGAAGCAGTAATCCTAGGGTTGGCCTGGTTAGACAAGTGGGCTCCAACAATGTGGTGGGCAGATGGGTGCCGACACCTACGCCTTGGGATCGGACCCCAGCCACCCCAATCAGAGCCAGTTCAGACTGAACATGGCAGAGAGGACCTAAAGGTTGTAAATTTATTTATTTATTTATTTCTAAAATTTACATGCCGCCCAATCCCGAGGGACTCAGGGCGGCGTACAAAATTAAAACAATAAATATAACAATAAAACAGTAAAATAAGTACATTCATACAGCATGTCCAATCGTATCCCGGCCCCCCCGGGGACATCAGCCCCAGGCCTGCCGGAACAGGAGAGTTTTAATGGCTTTCTTAACGGCCGGCAAGGTGGGAGTAGTTCGAATCTCGGGGGGAAGTTGATTCCACCAGGTCGGAGCCACCACAGAAAAGGCCCTTCCCCGAGGGCCCACTAGCCGACATTGTCTGGCTGACGGGACCTGAAGGAGGCCCAATCTGTGGGACCTCACCGGTCTCTGGGAACTATGAGGATGGTGTACAGGGGTTCCCACCAGAGTACAACGATCTTGTCGCAGTATTCAGTGAAAGCGAATGTGATAGTTTGCCACCCCATCATCCAACGGATTGCGCAATCGAAATATTGCCTGGGGCTAAATTGCCGAAACCTAGGATGTATCCTATGACACCTTTAGAGATGCAGGAATTGAGACAATATATAGATAAGAACTTAGCGCGGGGTTTTATACAGCCGGCCCATTCACCTATAGCAGCCCCAGTCATATTTCAGGAAAAGAAGGATGGGGGGTTGAGGCTCTGTGTAGATTTCAGGGGCATTAACGCAGTGTGCGTAGAGCATATGTACCCCTTGCCACTGATGAAAGATCTTCTGGCACATTTAGGTCGTGGAAACGTGTTCACCAAGTTAGATCTGAGGGAGGCTTACTATAGAGTAAGAATAAGGAAGGGAGACGAATGGAAAACAGCCTTTAACTGTCCGCTAGGCAGTTATCAATTTAAGGTCATGCCCTTCGGACTGCAGGGAGCCCCTGCAGTGTTTATGCAGCTCATTAATGGAGTGCTGCATGAGCATCTCTATCATGGGGTGCTCGTCTATCTCGATGATATATTAATATATTCTGAATCCTTGGAGGAACATGTCCATCTAGTACGTCAGGTTTTGGAGAAGTTGCTGCAGGCCCGCCTATACATCAAACTGTCGAAATGCGAATTTCACTGGACCAGTCTAGACTATCTGGGGTAACGCATTTCGGCGTCAGGCGTCAGAATGGACCCCAACAAGGTAAATAGTGTCCTGGAATGGCAGGCTCCTAAAACGCATCGTCAGTTGCAAAGTTTTTTAGGCTTTGCCAACTTCTGTAGGCAATTCATACCGTCCTTCGCAGCGGTAGCTCTCCCCTTAACAAACTTATTGCGTACTCGGAACTGTAAGACAAAACCTCGGCCTGGACAGGCCTTAGCTTGGACGTCGGAATGTCAAAAGGCGTTTGAAACATTGAAAGCTTTGTTCGCAAAAGAGCCTATATTGTTGCACCCACACCCAGAGAAACCATTTGTAGTGCAAGCTGATGCCAGTGACGTCGCTGTAGGGGCTGTGTTACTTCAAGTCAACAGTCAAGGGAAATTACAACCTTTTGCATATACATCCCGCAAGTTAACATACACTGAGAGAGCCTGGGCAATATGGGAGAAGGAGGCGTTTGCTGTACGGTGGGCTCTATCTACATGGCGACACCTGTTGGAGGGAGCTGCGCATCCGTTTGAGGTCTGGACAGACCACAAGAACTTAGAAGTATTACAGACCCCCAGACGTTTGTCACTGAAACATGTACGTTGGGCTCAATATTTTAGACGGTTTCACTTTCGTCTTAAATATGTGCCTGGGGGGAAGAATTTCCTTGCTGATGCCTTATCCCGTCTTCCACAATATGATAGTACTAGAGAGGAAATAGTGCAAGCCCTTGTGCCTCCATATAACCAACAAGTGATACAAAACTGCGCCAAGGCGGACTCTTTTGAAGATGATTTGAGAGCAGCACTGATACAAGATAAGTGGCTGCACGATCATCCCGGACTGCTAACTCAATGGAACGGTTTGGCGTGGTATAGCAATAAATTGTATGTACCACAAGAACTACGGAAACGGGTATGTCACCGGTGCCATGACTCAAAACATGCGGGCCATTTTGGGTTTTTAAAAGCCCTCCATCTGGCCAGGCGCCAATTCTGGTGGCCTCGAATGAGGCGGGATATTGAAACATATATAAAAGAGTGTCATGTGTGTGCACAATCGAAACCGTATCCCAGAAAGCCAATGGGGTTGCTGCAGTCTGTAGCAGATCCAGAACGTCCATGGCAAGATATAGCTATGGACTTCATTGTAGAACTACCTGAGGTACGAGGATACACAGTAATATGGACTATTATAGATCTATTTTCTAAACAAGCCCATTTCATCCCTTGTAAAGGGCTACCTTCAGCCAGAAAACTAGCAAAATTGTTCCTGAATCATGTGTATCGATTGCACACAGCACCTCGGCGTATTATCTCAGACTGTGGGGTCTAGTTCACAGCACGGTTCTGGCCTGAATTCGTCCACTTCCTTGGATCCACCCAAGGTCTTAGCTCGGCCTATCATCCAAGCACCAATGGTGCAGCGGAACGAGCCAATGCTGCAGTTGAGCGGTACCTCCACAGCTACGTTTCATACCAACAGACGGATTGGGTGGATCTAGTAGTGGGTGGTGTACGGTAAGGAATTCGTACCAATACCAGAGTGCTGGACTCAGGAACCCCAACCCCGTAAAGCTGATGACTGGTGTGGAACGTAGTCAGACAGGCTCTGTCAAAAGCAGGGGAAGTAACCAAGAGACAGGCAGATAAAAAGCGCAGGCCCAAACTACCATTCAAAGTAGGTGACCTGGTGTACCTATCAACAAAATACATAAAGCTTCAGGTACCATGTAGAAAACTAGCCTCTAAATATATTGGTCCTTTCAGGGTGGCCCAGGTAATCAACCCAGTAGCTGTACGGTTGCACTTATCCCATTTCCTAGGTAAAATACACCCAGTGTTTCATGCTAGTTTATTGAAACCAGTGGCGGCTGAGGCGGTACAGAAAGGACCAGGTCCAGTCGCCCCAGGCCGATACGAAGTACAAGATATTCTGGATTCACGGGCGAGACGGGGTGGGGTACAATATCTTGTTCTATGGAAAGGGTATCCCCTATCCGAGGCATCCTGGGTGGAAGCTAAGGATGTATCCACACCCCGACTCATTAGCAAGTACCACCAGAACCACCCTAGTAAACCGAGCAGACAAGTTGGTTGGATTCAGTAATCAGGCATACTGACTGTGCTATGCTTCATTCCAGGGGGACACCTGGTAGGGGGAGCCGAATGTCGCGCCCTGCGAGGCCCTGGTTGCTGCCAACTGATTCACCCGTTCTGCCCCGTTGCTGTCTTCCTGGCGCGCCTGCCGCTGACGTCATCATGGCGCGCCGGGCCGCATGACTGTGTTGCCAGGAACTCCTTGCCGGGCCAACACACAGCTGATGGATGCCGGCCGACACACAGTTGATGGAGGCGCGACTGAGTGCTGCAATCCGCTCTGTGCTGGGATGGACTGGCCCATAATAGATGCAGCTGGCTGATCCACATAGCCAAATGGGGCCGGGTGAGACCAATAGTCAACTGATCGCTGCTGCAGGCTGATGAGCGGCTATTGAGACGACAGCTGATTTGACTGGGTCGGACATATGAATGGGTGGGGTGGCGCATAGGGATTGGATGGTAGTGGGAGTGGGGTGGAGTTTAGGGTGGGGCACTTGTGTGATATAACACGCACTAAGCATAAACCATTTTCAGTGCTAACTTTGTTTTCAACTGCTGAATAAAGCTGTTGGTTGTCCACACGTTCCTATTTCTTGGCTTGCACTTTACGAAGCTCAAGTAGGACTTTAGGACACCTTCCTTCCTTCCTTCCTTCCTTTCCCCTTCAATCTCCTTCCTTCTCCATCTCCTTCCTTTCCCCTTCAATCTTTTTCTCCTTCCTTCCTTCCCCCTTCAATCTCCTTCCTTCTCCATCTCCTTCCTTTCCCCTTCAATCTTCCTTCCTTCCTTCCATCTCCAACTCCATCCCCATCCCTTCCCCTTCAATCTCCCTCTCCTTCCTTCCTTTCACCTTCAATCTCCTTCCTTCTCCATCTCCTTCCTTTCACCTTCAATCTTCCTTCCTTCCTTCCATCTCCATCCCTTCCCCTTCAATCTTTCTCCTTCCTTCCTTCCTTCCTTCTCCCTTCAATCTCCTTCCTTCTCCATCTCCTTCCTTTCCCCTTCAATCTTTTTCTCCTTCCTTCCTTCCCCTTCAATCTCCTTCCTTCTCCATCTCCTTCCTTTCCCCTTCAATCTTCCTTCCTTCCTTCCATCTCCAACTCCATCCCCATCCCTTCCCCTTCAATCTCCCTCTCCTTCCTTCCTTCTCCCTTCAATCTCCTTCCTTCTCCATCTCCTTCCTTTCACCTTCAATCTTCCTTCCTTCCTTCCATCTCCATCCCTTCCCCTTCAATCTTTCTCCTTCCTTCCTTCCTTCCTTCCTTCCTTTCCCCTTCAATTTCCTTCCTTCTCCATCTCCTTCCTTTCCCCTTCATCCTTCCTTCCTTCCCTCCCTCCCAACATTTTTGAGCAAGGAAGAGTAAGCTTCTCCAGCGAGCATTGCTATATTGTTTTTGTAATTAATCACTATGCTTTAATTATGTTCAATTCGTAACAATGAAAATACACATTGCATATCAGATATTTACATTACGATTCAAAACAGTAGCAAAATTACAGTTATGAAATAGCAACGAAAATAATTGTATGGTTGGGGGTCACCACAACATGAGGAACTGTATCAAGGGGTCGTGGCATTAGAAAGGTTGAGAACCACTGTCCTAGACCAAACCTCACCAAAAATATCACTTGAAGGCAAGATCGCCAAACAGAGGCTGTCATACTCTGGTCATGTCATGCAAGCTGACTCACTCGAAAAGTCAATCATGCTGGGAGTAATCAACAGAAAAAGTAGAAGTGGCCACCCTAGTTAGTACCTGCTGGTTGGACACTATAAAGCAGTGGTTCTCAACCTTTCTAATGCCGCGACCCCATAATACAGTTCCCCATGTTGTGGTGACCCCCAACCACTTATACATCACCGGGTGCCAGGGGCGTGGCCAAAGAAAAGGGGGGAAAAATGGCGGACAGCCTTGTTTGGCAACCCCCGTGAAATGGTTGTTCGACCCCAAATGGGGTCCCGACCCACAGGTTGAGAACCACTGCTATAAAGGATGACACCAAGATGACTGTGGTGGATCTGAAGGAGACAGTGTGAGACAGAGGGACATGGAGAGTGCTGCTCCATAGAGTGGCTGAGGGTCAGAAATGACTGAATGGCTGATGATGAATACTCATCAAGCATTATCTGTCAAAAACATGGTAGATTACTTGTTTTTGGACCATAAATATACCCCTCCTGGTCCTATTTGATCATTTAGCTGCATTCAGTATCATCCATCACAACATACCTAAGACTGGCTGCAAGGGTTGGTGACTAGAGGCACTGTTTCTGACTATAATTCAAAGTATTGTTTTCATCCTTAAAAGCCCAATCAGGTTTGCCTCTTAAATATCTGGAGGACCACCTTCTATTGTTAGAACCATCCTGTCTGATGCACTCATCTCAGTTGGTGATGTTACTGTATCTATCTCCAGTGTGTAAGAAACATGATTGATGGGATTCAGGGGCAGCATATTTTTGTTAAGATTTCCAGCTTATGGAATAGTTTCTCCAAGGTCAGACTAGTGCTGATCTTCCATTAATGTTTTCTTTAAAAAAAAAATCAGAAGTGATGCTTTTTATTTGATTATAGTATATTCATAGACCACTGGCTTTAAAGCATAAGGTCTGTCTACTTCTGTGATACCTATGCTGGTCCCCTTTTCTAGACTAAGCCATATATACTGGAGCTCATTCTGCCACTTTCCTATAGGCAGAAGGCCCTTGTTCTGCAGTTAAAAGAAAAGATTTCCAGCAAAACATTCTGCTACTTTGTGGGCACAATTATTAGGCAAGTTGTATTTTGGAGGATTAATTTTCTTATTGAACAATTACAGTGCTCTCAGTCAATCCAAAATGTTAATAAACCTTAAACCTGAATATTTAAGAAAGTAAAAGTGAGGTTTTGGCTTTCTTAGGAGAATATCTATGTGTGCACAATTATTGGGCAACTATTAGTGTGCAGAATTATGCAACTAAATGAAAAATGAAAATCTGTCCATCTCACTTGTTTATTTGCATCTGTTAAAGTGAGAATGACAAACAAAAAACGCAACATGTACAAATAAACATTTCTGACATTTCAAAAAAAAAAATCAGTGACCAATATAGCCACCCTTCTTTTCAATAACAGTCATAAGCCTTCCATTCATGGAGTCTGTCAGTTTCTTGATCTGTTGACGATCAACGTTTTGTGCAGCAGCAACCACAGCCTACCAGACACTGTTCAGAAAGATGTACTGTTTTCCTTCACCATAAATCTCCCATTTAAGAAGGGCCCACAATTTCTCAATAGGGTTTAGGTCAGGTGAGGAAGGGGGCCATGTCATTATTCTTTCATCTTTAAGGCCTTTACTGGCTAGCCACGCAGTGGAGTACTTCAATGCATGCGATGGCGCATTCTCCTGCATAAAAATCACGGTCTTCTTGAAAGATCCAGACTTTTTCCTGTACCACTGCTTGAAGAAAGTGTCTTCTAAAAACTGGCAGTAGGTTTGGGAGTTGATTTTGAGTCCATCTTCAACCCGAAAAGATCCAACTAGCTCATCTTTAATAATACCTACCCATACCCCACCTCCTCCTTGCTGGCATCTGAGTCAAAGTGGAGCTCTGTGCCCGTTACTGATTCAGCCACGGGCCCATCCATCTGGTCCATTAAGAGTCACTCTCATCTCATCAGTCCATAAAACCTTTGAAAAATCTGTCTTCAGATATTTCTTGGCCCAGTCTTGCCATTTCAATGTATGTGTCTTTTTCAGTGGTGGTCTGGTTTCAGCCTTCCTTACCCTGGCCATGTCTCTGAGCACTGAACACCTTGTACTTCTGGGCACTCCAGGTAGGTTGCAGTTCTGGAATATGACACCACTGGAGGATAATGGGTTCCTGGTAGCTTCACGTTTGATGCTTCTCAAATCTTTGGCAGTTAATGTGCGTCTTTTTTTCTCAACACTTTTCTTGTGACCCTGTTGACTATTTGCAACAAAACGTGTGATGGTTCTGTGATCACGCCCCAATATCTTAGGAATTTCAAGAGTGTTGCATCCCTCTGAAAGACATTTTACAATGTTTGACTTTTCAGAGCCAGTTAAATCTCTTTTTTGGCCCATTTTGCCTGAGGAAAAGAAGCTGCCTAATAATTATGCACACCTTGATATAGGGTGTTGATCTCCTTAGGCCACATCCTCCCTCATTACACAAATACACATCACCTGATATGCTTATAGACACTAACCATTAAGCTTCTACAGCTTAGAGGTGGAAAATATGCATGAAAATGATATGGTCAAAATACTCACTTGTCCAATAATTGTGCACACAGTGTAATTCCAGGATGCTACAAAGTAGGAAAGTCACACCATACACATTTCTACTAATATTCACATGAATTTTTAAAGCAGATATCTTATGGTTCAATGTTTGAGGATCTGTAAATTTTAAGAATAGGTATTTTTCTGTATATTTCAAAAAAGGTTGTTGCCTGTCAATGTTCAAGTCAAATAAAAGAGTGAGCAACCATTTATCGTGTTTCCCCGAAAGTAAGACCTACCCTGAAAGTAAGCCCTACTTAAGAGCCTGCCCAGCCGGCCAGCCGCCAATTCCGTCTGGTTGCTACCATAGACATGAAATGAGGAAGCTGCCAGTGCCACTGCCACGAGGTGAAGCCAGTGGGGGAGGGGGGATCTGACCCATGCACCCTGCTTACTGGTAGCTTGCCGCAGGCTCCACGCAACCCCACTTTTTCTGTAGCCGAAACTTGGAATTGATTGATTGAACTTTTTTTTTTTTTAGTCCCACAAACTTCTTTTGTTTCCCTACACACGGCAGCGGAGAAACGCGATGGGGCTGGAAATCAGGTAAGCAAAGAAATGCTTGGGGGAAGCGAGGGCATGTGGGCAGTGGTGGGGCAAGCTCTCCAACTCCGTGGCAGCAGAGAAATGCAATGGAGCTGTAAAGCAGGTGACAAGGTGCTGAAACAGGCCTGTCTCTCTCCCGCAGCTGCCCAGGCCTGCCGGAGGGAAGGCCGGCATGTACCATACCAGTACTGAAATGGGGCGGCATTCTGGCTCTGGCGGGAAAGGGGCAGCTGGCATGGGCGCTGCAGGCAGGATGCCCGCTCACTTCACTCTCCCTTCCCAACCCTCTGGGGCTCTGCCGGTGCTTTGGCCCTGGGCTGCCACCTCCCTGCTTACCTCTTGGGCGGGCCAGGCCAGGAAGACAGCCACCCCAGCATTCCCAGGGCAAAGGCCCCCACTCCGCCCAGAGGAGCATTGGCCTGGCCGCCACCGCCTTGGTGCCCTTCCCGCCACCGCCCAGCACAGCCACCCCGGGGCTGCAGTGGCACAGGAAAGGCACACGCGCCCTCCCGCCTGAATGCTGTCATACGGTACCTTTACCATAGTTGGTCCACCACACACTCCAAGGTTGGCCCATCGCTGCTGCACTGAGTCTCCACCCCATGCACAGGCCACGCCATGCCCCCGCACGTTCGCTGGTAAATAAGACATCCCCGAAAATAAGCCCTAGTGCTTATTTTGGCGCCCAAAAGAAAATAAGACCGGGTCTTATTTGGGGGAAAACACGGTATGAACACAAAGCACTATAGGGGAAGGTCAGGAAAAGAGCTAGCTCTTTATTAAGGAAAGGGCTAGCTCATTTTAGATCTTGCCCTCCTCCCTAGCTTAATAAGAGTTACCATCATGTTTAGCTTCTGCTGCTCCTCGTGCTAATGGGAATTCATTGATACTACATTTGATAGTGTGATAACATAAGGAAATAGTGATTAATCAGAAGCTCCCTAGCAAATGGAGGGTGGCTTGTTTGGTTCCTCTACCTTTCCTTCACTTTATACATGGAAGGGAAATAGGGAACACTATAAAATAAAAATCTCATTACCAATGGATTCAAGGAACTGCGATTTATTCTTGCCAAAGTTAGTTAACAAATGGACCTATCAAAAGAGGGTTTGAGAGGAAAAGGCGCTATCATGACTCACTTTCAAACACCAAAATCTGCCTGTTACAAATATATCTACCCTTGATTGAGTTGAAAAAGATAAAGAACAGCCCTCTTTTCCAGGTCACATTTAGTGATGATCCTATTTTCTTTCCACATACCAAATTTCTATGAATAGTGCAGGGCAAGAACAACAAGCTGGCTTCCTATGGACCAGCACTATCCCAAGCAGCAGTGGCTGTAGTAAATATTCATTACTATTAATGAGACTGGAAGGGGGGGAATGATGGCTCAGTGGTTAAAGACGCTGAGTTTGTCAGCTAGAAAGCTGACAGCCCAAGTTCGAGACATGAGTGCCGCACAACAGGGTGAGCTTCCATTACTTGCCCTAGCTCCTGCCCACCTAGCAGTTTAAAAGCATGCAAACGTGAGTAGATAAATAAGCACCACTCCAGTGGGAAGGTAACATCGTTCCATGCACCTCGGCCTATAGTCAACACTGGCTCCCTCGGCTAAGAAACGGAGATGAGTACCACCCCCTAGAGCAGTGGTTCTCAACCTTTTTATACCGGCAACCCCGCGGCGCGGCGCGCATGCGCGGCAGCGACCCATGCGCGGTGCGCATGCGCGGTGGCGGCCCCATGCACGGCGCGCATGCGCAGCGGCGCCCCCATGCGCGGCGCGGCGCACATGCGCGGTGCCGCCAGCTGAGGAAAAAAATGGCGGATCGCGTTGTTTGGCGACCCCCATGAAATGGTCGTTCGGCCCCAAATGGGGTCGCGACCCACAGGTTGAGAACCGCTGCCCTAGAGTCAGAAGGGGAAAACTTTACCGTTACCTTTATTAATGAGACTATCCATTAAATATTACTGAGAATATGGTTAAAACTCATTCTTCTTCAGTTCACTTGTAATACTGTTAATTTCATACAAGTTTTATTGTTTTATAAAGTCTACTACCTGGCCTTTGAGGGGTTCAGAAGACATGTTCATTCTTCTCTACAAACACCTTGATAGCACCAAGCCATTAAAGCTTATATTGCTCTGTTTGGTGATACCTACAATATTATTCAAGCTCGTCATCGATATTCAATGAGCCATGGTGGTGCAGTGGTTAGAATGCAGTATTGTAGGCTAATTTTGCCCACAGCCAGGTGTTCGATCCTGATTGACTCAGCCTTCCATCCTTCTGAGGTCAGTAAAATGAGGACTCAGATTGCTTGGGGCAATATGGTGACATTTGTAAACTGCTCAGAGAGTGCTGTAAGCCACTATGGAGCAGTATATAAGTCAAGTGCTATTGCTATTGCTATATTCACTGGATTCATACCTAGAAAATAGAGTAGCACCTAAAAATATGGGTTGGACATACCTCATCCTCAGGATGATTAATTATATGGGCAGTGTCAAATAAATTAAGTTCTTTTAAAAGTTTTTTTTTCAAGACATGTGTCTTAAATATGCACATTCTTTAGGGAAAAAATGACCAGCATGTAATAATTATTCTGGATCCAAAAGAAGATTAATTCCATCAAAATTCACAAGTTGTAAGATAACTCATAAATGTGCCAACTGCTTGCACTTTCCACAGTGCTTAAATAATAACACCATCAGGCTTTGAGTTTCATTTAGCACTATGTATAAACTGGAAAGCTGCACTTGGATTCTTCCACCATCATCCACCATCTCTTTAGTAGAGAACCTACAAAGAGCCATTAAGCAACATATACTACCACACAGCGTGTTCCCACACAGACTAAAATTCTTCAAAATTCTGACTTATTCTGCAAAATAACATACTATGAAGAAGATGACTACAGGTATTTAGAACAAAAATCACCTCATCACATGTAGACTGGTGTTTTTTTTAAGTTAAAAAAGTGAACTCAAAATGGTGTACAGTAAAAACAGCAATAATGTACATTAGACTTTTGATTATAATACCATGAGAATATGTTCCCATATTTCTGAAATATATTTCCCAATTTCTGAGTGTTAATCTAGTATGTGAATTATTTACTTGTATACAGTAAATGCTGAAAAGGGACTAAAATATGATGTAGTTCCAGTATGGTGAATGAAGCAACATTACTGAACATTCCTGTTACGTGTCTTGATGCACAGTATAAAGAAACTGTAACCAAAGGAATACAAAACTGGAAAAAAACCTAGGAAATTCACATACTACAAAAATATGAATGGGAAGAGAAATGGGAATATTCAGTGACATCCAGAGAGGCAAATCAACCAAGTGTGGTAGATTAGCTATGGGAATGACCTGCTACTCTGTTTAGGAGAAAAAAGACAAGGATGTGACAGAGATGCCTATATCAAATCACCTTCTGGCACGAAGGTCACTACATAACGAAAAAACAATAATCTTCACATTTACATTAGAAATATGCAATTTGTATTTTAAACTTGCAGTATTGAATGCCCTTTTATTAAAGAAAAGCAATACTATTTATTCTGAAAGGGCTCTAATGGCTGGAGTTATTATTATTTTAAACCCAGTCATCATGTGCTTTTTCTTAACTCCCCACTGGAACATTTTACAATTAAAATTAATTCCAGTCAGAAAAATCTATTGACCTTTAAGCTTTTAACAATTTTCTAGCTCACAGATCACTGTCAATATTTGCAAATCTTTAAAATTATATTTCATTGGTACCACTTTTATTCCCCATATTAATATTTCTTTACAAATGTATGCTTATCCATATCAGAGAAGAAGGAACAGCTGCTACTCACAGGAAATCTCTGGGGTCCTACAGCAGGTCTTGGCTGGGTTGGGATTGGCAGCAACGGCACTAAAAACAAGGAGCACACCTTTTAAATCAATTTGTTTTAGCCAAAAATCCAGGCCATTTTCATATGCAGCCACATTCACAGGCAGCTGCTATCCCATTCTCTTCAACAGCTGCAGGCAGACAAAATGTGTTAACACCATGCAACAGGGCAATTAGGATGCTGATGGCATAGGCTACAAAATTAAATAAGGCATAGGCAATTTGAAATATTTGTTTTCTTTCACACATTACTGAATGAGGGACAAAATCTTGACAGAACAGCATCAGAGGCATGCCATGATTTCCCAAAATTCCAGATACCACACCAATTCCATTGGTTAATTCACATTAATTCAATTATGCATTATAGTACCATTTACATTTACTAGGAAATAAGACTAGTTAAGCTCAGTTGCATATATTCCTGAGTAAACATGTTCTATATTAGAATATCATTCACACTGTGTTGTACCTCCTAAGATAAGGCAATCAACTAATTTAAATTTTTGCAAATGGAGCAAATGGAAAAAAGAAGTATACAAAATTTAGAAAAACATGTGTGAAGGAGTCTGAACTGAATTAGCTGTTCTAGAAGTAAGCTGTCAATATATATTTTATATATTTATAAAATGTATTGGCCGCCCATCTTACCACAGGGTAACTCTGGGAGGCTTACAGTCATAAAAAGTGTATTTATACATGTACATTAAAACATAAATTAAAACCAAATATTAAAATCTAATGACACGTGGGGAGGGCAGGGGCAGAATGGGGGAGGTGGGATCTGTTGTTACTTGATCAACCACCTTCACTGCGCTGTTCCCCCATTAGGACCCCAAGCCAACTGGCAGAGCCAGGACAAAAGGATAGGAGGGTTGAGGCCAGCCTCACATCGGGGGCAAGATGTTCCACAGGGCAGGAGCAACAGCAGAGAAGGCCCTCCTCCTGGACCCTGCCAGCCGGAATAATCGGGCTGACAGGACCCACAGCATGCTTCCTCTGCCGGCACGAGTGGGATGGGCCAATCCCAGTGGGATGAAACAGTCCCTCAAGTAGCCTGGACCCATGCCATGAAGGGCTTTAAAAGTGATCACCAACACCTTGAACTGCACCCAGAAGCAGACTAGCAGCCAATGCAGCTCACAGCAGTGGTGTTACAGGAGCCATTCTTGGGGGCCCAAAACTGCCCGCACTGCCGCACTCTGCAACAGCTGTAGCTTCCGGATGCTCTTCAAGGGTAGCCCCATGTAGAGTGCATTACAATAGTCCAACCATGAGATGACCAGGGACTGAATGACTGAGCACAAGGAATTCTGATCCAGGAAAGGCCGCAACTGGTGCACAACACGAAGTTGTACAAAGGCTCTCCTAGCCACGACTGCCACCTGCTACTCAAGCAGGAGTCGCAAGTCCAGGAGAACCCCCAAGTTGTGGACAGGATCTGTCTGGGGCAGTGCCAGCCCATCCAGAGTCAAAGATGACAAAGTCTGGGATCCCAGAGCCCCATGTACCCAAAGTCATTTGGTCTTGCCAGGGTTCAGTTGAAGCCTGTTGTCCCCCATCCAGGCCTGCACAGCCTCCAGGCACTGCAAGAGGGCAGCCACAGCATCACTTGGGTCTCCAAGAATAGAAATATATACAACCTGCTTTTACTGCTGCTCATCTAAATTACAAAAGCACATTGACTTGATGGAAATTTCTGCATCAGAATTACTCTGGCAAGATAAAGTAAACTTGTGCTAAAGTTTTATTTGATTATAATTTAAGAATGATATCCCTGAACTCATTAACAAAACTCTAGGTACTGGGTTTTTTCTGTTTCAAGAACATATCCTCACTTAAACCTTCACTTATTATGCTAGGCTGTGGCATAGTTTTATTTCAGCATTGTTACTGTGAACTCTTTCCAAGGAAAAATAATGTGGCTTATTTTTTTTAATCAACCAGCTACAGAAAAATGGTAGAAAAACAAATCATTACAGTAAGGCATTTGATAAAGTAGATCACAACCTACTACTTGATAAGATAGAAAAATGTGGGGTAGACAGAATCACCACCAGATGGATCCGTAGCTGGCTGACCGGCCGTACTCAGCAAGTGGTCCTCAATGGAACTGCATCTATATGGAGGGAAGTGTGTAGTGGGGTGCCCCAGGGCTCTGTTCTGGGCCCAGTGCTCTTCAACATCTTCATCAACGATTTGGATGAAGGGATAGATGGGGAACTCATCAAATTTGCAGACTACACCAAGCTGGCAGGAATAGCCAACACTCCAGAAGACAGGCTTAAGATACAGAAGGATCTGGACAGACTTGAACACTGGGCACTAACTAACAAAATGAAATTCAATGGTGAAAAAAGCAAGGTTCTACATTTAGGCAAGAAAAACCAAATGCACAAGTACAGCATAGGTGGCACCATGCTCAATAGTAGTAACTGTGAGAGGGACCTCGGAGTCCTAGTAGACAATCACCTAAATATGAGCCAGCAGTGTGCTGCAGCTGCCAAAAAGGCCAACACAGTGCTAGGCTGCATTAACAGAGGGATAGAATCAAGATCACGTGAAGTATTAATACCACTCTTCAATGCCTTGGTAAGGCTACACTTGGAATACTGCATCCAGTTTTGGTCACCAAGATGTAAAAAAGATGTTGAGACTCTAGAAAGAGTACAGAGAAGAGCAACAAAGATGATTAGGGGACTGGAGGCTAAAACATATAAGGAACGGTTGCTAGAATTGGGTATGTCTAGTTTAACGAAGAGAAGGACAAGGGGGGACATGATAGCAGTATTCCAATATCTCAGGGGCTGCCATAAAGAAGAGGGAATTAAGCTATCTTCCAAAGCACCTGAAGGCAGGACAAGAAGCAACGGGTGGAAACTAATCAAGGAGAGAAGCAACCTAGAACTAAGGAGAAACTTCCTTACAGTGAGAACAATTAATCAGTGGAACAGCCTGCCTCCAGAAGCAGTAAATGCTCCAACACTGGAAGTTTTTAAGAAGAGACTGGACAGCCATTTGTCCGAAATGGTGTAGGGTTTCCTGCCTGAGCAGGGGGTTGGACTAGATGACCTCCAAGGTCCCTTCCAACTTTGCTAATATTACTATTACTATTACAAGCTGTCTTATTCAATACAGCACAGAAACATAACTCCTGGCTTACATTTATTTCAATTTCTCTTCCATTGTATACCTGAAACACATATTTCATATCCACAAAGATACCCCCTTCCTATCTCTTCCTATCCTACCAGTCTATTCTGCAGTTCCCTTGTTTATTTTCTTTATTATTTATTACATTTTTATGCCACCCATCTCACTGACACAGCAACACTGGGCAGTTTATAAATAAGAGTTACAAACCGCCTCACTCCAGAGGCTCTCGGACATGTACAGGTAGTCCTCAACTTAGAACAGATCATTTAGTGACCGTTCAAAGTTACAACAGCACTGAAAAAGTGACTTATGACTGTTTTTCACACTTACGACCATTGTAGCATCTCTGTGGTCACGTCATCAAAATTCAGATACTTGGCAACTGACTTATATTTATGATGGCTGCAGTGTCCCAGGATCATGTGATCCTCTTTTGCAACCTTCAGATAAGCAAGTCAATGGGGAAGCCAGATTCACTTAACAACCGTGTTCCTAACTTAACAAATGCAGTGATTCACTTAACAACTATGGCAAGAAAAGTCATAAAATGGAGCAAAATTCACTTAACAAATGTCATGCTTAGCAAAAGAAATTTTGGGCTCAATTATGGTTGTAAGTCAAGGACTACCTGTACAAACCAGTATGAAGCACAATATAACAAAAAAATAAAAACCAACAAAAATGAGCAATAGCAAACAATAAAAGTTCTGCAGCATTCTACATCCCAACCTCTAATTTTTTGCCCAGTACTATCCACAAAGCTACTGGTGATTTTTTTTCTACAGTTCTTCCACTAGAAGTCCTTCCCATCATCTAATTCCAGGGGATGAATCTGAGGAATTCTGTATAAAAATCTGCTGTACTATGAAAATAAAGGTAATATCAAAAGCCAACTAATACCAAGAAAGACATTTGATCTACGCTGATTAGTATAGTTGATGATGATCAACAGCAGCTTTCTTGGCTTCTATCTCTTTCTCAGTGGTACCTCCAAAGTGATTCTAAAAAACCAAGTATGTTTACATCCAAATACGTGCTTTACTTCTAAGCAATAGGCTTTTCCCATTTAATTTTATATTAATGCCCCTATAAGGATAAAAAACCTTTCACTTTCTTTGAAAAAAATCCTTACCTTGAACAGGTGTTACTACAGTTCCTTTGAAGTGTGGATTTATGTGTATGTTTTTTGGCTGCTGGGATGCCACTGAAGGAGTCATCAGTATTCTTGGGGTTTCTACTTGGGATGGCATATGAATTCCTTGAGAGGGAGGGGGTGGTGTATGATGCCGAGTGGGGACAGGGAGCAGACCTTGTGACTGTTGTTGCTGCTGCTGTGGTTGTTGCTGCTGCTGCCGCTGCTGAAAAAGATTCCTAATGGGCTGCTGCTGATGAAATATCCTGTCTGAATGTGTCTGAAATTAAAAACAGAAAGTAATATATCCATTACTTGGAAAAATTTTAAAAATGTCCCCACAAGGAATACAGGAGAAGTTTTATATGGGATTAAGCAGATTCATGGCTACTGATAGTACCTACATATTCATAGGGTGCCTTCAAACAGTTTTTCTTGGGGAATGGGCAAATGAAAAGTGGAGACATCCTAACCTTGTTGAACACCCATGCAGACGGAATGCACAGAAGACTGTTTCCTGGGTACAACTTAGCATTAGTTTCTTATACACATTAGTACAGATAGTCCTCAACTTACGACCATAACTGGGGCCAGAATTTCTGTTGCTAAGCAAGACAGTTGTTAAGTGAGTCACACTCAATTTTATGACCCTTTTTGCCACGGCTGTTAAGCAAATAACTGCAATTGTTAAGTGAATCACATGGTCATTAAGTGAATCCAGCTTCCCCTTTTGACTTTCCTTGTTGGAAGCCGGCTGGGAAAGGCACAAATGGCTATCATGTGATCCCACGACGCTGCAACTGTCATAAATACATGCCAGTTGCCAAGCACCTCAATTTTGATTACATGACCATGGGGATGCTTTGATAGTTGTTAAGTTTAAGGACTAATCATAAGTCAGTTTTTTCAGTGCCATTGTAACTTTGAACAGTCCCTAAACGAATGGTTGTAAGTCAAGGACTACCTATATTACAATTCAGAATTCTAAACCTACATTTATCAACAAGATTTCTCTGTTTTCATGATGGAGAACTGCAAGAAGTATCAAGAGTAGAACCATCACAAATCCTAAAACAGATTTTCAGATGATAAATCCCAGTTCTCCCAAGTTTAAGAGTCATCAGAATAAGGCTCTGAATCAAGCATTCACATTTAAGCAGCTAAACCCAAGCAGGTGTTCCACTACTTTAATTCCCCACTCCAACCATCACTACTGCATTTAGGGTACCATAACAGCTGTCTGGGTTGGCAGTAAAGCAGGCCTGTGATCCTCAATTCTTCCCCTTTCATTGCTGTCTCTTCTTTGTTCTCCCATCCCATGACACATTAATGACCCTCCTCGTCTTCCTCCTCTTCGGGAGCCATACCGCCCTTGTTTTAGCTGTCTTTCCCGCTCTTCAAATTCAAGTAATGCTGCTTTGGCTTCTGCAGAAAGTTCTATTAAATGAAACAAAAGATAATTTAGTATTTGCCAGAAGGATTAAGAGTTATGAACTAATAACAGTTTCACTACAGTAGCAACACCGGCATGTGTGTAAAAACATGCTTGGGATAAACACATGTCCATCATCTGACAAAAATTAAATTAAAATAAAAAAATTAAAATTAACTTATTTTCTATTTTGTCTTTCTAATACAAAGACCTGCAAATATAAATAGAACAACTGAGGCAAAAGAAAGGAAAGGTAGTACCAGTAGTCACAGATGCCTTGGGTACAATCCCCAAACAACTGGAGCACAACTTGAACACCATTGGCATAGACAAATTCACCATCAATCAATTGTGAAAGGCAGCTTTACTTAAGACCAGCTTACAACCTGCGACAATACCTCTAACACCACAAAACATCAACATCTGCCTATCCCAGGTCCTTGGGAAGGACTTGGTAGGTGGATAAAAATGCCAAATCCAGTCTGAACATCTGGCTGACTGTGCAACAAACCATAATTAAAAAGAAAGCAAAAAAACTCAAAGGGCAGACTCGATGGATCACTAGGTCTTTTTCTGCCATCAGTTTTCTATTTTTCTACACTCAGTTAGCATGGCACGTACATTAAGACAAACTATTAACATTTAAAGAATAAATTTGATTGTATCCTTTTAACTTGCAAAAGGAAGTGCATATTTACAGTCTGGCGATAATAAAATACTTTATTCTCTCAAGAATACTTTTATTACTTATTTTTAATGTAAGAATAGTTTTACTTTAACCTTTCTCCTATAATAACTTGCAAAAATTCAGTAATTAATTCATGGATATAAGAAATATACAGGTAGTCCTCAACTTATGACCATAATTGAGCCCAGAATTACAGTTGGAAGTCATTGCAGTCGTAAGTTGAAGTATCATGTGACCAGACCAATTTTTTCAGCATACTTGGTGGCAATCATTAAGCAAACAGCACAGCCATTAAGTGAATCCATTTTACCCAAAGGTAAAAGATTTCAGTCCTTCACGGCGTAGTGTGTTACCAATTGTTTTCTTGGTGACTATGGTCCCAGCTGCCTTGAGATCATTGACAAGATGCTCCTGTGTAGTTCTGGGCTGATTCCTCACTGTTCTCTGATCACTGAAACTCCACGAGGTGAGATCTTGCATGGAGCCCCAGACTGAGGGAGATTGACAGGTTGTGTTTCTTCCATTTGTGAATAATTGCACCAACTGTTGTCACCTTCTCACCAAGCTGCTTGGCGATAGTCTTGTAGCCCATTCCAGCCTTGTGTAGGTCTACAATCCTGTCCCTGACATCCTTGGAC
This sequence comes from Crotalus adamanteus, assembly GCA_039797435.1. NCBI lineage: Eukaryota > Metazoa > Chordata > Lepidosauria > Squamata > Viperidae > Crotalus > Crotalus adamanteus. The sequence goes on along the minus strand of CM077935.1, from coordinate 55,475,752 downwards.
AGCTCTTTGGTCTTGGCCATGGTGGAGAGTTTGGAATCTGATGCTTCTGTGGTCAGGTGTCTTTTATACAAGTAACAACCTGAGATTAGGAGCACTCCCTTTAAAAGAGTGCTCCTAATCTCAGCTCGTTACCTGTATAAAAGACACCTGGGAGCCAAAAATCTTGCTGATTGATAGGGGATCAAATACTTATTTCACTCATTAAAATGCAAATCAATTTATAACTTTTTTGAAATGTGTTTTTCTGGATTTTTTTGTTGTTATTCTGTCTCCCACTGTTAAAATAAACCTACCATGAAAATTATGGACTGATCATTTCTTTGTCAGTGGGCAAACGTACAAAATCAGCAGGGGATCAAATACTTTTTTCCCTCACTGTAACACTAATACATTCATAAGAAAAATGTTTAATGTATTTTATCAACATATATCCAAACTTTACTGCAGAATTCTTTCACACACAGCTAATGCAGTGATTCAGCGATTATTTCTCTAGTCCCATCAAGTGTCAAAATAATTTGGCTACCCTTGGTAATAAAATGGTTTCAAATACCATCTTTAATCAGCAAGGATGCTTTCCTCCAACAAAGACAATCTATCATAAAAGGTCACCAAAAAGTGTCAGAAATTACATTTGGAATTTCAGCTAAAATATTTATTTCTATTTTAAGTGTTTTCTCAATTTTATTATTGGGAAACTATAACCACTCAATGGAATTCCATTTCTATACCCATAATTCTTAAGAGCAATTAATGCTGAAAGTAATATTTATTATGCCATTTTTACCACATTTTTCACTGATAGACAACAGTTATTACAGATTGCTTAACAACTCCAGCTGACAATGGCCTTTTACAAAAAAAACATGAGTAGGAACTGCAAAAGTTGCATAATATATATTTGCAAACTGGTAATCGGATATCATAGGGCTATTTTTACTGGCTACCGCATATTGATGCTGTCATTTATGATAGCAAGGAAGGAGCTATCAAATAAATCACATGTACTTTGAAATATATGGCAGCGCGATGGCTCAGCAGTTAAGATGCTGGGCTTTGTCAGCTGGAAAGCCGTTGGAGACCCAAGCATCACGTAACGGGGTGAGCTCCTGTCTTCAGCCTAGCTCCTGCCAACCTAGCAGTTTGAAAGCATGCAAATGCAAGTAGATAAATACAGGTGAAACTCAAAAAATTAGAATATCGTGCAAAATTCATTTATTTCAGTAATGCAACTTAAAAGGTGAAACTAATATATGAGATAGACTCATTACATCCAAAGCAAGATAGTTCAAGCCGTGATGTGTCATAATTGAGATGATTATGGCTTACAGCTCATGAAAACCCCAAATCCACAATCTTAGAAAATTAGAATATTGTGAAACGGTTCAATATTCTAGGCTCAAAGTGTCCCGCTCTAATCAGCTAATTAAGCCATAACACCTGCAAAGGGTTCCTGAGCCTTTAAATCAGTGGTTCTCAACCTTTCTAATGCCGTGACCCCATAAAACAGTTCCCCATGTTGTGGTGACCCCCAAGTGGGTGTGGCCACCAATAAGAGGGAGTAGGACAGCTAGGGAAAAGGGAAAAAAATGGTGGACTGCGTTGTTTGGCGACCCCCGTGAAATGGTCGTTTGACCCCAAATGGGGTCCCGACCCACAGGTTGAGAACCACTGCTTTAAATGGTCTCTCAGTCAGGTTCAGTAGTAATCACAATCATGGGAAAGACTGCTGACCTGACAGTTGTGCAGAAAACCATCATTGACACCCTCCATAAGGAGGGAAAGCCTCAAAAGGTAATTGCAAATGAAGTTGGATGTTCCCAAAGTGCTGTATCAAAGCACATTAATAGAAAGTTATGTGGAAGGGAAAAGTGTGGGAAAAAAAGGTGCACAAGCAGCAAGCATGACCGCAGCCTGGAGAGGATTGTCAGGAAAAGGCCATTCAAAAGTGTTGGGGACTTTCACAAGGAGTGGACTGAGGCTGGAGTCAGTGCATCAAGAGCCACCACACACAGACAGATCCTGGACATGGGCCCAGTGTGAAGTTTCCACAGTCTGTGTTGATTTGGGGAGCCATGTCATCTGCTGGTGTTGGTGCACTGTGCTTCATTAAGTCCAGGGTCAATGTAGCCATCTACCAGGAGATTTTGGAGCACTTCATGCTTCCTTCTGCAGACGAGCTTTATGGGGATGCTGACTTCATTTTCCAGCAGGACTTGGCACCCGCCCACACTGCCAAAAGCACCAAAACCTGGTTCAATGACCGTGGGATTACTGTGCTTGATTGGCCAGCAAACTCACCTGACCTGAACCCCATAGAGACTCTATGGGGCATTGCCAAGAGACATGAGACCGAACAATGCAGAAGAGCTGAAGGCCGCTACTGAAGCATCCTGGTCTTCCATAACACCTCAGCAGTGCCACAGGCTGATAGCTTTCATGCCACGCAGCATTGAGGCAGTAATTGCTGCAAAAGGGGCCCAAACCAAGTACTGAGTACATATGCACACTTATACTTTTCAGAGGTCCAATATTGTTCTATGTACAATCCTTGTTTTATTGATTGCATGTAATATTCTAATTTTCTAAGATTGTGGATTTGGGGTTTTCATGAGCTGTAAGCCATAATCATCACAATTATGACAAATCACGGCATGAACTATCTTGCTTTGCATGTAATGAGTCTATCTCATATATTAGTTTCACCTTTTAAGTTGCATTACTGAAATAAATGAACTTTTGCACGATATTCTAATTTTTTGAGTTTCACCTGTAGGTACCACTTCGGTGGGAAGGTAACAGCATTCCATGATATCATGCTGGCCACCACATGACCATAGAAACATCTTCGGACAGCACTGTCTCAATGACCCTTGAAACGGAGATGAGCACCACCCACTAGTCAGCAATGACTAGCGGAGTAAAATCTGCAGGGACTCCTTTACTCTTTATTTCCAAATATTCTTCTAAGATAATTCCGTACAGACAGCTTGCTAACCTTGTACTTTTTAAATGAGAGGTTGAAAATTAAAAGAGAATTGTTTCCAATAGGGGAAAAGTTTAAGTACAATAAATTTTGCTGCTTCTTAGAATCATCTTAGAGTGATTTTTTTCCAGCTGAACTCTAGACAGCTAGTCTTTAAAGGACCTCCACTATTTCCAGGCTTAACCCAACTTATTTTAACTCTAACCCTAAATGGCTTTAGAATGGCGTATGAGGCCCTCCTGGTATACAGGTATTCCTCAAATTACAACCTTTCATTTAGCAACCATTCAAAGTTGTAATGGCAATGAAAAAAGTGACTTACAACCAGTCCTCACACTTAAGACTGTTGCAGCATCCCCACAGTCACTTAATCAAAATTCAGGCTCTTGGTAACTGGCATATATTTACAACGGTTGCAGTGTCCCAGGATCATGTGATCACCATTTGCAACCTTCCCAACTGGCTTCCAGGAAGCAAACTCAATTGGGGATGCTGAATTTGTTTAACAATCACATGAATCACTTAACAAATGCATTGATTCACTTACAACCATGGCAAAAAAGGTCATAAAATCATGCATGACTCGCTGAAAGGGCCACAGGAATGGAGATCAGATTCCAAAGTTCTATGTCCTGTTTCTGCAGCCCTACAAAAGAGTTCCCTTCTGTGCATGGTTCATTTCTGCAGCCTGCCACAGACTTCCCTTCCACACAGACAGGGGAGGGGAAATCCTGCTGTGGACTGTAGAAATGGAGCTTGAATCCTTAAGTTCCCTTCCACGTAGGGAGGGGAGCTGAACTCCTCCAGCAAGTTGCAGAAACAAAGTCTAGATCCCAAAGATCCAAGCTTCGTTTCTGAAGCCCACAGCAGGAGTTCCCTTCTGTACACAGAGGGGAGCTGCCTGACCTCCTTCAGTAGGCAGCTCTTTCACTCTGTCCACTTAAAAGCTGCAACTGGGAAAGCCAAGACTGCAGTCACTGAGCAAAGCAGTCACATGGGCATCCCACTGAACTACTGCTTCACTCTATTATTATTATGGTTTGTGGCACTCACCCAGCTGTTTAGACTGGATTTGGCATTTTTGTCCACCTATCGAGTCCTTCCCAAGGACCTAGGATAGGCAAATCTGGAAGTTTGAGGGGTTACAGGTATTGTCGCAGGATGTAAGCTGTTCAGAGTAAAGCTGCTTTTTGCAATTGACTGATGGTGAATTTGTCAATGCCGATGATGTTCAAGTGGTGCTCCAGTTGTTTTGGGATCACACCCAAGGCACCGATTACTATTGTTACTACCTTTGCATTTCTTTACCACAGTCATTCTATTTCTATTTGCATGTCTTTATATTTTGTTACCTTCTCCAATTCTTTCTCTTCTATTCTGCTGTCTCCAGGTACTGCCACATCTACTATCCATACTTTTTTGTCTTTCTTATCGAGAATTGTTAAGTCTGGGGTGTTATGTGGCACGTGTCTGTTTGAATTTTAAAGTCACAGAGCAATTTAACTTCTTCATTTTCTATGACTTTCTCTATTTTATGGTCCCACTAGTTCTTGCTTGCAGGCAAATGGTATTTCTTGCAGATTTTCCAATGCACCATTGTTGCTACTTTGTCATGCCATTGTTTGTAGTCAGTCTGTGTGAACTTCTTGCACATCTAACCAGGTGGTCTACTGTTTCTTCAGCTTCTTTGCAGAGGTGGCACTTGCTGTCTGTTGCTGTCTTCTCAATTCTGGCTTTGTAGACATTTGTTCTTAAGACTTGGTCTTGTGCAGCCAGAATTAGCCCCTTGATCTCTTTCTTCAACTTTCCTGCTCTTAGCCATTACCAGGTCTTGTGGTTATCTGCTTTGCCTGCCATGTTTTAATGTATTTAATGTACTTGCCTATTTTTTAATGTACTGGCAAAGAAAAGATACTGTTCTTTATTTGGTCTTTCTTGTAGGCCAGTTTGGTCTCTCTAGTACTCGGTAGGCATTCATGGTATAGTAGCTTCAGTGCATCTTCTTCACTGTCTATCAGATATTCTTACAATGCCTTTTTTTTCTTCTTCAACTGTCTGATGTCTATGGAGATTCTCAGTCATCCAGGTCACAAGTATCCCAAAGATGCTTTTTCACGAGGCAACTGGACTTTCTTGTTTTTCTTTCAAAAACAAGAAAGTCCAGTTGCCTCGTGAAAAAGCATCTTTGGGATAACTGTCTGATGTATTTGCAACATTCCACACCCACCGATTTTCCTTGGTAAGTAAAGTCTGTCAACATCACTGCAAGGATGAAGGGCATGAGTCATTGTCATTATTTTTCTGGTATTCCTACCCAGGGCTTTTAGTTCTGCTTGAGTCCAGTCCACTATTCCAGCTGTATACCTAACAAGTGGATTTGCCCAGATGTTAATTGCCTTAATGGTATTTCCTCCACTGAGTTTGGACTTTAAGATCTGATAATAATAATAAAGTTGGAAGGGACCTTGGAGGTCATCAAGTCCAACCCCCTGCCCAGGCAGGAAACCCTATACCAGTGGTTCTCAACCTTCTTAATGCCGCGACCCTTTAATACAGTTCCTCATGTTGTGCTGACCCCCAACCATAAAATTATTTTCGTTGTTACTTCATAACTGTAATTTTGCTACTGTTATGAATCGTAATGTAAATATCTGATATGCAGGATGTATTTTCATTGTTACAAATTGAACATAATTAAAGCATAGTGATTAATCACAAAAACAATATGTAATTATATATTGTGAAATATTTATTTCTAATTACAAATAAATGAAATTTTGGCATTGTAGTCCAAGGACTTCAAGTCAGAGTCTCTCTTCTTTTAAATATTCAAATGCATTGTGCAAAAAAATAATGGTAATCCTGTGAATTATGTTGAATTTTTATCATTTTTGATGCTGACATTTGATCGGAATTGCAAATTAATGGTGTAGAATTGGGCCCCAAGCCTCTGTAAGGTAAGCTCATAACTGGCAAGGAAAGATGAACCCATATAAAACTTCCAAGGGGAAAGATGGCAATTAATTAGCCCCCACTCCAATTTAGCTGTCGAGGACCACCATAATTTCTCCACAGCCTGCCAATGCTCCCTACTCTGGCGTTTTGCATCCAAGCCAGAGAAGTTTTTTCCTCCAAGCAGGGAGAGGGAAGGATCTGCTCTCAGGAGTTAAGCCTGAGCGGCAGAAACCCCGTGTGCGGCTGCCCTTCATCCATGCTCCTTTCACTCCGGTGGGAGGAAAGGAGCTGAAGAATGCAAAGCGAGAGCCTGGCCCCTTCCTTTCCCGCTCACGGCGTCCCTCCTTCCTGCCTGCACTCACACAACCCTCTTAACTTCAAGTGTCTCCGAAGAGAGTCAGCTCAAAGTTACAATTGATGGGTTGTTGTTCCTCTTCATCTTTTGTGTTTCGTTTGAAGCGCCATTGTACATAGTTTCACCTTCGGGACTTCCCCCCTGCTCCCGGGATTTGCTCACGGTGCCTTCACGCCGCGTATCGTCCCACACTTCCTTTTGCGCGGCACACACGCCTAAAGACCTCAGGAGGGACAGACTGGAAAGATGAGGGACACCGCTCGTGCGGCTTTTTTGCAGCTCCAGCAAAAGAAACTGGGGGAAGCAGCCCCGACGACAAAGTCCCTTTCACCACCACCCAATCCTCTTCTCGGACATCGCAGCCACGTGAAAAACCAGCAACCCCCCGTCTCCCCAAGCCAAGGGGTGCAGGATGAAGCAAATTTTGGTCAAAATATGCCTTCCACGAGGAAACACTTACCTTGAGATGCTTTTTCTATTGCCCCATCTATTAGCTTCTCTATGGGCGTGGGAATATTGAGGGGGGGGGGGCTCTCTGCTTTTCTACAGATACAATTTCGCTGCACGATAAAAAAAATGGTTAGAAATCCTGTCAAGTCATGTGATTGATTATTTCCACCCCTCTATTCCTCCTAAACTCCCTCTCCATTTTAGAACAATACTCGGCAGCTTTTTTTCATTATGTCAGACAAAAATGGCTGATGACAGAGAGGAGGATCGCGGCTGCCATTGCCAGGGAATGCTTGGCTCTCCTCGACGCTACTGTGGCTGCAGAGGCTTCAGCCGTGAGGCGAATGCGGAGGTTGATTAGGGTCTGGTATCTCCCAGTCTTGCCTTGAATGTAGGAGGATAACTCTTCCTGATTCCTCCCTTCTCTTCCCCCTCCCTTTTCCTACTTCTCCAGGCTAGGAAAGTCTATAGTGTCTCGGTTCCTAAGACCATCGGAAATATGTATTTTCTGATGGTCTTAGGTGACCCCTGTGAAAGGGTCGTTCGACCCCCCCAAAGGGTCGCAACCCACAGGTTGAGAACCGCTGCCCTATACCATTTCGGACAAATGGCTGTCCAGTCTCTTCTTAAAAACTTCCAGTATTGGAGCATTCACTGCTTCTGGAGGCAGGTTGTTCCACTGGTTAATTGTTCTAACTGTCAGGAAGTTTGTCCTTAGTTCTAAGTTGCGTCTCTCCTTGATTAGTTTCCATCCGTTGCTTCTTGTCCTGCCTTTAGGTGCTTTGGAAAATAGCTTGACTTCCTCTTCTTTGTGGCAGCCCCTGAGATATTGGAATACTGCTATCATGTCCCCCCTCGTCCTTCTCTTCATTAAACTAGACATGCCCAATTCCAGCAACAGTTCCTTATATGTTTTAGCCTCCATTCCCCTAATCATCTTCGTTGCTCTTCTCAGAGTATCAACATCTCCTTTACATCGTGGTGACCAAAACTGGATGCAGTATTCCAAGTGTGGCCTTACCAAGGCATTGTAAAGTGGTATTAATACTTCACGTGATCTTGATTCTATCCCTCTGTTAATGCAGCCTAGCACTGTGTTGGCTTTTTTGGCAGCTGCAGCACACTGCTGGCTCATATTTAAGTGATTGTCCACTAGGACTCCAAGATCCCTCTCACAGTTACTACTATTGAGCAAGGTACCCCCTATACTATACCTGTACATTTGGTTTTTCTTGCCTAAATGTAGAACCTTACTTTTTTCACCATTGAATTTCATTTTGTTAGATAGCACCCAGTGTTCAAGTCTGTCCAGATCCTCCCGTATCTTAAGCCTGTCTTCTGGAGTGTTGGCTATTCCTGCCAGCTTGGTGTAGTCTGCAAATTTGATGAGTTCCCCATCTATCCCCTCGTCCAAATCGTTGATGAAGATGTTGAAGAGCACTGGGCCCAGAACAGAGCCCTAGGGCATCTTCTTCACATTCTTGATGTATTCACCTCTAATCATTTTCTTGACTTCAGTGTGCTTGATGTTGTCAGCTTGAAGGATACCCAGGTATTTGTAGTAATCATCTTCATCCAGACTCTTGATGTTATTTTTGTAGGGCATCTTGATTCCTTTGGTTTTCACTATTTTTCCCTGTTTGATGGAGAGTGTGGTACATTTGTCCAGTCCAAACTCCACTGCAATATCTTGGCTGTATATACGAACAGTATTGAGCAGCAATTCTATTTCAGATAGTGTTTTTCCATACACCTTCAGATCGTCCATGTAAAGGAGGTGGGATAGTCTGGCAGATCTTTTTTTTATGTTTGATAGCCATAGCCTGGGTTATTCAGTATTGTTGATAGAGGAATCAGTGCAATGACAAATAGTTTCTACTGACTCCTGTCATTTCTAGGTACTTGATTGCCCAATCATGTGGCAGGGGGTCAAATGATTTCTTTTAATCAATCCATGCTACATCCAAGTTGGTCTTCCTTCTATTGCAGTTTTCCAGAATCATTGGTGGCGTAGTGGTTAGAATGTACTATTGCAGGCTAACTCTGCCTACAGCCTGAAGTTCGATCCTGACGGGGCTCAAGGTTGACTCAGCCTTCCATCCTTCCAAGGTGAGTAAAATGAGGACCCAGATTGTTGAGGGCAATATGCTGACATTGTAAACCGCCCAGAGAGTGCTGTAAGTATAAAACACTGTGGGGCGGTATATAAGTCTAAGTCAGGGGTAGGCAACCTTGGCTCTTTTATGACTCATGACTGGTCTAAGTGCTATGGCTATTGCTATCTTGTCAATTAGAAGTTGATCTTTTGTTCCTCTGCTATTGGGGCAGTTTCCTTTCTGCTCAGGTGGAAAGAGATTGTTTTCAACTAGATGCTCTTGGACTGCATCAGCTACCACACCAGTTAGCAATTTGAAAGTTGTTGGTAAGCAACTAATTGGCCTGTAGGTGCCTGGTGCTGCCCCTTTCATTATAATCTTTCATTATCAGGTAGGTTCTGCCAGATGTTAGCCACTCTTCAATTTCACCTCCTTGTAGTATATTGTTAAACTGCTTGGCAATGAGTGGGTATAGAATAGTTAGATGTTTCAACCAAAAACCATGCAGTTCATCTTCACCTGGTGCTGACCAATTCTTGATCTTCCTTGCTTTTTTCTCTACCATTTCTGCTATTATTACTAGTTCTTTCATTTCAACTTTTTTTATTCTTATCCACCTCTTTTAACCAAGCTGCATCCTTGTTGTATTTCATTGGGTTATCCTGTATCTGTGCCCAGAATTACACTGTTTTTTCTTGACCGGTACTGACTGATTCACTGCAGTCTCTCCATTGATGGATTGGTAGAAATGTTTCTGATTGGATTGAAATTGGAGGTTCTGGCTATAATTTGCAATTCAAGCTTCGTATCTGCTGATTTTCTTGGCTATAGCTGTTATTTGCTGCTTTAGTATTTCCAGTGCTTCCTTGATCTTTCTTTTTTCTAAGTGGTATTTATTAAGTATTCTTTGATCTTCTTGTTCTTCAGCTTCTTTTCTTTCATCTGTTCTAGCCTGCCTGCATCTGATCTTATTTTCCAGTCTAATCTTCCATTTTGGTGGCACACTGTTTGGCTTTTTTTCTTCTTTGTTCATTTTGCATCCCAGGTATTCAGTTATATCTTCAGCTGTGCTGTACATTAATTGCTCTGTTTCTTGCACTGAGCTGGTGCTTATATTTGATATTGCAGTATTGACTTTTTTAATGCTTGTGCTATCTGTTACTTTGAAACAAGCTTCAATGCAGGCAACCTTATTCTGATGTTTTTGTGCTGTTCTAGATGCTCAGTTAGTCTTTGTTTCACTTCTACTTCTTTAGTTAGAGAGCTTTGTTCTTTCTGAGGCAGAGGAGAGGGTGCCAGGTTTCGGAATGAAAACAATTCTATAGCTGTGCTGGCTTCATCTACTGCCAACTCCCTCTGGTTTACCTCTACATTCTGAGTTACTTCTGGCAAGGCTTTGATTTCTTTGCCCTGGGTAGACCTTTGCAGTACTTCCAATTCTGTTTCTGTGAATACTTTGTTTCATATTATAAATCAATGTTGATCTGCTAGCCCAGGGGTCCCAAACCCCCGGTCCGTGGACCAGTACTGGGCCGCAGCATGCCAGCAACCAGGCCACACAAACAAGCAAAGCCCCATCTGTGGGGTGCAGGCAGCACACAAAACCACGCACACTCCGGTCCACGGAAAAACATCTCTCCACGGAACCGGTCCCTGGTGCCCAAAAAGGTTGGGGACCTCTGTGCTAGCCTCTCTGTTCTGTTATTTCTGATTCTGGATGTTGTTCTTTCCAGAATTGATGCATTTGTTTCAAATATCCTCTTCTTGTTTGGCTTGATCTGTAATAACAGATCATTATTGCTTTGTTTATTAAGTTTATTTGCTGCCCATCTCATAGTTCAAGGTGACTCTGAGAAGCTTGTTGTTGTTAATTGCGAAGTCGTGTCTGACCCATCGCGACCCCATGGACAACGTTCCTCCAGGTCTTCCTGTCCTCTACCATCTTCTGGAGTCCATTTAAGTTCACACCTACTGCTTCAGTGACTCCATCCAGCCATCTCATTCTCTGTCGTCCCCTTCTTCTATTGCCCTCAATCTTTCCCAGCATTAGGCCCTTCTCCAGTGAGTCCTTCCTTCTCATTAGGTGGCCAAAGTATTTGAGTTTCAACTTCAGGATCTGGCCTTCTAAAGAGCAGTCAGGATTGATCTCTTCTAGGACTGACTGGTTTGAACATCTTGCAGTCCAAGGGACTCGCAGGAGTCTTCTGCAGCACCATAGTTCAAAGGCCTCAATTCTTTGGCGCTCAGCCTTTCTTATGGTCCAACTTTCACAGCCATACATTGCAACTGGGAAAACCATGGCCTGGACTATACGCACTTTTGTTGGCAGGGTGATGTCTCTGCTTTTTAGTATGCTGTCTAGATTTACCATAGCTTTCCTCCCCAGGAGCAAGCGTCTTTTAATTTCTTGGCTGCAGTCCCCATCTGAGGTGATCTTTGAGCCCAGAAAAATAAAATCTGTCACTACCTCCATTTCTTCCCCATCTATTTGCCAGGAATTGAGAGGGCCGGATGCCATGATTTTGGTTTTCTTAATGTTGAGTTTCAAGCCAACTTTTGCACTCTCCTTCTTCACCCGCATCAAGAGGCTCTTTAGTTTTTCTTCACTTTCTGCCATTAGAGTGGTATCATCTGCATATCTTAGGTTGTTCTGAGAAGCTTACAGTAAGATAATTACTGAGGACTACCTGTAAATTGCAACTCCCAGCAATTCCAACCAACATAAACTCTGGGAATAAGAAATGCAGGGAACATTGGTGTGGTGGGGGGTGGCAGTTTGGAGAAGCCTGATTTATGATATGGATATCTAAAAATCATTTCCATACCCGCCCCTCTGAGCACTGCCCATCAACTTTTGTTACTTGAAACACAGTATTTGACTTGATGGACCTCAGTAATCCCCAGCAATACACTGTGTGCACAATTATTAGGCAAGTGAGTATTTTGACCAGATCATCATTTTCATGCATATTTTCCACCTCTAAGCTGTATAAACTTAATGGTTAGTGTCTATAAGCATATCAGGTGATGTGTATTTGTGTAATGAGGGAGGATGTGGCCTACAGAGATCAACACCCTATATCAAGGTGTGCAGCTTCTTTTGCTCAGGCAAAATAGGCCAAAAAAGAGATTTAACTGACTGAAAAGTCAAACATTGTAAAACGTCTTTCAGAGGGATGCAGCACTCTTGAAATTGCTAAGATATTGGGGTGTGATCACAGAACCATCACACGTTTTGTTGCAAATAGTCAACAGGGTCACAAGAAAAGTGTTGAGAAAAAAAGACGCACATTAACTGCCAAAGATTTGAGAAGCATCAAACGTGAAGCTACCAGGAACCCATTATCCTCCAGTGGTGTCATATTCCAGAACTGCAACCTACCTGGAGTGCCCAGAAGTACAAGGTGTTCAGTGCTCAGAGACATGGCCAGGGTAAGGAAGGCTGAAACCAGACCACCACTGAAAAAGACACATACATTGAAATGGCAAGACTGGGCCAAGAAATATCTGAAGACAGATTTTTCAAAGGTTTTATGGACTGATGAGATGAGAGTGACTCTTAATGGACCAGATGGATGGGCCCGTGGCTGAATCAGTAACGGGCACAGAGCTCCACTTTGACTCAGATGCCAGCAAGGAGGAGGTGGGGTATGGGTAGGTATTATTAAAGATGAGCTAGTTGGATCTTTTCGGGTTGAAGATGGACTCAAAATCAACTCCCAAACCTACTGCCAGTTTTTAGAAGACACTTTCTTCAAGCAGTGGTACAGGAAAAAGTCTGGATCTTTCAAGAAGACCGTGATTTTTATGCAGGAGAATGCGCCATCGCATGCATTGAAGTACTCCACTGCGTGGCTAGCCAGTAAAGGCCTTAAAGATGAAAGAATAATGACATGGCCCCCTTCCTCACCTGACCTAAACCCTATTGAGAAATTGTGGGCCCTTCTTAAATGGGAGATTTATGGTGAAGGAAAACAGTACATCTTTCTGAACAGTGTCTGGTAGGCTGTGGTTGCTGCTGCACAAAACGTTGATCGTCAACAGATCAAGAAACTGACAGACTCCATGAATGGAAGGCTTATGACTGTTATTGAAAAGAAGGGTGGCTATATTGGTCACTGATTTTTTTTTTTTGAAATGTCAGAAATGTTTATTTGTACATTTTGCGTTGTTTGTTTATCATTCTCACATTAACAGATGCAAATAAACAAGTGAGATGGACAAATTTTATTTAGTTGCATAATTCTGCACACTAATAGTTGCAGAATTATGCACACATAGATATATCTAGCACACATAGATATTCTCCTAAGAAAGCCAAAACCTCACTTTTACTTTCTTAAATATTCAGGTTTAAGGTTTATTAACATTTTGGATTGAGCTTCCGGTGGTCAGCGTCGATGATGGCGGCTACATTGTAGCCGTCCTCCTGGGACGGTGTCAGAACCGCGGAGCACAGCGGATACCAGCTGTCCCGCGGCTCGAAATCCCCCTCCCGGGCGAAGGGAGGGGGTAGAGAAGTACACGAATAGAGGTAGAGCCTCTTAAACCCCCCAGGACTTTTCTTTTTGGGGGGTGAAAAGAGGCTCCCTCGGAGTTCGTGTTGCCTCCGCCTCCCAGCTGTTTTTGTTTCTTCGGAAACAAAGTGAAACGCCGCTACCATCTCCGCGCCTAAAATGATCGGGTGAGTGATTTTTAAAGCGGACAGAGCCGGATAAAGGATTTTACTTATTGAGTTTTATTTGGTTTTTAGTCTATGTTGATTTTTTTTTCTTTTGTTCTTTGTCGGTCTGGAGAGTGAAAGTAAAATGGCGATTTGAAAGTAATTTTTTTTTTCTTTTTCGGAAAGAAGCGAGTTAAACGGAATGTAATGGACTATATAGTTCTTTCTCTTTTAAACTTTCTAAACCTTTTTCTGAAAGTGGTTTTGTGGTTTTAAAGTTTCTTTTGGACTCTCCTTTGTTCTTTTTTAATTTTTGAGGATTTTAGTACTTTTTTTTAAGAAGGAAGAAAGAGGGAACAAGATCCTTTTAAAAAATGGCTTCAAAGAGGCAAGCAGTTTCTACAGTTCCTAAGGTGGCTTCTTCTCCTGCAATCTTACCAGTACAACAACCTAAAGCTACACCACCATCTTCTCCTCCTTTGCCAGTATTATCTGTACAAGACATGAAAGATATAATGGGAAATGCTATATCCCAAATCAGAGAGGAAATGAAGGAGCTTCTAGATCAGAACAAATCTGAAATTAGAGGGGAAATGAAGGAGCTTTTAGATCAGAACAAAACTCAAATTAGAGGAGAAATGAAGAACCTTTTAGAGCAGAATAACACTATTTTGAGGCAAGATATAGTTACGGCTCTATCAGGATTGGCCTCTGTGGTTGAGAAGCTTGATTCTAGAGTGGAAGAGGTCGTAGACAAAGTTGATATCCTGGAAGATAAATGTGAAGGTATGGAAAAAAAGATGGAAATCTCACAAGATGATATTGCTATGTCTCAGTACAGGGAAATGGAATATGCCCTAAGAATCAGGGGTTTGAAAGAGGATATAAATCAAGATTTGATAGAGATTGTGGTTAATGACCTTGCCGTCATTTTGAATAGGGAGAAAGATGGATTACGTAGAGAAGTGGAAAAAATTTACAGAGTTAACTCCTGGGTCGCAAAAGAGAAGAATTTACCAAGAGATGTGGTGATTTATTTTGCAAAGAGATCTCTGCGCAATGAAATCATACAAGCTTTTTATAATAAGAGGTTCCAGATTGCTGCTCAAGATGTTATCATTTTAAAGGAGATCCCATCTAAAATTTTAAGAAATAGAAAAGACTTTGCTTTTTTAGCTAATGAACTTAAAACAAGAATGATGCCATTCAGATGGGAGATTCCGATGGGTATTGTTTTGAGCCATGCGGGGACGCTTTATAGACTTAACACAGTTACTAAAGCAAAGGAGTTTTATACTTCGGTCCTGGGAGCAGGCTCATCGTCATCCATGATGCAGAAAGTTCTGGATGCTAAAGAGGCGGAACAGCAGTCTGAAGGATTAGGTGTGATGGTTGCTGGAAAGTTACAGACGGAATGGTTGCGACAAACAGAGATCAAAGAGCAAAGAATGACCCGTGCAGCACATAGACGCAAGGAAAAGGAACAACAAAAGAAAGAAGTTAAAGAATCTCTCCAAGAAAGTGCTTCGTTGCCGGTGGGAGGAGCAAGACCCAAGAGTTCTGCAACACATTCTTCAATGGCAGACCTTCAGGCAGTCTTCTCCAGGCTTTTGGTTAAGGGAGATGGTAAAGCTCCTGACTTGGAATGCTAACGGCCTCAATTCCCCGCAAAAGAGAAAGAAAATCTTTCACTACTTAAAGCAACATAATAATGATATTATTTGTTTGCAGGAAACACATATTTTACTTAAAGATCAAAAATATTTAGTCAATTCTCATTTGGGATCTCATTTTGTATCTTCTGCTCCGGGGAAAAAAGGGGGTGTAGTCATTTATGTTAAGCAAAACTTATCAGCCTGCTTGGTAGAATCTGATCCTCAAGGGAGATATGTTATGATTGAAGTTGGTTTATATGGTAAGAAAATACTTATAGTGGGACTGTATGCACCAAACCAACAACAGGAACAATTTTATAGATTGTTGCATCAGAAATTAACTTTGTTGGATTATAGATCTGTGATATTAATGGGAGACTGGAATGGTGTGTTAGATATACAAAGAGACAAAAAAGGATCTTCCACTTTTTTTAAACAGGCTAAACTACCCAAAGCTTTTTTTTGACTTGAAAGAGGACTGGGAGCTGCGAGACTACTGGTGTGAACGTAACCAGGAGGAGAGAGACTTTACTTTTTTTTCAGATAGACATCAATCCTTTTCAAGAATTGACTTTTTTTTTATTACAACTGATTTATATTTTAGGGTAAAGAATGTAAAAATTTTTCCTAGGACGTTGACGGATCATAGTCCAGTTTGGATGGAGTTGGTTGATGAAAAAGAGGAGAGGAGATCGTGGAGGGTGAATGAGAATTTATTTAGACAAGAAAAGAATATTCAAAAATTAAAGGAACATCTAAAGGACTATTTTGTTTTAAATATGCATAAAGGAACTTCAATGTCAATGGTATGGGATGCAGGTAAAGCCTTCATGTGTGGGATTTTGATACAAATGAATAGTGCTCAGAGACAAAAGCAGATTCAGAAACGTAAGGATTTGGAAGATGAGATTAAACTAAAAGAAAAATCTCTGATTCTAAATCCCACAGATGAAAAGGTTAAAGAATCTATAAAATTGCTCAAAACACAATTTAATATGTTGATGGCTGATCAAACCGCAACTAACTTATTGTATATGAAACAAAATACATTTTGTAATGCCAACAAACCAGGGAGATGGTTGGCTTACCAATTGAGAAAGAAACAGAGACAGAGAATTATAGATAAAATAAATTATAATGGTAAATTGGTGTATCAGAAGGAGTTGATTAAGAAATCTTTTTTAGATTATTATCAAAAACTATATAAGAGTACTAATGTACAAACTTTAGATATAAATAATTATTTAAGTGAAGCCAACTTCCCCAAATTAACAGAAGATCAGAAACAAGAAATTAATGGTTTAATTACTAGTGAGGAAATTGTGACAGTGATTAAGGAATTAAAATTAGGTAAAGCACTGGGTACGGATGGCCTGACATCTATTTATTATAAAACTTTGCTAGAAGAGATGATTCAACCTTTATGTGAGCTTTTTAATAATATATTACAGGGTTTAGAGACTCCTCCGTCATGGGGCAGAGCCTTTATATCTTTAATTCCAAAAGAAGATCAAGATCTTACTTTACCAAAGAATTATAGACCTATATCTCTTTTAAATGTAGATTATAAGATTTTTGCAAAAATCTTAGCCAATAGGCTCATGAGGGTTTTGCACCAGCTTATACATAAGGACCAAACGGGTTTTATAACTGGTAGGTATATGAAGAATAACGTTAGACAAATTATTAACTTACTAGAATATTTAGATAAGAATAACCAAGTTTCTGCAGGACTGATATTTTTAGATGCTGAAAAAGCTTTTGACCAATTGAATTGGCAGTTTATGTTAAGATTAATTGAGGATATGAATTTTGGAGAAAAAATTTTACAAGCTCTTGGTGCTATATATCAAAAACAAACGGCACAACTTATAGTTAACGGGGGTTTGTCAGAGGTTTTTACAATAGAAAAAGGGACAAGACAGGGATGTCCATTGTCACCACTACTGTTTGTTTTAACTTTGGAAATTCTGCTGATTAAAATTCGAGAATCTCAGGAAATAAAAGGAATAGAAGTTAATAAAAAAGAATATAAACTAAGAGCTTTTGCAGATGACTTGGTGGTTACCTTGTCTCAACCTACCTATTCTGTGGTAGAGTTGTTACAATTGATTTACCAATATGGACGGGTTTCGGGATTTAAAATTAATAATAATAAGACTAAAATATTACCCAAAAATATGACTAATTTGGATAAGCAGACTTTGGTTAACTTGACAGACTTTGATGTTGTTGATAAGATAAAATATTTGGGGGTCACTTTATCTGTTTCTAATGTAAAATTGTATAAAAATAATTATGAAAGGTTGTGGGTCAGGGTACAAAGAGATTTGAAAAATTGGGAGAAGTTGCAATTATCCCTTATGGGAAGAATTGCGGCGATTAAAATGAATGTCCTGCCAAAGTTTCTCTTTTTATTTCAAATGATACCTATCTTAAAGAATGAGGTTAACTTAAATGAATGGCAGAAAGGTATCAATAAATTTATTTGGGCAGGGAAAAAACCAAGAGTAAAGCTTAAAATTATGCAAGATATTCGTGAGAGAGGTGGACTCAAGGTACCGAATTTGAAATTGTATTATGATGCTGTGGCTTTAACATTACTTAGTGACTGGGTTAATTTAACAAATGTAGAAATACTCCACTTGGAGGGTTGGGATTTACTTTTTGGATGGCATGCCTATTTAATTTTTAATAAAAAAGTTGACCGGGTTTTTAAATCTCATATTATAAGGATTTCTTTACTTCGGGTTTGGAGGAAATATTATAAAAGTGATTTTAAAATACCATTATGGGCTATACCTTGGCATGCGATAGAGGGGATAAGGAGAGGAGTTAAGATGGATAGTGTTTCTTATGCACAATTACTCAGATGGGATGGTAAAAATTGGCAGTTAAAATCTTTGGAAGATTTAGCACATGAAAATATTAATTATTCATGGTTTCAGTATAGACAAATAGTGGATAG
The DNA here is from genome assembly GCA_039797435.1 of Crotalus adamanteus. Taxonomy (NCBI): domain Eukaryota; kingdom Metazoa; phylum Chordata; class Lepidosauria; order Squamata; family Viperidae; genus Crotalus; species Crotalus adamanteus. The sequence continues at coordinate 55,457,624 of CM077935.1, read as the reverse complement.
ATGGAAGATAGATCGTAATATGGGTTTGCTTAGAGAAGATGAAAATCTTTTTAAACAAGTAAAAGATCAAAGGCGAACTCATATTAAGAGAATCTATGGGGTGCTAGTAGAACTGGATTCAGAACCAGAACTAATTAAAGAATGTATGATTAAATGGGCACAAAATTTTGGTGAACCAGTTCTACTAGATACCTGGGAAACCATCTGGGTGAGGAATGTTAAATTTACACAAGCCCAGAACTTAAGGGAGAATTTTTACAAAATGTTTTATAGATGGCACCTTCATCCAGAAAAAATGTCTCGTATGTATCCTGACTTACAGCCTAAATGTTGGAGATGTGGTTGTTTGGATGCTACTTATTATCATATTTGGTGGTCGTGTAAAAATATAAAAGCTTTTTGGATTAAGATATGGTGGAATATTCAAAGAATTTTTAGAAGGAGGGTAAAATTTACCCCACAATTGTTTTTGTTGGGTATCGTTACTGATTGTGATGTTAAGGAGGTTATACTGATGTTAAATTTAATTACAGCCGCAAGGTTGTTAGTAGGGCAATACTGGAAGAAGGAATCTTTGCCTACCTTGCAAGAATGGTTTTTTAAAGTTTCGTATTTGGCGGAAATGGCAAAGATTTCGGCTTTTTTAAAGGATCAATCGCAAGAGAAGTTTTTTGCGGTATGGGAAAAATGGATAGATTTTATACAACATAAGTTGGATATAAAAAAATATTACTTAGTTTTTCAATAACTTATATATAAATCTTAATATTTTATAGATTGTATTTTTTTTCTTCTCTTTTCTTATATTTCTTATTTTTATTTTATCTTATTTTACTTCTTTTTTTATATATATATATATATACATCTTTTCTTCTTTCTTTTCTCTTTTATTCTTTTTCTTTTTAAGCATTTTTCTTTTTTAATATTTATGCTTTTCTTTTTTACATATATATTATTGTTAATTATTTTATAAGTTTATGTAATGTATTTAGATATATTTATGGTTTATACTTTTTTAATTTCTTTTTAAGATTTTTAGAAATTTTAATTAAGCCTATATTCAGCTCTGGGAAGGTTGGGGGGGATGGAGTGGGAGGGTTGGGGTGGTTGGGTAGGGTTGTTTTTTGTTTTTTATTTTTTATTTTCCCTATTTGTAAAAATTTTAAAAATTTTCAATAAAAAAAAAACCAAAAAAAATTTAAAAAAAAAAAACATTTTGGATTGACCGAGAGCACTGTAATTGTTCAATAAGAAAATTAATCCTCCAAAATACAACTTGCCTAATAATTGTGCCCACAGTGTAGTTCAGTTCAGATTCCGAGAAATTTGTAACTATTCAGCCCAGCTGGTGAACTTTTATTTATAAAATGTCATGGTAACATCCAGAATATGAAAGATTTTTCAAATGGGCAGCTTCATCTACCCAACCTCACATGTCAAACAGCTATGTGAAGAGTATGGCAGATCTATTGATCTCAAATTATTTTTTTTTTATTTATAATAAACATTTGTCAATTAAGCTAAAAATGAGAAGTACATATAGTTTTTAGAAAAGTCTTCTTAGCCCAGTCAGTTATAAGTTAAATGGAAAAGTAGTAAGATGTCTTGCTCAGAAACATCTAAAGGAATAGTACCCAAAGGAATGTTGTAATAATTTCCAGGGAATAGCCTTCCAGGTTTCAGGACCATTTCAAAAACACTACAGATAGTCCTTGACTTCTGACCAGAATAGGAAGTGGAAAATTCATTGTTAAGAGGAGCGGTCATTAAATGAGTGATTAAATGAGGCATCACATGACTGCACCTGATTTTACAACATTTTACACACTCTTTTTGCTATGGTCATTAAGCAAGACAGCCCATGGTGGTGATTTGCAACCTTCCTTG